>CM035115.1:33177815-35577815 GCA_020205555.1 Panax stipuleanatus
CAATGGTAAAACAACTACTCACAATGCTTTGAATTCAAGAGGTCTTGGGATCCATTTCTGCCCAAGGCAGGAATCTTAAGATTTCAGCTTAAATTAGAAAAAAATAAGTTTCATTTAGGGAGACCTTCTTATTGTTTCATTATGTTCTCTCAAATTATCAAAGAAAGAGGTGATTATGAGTCCTATGATTTCGTTCTAGTTTGATTAGCATCAAAAATAGCAATCCTATCACTAATGCCTTCAAAACGATCCATACATCTCACACAAGTATACATTTAGGGAGTCGTTCTTATTGTTTCATTGGTTCTCTCTCAAATTGTCAAAACATAGATGATTATGAGTCCTATTACATCGTTCTAGTTTGAATTAGCATCAAAAGTAGCAATCCCGTCACTATCACGTCCAAAACGATGAGTAGTTCTCACATAAATCTATATTTAGGGAGATCTTCATATTGTTTCATTGGTTGTTTAAAATGTACAAAAAAAGAGGTGATTAGGAGTTGTATTACTTCGTTCTAGTTTGATTACCGTCAAAACGAGAAACCCATGACTATCGCGTTCAAAACTATGCGTACATCTCACACAATTTTTCCTTTAGGGAGACCTTCTTATTGTTTCATTGGTGCTCTAAAATTATCAACGAAAGATGTGATTAGGAGTCCTATAATTTCGTTCTAGTTTGATTAGCATCAAAAGAAGTAATCCCATGACTATCGCGTTAAAAACGATACGTACATCTCACACAAGTCTTGATTTAGGGAGACCTTCTTATTGTTTCATTGGTTCTCTCAAACTATCAAAGAAAGAGGTGATTGTGAGTCTTATGACTTCGATCTAGTTTGATTAGCATCAAAAGGAGCAATCCTATCACTAGTGCCTTTAAAACGATCCGTCCATCTCACACAAGTATACATTTAGGGAGACCTTCTTATTGATTCATTGGTTCTCTCTCAATTGTCAAAACATAGATGATTATGATTCCTATTACTTCGTTCTAGTTTAAATTTGCATCAAAAGAAGCAATCCCATCACTATCGCGTCCAAAACGATGAGTAGATCTCACACAAGTCTACATTTAGGGAAATCTTCATATTGTTTCATTGGTTGTTTCAAATTTACAAAGAAAGTGGTGATTAAGAGTTGTATTACTTAATTCTAGTTTGATTATCGTCAAAACGAGAAACCCATGACTATCGGGTTCAAAATCAAGCATACATCTCACACAAGTATTCATTTTGGGAGACCTTCTTATTGTTTCATTGGTGTACTAAAATTGTCAAAGAAAGAAGTGATTAGGAGTCCTATAACTTCGTTCTAGTTTGATTAGCATCAAAAGGAGCAATCCCATGACTATCGCGTTAAAAACGATGCGTACATCTCATACCTGTCTTCATTTAAGAGTCCTTCTTAATGTTTCATTGGTTCTCTAAAATTGTGAAAGGAGAGGTGATTAGGAGTCTTATTATTTTGTTCTAATTTGATTAGCATCAAAAGGAGCAATCATATGCCTATCGCGTTAAAAACAATTCGTACATCTCACACAAGTCTTGATTTAGGGATACCTTCTTATTATTTTATGGGGTCTCTCAAATTGTCAAAGAAAAAGGTGATTATGAGTCCTATGACATCGTTCTAGTTTGGTTAGCACCAAAAGAAGCAATCCTATCACTAGTGCCTTCAAACGATCCGCACATCTCACACAGGTATACATTTAGGGAGACCTTCTTATTATTTCAATGGTTCTCTCTCAAATTGTCAAACCATAGATGATTATGAGTCCTATTACTTCGTTCCAGTTTGAATTAGCATCAAAAGTAGCAATCCCATCACTATAGCGTCCAAACGATGAGTAGATTTATCTTCATATTGCTTCATTGGTTGTTTCAAATTTATAAAGAAAGAGGTGATTAAGAGTTGTATTACAACGTTCTAGTTTGATTAACGTCAAAAGGAGAAACCATGACTATTGGGTTCAAAATCAAGCATACATCTCACACAAGTATTCATTTAGGGAGACATTCTTATTGTTTCATTTGGTTCTCTCAAATTGTCAAAGAAAGAGGTGATTATGAGTCCTATGACTTCGTTCTAGTTTGAATAGAATCAAAACGAATAATCTTATCAGTAGTGCCTTCAAAACAATCCGTACATCTCACACAAGTATACATTTAGGGAGACCTTCTTATTGTTTCATTGGTTCTCTCTCAAATTGTCAAAACATAGATGATTATGAGTCCAATTACTTCGTTCTAGTTTAAATTAGCATCAAAAGGAGCAATCCCATCACTATCGCGTCCAAAACGATGAGTAGGTCTCACACAAGTCTACATTTAGGGAGATCTTCATATTGTTTCATTGGTTGTTTTCAAATTTACAAAGAAAGAGGTGATTAGGAGATGTATTACTTCGTTCTAGTTTGATTAGCGTCAAAAGGAGAAACCCATGACTATCGGGTTCAAAATCAAGCGTACATCTCACACAAGCATTTATTTAGGGAGACCTTCTTATTGTTTCATTGGTTCTCTAAAATTGTCAAAGAAAGAGGTTATTATGAGTCCTATGAGTCATCTTCGTTCTAGTTTGATTAGCATCAAAATGAGCAATCCTATCACTAGTGCCTTCAAAACGATCCGTACATCTCACACAAGCATACATTTAGGGAGACCTTCTTATTGTTTCGTTGGTTCTCTCTCAAATTGTCAAAACATAGATAATTATGAGTCCTATTACTTCGTTCTAGTTTAAATTAGCATCAAAAGAAGCAACCCCATCACTATTGCGTCCAAAACGATGAGTAGATCTCACACAAGTATACATTTAAGGAGATCTTCATATTGTTTCATTGGTTGTTTCAAAATTACAAAGAAAGAGGTGAATAAGAGTTGAATTACTTCGTTCTAGTTTGATTAGCATCAAAAGGAGAAACTCATGACTATCGGGTTCAAATCAGGCGTACATCTCACACAAGTATTCATTTAGGGAGACCTTCATTTAGGGAGACCTTCATATTGTTTCATTGGTTGTATCAAATTTACAAAGAAAGAGGTGATTAAGAGTTGTATTACTTCGTTCTACTTTGATTAGCGTTAAAAGGAGAAACCCATGACTGTGGCATTCAAAACCATGCATACATCTCACATAAGTCTTCATTTAGGGAGACCTTATTATTTCATTGGTGTTCTTAAATTGTCGAAGAAATAGGTGATTAGGAGTCCTATAACTTCGTTCTTGTTTGATTAGCATCAAAAGGAGCAATTCCATGACTATCGCGTTCAAAACCATGCATACATCTCACACAAGTCTTCATTTAAGGAGACCTTCTTATTTTTTTGCTAAATTTTGTGTGTATAGATAAAAGAACCATATTACAATGACAACGGGGAATTCCCCAAACGAACCAAACAAGACCCTAGGAATAGAAATTCCACAATAAACCTACTGCCAAACATGGCACAACATTTCCCCGCCTAAACACCAAGGTGAAGACGGGTGAGACAAATTGAAATTCAAAAAACAAGGACAATACTAAAGCATCAACAACAGTATAACTTTTCAGAACCCATCCCCAAAACAAGGAAAGGGAACAAGCCCACGTGATCGGCATCATCAAATAAATTAAATCAGCCTAATCCCATAAACCAAGAACCAAGAAGAGTCACCCGTGGGTCCTCCAAACCACCCTCTCAAGCCAAACATATATAGCATTCAAATTTTGAATTAACGTGGGACCTTCTTATTGTTTCATTGGTTCTCTAAAATTGTCAAAGAAAGAGGCGATTAGGAGTTCTATTACTTTGTTCTAATATGATTAGCATCAAAAGGAGCAATCCCATAAATATCGTGTTAAAAATGATGCGTAGTGCATCTCACACAAGTCTTGATTTAGGAAGACCTTCTTATTGTTTCATTGGTTTTCTCAAATTGTCGATGAAAGAGGTTTTTATGAGTCCTATGACTTCGTTCTAGTTTGATTTGCATCAAAAAGAACAATCTTACATCACTAGTGCCTTCAAAACGATCCGTACATCTCACACAAGTCTTCATTTAGGAAGACCTTCTTATTTTTTCATTGTTCTTTCAAATTGTAAAAATATTGGTGATTGTGAGTCCTATTACATCATTCTAGTTGAAGATAGAATCAAAAGGAGCAATCCCATCACTATCGCGTCCAAAACGATGCGTAGATCTCACACAAGTCTTCATTTAGGGAGACCTTCATATTGTTCCATTAGTTGTTTCAAGTTTACAAAGAAAGAAGTGATTAAGAGTTGTATTACTTCGTTCTACTTTGATTAGCGTCAAAAGGAGAGACCCGTGACTATCACGTTCAAAACCATGCGTATATCTCACACAAGTCTTCATTTAGGGAGACCTTATTATTTCATTGGTGCTCTAAAATTGTCAAAGAAAGAGGTGATTAGGAGTCCTATAACTTCGTTCTAGTTTGATTAGGATCAAAAGGAGCAATCCCATGACTATCGCGTTCAAAACGATGCGTACATCTCACACAAGTCTTTATTTAAAGAGACTTTCTTATTGTTTCATTTGTTCTCTAAAATTATCAAAGAAAAAGATGATTATGAGTCCATTTACTTCGTTCTAATTTGATTATCATCAAAAGGAGCATTCCATGACTATCGCGTTAAAAACGATGTGTACATCTCACACAAGTCTTGATTTAGGGGAGAACTTCTTATTGTTTCATTGGTTCCCTCAAATTATCAAAGAAAGAGTTGATTATGAGTCCTATGACTTCTTTCTATTTAGATTAGCATTAAATGGAGCAATCTTATCAATAGCGACTTCAAAACGATCCGTACATCTCACACAAGTCTTCATTTAGGGAGACCTTCTTATTGTTTCATTAGTTCTCACAAATTATCAAAATATAGGTGATTATGAGTCATATTACTTCGTTCTAGTTGAAATGAGCATCAAAAGGAGCAATCCAATCAATTTCACGTCCAAAATGATGCGTAGATCTCACACAAGTCTTCATTTAGGAAGACCTTCATATTGTTTCATTGGTTGTATCAAATTTATAAAGAAAGAGGTGATTAAGAGTTGTATTACTTCGTTCTACTTTGATTAGCGTTAAAAGGAGAAACCCATGACTGTGGCGTTCAAAACCATGCGTACCTCTCACACAAGTTTTCATTTTGGGAGACCTTATTGTTTCATTGGTGTTCTAAAATTGTCAAAGAAATAGGTGATTAGGAGTCCTATAACTTCGTTCTTGTTTGATTAGCATCAAAAGGAGCAATTCCATGACTATCACGTTCAAAACCATGCATACGTCTCACACAAGTCTTCATTTAAGGAGACTTTCTTATTGTTTCATTGGTTCTCTAAAATTGTCAAAGAACGAGGTGATTAGGAGTTCTATTACTTTGTTCTATGATTAGCATCAAAAGGAGCAATCTCATGACTACCGCGTTAAAAACGATGCATTGTACATCTCACACAAGTCTTCATTTAGGAAGACCTTCTTATTGTTTCATTAGTTCTTTCAAATCATAAAAATATTGGGGATTCTGAGTGCTATTTCATCGTTCTAGTTGAAGATAGAATCAAATGGAGCAATCCCATCACTATCGCCTCCAAAATGATGCGTAGATCTCCCACAAGTCTTTATTTAGGGAGACCTTCATATTGTTCCATTGGTTGTTTCAAATTTACAAAGAAAGAGGTGATTAAGAGTTGTATTACTTCGTTCTACTTTGATTAGCGTCAAAAGGAGAAACCCGTGACTATCACGTTCAAAACCATGCGTACATCTCACACAAGTCTTCATTTAGGGAGACCTTCTTATTATTTCATTGTTGCTCTAAAATTGTCAAAGAAAGTGGTGATTAGGAGTCCTATAACTTCGTTCTAGTTTGATTAGGATCAAAAGGAGCAATCCCAAGACTATCGCGTTCAAAACGATGCGTACATCTCACACAAGTCTTTATTTAAAGAGACTTTCTTATTGTTTTATTTGTTCTCTAAAATTATCAAAGAAAGAGATGATTATGAGTCCTATTATTTCGTTCTAATTTGATTAGCATCAAAAGGAGCATTCCATGACTATCGAGTTAAAAACGATGTGTACATCTCACACAAGTCTTGATTTAGGGGAGAACTTCTTATTGTTTCATTGGTTCCCTCAAATTATCAAAGAAAGAGGAGATTATGAGTCCTATGACTTCTTTCTATTTAGATTAGCATTAAATGGAGCAATCCTATCAATAGCGCCTTCAAAACGACCCGTACATCTCACACAAGTCTTCATTTTGGGAGACCTTCTTATTGTTTCATTAGTTTTCACAAATTGTCAAAATATAGGTGATTATGAGTCATATTACTTTGTTCTAGTTGAAATTAGCATCAAAAGGAGCAATCCTATCAATATCGCGTCCAAAACGATATGTAGATCTCACACAAGTCTTCATTTAGGGAGACCTTCATATTGTTTCATTGGCTGTATCAAATTTACAAAGAAAGAGGTGATTAAGAGTTGTATTACTTCGTTCTACTTTGATTAGCGTTAAAAGGAGAAACCCATGACTGTGGCGTTCAAAACCATGCGTACATGTCACACAATTCTTCATTTAGGGAGACCTTATTGTTTCATTGGTGTTCTAAAATTGTCAAAGAAATAGGTGATTAGGAGTCCTATAACTTCGTTCTTGTTTGATTAACATCAAAATGAGCAATTCCATGACTATCGCGTTCAAAACCATTCATACATCTCACACAAGTCTTCATTTAAGGAGACCTTCTTATTGTTTCATTGGTTCTCTAAAATTGTCAAAGAAAGAGGTGATTAGGAGTTCTATTACTTCGTTCTATGATTAGCATCAAAAGGAGCAATCTCATGACTACCGCGTTAAAAACGATGCATAGTACATCTCACACAAGTCTTTATTTAGGGAGACCTTCATATTGTTCCATTGGTTGTTTCAAATTTACAAAGAAAGAGGTGATTAAGAGTTGTATTACTTCGTTCTACTTTGATTAGCGTCAAAAGGAGAAACCCGTGACTATCACGTTCAAAACCATGCGTATATCTCACACAAGTCTTCATTTAGGGTGACCTTATTATTATTTCATTGGTGCTCTAAAATTGTCAAAGAAAGAGGTGATTAGGAGTCCTATAACTTCGTTCTAGTTTGATTAGGATCAAAAGGAGCAATCCCATGACTATCGCGTTCAAAACGATGCGTACACCTCACACAAGTCTTTATTTAAAGAGACTTTCTTATTGTTTCATTTGTTCTCTAAAATTATCAAAGAAAAGATGATTATGAGTCCAATTACTTCGTTCTAATTTTATTAGCATCAAAAGAAGTATTCCATGACTATCGCGTTAAAAATGATGTGTACATCTCACACAAGTCTTGATTTACGGGAGAACTTCTTATTGTTTCATTGGTTCCCTCAAATTATCAAAGAAAGAGGTGATTATGAGTCCTATGACTTCTTTCTATTTAGATTAGCATTAAATGGAGCAATCCTATCAATAGCGCCTTCAAAACGATCAGTACATCTCACACAAGTCTTCATTTAGGGAGACCTTCTTCTTGTTTCATTAGTTCTCACAAATTGTCAAAATATAGGTGATTATGAGACATATTACTTCGTTCTAGTTGAAATGAGCATCAAAAGGAGCAATCCAATCAATATCGCGTCCAAAATGATGCGTAGATCTCACACAAGTCTTCATTTAGGGAGACCTTCATATTGTTTCATTGGTTGTATCAAATTTATAAAGAAAGAGGTGATTAAGAGTTGTATTACTTCGTTCTACTTTGATTAGCGTTAAAAGGAGAAACCCATGACTGTGGCGTTCAAAACCATGCGTACATCTCACACAAGTCTTCATTTAGGGAAACCTTATTGTTTCATTGGTGTTCTAAAATTGTCAAAGAAATAGGTGATTAGGAGTCCTATAACTTCGTTCTTGTTTGATTAGCATCAAAAGGAGCAATTCCATGACTATCGCGTTCAAAACCATGCATACATCTCACACAAGTCTTCATTTAAGGAGACCTTCTTATTGTTTCATTGGTTCTCTAAAATTGTCAAAGAAAGAGGTGATTAGAAGTTCTATTACTTCGTTTTAATATGATTAGCATCAAAAGGAGCAATCTCATGACTATCGCGTTAAAAACGATGCATAGTACATCTCACACAAGTCTTCATTTAGGAGGATCTTCTTATTGTTTCATTAGTTCTCTCAAATTATAAAAATGTTGGTGATTATGAGTCCTATTACATCGTTCTAGTTGAAGATAGAATCAAAAGGAGCAATCCCATCACTATCGCCTCCAAAACGATGCGTAGATCTCACACAAGTCTTTATTTACGGAGACCTTCATATTGTTCCATTGGTTGTTTCAAATTTACAACGAAAGAGGTGATTAAGAGTTGTATTACTTCGTTCTACTTTGATTAGCGTCAAAAGGAGAAACCCGTGACTATCACATTCAAAACTATGCGTACATCTCACACAAGTCTTCATTTGGGGAGACCTTCTTATTATTTCATTGGTGCTCTAAAATTGTCAAAGAAAGTGGTGTTTAGGAGTCCTATAACTTGGTCCTAGTTTGATTAGGATCAAAAGGAGCAATCCCATGACTATCGCGTTCAAAACGATGCGTACATCTCACACAAGACTTAATTTAAAGAGACTTTCTTATTGTTTCATTTGTTCTCTAAAATTATCAAAGAAAAATATGATTATGAGTCCAATTACTTTGTTCTAATTTGATTAGCATCAAAAGGAGCATTCCATGACTATCGCGTTAAAACGATGTGTACATCTCACACGAGTCTTGATTTAGGGGAGAACTTCTTATTGTTTCATTGGTTCCCTCAAATTATCAAAGAAAAAGGTGCTTATGATTCCTATGACTTCTTTCTATTTAGATTAGCATTAAATGGAGCAATCCTATCAATAGCGCCATCAAAACGATCTGTACATTTCACACAAGTTTTCATTTAGGGAGACCTTCTTATTTTTTCATTAGTTCTCACAAATTGTCACAATATAGGTGATTATGGGTCATATTACTTCGTTCTAGTTGAAATGAGCATCAAAAGGAGCAATCCAATCAAATTCGCGTCCAAAATGATGCGTAGATCTCACATAAGTCTTCATTTAGGGAGACCTTCAAATTGTTTCATTGGTTGTATCAAATTTATAAAGAAAGAGGTGATTAAGAGTTGTATTACTTCGTTCTACTTTGATTAGCGTTAAAAGGAGAAACCCATGACTGTGGCGTTCAAAACCATGCGTACCTCTCACATAAGTTTTCATTTTGGGAGACCTTATTGTTTCATTGGTGTTCTAAAATTGTCAAAGAAATAGGTGATTAGGAGTCCTATAACTTCGTTCTTGTTTGATTAGCATCAAAAAGAGCAATTCCATGACTATCACGTTCAAAACCATGCATACGTCTCACACAAGTCTTCATTTAAGGAGACTTTCTTATTGTTTCATTGGTTCTCTAAAATTGTCAAAGAACGAGGTGATTAGGAGTTCTATTACTTTGTTCTATGATTAGCATCAAAAGGAGCAATCTCATGACTACCGCGTTAAAAACGATGCATTGTACATCTCACACAAGTCTTCATTTAGGAAGACCTTCTTATTGTTTCAATAGTTCTTTCAAATCATAAAAATATTGGGGATTCTGAGTGCTATTTCATCGTTCTAGTTGAAGATAGAATCAAATGGAGCAATCCCATCACTATCGCCTCCAAAATGATGCGTAGATCTCCCACAAGTCTTTATTTAGGGAGACCTTCATATTGTTCCATTGGTTGTTTCAAATTTACAAAGAAAGAGGTGATTAAGAGTTGTATTACTTCGTTCTACTTTGATTAGCGTCAAAAGGAGAAACCCGTGACTATCACGTTCAAAACCATGCGTACATCTCACACAAGTCTTCATTTAGGGAGACCTTCTTATTATTTCATTGTTGCTCTAAAATTGTCAAAGAAAGTGGTGATTAGGAGTCCTATAACTTCGTTCTAGTTTGATTAGGATCAAAAGGAGCAATCCCAAGACTATCGCGTTCAAAACGATGCGTACATCTCACACAAGTCTTTATTTAAAGAGACTTTCTTATTGTTTTATTTGTTCTCTAAAATTATCAAAGAAAGAGATGATTATGAGTCCTATTATTTCGTTCTAATTTGATTAGCATCAAAAGGAGCATTCCATGACTATCGAGTTAAAAACGATGTGTACATCTCACACAAGTCTTGATTTAGGGGAGAACTTCTTATTGTTTCATTGGTTCCCTCAAATTATCAAAGAAAGAGGAGATTATGAGTCCTATGACTTCTTTCTATTTAGATTAGCATTAAATGGAGCAATCCTATCAATAGCGCCTTCAAAACGACCCGTACATCTCACACAAGTCTTCATTTTGGGAGACCTTCTTATTGTTTCATTAGTTTTCACAAATTGTCAAAATATAGGTGATTATGAGTCATATTACTTTGTTCTAGTTGAAATTAGCATCAAAAGGAGCAATCCTATCAATATCGCGTCCAAAACGATATGTAGATCTCACACAAGTCTTCATTTAGGGAGACCTTCATATTGTCTCATTGGCTGTATCAAATTTACAAAGAAAGAGGTGATTAAGAGTTGTATTACTTCGTTCTACTTTGATTAGCGTTAAAAGGAGAAACCCATGACTGTGGCGTTCAAAACCATGCGTACATGTCACACAAGTCTTCATTTAGGGAGACCTTATTGTTTCATTGGTGTTCTAAAATTGTCAAAGAAATAGGTGATTAGGAGTCCTATAACTTCGTTCTTGTTTGATTAACATCAAAATGAGCAATTCCATGACTATCGCGTTCAAAACCATTCATACATCTCACACAAGTCTTCATTTAAGGAGACCTTCTTATTGTTTCATTGGTTCTCTAAAATTGTCAAAGAAAGAGGTGATTAGGAGTTCTATTACTTCGTTCTATGATTAGCATCAAAAGGAGCAATCTCATGACTACCGCGTTAAAAACGATGCATAGTACATCTCACACAAGTCTTTATTTAGGGAGACCTTCATATTGTTCCATTGGTTGTTTCAAATTTACAAAGAAAGAGGTGATTAAGAGTTGTATTACTTCGTTCTACTTTGATTAGCGTCAAAAGGAGAAACCCGTGACTATCACGTTCAAAACCATGCGTACATCTCACACAAGTCTTCATTTAGGGTGACCTTCTTATTATTTCATTGGTGCTCTAAAATTGTCAAAGAAAGAGGTGATTAGGAGTCCTATAACTTCGTTCTAGTTTGATTAGGATCAAAAGGAGCAATCCCATGACTATCGCGTTCAAAACGATGCGTACATCTCACACAAGTCTTTATTTAAAGAGACTTTCTTATTGTTTCATTTGTTCTCTAAAATTATCAAAGAAAAAGATGATTATGAGTCCATTTACTTCGTTCTACTTTGATTATCATCAAAAGGAGCACTCCATGACTATCGCGTTAAAAACGATGTGTACATCTCACACAAGTCTTGATTTAGGGGAGAACTTCTTATTGTTTCTTTGGTTCCCTCAAATTATCAAAGAAAGAGGTGATTATGAGTCCTATGACTTCTTTCTATTTAGATTAGTATTAAATGGAGCAATCCTATCAATAGCGCCTTCAAAACGATCTGTACATCTCACACAAGTCTTCATTTAGGGAGACCTTCTTATTGTTTCATTAGTTCTCACAAATTGTCAAAATATAGGTGATTATGAGTCATATTACTTCGTTCTAGTTGAAATGAGCATCAAAAGGAGCAATCCAATCAATATCGCGTCCAAAATGATGCGTAGATCTCACACAAGTCTTCATTTAGGGAGACCTTCATATTGTTTCATTGGTTGTATCAAATTTATAAAGAAAGAGTGATTAAGAGTTCGTTCTACTTTGATTAGCGTTAAAAGGAGATACCCATGACTGTGGCGTTCAAAACCATGCGTACATCTCACACAAGTCTTCATTTAGGGAGACCTTATTGTTTCATTGGTGTTCTAAAATGGTCAAAGAAATAGGTGATTAGGAGTCCTATAACTTCGTTCTTGTTTGATTAGCATCAAAAGGAGCAATTCCATGACTATCGCGTTCAAAACCATGCATACATCTCACACAAGTCTTCATTTAAGGAGACCTTCTTATTGTTTCATTGGTTCTCTAAAATTGTCAAAGAAAGAGGTGATTAGGAGTTCTATTACTTCGTTCTAATAAGATTAGCATCAAAAGGAGCAATCTCACGACTATCGCGTAAAAAACGATGAATAGTACACCTCACACAAGTCTTCATTTAGGAAGACCTTCTTATTGTTTCATTAGTTCTCTCAAATTGTAAAAATATTGGTGATTATGAGTCCTTTTACATCGTTCTAGTTGAAGATAGAATCAAAAGGAGCAATCCCATCACTATCGTCTCCAAAACGATGCGTAGATCTCACACAAGTCTTTATTTAGGGAGACTTTCATATTGTTCCATTGGTTGTTTCAAATTTATAAAGAAAGAGGTGATTAAGAGTTGTATTACTTTGTTCTACTTTGATTAGCGTCAAAAGGAGAAACCCGTGACTATCACGTTCAAAACAATGCGTAAATCTCACACAAGTCTTCATTTAGGGAGACGTTCATATTGTTCCATTGGTTGTTTCAAATTTACAAAGAAAGAGGTGATTAAGAGTTGTATTACTTTGTTCTACTTTGATTAGCGTCAAAAGGAGAAGCCCGTGACTATCACGTTTAAAACCATGCGTACATCTCACACAAGTCTTCATTTAGGGAGACCTTCTTCTTATTTCATTGGTGCTCTACAATTGTCAAAGAAAGTGGTGATTAGGAGTCCTATAACTTCATTCTTGTTTGATTAGAATCAAAAGGAGCAATCCCATGACTATCGCGTTCAAAACGATGCGTACATCTCACACAAGTCTTTATTTAAAGAGACTTTCTTATTGTTTCATTTGTTCTCTAAAATTATCAAAGAAAAAGATGATTATGAGTCCTATTACTTCGTTCTATTTTGATTAGCGTCAAAAGGAGCATTCCATGACTATCGCGTTAAAAACGATGTGTACATCTCACACAAGTCTTGATTTAGGGGAGAACGTTTTTTTGTTTTATTGGTTCCCTCAAATTATCAAAGAAAGAGGTATTTATGAGTCCTATGACTTCTTTCTATTTAGATTAGCATTAAATGGAGCAATCCTATCAATAGCGCCTTCAAAACGACCCGCACATCTCACACAAGTCTTCATTTAGGGAGACCTTCTTATTGTTTCATTAGTTCTCACAAATTGTCAAAATATAGGTGATTATGAGTCATATTACTTTGTTCTAGTCGAAATTAGCATCAAAAGGAGCAATCCAATCAATATCGCGTCCAAAACGATACGTAGATCCCACACAAATCTTCATTTAGGGAGACCTTCATATTGTTTCATTGGCTGTACCAAATTTACAAAAAAAGAGGTGATTAAGAGTTGTATTACTTCGTTCTACTTTGATTAGCGTTAAAATGAGAAACCCATGACTGTGGCGTTCAAAACCATGCGTACATCTCACACAAGTCTTCATTTAGGGAGACTTATTGTTTCATTGGTGTTCTAAAATTGTCAAAGAAATAGGTGATTAGGAGTCCTATAACTTCGTTCTTGTTTGATTAGCATCAAAAGGAGCAATTCCATGACTATCGCGTTCAAAACCATGCATACATCTCGCACAAGTCTTCATTTAAGGAGACCTTCTTATTGTTTCATTGGTTCTCTAAAATTGTCAAAGAAAGAGGTGATTAGGAGTTCTATTACTTTGTTCTAGTATGATTAGCATCAAAAGGAGCAAACTCATGACTATCTCGTTAAAAACGATGCATAGTACATCTCACACAAGTCTTCATTTCGGAGGATCTTCTTATTGTTTCATTAGTTCTCTCAAATTATAAAAATATTGATGATTATGAGTCCTATTACATCATTCTAGTTGAAGATAGAATCAAAAGGAGCAATCCCATCACTATCGCCTCCAAAACGATGCGTAGATCTCACACAAGTCTTTATTTACGGAGACCTTCATATTATTCCATTGGTTGTTTCAAATTTACAACGAAAGAGGTGATTAAGAGTTGTATTACTTCGTTCTACTTTGATTAGCGTCAAAAGGAGAAACCCGTGACTATCACGTTCAAAACTATGCGTACATCTCACACAAGTCTTCATTTGGGGAGACCTTCTTATTATTTCATTGGTGCTCTAAAATTGTCAAAGAAAGTGGTGATTAGGAGTCCTATAACTTTGTTCTAGTTTGATTAGGATCAAAAGGAGCAATCCCATGACTATCGCGTTCAAAACAATGCGTACACCTCACACAAGTCTTTATTTAAAGAGACTTTCTTATTGTTTCATTTGTTCTCTAAAATTATCAAAGAAAAAGATGATTATGAGTCCAATTACTTCGTTCTAATTTTATTAGCATCAAAAGAAGTATTTCATGACTATCGCGTTAAAAATGATGTGTACATCTCACACAAGTCTTGATTTAGGGGAGAACTTCTTATTGTTTCATTGGTTCCCTCAAATTATCAAAGAAAGAGGTGATTATGAGTCCTATGACTTCTTTCTATTTAGATTAGCATTAAATGGAGCAATCCTATCAATAACGCCTTCAAAACGATCAGTACATCCCACACAAGTCTTCATTTAGGGAGACTTTCTTCTTGTTTCATTAGTTCACACAAATTGTCAAAATATAGGTGATTATGAGTCATATTACTTCGTTCTAGTTGAAATGAGCATCAAAAGGAGCAATCCAATCAATATCGCGTCCAAAATGATGCGTAGATCTCACACAAGTCTTCATTTAGGGAGACCTTCATATTGTTTCATTGGTTGTATCAAATTTATAAAGAAAGAGGTGATTAAGAGTTCGTTCTACATTGATTAGCGTTAAAAGGAGAAACCCATGACTGTGGCGTTCAAAACCATGCGGACATCTCACACAAGTCTTCATTTAGGGAGACCTTATTGTTTCATTGGTGTTCTAAAATTGTCAAAGAAATAGGTGATTAGGAGTCCTATAACTTCGTTCTTGTTTGATTAGCATCAAAAGGAGCAATTCCATGACTATCGCGTTCAAAACCATGCATACATCTCACACAAGTCTTCATTTAAGGAGACCTTCTTATTGTTTCATTGGTTCTCTAAAATTGTCAAAGAAAGAGGTGATTAGGAGTTCTATTACTTCGTTCTAATATGATTAGCATCAAAAAGAGCAATCTCATGACTATCGCGTTAAAAACGATGCATAGTACATCTCACACAAGTCTTCATTTAGGAAGACCTTCTTATTGTTTCATTAGTTCTCTCAAATTGTAAAAATATTGGGGATTATGAGTCCTATTACATCGTTCTAGTTGAAGATAGAATCAAAAGTAGCAATCCCATCACTATCGCCTCCAAAACGATGCATAGATCTCACACAAGTCTTTATTTAGGGAGACCTTCATATTGTTCCTTTGGTTGTTTCAAATTTACAAAGAAAGAGGTGATTAAGAGTTGTATTACTTCGTTCTACTTTGATTAGCATCAAAAGGAGAAACCCGTGACTATCACATTCAAAACCATGCTTACATCTCACACAAGTCTTCATTTAGGGAGACCTTCTTATTATTTCATTGGTGCTCTAAAATTGTCAAAGAAAGTGGTGATTAGGAGTCCTATAACTTCGTTCTAGTTTGATTAGCATCAAAAGGAGCAATCCCATGACTATCTCGTTCAAAACGATGCGTACATCTCACACAAGTTTTTATTTAAAGAGACTTTCTTATTGTTTTGTTTGTTCTCTAAAATTATCAAAGAAAGAGATGATTATGAGTCCTATTACTTCGTTCTAATTTGATTAGCATCAAAAGGAGCATTCCATGACTATCGCGTTTAAAACGAAGTGTACATCTCACACAAGTCTTGATTTAGGGGAGAACTTCTTATTGTTTCATTGGTTAGCTCAAATTATCAAAGAAAGAGGTGATTATGAGTCCTATGACTTCTTTCTATTTAGATTAGCATTAAATGGTGCAATCCTATCAATATAGCACCTTCAAAACGACCCATACATCTCACATAAGTCTTCATTTAGGGAGACCTTCTTATTGTTTCATTAGTTCTCATAAATTGTCAAAATATAGGTGATTATGAGTCATATTACTTTGTTCTAGTTGAAATTAGCATCAAAAGGAGCAATCCAATCAATATCGCGTCCAAAACGATACATAGATCTCACACAAGTCTTCATTTAGGGAGACCTTCATATTGTTTCATTGGTTGTATCAAATTTACAAAGAAAGAGGTGATTAAGAGTTGTATTACTTCGTTCTACTTTGATTAGCGTTAAAAGGAGAAACCCATGACTGTGGCGTTCAAAACCATGCGTACATCTCACACAAGTCTTCATTTAGGGAAACCTTATTGTTTCATTGGTGTTCTAAAATTGTCAAAGAAATAGGTGATTAGGAGTCCTATAACTTCGTTCTTGTTTGATTAGCATCAAAAGGAGCAATTCCATGACTATCGCGTTCAAAACCATGCATACATCTCACACAAGTCTTCATTTAAGGAGACCTTCTTATTGTTTCATTGGTTCTCTAAAATTGTCAAAGAAAGAGGTGATTAGGAGTTCTATTACTTCGTTCAAATATGATTAGCATCAAAAGGAGAAATCCCATGACTATCGCGTTAAAAACGATGCGTAATACATCTCACACAAGTCTTGATTTAGGAAGACCTTTTATTTTTTCGTTGGTTTTCTCAGATTGTCAATGAAAGTGGTTTTTATGAGTACTACGACTTCGTTCTAGTTTGATTTATATCAAAAGGAGAAATCCTATCACTAGTGCCTTCAAAACGATCCGTAGATCTCACACAAGTTTTCATTTAGGAAGACCTACTTATTGTTTCATTAGTTCTCTCAAATTGTAAAAATATAGGTGATTATGAGTCCTTTTACATCGTTCTAGTTGATGATAGAATCAAAAGGAGCAATCCAATCACTATCGCCTCCAAAACGATGCGTAGATCTCACACAAGTCTTCATTTAGGGAGACATTCATATTGTTCCATTGGTTGTTTCAAATTTACAAAGAAAGAGGTGATTAAGAGTTGTATTAGTTCGTTCTACTTTGATTAGCGTCAAAAGGAGAAACCCGTGACTATCACGTTCAAAACCATGCGTACATCTCACACAAGTCTTCATTTAGGGAGACCTTCTTATTATTTCATTGGTGCTCTAAAATTGTCAAAGAAAAAAGGTGATTAGGAGTCCTATAACTTCGTTCTAGTTTGATTAGCGTCAAAAGGGACAATCGCATAACTATCACGTTCAAAACGATACGTACATCTCACACAAGTCTTTAATTAACGAGACTTTCTTATTGTTTCATTTATTCTCTAAAATTATAAAAGAAAGAGATGATTATGAGTCCTATTTCTTCGTTCTAATTTGATTAGCATCAAAAGGAGCATTCCATGACTATCGCGTTAAAAACGATGTGTACATCTCACACAATTCTTGATTTAGGGGAGAACTTCTTATTGTTTCATTGTTTCCCTCAAATTATAAAAGAAAGAGGTTAATATGAGTCCTATGACTTCTTTCTATTTAGATTAGCATTAAATGGAGCAATCCTATCAATAACGCCTTCAAAACGATCCGTAAATCTCACACAAGCCTTTATCTAGGGAGACCTTCTTATTATTTCATTAGTTCTCACAAATTGTAAAAATATAGTTGATTATGAGTCATATTACTTCGTTCTAGTTGAAATTAGCATCAAAAGGAGAAATCCAATCAATATCGCGTCCAAAACGATGCGTAAATCTCACACAAGTTTTCATTTAGGGAGACCATCATATTGTTTCATTGGTTGTATCAAATTTACAAAAAAAAAAGGTGATTAAGAGTTGTACTACTTCGTTCTACTTTGATTAGCGTTAAAAGGAGAAACCCATGACTGTGGCGTTCAAAACCATGCGTACATCTCACACAAGTCTTCATTTAGGGAAACCTTATTGTTTCATTGGTGTTCTAAAATTGTCAAAGAAATAGGTGATTAGGAGTCCTATAACTTCGTTCTTGTTTGATTAGCATCAAAAGGAGCAATTCCATGACTATCGCGTTCAAAACCATGCATACATCTCACACAAGTCTTCATTTAAAGAGACCTTCTTATTGTTTCATTGGTACTCTAAAATTGTCAAAGAAAGAGGTGATTAGAAGTTCTATTACTTCGTTCTAATAAGATTAGCATCAAAAGGAGCAATCTCATGACTATCGCGTAAAAAACGATGCATGTTACATCTCACACAAGACTTCATTTAGGAAGACCTTCTTATTGTTTCATTAGTTCTCTCAAATTGTAAAAATATTGGTGATTATGAGTCCTATTACATCGTTCTAGTTGAAGATAGAATCAAAAGGAGTAATCCCATCACTATCGCCTCCAAAACGATGCGTAAATCTCACACAAGTCTTTATTTAGGGAGACCATCATATTGTTCCATTGGTTATTTCAAATTTACAAAGAAAGAGGTGATTAAGAGTTGTATTACTTCGTTCTACTTTTATTAGCGGCAAAAGGAGAAACCCGTGACTATAACGTTCAAAACCATGCGTACATCTCACACAAGTCTTCATTTAGGGAGACCTTCTTATTATTTCATTGGTGCTCTAAAATTGTCAAAGAAAGAAGTGATTAGGAGTCCTATAACTTCGTTCTAGTTTGATTAAGATCAAAAGGAGCAATCTCATGACTACCACATTCAAAACGATGCGTACATCTCACACAAGTCTTTATTTAAAGAGACTTTCTTATTGTTTCATTTGTTCTCTAAAATTATCAAAGAAAAAGATGATTATGAGTCCAATTACTTCGTTCTAATTTGATTAGCATCAAAAGGAGCATTCCATGACTATCGCGTTAAAAACGATGTGTACATTTCACACAAGTCCTGATTTAGGGGAGAACTTCTTATTGTTTCATTGGTTCCCTCAAATTATCAAAGAAAGAGGTGATTATGAGTCCTATGACTTCTTTCTATTTAGATTAGCATTAAATGGAGCAATCTTATCAATAGCGCCTTCAAAACGATCCGTACATCTCACACAAGTCTTCATTTAGGGAGACCTTCTTATTGTTTCATTAGTTCTCACAAATTGTCAAAATATAGGTGATTATGAGTCATATTACTTCGTTCTAGTTGAAATGAGCATCAAAAGGAGCAATTCAATCATTATCGCGTCCAAAATGATGCGTAGATCTCACACAAGTCTTCATTTAGGGAGACCTTCATATTGTTTCATTGGTTGTTTCAAATTTATAAAGAAAAGGGGTGATTAAGAGTTTGTTCTACTTTGATTAGCGTTAAAAGGAGAAACCCATGACTGTGGCGTTCAAAACCATGCGTACATCTCACACAAGTCTTCATTTAGGGAGACCTTATTGTTTCATTGGTGTTCTAAAATTGTCAAAGAAATAGGTGATTAGGAGTCCTATAACTTTGTTCTTGTTTGATTAGCATCAAAAGGAGCAATTCCATGACTATCGCGTTCAAAACCATGCATACATCTCACACAAGTCTTCATTTAAGGAGACCTTCTTATTGTTTCATTGCTTCTCTAAAATTGTCAAAGAAAGAGGTGATTAGGAGTTCTATTACTTCGTTCTAATAATATTAGCATCAAAAGGAGCAATCTCATGACTATCGCGTAAAAAATGATGCATAGTACATCTCACACAAGTCTTCATTTAGGAAGACCTTCTTATTGTTTCATTAGTTCTCTCAAATTGTAAAAATATTGGTGATTATGAGTCCTATTACATCGTTCTAGTTGAAGATAGAATCAAAAGGAGCAATCCCATCACTATCGCCTCCAAAACGATGCGTAGATCTCACACAAGTCTTTATTTAGGGAGACCTTCATATTGTTCCATTGGTTGTTTCAAATTTACAAAGAAAGAGGTGATTAAGAGTTGTATTACTTTGTTCTACTTTGATTAGCGTCAAAAGGAGAAACCCGTGACTATCACGTTCAAAACCATGCGTAAATCTCACACAAGTCTTCATTTAGGGAGACCTTCTTATTATTTCATTGGTGCTCTAAAATTGTCAAAGAAAGTGGTGATTAGGAGTCCTATAACTTCGTTCTAGTTTGATTAGCATCAAAAGGAGCAATCCCAAGACTATCGCGTTCAAAACGATGCGTACATCTCACACAAGTTTTTATTTAAAGAGATTTTCTTATTGTTTTGTTTGTTCTCTAAAATTATCAAAGAAAGAGATGATTATGAGTCCTATTACGTCGTTCTAATTTGATTAGCATCAAAAAGGAGCATTCCATGACTATCGCGTTTAAAACGATGTGTACATCTCACACAAGTCTTGATTTAGGGGAGAACTTCTTATTGTTTCATTGGTTCCCTCAAATTATCAAAAAAAGAGGTGATTATGAGTCCTATGACTTCTTTCTATTTAGATTAGCATTAAATGGAGCAATCCTATCAATAGCGCCTTCAAAACGACCCGTACATCTCACACAAGTCTTCATTTAGGGAGACCTTCTTATTGTTTCATTAGTTCTCACAAATTGTCAAAATATAGATGATTATGAGTCATATTACTTTGTTCTAGTTGAAATTAGCATCAAAAGGAGCAATCCAATCAATATCGCGTCCAAAACGATACGTAGATCTCACACAAGTCTTCATTTCGGGAGACCTTCATATTGTTTCATTGGTTGTATCAAATTTACAAAGAAAGAGGTGATTAAGAGTTGTATTACTTCGTTCTACTTTGATTAGCGTTAAAAGGAGAAACCCATGACTGTGGCGTTCAAAACCATGCGTACATCTCACACAAGTCTTCATTTAGGAAAACCTTATTGTTTCATTGGTGTTCTAAAATTGTCAAAGAAATAGGTGATTAGGAGTCCTATAACTTCGTTCTTGTTTGATTAGCATCAAAAGGAGCAATTCCATGACTATTGCGTTCAAAACCATGCATACATCTCACACAAGTCTTCATTTAAGGAGACCTTCTTATTGTTTCATTGGTTCTCTAAAATTGTCAAAGAAAGAGGTGATTAGGAGTTCTATTACTTCGTTCAAATATGATTAGCATCAAAAGGAGAAATCCTATGACTATCGCGTTAAAAACAATGCGTAGTACATCTCACACAAATCTTGATTTAGGATGACCTTTTATTTTTTCGTTGGTTTTCTCAAATTGTCAATGAAAGTGGTTTTTATGAGTACTATGAATTCGTTCAAGTTTGATTTATATCAAAAGGAGCAATCCTATCACTAGTGCCTTCAAAACAATCCGTACATCTCACACAAGTTTTTATTTAGGAAGATCTACTTATTGTTTCATTAGTTCTCTCAAATTGTAAAAATATAGGTGATTATGAGTCCTTTTACATCGTTCTAGTTGAAGATAGAATCAAAAGGAGCAATCCAATCACTATCGCCTCCAAAACGATGCGTAGATCTCACACAAGTCTTCATTTAGGGAGACCTTCATATTGTTCCATTGGTTGTTTCAAATTTACAAAGAAAGAGGTGATTAAGAGTTATATTAGTTCGTTCTAGTTTGATTAGCGTCAAAAGGAGAAACCCGTGACTATCACGTTCAAAACCATGCGTACATCTCACACAAGTCTTCATTTAGGGAGACCTTCTTATTATTTCATTGGTGCTCTAAAATTGTCAAAGAAAAAAGGTGATTAGGAGTCCTATAACTTCGTTCTAGTTTGATTAGCATCAAAAGGAACAATCGCATGACTATCGCGTTCAAAACGATACGTACATCTCACACAAGTCTTTATTTAAAGAGACTTTCTTATTATTTCATTTATTCTCTAAAATTATCAAAGAAAGAGATGATTATGAGTCCTATTTCTTCGTTCTAATTTGATTAGCATCAAAAGGAGCATTCCATGACTATCGCGTTAAAAACGATGTGTACATCTCACACAAGTCTTGATTTAGGGGAGAACTTCTTATTGTTTCATTGTTTCCCTCAAATTATCAAAGAAAGAGGTGATTATAAGTCCGATGACTTCTTTCTATTTAGATTAGCATTAAATGGAGCAATCCTATCAATAACGCCTTCAAAACGATCCGTAAATCTCACATCTCACACAAGTCTTCATTTAGGAAGACCTTCTTATTATTTCATTAGTTCTCACAAATTGTCAAAATATAGTTGATTATCAGTCATATTACTTCGTTCTAGCTGAAATTAGCATCAAAAGGAGCAATCCAATCAATATCGCGTCCAAAACGATGCGTAGATCTCACACAAGTTTTCATTTAGGGTGACCTTCATATTGTTTCATTGGTTGTATCAAATTTACAAAAAAAAAAAGGTGATTAAGAGTTGTATTACTTCGTTCTACTTTGATTAGCGTTAAAAGGAGAAACCCATGACTGTGGCGTTCAAAACCATGCGTACATCTCACACAAGTCTTCATTTTGGGAGACCTTATTGTTTCTTTGGTGTTCTAAAATTGTCAAAGAAATAGGTGATTAGGAGTCCTATAACTTCGTTCTTGTTTGATTAGCATCAAAAGGAGCAATTCCATGACTATCGAGTTCAAAACCATGCATACATCTCACACAAGTCTTCCTTTAAGGAGACCTTCTTATTGTTTCATTGGTTCTCTAAAATTGTCAAAGAAAGAGGTGATTAGGAGTAATATTACTTCGTTCTAATATGATTAGCATCCAAAGGAGCAATCCCATGACTATCGCGTTAAAAACGATGCGTTGTACATCTCATACTATTGGGTTTGTACGAAATCGTGATGCAATCAAATTGCAAAAATTAGCGGAAGCATGGTATATCAGAGTTTAAAAATATTTGTACAAAACCATTACCCGGATCATCCTTTATGCAAATTATTAATTTAAAACGATAAATAAGAAGTTATGGAACAGGTACGAGTTCAACTCATTGTTCTTCGTGATCTCCTTAAATTTTCGGGTTAGATTCCTTCCTTTGATCAACGTTAGCCACCCAAGTGTTTGGCCTCTAGAGGTGATCCACCAAGGAAGATGAATTATCAAGAAGGAGGGTGGTTGGCTTAGTTTTCTATCCTCTATAGAAAAGGAGTACTCTACAACAATTGGAATTGCCTCAACTGATATCTATTATAAGACTCCTCTTATATAGATATTGGTCAACCCTTCTAATCCTATTAGACATGGGATTTCTTTTAATTAATTAAACTCCTTTAATTAATTTAGGCTTCCCACCACATGGAGAATAATTAATTAAATTCATTTAATTAATTTGTCTCCTAATCTTATTAGGAATAAATGAGAGTACTAATATTAAATTAATTACTAAACTCCTTTAGAAATTAAAATAATAATAATTGTAATAATATTAATAAGACTCCTCTTATTAATTTATATTTAATATTTCCAAATTATTAAATAGTAAACATTAATCTATTTAATTTATTCTATCACTATAGATTAAATTAATTACACTTAATGCATTATTACGATTATGCCATTACCTTCTTAAATAATTATTCTTCCTTTTATGGTGTGACCCTTTAGGTTCTCTATATTAAACCGAATGTGAATAAATCAAATAGAACAATTCTAATCTTATTTAAATAAATAAATTAAACTAATAATCTATTTAAATAAATAATATTTATTCTACAATAGGGATAAGCCTCCCTAGCGATCAACGACTTTCCAGATAATATAGATTTCAACATTAATCATAAAAGAACATGTGAGTAAATAGTTACCATACAATTCAATCCTTCCACCATACAATGTCCCAATTAAATATAAGACATGAATTTACTGTCAAGTCTTATTTTATTTAATTATATGTATTTCGATTAGAAAATGCACAACTCCAAATAATGCAAATTAGAAACTCCTTTCTAATTTCATTTTACCTTGGCCAAGGATTCCTGGGTTGTCATTTAACGAATCACATAGGACATATCTCCTCTTTTACTAGAGGTGGTAGATTCTTTATTGATCATTCATTATCTCCAAATGTAACTCATTATACCCAAGCATACCTTTTTATATACCCTAAAGGACTTTAAGGAATAAGTCAAAGTATAATTCATTACATACAAGATACTATGATGATCTCAAGTCCAAGGATCACTTGTACTACTATCACATTATGAATTCCTATTGACAGGCGAGTAAAACTCCATTAGGTATTCCATAGCGAGTCACGTTCAGTGAACTTATTCTCCAATAAGCACCTATATACTTGCTTTAGTGTCTCCACACAAATGATCATGAGATCAATCATCCTCATCCAATGAGCAAGCAACATATGTACCAATCTATCCGGATTTACTAATCCCCTTTTTAGTAATCCCACGATTGGGAACTATTTTAGTTTTAGAGCTTTCTAAGAATTTAGATCTCATTAACATGATCATCATCATGATTCTAAAAGCATTGCTTAAAACTATGGGTTATTTACATATTATAAAAACAGCACCATGTAGATAATTAAATGCCTTTAATAAATGAATATTTTATTAATAAATAAATAAGATTGTTTACAAAGTACGTGCTTTATCATCATACATGATTGACTTGTATGCACACTACTATCAATTCTCCCACTTGCACTAAAGCCAATCGCCATGGTATCTCATACCCATCTTCTCTAAGTGACGATCAAACTGCTGTTGTGTTAAAGCTTTAGTAAATGGATCTGCAATGTTGTCTTGAGAGTCTACACGCTCCAAGGTGACGTCTCCTCTTTCAATGATCTCCCTGATCAAGTGAAATCGCCGCAACACGTGTTTAGATTTTTGATGAGACCTTGGTTCCTTAGCCTGTGCAACTGCTCCTGTGTTGTCACAGTAAACGGGGACTGCTTCTCCAATGCTAGGAACCATACCAAGTTCAGTTATGAACTTCTTCATCCAAACAGCTTCCTTTGCAGCTTCACTTGCAGCTATATACTCTGCCTCTGTCACTGAATCAGCAACTGTTTGCTGCTTGGAACTCTTCCAACTCACTGCGCCTCCATTCAAGGTAAAAACATACCCCAAAACAGATTTACTGTCATCTTGGTCCGTTTGAAAACTTGAGTCTGTGAAGCCCTCGAGTTTTAATTCAGACCCACCGTAGACAAGAAAAATATCCTTAGTCCTTCTCAAGTATTTTAGGATATTCTTCACTGCCTTCTAGTGCTCTTCTCCTGGATTCGACTGGTATCTGCTCGTTACACTAAGTGCATGAGCAACATCCGGTCTAGTACATATCATACCATACATGATAGATCCTATTGCAGAAGCATAAGGGATCTTACTCATACGGACTCTCTCCTCAGGTGTCTTTGGGGTCTGTTTCTTGGAGAAATGTATTCCATGGCTCATCGGCATGAGACCTCTTTTGGAATCTTTCATGCTAAATCTCTTTAGCAATGCATCAATGTACATTCCTTGGGATAAACCAAGCATCCTTTTAGATCTATCTCTATAGATCTTTATCCCCAAAATATAGGATGCTTCTCCCAAGTCCTTCATGGAGAAGTGTTTAGATAACCAGATTTTAATCGATTGTAGCATAGGAATGTCATTCCCTATCAGTAATATATCATCAACATATAATACAATGAATGAAACTGCGCTCCCACTAGCCTTCTTGTACACACATGGTTCATCGTCGTTTTTGATAAAATCAAACTCTTTGATTGTCTCATCAAAACGAATGTTCCATCTACGAGAAGCTTGCTTCAATCCATAAATGGATCGTTGCAGCTTACAGACTTGATTTGTTCCAACCTTTGAAACAAATCCCTCTGGCTGTGTCATATACACATCCTCCTCAAGTTTCCCATTGAGGAAGGCCGTTTTCACGTCCATCTGCCAGATCTCATAGTTGTTATAAGCTGCAATCGCAAGAAAAATCCGAATGGACTTAACCATAGCTACTGGTGAAAAGGTTTCATCATAGTCAACTCCTTGTCTTTGTTTGAAACCTTTTGCAACCAGTCGGGCCTTATAGGTCTCTACCTTGCCGTCCGCTTCAGTCTTTCTTTTAAAGACCCATTTACACCCAATAGGCTTAATGCCTTCAGGTGGTGAAACCAAAGTCCATACTTTGTTTTCGTACATGGAGTCCATTTCGGATTTCATAGCTTCAAGCCATTTTCCTGAGTCTTTATTACTCATAGCCTGTTCGTAATTCAATGGATCATCATCATTCATGATGTGTACCTCATCGTCATCCTCTATAACGAATCCATACCTCTCAGCTATCTTCGATACTCTTCCAAATTTACGAACAGGGTGTGGTATAGTAGGTTCTTCTACTTGGTCAGGTACCTGACTTTGATCCGTGGTAATTTGTGGTTCTTGAACTTCTTCAAGATATATCTTACTCCCACTGACCCCTTCATGGATAAACTCCTTTTCCAAGAAGGCAACATGTTTCGCAACAAACACCTTTTAATCAGTTGGATGATAGAAATAATACCCTAAAGTTTCTTTAGGGTATCCCACAAATCTACACTTATCGAATTTAGTCTGTAGCTTATCATTTTCAAACTTTTTGACATAAGCTGGGCAACCCCAAGTCTTAACATGCTTAAGATTTGGTTTCCTCCCCTTCCACATCTCATATGGAGTCTTTGGGGCGAATTTGGTAGGTACCTTGTTAAGTAGGTATGCAGCCGTTTCTATGGCATATCCCCAAAAAGAAATTGGAAGGTCGGTAAAACTCATCATGGATCGAACCATGTCCAACAGTGTTCGATTTCTCCTTTCAGATACTCCATTTAACTGTGGAGTACCTGGAGGAGTCCATTGTGAGATTATACCATTTTCTTTGTGACAATTGAGAAACTCACCGCTTAAGTATTCTCCACCTCGATCTGATCGAAGTATCTTTATACTCTTGCCCGTTTGTTTCTCTACTTCACTTCTGAACTCTTTGAACTTTTCAAATGATTCTGACTTGTATTTCATTAAATACACATATCCAAATCTTGAGTGATCATCAGTGAAAGTAATAAAATAAGAATACCCACCCCGTGCACTTGTTGTCATAGGTCCACAAACGTCTGTGTGAATCAATGCCAACAACTCTGTAACTCTTTCTCCTTTTCCACTAAAAGGAGATTTAGTCATTTTACCTATGAAACAAGATTCACAAGTTGGATATGATTCATAATCAGATAACTCAAGGAGCCCATCTTTATGCAACTTGGATAATCTTGTTTCATTGATATGACCGAGTCTACAGTGCCACATGTAGGTATAATTAATATCATCTCTTTTCCTTTTCTTAGTTTGTTCAATTTGAAAAATATTTTCTTGTAAGTCAAGTGTATAAAGTCCATTTCGCAAATTTTCAACACCATATAAAACATCGTCTTTATAAATAGAACAACTATTGTTCTTTATAACAACGTTAAATCCTTCCATATCCAATATAGAAATTGAAATAATA
Organism: Panax stipuleanatus; assembly: GCA_020205555.1. Taxonomy (NCBI): domain Eukaryota; kingdom Viridiplantae; phylum Streptophyta; class Magnoliopsida; order Apiales; family Araliaceae; genus Panax; species Panax stipuleanatus. The sequence continues at coordinate 33,205,349 of CM035115.1, forward strand.
TTTTTAATAATATTCGGAACATAATAACAATTATTAAGATAAATGGACTTGCCCGAAGGCATTGCTAACTAATAAGTTCCTACAGCTAATGCAGCAACCTTTGCTCCATTCCCCACTCGTAGGATCACCTCATCATTGTTCAGCTTTCTACTTCTGACCAGTCCCTTCACATTATTACATATGTGAGAACCACAGCCGGTATCCAATACCCAAGTAGAATTTTGACTTTCTGAAAAATTAATTTCAATCATGAACAAACCTTGATTAGAAGTCGAAGCTTCTCCAAGCTTCTTCTTTGCCAGAAACTTCTTGCAGTTCCTCTTCCAATGACCCGGCTCGTTGCAATGGAAGCACATTCCTTTGCTAGCTGGATCAGATTTCTTTTGTTCCTTTATGTTCACTTTGCCCTTGGTCATCCGAGATCGGAAGAGCTCCTTAAATATCTCATATCTAGCAGTCCTACTTTGTTCACCATACAACTCCTTGAGGTGAATCAACATAGTAGGAGCATCCATGTTTTCGTGCTGACGCTGAAGCTCGTTATTCATGGATGCGAGCATGATGCATTGAGCCACAGATGCATCATCTTGCCACTTTACAATGGTGGCAATCTCTTCCTCAGAGACTGTTTCTGGAACAGTTCCAGGGACAGGTGAGTTTAGAACATAAGAAATCTTTTCAGCAGTGAGAACTATTCTCAGATTTCTTAGCCAGTCCGTGTAATTCGGCCTGGTAAGCTTATTAGCATCAAGTATGCTTCGCAGTGAAATTAGTGATTTTGACATTTTTAAAATTCTGCATGTGAAAAATAACATTTTAGCAAACATTCATTTAATTAATTTTGCATACCAAAATAAATTTAGGTCTTTATTTTAAATTGGTATCTCCCACTATTTTTATCAAACTATATTACCCTCACTTATATAGTTCGGCAACATCTAATTAAAGATTTGCTAGTGAGAATAAGGATCCCATTTCAAATGTATATAACCTTGTGGATAGCACAACAAGCGATATACAAATAAATAGGTAGACAACTCTTGTCAATTACATCACTATATAACTCCTTTTATTTTGCCTCTTAAATCATAATGGTCAAGTGTGTGCACATCCGAACTAAAATGATTTAAGTTAAGTCCAGCCTAGCACTTTCATAAATTCAAAAAAAAAAAATGTTCGTCCTTGTGGATAGCACAACAAAACTAGATCGTTCAATTTTTTTGATAAGCATCAAATGTGATTAATTAACATCTTAAATATGCAATACTCGCCTTGTGGATAGCACAACAAGCTCATATTAAATATTTAATACTCTATTAATTTATCATGCTAGAAGGCGACGTTCGATATTCCAAATATCATTTGAACGCTTCGGACTTAATATTATTTCTTTGAGGGGTTTGTTATTATTTGTCTCATCTTGTTTAGTTCGCATGCACACACACACACACACACACATATATATATATATATATATATATATATATATATATATATATAAAATACACGTCATTTTATTAAACATGCGAAGCATGTTTGCATAAAATATATATATATATATATATATATATATATAATATTTAGCATGCAATATAGAATACTATATTCTACCCGGATTGATTATGGACTTTTATTCTAGTTTGGTTCACTAGAGCCACCAAGTGAACCAAAAGGTCAAACCTAGGAGTGCAAGAATTTAAATTTAAATATAACTATTACATTTAAACCCGGGCTCCATACAAACGGGTCTTCACGCGCTCCTTGCTCCTTGGTCTCTAATTTCTTCAAGATAATTCTAACTATTTCTATTACATTAAACTATTTAATTTAAATAGAAACCTTGATCAGCAGTCAAGGGGAAGTACATAGGAGGGAGATAGAATTTTACATCAAGAAAAAAAAAATTAGAGAATACGAGGTACACAGACCCCATTTAATAAAACTCATTCATTCAAGCATTCAACTAAAATAAAATCCAATCACATTAGTCAAATAGTCCATAATCAATCCTCATTTATTATCATACATATCACCATATATATCAATAAATAAATATTCATCTCATGAATTAAAACATTCCATATATATATGAGTCTCATTTAATGGGCAATTTTAAATTACATGAAATCCAATTTCAATATTAAAATAAACTCTTTATTTTAATTATAAAATTATTTAGAATATATATATATATATATATATATATATATATTTGATTTTACCGTATATATTATATATATTTATATAACGAATCAGGTTATATATATATATATAATATAAATTCACATTTATTTTTTAAAAAGAAGTCACCTTCTTTTATTAAAAGAGTCCTGCAGGTTTATTAAAAAAGTCATTTCCTGATGGGTTACCTTCTTTTTGGAGTAAGAAAGAGACAACACCTTTTTTTTTTGCAGAATTCAAGATTAGTACCCAAAAAAATTTTTTTGATTCGTCCCCAAAAAAAAAAAAGTCATTTTTTTTCTTAAAAAAAATTATTTGATACAATAAAATTATGCCCAATAAATTATTTTCAATACATACCCATATGTATATGAAATAAAAAATAAATTAATAATTGCATAAAGGTTTGGCTTTGATGCCACTGTTGGGTTTGTACGAAATCGTGATGCAATCCAATTGCAAAAATTAGCGGAAGCATGGTATATCAGAGTTTAAAAAAATTTGTACAAAACCATTACCCGGATCATCCTTTATGCAAATTATTAATTTAAACGATAAATAAGAAGTTATGGAATCATACCCTTGTAAAACGAAGCTTCCACAGGTATGAGTTCAACTCCTTGTTCTTCGTGATCTCCTTGAATTTCCGGGTTAGATTCCTTCCTTTGATCAACGTTAGCCACCCAAGTGTTTGGCCTCTAGAGGTGATCCACCAAGGAAGATGAATTATCAAGAAGGAGGGTGGTTGGCTTAGTTTTCTATCCTCTATAGAAAAGGAGTACTCTACAACAATTGAAATTGCCTCAACTGATATCTATTATAAGACTCCTCTTATATAGATATTGGTCAACCCTTCTAATCCTATTAGACATGGAATTTCTTTTAATTAATTGAACTCCTTTAATTAATTTAGGCTTCCCACCACATGGGGAATAATTAATTAAATTCATTTAATTAATTTGTCTCCTAATCTTATTAGGAATAAATGAGAGTACTAATATTAAATTAATTACTAAACTCCTTTAGAAATTAAAATAATAATAATTGTAATAATATTAATAAGACTCCTCTTATTAATTTATATTTAATATTTTCAAAATATTAAATAATAAACATTAAGCTATTTAATTTATTCTATCACTATAGATTAAATTAATTACACTTAATGCATTATTATGATTATGCCATTACCTTCTTAAATAATTATTCTTCCTTTTATGGTGTGACCCTTTAGGTTCTCTATATTAAACCGATTGTGAATAAATCAATTAGAACAATTCTAATCTTATTTAAATAAATAAATTAAACTAATAATCTATTTAAATAAATAATATTTATTCTACAATAGGGATAAGCCTCCCTATCGATCAACGACTTTCCAGATAATATAGATTTCAACATTAATCATAAAAGAACATGTGAGTAAATAGTTACCATACAATTCAATCCTTCGACCATACAATGTCCCAATTAAATATAAGACATGAATTTACTGTCAAGTCTTATTTTATTTAATTATATGTATTTCGATTAGTAAATGCACAACTCCAAATAATGCAAATTAGAAACTCCTTTCTAATTTCATTTTACCTTGGCCAAGGATTCCTGGGTTGTCATTTAACGAATCACATAGGACATATCTCCTCTTTTACTAGAGGTGGTAGATTCTTTATTGATCATTCATTATCTCCAAATGTAACTCATTATACCCAAGCATACCTTTTTATATACCCTAAAGGACTTTAAGGAATAAGTCAAAGTATAATTCATTACATACAAGATACTATGATGATCTCAAGTCCAAGGATCACTTGTACTACTATCACATTAGGAATTCCTATTGACAGGCGAGTAAAACTCCATTAGGTATTCCATAGCGAGTCACGTTTAGTGATCTTATTCTCCAATAAGCACCTACATACTTGCTTTAGTGTCTCCACACAAATGATCATGAGATCAATCATCCTCATCCAATGAGCAAGCAACATATGTACCAATCTATCCGGATTTACTAATCCCCTTTTTAGTAATCCCACGATTGAGAACTATTTTAGTTTTAGAGCTTTCTAAGAATTTAGTACTCATTAGCATGATCATCATCATGATTCTAAAAGCATTGCTTAAAACTATGGGTTATTTACATATTATAAAAACAGCACTAAGTAGATAATTAAATGCCTTTAATAAATGAATATTTTATTAATAAATAAATAAGATTGTTTACAAAGTACGTGCTTTATCATCATACATGATTGGCTTGTATGCACACTACTATCAATTCACACAAGTCTTGATTTAGGAAGACCTTCTTATTGTTTCATTGGTTTTCTTAAATTGTCAATGAAAGAGGTTTTTATGAGTCCTATGACTTCGTTCTAGTTTGATTTACATTAAAAAGAGCAATCCAATCACTAGTGCCTTCAAAACGATCCGTACATCTCACACAAGTCTTCATTTAGGAAGACCTTCTAATTGTTTCATTAGTTCTCTCAAATTATAAAAATATAGGTGATTATGAGTCCTATTACATCGTCCTAGTTGAAGATAGAATCAAAATGAGCAATCCCATCACTATCGCCTCCAAAACGATGCGTAGATCTCACACAAGTCTTTATTTAGGGAGACCTTCATATTGTTCCATTGGTTGTTTCAAGTTTACAAAGAAAGAGGTGATTAAGAGTTGTATTACTTCGTTCTACTTTGATTAGCGTCAAAAGGAGAAACCCGTGACTATCACGTTCAAAACCATGCGTACATCTCACACAAGTCTTCATTTAGAAAGACCTTCTTATTATTTCATTGGTGCTCTAAAATTGTCAAAGAAAGAGGTGATTAGGAGTCCTATAACTTCGTTCTAGTTTGATTAGCATCAAAAGGAGCAATTACATGACTATCGCGTTCAAAACGATGCGTACATCTCACACAAGTCTTTATTTAAAGAGACATTCTTATTGTTTCAATTGTTCTCTAAAATTATCAAAGAAAGAGATGGTTATGATTCCTATTACTTCGTTCTAATTTTATTAGCATCAAAAGGAGCATTCCATGACTATCGCTTTAAAAACGATGTGTACATGTCACACAAGTCTTGATTTAGGGGAGAACTTCTTATTGTTTTATTGTTTCCCTCAAATTATCAAAGAAAGAGGTGATTATGAGTCCTACGACTTCTTTCTATTTAGATTAGCATTAAATGGAGCAATCCTATCAATAACGCCTTCAAAACGATCCGTAAATCTCACACAAGTCTTTATTTAGGGAGACCTCTTATTATTTCATTAGTTCTCACAAATTGTCAAAATATAGGTGATTATGAGTCATATTACTTCGTTGTAGTTGAAATTAGCATCAAAAGGAACAATCCAATCAATATCGCGTCCTAAACGATGCGTAGATCTCACACAAGTTTTCATTTAGGGAGACCTTCATATTGTTTCATTGGTTGTATCAAATTTACAAAGAAAGAGGTGATTAAGAGTTGTATTACTTCGTTCTACTTTGATTAGCGTTAAGAGGAGAAACCCATGACTGTGGCGTTCAAAACCATGCGTACATCTCACACAAGTCTTCATTTAGGGAGACCTTATTGTTTCTTTGGTGTTCTAAAATTGTCAAAGAAATAGGTGATTAGGAGTCCTATAACTTCGTTCTTGTTTGATTAGCATCAAAAGGAGCAATTCAATGACTATCGCATCCAAAACCATGCATACAGCTCACACAAGTCTTCATTTAAGGAGACCTTCTTATTGTTTCGTTGGTATCTAAAATTGTCAAAGAAAAAGGTGATTAGGAGTAATATTACTTCATTCTAATATGATTAGCATCAAAAGGAGCAATCCCATGACTATCGCGTTAAAAACAATGCGTTGTACATCTCACACAAGTCTTGATTTAGGAAGACCTTCTTATTGTTTCATTGGTTTTCTCAAATTGTCAATGAAAGAGGTTTTTATGAGTCCTATGACTTCGTTCTAGTTTGATTTGCATCAAAAGGAGCAATCCTCTCACTAGTGCCTTCAAAACGATACGTACATCTCACACAAGTCTTCATTTAGGAAGAGACCTTCTTATTGTTACATTAGTTCTCTTAAATTGTAAAAATATTGGTGATTATGAGTCCTATTACATCGTTCTAGTTGAAGATAAAATTAAAAGGAGCAATCCCATCACTATCGCGTCCAAAACGATGCGTAGATCTCACACAAGTCTTCATTTAGGGAGACCTTCATATTGTTCCATTGGTTGTTTCAAATTTACTAAGAAAGAGGTGATTAAGAGTTGTATTACTTCGTTCTACTTTGATTAGCGTCAAAAGGAGAAACCTGTGACTATCACGTTCAAAACCATGCGTACATCTCACACAAGTCTTCATTTAGGGAGACCTTCTTATTATTTCATTGGTGCTCTAAAATTGTCGAAGAAAGAGGTGATTAGGAGTCCTATAACTTCGTTCTAGTTTGATTAGCATCAAAAGGAGGAATCCCATAACTATCGCGTTCAAAACGATGCGTACATCTCACACAAGTCTTTATTTAATGAGACTTTCTTATTGTTTTATTTGTTCTCTAAAATTATCAAAGAAAGAGACGATTATGAGTCCTATTACTTCGTTCTAATTTGATTAGCATCAAAAGGAGCATTCTATGACTATCGCGTTAAAAACGATGTGTACATCTCATACAAGTCTTGATTTATGGGAAAACTTCTTATTGTTTCATTGGTTCCCTCAAATTATCAAAGAAAGAGGTGATTATGAGTCCTATATCTTCTTTCTATTTATATTAGCATTAAATGGAGCAATCCTATCAATAGCGCCTTCAAAATAACCCATACATCTCACACAAGTCTTCATTTAGGGAGACCTTCTTATTGTTTCATTAGTTCTCACAAATTGTCAAAATATAGGTTATTATGAGTCATATTACTTTGTTCTAGTTGAAATAAGCATCAAAAGGAGCAATCCAATCAATATCGCGTCCAAAACGATACGTAGATCTCACACAAGTCTTCATTTAGGGAGACCTTCATATTGTTTCATTGGTTGTATCAAATTTACAAAGAAAGAGGTGATTAAGAGTTGTATTACTTCGTTCTACTTTGATTAGCGTTAAAAGGAGAAACCTATGACTGTGGCGTTCAAAACCATGCGTACATCTCACACAAGTCTTCATTTTGGGAGACCTTATTGTTTCTTTGGTGTTCTAAAATTGTAAAAGAAATAGGTGATTAGGAGTCCTATAACTTCGTTTTTTTTATTAGCATCAAAAGGAGCAATTCCATGACTATCGCGTTCAAAACCATGCATACATCTCACACAAGTCTTCATTTAAGGAGACCATCTTATTGTTTCATTGGTTCTCTAAAATTGTCAAAGAAAGAGGTGATTAGGAGTTCTATAACTTCGTTCAAATAGGATTAGCATTAAAAGGAGAAATCCCATGACTATCGCGTTAAAAACGATGCGTAGTACATCTCACACAAGTCTTGATTTAGGAAGACCTTATTATTTCATTGGTTTTCTCAAATTATCAATGAAAGAGGTTTTTATGAGTCCTATGACTTCGTTCTAGTTTGATTTGCATCAAAAGGAGCAATCCTATCACTAATGCCTTCAAAACGATCCGTACATCTCACACAAGACTTCATTTAGGAAGACCTTCTTATTGTTTCATTAGTTCTCTCAAATTGTAAAAATATAGGTGATTATGAGTGCTATTACATCATTCTACTTGAAGATAGAATCAAAAGGAGCAATCCCATCACTATCGCCTCCAAAACGATGCTTAGACCTCACACAAGTCTTTTTTTAGGGAGACCTTCATATTGTTCCATTGGTTGTTTAAAATTTACAAAGAAAGAGGTGATTAAGAGTTGTATTAGTTCGTTCTACTTTGATTAGCGTCAAAAGGAGAAACCCGTGACTATTACGTTCAAAACCATACGTACATCTCACACAAGACTTCATTTAGGGAGACCTTATTATTTCATTGGTGCTCTAAAATTGTCAAAGAAAGAGGTGATTAGGAGTCCTATAACTTCGTTCTAGTTTGATTAGCATCAAAAGGAGCAATCGCATGACTATCGCGTTCAAAACGATGCGTACATCTCACACAAGTCTTTATTTAAAGAGACTTTCTTATTGTTTCATTTGTTCTCTAAAATTATCAACGAAAGAGATGATTATGAGTCCTATTACTTCGTTCTAATTAGATTAGCATCAAAAGGAGCATTCCATGACTATCGCGTTAAAAACGATGTGTACATCTCACACAAGTCTTGATTTAGGGGAGAACTTCTTATTGTTTCATTGTTTCCCTCACATTATCAAAGAAAGAGGTGATTATGAGTCCTATGACTTCTTTCTATTTAGATTAGCACTAAATGGAGCATCCATAACAATAACGCCTTTAAAACGATCTGTAAATCTCACACAAGTATTTATTTATGGAGACCATCTTATTATTTCATTAGTTCTCACAAATTGTCAAAATATATGTGATTATGAGTCATATTACTTTGTTCTAGTTGAAATTAGCATCAAAAGGAGCAATCCAATCAATATCGCTACCAAAACGATGCGTAGATCTCACACAAGTTTTCATTTAGGAAGACCTTCATATTATTTCATTGGTTGTATCAAATTTACAAAGAAAGAGGTGATTAAGAGTTGTATTACTTCGTTCTACTTTGATTAGCGTTAAAAGGAGAAACCCATGACTGTGGCGTTCAAAACCATGCGTACATCTCACACAAGTCTTCATTTTGGGAGACCTTATTGTTTCTTTGGTGTTCTAAAATTGTCAAAGAAATAGGTGATTAGGAGTACTATAACTTCGTTCTTGTTTGATTAGCATCAAAAGGAGCAATTCCATGACTATCGCGTTCAAAACCATGCATACATCTCACACAAGTCTTCATTTAAGGAGACCTTATTGTTTCATTGGTTCTCTAAAATTGTCAAAGAAAAATGTGATTAGGAGTAATATTACTTCGTTCTAATATGATTAGCATCAAAAGGAGCAATCCCACGACTATCGCCTTAAAAACTATGCGTTGTACATCTCACACAAGTCTTGATTTAGGAAGACCTTCTTATTGTTTCATTGGTTTTCTCAAATTGTCAACGAAAGAGGTTTTTATGAGTCCTATGACTTCGTTCTAGTTTGATTTGCATCAAAAGGAGCAATCCTATCACTATTGCCTTCAAAACGATCCGCACATCTCACACAAGTCTTCATTTAGGAAGAGACCTTCTTATTGTTTCATTAGTTCTCTTAAATTGTAAAAATATTGGTGATTATTAATCCTATTACATCGTTCTAGTTGAAGATAAAATTAAAAGGAGCAATCCCATCACTATCGCGTCCAAAACGATGCGTAGATCTCACACAAGTCTTCATTTAGGGAGACCTTCATATTGTCCCATTGGTTGTTTCAAATTTACTAAGAAAGAGGTGATTAAGAGTTGTATTACTTCGTTCTACTTTGATTAGCGTCAAAAGGAGAAACCCGTGACTATCAAGTTCAAAACCATGCGTACATCTCACAAAAGTCTTCATTTAGGGAGACCTTCTTATTATTTCATTGGTGCTATAAAATTGTCAAAGAAAGAGGTGATTAGGAGTCCTATAACTTCGTTCTAGTTTGATTAACATCAAAAGGAGCAATCCCATGACTATCGCGTTCAAAACGATGCGTACATCTCACACAAGTCTTTATTTAAAGAGACTTTCTTTTTGTTTTATTTGTTCTCTAAAATTATCAAAGAAAGAGATGATTATGAGTCCTATTACTTCGTTCTAATTTGATTAGCATCAAAAGGAGCATTCCCTGACTATCGCGTTAAAAACGATGTCTACATCTCACACAAGTCTTGATTTAGGGGAGAACTTCTTATTGTTTCATTGGTTCCCTCAAATTATCAAAAAAAGAGGTGATTATGAGTCCTATGACTTCTTTATATTTAGATTAGCTTTAAATGGAGCAATCCTATCAATAGCGCCTTCAAAACGACCCGTACATCTCACACACGTCTTCATTTAGGGAGACCTTTTATTGTTTCATTAGTTCTCACAAATTGTCAAAATATAAGTGATTATGAGTCATATTACTTTGTTCTATTTGAAATTAGCATCAAAAGGAGCAATCCAATGAATATCGCGTCCAAAACGATACGTAGATCTCACACAAGTCTTCATTTAGGGAGACCTTCATATTGTTTCATTGGTTGTATCAAATTTACAAAGAAAGAGGTGATTAAGAGTTGTATTACTTCGTTCTACTTTGATTAGCGTGAAAAGGAGAAACCCATAACTGTGGCGTTCAAAACCATGCGTACATCTCACACAAGTCTTCATTTTGAGAGACCTTATTGTTTCTTTGGTGTTCTAAAATTGTCAAAGAAATAGGTGATTAGGAGTCCTACAACTTCGTTCTTGTTTGATTAGCATCAAAAGGAGCAATTCCATGACTATCGCGTTCAAAACCATGCATACATCTCACACAAGTCTTCATTTAAGGAGACCTTCTTAATATTTCATTGGTTCTCTAAAATTGTCAAAGAAAGAGGTGATTAGGAGTTCTATTACTTTGTTCAAATATGATTAGCATCAAAAGGAGCAATTCCATGACTATCGCGTTAAAAACGATGCGTAGTACATCTCACACAAGTCTTGATTTAGGAAGACCTTCTTATTATTTCATTGGTTTTCTAAAATTGTAAATGAAAGAGGTTTTTATGAGTCCTATGACTTCGTTTTAGTTTGATTTGCATCAAAAGGATCAATCCTATCACTAGTGCCTTCAAAACGATCCGTACATCTCACACAAGTCTTCATTTAGGAAGACCTTCTTATTGTTTCATTAATTCTCTCAAATTATAAAAATATAGGTGATTATGAGCCCTATTACATCGTTCTAGTTGAAGATAGAATCAAAAGGAGCAATCCCATCACTATCGCCTCCAAAACGATGCGTAGATCTCACACAAGTCTTTATTTAGGAAGACCTTCATATTGTTACATTGGTTCTTTCAAATTTACAAAGAAAGAGGTGATTAAGAGATGTATTACTTCATTCTACTTTAATTAGCGTCAAAAGGAGAAACCCGTGACTATCACATTTAAAACCATGCGTACATCTCACACAAGTCTTCATTTAGGGAGACCTTCTTATTATTTCATTGGTGCTCTAAAATTGTCAAAGAAAGAGGTTATTAGGAGTCCTATAACTTCGTTCTGGTTTGATTAGCATCAAAAGGAGCAATCGCATGAATATCGCGTTCAAAACGATGCGTACATCTCACACAAGCCTTTATTTAAAGAGACTTTCTTATTGTTTCATTTGTTCTCTAAAATTATCTAAGAAAGAGATGATTATGAGTCTTATTACTTCGTTCTAATTTGATTAGCATCAAAAGGAGCATTCCATGACTATCGCATTAAAAACGATGTGTACATCTCACACAAGTTTTGATTTAGGGGAGAACTTCTTATTGTTTCATTGTTTCCCTCAAATTATCAAAGAACGAGTTGATTATGAGTCCTATGACTTCTTTCTATTTAGATTAGCATTAAATGGAGCAATCCTATCAATAACGCCTTCAAAACGATCCGTAAATCTCACACAAGTCTTTATTTAGGGAGACCTTCTTATTATTTCATTAATTCTCACAAATTGTCAAAATATAGGTTTTTATGAGTCATATTACTTCGTTCTAGTTGAAATTAGCATCAAAAGGAGCAATTCAATCAATATCGCGTCCAAAACGATGCGTAGATCTCACACAAGTTTTCATTTACGGAGACCTTCATATTGTTTCATTGGTTGTATCAAATTTACAAATAAAGAGGTGATTAAGAGTTGTATTACTTCGTTCTACTTTGATTAGCATTAAAAGGAGAAACCCATGACTGTGGCGTTCAAAACCATGCGTACATCTCACACAAGTCTTCATTTTGGGAGACCTTATTGTTTCTTTGGTGTTCTAAAATTGTCAAAGAAATAGGTGATTAGGAGTACTACAACTTCGTTCTTGTTTGATTAGCATCAAAAGGAGCAATTCCATGACTATCGCGTTCAAAACCATGCATACATCTCACACAAGTCTTCATTTAAGGAGACCTTATTGTTTCATTGGTTCTCTAAAATTGTCAAAGAAAAAGGTGATTAGGAGTAATATTACTTCGTTCTAATATGATTTGCATCAAAAGGAGCAATCCCACGACTATCGCCTTAAAAACGATGCGTTGTACATCTCACACAAGTCTTGATTTAGGAAGACCTTCTTATTGTTTCTTTGGTTTTCTCAAATTGTCAACGAAAGAGGTTTTTATGAGTCCTATGACTTCGTTCTAGTTTGATTTGCATCAAAAGGAGCAATCCTATCACTATTGCCTTCAAAACGATCCGTACATCTCACACAAGTCTTCATTTAGGAAGAGACCTTCTTATTGTTTCATTAGTTCTCCTAAATTATAAAAATATTGGTGATTATTAGTCCTATTACATCGTTCTAGTTGAAGATAAAATTAAAAGGAGCAATCCCATCACTATCGCGTCCAAAACAATGCGTAGATCTCACACAAGTCTTCATTTAGGGAGACCTTCGTATTGTTCCATTGGTTGTTTCAAATTTACTAAGAAAGAGGTGATTAAGAGTTGTATTACTTCGTTCTAATTTGATTAGCGTCAAAAGGAGAAACCCGTGACTATCAAGTTCAAAACCATGCGTACATATCACAAAAGTCTTCATTTAGGGAGACCTTCTTATTATTTAATTGGTGCTACAAAATTGTCAAAGAAAGAGGTGATTAGGAGTCCTATAACTTCGTTCTAGTTTGATTAGCATCAAAAGGAGCAATCCCATAACTATCGCGTTCAAAACGATGCGTACATCTCACACAAGTCTTTATTTAAAGAGACTTTCTTTTTGTATTATTTGTTCTCTAAAATTATCAAAGAAAGAGATGATTATGAGTCCTATTACTTCGTTCTAATTTGATTAGCATCAAAAGGAGCATTCCATGACTATCGCGTTAAAAACGATGTGTACATCTCACACAAGTCTTGATTTAGGGGAGAACTTTTTATTGTTTCATTGGTTCCCTCAAATTATCAAAAAAAGAGGTGATTATGAGTCCTATGACTTCTTTCTATTTAGATTTGGTTTAAATGGAGCAATCCTATCAATAGCGCCTTCAAAACGACCCGTACATCTCACACAAGTCTTCATTTAGGGAGACCTTCTTATTGTTTCATTAGTTCTCACAAATTGTCAAAATATAGGTGATTATGAGTCATATTACTTTGTTCTAGTTGAAATTAGCATCAAAAGGATCAATCCAATGAATATCGCGTCCAAAACGATACGTAGATCTCACACATGTCTTCATTTAGGGAGACCTTCATATTGTTTCATTGGTTGTATCAAATTTACAAAGAAAGAGGTGATTAAGAGTTGTATTACTTCGTTCTACTTTGATTAGCGTGAAAAGGAGAAACCCATAACTGTGGCGTTCAAAACCATGCGTACATCTCACACAAGTCTTCATTTTGAGAGACCTTATTGTTTCTTTGGTGTTCTAAAATTGTCAAAGAAATAGGTGATTAGGAGTCCTACAACTTCGTTCTTGTTTGATTAGCATCAAAAGGAGCAATTCCATGACTATCGCGTTCAAAACCATGCATACATCTCACACAAGTCTTCATTTAAGGAGACCTTCTTAATATTTCATTGGTTCTCTAAAATTGTCAAAGAAAGAGGTGATTAGGAGTTCTATTACTTCGTTCAAATATGATTAGCATCAAAAGGAGCAATCCCATGACTATCGCGTTAAAAACGATGCGTAGTACATCTCACACAAGTCTTGATTTAGGAAGACCTTCTTATTATTTCATTGATTTTCTCAAATTGTCAATGAAAGAGGTTTTTATGAGTCCTATGACTTCGTTTTAGTTTGATTTGCATCAAAAGGATCAATCCTATCACTAGTGCCTTCAAAACGATCCGTACATCTCACACAAGTCTTCATTTAGGAAGACGTTCTTATTGTTTCATTAGTTCTCTCAAATTATAAAAATATAGGAGATTATGAGCCCTATTACATCGTTCTAGTTGAAGATAGAATCAAAAGGAGCAATCCCATCACTATCGCCTCCAAAACGATGCGTAGATCTCACACAAGTCTTTATTTAGGAAGACCTTCATATTGTTACATTGGTTCTTTCAAATTTACAAAGAAAGAGGTGATTAAGAGTTGTATTACTTCGTTCTACTTTAATTAGCGTCAAAAGGAGAAACCCGTGACTATCACGTTTAAAACCATGCGTACATCTCACACAAGTCTTCATTTAGGGAGACCTTCTTATTATTTCATTGGTGCTCTAAAATTGTCAAAGAAAGAGGTTATTAGGAGTCCTATAACTTCGTTCTAGTTTGATTAGCATCAAAAGGAGCAATCGCATGAATATCGCGTTCAAAACGATGCGTACATCTCACACAAGCCTTTATTTAAAGAGACTTTCTTATTGTTTCATTTGTTCTCTAAAATTATCAAAGAAAGAGATGATTATGAGTCTTATTACTTCGTTCTAATTTGATTAGCATCAAAAGGAGCATTCCATGACTATCGCATTAAAAACGATGTGTACATCTCACACAAGTCTTGATTTAGGGGAGAACTTCTTTTTGTTTCATTGTTTCCCTCAAATTATCAAAGAACGAGTTGATTATGAGTCCTATGACTTCTTTCTATTTAGATTAGCATTAAATGGGGCAATCCTATCAATAACGCCTTCAAAACGATCCGTAAATCTCACACAAGTCTTTATTTAGGGAGACCTTCTTAATATTTCATTAATTCTTACAAATTGTCAAAATATAGGTTTTTATGAGTCATATTACTTTGTTCTAGTTGAAATTAGCATCAAAAGGAGCAATTCAATCAATATTGCGTCCAAAACGATGCGTAGATCTCACACAAGTTTTCATTTACGGAGACCTTCATATTGTTTCATTGGTTGTATCAAATTTACAAAGAAAGAGGTGATTAAGAGTTGTATTACTTCGTTCTACTTTGATTAGCGTTAAAAGGAGAAACCCATGACTGTGGCGTTCAAAACTATGCGTACATCTCACACAAGTCTTCATTTTGGGAGACCTTATTGTTTCTTTGGTGTTCTAAAATTGTCAAAAAATAGGTGATTAGGAGTCCTATAAGTTCGTTCTTGTTTGATTAGCATCAAAAGGAGCAATTCCATGACTATCGCATTCAAAACCATGCATACATCTCACACAAGTCTTCATTTAAGGAAACCTTCTTATTGTTTCATTGGTTCTCTAAAATTATCAAAAGAGGTTATTAGGAGTAATATTACTTCGTTCTAATATGATTAGCATCAAAAGGAGCAATCCCATGACTATCGCGTTAAAAACGATGCGTTGTACATCTCACACAAGTCTTGATTTAGGAAGACCTTCTTATTGTTTCATTGGTTTTCTCAAATTGTCAACGAAAGAGGTTTTTATGAGTCCTATGACTTCGTTCTAGTTTGATTTGCATCAAAAAGAGCAATCCTATCACTATTGCCTTCAAAACGATCCGTACATCTCACACAAGTCTTCATTTATGAAGAGACCTTCTTATTGTTTCATTAGTTCTCTTAAATTGTAAAAATATTGGTGATTATGAGTCCTATTACATCGTTCTAGTTGAAGATAAAATTTCAAGGATCAATCCCATCACTATCGCGTCCAAAACGATGTGTGGATCTCACACAAGTCTTCATTTAGGGAGACCATCATATTGTTCCATTGGTTGTTTCAAATTTATTAAGAAAGAGGTGATTAAGAGTTGTATTACTTCGTTCTACTTTGATTTGCGTCAAAAGGAGAAACCCGTGACTATCACATTCAAAACCATGCGTACATCTCACACAAGTCTTCATTTAGAAAGACCTTCTTATTATTTCATTGGTGCTCTAAAATTGTCAAAGAAAGAGGTGATTAGGAGTCCTATAACTTCGTTCTAGTTTGATTAGCATCAAAAGGAGCAATCCCATGACTATCGCGTTCAAAACGATGCGTACATCTCACACAAGTCTTTATTTATAGAGACTTTCATATTGTTTTATTTGTACTCTAAAATTATCAAAGAAAGAGATGATTATGAGTCCTATTACTTCGTTCTAATTTGATTAGCATCAAAAGGAGCATTCCATGACTATCGCATTAAAAACGATGTGTACATCTCACACAAGTCTTGATTTAGGGGAGAACTTATTATTGTTTCATTGTTTCCCTCAAATTATCAAAGAAAGAGATGATTATGAGTCCTATGACTTCTTTCTATTTAGATTAGCATTAAATGGAGCAATCCTATCAATAACGCCTTCAAAACGATCCGTAAATCTCACACAAGTCTTTATTTAGGGAGACCTTCTTATTATTTCATTAATTCTCACAAATTGTCACAATATAGGTTTTTGTGAGTCATATTACTTTGTTCTAGTTGAAATTAGCATCAAAAGGAGCAATCCAATCAATATCGCGTCCAAAACGATGCGTAGATCTCACACAAGTCTTCAGTTAGGGAGAGCTTCATATTGTTTCATTGGTTGTATCAAATTTACAAAGAAAGAGGTGATTAAGAGTTGTATTACTTCGTTCTACTTTGATTAGCGTTTAAAGGAGAAACCCATGACTGTGGCGTTCAAAACCATGCGTACATCTCACACAAGTCTTCACTTTGGGAGACCTTATTGTTTCTTTGGTGTTCTAAAATTGTCAAAGAAATAGGTGATTAGAAGTCCTATAACATCGTTCTTATTTGATTAGCATCAAAAGGATCAATTCCATGACTATCGCGTTCAAAACCATGCATACATCTCACACAAGTCTTCATTTAAGGAGACCTTCTTATTTTTTCATTGGTTCTCTAAAATTGTCACAGAAAGAGGTTATTAGGAGTAATATTACTTCGTTCTAATATGATTAGCATCAAAAGGAGCAATCCCATGAATATCGTGTTAAAAACGATGCGTTGTACATCTCACACAAGTCTTGATTTAGGAAAACCTTCTTATTATTTCATTGGTTTTCTCAAATTGTCAATGAAAGAGGTTTTTATGAGTCCTATGACTTCGTTCTAGTTTGATTTGCATCAAAAGGAGCAATTATATCACTAGTGCCTTCAAAACGATCCGTACATCTCACACAAGTCTTCATTTAGGAAGTGGCCTTCTTATTGTTTCATTAGTTCTCTTAAATTATAAAAACATTGGTGATTATGAGTCCTATTACATCGTTTTAGTTGAAGATAAAATTAAAAGGAGCAATCCCATCACTATCGCGTCCAAAACGATGCGTAGATCTCACACAAGTCTTCATTTAGGGAGACCTTCATATTGTTCCATTGGTTGTTTCAAATTTACTAAGAAAGAGGTGATTAAGAGTTGTATTACTTCGTTCTACTTTGATTAGCGTCAAAAGGAGAAACCCGTGACTATCACGTTCAAAACCATGCGTACATATCACACAAGTCTTCATTTATGGAGACCTTCTTGTTTCATTGGTGTTCTAAAATTGTCAAAGAAATAGGTGATTAGGAGTCCTATAACTTCGTTCTTGTTTGATTAGCATCAAAAGGAGCAATTCCATGACTATCGCGTTCAAAACCATGCATACATCTCACACAAGTCTTCATTTAAGGAGACCTTCTTATTGTTTCATTGGTTCTCTAAAATTGTCAAAGAAAGAAGTGATTAGGAGTTCTATTACTTTGTTCAAATATGATTAACATCAAAAGGAGCAATCCCATGACTATCACGTTAAAAACGATGCGTAGTACATCTCACACAAGTCTTGATTTAGGAAGACCTTTTATTTTTTTCATTGGTTTTCTCAAATTGTCAATGAAAGTGGTTTTTTTGAGTCCTATGACTTCGTGCTAGTTTGATTTGGATCAAAAGGAGCAATCCTATCACTAGTGTCTTCAAAACGATCCGTACATCTCACACAAGTTTTCATTTAGGAAGACCTTTTTATTGTTTCATTAGTTCTCTCAAATTGTAAAAATATAGGTGATTATGAGTCCTATAACATCGTTCTAGTTGAAGATAGAATCAAAAGGAGCAATCCCATCACTATCGCGTCCAAAACGATGCGTAGATATCACACAAGTTTTCATTTAGGGAGACCTTCATATTGTTCCATTGGTTGTTTCAAATTTACATAGAAAGAGGTGATTAAGAGTTGTATTACTTCGTTCTATTTTGATTAGCGTCAAAAGGAAAAACCCGTGACTATCACGTTCAAAACCGTGCGTACATCTCACACAAGTCTTCATTTTGGGAGACCTTCTTAATATTTCATTGGTGCTCTAAAATTGTCAAAGAAAGAGATGATTAGGAGTCCTATAACTTCGTTCTAGTTTGATTAGCATCAAAAGGAACAATCGCATGACAATCGCGTTCAAAACGATGCGTACATCTCACACAAGTCTTTATTTAAAGATAATTTATTATTGTTTCAATTGTTCTCTAAAATTATCAAAGAAAGAGATGATTATGAGTCCTATTACTTCGTTCTAATTTGATTAGCATCAAAAGGAGTATTCCATGACTATCGCGTTAAAAACAATGTGTACATCTCACACAAGTCTTGGTTTAGGGGAGAACTTCTTATTGTTTCATTGTTACCCTCAAATTATCAAAGAAAGAGGTGATTATGAGTCCTATGACTTCTTTCTATTTAGATTAGCTATAAATGGAGCAATCCTATCAATAGCGCCTTCAAAACGACCCGTACATCTCACACAAGTCTTCATTTAGGGAGACCTTCTTATTGTTTCATTAGTTCTCACAAATTGTCAAAATATAGGTGATTATGAGTCATATTACTTTGATCTAGTTGAAATTCGCATCAAAAGGAGCAATCCAATCAATATCGCCTCCAAAACGATACGTAGATCTCACATCAGTCTTCATTTAGGGAGACCTTCTTATTGTTTCATTGGTTGTATCAAATTTACAAAGAAAGAGGTGATTAAGAGTTGTATTACTTCGTTCTACTTTGATTAGCGTTAATAGGAGAAACCCATGACTGTGGCGTTCAAAACCATGCGTACATCTCACACAAGTCTTCATTTAGAAAAACCTTATTGTTTCATTGGTGTTCTAAAATTGTCAAAGAAATAGGTGATTAGGAGTCCTATTACTTCGTTCTTATTTGATTAGCATCAAAAGGAGCAATCCATGACTATCGCGTTCAAAACCATGCATACATCTCACACAAGTCTTCATTTAAGGAGACCTTCTTATTGTTTCATTGGTTCTCTAAAATTGTCAAATAAAGAGGTGATTAGGAGTTCTATTACTTCGTTCAAATATGATTAGCATCAAAAGGAGCAATCCCATGACTATCGCGTTAAAAATGATGCGTAGTACATCTCACACAAGTCTTGATTTAGGAAGACATTTTATTTTTTCATTGGTTTTCTCAAATTGTCAATGAAAGTGGTTTTTATGAGTCCTATGACTTAGTTCTAGTTTAATTTGGATCAAAAGGAGCAATCCTATCACTAGTGCCTTCAAAACGATCCGTACATCTCACACAAGTTTTCATTTAGGAAGACCTTCTTATTGTTTCATTAGTTCTATCAAATTGTAAAAATATAGGTGATTATGAGTCCTATTACATCGTTCTAGTTGAAGATAGAATCAAAAGGAGCAATCCGATCACTATCGCGTCCAAAACGATGCGTAGATCTCACACAAGTATTCATTTAGGGAGACCGTCATATTGTTCCATTGGTTGTTTCAAATTTACAAAGAAAGAGGTGATTAAGAGTTGTATTACTTCGTTCTACTTTGATTAGCGTCAAAAGTTGAAACCCGTGACTATCACGTTCAAAACCATGCGTACATCTCACACAAGTCTTTATTTAGAGAGACCTTATTGTTTCATTGGTGTTCTAAAATTATCAAAGAAATAGGTAATTAGGAGTCCTATAACATCGTTCTTGTTTGATTAGCATCAAAAGGATCAATTCCATGACTATCGCGTTCAAAACCATGCATACATCTCACACAAGTCTTCATTTAAGGAGACCTTCTTATTGTTTCATTGGTTCTCTAAAATTGTCAAAGAAAGTGTTGATTAGGAGTTCTATTACTTCGTTCTAATATGATTAGCATCAAAAGGAGCAATCTCATGACTATCGCGTTAAAACGATGCATAGTACATCTCACACAAGTCTTCATTTAGGAAGTCCTTCTTATTGTTTCATTAGTTCTCTCAAATTGCAAAAATATTGGTGATTATGAGTCCTATTACATCGTTCTAGTTGAAGATAGAATCAAAAGGAGCAATCCCATCACCATCGCCTTCAAAACGATGCGTAGATCTCACACAAGTCTTTATTTACGGAGACCTTCATATTGTTCCATTGGTTGTTTCAAATTTACTAAGAAAGAGGTGATTAAGAGTTGTATTACTTCGTTCTACTTTGATTAGCATCAAAAGGAGAAACCCGTGACTATCATGTTCAAAACCAAGCGTACATCTCACACAAGTCTTTATTTAGGGAGACCTTCTTATTATTTCGTTGGTGCTCTAAAACTGTCAAAGAAAGAGGTGATTAGGAGTCCTATAACTTCATTCTAGTTTGATTAGCATCAAAAGGAGCAATCCCATGACTATCGCGTTCAAAACGATGCGTACATCTCACACAAGTCTTTATTTAAAGAGACTTTCTTATTGTTTTATTTGTTCTCTAAAATTATCAAAGAAAGAGATGATTATGAGTCCTATTACTTCGTTCTAATTTGATTAGCATCAAAAGGAGCATTCCATGACTATCGCGTTAAAAACGATGTGTACATCTCACACAAGTCTTGATTTAGGGGAGAACTTCTTATTGTTTCATTGTTTCCCTCAAATTATCAAAGAAAGAGGTGATTATGAGTCCTATGACTTCTTTCTATTTAGATTAGCATTAAATGGAGCAATCATATCAATAACGCCTTCAAAACGATCCGTAAATCTCACACAAGTCTTTAATTAGGGAGACCTTCTTATTATTTCATTAGTTCTCACAATTTGTCAAAATATAGGTGATTATGACTCATATTACTTCGTTCTAGTTGAAATTAGCATTAAAAACAGCATTCCAATCAATATCGCGTCCAAAACGATGCGTAGATCTCGCACAAGTTTTCATTTGGGGAGACCTTCATATTGCTTCATTGGTTGCATCAAATTTACAATGAAAGGGGTGATTAATAGTTGTATTACTTCGTTCTACTTTGATTAGCGTTAAAAGGAGAAACCCATAACTGTGGCGTTCAAAACCATGCGTACATCTCACACAAGTCTTCATTTTGGGAGACCTAATTGTTTCTTTGGTGTTCTAAAATTGTCAAAGAAATAGGTGATTAGGAGTCCTATAACTTCGTTCGCGTTCGAAACCATGCATACATCTCACACAAGTCTTCATTTAAGGAGAAATTCTTATTGTTTCATTGGTTCTCTAAAATTGTCAAAGAAAGAGGCGATTAGGAGCAATATTACTTCGTTCTAATATGATTAGCATAAAAAGGAGCAATCCCATGACAATCGCGTTAAAAACGATGCGTTGTACATCTCACACAAGTCTTGATTTAGGAAAACCTACTTATTGTTTCATTGGTTTTCTCAAATTGTCAATGAAAGAGGTTTTTATGAGTCCTATGACTTCGTTCTAATTTGATTTGCATCAAAAGGAGCAATCCTATCACTAGTGCCATCAAAACGATCCGTACATCTCTCACAAGTCTTCATTTAGGAAGAAACATTCTTATTGTTTATTAGTTCTCTTAAATTGTAAAAATATTGGTGATTATGAGTCCTATTACATCGTTCTAGTTGAAGATAAAATTAAAAAGAGCAATCCCATCACTATCGCGTCCAAAACGATGCGTAGATCTCACACAAGTCTTCATTTAGGGAGACCTTCATATTGTTCCATTGGTTGTTTCAAATTTACTAAGAAATAGGTGATTAAGAGTTGTATTACTTCGTTCTACTTTGATTAGCGTCAAAAGGAGAAACCCGTGACTATCACGTTCAAAACCATGCGTACATCTCACACAAGTCTTTATTCAGGGAGACCTTCTTATTATTTCATTGGTGCTCTAAAATTGTCAAAGAAAGAGGTGATTAGGAGTCCTATAACTTCGTTCTAGTTTGATTAGCATCAAAAGGAGCAATCCCATGACTATCGCATTCAAAACGATGCGTACATCTCACACAAGTCTTTATTTAAAGAGACTTTCTTATTGTTTTATTTGTTCTCTAAAATTATCAAACAAAGAGATGATTATGAGTCCTATTACTTCGTTCTAATTTGATTAGCATCAAAAGGAGCATTCCATGACTATCGCATTAAAAACGATGTGTACATCTCACACAAGTCTTGATTTAGGGGAGAACTTATTATTGTTTCATTGTTTCCCTCAAATTATCAAAGAAATAGGTGATTATGAGTCCTATGACTTCTTTCTATTTAGATTAGCATTAAATGGAGCAATCCTATCAACAACGCCTTCAAAACGATCCGTAAATCTCACACAAGTCCTTTATTTAGGGAGACCTTCTTATTATTTCATTAATTCTCACAAATTGTCAAAATATAGGTTTTTATAAGTCATATTACTTCGTTCTAGTTGAAATTAGCATCAAAAGGAGCAATTCAATCAATATCGCGTCCAAAACGATGCGTAGATCTCACACAAGTTTTCATTTAGGGAGACCTTCATATTGTTTCATTGGTTGTATCAAATTTTCAAAGAAAGAGGTGATTAAGAGTTGTATTACTTCGTTCTACTTTGATTAGCGTTAAAAGGAGAAACCCATGACTGTGGCGTTCAAAACCATGCGTACATCTCACACAAGTCTTCATTTTGGGAGACCTTATTGTTTCTTTGGTGTTCTAAAACTGTCAAAGAAATAGGTGATTAGGAGTCCTATAACTTCGTTCTTGTTTGATTAGCATCAAAAGGAGTAATTCCATGACTATCGCGTTCAAAACCATGCATACATCTCACACAAGTCTTCATTTAAGGAGACCTTCTTATTGTTTCATTGGTTCTCTAAAATTGTCAAAGAAAGAGGTTATTAGGAGTAATATTACTTCGTTCTAATATGATTACCATCAAAAGGAGCAATCCCATGACTATCGCGTTAAAAACGATGCGTTGTACATCTCACACAAGTCTTGATTTAGGAAGACCTTCTTATTGTTTCATTGGTTTTCTCAAATTGTCAACGAAAGAGGTTTTTATGAGTCCTATTACTTCGTTCTAGTTTGATTTACATCAAAAGGAGCAATCCTATCACTATTGCCTTCAAAACGATCTGTACATCTCACACAAGTCTTCATTTATGAAGAGACATTCTTATTGTTTCATTAGTTCTCTTAAATTGTAAAAATATTGGTGATTATGAGTCCTATTACATCGTTCCAGTTGAAGATAATTTTTCAAGGAGCAATCCCATCATTATCGCGTCCAAAACGATGCGTAGATCTCACACAAGTCTTCATTTAGGGAGACCATCATATTGTTCCATTGGTTGTTTCAAATTTACTAAGAAAGAGGTGATTAAGAGTTGTATTACTTCGTTCTACTTTGATTAGCGTCAAAAGGAGAAACCCGTGACTATCACGTTCAAAACCATGCGTACATCTCACACAAGTCTTCATTTAGAAAGACCTTATTATTTCATTGGTGCTCTAAAATTGTCAAAGAAAGAGGTGATTAGGAGTCCTATAACTTCGTTCTAGTTTGATTAGCATCAAAAGGAGCAATCCCATGACTATCGCGTTCAAAACGATGCGTACATCTCACACAAGTCTTTATTTAAAGAGACTTTCTGATTGTTTTATTTGTACTCTAAAATTATCAAAGAAAGAGATGATTATGAGTCCTATTACTTCGTTCTAATTTGATTAGCATCAAAAGGAGCATTCCATGACTAT
This sequence comes from Panax stipuleanatus, assembly GCA_020205555.1. Classification (NCBI taxonomy): domain Eukaryota; kingdom Viridiplantae; phylum Streptophyta; class Magnoliopsida; order Apiales; family Araliaceae; genus Panax; species Panax stipuleanatus. The sequence continues at coordinate 33,229,546 of CM035115.1, forward strand.
CGCATTAAAAACGATGTGTACATCTCACACAAGTCTTGATTTAGGGGAGAACTTCTTATTGTTTCATTGTTTCCCTCAAATTATCAAAGAAAGAGTTGATTATGAGTCCTATGACTTCTTTCTATTTAGATTAGCATTAAATGGAGCAATCCTATCAATAACGCCTTCAAAACGATCCGTAAATCTCACACAAGTCTTTATTTAGGGAGACCTTCTTATTATTTCATTAATTCTCACAAATTGTCAAAATATAGGTTTTTATGAGTCATATTACTTTGTTCTAGTTGAAATTAGCATCAAAAGGAGCAATTCAATCAATATTGCGTCCAAAACGATGCGTAGATCTCACACAAGTTTTCATTTACGGAGACCTTCATATTGTTTCATTGGTTGTATCAAATTTACAAAGAAAGAGGTGATTAAGAGTTGTATTACTTCGTTCTACTTTGATTAGCGTTAAAAGGAGAAACCCACGACTGTGGCGTTCAAAACTATGCGTACATCTCACACAAGTCTTCAATTTGGGAGACCTTATTGTTTCTTTGGTGTTCTAAAATTGTCAAAAAATAGGTGATTAGGAGTCCTATAACTTCGTTCTTGTTTGATTAGCATCAAAAGGAGCAGTTCCATGACTATCGCGTTCAAAACCATGCATACATCTCACACAAGTCTTCATTTAAGGAGACCTTCTTATTGTTTCATTGGTTCTCTAAAATTATCAAAGAAAGAGGTTATTAGGAGTAATATTACTTCGTTCTAATATGATTAGCATCAAAAGGAGCAATCCCATGACTATCGCGTTAAAAACGATGCGTTGTACATCTCACACAAGTCTTGATTTAGGAAGACCTTCTTATTGTTTCATTGGTTTTCTCAAATTGTCAACGAAAGAGGTTTTTATGAGTCCTATGACTTCGTTCTAGTTTGATTTACATCAAAAGGAGCAATCCTATCACTATTGCCTTCAAAACGATCTGTACATCTCACACAAGTCTTCATTTATGAAGAGACCTTCTTATTGTTTCATTAGTTCTCTTAAATTGTAAAAATATTGGTGATTATGAGTCCTATTACATCGTTCTAGTTGAAGATAAAATTTCAAGGAGCAATCCCATCACTATCGCGTCCAAAACGATGCGTAGATCTCACACAAGTCTTCATTTAGGGAGACCATCATATTGTTCCATTGGTTGTTTCAAATTTACTAAGAAAGAGGTGATTAAGAGTTGTATTACTTCGTTCTACTTTGATTAGCGTCAAAAGGAGAAACCCGTGACTATCACGTTCAAAACCATGCGTACATCTCACACAAGTCTTCATTTAGAAAGACCTTATTATTTCATTGGTGCTCTAAAACTGTCAAAGAAAGAGGTGATTAGGAGTCCTATAACTTCGTTCTAGTTTGATTAGCATCAAAAGGAGCAATCCCATGACTATCGCGTTCAAAACGATGCGTACATCTCACACAAGTCTTTATTTAAAGAGACTTTCTTATTGTTTTATTTGTTCTCTAAAATTATCAAAGAAAGAGATGATTATGAGTCCTATTACTTCGTTCTAATTTGATTAGCATCAAAAGGAGCATTCCATGACTATCGCATTAAAAACGATGTGTACATCTCACACAAGTCTTGATTTTGGGGAGAACTTATTATTGTTTCATTGTTTCCCTCAAATTATCAAAGAAAGAGGTGATTATGAGTCCTATGACTTCTTTCTATTTAGATTAGCATTAAATGGAGCAATCCTATCAATAACGCCTTCAAAACGATCCGTAAATCTCACACAAGTCTTTATTTAGGGAGACCTTCTTATTATTTCATTAATTCTCACAAATTATCAAAATATAGGTTTTTATGAGTCATATTACTTTGTTCTAGTTGAAATTAGCATCAAAAGGAGCAATCCAATCAATATCGCGTCCAAAACGATGCGTAGATCTCACACAAGTCTTCAGTTAGGGAGAGCTTCATATTGTTTCATTGGTTGTATCAAATTTACAAAGAAAGAGGTGATTAAGAGTTGTATTACTTCGTTCTACTTTGATTAGCGTTAAAAGGAGAAACCCATGACTGTGGCGTTCAAAACCATGCGTACATCTCACACAAGTCTTCACTTTGGGAGACCTTATTGTTTCTTTGGTGTTCTAAAATTGTCAAAGAAATAGGTGATTAGGAGTCCTATAACTTCGTTCTTGTTTGATTAGCATCAAAAGGATCAATTCCATGATTATCGCGTGTCAAAACCATGCATACATCTCACACGAGTCTTCATTTAAGGAGACCTTCTTATTGTTTCATTGGTTCTCTAAAATTGTCAAAGAAAGAGGTTATTAGGAGTAATATTACTTCGTTCTAATATGATTAGCATCAAAAGGAGCAATCCCACGAATATCGCGTTAAAAACGATGTGTTGTACATCTCACACAAGTCTTGATTTAGGAAGACCTTCTTATTATTTCATTGGTTTTCTCAAATTGTCAATGAAAGAGGTTTTTATGAGTCCTATGACTTCGTTCTAGTTTGATTTGCATCAAAAGGAGCAATTCTATCACTAGTGCCTTCAAAACGATCCGTACATCTCACACAAGTCTTCATTTAGGAAGTGGCCTTCTTATTGTTTCATTAGTTCTCTTAAATTGTAAAAACATTGGTGATTATGAGTCCTATTACATCGTTTTAGTTGAAGATAAAATTAAAAGGAGCAATCCCATCACTATCGCGTCCAAAACGATGCGTAGATCTCACACAAGTCTTCATTTAGGGACACCTTCATATTGTTCCATTGGTTGTTTCAAATTTACTAAGAAAGAGGTGATTAAGAGTTGTATTACTTCGTTCTACTTTGATTAGCGTCAAAAGGAGAAACCCGTGACTATCACGTTCAAAACCATGCGTACATCTCACACAAGTCTTCATTTATGGAGACCTTCTTGTTTCATTGGTGTTCTAAAATTGTCAAAGAAAGTGGTGATTAGGAGTCCTATAACTTCGTTCTTGTTTGATTAGCATCAAAAGGAGCAATTCCATGACTATCGCGTTCAAAACCATGCATACATCTCACACAAGTCTTCATTTAAGGAGACCTTCTTATTGTTTCATTGGTTCTCTAAAATTGTCAAAGAAAGAAGTGATTAGGAGTTCTATTACTTTGTTCAAATATGATTAGCATCAAAAGGAGCAATCCCATGACTATCACGTTAAAAACGATGCGTAGTACATCTCACACAAGTCTTGATTTAGGAAGACCTTTTATTTTTTTCATTGGTTTTCTCAAATTTTCAATGAAAGTGGTTTTTTTGAGTCCTATGACTTCGTGCTAGTTTGATTTGGATCAAAAGGAGCAATCCTATCACTAGTGTCTTCAAAACGATCCGTACATCTCACACAAGTTTTCATTTAGGAAGACCTTTTTATTGTTTCATTAGTTCTTTAAAATTTTAAAAATATAGGTGATTATGAGTCCTATTACATCGTTCTAGTTGAAGATAGAATCAAAAGGAGCAATCCCATCGCTATCGCGTCCAAAACGATGCGTAGATATCACACAAATCTTCATTTAGGGAGACCTTCATATTGTTCCATTGGTTGTTTCAAATTTACATAGAAAGAGGTGATTAAGAGTTGTATTACTTCGTTCTATTTTGATTAGCGTCAAAAGGAAAAACCCGTGACTATCACGTTCAAAACCATGCGTACATCTCACACAAGTCTTCATTTTGGGAGACCTTCTTAATATTTCATTGGTGCTCTAAAATTGTCAAAGAAAGAGGTGATTAGGAGTCCTATAACTTCGTTCTAGTTTGATTAGCATCAAAAGGAACAATCGCATGACAATCACGTTCAAAACGATGCGTACATCTCACACAAGTCTTTATTTAAAGATAATTTTTTATTGTTTCATTTGTTCTCTAAAATTATCAAAGAAAGAGATGATTATGAGTCCTATTACTTCGTTCTAATTTGATTAGCATCAAAAGGAGTATTCCATGACTATCGCGTTAAAAACAATGTGTACATCTCACACAAGTCTTGATTTAGGGGAGAACTTCTCATTGTTTCATTGTTTCCCTCAAATTATCAAAGAAAGAGGTGATTATGAGTCCTATGACTTCTTTCAATTTAGATTAGCTTTAATTGGAGCAATCCTATCAATAGCGCCTTCAAAACGACCCGTACATCTCACACAAGTCTTCATTTAGGGAGACCTTCTTATTGTTTCATTAGTTCTCACAAATTGTCAAAATATAGGTGATTATGAGTCATATTACTTTGATCTAGTTGAAATTAGCATCAAAAGGAGCAATCCAATCAATATCGCCTCCAAAACGATACGTAGATCTCACATCAGTCTTCATTTAGGGAGACCTTCTTATTGTTTCATTGGTTGTATCAAATTTTCAAAGAAAGAGGTGATTAAGAGTTGTATTACTTCGTTCTACTTTGATTAGCGTTAAAAGGAGAAACCCATGACTGTGGCGTTCAAAACCATGCGTACATCTCACACAAGTCTTCATTTAGGAAAACCTTATTGTTTCATTGGTGTTCTAAAATTGTCAAAGAAATAGGTGATTAGGAGTCCTATAACTTCGTTCTTATTTGATTAGCATCAAAAGGAGCAATCCATGACTATCGCGTTCTAAACCATGTATACATCTCACACAAGTCTTCATTTAAGGAGACCTTCTTATTGTTTCATTGGTTCTCTAAAATTGTCAAAGAAAGATGTGATTAGGAGTTCTATTACTTCGTTCAAATATGATTAGCATCAAAAGGAGCAATCCCATGACTATCGCGTTAAAAATGATGCGTAGTACATCTCACACAAGTCTTGATTTAGGAAGACATTTTATTTTTTCATTGGTTTTCTCAAATTGTCAATGAAAGTGGTTTTTATGAGTCCTATGACTTAGTTCTAGTTTAATTTGGATCAAAAGGAGCAATCCTATCACTAGTGCCTTCAAAACGATCCGTACATCTCACACAAGTTTTCATTTAGGAAGACCTTCTTATTGTTTCATTAGTTCTCTCAAATTGTAAAAATATAGGTGATTATGAGTCCTATTACATCGTTCTAGTTGAAGATAGAATCAAAAGGAGCAATCCGATCACTATCGCGTCCAAAACGATGCGTAGATCTCACACAAGTATTCATTTAGGGAGACCGTCATATTGTTCAATTGGTTGTTTCAAATTTACAAAGAAAGAGGTGATTAAGAGTTGTATTACTTCGTTCTACTTTGATTAGCGTCAAAAGTTGAAACCCGTGACTATCACGTTCAAAACCATGCGTACATCTCACACAAGTCTTTATTTAGAGAGACCTTATTGTTTCATTGGTGTTCTAAAATTATCAAAGAAATAGGTAATTAGGAGTCCTATAACTTAGTTCTTGTTTGATTAGCATCAAAAGGATCAATTCATGACTATCGCGTTCAAAACCATGCGTACATCTCACACAAGTCTTCATTTAAGGAGACCTTCTTATTGTTTCATTGGTTCTCTAAAATTGTCAAAGAAAGTGGTGATTAGGAGTTCTATTACTTCGTTCTAATATGATTAGCATCAAAAGGAGCAATCTCATGACTATCGCGTTAAAAACTGATGCATAGTACATCTCACACAAGTCTTCATTTAGGAAGACCTTCTTATTGTTTCATTAGTTCTCTCAAATTGTAAAAATATTGGTGATTATGAGTCCTATTACATCGTTCTAGTTGAAGATAGAATCAAAAGGAGCAATTCCATCACCATCGCCTCCAAAACAATGCGTAGATCTCACACAAGTCTTTATTTACGGAGACCTTCATATTGTTCCATTGGTTGTTTCAAATTTACTAAGAAAGAGGTGATTAAGAGTTGTATTACTTCGTTCTACTTTGATTAGCGTCAAAAGGAGAAACCCGTGACTATCACGTTCAAAACCAAGCGTACATCTCACACAAGTCTTTATTTAGGGAGACCTTCTTATTATTTCGTTGGTGCTCTAAAACTGTCAAAGAAAGAGGTGATTAGGAGTCCTATAACTTCATTCTAGTTTGATTAGCATCAAAAGGAGCAATCCCATGACTATCGCGTTCAAAACGATGCGTACATCTCACACAAGTCTTTATTTAAAGAGACATTCTTATTGTTTTATTTGTTCTCTAAAATTATCAAAGAAAGAGATGATTATGAGTCCTATTACTTCGTTCTAATTTGATTAGCATCAAAAGGAGCATTCCATGACTATCGCGTTAAAAACGATGTGTACATCTCACACAAGTCTTGATTTAGGGGAGAACTTCTTATTGTTTCATTGTTTCCCTCAAATTATCAAAGAAAGAGGTGATTATGAGTCCTATGACTTCTTTCTATTTAGATTAGCATTAAATGGAGCAATCCTATCAATAACGCCTTCAAAACGATCCGTAAATCTTAAACAAGTCTTTATTTAGGGAGACCTTCTTATTATTTCATTAGTTCTCATAAATTGTCAAAATATAGGTGATTATGACTCATATTACTTCGTTCTAGTTGAAATTAGCATTAAAAACAGCAATCCAATCAATATCGCGTCCAAAACGATGCGTAGATGTCGCACAAGTTTTCATTTGGGGAGACCTTCATATTGTTTCATTGGTTGCATCAAATTTACAAAGAAAGGGGTGATTAATAGTTGTATTACTTCGTTCTACTTTGATTAGCGTTAAAAGGAGAAACGCATAACTGTGGCGTTCAAAACCATGCGTACATCTCACACAAGTCTTCATTTTGGGAGACCTAATTGTTTCTTTGGTGTTCTAAAATTGTCAAAGAAATAGGTGATTAGGAGTCCTATAACTTCGTTCTTGTTTGATTAGCATCAAAAGGAGCAATTCCATGACTATCGCGTTTCGAAACCATGCATACATCTCACACAAGTCTTCATTTAAGGAGACATTCATATTGTTTTATTGGTTCTCTAAAATTGTCAAAGAAAGAGGCGATTAGGAGTAATATTACTTCGTTCTAATATGATTAGCATAAAAAGGAGCAATCCCATGACAATCGCGTTAAAAACGATGCGTTGTACATCTCACACAAGTCTTGATTTAGGAAGACCTTCTTATTGTTTCATTGGTTTTCTCAAATTTTCAATGAAAGAGGTTTTTATGAGTCCTATGACTTCGTTCTAATTTAATTTGCATCAAAAGGAGCAATCCTATCACTAGTGCCATCAAAACGATCCGTACATCTCTCACAAGTCTTCATTTAGGAAGAAACCTTCTTATTGTTTATTAGTTCTCTTAAATTGGAAAAATATTGGTGATTATGAGTCCTATTACATCGTTCTAGTTGAAGATAAAATTAAAAGGAGCAATCCCATCACTATCGCGTCCAAAACGATGCGTAGATCTCACACAAGTCTTCATTTAGGGAGACCTTCATATTGTTCCATTGGTTGTTTCAAATTTACTAAGAAAGAGGTGATTAAGAGTTGTATTACTTCGTTCTACTTTGATTAGCGTCAAAAGGAGAAACCCGTGACTATCACGTTCAAAACCATGCGTACATCTCACACAAGTCTTTATTCAGGGAGACCTTCTTATTATTTCATTGGTGCTCTAAAATTGTCAAAGAAAGAGGTGATTAGGAGTCCTATAACTTTGTTCTGTTTTGATTAGCATCAAAAGGTGCAATCCCATGACTATCGCGTTCAAAACGATGCGTACATCTCACACGTCTTTATTTAAAGAGACTTTCTTATTGTTTTATTTGTTCTCTAAAATTATCAAACAAAGAGATGATTACTGAGTCCTATTAATTTGTTCTAATTTGATTAGCATCAAAAGGAGCATTCCATGACTATCGCGTTAAAAACGATGTGTACATCTCAAACAAGTCTTGATTTTGGGGAGAACTTCTTATTGTTTCATTGGTTCCCTCAAATTATCAAAGAAAGAGGTGATTATGAGTCCTATGACTTCTTTCTATTTAGATTAGCTTTAAATGGAGCAATCCTATCAATAGCGCCTTCAAAACGACCCGTACATCTCACACAAGTCTTCATTTAGTGAGACCTTCTTATTGTTTCATTAGTTCTCACAAATTGTAAAAAATATAGGTGATTATGAGTCATATTACTTTGTTCTAGTTGAAATTAGCATCAAAAGGAGCAATCCAATCAATATCGCGCCCAAAACGATACGTAGATCTCACACAAGTCTTCATTTAGGGAGACCTTCATATTGTTTCATTGGTTGTATCAGATTTACAAAGAAAAAGGTGATTAAGAGTTGTATTACCTCGTTCTATTTAATTAACGTTAAAAGCAGAAACCCATGACTGTGGCGTTCAAAACAATGCGTACATCTCACAAAAGTCTTCATTTTGGGAGACCTTATTATTTCTTTGGTGTTCTACAATTGCTCAAAGAAATAGGTGATTAGGAGTCCTATAACTTCGTTCTTGTTTGATTAGCATCAAAAGGAGCAATTCTATGACTATCGCGTTCAAAACCATGCATACATCTCACACAAGTCTTCAGTTAAGGAGGCATTCTTATTGTTTCGTTGGTTCTCTAAAATTGTCAAAAAACGAGGTGATTAGGAGTTCTATTACTTCGTTCAAATATGATTAGCATCAAAAGGAGCAATCCCATGACTATCGCAGTTAAAAACGATGCGTAGTACATCTCACACAAGTCTTGATTTAGGAAGACCTTTTATTTTTTCCTTGGTTTTCTCAAATTGTCAATGAAAGTGGTTTTTATGAGTCCTATGACTTCGTTCTAGTTTGATTTGGATCAAAAGGAGCAATCCTATCAATAGTGCCTTCAAAACAATCCGTACATCTCACACAAGTTTTCATTTAGGAAGACCTTCTTATTGTTTCATTAGTTCTCTCAAATCATAAAAATATAGGTGATTATGAGTCCTATTACATCGTTCTAGTTGAAGATAGAATCAAAATGAGCAATCCCATCACTATCGCGTCCAAAACGATGCGTAGATCTCACACTAGTCTTCATTTAGGGAGACCTTCATATTGTTCCATTGGTTGTTTCAAATTTACAAAGAAAGAGGTGATTAAGAGTTGTATTACTTCGTTCTACTTTGATTAGCGTCAAAAGGAGAAACCCGTGACTATCACGTTCAAAACCATGCGTACATCTCACACAAGTCTTTATTTAAGGAGACCTTCTTATTATTTCGTTGGTGCTCTAAAATTGTCAAAGAAAGAGGTGATTAGGAGTCCTATAACTTCGTTCTAAGTTTGATTAGCATCAAAAGGAGCAATCCCATGACTATCGCGTTCAAAACGATGCGTACATCTCACACAAGTCTTTAATTAAAGAGACTTTCTTATTGTTTTATTTGTTCTCTAAAATTATCAAAGAAAGAGATGATTATGAGTCCTATTACTTCGTTCTAATTTGATTAGCATCAAAAGGAGCATTCCATGACTATCGCGTTAAAAACGATGTGTACATCTCACACAAGTCTTGATTTAGGGGAGAACTTCTTATTGTTTCATTGTTTCCCTCAAATGATCAAAGAAAGAGGTGATTATGAGTCCTATGACTTCTTTCTATTTAGATTAGCATTAAATGGAGCAATCCTTTCAATAACGCCTTCAAAACGATCTGTAAATCTCACACAAGTCTTTATTTAGGGAGACCTTCTTATTATTTCATTAGTTCTCACAAATTGTCAAAATATAGGTGATTATGAGTCATATTACTTCGTTCTAGATGAAATTAGCATCAAAAGGAGCAATCCAATCAATATCGCGTCCAAAACGATACGTAGATCTCACACAAGTCTTCATTTAGGGAGACCTTCATATTGTTTCATTGGTTGTATCAAATTTACAAAGAAAGAGGTGATTAAGAGTTGTATTACTTCGTTCTACTTTGATTAGCGTTAAAAGGAGAAACCCATGACTGTGGCGTTCAAAACATGTACATCTCACACAAGTCTTCATTTAGGAAAACCTTATTATTTCATTGGTGTTCTAAAATTGCCAAAGAAATAGGTGATTAGGAGTCCTATAACTTCGTTCTTGTTTGATTAGCATCAAAAGGAGCAATTCCATGACTATCGCGTTCAAAACCATGCATACATCTCACACAAGTCTTCATTTAAGGAGACCTTCTTATTGTTTCATTGGTTCTCTAAAATTATCAAAGAAAGAGGTGATTAGGAGTTCTATTACTTCGTTCAAATATGATTAGCATCAAAAAGAGCAATCCCATGACCATCGCGTTTAAAAAGATGCGTAGTACATCTCACACAAGTCTTGATTTAGGAAGACCTTTTATTTTTTCATTGGTTTTCTCAAATTGTCAATGAAAGTGGTTTTTATGAATCCTATGACTTCGTTCTAGTTTGATTTGGATCAAAAGGAGCAATCCTATCACTAGTGCCTTCAAAACGATCCGTACATCTCACTGAAGTTTTCGTTTAGGAAGACCTTTTTTTTATTTCATTAGTTCTCTCAAATTATAAAAATATAGGTGATTATGAGTCCTATTACATCGTTCTAGTTGAAGATAGAATCAAAAGGAGCAATCCCATCACTATCGCGTCCAAAACGATGCATAGATCTCACACAAGTCTTCATTTAGGGAGACCTTCATATTGTTCCATTGGTTGTTTTAAATTTACAAAGAAAGAGGTGATTAAGAGTTATATTACATCGTTCTACTTTGATTAGCGTCAAATGGAGAAACCCGTGACTATCATGTTCAAAACCATGCGTACACCTCACACAAGTCTTCATTTAGGGAGACCTTCTTATTATTTCATTGGTGCTCTAAAATGGTCAAAGAAAGAGGTGATTAGGAGTCCTATAACTTCGTTCTAGTTTGATTAGCATCAAAAGGAGCAATCCCATGACTATCGCGTTCAAAACGATGCGTACATCTGACACAAGTCTTTATGTAAAGAGACTTTCTTATTGTTTTATTTGTTCTCTAAAATTATCAAAGAAAGAGATGATTATGAGTCCTATTACTTCGTTCTAATTTGATTAGCATCAAAAGGAGCATTCCATGACTATCGCGTTAAAAACGATGTGTACATCTCACACAAGTCTTGATTTAGGGGAGAACTTCTTATTGTTTCATTGGTTCCCTCAAATTATCAAAGAAAGAGGTGATTATGAGTCCTATGACTTTTTTCTATTTAGATTAGCATTAAATGGAGCAATCCAATCATTAGCGCCTTCAAAACGACCCGTACATCTCACACAAGTCTTCATTTAGGGAGACCTTCTTATTGTTTTATTAGTTCTCACAAATTGTCAAAATATAGGTGATTATGAGTCATATTACTTTGTTCTAGTTGAAATAAGCATCAAAAGGAGCAATCCAATCAATATCGCATCCAAAACGATACGTTGATGTCACACAAGTCTTCATTTAGGGAGACCTTCATAATGTTTCATTGGTTGTATCAAATTTACAAAGAAAGAGGTGATTAAGAGTTGTATTACTTCGTTCTACTTTGATTAGCATTAAAAGGAGAAACCCATGACACATCTCATACAAGTCTTCAGTTAGGAAAACCTTATTGTTTCATTGGTGTTCTAAAATTGTCAAAGAAATAGGTGATTAGGAGTCCTATAACTTCGTTCTTGTTTGATTAGCATCAAAAGGAGCAATTCCATGACTATCGCGTTCAAAACCATGCATACATCTCACACAAGTCTTCATTTAAGGAGACCTTCTTATTGTTTCATTGGTTCTCTAAAATTGTCAAAGAAAGAGGTGATTAGGAGTTCTATTACTTCGTTCAAATATGATTAGCATCAAAAGGAGCAATCCCATGACTATCGCGTTAAAAACGATGCGTAGTACATCTCACACAAGTCTTGATTTAGGAAGACCTTTTATTGTTTCATTGGTTTTCTGAAATTGTCAATGAAAGTGGTTTTTATGAGTCCCATGACTTCGTTCTAGTTTGATTTGGATCAAAAGGAGGAATCCTATCACTAGTGCCTTCAAAACAATCCGTAAATCTCACACAAGTTTTCATTTGGGAAGACCTTCTTATTGTTTGATTAGTTCTCTCAAATTATAAAAATATAGGTGATTATGAGTCTTATTACATCGTTCTAGTTGAAGATAGAATCAAAAAGAGCAATCCCATCACTATCGTGTCAAAAACGATGCGTATATCTCACACAAGTCTTCATTTAGGGAGACCTTCATATTGTTCCATTGGTTGTTTCAAATTTAGAAAGAAAGAGGTGATTAAGAGTTGTATTACTTCGTTCTACTTGGATTAGCGTCAAAAGGAGAAACCCGTGACTATCACGTTCAAAACCATGCATACAACTCACACAAGTCTTCATTTAGGGAGACCTTCTTATTATTTCATTGGTGCTCTAAAATTGTCAAAGAAAGAGGTGATTAGGAGTCCTATAACTTCGTTCTAGTTTGATTAGCATCAAAAGGAGCAATCCCATGACTATCGTGATCAAAACGATGCGTACATCTCTCATAAATCTTTATTTAAAGAGACTTTCTTATTGTTTCGTTTGTTCTCTAAAATTATCAAAGCAAGAGATGATTATGAATCCTATTACTTTGTCCTAATTTGATTAGCATCAAAAGGAGCATTCCATGACTATCACGTTAAAAACGATGTGTACATCTCACACAAGTCTTGATTTAGTGAACTTCTTATTGTTTTATTGGTTCCCTCAAATTATCAAAGAAAGAGGTGATTATGAGTCCTATGACTTCTTTCTATTTAGATTAGCATTAAATGGAGCAATCCTATTAATAGCGCCTTAAAAACGATCTGTACATCTCACACAAGTCTTCATTTAGGGAGACCTTCTTATTGTTTCATTAGTTCTCACAACTTGCCAAAATATAGGTCATTATGAGTGATATTACTTTGGTCTAGTTCAAATTAGCATCAAAAGGAGCAATCCAATCAATATCGCGTCCAAAACGATGCGTAGATCTCACACAAGTTTTCATTTAGGTAGACCTTCATATTGTTTCATTGGTTGTATCAAATTTACAAAGAAAGAGGTGATTAAGAGTTGTATTACTTCGTTCTGCTTTGATTAGCGTTAAAACGAGAAACCCATGACTGTGGCGTTCAAAACCATGTGTACATCTCACACAAGTCTTCATTTAGGGAGACCTTATTGTTTCCTTGGTGTTCTAAAATTATCGAAGAAATAGGTGATTAGGAGTCCTATAACTTCGTTCTTGTTTAATTAGCATCAAAAGGAGCAATTCCATGACTATCGCGTTCAAAACCATGCATACATCTCACACAAGTGTTCATTTAAGGAGACCTCCTTATTGTTTCATTGGTTCTCTAAAATTGTCAAAGAAAGAGGTGATTAGAAGTTCTATTACTTCGTTCAAATATGATTAGCATCAAAATGAGCAATCTCATGACTATCGGGTTAAAAACGATGCGTAGTACATCTCACACAAGTCTTGATTTAAGAAGACCTTCTTATTGTTTAATTGGTTTTCTCAAATTGTCAATGAAAGAGGTTTTTATGAGTCCTATGACTTCGTTCTAGTTTGATTTACATTAAAAGAAGCAATCCTATCACTAGTGACTTCAAAACGATTCGTACATCTCACACAAGTCTTCATTTAGGAATACCTTCTTATTGTTTTATTAGTTTTCTTAAATTATAAAAATATTGGTGATTATAAGTCCTATTACATCGTTCTAGTTGAAGATAAAATTAAAAGGAGCAATCCCATCATTATCGCGTCCAAAACGATGTGTATATCTCACACAAGTCTTCATTTAGGTAGACCTTCATATTGTTCCATTTGTTGTTTCAAATTTACTAAGAAAGAGGTGATTAAGAGTTATATTACTTCATTCTACTTTGATTAGAGTCAAAAGGAGAAACCCGTGACTATCACGTTCAAAACCATGCGTACATCTCACACAAGTCTTCATTTAGGGAGACCTTCTTATTATTTCATTGGTGCTCTAAAATTGTCAAAGAAAGAGGTGATTAGGAGTCCTATAACTTCGTTCTAGTTTGATTAGCATCAAAAGGAGCAATCCCATGACTATTGTGTTAAAAACGATGCGTACATCTCTCACAAATCTTTATTTAAAGAGACTTTCTTATTATTTCGTTTGTTCTCTAAAATTATCAAAGCAAGAGATGATTATGAATCCTATTACTTTGTTCTAATTTGATTAGCATCAAAAGGAGCATTCCATGACTATCGCGTTAAAAACGATGTGTACATCTCACACAAGTCTTGATTTAGAGGAGAACTTCTTATTGTTTTATTGGTTCCCTCAAATTATCAAAGAAAGAGGTGATTATGAGTCCTATGACTTCTTTCTACTGAGATTAGCATTAAATGGAGCAATCCTATCAATAGCGCTTTCAAAACGATCCGTACATCTCACACAAGTCTTCATTTAGGGAGACCTTCTTATTGTTTCATTAGTTCTCACAAATTGTCAAAATATAGGTGATTATGAGTGATATTACTTTGTTCTAGTTGAAATTAGCATCAAAAGGAGCAATCCAATCAATATCGCGTCCAAAACAATGCGTAGATCTCACACAAGTTTTCATTTAGGGAGACCTTCATATTGTTTCATTGAATGTATCAAATTTACAAAGAAAGAGGTGATTAAGAGTTGTATTACTTCGTTCTGCCTTGATTAGCGTTAAAAGGAGAAACCTATAACTGTGGCGTTCAAAACCATGCGTACATCTCACACAAGTCTTCATTTAGGGAGACCTTATTGTTTCATTGGTGTTCTAAAATTATCGAAGAAATAGGTGATTAGGAGTCCTATAACTTCGTTCTTGTTTGATTAGCATCAAACGGAGCAATTCCATGACTATCGCGTTCCAAACCATGCATACATCTCACACAAGCCTTCATTTAAGGAGACCTTCTTATTGTTTCATTGGTTCTCTAAAATTGTCAAAGAAAGTGGTGATTAAAAGTTCTATAACTTCGTTCAAATATGATTAGCATCAAAAGGAGCAATCTCATGACTATCGCGTTAAAAACGATGCGTAGTACATCTCACACAAGTCTTGATTTAGGAAGACCTTCTTATTGTTTCATTGGTTTTCTCAAATTGTCAATGAAAGAGGTTTTTATGAGTCCTATGACTTCGTTCTAGTTTAATTTACATCAAAAGGAGCAATCCTATCACTAGTGACTTCAAAACGATTCGTACATCTCTCACAAGTCTTCATTTAGGAAGACCTTCTTATTGTTTCATTAGTTCTCTTAAATTATAAAAATATTGGTGATTATAAGCCCTATTACATCGTTCTAGTTGAAGATAAAATTAAAAGGAGCAATCCCATCATTATCGCGTCCAAAACGATGTGTAGATCTCACACAAGTCTTCATTTAGGTAGACCTTCATATTGTTCCATTGGTTGTTTCAAATTTACTAAGAAAGAGGTGATTAAGAGTTGTATTACTTCGTTCTACTTTGATTAGCGTCAAAAGGAGAAACCCGTGACTATCACGTTCAAAACCATTCGTACATCTCACACAAGTCTTCATTTAGGGAGACCTTCTTATTATTTCATTGGTGCTTTAAAATTGTCAAAGAAAGTGGTGATTAGGAGTCCTATAACCACATTCTAGTTTGATTAGCATCAAAAGGAGCAATCCTATGACTATCGCGTTCAAAACGATGCGTACATCTCACACAAGTCTTAATTTAAAGAGACTTTCTTATTGTTTTATTTGTTCTCTAAAATTATCAAAGAAAGAGATGATTATAGGTCCTATTACTTCGTTCTAATTTGATTAGCATCAAAAGGAGCATTCCATGACTATCGCGTTAAAAACGATGTGTACATCTCACACAAGTCTTGATTTAGGGAAGAACTTCTTATAGTTTTATTGGTTCCCTCAAATTATCAAATAAAGAGGTGATTATGAGTCCTATGACTTCTTTCTATTTAGATTAGCATTAAATGGAGCAATCCTATCAATAGCGCCTTTAAAAAGACCCGCACATCTCACACAAATCTTCAATTAGGGAGACCTCTTATTGTTTCATTAGTTCTCACAAATTGTCAAAATATAGGTGATTATGAGTCATATTACTTTGTTCTAGTTGAAATTAGCATCAAAAGGAGCAATCCAATCAATATCGCGCCAAATCGATACGTTGATCTCACACAAGTCTTCATTTAGGGAGACTTTCATATTGTTTCATTGGTTGTATCAAATTTACAAAGAAATAGGTGATTAAGAGTTGTATTACTTCGTTCTACTTTGATTAACATTAAAGGAGAAACCCATGACTGTGGCGTTCAAAACCATGCGTACATCTCACACAAGTCTTCATTTTGGGAGACCTTATTGTTTAATTTGTGTTCTAAAATTATCAAACCAATTGTGGGATTACTAAAATGGGGATTAGTAAATCCGGATAGATTGGTATATATGTTGCTTTCTCATTGGATGAGGATGACTGATTTCATGGTCATTTGTGTGGAGACACTAAAGCAAGTATGTAGGTGCTTATTGGAGAATAAGTACACTGAACGTGACTCGCTATGGAATACCTAATGGAGTTTTACTCGCCTGTCAATAGGAATTCCTAATGTGATAGTAGTACATGTGATTCTTGGACTTGAGATCATCATAGTATCTTGTATGTAACAAATTATACTTTGACTAATTCCTTAAGGCCTTTTAAGGCATATATAGGGTATGCTTGGGTGTAATGAGTTACATATGGAGATAATGAATGATCAATAAAGAATCTACCACCTCTAGTAAAAGAGGAGATATGTCCTATGTGATTCGTTAAATGACAACCCAGGAATCCTTGGCCAAGGTAGAATGAAATTAGAAAGAGGTTTCTAATTTGCATTATTTGGAGTTGTGCATTTTCTAATCGAAATACATATAATTAAATAAATTAAGACTTGACAGTAAATCCATGTCTTATATTTAATTGGGATATTGTATGGTGGAAAGATTGAATTGTACGGTAACTATTAACTCATAGGTTCTTTTATGATTAATGTTGAAATCTATATTATCTGGAAAGTCGTTGATCGCTAGGGAGGCTTATCCCTATTGTAGAATAAATGTTATTTATTTAAATAGATTATTAGTTTAATTTGTTTATTTAAATAAGATTAGAATTGTTCTAATTGATTTATTCACAACCGGTTTAATATGGAGAACCTAAAGGGTCACACCATAAAAGGAAGAAGAATTATTTAAGAAGAAAATGGCATGATAGTAATAATGCATTAAGTATAATTAATTTAATCTATGATGATAGAATAAATTAAATAGCTTAATGTTTATTATTTAATATTTTAGAAATATTAAATATAAATTAATAAGAGGAGTCTTATTAATATTATTATTATTATTATTATTATTTTAATTCTAAAGGAGTTTAGGAATTAATATAATATCAGTACTCTCTCTCAATCCTAATAAAGATTAGGATATAAATTAATTAAAAGTATTTAATTAATTAATTAAATAAAACCCTATTCTAATTGGATTAGGAGGGTCAACCTAATATTTATATAAGAGAGTCTTATATCAGAAATAAGGTACGTGAATTTTTCAAGAGTTGGGAGTACACATATTCTATAGAGATAGAAACAAGGGTTAAGTCAATAACCCATCTTACTGAGTTCTTCATCTTCCTTGGTGGATCACCGTCAGAGGCCAAACATTTGGGTGGTTGACATTGATCAAGGGAAGGAGCCACTACAGAGGAATCAAAGGAATCAAAGGAGTAGAACTTGTACCTGAGGAAGCTTGGATCTTCAAAGGTATAATTCTGTTTTTCTCTTTTTTCTTTCACTGATAATTGATGCACAAGAATGATCATGGTAATGGGTTTGTATAAATTTTTGAAAACCTAGTTTTTTACGCTTCCGCCCTATTTATGTGATTTGATTGCATGATTGCGTTACGTACAAACCCAACAGTGGTATCAGAGCCAATCTTGTGCTAATTATCAGTCTATGTGATTCCATACATGTATGATATGCGATTGGATCGAGTTCTGGGCAACAAAATTTTTTCATATTCTGCGAAGCTGCGCAGCTGCGCCGGTATAAGGCAATATTGCTGCGCAGCTGCGCCGGGTGCCGTTCCTGGTTTTCATGCTGCGCAGCTGCGCCGGTTCCCTTTACATTCTTGGCGCAGCTGCGCCACTGGATAGGAACTGAATTTTTTTTTTGTTTTATTTAATTAAATGAATGGTTTATTTAATTAATAAAGGTTTAAAATAAAGATGTTTATTTTATATGAAATGAGATTTCAGAATTGCTAAAATTAAAGAGTTTAATTTGGAATTATTTTTGAATGAAATAAAGGAGTTTATTTTTCCAAAAACAAAGTTTAGCAAACTTTTGCCCATTAACTGATATTAATACATATATGGAATGAATTTATTTTCATGAGATAAATAAGTTTTATTGATACGTATGATGATATGTATGGTAATAAAAGGGATTGATTATGGACTATGACCAATGTGATTGGATTTTATTTTGGTTGAATGCTTGAATGAATGGGTTTTATAAAATGGGGTCTGCGTACCTCGTCTTCTCTAGTTTTATTCTCGATGTAAATTCTATCTCCTTTCTATGTACTTCCCCTTAACTGCTGATCAAGGTTTCTATTTAATTTTAAATAGTTAATGTAATAGAGATAGTTAGAATTATTTTGAAGAAATTGGAGACCAAGGAGCAAGGAACGCGTGAAGACTCATTTGTATGGAGCCAGGGTTTAAATGTAATAGTTATATTTAAATTTAAATTCTTGCACTCCTAGGTTTGACCTTTTGGTTCACTTGGTGGCTCTAGTGAACCAAACTAGAATAAAAGTCCATAATCAATCCGGGTAGAATATAGTATTCTATATTGCATGCTAAATATTATATATATTATATTTTATACAAACATGCTTCGCATGTTTAATAAAATGACGCGTATTATATATATATATATATATATGTGCATGCGCGCTTAAAAAGATGAGACAAATAATAACAAACCCCTCAAAGAAATATTATTAAGTCTGAAGCGTTCAAATAATATTTGGAATATCGAACGTCGCCTTCTAGCATGATTAGTTAATAGAGTATTAAATATTTAATATGAGTTTGTTGTGCTATCCACAAGGCGAGTATTGAATATTTAAGATGTTAATTAATCACATTTGATGCTTATCAAGAAAATTGAACGATCTAGTCTTGTTGTGCTATCCACAAGGACGAAAATTTTTCTTTTTTGAATTTATGGAAGTGCTAGGCTGGACTTAACTTAAATCATTTTAGTTCGGATGTGCACACACATGACCATTATGATTTAAGAGGCAAAATAAAAGGACTTACATGGTGATGTAATTGACAAGAGTTGTCTACCTATTTATTTGTATATCGCTTGTTGTGCTATCCACAAGGTTATATACATTTGAAATGGGATCCTTAATCTCACTAGCAAATCTTTAATTAGATGTTGCCGAACTATATGAGTGAGGGTAATATAGTTTGATGAAAATAGTGGGAGATACCAATTTAAAATAAAGACCTAAATTTATTTTGGTATGCAAAGTTAATAAAATGAATGTTTGCTAAAATGTTGTCTTTTCACATGCAGAATTTTAAAAATGTCAAAATCACTAATCTCACTACGTAGCATACTTGATGCAAATAAGCTTACCGGGCCGAATTATACGGACTGGCTAAGAAATCTGAGAATTGTTCTCACTGCTGAAAAGATTTCTTATGTCCTAAATTCCACTATCCCTGAATCTGTTTCAGAAACAGCCTCTGAGGAAGAGATTGCCACTTTCAATAAGTGGCAAGATGATGCATCTGTGGCTCAATGCATCATGCTCGCATCCATAAATAACGAGCTTCAGCGTCAGCACGAAAAAATGGATGCTCCTGCTATGCTGCTTCACCTCAAGGAGTTGTATGTTGAACAGAGTAGGACTGCTAGATATGAGATATCTAAGGAGCTCTTTCGATCTCGGATGACCGAGGGCACTGCCATCGAGACTCATGTTCTGAAGATAATCAATTTGATTGAACGCCTTAGACAGCTTGGGTTCGTCATGGATGGGGAGTTGAGTCAAGACTTGGTCTTGCAGTCACTCCCTGAGACCTTCTCGCAGTTTGTGGTTAATTTTCACATGAATAAGCTAGATGTCAGCTTACCTGAGCTGCTTAACATGCTGAAAACTGCAGAAGGTCACTTCTCATCCAAGAAGAACCATGTCTTGATGGTGGATTCTTCCAATAAAAGGAAGAGGCCCAAGGTGTCTTCTGAAAAGAAGAAATCTAAGAAGGCTAAGGGAAAAGGGAAAGAAAAGGAGCAAAAGAAACCTGAACCAGCTAAAGGAATGTGCTTTCATTGCAATGAGCCGGGACATTGGAAGAGGAACTGCAAGAAGTTTCTAGCAGAGAAGAAGCTTGGAGAAGCTTCGACTTCCAATCAAGGTTTGTTTATGATTGAAATTAATTTTTTTGAAAGTTATAATTCTACTTGGGTATTGGATACCGGCTGTGGTTCTCACATATGTAATACTGTGCAGGGACTGGTCAGAAGTAGAAAGCTGAACAAAGATGAGGTGATCCTACGAGTGGAAAATGGAGCAAAAGTTGCTGCATTAGCTGTAGGAACTTATTGTTTAGCAATGCATTCGGGAAAATCCATTTATCTTAATAATTGTTATTATGTTCCGAATATTATTAAAAATATTATTTCAATTTCTGTATTGGATATGGAAGGTTTTGACGTTATTATAAAGAACAATGGTTGTTCTATTTATAAAGACGATGTTTTATATGGTATTGGAAATTTGCGAAATGGACTTTATACACTTGACTTACAAGAAAATATATTTCAAATTGAACAAATTAAGAAAAGGAAAAGAGATGATATTAATTATACCTATATGTGGCACTGTAGATTCGGTCATATCAATGAAACAAGATTATCCAAGTTACATAAAGATGGGCTCCTCGAGCTATCTGATTATGAATCATATCCAACTTGTGAATCTTGTCTCATGGGTAAAATGACTTAATCTCCTTTTAGTGGAAAAGGAGAGAGAGTTACAGAGTTGTTGGCATTGATTCACACAGATGTTTGTGGACCTATGACAACAAGTGCACGGGGTGGGTATTCTTATTTTATTACTTTCACTGATGATCACTCAAGATTTGGATATGTGTATTTAATGAAATACAAATCAGAATCATTTGAAAAGTTCAAAGAGTTCAGAAGTGAAGTAGAGAAACAAACGGGCAAGAGTATTAAGATACTTCGATCAGATCGAGGTGGAGAATACTTAAGCAGTGAGTTTCTCAATTGTCTCAGAGAAAATGGTATAATCTCACAATGGAGTCCTCTAGGTACACCACAGTTAAATGGAGTATCTGAAAAGAGAAATCGAACAATGTTGGACATAGTTCGATCCATGATGAGTTTTACCGACCTTCCAATTTCCTTCTGGGGATATGTCCTAGAAACGGCTGCATACCTACTTAACAAGGTACCTACCAAATCCGCCCCAAAGACTCCATATGAGATGTGGAAAGGGAGGAAACCAAATCTTAAGCATATTAAGACTTGGGGTTGTCCAGCTTATGTCAAAAAGTTTGAAAATGATAAGCTACAGACTAAATCCGATAAGTGTAGATTTGTGGGATACCCTAAAGAAACCGTAGGGTATTATTTCTATCATCCAACTGATCAAAATGTGTTTGTTGCGAAACATGCTACCTTCTTGGAGAAAGAGTTTATCCATGAAGGGGTCAGTGGGAGCAAGATATATCTTGAAGAAGTTCAAGAACCACAAGTTACCACGGACCAAAGTCAGGTACCTAACCAAGTAGAAGAACCTACTGTACCACACCCTGTTCGTAAATCTGGAAGAGTACCGAAGATACCTGAGAGGTATGGATTCGTTATAGAGGATGACGATGAGGTACACATCATGAATGATGATGATCCATTGAATTACGAATAGGCTATGAGTAATACAGACTCAGGGAAATGGCTTGAAGCCATGAAATCCGAAATGGACTCCATGTATGAAAACAAAGTATGGTCTTTGGTTTCACCACCTGAAGGTATTAAACTTATTGGGTGTAAATGGGTTTTTAAGAAAAAGACTGGAGCAGACGGAAAGGTAGAGACCTATAAGGCCCGACTGGTTGCAAAAGGTTTCAAACAAAGATAAGGAGTTGACTATGATGAAACCTTCTCACCAGTAGCCATGCTCAAGTCCATTCGGATTTTGCTTGCGATTGCAGCTTACAACGACTATGAGATCTGGCAGATGGACGTGAAAACGGCCTTCCTCAATGGGAAACTTGAGGAGGATGTGTATATGACACAGCCAGAGGGATTTATTTCAAAAGTTGGAACAAATCAGGTCTGTAAGCTACAACGATCCATTTATGGGTTGAAGCAAGCTTCTCGTACATGGAACATTCGTTTTGATGAGACAATCAAAGAGTTTGATTTTATCAAAAACGAGGATGAACCATGTGTTTACAAGAAGGTTAGTGGGAGCGCAGTGTCATTCCTTGTATTATATGTTGATGATATATTACTGATAGGGAATGACATTCCTATGTTACAATCCATTAAAATCTTGTTATCTAAAAACTTCTCCATGAAGGACTTGGGTGAAGCATCCTATATTTTGGGGATAAAGATCTATAGAGATAGATCTAAAAGGATGCTCGGCTTATCCCAAGGAACGTACATTGATACGATGCTAAAGAGGTTTAGCATGGAAGATTCCAAAAGAGGTCTCATGCCGATGAGCCATGGAATAAATCTCTCCATGAAACAGGCCCCAAAGACACCTGAGGAGAGAGACCGTATGAGTAAGATCCCTTATGCTTCTGCAATAGGATCTATCATATACGGTATGATATGTACTAGACCGGATGTTGCTCACGCACTTAGTGTAACAAGCAGATACCAGTCGAATCCAGGAGAAGAGCACTGGAAGGCAGTGAAAAATATCCTAAAGTACTTGAGAAGGACTAAAGATATTTTTCTTGTCTACGGTGGGTTTGAATTAAAACTCGAGGGATTCACGGACTCAAGTTTTCAAACAGACCAAGATGACAGTAAATCTGTTTCAGGGTATACATTTACCTTGAACGGAGGTGCAGTGAGTTGGAAGAGTTCCAAGCAGCAAACGGTTGCTGATTCAGTGACAGAGGCAGAGTATATAGCTACAAGTGAAGCTGCAAAGGAAGCTGTTTGGATGAAGAAGTTCGTAACTGAACTTGGTGTGGTTCCTAGCATTGGAGAAGTAGTTCCCGTATACTGTGACAACACCGGAGCGGTTGCACAGGCTAAGGAACCCAGGTCTCATCAGAAATCTAAACACGTGTTGCGGCGATTTCACTTGATCAGGGAGATCATTGAAAGAGGAGACGTCACCTTGGAGCGTGTAGACTCTCAAGACAACATTGCATATCCATTTACTAAAGCTTTAACACAACAGCAGTTTGATCGTCACTTAGAGAAGATGGGTATGAGATACCATGGTGATTGGCTTTAGTGCAAGTGGGAGATTGATAGTAGTGTGCATACAAGCCAATCATGTATGATGACAAAGCACATACTCTGTAAACAATCTTATTTATTTATTAATAAAATATTCATTTAAGGCATATAATTATCTACATGGTGCTATTTTTATAATATATAAATAACCCATAGTTTTAAGTAATGCTTTTAGAATCATGATGAGATCATGATAATGAGATCTAAATTCTTAGAAAGCTTAAAAACTAAAATAGTTCCCAATTATGGGATTACTAAAATGGGGATTAGTAAATCCGGATAGATTGGTACATATGTTGCTTGCTCATTGGATGAGGATGACTGATCTCATGGTCATTTGTGTGGAGACACTAAAGCAAGTATGTAGGTGCTTATTGGAGAATAAGTTCACTGAACGTGACTCGCTGTGGAAACCTAATGGAGTTTTACTCGTCTGTCAATAGGAATTCCTAATGTGATAGTAGTACATGTGATCCTTGGACTTGAGATCATCATAGTCTCTTGTATGTAACAAATTATACTTTGACTAATTCCTTAAGGCCTTTTAAGGCATATATAGAGTATGCTTGGGTGTAATGAGTTACATATGGAGATAATGAATGATCAATAAAGAATCTACCACCTCTAGTAAAAGAGGAGATATGTCCTATGTGATTCGTTAAATGACAACCCAGGAATCCTTGGCCAAGGTAGAATGAAATTAGAAAGAGGTTTCTAATTTGCATTATTTGGAGTTGTGCATTTTCTAATCGAAATACATATAATTAAATAAATTAAGACTTGACAGTAAATTCATGTCTTATATTTAATTGGGACGTTGTATGGTGGAAGGATTGAATTGTACGGTAACTATTAACTCACAGGTTCTTTTAGGATTAATGTTAAAATCTATATTATCTAGAAAGTCGTTGATCGCTAGGGAGGCTTATCCCTATTGTAGAATAAATGTTATTTATTTAAATAGATTATTAGTTTAATTTGTTTATTTAAATAAGATTAGAATTGTTCTAATTGATTTATTCACAACCGGTTTAATATGGAGAACTTAAAGGGTCACACCATAAAAGGAAGAAGAATTATTTAAGAAGAAAATGGCATGATAGTAATAATGCATTAAGTATAATTAATTTAATCTATGATGATAGAATAAATTAAATAGCTTAATGTTTATTATTTAATATTTTAGAAATATTAAATATAAATTAATAAGAGGAGTCTTATTAATAATAATAATATTATTATTATTTTAATTCTAAAGGAGTTTAGGAATTAATATAATATCAGTACTCTCTCTCAATCCTAATAAAGATTAGGATATAAATTAATTAAAAGTATTTAATTAATTAATTAAATAAAACCCTATTCTAATTGGATTAGGAGGGTTAACCTAATATCTATATAAGAGAGTCTTATATCAGAAATAAGGTACGTGAATTTTTCAAGAGTTGGGAGTACACATATTCTATAGAGATAGAAACAAGGGTTAAGCCAATAACCCATCTTACTGAGTTCTTCATCTTCCTTGGTGGATCACCGTTAGAGGCCAAACATTTGGGTGGCTGACATTGATCAAGGGAAGGAGCCACTACAGAGGAATCAAAGGAATCAAAAGAGTAGAACTTGTACCTGAGGAAGCATGGATCTTCAAAGGTATAATTCTGTTTTTCTCCTTTTTCTTTCACTGATAATTGATGCACAAGAATGATCATGGTAATGGGTTTGTTTAAATTTTTGAAAACCTAGTTTTTTACGTTTCCGCCCTATTTATGTGATTTGATTGCATGATTGCGTTACGTACAAACCCAACAAAATTATCAAAGAAAGAGGTGATTAGGAGTCCTATAACTTCTTCTAGTTTGATTAGCAACAAAAGGAGCAATCCCATGACTATCGCGTTCAAAACGATGCGTACATCTCACACAAATCTTTATTTAAAGAGACTTTCTTATTGTTTCATTTGTTCTCTAAAATTATCAAAGAAAGAGATGATTATGAATCCTATTACTTCGTTCTAATTTGATTAGCATCAAAAGCACCATTCCATAACTATCGCGTTAAAAACGATTTGTACATCTCACACAAGTCTTGATTTAGGGGAGAACTTCTTATTGTTTCATTGGTTCCCTCAAATTATCAAAGAAAGAGGTGATTATGAGTCCTATGACTTCTTTCTATTTAGATTAGCATTAAATGGAGCAATGCTATCAATAGCGCCTTCAAAATGATCCGTACATCTCACACAAGTCTTCATTTAGGGAGACCTTCATATTGTTTCATTAGTTCTCACAAATTGTCAAAATATAGGTGATTATGAGTCATATTACTTCGTTCTAGTTGAAATTCGCATCAAAAGGAGCAATCCAATTAATATCGCGTCCAAAACGATGCGTAGATCTCACACAAGTTTTCATTTAGGGTGACCTTCATATTGTTTCATTGGTTGTATCAAATTTACAAAGAAAGAGATAATTAAGAGTTGTATTACTTCGTTCTGCTTTGATTAGCGTTAAAAGGAGAAACCCATGACTGTGGCGTTCAAAACCATGCATACATCTCTCATAAGTCTTCAGTTAGGGAGACCTTATTGTTTCATTGGTGTTCTAAAATTGTTAAAGAAATAGGTGATTAGGAGTCCTATAACTTCGTTTTGATTTGATTAGCATCAAAAGGAGCAATTCCATGACTATCGAGTTCAAAACCATGCATACATCTCACACAAGTCTTCATTTAACGAGACCTTCTTATTGTTTCATTGGTTCTCTAAAATTATCAAAGAAAGAACTGATTAGGAGTTCTATTACTTCGTTCTAATATGATTAGCATCAAAAGGAGCAATCCCATGACTATCGCGTTAAAAATGATGCGTAGTATATCTCACACAAGTCTTGATTTAGGAAGACCTTCTTATTGTTTCATTGGTTTTCTCAAATTGTCAATGAAAGAGGTTTTTATGAGTCCTATGACTTCGTTCTAGTTTTGTTTTCATCAAAAGGAGCAATCCTATCACTAGTGCCTTCAAAACGATCCGTACATCTCACACAAATCTTCATTTAGATAGTCCTTCTTATTGTTTCATTAGTTCTCTCAAATTATAAAAATATTGGTGATTATGAGTCCTATTACATCGTTCTTGTTGAAGATAGAATCAAAAAAAGTAATCCCATCACTATCGCGTCCAAAATAATGCGTAAATCTCACAGAAGTCTTCATTTAGGGAGACCTTCATATTGTTCCATTGGTTGTATCAATGTTACAAAGAAAGAGGTGATTAAGAGTTGTATTACTTCGTTCTACTTTGATTAGCGTCAAAAGGAGAAACCCATGACTATCACGTTCAAAACCATGCGTACATCTCACACAAGTCTTCATTTGGGGAGACCTTCTTATTATTTCATTGGTGCTTTAAAATTATCAAAGAAAGAGGTGATTAGGAGTCCTACAACTTTGTTCTAGTTTGATTAGCATCAAAAAGAACAATCCCATGACTATCGCGTTCAAAACGATGCGTACATCACATACAAGCCTTTATTTAAAGAGACTTTCTTATTGTTTCATTTATTCTCTAAAATTATAAAAGAAAGAGATGATTAATAGTCCTATTACTTTGTTCTAATTTGATTAGCATCAAAAGGAGCATTCCATGACTATCGCGTTAAAAATGATGTGTACATCTCACACAAGTCTTGATTTAGGGGAGAACTTCTTATTGTTTCAATAGGTTCCCTCAAATTATCAAAGAAAGAGGTGATTATGAGTCCTATGACTTCTTTCTATTTAGATTAGCATTAAATGAAGCAATCTTATCAATAACGCCTTCAAAACGATCCTGTACATCTCACACAAGTCTTCGTTTAGGGAGACCTTCTTACTGCTTCATTAGTTCTTACAATTTGTCAAAATATAGGTGATTATGAGTCATATTACTTTGTTTTAGTTGAAATTAGCATCAAAAGGAGCAATCCAATCGATATTGCGTGCAAAACGATGCGTAGATCTCACACAAGTCTTCATTTAGGGAGACATTCATATTGTTTCATTGGTTGTATCAAATTTACAAAGAAAGAGGTGATTAAGAGTTGTATTACTTCGATCTTCTTTGATTAGCGTTAAAAGGAGAAACCCATGACTATGGCGTTCAAAACCATACGTACATCTCACACAAGTCTTCATTTAGGGAGACCTTATTGTTTCATTGGTGTTCTAAAATTGTCAAAGAAATAGGTGATTAGGAGTCCTATAACTTCGTTCTTGTTTGATTAGCATCAAAAGGAGCAATTCCATGACTATCGCGTTCAAAACCATGCATACATCTCACACAAGTCTTCATTTAAGGAGACTTTCTTATTGTTTCATTGGTTCTCTAAAATTGTCAAAGAAAGAGGTGATTAAGAGTTCTATTACTTCGTTCTAATATGATTAGCATCAAAAGGAGCAATCCCATGACTATCGCGTTAAAAACGATGCGTAGTACATCTCACACAAGTCTTGATTTAGGAAGACCTTCTTATTGTTTCATTGGTTTATTCAAATTGTCAATGAAAGAGGTTTTTTTGAGTCCAATGACTTCGTTCAAGATTGATTTGCATCAAAAGGAGCAGTCCAATAACTAGTGCCTTCAAAACGATCCGTACATCTCACACAAGTATTCATTTAGGAAGACCTTCTTATTGTTTCATTAGTTCTCTCAAATTATAAAAATATAGGTGATTATGAGTCCTATTACACCATTCTAGTTGAAAATAGAATCAAAAGGGGCAATCCCATCACTATCGCGTCCAAAACGATGCGTAGATCTCACACAAGTCTTCATTTAGGGAGACCTTCATATTGTTCCATTGGTTGTTTCAAATTTACAAAGAAAGAGGTGATTAAGAGTTGTATTACTTCGTTCTACTTTGATTAGCGTCAAAAGGAGAAACCCATGACTATCACGTTCAAAACCATGCGTACATCTCACACAAGTCTTCATATAGGGAGACCTTCTTATTATTTCATTGGTGCTTTAAAATTATCAAAGAAAGAGGTGATTAGGAGTCCTATAACTTCGTTCTAGTTTGATTAGCATCCAAAGGAGCAATCCCATGACTATCGCGCTCAAAACGATGCGTACATCTCACACAAGTCTTTATTTAAAGAGACTTTCTTATTATTTCATTTGTTCTCTAAATTTATCAAAGAAAGAGATGATTTTGAGTTCTATTACTTCGTTCTAATTTGATTAGCATCAAAATGAGCAATCCTATGACTTCTTTCTATTTAGATTAGCATTAAATGGAGCAATCCTATCAATAGCGCCTTCAAAACGATCCGTACATCTAACACAAGTCTTCGTTTAGGGAGACCTTCTTATTGTTTCGTTAGTTCTCACAAATTGTCAAAATATAGGTGATTATGAGTCATATTACTTCGTTCTAGTTGAAATTAGAATCAAAAGGAGCAATCCAATCAATATCGCGTCCAAAACGATGCGTAGATCTCACACAAGTCTTCATTTAGGGAGACCTTCATATTGTTTCATTGGTTGTATCAAATTTACAAAGAAAGAGGTGATTAAGAGTTGTATTACTTCGTTCTACTTTGATTAGCGTTAAAAGGAAAAACCCATGACAGTGGCGTTCAAAACCATGCGTACATCTCTCATAAGTCTTCAGTTAGGGAGACCTTATTGTTTCATTGTTGTTCTAAAATTGTCAAAGAAATAGGTGATTAGGAGTCCTATAACTTCATTCTTGTTTGATTAGCATCAAAAGGAGCAATTCCATGACTATCGCGTTCAAAACCATGCATACATCTCACACAAATCTTCATTTAAGGAGACCTTCTAATTGTTTCATTGGTTTTCTAAAATTATCAAAGAAAGAGCTGATTAGGAGTTCTATTACTTCGTTCTAATATGATTAGCATCAAAAGGAGCAATCTCATGACTATCGCGTTAAAAACGATGCGTAGTACATCTCACACAAGTCTTGATTTAGGAAGACCATCTTATTGTTTCATTGGTTTTCTCAAATTGTCAATGAAAGAGGCTTTTATGAGTCCTATGACTTCGTTCTAGTTTGATTTACATCAAAAGGAGCAATCCTATCACTAGTGCCTTCAAAACGATTCGTGCATCTCACACAAATCTTCATTTAGTAAGACCTTCTTATTGTTTCATTAGTTCTCTTAAATTGTAAAAATATTGGTGGATATAAGTCCTATTACATCGTTCTAGTTGTAGATAAAATTAAAAGGAGCAATCCCATCATTATAGCGTTCAAAACGATGTCTTGATCTCACACAAGTCTTCATTTAGGGAGACCTTCATATTGTTCCATTGGTTGTTTCAAATTTACAAAGAAAGAGGTGATTAAGAGTTGTATTACTTTGTTCTACTTTGATTAGCGTCAAAAGGAGAAACCCATGACTATCACGTTCAAAAACATGCGTACATCTCACACAAGTCTTCATTTAGGGAGACCTTCTTATTATTTCGTTGGTGCTCTAAAATTATCAAAGAAAGAGGTGATTAGGAGTCCTATGACTTCGTTCTAGTTTGATTAGCATCAAAAGGAGCAATCCCATGACTATCGCGCTCAAAACGATGCGTACATCTCACACAAGTCTTTATTTAAAGAGAATTTCTTATTGTTTCATTTGTTCTCTAAAATTATCAAAGAAAAAGATGATTTTGAGTTCTATTACTTCGTTCAAATTTGATTAGCATCAAAAGGAGCATTCCATGACTATCGCATTAAAAACGATGTGTACATCTCACACAAGTCTTGATTAAGGAGAGAACTTCTTATTGTTTCATTGGTTCCCTCAAATTATCAAAGAAAGAGGTGAGTATGAGTCCTATGACTTCTTTCTATTTAGATTAGCATTAAATGGAGCAATCCTATCAATAGCGCCTTCAAAACGATCCGTACATCTCACACAAGTCTTCGTTTAGGGAGACCTTCTTATTGTTTCATTAGTTCTCATAAATTGTTAAAATATAGGTGATTATGAGTCATATTACTTCGTTCTAATTGAAATTAGCATCAAAAGGAGCAATCCAATCCACATCGCGTCCAAAACGATGCGTAGATCTCACACAAGTCTTCATTTAAGGAGACATTCTAATTGTTTCATTGGTTCTCTAAAATTGTCAAAGAAAGAGTTGATTAGGAGTTCTATTACTTCGTTCTAATATGATTAGCGTTAAAAGGAGCAATCCCATGACTATCGCGTTAAAAACGATGTGTAGTACATCTCACACATTAGGAAGACCTTCTTATTGTTTCATTGGTTTTCTCAAATTGTTAATGACAGAGTTTTTATGAGTCCTATGACTTCGTTCTAGTTTGATTTGCATCAAAAGGAGCAATCCTATCACTAGTGCCTTCAAAACGATCCGTACATCTCACACAAGTCTTCATTTAGGAAGTCCTTCTTATTATTTCATTAGTTCTCTCAAATTGTAAAAATATAGGTGATTATGAGTCCTATTACATCGTTCTAGTTGAAAATAGAATCAAAAGAAGCAATCCCATCACTATCGCGTCCAAAACGATGCGTAGATCTCATAGAAGTCTTCATTTAGGGAAACCTTCATATTGTTCCATTGGTTGTTTCAAATTTACAAAGAAAGAGGTGATTAAGAGTTGTATTACTTCGTTCTACTTTGATTAGCGTCAAAAGGAGAAACCCATGACTATCACGTTCAAAACCATGCGTACATCTCACACAAGTCTTCATTTAGGGAGACCTTCTTATTATTTCATTGGTGCTCTAAAATTGTCAAAGAAAGAGGTGATTAGGAGTCCTATAACTTCGTTCTTGTTTGATTAGCATCAAAAGGAGCAATCCCATGACTATCGCGTTCAGAACGATGCTTACATCTCACACAAGTCTTTATTTAAAAAGAATTTCTTATTGTTTCATTTGTTCTCTGAAATTATCAAAAAAAGAGATGATTATGAGTCCTATTACTTCGTTCTAATCTGATTAGCATCAAAAGAAGCATTCCATGACTATCGCGTTAAAAACTTTTTTTTTTTTTTTTTTTGCTAAATTTAGACTGAAATAAATAAATAGGAGTTACAAGATCTCATGGGAATCCCCAAGCAGACTATAGCATAGACATCATAGGACATGCCCTATGATTACATTACTATAGCAGAAACAAGGCAAACCCAAACAGGAAACCAAACAAGGCCACATAAGCTATACAATGAAACAATAGAATCCCTACCGAGGCCAAAGAAGCCAGAAAGTAAGCAGCTCATTGACCAGTACCCAGAGGCCAACAGAAACAAAAGCTCAAGAAGAAAACAGAAGACAATCAAAATGCAACAGCGGCACCACAAAACTGCAACAAACAGGCTCAATGCCCACATACGAAGAGGCTGAGCAGAAACCAGCAACCAAAAGCAGCAAGCAGTCAAGCAGCCAATCACCAGCAGCACAGGAAGAAGCAGCAGCAGGAACCAGAGGCAATGAGGCAAGGAGGCAAGCAGCACCAACAGGAACCAAGCAGCAGCAGCAGGAACAGCAGCAGCAGCAGCAACCATGCAGACAGCGGGCAGACAAGCACCAGCAGGCCAAAGAGGCAAGGAGGCAAGGAGACAAGGCACATAGGAAGCAGCAGCAGCAGGAAATAGAAGCAGTATCGGCAGACTGATTAAGCTGCAGTAGGACTGTAAAGGCAAGCAAACCTACAAAAACAGCAGAAACCAAGGAACAGCAGCCCAATCGAAAAACCAGCAGCCCAATAGCTGAACCAAAAGGATAGCCAGCTTGAATCTGAACACAAGTAACAGCCAAGAAAAGCAGCAGCTGGAGACAGCAAAGAAGAACCCCAACAATGGAGCATAAACTGCACCGGTCCCCAATGGCCTTACCACCAATGACAGCAGCATACCAGTCCAAGATGTAGCAGACCATAACCATAAATCAGAACACAGATCCCAAATCAAAACCAGCAAACCACTACAAGGATCAGCACTCAGCAACACAATGCTGAAAACAAACAGCAGCAACAGACCCGAAGCTCAGTCCAAAAGAGACCAAGCAATAGACTGCATCCCACAAGCCAGCAGAAACTGGCAGGCACAATTGAACCAATTCTGCAGCAAAAAGAAAACCAGCAGCAAACACAGAACCTGCAGAAAACCCACAGCAGACTTGCAACCATACAAAAGGGGAAAATGTTGGCAGGCAACAACATCAAACCAGCAGCAAATCAGCCAAGATAGCAGAAAAGGACTCAAGAGCATAGCCAAACACTCTGCCCAGCAAAACCCAAGGGCAAACATTTAGGAGAACAAAAAGACCAAGGTAGGAGCAATCAGAACACAAGCAGCTGGCTAGAAACCGGACATTAAGAACTGGGCAGAAAAATCCAGCAGCAAGAACCAGCAATCCCAACCCAAACAGCAGAATCCAGCCAAAATCAGAACCAGAAAACCAAGGGGCAAACCAGCAGGAGACCAGCAGCAGAACCCCCAGCAGCAAAGTCTGGCAGAATTGAACTTCAGCATTCTTAGAGCAGAAGAAGCAATCCAAAGCCAACCTAGCCAGCAACAAACCAGATAAAACTAAGAGCAGCTGCAGGCTTGGGCAAACAAACCCAGTAAACCCAGCAGACCCCAAAACCAGCATCAGCATCAGCAAGACCAGCAGACACTAGCCAGAATGAATAAACCATCATAACGCAAGGTGCCTAAAGCAAGGCTTATCCTTAACCCGCTGGAATTTAAGGCTACTATGGAGAACTTCTTATTGTTTCATTGGTTCCCTCAAAGTATCAAAGAAAGAGGTGATTATGAGTCCTATGACTTCTTTCTATTTAGATTAGCATTAAACGGAGCAATCCTATCAATAGCGCCTTCAAAATGATCCGTACATCTCACACAAGTCTTCGTTTAGGAAGACCTTCTTATTGTTTCATTAGTTCTCACAAATTATCAAAATATAAGTGATTATGAATCATATTACTTCGTTCTAGTTGAAAGTAGCATCAAAAGGAGCAATCCAATCAATATCGCGTCCAAAACGATGCGTAGATCTCACACAAGTCTTCATTTAGGGAGACCTTCATATTATTTCATTGGTTGTATCAAATTTACAAAGAAAGAGGTGATTAAGAGTTGTATTACTTCGTTCTACTTTGATTAGCGTTAAAAAGAGAAACCAATGACTGTGGCGTTCAAAACCATGCGTACATCTCTCACAAGTCTTCAGTTAGGGAGACCTTATTGTTTCATTGGTGTTCTAAAATTGTAAAAGATATAGGTGATTAGGAGTCCTATAACTTCATTCTTGTTTCATTAGCATCAAAAGGAGCAATTCCATGACTATCGCGTTCAAAACCATGCATACATCTCACACTAGTCTTCATTTAATGAGGCCTTCTTATTGTTTCATTGGTTCTCTAAAATTATAAAAGAATGAGCTGATTAGGAGTTATATTACTTCGTTCTAATATGATTAGCATCAAAAGGAGCAATCCCATGACTATCGCGTGAAAAACGATGCGTAGTACATCTCACACAAGTCTTGATTTAGGAAGACCTTCTTATTGTTTCATTGGTTTTCTCAAATTGTCAATGAAAGAGGTTTTTATGAGTCCTATGACTTCGTTCTAGTTTGATTTCCATCAAAAGGAGCAACCCTATCACTAGTGCCTTCAAAACGATCCGTACATCTCACACAAGTCTTCATTTAGGAAGTCCTTCTTATTGTTTCATTAGTTCTCTCAAATTGTAAAAATATAGGTGATTATAAGTCCTATTACACCGTTCTAGTTGAAGATAGAATCAAAAGAAGCAATCCCATCACTATCGCGTCCAAAACGATGCGTAGATCTCATAGAAGTCTTCATTTAGGGAGACCTTCATATTGTTCAATTGGTTGTTTCAAATTTACAAAGAAAGAGGTGATTAAGAGTTGTATTACTTCGTTCTACTTTGATTAGCGTCAAAAGGAGAAACCCATGACTATCACGTTCAAAACCATACGTACATCTCACACAAGTCTTCATTTACCACCTTCTTCTTATTTCATTGGTGCTCTAAAATTGTCAAAGAAAGAGGTGATTAGGAGTCCTATAACTTCGTTCTAGTTTGATTAGCATCAAAAGGAGCAATCCCATGACTATCGCGTTCAGAACGATGCGTACATCTCACACAAGTCTTTATTTAAAGAGACTTTCTTATTGTTTCATTTATTCTCTAAAATTATCAAAGAAAGAGATGATTATGAGTCCTATTACATCGTTCTAATTTGATTAGCATCAAAAGAAGCATTCCATGACTATCGCGTTAAAAACGATGTGTACATCTCACACAAGTCTGGATTTAGGGGAGAACTTATTATTGTTTCATTGGTTCCCTCAAATTATCAATGAAAGAGGTGATTATAAGTCCTATAACTTCTTTCTATTTAAATAAGCATTAAATGAAGCAATATCAATAGCGCCTTCAAAACGATCCGTACATCTAACACAAGTCTTCGTTTTGGGAGACCTTCTTATTGTTTCGTTAGTTCTCACAAATTGTCAAAATATAGGTGATTATGAGTCATATTACTTCGTTCTAGTTGAAATTAGCATCAAAAGGAGCAATCCAATCAATATCGCGTCCAAAACGATGCGTAGATCTCACACAAGTCTTCATTTAGGGAGACCTTCATATTGTTTCATTGGTTGTATAAAATTTAAAAAGAAAGTGGTGATTAAGAGTTGTATTACTTCTTTCTACTTTGATTTGCGTTAAAAGGAGAAACCCATGACTATTGCGTTCAAAACCATGCGTACATCTCTCACAAGTCTTCAGTTAGGGAGACCTTATTGTTTCATTGGAGTTCTAAAATTGTCAAAGAAATAGGTGATTAGGAGTCCTATAACTTCATTCTTGTTTGATTAGAATCAAAAGATATAATTCCATGACTATCGCGTTCAAAACCATGTATACATCTCACACAAGTCTTCATTTAAGGAGACCTTCTTATTGTTTCATTGGTTCTCTAAAATTGTCAAAGAAAGAGCTGGTTAGGAGTTCTATTACTTCGTTCTAATATGATTAACATCAAAAAGAGCAATCCCATGACTATCGCGTTAAAAACGATGCGTAGTACATCTCACACAAGTCTTGATTTGGGAAGACCTTATTATTTCATTGGTTTTCTCAAATTGTCAATGAAAGAGGTTTTTATGAGTCCTATGACTTTGTTCTAGTTTGATTTGCATCAAAAGGAGCAATCCTATCACTAGTGCCTTCAAAACGAGCCGTGCATCTCACACAAGTCTTCATTTAGGAAGTCCTTCTTATTGTTTCATTTGTTCTCTCAAATTGTAAAAATATAGGTGATTATGAGTCCTATTACATCGTTCTAGTTGAAGATAGAATCAAAAGGAGCAATCCCATCACTATCGCGTCCAAAACGATGCGTATATCTATCTCACACAAGTCTTCATTTAGGGAGACCTTCATATTGTTCCATTGGTTGTTTTAAATTTACAAAGAAAGAGGTGATTAAGAGTTGTATTACTTCGTTCTACTTTGATTAGCGTCAAAAGGAGAAACCCATGACTATCACGTTCAAAACCATGCGTACATCTCACACAAGTCTTCATTTAGGGAGACCTTATTATTATTTCATTGGTGCTCTAAAATTGTCAAAGAAAGAGGTGATTAGGAGTCCTAGAAATTCGTTCTTGTTTGATTAGCATCAAAAGGAGCAATCCCATGACTATCGCGTTCAGAACGATGCTTACATCTCACACAAGTCTTTATTTAAAAAGAATTTCTTATTGTTTCATTTGTTCTCTGAAATTATGAAAAAAAGAGATGATTATGAGTCCTATTACTTCGTTCTAATCTGATTAGCATCAAAAGAAGCATTCCATGACTATCGCGTTAAAAACGATGTGTACATCTCACACAAGTCTTGATTTAGGGGAGAACTTCTTATTGTTTCATTGGTTCCCTCAAAGTATCAAAGAAAGAGGTGATTATGAGTCCTATGACTTCTTTCTATTTAGATTAGCATTAAACGAAGCAATCCTATCAATAGCGCCTTCAAAATGATCCGTACATCTCACACAAGTCTTCGTTTAGGAAGACCTTCTTATTGTTTCATTAGTTCTCACAAATTATCAAAATATAAGTGATTATGAATCATATTACTTCGTTCTAGTTGAAAGTAGCATCAAAAGGAGCAATCCAATCAATATCGCGTCCAAAACGATGCGTAGATCTCACACAAGTCTTCATTTAGGGAGACCTTCATATTATTTCATTGGTTGTATCAAATTTACAAAGAAAGAGGTGATTAAGAGTTGTATTACTTCGTTCTACTTTGATTAGCGTTAAAAAGAGAAACCAATGACTGTGGCGTTCAAAACCATGCGTACATCTCTCACAAGTCTTCAGTTAGGGAGACCTTATTGTTTCATTGGTGTTCTAAAATTGTAAAAGATATAGGTGATTAGGAGTCCTATAACTTCATTCTTGTTTCATTAGAATCAAAAGGAGCAATTCCATGACTATCGCGTTCAAAACCATGCATACATCTCACACTAGTCTTCATTTAATGAGGCCTTCTTATTGTTTCATTGGTTCTCTAAAATTATAAAAGAATGAGCTGATTAGGAGTTATATTACTTCGTTCTAATATGATTAGCATCAAAAGGAGCAATCCCATGACTATCGCGTGAAAAACGATGCGTAGTACATCTCACACAAGTCTTGATTTAGGAAGACCTTCTTATTGTTTCATTGGTTTTCTCAAATTGTCAATGAAAGAGGTTTTTATGAGTCCTATGACTTCGTTCTAGTTTGATTTCCATCAAAAGGAGCAACCCTATCACTAGTGCCTTCAAAACGATCCGTACATCTCACACAAGTCTTCATTTAGGAAGTCCTTCTTATTGTTTCATTAGTTCTCTCAAATTGTAAAAATATAGGTGATTATAAGTCCTATTACACCGTTCTAGTTGAAGATAGAATCAAAAGAAGCAATCCCATCACTATCGCGTCCAAAACGATGCGTAGATCTCATAGAAGTCTTCATTTAGGGAGACCTTCATATTGTTCAATTGGTTGTTTCAAATTTACAAAGAAAGAGGTGATTAAGAGTTGTATTACTTCGTTCTACTTTGATTAGCGTCAAAAGGAGAAACCCATGACTATCACGTTCAAAACCATACGTACATCTCACACAAGTCTTCATTTACCACCTTCTTCTTATTTCATTGGTGCTCTAAAATTGTCAAAGAAAGAGGTGATTAGGAGTCCTATAACTTCGTTCTAGTTTGATTAGCATCAAAAGGAGCAATCCCATGACTATCGCGTTCAGAACGATGCGTACATCTCACACAAGTCTTTATTTAAAGAGACTTTCTTATTGTTTCATTTATTCTCTAAAATTATCAAAGAAAGAGATGATTATGAGTCCTATTACATCGTTCTAATTTGATTAGCATCAAAAGAAGCATTCCATGACTATCGCGTTAAAAACGATGTGTACATCTCACACAAGTCTGGATTTAGGGGAGAACTTATTATTGTTTCATTGGTTCCCTCAAATTATCAATGAAAGAGGTGATTATAAGTCCTATAACTTCTTTCTATTTAAATAAGCATTAAATGAAGCAATATCAATAGCGCCTTCAAAACGATCCGTACATCTAACACAAGTCTTCGTTTTGGGAGACCTTCTTATTGTTTCGTTAGTTCTCACAAATTGTCAAAATATAGGTGATTATGAGTCATATTACTTCGTTCTAGTTGAAATTAGCATCAAAAGGAGCAATCCAATCAATATCGCGTCCAAAACGATGCGTAGATCTCACACAAGTCTTCATTTAGGGAGACCTTCATATTGTTTCATTGGTTGTATAAAATTTAAAAAGAAAGTGGTGATTAAGAGTTGTATTACTTCTTTCTACTTTGATTTGCGTTAAAAGGAGAAACCCATGACTATTGCGTTCAAAACCATGCGTACATCTCTCACAAGTCTTCAGTTAGGGAGACCTTATTGTTTCATTGGTGTTCTAAAATTGTCAAAGAAATAGGTGATTAGGAGTCCTATAACTTCATTCTTGTTTGATTAGAATCAAAAGAAATAATTCCATGACTATCGCGTTCAAAACCATGTATACATCTCACACAAGTCTTCATTTAAGGAGACCTTCTTATTGTTTCATTGGTTCTCTAAAATTGTCAAAGAAAGAGCTGGTTAGGAGTTCTATTACTTCGTTCTAATATGATTAACATCAAAAGGAGCAATCCCATGACTATCGCGTTAAAAACGATGCGTAGTACATCTCACACAAGTCTTGATTTGGGAAGACCTTCTTATTATTTCATTGGTTTTCTCAAATTGTCAATGAAAGAGGTTTTTATGAGTCCTATGACTTCGTTCTAGTTTGATTTGCATCAAAAGGAGCAATCCTATCACTAGTGCCTTCAAAACGAGCCGTGCATCTCACACAAGTCTTCATTTAGGAAGTCCTTCTTATTGTTTCATTTGTTCTCTCAAATTGTAAAAATATAGGTGATTATGAGTCCTATTACATCGTTCTAGTTGAAGATAGAATCAAAAGGAGCAATCCCATCACTATCGCGTCCAAAACGATGCGTATATCTATCTCACACAAGTCTTCATTTAGGGAGACCTTCATATTGTTCCATTGGTTGTTTTAAATTTACAAAGAAAGAGGTGATTAAGAGTTGTATTACTTCGTTCTACTTTGATTAGCGTCAAAAGGAGAAACCCATGACTATCACGTTCAAAACCATGCGTACATCTCACACAAGTCTTCATTTAGGGAGACCTTATTATTATTTCATTGGTGCTCTAAAATTGTCAAAGAAAGAGGTGATTAGGAGTCCTAGAAATTCGTTCTTGTTTGATTAGCATCAAAAGGAGCAATCCCATGACTATCGCGTTCAGAACGATGCTTACATCTCACACAAGTCTTTATTTAAAAAGAATTTCTTATTGTTTCATTTGTTCTCTGAAATTATGAAAAAAAGAGATGATTATGAGTCCTATTACTTCGTTCTAATCTGATTAGCATCAAAAGAAGCATTCCATGACTATCGCGTTAAAAACGATGTGTACATCTCACACAAGTCTTGATTTAGGGGAGAACTTCTTATTGTTTCATTGGTTCCCTCAAAGTATCAAAGAAAGAGGTGATTATGAGTCCTATGACTTCTTTCTATTTAGATTAGCATTAAACGAAGCAATCCTATCAATAGCGCCTTCAAAATGATCCGTACATCTCACACAAGTCTTCGTTTAGGAAGACCTTCTTATTGTTTCATTAGTTCTCACAAATTATCAAAATATAAGTGATTATGAATCATATTACTTCGTTCTAGTTGAAAGTAGCATCAAAAGGAGCAATCCAATCAATATCGCGTCCAAAACGATGCGTAGATCTCACACAAGTCTTCATTTAGGGAGACCTTCATATTATTTCATTGGTTGTATCAAATTTACAAAGAAAGAGGTGATTAAGAGTTGTATTACTTCGTTCTACTTTGATTAGCGTTAAAAAGAGAAACCAATGACTGTGGCGTTCAAAACCATGCGTACATCTCTCACAAGTCTTTAGTTAGGGAGACCTTATTGTTTCATTGGTGTTCTAAAATTGTAAAAGATATAGGTGATTAGGAGTCCTATAACTTCATTCTTGTTTCATTAGAATCAAAAGGAGCAATTCCATGACTATCGCGTTCAAAACCATGCATACATCTCACACTAGTCTTCATTTAATGAGGCCTTCTTATTGTTTCATTGGTTCTCTAAAATTGTAAAAGAATGAGCTGATTAGGAGTTATATTACTTCGTTCTAATATGATTAGCATCAAAAGGAGCAATCCCATGACTATCGCGTGAAAAACGATGCGTAGTACATCTCACACAAGTCTTGATTTAGGAAGACCTTCTTATTGTTTCATTGGTTTTCTCAAATTGTCAATGAAAGAGGTTTTTATGAGTCCTATGACTTCGTTCTAGTTTGATTTCCATCAAAAGGAGCAACCCTATCACTAGTGCCTTCAAAACGATCCGTACATCTCACACAAGTCTTCATTTAGGAAGTCCTTCTTATTGTTTCATTAGTTCTCTCAAATTGTAAAAATATAGGTGATTATAAGTCCTATTACACCGTTCTAGTTGAAGATAGAATCAAAAGAAGCAATCCCATCACTATCGCATCCAAAACGATGCGTAGATCTCATAGAAGTCTTCATTTAGGGAGACCTTCATATTGTTCAATTGCTTGTTTCAAATTTACAAAGAAAGAGGTGATTAAGAGTTGTATTACTTCGTTCTACTTTGATTAGCGTCAAAAGGAGAAACCCATGACTATCACGTTCAAAACCATACGTACATCTCACACAAGTCTTCATTTACCACCTTCTTCTTATTTCATTGGTGCTCTAAAATTGTCAAAGAAAGAGGTGATTAGGAGTCCTATAACTTCGTTCTAGTTTGATTAGCATCAAAAGGAGCAATCCCATGACTATCGCGTTCAGAACGATGCGTACATCTCACACAAGTCTTTATTTAAAGAGACTTTCTTATTGTTTCATTTATTCTCTAAAATTATCAAAGAAAGAGATGATTATGAGTCCTATTACATCGTTCTAATTTGATTAGCATCAAAAGAAGCATTCCATGACTATCGCGTTAAAAACGATGTGTACATCTCACACAAGTCTGGATTTAGGGGAGAACTTATTATTGTTTCATTGGTTCCCTCAAATTATCAATGAAAGAGGTGATTATAAGTCCTATAACTTCTTTCTATTTAAATAAGCATTAAATGAAGCAATATCAATAGCGCCTTCAAAACGATCCGTACATCTAACACAAGTCTTCGTTTTGGGAGACCTTCTTATTGTTTCGTTAGTTCTCACAAATTGTCAAAATATAGGTGATTATGAGTCATATTACTTCGTTCTAGTTGAAATTAGCATCAAAAGGAGCAATCCAATCAATATCGCGTCCAAAACGATGCGTAGATCTCACACAAGTCTTCATTTAGGGAGACCTTCATATTGTTTCATTGGTTGTATAAAATTTAAAAAGAAAGTGGTGATTAAGAGTTGTATTACTTCTTTCTACTTTGATTTGCGTTAAAAGGAGAAACCCATGACTATTGCGTTCAAAACCATGCGTACATCTCTCACAAGTCTTCAGTTAGGGAGACCTTATTGTTTCATTGGTGTTCTAAAATTGTCAAAGAAATAGGTGATTAGGAGTCCTATAACTTCATTCTTGTTTGATTAGAATCAAAAGATATAATTCCATGACTATCGCGTTCAAAACCATGTATACATCTCACACAAGTCTTCATTTAAGGAGACCTTCTTATTGTTTCATTGGTTCTCTAAAATTGTCAAAGAAAGAGCTGGTTAGGAGTTCTATTACTTCGTTCTAATATGATTAACATCAAAAGGAGCAATCCCATGACTATCGCGTTAAAAACGATGCGTAGTACATCTCACACAAGTCTTGATTTGGGAAGACCTTCTTATTGTTTCATTGGTTTTCTCAAATTGTCAATGAAAGAGGTTTTTATGAGTCCTATGACTTCGTTCTAGTTTGATTTGCATCAAAAGGAGCAATCCTATCACTAGTGCCTTCAAAACGAGCCGTGCATCTCACACAAGTCTTCATTTAGGAAGTCCTTCTTATTGTTTCATTTGTTCTCTCAAATTGTAAAAATATAGGTGATTATGAGTCCTATTACATCGTTCTAGTTGAAGATAGAATCAAAAGGAGCAATCCCATCACTATCGCGTCCAAAACGATGCGTATATCTCACACAAGTCTTCATTTAGGGAGACCTTCATATTGTTCCATTGGTTGTTTTAAATTTACAAAGAAAGAGGTGATTAAGAGTTGTATTACTTCGTTCTACTTTGATTAGCGTCAAAAGGAGAAACCCATGACTATCACGTTCAAAACCATGCGTACATCTCACACAAGTCTTCATTTAGGGAGACCTTATTATTATTTCATTGGTGCTCTAAAATTGTCAAAGAAAGAGGTGATTAGGAGTCCTAGAAATTCGTTCTTGTTTGATTAGCATCAAAAGGAGCAATCCCATGACTATCGCGTTCAGAACGATGCTTACATCTCACACAAGTCTTTATTTAAAAAGAATTTCTTATTGTTTCATTTGTTCTCTGAAATTATGAAAAAAAGAGATGATTATGAGTCCTATTACTTCGTTCTAATCTGATTAGCATCAAAAGAAGCATTCCATGACTATCGCGTTAAAAACGATGTGTACATCTCACACAAGTCTTGATTTAGGGGAGAACTTCTTATTGTTTCATTGGTTCCCTCAAAGTATCAAAGAAAGAGGTGATTATGAGTCCTATGACTTCTTTCTATTTAGATTAGCATTAAACGAAGC
The DNA here is from genome assembly GCA_020205555.1 of Panax stipuleanatus. Lineage (NCBI taxonomy): Eukaryota > Viridiplantae > Streptophyta > Magnoliopsida > Apiales > Araliaceae > Panax > Panax stipuleanatus. The sequence goes on from CM035115.1 coordinate 33,272,503, forward strand.
AATCCTATCAATAGCGCCTTCAAAATGATCCGTACATCTCACACAAGTCTTCGTTTAGGAAGACCTTCTTATTGTTTCATTAGTTCTCACAAATTATCAAAATATAAGTGATTATGAATCATATTACTTCGTTCTAGTTGAAAGTAGCATCAAAAGGAGCAATCCAATCAATATCGCGTCCAAAACGATGCGTAGATCTCACACAAGTCTTCATTTAGGGAGACCTTCATATTATTTCATTGGTTGTATCAAATTTACAAAGAAAGAGGTGATTAAGAGTTGTATTACTTCGTTCTACTTTGATTAGCGTTAAAAAGAGAAACCAATGACTGTGGCGTTCAAAACCATGCGTACATCTCTCACAAGTCTTCAGTTAGGGAGACCTTATTGTTTCATTGGTGTTCTAAAATTGTAAAAGATATAGGTGATTAGGAGTCCTATAACTTCATTCTTGTTTCATTAGAATCAAAAGGAGCAATTCCATGACTATCGCGTTCAAAACCATGCATACATCTCACACTAGTCTTCATTTAATGAGGCCTTCTTATTGTTTCATTGGTTCTCTAAAATTGTAAAAGAATGAGCTGATTAGGAGTTATATTACTTCGTTCTAATATGATTAGCATCAAAAGGAGCAATCCCATGACTATCGCGTGAAAAACGATGCGTAGTACATCTCACACAAGTCTTGATTTAGGAAGACCTTCTTATTGTTTCATTGGTTTTCTCAAATTGTCAATGAAAGAGGTTTTTATGAGTCCTATGACTTCGTTCTAGTTTGATTTCCATCAAAAGGAGCAACCCTATCACTAGTGCCTTCAAAACGATCCGTACATCTCACACAAGTCTTCATTTAGGAAGTCCTTCTTATTGTTTCATTAGTTCTCTCAAATTGTAAAAATATAGGTGATTATAAGTCCTATTACACCGTTCTAGTTGAAGATAGAATCAAAAGAAGCAATCCCATCACTATCGCATCCAAAACGATGCGTAGATCTCATAGAAGTCTTCATTTAGGGAGACCTTCATATTGTTCAATTGCTTGTTTCAAATTTACAAAGAAAGAGGTGATTAAGAGTTGTATTACTTCGTTCTACTTTGATTAGCGTCAAAAGGAGAAACTCATGACTATCACGTTCAAAACCATACGTACATCTCACACAAGTCTTCATTTACCACCTTCTTCTTATTTTATTGGTGCTCTAAAATTGTCAAAGAAAGAGGTGATTAGGAGTCCTATAACTTCGTTCTAGTTTGATTAGCATCAAAAGGAGCAATCCCATGACTATCGCGTTCAGAACAATGCGTACATCTCACACAAGTCTTTATTTAAAGAGACTTTCTTATTGTTTCATTTATTCTCTAAAATTATCAAAGAAAGAGATGATTATGAGTCCTATTACATCGTTCTAATTTGATTAGCATCAAAAGAAGCATTCCATGACTATCGCGTTAAAAACGATGTGTACATCTCACACAAGTCTGGATTTAGGGGAGAACTTATTATTGTTTCATTGGTTCCCTCAAATTATCAATGAAAGAGGTGATTATAAGTCCTATAACTTCTTTCTATTTAAATAAGCATTAAATGAAGCAATATCAATAGCGCCTTCAAAACGATCCGTACATCTAACACAAGTCTTCGTTTTGGGAGACCTTCTTATTGTTTCGTTAGTTCTCACAAATTGTCAAAATATAGGTGATTATGAGTCATATTACTTCGTTCTAGTTGAAATTAGCATCAAAAGGAGCAATCCAATCAATATCGCGTCCAAAACGATGCGTAGATCTCACACAAGTCTTCATTTAGGGAGACCTTCATATTGTTTCATTGGTTGTATAAAATTTAAAAAGAAAGTGGTGATTAAGAGTTGTATTACTTCTTTCTACTTTGATTTGCGTTAAAAGGAGAAACCCATGACTATTGCGTTCAAAACCATGCGTACATCTCTCACAAGTCTTCAGTTAGGGAGACCTTATTGTTTCATTGGTGTTCTAAAATTGTCAAAGAAATAGGTGATTAGGAGTCCTATAACTTCATTCTTGTTTGATTAGAATCAAAAGATATAATTCCATGACTATCGCGTTCAAAACCATGTATACATCTCACACAAGTCTTCATTTAAGGAGACCTTCTTATTGTTTCATTGGTTCTCTAAAATTGTCAAAGAAAGAGCTGGTTAGGAGTTCTATTACTTCGTTCTAATATGATTAACATCAAAAGGAGCAATCCCATGACTATCGCGTTAAAAACGATGCGTAGTACATCTCACACAAGTCTTGATTTGGGAAGACCTTCTTATTGTTTCATTGGTTTTCTCAAATTGTCAATGAAAGAGGTTTTTATGAGTCCTATGACTTCGTTCTAGTTTGATTTGCATCAAAAGGAGCAATCCTATCACTAGTGCCTTCAAAACGAGCCGTGCATCTCACACAAGTCTTCATTTAGGAAGTCCTTCTTATTGTTTCATTTGTTCTCTCAAATTGTAAAAATATAGGTGATTATGAGTCCTATTACATCGTTCTAGTTGAAGATAGAATCAAAAGGAGCAATCCCATCACTATCGCGTCCAAAACGATGCGTATATCTCACACAAGTCTTCATTTAGGGAGACCTTCATATTGTTCCATTGGTTGTTTTAAATTTACAAAGAAAGAGGTGATTAAGAGTTGTATTACTTCGTTCTACTTTGATTAGCGTCAAAAGGAGAAACCCATGACTATCACGTTCAAAACCATGCGTACATCTCACACAAGTCTTCATTTAGGGAGACCTTATTATTATTTCATTGGTGCTCTAAAATTGTCAAAGAAAGAGGTGATTAGGAGTCCTAGAAATTCGTTCTTGTTTGATTAGCATCAAAAGGAGCAATCCCATGACTATCGCGTTCAGAACGATGCTTACATCTCACACAAGTCTTTATTTAAAAAGAATTTCTTATTGTTTCATTTGTTCTCTGAAATTATGAAAAAAAGAGATGATTATGAGTCCTATTACTTCGTTCTAATCTGATTAGCATCAAAAGAAGCATTCCATGACTATCGCGTTAAAAACGATGTGTACATCTCACACAAGTCTTGATTTAGGGGAGAACTTCTTATTGTTTCATTGGTTCCCTCAAAGTATCAAAGAAAGAGGTGATTATGAGTCCTATGACTTCTTTCTATTTAGATTAGCATTAAACGAAGCAATCCTATCAATAGCGCCTTCAAAATGATCCGTACATCTCACACAAGTCTTCGTTTAGGAAGACCTTCTTATTGTTTCATTAGTTCTCACAAATTATCAAAATATAAGTGATTATGAATCATATTACTTCGTTCTAGTTGAAAGTAGCATCAAAAGGAGCAATCCAATCAATATCGCGTCCAAAACGATGCGTAGATCTCACACAAGTCTTCATTTAGGGAGACCTTCATATTATTTCATTGGTTGTATCAAATTTACAAAGAAAGAGGTGATTAAGAGTTGTATTACTTCGTTCTACTTTGATTAGCGTTAAAAAGAGAAACCAATGACTGTGGCGTTCAAAACCATGCGTACATCTCTCACAAGTCTTTAGTTAGGGAGACCTTATTGTTTCATTGGTGTTCTAAAATTGTAAAAGATATAGGTGATTAGGAGTCCTATAACTTCATTCTTGTTTCATTAGAATCAAAAGGAGCAATTCCATGACTATCGCGTTCAAAACCATGCATACATCTCACACTAGTCTTCATTTAATGAGGCCTTCTTATTGTTTCATTGGTTCTCTAAAATTGTAAAAGAATGAGCTGATTAGGAGTTATATTACTTCGTTCTAATATGATTAGCATCAAAAGGAGCAATCCCATGACTATCGCGTGAAAAACGATGCGTAGTACATCTCACACAAGTCTTGATTTAGGAAGACCTTCTTATTGTTTCATTGGTTTTCTCAAATTGTCAATGAAAGAGGTTTTTATGAGTCCTATGACTTCGTTCTAGTTTGATTTCCATCAAAAGGAGCAACCCTATCACTAGTGCCTTCAAAACGATCCGTACATCTCACACAAGTCTTCATTTAGGAAGTCCTTCTTATTGTTTCATTAGTTCTCTCAAATTGTAAAAATATAGGTGATTATAAGTCCTATTACACCGTTCTAGTTGAAGATAGAATCAAAAGAAGCAATCCCATCACTATCGCATCCAAAACGATGCGTAGATCTCATAGAAGTCTTCATTTAGGGAGACCTTCATATTGTTCAATTGCTTGTTTCAAATTTACAAAGAAAGAGGTGATTAAGAGTTGTATTACTTCGTTCTACTTTGATTAGCGTCAAAAGGAGAAACTCATGACTATCACGTTCAAAACCATACGTACATCTCACACAAGTCTTCATTTACCACCTTCTTCTTATTTTATTGGTGCTCTAAAATTGTCAAAGAAAGAGGTGATTAGGAGTCCTATAACTTCGTTCTAGTTTGATTAGCATCAAAAGGAGCAATCCCATGACTATCGCGTTCAGAACAATGCGTACATCTCACACAAGTCTTTATTTAAAGAGACTTTCTTATTGTTTCATTTATTCTCTAAAATTATCAAAGAAAGAGATGATTATGAGTCCTATTACATCGTTCTAATTTGATTAGCATCAAAAGAAGCATTCCATGACTATCGCGTTAAAAACGATGTGTACATCTCACACAAGTCTGGATTTAGGGGAGAACTTATTATTGTTTCATTGGTTCCCTCAAATTATCAATGAAAGAGGTGATTATAAGTCCTATAACTTCTTTCTATTTAAATAAGCATTAAATGAAGCAATATCAATAGCGCCTTCAAAACGATCCGTACATCTAACACAAGTCTTCGTTTTGGGAGACCTTCTTATTGTTTCGTTAGTTCTCACAAATTGTCAAAATATAGGTGATTATGAGTCATATTACTTCGTTCTAGTTGAAATTAGCATCAAAAGGAGCAATCCAATCAATATCGCGTCCAAAACGATGCGTAGATCTCACACAAGTCTTCATTTAGGGATACCTTCATATTGTTTCATTGGTTGTATAAAATTTAAAAAGAAAGTGGTGATTAAGAGTTGTATTACTTCTTTCTACTTTGATTTGCGTTAAAAGGAGAAACCCATGACTATCACGTTCAAAACCATGCGTACATCTCACACAAGTCTTTATTCAGGGAGACCTTATTATTATTTCATTGGTGCTCTAAAATTGTCAAAGAAAGAGGTGATTAGGAGTCCTAGAAATTCGTTCTTGTTTGATTAGCATCAAAAGGAGCAATCCCATGACTATCGCGTTCAGAACAATGCGTACATCTCACACAAGTCTTTATTTAAAGAGACTTTCTTATTGTTTCATTTATTCTCTAAAATTATCAAAGAAAGAGATGATTATGAGTCCTATTACATCGTTCTAATTTGATTAGCATCAAAAGAAGCATTCCATGACTATCGCGTTAAAAACGATGTGTACATCTCACACAAGTCTGGATTTAGGGGAGAACTTATTATTGTTTCATTGGTTCCCTCAAATTATCAATGAAAGAGGTGATTATAAGTCCTATAACTTCTTTCTATTTAAATAAGCATTAAATGAAGCAATATCAATAGCGCCTTCAAAACGATCCGTACATCTAACACAAGTCTTCGTTTTGGGAGACCTTCTTATTGTTTCGTTAGTTCTCACAAATTGTCAAAATATAGGTGATTATGAGTCATATTACTTCGTTCTAGTTGAAATTAGCATCAAAAGGAGCAATCCAATCAATATCGCGTCCAAAACGATGCGTAGATCTCACACAAGTCTTCATTTAGGGATACCTTCATATTGTTTCATTGGTTGTATAAAATTTAAAAAGAAAGTGGTGATTAAGAGTTGTATTACTTCTTTCTACTTTGATTTGCGTTAAAAGGAGAAACCCATGACTATTGCGTTCAAAACCATGCGTACATCTCTCACAAGTCTTCAGTTAGGGAGACCTTATTGTTTCATTGGTGTTCTAAAATTGTCAAAGAAATAGGTGATTAGGAGTCCTATAACTTCATTCTTGTTTGATTAGAATCAAAAGAAATAATTCCATGACTATCGCGTTCAAAACCATGTATACATCTCACACAAGTCTTCATTTAAGGAGACCTTCTTATTGTTTCATTGGTTCTCTAAAATTGTCAAAGAAAGAGCTGGTTAGGAGTTCTATTACTTCGTTCTAATATGATTAACATCAAAAGGAGCAATCCCATGACTATCGCGTTAAAAACGATGCGTAGTACATCTCACACAAGTCTTGATTTGGGAAGACCTTCTTATTGTTTCATTGGTTTTCTCAAATTGTCAATGAAAGAGGTTTTTATGAGTCCTATGACTTCGTTCTAGTTTGATTTGCATCAAAAGGAGCAATCCTATCACTAGTGCCTTCAAAACGAGCCGTGCATCTCACACAAGTCTTCATTTAGGAAGTCCTTCTTATTGTTTCATTTGTTCAATCAAATTGTAAAAATATAGGTGATTATGAGTCCTATTACATCGTTCTAGTTGAAGTTAGAATCAAAAGGAGTAATCCCATCACTATCGCGTCCAAAACGATGCGTATATCTCACACAAGTCTTCATTTAGGGAGACCTTCATATTGTTCCATTGGTTGTTTTAAATTTACAAAGAAAGAGGTGATTAAGAGTTGTATTACTTCGTTCTACTTTGATTAGCGTCAAAAGGAGAAACCCATGACTATCACGTTCAAAACCATGCGTACATCTCACACAAGTCTTCATTTAGGGAGACCTTATTATTATTTCATTGGTGCTCTAAAATTGTCAAAGAAAGAGGTGATTAGGAGTCCTAGAAATTCGTTCTTGTTTGATTAGCATCAAAAGGAGCAATCCCATGACTATCGCGTTCAGAACGATGCTTACATCTCACACAAGTCTTTATTTAAAAAGAATTTCTTATTGTTTCATTTGTTCTCTGAAATTATGAAAAAAAGAGATGATTATGAGTCCTATTACTTCGTTCTAATCTGATTAGCATCAAAAGAAGCATTCCATGACTATCGCGTTAAAAACGATGTGTACATCTCACACAAGTCTTGATTTAGGGGAGAACTTCTTATTGTTTCATTGGTTCCCTCAAAGTATCAAAGAAAGAGGTGATTATGAGTCCTATGACTTCTTTCTATTTAGATTAGCATTAAACGAAGCAATCCTATCAATAGCGCCTTCAAAATGATCCGTACATCTCACACAAGTCTTCGTTTAGGAAGACCTTCTTATTGTTTCATTAGTTCTCACAAATTATCAAAATATAAGTGATTATGAATCATATTACTTCGTTCTAGTTGAAAGTAGCATCAAAAGGAGCAATCCAATCAATATCGCGTCCAAAACGATGCATAGATCTCACACAAGTCTTCATTTAGGGAGACCTTCATATTATTTCATTGGTTGTATCAAATTTACAAAGAAAGAGGTGATTAAGAGTTGTATTACTTCGTTCTACTTTGATTAGCGTTAAAAAGAGAAACCAATGACTGTGGCGTTCAAAACCATGCGTACATCTCTCACAAGTCTTCAGTTAGGGAGACCTTATTGTTTCATTGGTGTTCTAAAATTGTAAAAGATATAGGTGAATAGGAGTCCTATAACATCATTCTTGTTTCATTAGAATCAAAAGGAGCAATTCCATGATTATCGCGTTCAAAACCATGCATACATCTCACACTAGTCTTCATTTAATGAGGCCTTCTTATTGTTTCATTGGTTCTCTAAAATTGTAAAAGAATGAGCTGATTAGGAGTTATATTACTTCGTTCTAATATGATTAGCATCAAAAGGAGCAATCCCATGACTATCGCGTGAAAAACGATGCGTAGTACATCTCACACAAGTCTTGATTTAGGAAGACCTTCTTATTGTTTCATTGGTTTTCTCAAATTGTCAATGAAAGAGGTTTTTATGAGTCCTATGACTTCGTTCTAGTTTGATTTCCATCAAAAGGAGCAACCCTATCACTAGTGCCTTCAAAACAATCCGTACATCTCACACAAGTCTTCATTTAGGAAGTCCTTCTTATTGTTTCATTAGTTCTCTCAAATTGTAAAAATATAGGTGATTATAAGTCCTATTACACCGTTCTAGTTGAAGATAGAATCAAAAGAAGCAATCCCATCACTATCGCATCCAAAACGATGCGTAGATCTCATAGAAGTCTTCATTTAGGGAGACCTTCATATTGTTCAATTGCTTGTTTCAAATTTACAAAGAAAGAGGTGATTAAGAGTTGTATTACTTCGTTCTACTTTGATTAGCGTCAAAAGGAGAAACTCATGACTATCACGTTCAAAACCATACGTACATCTCACACAAGTCTTCATTTACCACCTTCTTCTTATTTTATTGGTGCTCTAAAATTGTCAAAGAAAGAGGTGATTAGGAGTCCTATAACTTCGTTCTAGTTTGATTAGCATCAAAAGGAGCAATCCCATGACTATCGCGTTCAGAACAATGCGTACATCTCACACAAGTCTTTATTTAAAGAGACTTTCTTATTGTTTCATTTATTCTCTAAAATTATCAAAGAAAGAGATGATTATGAGTCCTATTACATCGTTCTAATTTGATTAGCATCAAAAGAAGCATTCCATGACTATCGCGTTAAAAACGATGTGTACATCTCACACAAGTCTGGATTTAGGGGAGAACTTATTATTGTTTCATTGGTTCCCTCAAATTATCAATGAAAGAGGTGATTATAAGTCCTATAACTTCTTTCTATTTAAATAAGCATTAAATGAAGCAATATCAATAGCGCCTTCAAAACGATCCGTACATCTAACACAAGTCTTCGTTTTGGGAGACCTTCTTATTGTTTCGTTAGTTCTCACAAATTGTCAAAATATAGGTGATTATGAGTCATATTACTTCGTTCTAGTTGAAATTAGCATCAAAAGGAGCAATCCAATCAATATCGCGTCCAAAACGATGCGTATGTGACAAACAAGATTTTTGTAATTTATTTTGAATATTTATTGAATTAAATAAATATTTTTTTGATGATTTAATTATTGAGTTAAATAATTAATTGATGAATTTGTGGTAGATTAATTTAATTATATGTGTCACATTAGTTAAATTAATGTGGTGAATTTTTATATTCAAAGTATGTATTTAATTGAGCTTATTTGATTAATATATTAATTAATAAGCATAATGTTATTCTAATTAATTTATTAATTAATTAGAGATTTATGATTAGACATAATTAATAAATAAGAATTTTAATTATGTGACTATGTGATTTAATGTAGATTTATGCTATTTTATTTAATTGATTTAAATAGCATTATTTGATTTAATTGGGTGTGACATTAATTAACTATATTATAATAAATTAATTAAAATAAATGAGAAAGGATTCCTTAAGCTAGCCAAACAAGGCCTTAAGGGGAGTTGGTCAGTTAACCCACTAAGGGACCAACTGACAACCACTCACCCATTATATATTATACGTATTATACTTATATACATATATACTATATCAATTCATATATTCATATCAGAGAGAATTTTGAGAGAAAAGATTGAGGAAGAAGAATTCGAAAAGTTTATATCATCATCCTTGAATCATCTTCACCAACTAGCAAGGGTAAATTCAGTTATATTAAGTTTTAAGCTTTCTATTTTTACGTACTTTGAAGTTCTCTGTAATCGTCAATTTTGAATCATTGTTGGTTATATGGTTTTATATGGGTTAAATTATGTTTATAACATGTTTTATACCATGTATACATAAATCACAGTGATCAATTTTATGTAATTACGTCTTAATTAAGTTTTCAAAACTTCCATTAACGTACTTTGAAGTTTTCTGTAAAAGACTAAATTGATGACTTGTTCATGATATGGCTATATATATATTAATTGATGTCCATAACATATTATATGCCATATATGCATAACTTTCAGTGATCACACCATGGAATTTTGTTGATAATTGGGTTTTCAAAAGTTACAGAGTGTAAAAATTGTACATATGGCCCATATGGCCCTTACGTACAAAATTTACACACCTTATGCGTTTATTTAACTTAAATTAACACTTGAATGTGATTGTGTACATTTAAACGAACAAAATGGAAGTTAAACGAACGGATTCGGTGTTATAACGAATCCGTAACGTTGAATTCTTGTTTTCTTTCAAAACTTTATAAAATATTGAAAATAGTGAAATTAAATGTTGTGATTTGTGTAATTCCGTGATTTAAAGTGTTAAAAGCATGCTTAGAACATGGTATGATGTTTCTGTAAATTCTATATCTCATGGGTAGCCTTAAATTCATTTCGTTAGTTTAATTTGGATTTATTTGGGTTGCTCTGTGTGTCATTCGCGAACTGGAAATCTGGGTCTGCGTTGCCGCGCGGCCGCGCTGGTCCCAAGGGTAACTGGCGCGCGGCCGCGCCCCTTGCAGAAATTTGAAATTTTTTTGCTAAGTGTTCGTGTGTTCTAAGAGGTGGTTTAAAACCTAATGTAATGAACATAAAGATATGCTAAACATATAATAAGAGGTTAATAACTTATATTACGTGAGTAATTAATAAGTTAATTACATGACTTGAATCGTTAATTGTATAGTCCAATAACGTGCTCAAGACCGATGTGTGTGATTCGATACGTATATCGAGTTATTGATTAATTTGTATTGTGAACGTATTGATATGTAGGATGTAATAAAGAACGTGAATTATAATTGTAGCTTGTGCAAGAGGCAAGTATCCTATCCCTAACTTATTGATTTAGCAAGTTCCCTAAATTCTAATTTATTCATTTATTAAGCCTTAGACTTGTGTTTCTATATCGAGTAAGCTCGTGTTTTTAATTGTTCAAGTTCGAAATTCATATTACATATTGTAACTCTTTTAAAAGCATGATTCAGTGATACAATACTTATTCGATTGTATACTCTTGAGATTTATTATTCAAGTTGAATATCGATGTTATTGTTGAACCTTATAGGACTAGTGAACCCTTATTGATTCGACTAGTCCATAGTTGATGAACGTTCTAAATTCCAAAATACTTATTGAGCTTATCCAAACCAAACTTCCTTTGGTGCGGACTCTGATGTCAAAACTGAGATGAACAACCCTGTAAAAGGGGATTATTTACGCTTTAGCGTTGAGATATTGTGCACAATATGGTACTAAGGGCTGATCCCCCTAAGTACGAGAAGTAGAGTCCATAGTCTTATGACTGTTAAAGGTTTTAAGTATAAACACTTTACAACCTAGGACATAGTTCAAGGTCTTATGACCCTCAGATGATATTTTGATTCCTGTTATTTATCCTCGAGTCAAAAGTTGAGTTTCTTTATTCAGATGTCCTTGATTCACTCGCATGTTATTATATTGTTGTCATATTATTATACTTGTGGGCAACCGTGCTCACTCTTGCGTAATAATAACATTGCAGTTAAGAACGAAAGGTCTGACGAGCCTTCTACTAGCAAAGGCAAGGGCAAAGTCAACAAGTGATGAAGACTTGTTGTTTATTTTATGTGTTTATGTTTCAGACTTATGTTAAAGTTGTGTAAAACTTATTTAATTAGTTATATTTCCGCATTTGATATTTAAGGTTAAGTACGACCTGGGATTGATGTATTTCTTTTCAGATGTTGTAACCCCATAAGGGGAGGATTATTTCTATTTATTTCATGGTTTGCATTTACTATGGGTAGATAGATAGATGATATTTGTACAGTGAACACCAAGTCCCGTGGAAATTGAAGTACCCGGATTTGGGGGTGTCACAGGTTGGTATCAAAGCTGTAGGTTATGAACCTTAGGTGGGGAAAAACCTTAGGATAGTAGCCTTTTTAGAGATCGAGAACATAGTAATGATAACTCTTATCGAGTTCTAAGAAAGATAATAACTTACCTTATGTGCTACGTGCTTATACTTATATATTCGAGTCTCGATTAGCATCACGTAATTACTAAAACTTAAAATTTTATTTGTCAGGATGACGAATGCTGGAGAACCTAGTCAGTCCAGGGACCTTGTACCCCTAGAGGCTAGAGAGGAGGAGCCCCGAGATATCCACGTAGTTTGGGAGCAGTTAGTCCGACGAGAGCCATCACCCTTGATCACAGTCATTGGTCAGGAGATTGTGCCGGTGTCTAATTCAGAGGAGGACTCTGAGGAAGACCCTGAGGAGATTGAAGTTCAGGCTGAGGCAGCTGAAGAGGAGGAGGAAGACCCTGAAGAGTTCCCGCCGAGCTCTATCAGTGCTGAGATGTATGACGAGCTGTATGACCGTAACATAGAGTTACGTGATACTGTTCAGGAGCTGAGGGAGACTGTTCAGGAGCTGAGGGAGCGGTCGGTTACTCAACAGTCTACCATCGAGCTGAGGGATGGAGAGGTTGAGGCTCTTCACACACGTTTGGGAAATGTAGAGTGGAATTTGGCTCACGAGAAGGGCCAAACTGAGCAGAAGTCAGAGGAAATTGAGGAATTGAAGAATGAACTAAAAGAGAAATCAGCAAGGCTGGCCATAGCAGAGGAGGCTTGGGTAAGGGAATCACGACGAGCAGATCTCGCAGAAGATAATTGTCGGGCGAAGAAGGCCAAGCTTGAAGAGACGTACTCTATACTTCAGTATGCAATTGACGAGGCCCAGGATCGGGTTATGAGGTACCCAATTCAGTTTGAAGGACTACCGTCGTACATGCTAGATCGCAGGACGATGTCTCGGATTATGGAAGAAGAGCGTGGCAAAGCTGTTCGTCGCCTTAATGGGCAGTGATAGGAACATTTGATTTTGTGAAACCTATCTGGTAGTTAATAATGTAAATTCCAATGTGTTTATAAACAGAGGAATATTTTATGTTTTAAATCCTGTAGATTCTTTATCTCAGGATAGTTGATGTAAATAGCAGTGATGCTATCGTATTATGTTAAAACTTTTGATTTAGTAATATATCAGAGTTTATTTGAGATAATGTGTTGACTGATTGTGTCTAAATGTTTAAGTTAAGCCTTAGATATTTAAAAGATTGAATAAAGTTCTAATACGCGTATTTCTTAAGAGTAAAATGCCGCCAAGGAGACGATCTAACCGTCAACAGGCCCAAGAAGGGTCAACTAACAACAACAACGACGCCAATGCTAACCCCGTTCAGCAGTTGGCGAACTTACTTGCTGGAGCGCTTAACAACCAACCTCAAGCTCCACCGACCACAACGTTCAAGGACTTCAAGGCGGTGGGACCGCCAGAGTTTAAAGGCACCATGAACCCGATAGAAGCTCAAACCTGGGTCATGGAGATGGAAAAAGTTTTTGACGTCGCCAGAGTCAGAGAGGACCAGAAAACCGCCTATGCAACGTTCATGCTGAAATCTGAGGCCAGCTATTGGTGGCAAGCGAATAAGGTCCGGGGAGGTGAAGGTGTGATTACCTGGGAGAGGTTCAAGGAGATGTTCTTCGAGATGTACTTTCCGACCAGCTCGCAGAATCAAATGGAGGTCCAGTTCTTGGAACTGAAACAGGGAAATATGTCCGTACCAGAATATGCGGCGAAATTCAATGAGTTGGCTAGGTTTGCCACGTATCAAGTGCACACCGATCAGAGGAAGGCAAGGAGGTTTGAACAGGGCCTGAAGCCCTGGTTGTATAGCAAAGTGTCAATGTTCCAATTGAACACTTTTGCTGGGGTGTTGGAGAAGGCCATTCTCGCTGAAGGCGGGAGTGATGCAGTTACAAAGTATAACCAAGATCAGAAAAAGAAGAAGAGTGAAGGTGAAGGAATTAACAAGGCTAGTGGTAGCAACACGGGAGGGAGTAATAATCAGAAGAGGAGGTGGAATGATAACTCATCGACTGGGAATCAGCAAGGTGGTCAGAAAAAGAGGATCGAAGCTTGTTCGACCTGCGGGAAAGCTCACCTGGGGGTCTGTATGAAGGGAAAACGAGTATGTTATAATTGTGGTCAGGAAGGCCACATAGCACCTAACTGTCCGAACCCAAAGAAGGGCGCTTGCTTCACTTGCGGCTCAAAGGACCATCTGGCAAGGGACTGTCCCAAGAAGGGATCTGGAAGGGAAGGATCAGGTGGAAACAGGGGAAACAGCGGTGGAAGTGCTTTAACTATCACGGGACCAACCGCAACCAACCGACCAACCGCCAGGACCTTCAACATGACCGTGCAGGATGCTGTGCAGTCTCGCGATGTGGTGTCAGGTATCATTCCGATCAATAAAGTTAATGCTTATGTACTATTTGATTCGGGTGCTACTTGTTCATTTATATCCGATGACTTTGCTAAGAACTTAGAACTTCCTATGGACGAGTTAGAATACCCCATGAATATAGAGATTGCGAATAGAGAAGTAATCCCTGTTAAGTATGTACACAAGAACTGTAGAGTAGATATTAAGGGTAACATTATGAACGTAAATCTTATCCCGATTAGACTTGGGGAATTCGATGTTATTCTGGGAATGGATTGGCTAGTCAATTATGAGGCTGTAATTGATTGCCAGAGGAAGTGTATCAACCTTATGACCCCGTCAAAGGTTGTGTTTTATGGCAGTAAATCGCCTAGACAAGCGAGTTGTCTGACGATGATGCAGGCCAGGAAGTTGTTAAGACAAGGCTGTGTAGGATATTTAGCCTACATAGTCGATAGTCGTAAAGAAAATTCGAAATTAGAAGATATACCAGTCGTGAGGGACTTCTTAGACGTATTTCCGGATGATCTGCCAGGACTTCCGCCAGACAGAGAGGTTGAGTTTGTGATCGATTTGGCGCCAGGGACGGCCCCAATATCGAAGGCACCATACCGGATGGCTCCGGTAGAGATGAAAGAGTTAATGGTACAACTACAAGAGTTACTGGACAAGAAGTACATCCAACCGAGCGTATCGCCGTGGGGAGCGCCGGTGTTATTTGTGAAGAAGAAGGACGGGACGATGCGGCTTTGCATCGACTACAGAGAACTGAATAAGGTCACAATTAAGAATAGATATCCATTACCGAGGATCGACGATCTGTTCGACCAATTGAAGGGTGCAAGGTACTTTTCAAAGATAGACTTGAGGAGTGGCTATCATCAGCTGAAGGTGAGGCCAGAGGATGTTCCAAAGACAGCATTTAGGACTCGATATGGTCACTACGAATTTTTGGTAATGTCATTTGGTCTAACGAATGCTCCTGCAGCATTCATGGGCTTAATGAATGGAGTGTTCAAGCCGTTTTTGGACAAATTCGTGGTGGTCTTTATCGACGATATTTTGGTATACTCGAAGACCAAGGAAGAACATGTAGAACATCTGAAGTTAACATTAGAGGCGTTGAGAAGAGAGAAGTTGTACGCCAAATTTTCTAAATGTGAATTCTGGATTGAAAGAGTGCAATTTCTTGGACATGTGATCGACAAGGACGGAATTTCGGTAGATCCCTCTAAAGTCGAAGCTGTGATGAACTGGGATCTGCCGAAAACACCGTCGGAAGTGAGGAGTTTTCTTGGATTGGCGGGTTATTATAGAAGATTTATTCAGGACTTTTCCAAGATCGCAACTCCGCTGACAAATTTGACTAGAAAATCGGTGAAATTCGTTTGGACAGAGAAGTGTGAGGAAAGTTTCCAAGAGCTCAAGAGGAGGTTGAGTTCAGCACCTGTGTTATCCCTTCCGGACGACACAGGCAATTTTGTGGTTTATAGTGATGCGTCGCATAAAGGACTTGGCTGTGTGCTTATGCAAAACGGCAGGGTCATTGCGTATGCGTCACGACAATTGAAAGACTATGAGAAGGGGTATCCGACCCATGACTTGGAGTTAGCTGCCGTGGTATTTGCTTTAAAAATTTGGAGACACTATCTCTATGGGGAGAAGTGTGAAATATATACAGACCACAAGAGTCTGAAATATATCTTTACACAGAAGGACTTGAATATGCGCCAGAGAAGGTGGCTGGAGTTAATTAAGGACTATGACTGTGAAATCTTATACCATCCGGGTAAGGCTAATGTGGTTGCCGACGCCTTAAGCAGAAAGGGTCGGGAGAAATTGATGATGTTGACTACTCAGGAGGAACTAATTTCAGCAATGGAAAAGCTGAAATTGGAAGTGAAGTATTCGATGGAGATTGACGAGAAGTTGTTTCAGATTCAAGCTGGTACAACCCTATTGGATAAAGTTAAGGAAGCTCAACTTCAGGACGAAGAATGTGAGAAGGTTAAGAAAAAGATATCTGAAGGAACCGAACCGAGATTCAAGATAGACAGTGAGGGACTACTGAGATTTGAGAATAGAGTTCGGGTACCGTCAGTGCCAGAAATTAAGGATGACATTTTGAGAGAGGCTCATAGCTCACGGTATTCAATTCACCCCGGTAGTACCAAGATGTACCAGGATCTTCGACAGCACTTCTGGTGGCCGAATTTGAAACGAGATGTTGCTGAGTGTGTTGCAAAGTGTCTAACCTGTCAGAAAGTGAAAGCAGAACATCAGAGACCAAGTGGTTTGCTACAACCCCTGGAAATCCCAGAATGGAAATGGGAACACATTACGATGGATTTCGTGGTTGGCCTTCCGACGACTCAGAAAGGCTACGACGCAGTATGGGTTATCGTTGACCGACTGACGAAATCCGCACACTTCCTTCCGATTAAAATCAGATTCAACTTAGACCAGTTGGCAAGGCTATATGTGAAAGAGATTGTTTCGAGGCACGGAGTTCCGGTGTCAATTGTTTCCGACAGAGATCCGCGTTTCACATCGAACTTCTGGAAGCGACTACAAGAATGCATGGGGACACAGTTGAGAATGAGTACGGCTTATCACCCTCAGACAGATGGGCAGAGTGAAAGAACGATCCAGACATTGGAAGATATGTTGAGAGCATGCATCATGGATTTTAAAGGAAATTGGGATGATCACCTACCGCTTGTGGAATTCGGTTACAACAACAGTTACCACGCTAGTATTGGCATGCCGCCTTACGAAGCGTTGTACGGAAGAAAATGCAGAACCCCGCTATACTGGGATGAAGTTGGCGAGAGACAACTATTAGGTCCAGAACTGGTACAGCAGACAGCAGAGATAGTCAAAGTGATCAGAACAAGACTGGTAGCAGCTCAGGATAGGCAGAAGAAATACGCCGATCCACACCGTAAGAACGTTGAGTTTGAATCGGGTAGCTATGTGTTCTTGAAAGTCTCTCCCTGGAAGGGGAAGATCAGATTCGGTAAGAAGGGAAAATTGAGCCCAAGGTTCATTGGACCCTTTGAAGTACTGCGAAGGATTGGAGAAGTTGCGTATGAGGTAGCCTTACCTCCGGCGCTTGAGAATGTCCACAACGTCTTTCATGTGTCAGTTTTACGCCCCTACAAACCCGATTACAAACATGTGATTGAATATGAACCCCTACATTTTGAGAAAGACTTATCCTATGAAGAAATTCCTGTTCAGATTGTTGACAGGAAAGAGCAAGTCCTCAGAAATAAAATTATACCTTCTGTTAAGGTAATTTGGAGGAACCACAATGCTGAAGAAGCTACGTGGGAACTCGAAGAGCATATGATGAAGAATTACCCAGATTTATTTACTTAATTTTTTTGTTTATGCGATTCTGGGGACAGAATCTTTGTAAGGGGGGGAGAATGTAACGGGACGAAATTTAATTGAACCGTGATTCTGGGGACAGAATCCTTTTAAGGGGGGAAAGATGTGACAAACAAGATTTTTGTAATTTATTTTGAATATTTATTGAATTAAATAAATATTTTTTGATGATTTAATTATTGAGTTAAATAATTAATTGATGAATTTGTGGTAGATTAATTTAATTATATGTGTCACATTAGTTAAATTAATGTGGTGAATTTTTATATTCAAAGTATGTATTTAATTGAGCTTATTTGATTAATATATTAATTAATAAGCATAATGTTATTCTAATTAATTTATTAATTAATTAGAGATTTATGATTAGACATAATTAATAAATAAGAATTTTAATTATGTGACTATGTGATTTAATGTAGATTTATGCTATTTTATTTAATTGATTTAAATAGCATTATTTGATTTAATTGGGTGTGACATTAATTAACTATATTATAATAAATTAATTAAAATAAATGAGAAAGGATTCCTTAAGCTAGCCAAACAAGGCCTTAAGGGGAGTTGGTCAGTTAACCCACTAAGGGACCAACTGACAACCACTCACCCATTATATATTATACGTATTATACTTATATACATATATACTATATCAATTCATATATTCATATCAGAGAGAATTTTGAGAGAAAAGATTGAGGAAGACGAATTCGAAAAGTTTATATCATCATCCTTGAATCATCTTCACCAACTAGCAAGGGTAAATTCAGTTATATTAAGTTTTAAGCTTTCTATTTTTACGTACTTTGAAGTTCTCTGTAATCGTCAATTTTGAATCATTGTTGGTTATATGGTTTTATATGGGTTAAATTATGTTTATAACATGTTTTATACCATGTATACATAAATCACAGTGATCAATTTTATGTAATTACGTCTTAATTAAGTTTTCAAAACTTCCATTAACGTACTTTGAAGTTTTCTGTAAAAGACTAAATTGATGACTTGTTCATGATATGGCTATATATATATTAATTGATGTCCATAACATATTATATGCCATATATGCATAACTTTCAGTGATCACACCATGGAATTTTGTTGATAATTGGGTTTTCAAAAGTTACAGAGTGTAAAAATTGTACATATGGCCCATATGGCCCTTACGTACAAAATTTACACACCTTATGCGTTTATTTAACTTAAATTAACACTTGAATGTGATTGTGTACATTTAAACGAACAAAATGGAAGTTAAACGAACGGATTCGGTGTTATAACGAACCCGTAACGTTGAATTCTTGTTTTCTTTCAAAACTTTATAAAATATTGAAAATAGTGAAATTAAATGTTGTGATTTGTGTAATTCCGTGATTTAAAGTGTTAAAAGCATGCTTAGAACATGGTATGATGTTTCTGTAAATTCTATATCTCATGGGTAGCCTTAAATTCATTTCGTTAGTTTAATTTGGATTTATTTGGGTTGCTCTGTGTGTCATTCGCGAACTGGAAATCTGGGTCTGCGTTGCCGCGCGGCCGCGCTGGTCCCAAGGGTAACTGGCGCGCGGCCGCGCCCCTTGCAGAAATTTGAAATTTTTTTGCTAAGTGTTCGTGTGTTCTAAGAGGTGGTTTAAAACCTAATGTAATGAACATAAAGATATGCTAAACATATAATAAGAGGTTAATAACTTATATTACGTGAGTAATTAATAAGTTAATTACATGACTTGAATCGTTAATTGTATAGTCCAATAACGTGCTCAAGACCGATGTGTGTGATTCGATACGTATATCGAGTTATTGATTAATTTGTATTGTGAACGTATTGATATGTAGGATGTAATAAAGAACGTGAATTATAATTGTAGCTTGTGCAAGAGGCAAGTATCCTATCCCTAACTTATTGATTTAGCAAGTTCCCTAAATTCTAATTTATTCATTTATTAAGCCTTAGACTTGTGTTTCTATATCGAGTAAGCTCGTGTTTTTAATTGTTCAAGTTCGAAATTCATATTACATATTGTAACTCTTTTAAAAGCATGATTCAGTGATACAATACTTATTCGATTGTATACTCTTGAGATTTATTATTCAAGTTGAATATCGATGTTATTGTTGAACCTTATAGGACTAGTGAACCCTTATTGATTCGACTAGTCCATAGTTGATGAACGTTCTAAATTCCAAAATACTTATTGAGCTTATCCAAACCAAACTTCCTTTGGTGCGGACTCTGATGTCAAAACTGAGATGAACAACCCTGTAAAAGGGGATTATTTACGCTTTAGCGTTGAGATATTGTGCACAATATGGTACTAAGGGCTGATCCCCCTAAGTACGAGAAGTAGAGTCCATAGTCTTATGACTGTTAAAGGTTTTAAGTATAAACACTTTACAACCTAGGACATAGTTCAAGGTCTTATGACCCTCAGATGATATTTTGATTCCTGTTATTTATCCTCGAGTCAAAAGTTGAGTTTCTTTATTCAGATGTCCTTGATTCACTCGCATGTTATTATATTGTTGTCATATTATTATACTTGTGGGCAACCGTGCTCACTCTTGCGTAATAATAACATTGCAGTTAAGAACGAAAGGTCTGACGAGCCTTCTACTAGCAAAGGCAAGGGCAAAGTCAACAAGTGATGAAGACTTGTTGTTTATTTTATGTGTTTATGTTTCAGACTTATGTTAAAGTTGTGTAAAACTTATTTAATTAGTTATATTTCCGCATTTGATATTTAAGGTTAAGTACGACCTGGGATTGATGTATTTCTTTTCAGATGTTGTAACCCCATAAGGGGAGGATTATTTCTATTTATTTCATGGTTTGCATTTACTATGGGTAGATAGATAGATGATATTTGTACAGTGAACACCAAGTCCCGTGGAAATTGAAGTACCCGGATTTGGGGGTGTCACAGCGTAGATCTCACACAAGTCTTCATTTAGGGATACCTTCATATTGTTTCATTGGTTGTATAAAATTTAAAAAGAAAGTGGTGATTAAGAGTTGTATTACTTCTTTCTACTTTGATTTGCGTTAAAAGGAGAAACCCATGACTATTGCGTTCAAAACCATGCGTACATCTCTCACAAGTCTTCAGTTAGGGAGACCTTATTGTTTCATTGGTGTTCTAAAATTGTCAAAGAAATAGGTGATTAGGAGTCCTATAACTTCATTCTTGTTTGATTAGAATCAAAAGAAATAATTCCATGACTATCGCGTTCAAAACCATGTATACATCTCACACAAGTCTTCATTTAAGGAGACCTTCTTATTGTTTCATTGGTTCTCTAAAATTGTCAAAGAAAGAGCTGGTTAGGAGTTCTATTACTTCGTTCTAATATGATTAACATCAAAAGGAGCAATCCCATGACTATCGCGTTAAAAACGATGCGTAGTACATCTCACACAAGTCTTGATTTGGGAAGACCTTCTTATTGTTTCATTGGTTTTCTCAAATTGTCAATGAAAGAGGTTATTATGAGTCCTATGACTTCGTTCTAGTTTAATTTGCATCAAAAGGAGCAATCCTATCACTAGTGCCTTCAAAACGAGCCGTGCATCTCACACAAGTCTTCATTTAGGAAGTCCTTCTTATTGTTTCATTTGTTCTCTCAAATTGTAAAAATATAGGTGATTATGAGTCCTATTACATCGTTCTAGTTGAAGATAGAATCAAAAGGAGCAATCCCATCACTATCGCGTCCAAAACGATGCGTATATCTCACACAAGTCTTCATTTAGGGAGACCTTCATATTGTTCCATTGGTTGTTTTAAATTTACAAAGAAAGAGGTGATTAAGAGTCGTATTACTTCGTTCTACTTTGATTAGCGTCAAAAGGAGAAACCCATGACTATCACGTTCAAAACCATGCGTACATCTCACACAAGTCTTCATTTAGGGAGACCTTATTATTATTTCATTGGTGCTCTAAAATTGTCAAAGAAAGAGGTGATTAGGAGTCCTAGAAATTCGTTCTTGTTTGATTAGCATCAAAAGGAGCAATCCCATGACTATCGCGTTCAGAACGATGCTTACATCTCACACAAGTCTTTATTTAAAAAGAATTTCTTATTGTTTCATTTGTTCTCTGAAATTATGAAAAAAAGAGATGATTATGAGTCCTATTACTTCGTTCTAATCTGATTAGCATCAAAAGAAGCATTCCATGACTATCGCGTTAAAAACGATGTGTACATCTCACACAAGTCTTGATTTAGGGGAGAACTTATTGTTTCATTGGTTCCCTCAAAGTATCAAAGAAAGAGGTGATTATGAGTCCTATGACTTCTTTCTATTTAGATTAGCATTAAACGAAGCAATCCTATCAATAGCGCCTTCAAAATGATCCGTACATCTCACACAAGTCTTCGTTTAGGAAGACCTTCTTATTGTTTCATTAGTTCTCACAAATTATCAAAATATAAGTGATTATGAATCATATTACTTCGTTCTAGTTGAAAGTAGCATCAAAAGGAGCAATCCAATCAATATCGCATCCAAAACGATGCATAGATCTCACACAAGTCTTCATTTAGGGAGACCTTCATATTATTTCATTGGTTGTATCAAATTTACAAAGAAAGAGGTGATTAAGAGTTCTATTACTTCGTTCTACTTTGATTAGCGTTAAAAAGAGAAACCAATGACTGTGGCGTTCAAAACCATGCGTACATCTCTCACAAGTCTTCAGTTAGGGAGACCTTATTGTTTTATTGGTGTTCTAAAATTGTAAAAGATATAGGTGATTAGGAGTCCTATAACTTCATTCTTGTTTCATTAGAATCAAAAGGAGCAATTCCATGACTATCGCGTTCAAAACCATGCATACATCTCACACTAGTCTTCATTTAATGAGGCCTTCTTATTGTTTCATTGGTTCTCTAAAATTGTAAAAGAATGAGCTGATTAGGAGTTATATTACTTCGTTCTAATATGATTAGCATCAAAAGGAGCAATCCCATGACTATCGCGTGAAAAACGATGCGTAGTACATCTCACACAAGTCTTGATTTAGGAAGACCTTCTTATTGTTTCATTGGTTTTCTCAAATTGTCAATGAAAGAGGTTTTTATGAGTCCTATGACTTCGTTCTAGTTTGATTTCCATCAAAAGGAGCAACCCTATCACTAGTGCCTTCAAAACGATCCGTACATCTCACACAAGTCTTCATTTAGGAAGTCCTTCTTATTGTTTCATTAGTTCTCTCAAATTGTAAAAATATAGGTGATTATAAGTCCTATTACACCGTTCTAGTTGAAGATAGAATCAAAAGAAGCAATCCCATCACTATCGCATCCAAAACGATGCGTAGATCTCATAGAAGTCTTCATTTAGGGAGACCTTCATATTGTTCAATTGCTTGTTTCAAATTTACAAAGAAAGAGGTGATTAAGAGTTGTATTACTTCGTTCTACTTTGATTAGCGTCAAAAGGAGAAACTCATGACTATCACGTTCAAAACCATACGTACATCTCACACAAGTCTTCATTTACCACCTTCTTCTTATTTTATTGGTGCTCTAAAATTGTCAAAGAAAGATGTGATTAGGAGTCCTATAACTTCGTTCTAGTTTGATTAGCATCAAAAGGAGCAATCCCATGACTATCGCGTTCAGAACAATGCGTACATCTCACACAAGTCTTTATTTAAAGAGACTTTCTTATTGTTTCATTTATTCTCTAAAATTATCAAAGAAAGAGATGATTATGAGTCCTATTATATCGTTCTAATTTGATTAGCATCAAAAGAAGCATTCCATGACTATCGCGTTAAAAACGATGTGTACATCTCACACAAGTCTGGATTTAGGGGAGAACTTATTATTGTTTCATTGGTTCCCTCAAATTATCAATGAAAGAGGTGATTATAAGTCCTATAACTTCTTTCTATTTAAATAAGCATTAAATGAAGCAATATCAATAGCGCCTTCAAAACGATCCGTACATCTAACACAAGTCTTCGTTTTGGGAGACCTTCTTATTGTTTCGTTAGTTCTCACAAATTGTCAAAATATAGGTGATTATGAGTCATATTACTTCGTTCTAGTTGAAATTAGCATCAAAAGGAGCAATCCAATCAATATCGCGTCCAAAACGATGCGTAGATCTCACACAAGTCTTCATTTAGGGATACCTTCATATTGTTTCATTGGTTGTATAAAATTTAAAAAGAAAGTGGTGATTAAGAGTTGTATTACTTCTTTCTACTTTGATTTGCGTTAAAAGGAGAAACCCATGACTATTGCGTTCAAAACCATGCGTACATCTCTCACAAGTCTTCAGTTAGGGAGACCTTATTGTTTCATTGGTGTTCTAAAATTGTCAAAGAAATAGGTGATTAGGAGTCCTATAACTTCATTCTTGTTTGATTAGAATCAAAAGAAATAATTCCATGACTATCGCGTTCAAAACCATGTATACATCTCACACAAGTCTTCATTTAAGGAGACCTTCTTATTGTTTCATTGGTTCTCTAAAATTGTCAAAGAAAGAGCTGGTTAGGAGTTCTATTACTTCGTTCTAATATGATTAACATCAAAAGGAGCAATCCCATGACTATCGCGTTAAAAACGATGCGTAGTACATCTCACACAAGTCTTGATTTGGGAAGACCTTCTTATTGTTTCATTGGTTTTCTCAAATTGTCAATGAAAGAGGTTTTTATGAGTCCTATGACTTCGTTCTAGTTTGATTTGCATCAAAAGGAGCAATCCTATCACTAGTGCCTTCAAAACGAGCCGTGCATCTCACACAAGTCTTCATTTAGGAAGTCCTTCTTATTGTTTCATTTGTTCTCTCAAATTGTAAAAATATAGGTGATTATGAGTCCTATTACATCGTTCTAGTTGAAGATAGAATCAAAAGGAGCAATCCCATCACTATCGCGTCCAAAACGATGCGTATATCTCACACAAGTCTTCATTTAGGGAGACCTTCATATTGTTCCATTGGTTGTTTTAAATTTACAAAGAAAGAGGTGATTAAGAGTTGTATTACTTCGTTCTACTTTGATTAGCGTCAAAAGGAGAAACCCATGACTATCACGTTCAAAACCATGCGTACATCTCACACAAGTCTTCATTTAGGGAGACCTTATTATTATTTCATTGGTGCTCTAAAATTGTCAAAGAAAGAGGTGATTAGGAGTCCTAGAAATTCGTTCTTGTTTGATTAGCATCAAAAGGAGCAATCCCATGACTATCGCGTTCAGAACGATGCTTACATCTCACACAAGTCTTTATTTAAAAAGAATTTCTTATTGTTTCATTTGTTCTCTGAAATTATGAAAAAAAGAGATGATTATGAGTCCTATTACTTCGTTCTAATCTGATTAGCATCAAAAGAAGCATTCCATGACTATCGCGTTAAAAACGATGTGTACATCTCACACAAGTCTTGATTTAGGGGAGAACTTCTTATTGTTTCATTGGTTCCCTCAAAGTATCAAAGAAAGAGGTGATTATGAGTCCTATGACTTCTTTCTATTTAGATTAGCATTAAACGAAGCAATCCTATCAATAGCGCCTTCAAAATGATCCGTACATCTCACACAAGTCTTCGTTTAGGAAGACCTTCTTATTGTTTCATTAGTTCTCACAAATTATCAAAATATAAGTGATTATGAATCATATTACTTCGTTCTAGTTGAAAGTAGCATCAAAAGGAGCAATCCAATCAATATCGCGTCCAAAACGATGCATAGATCTCACACAAGTCTTCATTTAGGGAGACCTTCATTTTATTTCATTGGTTGTATCAAATTTACAAAGAAAGAGGTGATTAAGAGTTTTATTACTTCGTTCTACTTTGATTAGCGTTAAAAAGAGAAACCAATGACTGTGGCGTTCAAAACCATGCGTACATCTCTCACAAGTCTTCAGTTAGGGAGACCTTATTGTATCATTGGTGTTCTAAAATTGTAAAAGATATAGGTGATTAGGAGTCCTATAACTTCATTCTTGTTTCATTAGAATCAAAAGGAGCAATTCCATGACTATCGCGTTCAAAACCATGCATACATCTCACACTAGTCTTCATTTAATGAGGCCTTCTTATTATTTCATTGGTTCTCTAAAATTGTAAAAGAATGAGCTGATTAGGAGTTATATTACTTCGTTCTAATATGATTAGCATCAAAAGGAGCAATCCCATGACTATCGCGTGAAAAACGATGCGTAGTACATCTCACACAAGTCTTGATTTAGGAAGACCTTCTTATTGTTTCATTGGTTTTCTCAAATTGTCAATGAAAGAGGTTTTTATGAGTCCTATGACTTCGTTCTAGTTTGATTTCCATCAAAAGGAGCAACCCTATCACTAGTGCCTTCAAAACGATCCGTACATCTCACACAAGTCTTCATTTAGGAAGTCCTTCTTATTGTTTCATTAGTTCTCTCAAATTGTAAAAATATAGGTGATTATAAGTCCTATTACACCGTTCTAGTTGAAGATAGAATCAAAAGAAGCAATCCCATCACTATCGCATCCAAAACGATGCGTAGATCTCATAGAAGTCTTCATTTAGGGAGACCTTCATATTGTTCAATTGCTTGTTTCAAATTTACAAAGAAAGAGGTGATTAAGAGTTGTATTACTTCGTTCTACTTTGATTAGCGTCAAAAGGAGAAACTCATGACTATCACGTTCAAAACCATACGTACATCTCACACAAGTCTTCATTTACCACCTTCTTCTTATTTTATTGGTGCTCTAAAATTGTCAAAGAAAGAGGTGATTAGGAGTCCTATAACTTCGTTCTAGTTTGATTAGCATCAAAAGGAGCAATCCCATGACTATCGCGTTCAGAACAATGCGTACATCTCACACAAGTCTTTATTTAAAGAGACTTTCTTATTGTTTCATTTATTCTCTAAAATTATCAAAGAAAGAGATGATTATGAGTCCTATTACATCGTTCTAATTTGATTAGCATCAAAAGAAGCATTCCATGACTATCGCGTTAAAAACGATGTGTACATCTCACACAAGTCTGGATTTAGGGGAGAACTTATTATTGTTTCATTGGTTCCCTCAAATTATCAATGAAAGAGGTGATTATAAGTCCTATAACTTCTTTCTATTTAAATAAGCATTAAATGAAGCAATATCAATAGCGCCTTCAAAACGATCCGTACATCTAACACAAGTCTTCGTTTTGGGAGACCTTCTTATTGTTTCGTTAGTTCTCACAAATTGTCAAAATATAGGTGATTATGAGTCATATTACTTCGTTCTAGTTGAAATTAGCATCAAAAGGAGCAATCCAATCAATATCGCGTCCAAAACGATGCGTAGATCTCACACAAGTCTTCATTTAGGGATACCTTCATATTGTTTCATTGGTTGTATAAAATTTAAAAAGAAAGTGGTGATTAAGAGTTGTATTACTTCTTTCTACTTTGATTTGCGTTAAAAGGAGAAACCCATGACTATTGCGTTCAAAACCATGCGTACATCTCTCACAAGTCTTCAGTTAGGGAGACCTTATTGTTTCATTGGTGTTCTAAAATTGTCAAAGAAATAGGTGATTAGGAGTCCTATAACTTCATTCTTGTTTGATTAGAATCAAAAGAAATAATTCCATGACTATCGCGTTCAAAACCATGTATACATCTCACACAAGTCTTCATTTAAGGAGACCTTCTTATTGTTTCATTGGTTCTCTAAAATTGTCAAAGAAAGAGCTGGTTAGGAGTTCTATTACTTCGTTCTAATATGATTAACATCAAAAGGAGCAATCCCATGACTATCGCGTTAAAAACGATGCGTAGTACATCTCACACAAGTCTTGATTTGGGAAGACCTTCTTATTGTTTCATTGGTTTTCTCAAATTGTCAATGAAAGAGGTTTTTATGAGTCCTATGACTTCGTTCTAGTTTGATTTGCATCAAAAGGAGCAATCCTATCACTAGTGCCTTCAAAACGAGCCGTGCATCTCACACAAGTCTTCATTTAGGAAGTCCTTCTTATTGTTTCATTTGTTCTCTCAAATTGTAAAAATATAGGTGATTATGAGTCCTATTACATCGTTCTAGTTGAAGATAGAATCAAAAGGAGCAATCCCATCACTATCGCGTCCAAAACGATGCGTATATCTCACACAAGTCTTCATTTAGGGAGACCTTCATATTGTTCCATTGGTTGTTTTAAATTTACAAAGAAAGAGGTGATTAAGAGTTGTATTACTTCGTTCTACTTTGATTAGCGTCAAAAGGAGAAACCCATGACTATCACGTTCAAAACCATGCGTACATCTCACACAAGTCTTCATTTAGGGAGACCTTATTATTATTTCATTGGTGCTCTAAAATTGTCAAAGAAAGAGGTGATTAGGAGTCCTAGAAATTCGTTCTTGTTTGATTAGCATCAAAAGGAGCAATCCCATGACTATCGCGTTCAGAACGATGCTTACATCTCACACAAGTCTTTATTTAAAAAGAATTTCTTATTGTTTCATTTGTTCTCTGAAATTATGAAAAAAAGAGATGATTATGAGTCCTATTACTTCGTTCTAATCTGATTAGCATCAAAAGAAGCATTCCATGACTATCGCGTTAAAAACGATGTGTACATCTCACACAAGTCTTGATTTAGGGGAGAACTTCTTATTGTTTCATTGGTTCCCTCAAAGTATCAAAGAAAGAGGTGATTATGAGTCCTATGACTTCTTTCTATTTAGATTAGCATTAAACGAAGCAATCCTATCAATAGCGCCTTCAAAATGATCCGTACATCTCACACAAGTCTTCGTTTAGGAAGACCTTCTTATTGTTTCATTAGTTCTCACAAATTATCAAAATATAAGTGATTATGAATCATATTACTTCGTTCTAGTTGAAAGTAGCATCAAAAGGAGCAATCCAATCAATATCGCGTCCAAAACGATGCATAGATCTCACACAAGTCTTCATTTAGGGAGACCTTCATATTATTTCATTGGTTGTATCAAATTTACAAAGAAAGAGGTGATTAAGAGTTGTATTACTTCGTTCTACTTTGATTAGCGTTAAAAAGAGAAACCAATGACTGTGGCGTTCAAAACCATGCGTACATCTCTCACAAGTCTTCAGTTAGGGAGACCTTATTGTTTCATTGGTGTTCTAAAATTGTAAAAGATATAGGTGATTAGGAGTCCTATAACTTCATTCTTGTTTCATTAGAATCAAAAGGAGCAATTCCATGATTATCGCGTTCAAAACCATGCATACATCTCACACTAGTCTTCATTTAATGAGGCCTTCTTATTGTTTCATTGGTTCTCTAAAATTGTAAAAGAATGAGCTGATTAGGAGTTATATTACTTCGTTCTAATATGATTAGCATCAAAAGGAGCAATCCCATGACTATCGCGTGAAAAACGATGCGTAGTACATCTCACACAAGTCTTGATTTAGGAAGACCTTCTTATTGTTTCATTGGTTTTCTCAAATTGTCAATGAAAGAGGTTTTTATGAGTCCTATGACTTCGTTCTAGTTTGATTTCCATCAAAAGGAGCAACCCTATCACTAGTGCCTTCAAAACGATCCGTACATCTCACACAAGTCTTCATTTAGGAAGTCCTTCTTATTGTTTCATTAGTTCTCTCAAATTGTAAAAATATAGGTGATTATAAGTCCTATTACACCGTTCTAGTTGAAGATAGAATCAAAAGAAGCAATCCCATCACTATCGCATCCAAAACGATGCGTAGATCTCATAGAAGTCTTCATTTAGGGAGACCTTCATATTGTTCAATTGCTTGTTTCAAATTTACAAAGAAAGAGGTGATTAAGAGTTGTATTACTTCGTTCTACTTTGATTAGCGTCAAAAGGAGAAACTCATGACTATCACGTTCAAAACCATACGTACATCTCACACAAGTCTTCATTTACCACCTTCTTCTTATTTTATTGGTGCTCTAAAATTGTCAAAGAAAGAGGTGATTAGGAGTCCTATAACTTCGTTCTAGTTTGATTAGCATCAAAAGGAGCAATCCCATGACTATCGCGTTCAGAACAATGCGTACATCTCACACAAGTCTTTATTTAAAGAGACTTTCTTATTGTTTCATTTATTCTCTAAAATTATCAAAGAAAGAGATGATTATGAGTCCTATTACATCGTTCTAATTTGATTAGCATCAAAAGAAGCATTCCATGACTATCGCGTTAAAAACGATGTGTACATCTCACACAAGTCTGGATTTAGGGGAGAACTTATTATTGTTTCATTGGTTCCCTCAAATTATCAATGAAAGAGGTGATTATAAGTCCTATAACTTCTTTCTATTTAAATAAGCATTAAATGAAGCAATATCAATAGCGCCTTCAAAACGATCCGTACATCTAACACAAGTCTTCGTTTTGGGAGACCTTCTTATTGTTTCGTTAGTTCTCACAAATTGTCAAAATATAGGTGATTATGAGTCATATTACTTCGTTCTAGTTGAAATTAGCATCAAAAGGAGCAATCCAATCAATATCGCGTCCAAAACGATGCGTAGATCTCACACAAGTCTTCATTTAGGGATACCTTCATATTGTTTCATTGGTTGTATAAAATTTAAAAAGAAAGTGGTGATTAAGAGTTGTATTACTTCTTTCTACTTTGATTTGCGTTAAAAGGAGAAACCCATGACTATTGCGTTCAAAACCATGCGTACATCTCTCACAAGTCTTCAGTTAGGGAGACCTTATTGTTTCATTGGTGTTCTAAAATTGTCAAAGAAATAGGTGATTAGGAGTCCTATAACTTCATTCTTGTTTGATTAGAATCAAAAGAAATAATTCCATGACTATCGCGTTCAAAACCATGTATACATCTCACACAAGTCTTCATTTAAGGAGACCTTCTTATTGTTTCATTGGTTCTCTAAAATTGTCAAAGAAAGAGCTGGTTAGGAGTTCTATTACTTCGTTCTAATATGATTAACATCAAAAGGAGCAATCCCATGACTATCGCGTTAAAAACGATGCGTAGTACATCTCACACAAGTCTTGATTTGGGAAGACCTTCTTATTGTTTCATTGGTTTTCTCAAATTGTCAATGAAAGAGGTTTTTATGAGTCCTATGACTTCGTTCTAGTTTGATTTGCATCAAAAGGAGCAATCCTATCACTAGTGCCTTCAAAACGAGCCGTGCATCTCACACAAGTCTTCATTTAGGAAGTCCTTCTTATTGTTTCATTTGTTCTCTCAAATTGTAAAAATATAGGTGATTATGAGTCCTATTACATCGTTCTAGTTGAAGATAGAATCAAAAGGAGCAATCCCATCACTATCGCGTCCAAAACGATGCGTATATCTCACACAAGTCTTCATTTAGGGAGACCTTCATATTGTTCCATTGGTTGTTTTAAATTTACAAAGAAAGAGGTGATTAAGAGTTGTATTACTTCGTTCTACTTTGATTAGCGTCAAAAGGAGAAACCCATGACTATCACGTTCAAAACCATGCGTACATCTCACACAAGTCTTCATTTAGGGAGACCTTATTATTATTTCATTGGTGCTCTAAAATTGTCAAAGAAAGAGGTGATTAGGAGTCCTAGAAATTCGTTCTTGTTTGATTAGCATCAAAAGGAGCAATCCCATGACTATCGCGTTCAGAACGATGCTTACATCTCACACAAGTCTTTATTTAAAAGAATTTCTTATTGTTTCATTTGTTCTCTGAAATTATGAAAAAAAGAGATGATTATGAGTCCTATTACTTCGTTCTAATCTGATTAGCATCAAAAGAAGCATTCCATGACTATCGCGTTAAAAACGATGTGTACATCTCACACAAGTCTTGATTTAGGGGAGAACTTCTTATTGTTTCATTGGTTCCCTCAAAGTATCAAAGAAAGAGGTGATTATGAGTCCTATGACTTCTTTCTATTTAGATTAGCATTAAACGAAGCAATCCTATCAATAGCGCCTTCAAAATGATCCGTACATCTCACACAAGTCTTCGTTTAGGAAGACCTTCTTATTGTTTCATTAGTTCTCACAAATTATCAAAATATAAGTGATTATGAATCATATTACTTCGTTCTAGTTGAAAGTAGCATCAAAAGGAGCAATCCAATCAATATCGCGTCCAAAACGATGCATAGATCTCACACAAGTCTTCATTTAGGGAGACCTTCATATTATTTCATTGGTTGTATCAAATTTACAAAGAAAGAGGTGATTAAGAGTTGTATTACTTCGTTCTACTTTGATTAGCGTTAAAAAGAGAAACCAATGACTGTGGCGTTCAAAACCATGCGTACATCTCTCACAAGTCTTCAGTTAGGGAGACCTTATTGTTTCATTGGTGTTCTAAAATTGTAAAAGATATAGGTGATTAGGAGTCCTATAACTTCATTCTTGTTTCATTAGAATCAAAAGGAGCAATTCCATGACTATCGCGTTCAAAACCATGCATACATCTCACACTAGTCTTCATTTAATGAGGCCTTCTTATTATTTCATTGGTTCTCTAAAATTGTAAAAGAATGAGCTGATTAGGAGTTATATTACTTCGTTCTAATATGATTAGCATCAAAAGGAGCAATCCCATGACTATCGCGTGAAAAACGATGCGTAGTACATCTCACACAAGTCTTGATTTAGGAAGACCTTCTTATTGTTTCATTGGTTTTCTCAAATTGTCAATGAAAGAGGTTTTTATGAGTCCTATGACTTCGTTCTAGTTTGATTTCCATCAAAAGGAGCAACCCTATCACTAGTGCCTTCAAAACGATCCGTACATCTCACACAAGTCTTCATTTAGGAAGTCCTTCTTATTGTTTCATTAGTTCTCTCAAATTGTAAAAATATAGGTGATTATAAGTCCTATTACACCGTTCTAGTTGAAGATAGAATCAAAAGAAGCAATCCCATCACTATCGCATCCAAAACGATGCGTAGATCTCATAGAAGTCTTCATTTAGGGAGACCTTCATATTGTTCAATTGCTTGTTTCAAATTTACAAAGAAAGAGGTGATTAAGAGTTGTATTACTTCGTTCTACTTTGATTAGCGTCAAAAGGAGAAACTCATGACTATCACGTTCAAAACCATACGTACATCTCACACAAGTCTTCATTTACCACCTTCTTCTTATTTTATTGGTGCTCTAAAATTGTCAAAGAAAGAGGTGATTAGGAGTCCTATAACTTCGTTCTAGTTTGATTAGCATCAAAAGGAGCAATCCCATGACTATCGCGTTCAGAACAATGCGTACATCTCACACAAGTCTTTATTTAAAGAGACTTTCTTATTGTTTCATTTATTCTCTAAAATTATCAAAGAAAGAGATGATTATGAGTCCTATTACATCGTTCTAATTTGATTAGCATCAAAAGAAGCATTCCATGACTATCGCGTTAAAAACGATGTGTACATCTCACACAAGTCTGGATTTAGGGGAGAACTTATTATTGTTTCATTGGTTCCCTCAAATTATCAATGAAAGAGGTGATTATAAGTCCTATAACTTCTTTCTATTTAAATAAGCATTAAATGAAGCAATATCAATAGCGCCTTCAAAACGATCCGTACATCTAACACAAGTCTTCGTTTTGGGAGACCTTCTTATTGTTTCGTTAGTTCTCACAAATTGTCAAAATATAGGTGATTATGAGTCATATTACTTCGTTCTAGTTGAAATTAGCATCAAAAGGAGCAATCCAATCAATATCGCGTCCAAAACGATGCGTAGATCTCACACAAGTCTTCATTTAGGGATACCTTCATATTGTTTCATTGGTTGTATAAAATTTAAAAAGAAAGTGGTGATTAAGAGTTGTATTACTTCTTTCTACTTTGATTTGCGTTAAAAGGAGAAACCCATGACTATTGCGTTCAAAACCATGCGTACATCTCTCACAAGTCTTCAGTTAGGGAGACCTTATTGTTTCATTGGTGTTCTAAAATTGTCAAAGAAATAGGTGATTAGGAGTCCTATAACTTCATTCTTGTTTGATTAGAATCAAAAGAAATAATTCCATGACTATCGCGTTCAAAACCATGTATACATCTCACACAAGTCTTCATTTAAGGAGACCTTCTTATTGTTTCATTGGTTCTCTAAAATTGTCAAAGAAAGAGCTGGTTAGGAGTTCTATTACTTCGTTCTAATATGATTAACATCAAAAGGAGCAATCCCATGACTATCGCGTTAAAAACGATGCGTAGTACATCTCACACAAGTCTTGATTTGGGAAGACCTTCTTATTGTTTCATTGGTTTTCTCAAATTGTCAATGAAAGAGGTTTTTATGAGTCCTATGACTTCGTTCTAGTTTGATTTGCATCAAAAGGAGCAATCCTATCACTAGTGCCTTCAAAACGAGCCGTGCATCTCACACAAGTCTTCATTTAGGAAGTCCTTCTTATTGTTTCATTTGTTCTCTCAAATTGTAAAAATATAGGTGATTATGAGTCCTATTACATCGTTCTAGTTGAAGATAGAATCAAAAAGAGCAATCCCATCACTATCGCGTCCAAAACGATGCGTATATCTCACACAAGTCTTCATTTAGGGAGACCTTCATATTGTTCCATTGGTTGTTTTAAATTTACAAAGAAAGAGGTGATTAAGAGTTGTATTACTTCGTTCTACTTTAATTAGCGTCAAAAGGAGAAACCCATGACTATCACGTTCAAAACCATGCGTACATCTCACACAAGTCTTCATTTAGGGAGACCTTATTATTATTTCATTGGTGCTCTAAAATTGTCAAAGAAAGAGGTGATTAGGAGTCCTAGAAATTCGTTCTTGTTTGATTAGCATCAAAAGGAGCAATCCCATGACTATCGCGTTCAGAACGATGCTTACATCTCACACAAGTCTTTATTTAAAAAGAATTTCTTATTGTTTCATTTGTTCTCTGAAATTATGAAAAAAGAGATGATTATGAGTCCTATTACTTCGTTCTAATCTGATTAGCATCAAAAGAAGCATTCCATGACTATCGCGTTAAAAACGATGTGTACATCTCACACAAGTCTTGATTTAGGGGAGAACTTCTTATTGTTTCATTGGTTCCCTCAAAGTATCAAAGAAAGAGGTGATTATGAGTCCTATGACTTCTTTCTATTTAGATTAGCATTAAACGAAGCAATCCTATCAATAGCGCCTTCAAAATGATCCGTACATCTCACACAAGTCTTCGTTTAGGAAGACCTTCTTATTGTTTCATTAGTTCTCACAAATTATCAAAATATAAGTGATTATGAATCATATTACTTCGTTCTAGTTGAAAGTAGCATCAAAAGGAGCAATCCAATCAATATCGCGTCCAAAACGATGCATAGATCTCACACAAGTCTTCATTTAGGGAGACCTTCATATTATTTCATTGGTTGTATCAAATTTACAAAGAAAGAGGTGATTAAGAGTTGTATTACTTCGTTCTACTTTGATTAGCGTTAAAAAGAGAAACCAATGACTGTGGCGTTCAAAACCATGCGTACATCTCTCACAAGTCTTCAGTTAGGGAGACCTTATTGTTTCATTGGTGTTCTAAAATTGTAAAAGATATAGGTGATTAGGAGTCCTATAACTTCATTCTTGTTTCATTAGAATCAAAAGGAGCAATTCCATGACTATCGCGTTCAAAACCATGCATACATCTCACACTAGTCTTCATTTAATGAGGCCTTCTTATTATTTCATTGGTTCTCTAAAATTGTAAAAGAATGAGCTGATTAGGAGTTATATTACTTCGTTCTAATATGATTAGCATCAAAAGGAGCAATCCCATGACTATCGCGTGAAAAACGATGCGTAGTACATCTCACACAAGTCTTGATTTAGGAAGACCTTCTTATTGTTTCATTGGTTTTCTCAAATTGTCAATGAAAGAGGTTTTTATGAGTCCTATGACTTCGTTCTAGTTTGATTTCCATCAAAAGGAGCAACCCTATCACTAGTGCCTTCAAAACGATCCGTACATCTCACACAAGTCTTCATTTAGGAAGTCCTTCTTATTGTTTCATTAGTTCTCTCAAATTGTAAAAATATAGGTGATTATAAGTCCTATTACACCGTTCTAGTTGAAGATAGAATCAAAAGAAGCAATCCCATCACTATCGCATCCAAAACGATGCGTAGATCTCATAGAAGTCTTCATTTAGGGAGACCTTCATATTGTTCAATTGCTTGTTTCAAATTTACAAAGAAAGAGGTGATTAAGAGTTGTATTACTTCGTTCTACTTTGATTAGCGTCAAAAGGAGAAACTCATGACTATCACGTTCAAAACCATACGTACATCTCACACAAGTCTTCATTTACCACCTTCTTCTTATTTTATTGGTGCTCTAAAATTGTCAAAGAAAGAGGTGATTAGGAGTCCTATAACTTCGTTCTAGTTTGATTAGCATCAAAAGGAGCAATCCCATGACTATCGCGTTCAGAACAATGCGTACATCTCACACAAGTCTTTATTTAAAGAGACTTTCTTATTGTTTCATTTATTCTCTAAAATTATCAAAGAAAGAGATGATTATGAGTCCTATTACATCGTTCTAATTTGATTAGCATCAAAAGAAGCATTCCATGACTATCGCGTTAAAAACGATGTGTACATCTCACACAAGTCTGGATTTAGGGGAGAACTTATTATTGTTTCATTGGTTCCCTCAAATTATCAATGAAAGAGGTGATTATAAGTCCTATAACTTCTTTCTATTTAAATAAGCATTAAATGAAGCAATATCAATAGCGCCTTCAAAACGATCCGTACATCTAACACAAGTCTTCGTTTTGGGAGACCTTCTTATTGTTTCGTTAGTTCTCACAAATTGTCAAAATATAGGTGATTATGAGTCATATTACTTCGTTCTAGTTGAAATTAGCATCAAAAGGAGCAATCCAATCAATATCGCGTCCAAAACGATGCGTATGTGACAAACAAGATTTTTGTAATTTATTTTGAATATTTATTGAATTAAATAAATATTTTTTTGATGATTTAATTATTGAGTTAAATAATTAATTGATGAATTTGTGGTAGATTAATTTAATTATATGTGTCACATTAGTTAAATTAATGTGGTGAATTTTTATATTCAAAGTATGTATTTAATTGAGCTTATTTGATTAATATATTAATTAATAAGCATAATGTTATTCTAATTAATTTATTAATTAATTAGAGATTTATGATTAGACATAATTAATAAATAAGAATTTTAATTATGTGACTATGTGATTTAATGTAGATTTATGCTATTTTATTTAATTGATTTAAATAGCATTATTTGATTTAATTGGGTGTGACATTAATTAACTATATTATAATAAATTAATTAAAATAAATGAGAAAGGATTCCTTAAGCTAGCCAAACAAGGCCTTAAGGGGAGTTGGTCAGTTAACCCACTAAGGGACCAACTGACAACCACTCACCCATTATATATTATACGTATTATACTTATATACATATATACTATATCAATTCATATATTCATATCAGAGAGAATTTTGAGAGAAAAGATTGAGGAAGAAGAATTCGAAAAGTTTATATCATCATCCTTGAATCATCTTCACCAACTAGCAAGGGTAAATTCAGTTATATTAAGTTTTAAGCTTTCTATTTTTACGTACTTTGAAGTTCTCTGTAATCGTCAATTTTGAATCATTGTTGGTTATATGGTTTTATATGGGTTAAATTATGTTTATAACATGTTTTATACCATGTATACATAAATCACAGTGATCAATTTTATGTAATTACGTCTTAATTAAGTTTTCAAAACTTCCATTAACGTACTTTGAAGTTTTCTGTAAAAGACTAAATTGATGACTTGTTCATGATATGGCTATATATATATTAATTGATGTCCATAACATATTATATGCCATATATGCATAACTTTCAGTGATCACACCATGGAATTTTGTTGATAATTGGGTTTTCAAAAGTTACAGAGTGTAAAAATTGTACATATGGCCCATATGGCCCTTACGTACAAAATTTACACACCTTATGCGTTTATTTAACTTAAATTAACACTTGAATGTGATTGTGTACATTTAAACGAACAAAATGGAAGTTAAACGAACGGATTCGGTGTTATAACGAATCCCGTAACGTTGAATTCTTGTTTTCTTTCAAAACTTTATAAAATATTGAAAATAGTGAAATTAAATGTTGTGATTTGTGTAATTCCGTGATTTAAAGTGTTAAAAGCATGCTTAGAACATGGTATGATGTTTCTGTAAATTCTATATCTCATGGGTAGCCTTAAATTCATTTCGTTAGTTTAATTTGGATTTATTTGGGTTGCTCTGTGTGTCATTCGCGAACTGGAAATCTGGGTCTGCGTTGCCGCGCGGCCGCGCTGGTCCCAAGGGTAACTGGCGCGCGGCCGCGCCCCTTGCAGAAATTTGAAATTTTTTTGCTAAGTGTTCGTGTGTTCTAAGAGGTGGTTTAAAACCTAATGTAATGAACATAAAGATATGCTAAACATATAATAAGAGGTTAATAACTTATATTACGTGAGTAATTAATAAGTTAATTACATGACTTGAATCGTTAATTGTATAGTCCAATAACGTGCTCAAGACCGATGTGTGTGATTCGATACGTATATCGAGTTATTGATTAATTTGTATTGTGAACGTATTGATATGTAGGATGTAATAAAGAACGTGAATTATAATTGTAGCTTGTGCAAGAGGCAAGTATCCTATCCCTAACTTATTGATTTAGCAAGTTCCCTAAATTCTAATTTATTCATTTATTAAGCCTTAGACTTGTGTTTCTATATCGAGTAAGCTCGTGTTTTTAATTGTTCAAGTTCGAAATTCATATTACATATTGTAACTCTTTTAAAAGCATGATTCAGTGATACAATACTTATTCGATTGTATACTCTTGAGATTTATTATTCAAGTTGAATATCGATGTTATTGTTGAACCTTATAGGACTAGTGAACCCTTATTGATTCGACTAGTCCATAGTTGATGAACGTTCTAAATTCCAAAATACTTATTGAGCTTATCCAAACCAAACTTCCTTTGGTGCGGACTCTGATGTCAAAACTGAGATGAACAACCCTGTAAAAGGGGATTATTTACGCTTTAGCGTTGAGATATTGTGCACAATATGGTACTAAGGGCTGATCCCCCTAAGTACGAGAAGTAGAGTCCATAGTCTTATGACTGTTAAAGGTTTAAAGTATAAACACTTTACAACCTAGGACATAGTTCAAGGTCTTATGACCCTCAGATGATTCTTTTGATTCCTGTTATTTATCCTCGAGTCAAAAGTTGAGTTTCTTTATTCAGATGTCCTTGATTCACTCGCATGTTATTATATTGTTGTCATATTATTATACTTGTGGGCAACCGTGCTCACTCTTGCGTAATAATAACATTGCAGTTAAGAACGAAAGGTCTGACGAGCCTTCTACTAGCAAAGGCAAGGGCAAAGTCAACAAGTGATGAAGACTTGTTGTTTATTTTATGTGTTTATGTTTCAGACTTATGTTAAAGTTGTGTAAAACTTATTTAATTAGTTATATTTCCGCATTTGATATTTAAGGTTAAGTACGACCTGGGATTGATGTATTTCTTTTCAGATGTTGTAACCCCATAAGGGGAGGATTATTTCTATTTATTTCATGGTTTGCATTTACTATGGGTAGATAGATAGATGATATTTGTACAGTGAACACCAAGTCCCGTGGAAATTGAAGTACCCGGATTTGGGGGTGTCACAGGTTGGTATCAGAAGCTGTAGGTTATGAACCTTAGGTGGGGAAAAACCTTAGGATAGTAGCCTTTTTAGAGATCGAGAACATAGTAATGATAACTCTTATCGAGTTCTAAGAAAGATAATAACTTACCTTATGTGCTACGTGCTTATACTTATATATTCGAGTCTCGATTAGCATCACGTAATTACTAAAACTTAAAATTTTATTTGTCAGGATGACGAATGCTGGAGAACCTAGTCAGTCCAGGGACCTTGTACCCCTAGAGGCTAGAGAGGAGGAGCCCCGAGATATCCACGTAGTTTGGGAGCAGTTAGTCCGACGAGAGCCATCACCCTTGATCACAGTCATTGGTCAGGAGATTGTGCCGGTGTCTAATTCAGAGGAGGACTCTGAGGAAGACCCTGAGGAGATTGAAGTTCAGGCTGAGGCAGCTGAAGAGGAGGAGGAAGACCCTGAAGAGTTCCCGCCGAGCTCTATCAGTGCTGAGATGTATGACGAGCTGTATGACCGTAACATAGAGTTACGTGATACTGTTCAGGAGCTGAGGGAGACTGTTCAGGAGCTGAGGGAGCGGTCGGTTACTCAACAGTCTACCATCGAGCTGAGGGATGGAGAGGTTGAGGCTCTTCACACACGTTTGGGAAATGTAGAGTGGAATTTGGCTCACGAGAAGGGCCAAACCTGAGCAGAAGTCAGAGGAAATTGAGGAATTGAAGAATGAACTAAAAGAGAAATCAGCAAGGCTGGCCATAGCAGAGGAGGCTTGGGTAAGGGAATCACGACGAGCAGATCTCGCAGAAGATAATTGTCGGGCGAAGAAGGCCAAGCTTGAAGAGACGTACTCTATACTTCAGTATGCAATTGACGAGGCCCAGGATCGGGTTATGAGGTACCCAATTCAGTTTGAAGGACTACCGTCGTACATGCTAGATCGCAGGACGATGTCTCGGATTATGGAAGAAGAGCGTGGCAAAGCTGTTCGTCGCCTTAATGGGCAGTGATAGGAACATTTGATTTTGTGAAACCTATCTGGTAGTTAATAATGTAAATTCCAATGTGTTTATAAACAGAGGAATATTTTATGTTTTAAATCCTGTAGATTCTTTATCTCAGGATAGTTGATGTAAATAGCAGTGATGCTATCGTATTATGTTAAAACTTTTGATTTAGTAATATATCAGAGTTTATTTGAGATAATGTGTTGACTGATTGTGTCTAAATGTTTAAGTTAAGCCTTAGATATTTAAAAGATTGAATAAAGTTCTAATACGCGTATTTCTTAAGAGTAAAATGCCGCCAAGGAGACGATCTAACCGTCAACAGGCCCAAGAAGGGTCAACTAACAACAACAACGACGCCAATGCTAACCCCGTTCAGCAGTTGGCGAACTTACTTGCTGGAGCGCTTAACAACCAACCTCAAGCTCCACCGACCACAACGTTCAAGGACTTCAAGGCGGTGGGACCGCCAGAGTTTAAAGGCACCATGAACCCGATAGAAGCTCAAACCTGGGTCATGGAGATGGAAAAAGTTTTTGACGTCGCCAGAGTCAGAGAGGACCAGAAAACCGCCTATGCAACGTTCATGCTGAAATCTGAGGCCAGCTATTGGTGGCAAGCGAATAAGGTCCGGGGAGGTGAAGGTGTGATTACCTGGGAGAGGTTCAAGGAGATGTTCTTCGAGATGTACTTTCCGACCAGCTCGCAGAATCAAATGGAGGTCCAGTTCTTGGAACTGAAACAGGGAAATATGTCCGTACCAGAATATGCGGCGAAATTCAATGAGTTGGCTAGGTTTGCCACGTATCAAGTGCACACCGATCAGAGGAAGGCAAGGAGGTTTGAACAGGGCCTGAAGCCCTGGTTGTATAGCAAAGTGTCAATGTTCCAATTGAACACTTTTGCTGGGGTGTTGGAGAAGGCCATTCTCGCTGAAGGCGGGAGTGATGCAGTTACAAAGTATAACCAAGATCAGAAAAAGAAGAAGAGTGAAGGTGAAGGAATTAACAAGGCTAGTGGTAGCAACACGGGAGGGAGTAATAATCAGAAGAGGAGGTGGAATGATAACTCATCGACTGGGAATCAGCAAGGTGGTCAGAAAAAGAGGATCGAAGCTTGTTCGACCTGCGGGAAAGCTCACCTGGGGGTCTGTATGAAGGGAAAACGAGTATGTTATAATTGTGGTCAGGAAGGCCACATAGCACCTAACTGTCCGAACCCAAAGAAGGGCGCTTGCTTCACTTGCGGCTCAAAGGACCATCTGGCAAGGGACTGTCCCAAGAAGGGATCTGGAAGGGAAGGATCAGGTGGAAACAGGGGAAACAGCGGTGGAAGTGCTTTAACTATCACGGGACCAACCGCAACCAACCGACCAACCGCCAGGACCTTCAACATGACCGTGCAGGATGCTGTGCAGTCTCGCGATGTGGTGTCAGGTATCATTCCGATCAATAAAGTTAATGCTTATGTACTATTTGATTCGGGTGCTACTTGTTCATTTATATCCGATGACTTTGCTAAGAACTTAGAACTTCCTATGGACGAGTTAGAATACCCCATGAATATAGAGATTGCGAATAGAGAAGTAATCCCTGTTAAGTATGTACACAAGAACTGTAGAGTAGATATTAAGGGTAACATTATGAACGTAAATCTTATCCCGATTAGACTTGGGGAATTCGATGTTATTCTGGGAATGGATTGGCTAGTCAATTATGAGGCTGTAATTGATTGCCAGAGGAAGTGTATCAACCTTATGACCCCGTCAAAGGTTGTGTTTTATGGCAGTAAATCGCCTAGACAAGCGAGTTGTCTGACGATGATGCAGGCCAGGAAGTTGTTAAGACAAGGCTGTGTAGGATATTTAGCCTACATAGTCGATAGTCGTAAAGAAAATTCGAAATTAGAAGATATACCAGTCGTGAGGGACTTCTTAGACGTATTTCCGGATGATCTGCCAGGACTTCCGCCAGACAGAGAGGTTGAGTTTGTGATCGATTTGGCGCCAGGGACGGCCCCAATATCGAAGGCACCATACCGGATGGCTCCGGTAGAGATGAAAGAGTTAATGGTACAACTACAAGAGTTACTGGACAAGAAGTACATCCAACCGAGCGTATCGCCGTGGGGAGCGCCGGTGTTATTTGTGAAGAAGAAGGACGGGACGATGCGGCTTTGCATCGACTACAGAGAACTGAATAAGGTCACAATTAAGAATAGATATCCATTACCGAGGATCGACGATCTGTTCGACCAATTGAAGGGTGCAAGGTACTTTTCAAAGATAGACTTGAGGAGTGGCTATC
Organism: Panax stipuleanatus; assembly: GCA_020205555.1. NCBI lineage: Eukaryota > Viridiplantae > Streptophyta > Magnoliopsida > Apiales > Araliaceae > Panax > Panax stipuleanatus. The sequence continues at coordinate 33,315,098 of CM035115.1, forward strand.
ATCAGCTGAAGGTGAGGCCAGAGGATGTTCCAAAGACAGCATTTAGGACTCGATATGGTCACTACGAATTTTTGGTAATGTCATTTGGTCTAACGAATGCTCCTGCAGCATTCATGGGCTTAATGAATGGAGTGTTCAAGCCGTTTTTGGACAAATTCGTGGTGGTCTTTATCGACGATATTTTGGTATACTCGAAGACCAAGGAAGAACATGTAGAACATCTGAAGTTAACATTAGAGGCGTTGAGAAGAGAGAAGTTGTACGCCAAATTTTCTAAATGTGAATTCTGGATTGAAAGAGTGCAATTTCTTGGACATGTGATCGACAAGGACGGAATTTCGGTAGATCCCTCTAAAGTCGAAGCTGTGATGAACTGGGATCTGCCGAAAACACCGTCGGAAGTGAGGAGTTTTCTTGGATTGGCGGGTTATTATAGAAGATTTATTCAGGACTTTTCCAAGATCGCAACTCCGCTGACAAATTTGACTAGAAAATCGGTGAAATTCGTTTGGACAGAGAAGTGTGAGGAAAGTTTCCAAGAGCTCAAGAGGAGGTTGAGTTCAGCACCTGTGTTATCCCTTCCGGACGACACAGGCAATTTTGTGGTTTATAGTGATGCGTCGCATAAAGGACTTGGCTGTGTGCTTATGCAAAACGGCAGGGTCATTGCGTATGCGTCACGACAATTGAAAGACTATGAGAAGGGGTATCCGACCCATGACTTGGAGTTAGCTGCCGTGGTATTTGCTTTAAAAATTTGGAGACACTATCTCTATGGGGAGAAGTGTGAAATATATACAGACCACAAGAGTCTGAAATATATCTTTACACAGAAGGACTTGAATATGCGCCAGAGAAGGTGGCTGGAGTTAATTAAGGACTATGACTGTGAAATCTTATACCATCCGGGTAAGGCTAATGTGGTTGCCGACGCCTTAAGCAGAAAGGGTCGGGAGAAATTGATGATGTTGACTACTCAGGAGGAACTAATTTCAGCAATGGAAAAGCTGAAATTGGAAGTGAAGTATTCGATGGAGATTGACGAGAAGTTGTTTCAGATTCAAGCTGGTACAACCCTATTGGATAAAGTTAAGGAAGCTCAACTTCAGGACGAAGAATGTGAGAAGGTTAAGAAAAAGATATCTGAAGGAACCGAACCGAGATTCAAGATAGACAGTGAGGGACTACTGAGATTTGAGAATAGAGTTCGGGTACCGTCAGTGCCAGAAATTAAGGATGACATTTTGAGAGAGGCTCATAGCTCACGGTATTCAATTCACCCCGGTAGTACCAAGATGTACCAGGATCTTCGACAGCACTTCTGGTGGCCGAATTTGAAACGAGATGTTGCTGAGTGTGTTGCAAAGTGTCTAACCTGTCAGAAAGTGAAAGCAGAACATCAGAGACCAAGTGGTTTGCTACAACCCCTGGAAATCCCAGAATGGAAATGGGAACACATTACGATGGATTTCGTGGTTGGCCTTCCGACGACTCAGAAAGGCTACGACGCAGTATGGGTTATCGTTGACCGACTGACGAAATCCGCACACTTCCTTCCGATTAAAATCAGATTCAACTTAGACCAGTTGGCAAGGCTATATGTGAAAGAGATTGTTTCGAGGCACGGAGTTCCGGTGTCAATTGTTTCCGACAGAGATCCGCGTTTCACATCGAACTTCTGGAAGCGACTACAAGAATGCATGGGGACACAGTTGAGAATGAGTACGGCTTATCACCCTCAGACAGATGGGCAGAGTGAAAGAACGATCCAGACATTGGAAGATATGTTGAGAGCATGCATCATGGATTTTAAAGGAAATTGGGATGATCACCTACCGCTTGTGGAATTCGGTTACAACAACAGTTACCACGCTAGTATTGGCATGCCGCCTTACGAAGCGTTGTACGGAAGAAAATGCAGAACCCCGCTATACTGGGATGAAGTTGGCGAGAGACAACTATTAGGTCCAGAACTGGTACAGCAGACAGCAGAGATAGTCAAAGTGATCAGAACAAGACTGGTAGCAGCTCAGGATAGGCAGAAGAAATACGCCGATCCACACCGTAAGAACGTTGAGTTTGAATCGGGTAGCTATGTGTTCTTGAAAGTCTCTCCCTGGAAGGGGAAGATCAGATTCGGTAAGAAGGGAAAATTGAGCCCAAGGTTCATTGGACCCTTTGAAGTACTGCGAAGGATTGGAGAAGTTGCGTATGAGGTAGCCTTACCTCCGGCGCTTGAGAATGTCCACAACGTCTTTCATGTGTCAGTTTTACGCCCCTACAAACCCGATTACAAACATGTGATTGAATATGAACCCCTACATTTTGAGAAAGACTTATCCTATGAAGAAATTCCTGTTCAGATTGTTGACAGGAAAGAGCAAGTCCTCAGAAATAAAATTATACCTTCTGTTAAGGTAATTTGGAGGAACCACAATGCTGAAGAAGCTACGTGGGAACTCGAAGAGCATATGATGAAGAATTACCCAGATTTATTTACTTAATTTTTTTGTTTATGCGATTCTGGGGACAGAATCTTTGTAAGGGGGGGAGAATGTAACGGGACGAAATTTAATTGAACCGTGATTCTGGGGACAGAATCCTTTTAAGGGGGGAAAGATGTGACAAACAAGATTTTTGTAATTTATTTTGAATATTTATTGAATTAAATAAATATTTTTTGATGATTTAATTATTGAGTTAAATAATTAATTGATGAATTTGTGGTAGATTAATTTAATTATATGTGTCACATTAGTTAAATTAATGTGGTGAATTTTTATATTCAAAGTATGTATTTAATTGAGCTTATTTGATTAATATATTAATTAATAAGCATAATGTTATTCTAATTAATTTATTAATTAATTAGAGATTTATGATTAGACATAATTAATAAATAAGAATTTTAATTATGTGACTATGTGATTTAATGTAGATTTATGCTATTTTATTTAATTGATTTAAATAGCATTATTTGATTTAATTGGGTGTGACATTAATTAACTATATTATAATAAATTAATTAAAATAAATGAGAAAGGATTCCTTAAGCTAGCCAAACAAGGCCTTAAGGGGAGTTGGTCAGTTAACCCACTAAGGGACCAACTGACAACCACTCACCCATTATATATTATACGTATTATACTTATATACATATATACTATATCAATTCATATATTCATATCAGAGAGAATTTTGAGAGAAAAGATTGAGGAAGAAGAATTCGAAAAGTTTATATCATCATCCTTGAATCATCTTCACCAACTAGCAAGGGTAAATTCAGTTATATTAAGTTTTAAGCTTTCTATTTTTACGTACTTTGAAGTTCTCTGTAATCGTCAATTTTGAATCATTGTTGGTTATATGGTTTTATATGGGTTAAATTATGTTTATAACATGTTTTATACCATGTATACATAAATCACAGTGATCAATTTTATGTAATTACGTCTTAATTAAGTTTTCAAAACTTCCATTAACGTACTTTGAAGTTTTCTGTAAAAGACTAAATTGATGACTTGTTCATGATATGGCTATATATATATTAATTGATGTCCATAACATATTATATGCCATATATGCATAACTTTCAGTGATCACACCATGGAATTTTGTTGATAATTGGGTTTTCAAAAGTTACAGAGTGTAAAAATTGTACATATGGCCCATATGGCCCTTACGTACAAAATTTACACACCTTATGCGTTTATTTAACTTAAATTAACACTTGAATGTGATTGTGTACATTTAAACGAACAAAATGGAAGTTAAACGAACGGATTCGGTGTTATAACGAATCCGTAACGTTGAATTCTTGTTTTCTTTCAAAACTTTATAAAATATTGAAAATAGTGAAATTAAATGTTGTGATTTGTGTAATTCCGTGATTTAAAGTGTTAAAAGCATGCTTAGAACATGGTATGATGTTTCTGTAAATTCTATATCTCATGGGTAGCCTTAAATTCATTTCGTTAGTTTAATTTGGATTTATTTGGGTTGCTCTGTGTGTCATTCGCGAACTGGAAATCTGGGTCTGCGTTGCCGCGCGGCCGCGCTGGTCCCAAGGGTAACTGGCGCGCGGCCGCGCCCCTTGCAGAAATTTGAAATTTTTTTGCTAAGTGTTCGTGTGTTCTAAGAGGTGGTTTAAAACCTAATGTAATGAACATAAAGATATGCTAAACATATAATAAGAGGTTAATAACTTATATTACGTGAGTAATTAATAAGTTAATTACATGACTTGAATCGTTAATTGTATAGTCCAATAACGTGCTCAAGACCGATGTGTGTGATTCGATACGTATATCGAGTTATTGATTAATTTGTATTGTGAACGTATTGATATGTAGGATGTAATAAAGAACGTGAATTATAATTGTAGCTTGTGCAAGAGGCAAGTATCCTATCCCTAACTTATTGATTTAGCAAGTTCCCTAAATTCTAATTTATTCATTTATTAAGCCTTAGACTTGTGTTTCTATATCGAGTAAGCTCGTGTTTTTAATTGTTCAAGTTCGAAATTCATATTACATATTGTAACTCTTTTAAAAGCATGATTCAGTGATACAATACTTATTCGATTGTATACTCTTGAGATTTATTATTCAAGTTGAATATCGATGTTATTGTTGAACCTTATAGGACTAGTGAACCCTTATTGATTCGACTAGTCCATAGTTGATGAACGTTCTAAATTCCAAAATACTTATTGAGCTTATCCAAACCAAACTTCCTTTGGTGCGGACTCTGATGTCAAAACTGAGATGAACAACCCTGTAAAAGGGGATTATTTACGCTTTAGCGTTGAGATATTGTGCACAATATGGTACTAAGGGCTGATCCCCCTAAGTACGAGAAGTAGAGTCCATAGTCTTATGACTGTTAAAGGTTTAAAGTATAAACACTTTACAACCTAGGACATAGTTCAAGGTCTTATGACCCTCAGATGTTCTTTTGATTCCTGTTATTATCCTCGAGTCAAAAGTTGAGTTTCTTTATTCAGATGTCCTTGATTCACTCGCATGTTATTATATTGTTGTCATATTATTATACTTGTGGGCAACCGTGCTCACTCTTGCGTAATAATAACATTGCAGTTAAGAACGAAAGGTCTGACGAGCCTTCTACTAGCAAAGGCAAGGGCAAAGTCAACAAGTGATGAAGACTTGTTGTTTATTTTATGTGTTTATGTTTCAGACTTATGTTAAAGTTGTGTAAAACTTATTTAATTAGTTATATTTCCGCATTTGATATTTAAGGTTAAGTACGACCTGGGATTGATGTATTTCTTTTCAGATGTTGTAACCCCATAAGGGGAGGATTATTTCTATTTATTTCATGGTTTGCATTTACTATGGGTAGATAGATAGATGATATTTGTACAGTGAACACCAAGTCCCGTGGAAATTGAAGTACCCGGATTTGGGGGTGTCACAGCGTAGATCTCACACAAGTCTTCATTTAGGGATACCTTCATATTGTTTCATTGGTTGTATAAAATTTAAAAAGAAAGTGGTGATTAAGAGTTGTATTACTTCTTTCTACTTTGATTTGCGTTAAAAGGAGAAACCCATGACTATTGCGTTCAAAACCATGCGTACATCTCTCACAAGTCTTCAGTTAGGGAGACCTTATTGTTTCATTGGTGTTCTAAAATTGTCAAAGAAATAGGTGATTAGGAGTCCTATAACTTCATTCTTGTTTGATTAGAATCAAAAGAAATAATTCCATGACTATCGCGTTCAAAACCATGTATACATCTCACACAAGTCTTCATTTAAGGAGACCTTCTTATTGTTTCATTGGTTCTCTAAAATTGTCAAAGAAAGAGCTGGTTAGGAGTTCTATTACTTCGTTCTAATATGATTAACATCAAAAGGAGCAATCCCATGACTATCGCGTTAAAAACGATGCGTAGTACATCTCACACAAGTCTTGATTTGGAAGACCTTCTTATTGTTTCATTGGTTTTCTCAAATTGTCAATGAAAGAGGTTATTATGAGTCCTATGACTTCGTTCTAGTTTAATTTGCATCAAAAGGAGCAATCCTATCACTAGTGCCTTCAAAACGAGCCGTGCATCTCACACAAGTCTTCATTTAGGAAGTCCTTCTTATTGTTTCATTTGTTCTCTCAAATTGTAAAAATATAGGTGATTATGAGTCCTATTACATCGTTCTAGTTGAAGATAGAATCAAAAGGAGCAATCCCATCACTATCGCGTCCAAAACGATGCGTATATCTCACACAAGTCTTCATTTAGGGAGACCTTCATATTGTTCCATTGGTTGTTTTAAATTTACAAAGAAAGAGGTGATTAAGAGTCGTATTACTTCGTTCTACTTTGATTAGCGTCAAAAGGAGAAACCCATGACTATCACGTTCAAACCATGCGTACATCTCACACAAGTCTTCATTTAGGGAGACCTTATTATTATTTCATTGGTGCTCTAAAATTGTCAAAGAAAGAGGTGATTAGGAGTCCTAGAAATTCGTTCTTGTTTGATTAGCATCAAAAGGAGCAATCCCATGACTATCGCGTTCAGAACGATGCTTACATCTCACACAAGTCTTTATTTAAAAAGAATTTCTTATTGTTTCATTTGTTCTCTGAAATTATGAAAAAAAGAGATGATTATGAGTCCTATTACTTCGTTCTAATCTGATTAGCATCAAAAGAAGCATTCCATGACTATCGCGTTAAAAACGATGTGTACATCTCACACAAGTCTTGATTTAGGGGAGAACTTATTGTTTCATTGGTTCCCTCAAAGTATCAAAGAAAGAGGTGATTATGAGTCCTATGACTTCTTTCTATTTAGATTAGCATTAAACGAAGCAATCCTATCAATAGCGCCTTCAAAATGATCCGTACATCTCACACAAGTCTTCGTTTAGGAAGACCTTCTTATTGTTTCATTAGTTCTCACAAATTATCAAAATATAAGTGATTATGAATCATATTACTTCGTTCTAGTTGAAAGTAGCATCAAAAGGAGCAATCCAATCAATATCGCATCCAAAACGATGCATAGATCTCACACAAGTCTTCATTTAGGGAGACCTTCATATTATTTCATTGGTTGTATCAAATTTACAAAGAAAGAGGTGATTAAGAGTTCTATTACTTCGTTCTACTTTGATTAGCGTTAAAAAGAGAAACCAATGACTGTGGCGTTCAAAACCATGCGTACATCTCTCACAAGTCTTCAGTTAGGGAGACCTTATTGTTTTATTGGTGTTCTAAAATTGTAAAAGATATAGGTGATTAGGAGTCCTATAACTTCATTCTTGTTTCATTAGAATCAAAAGGAGCAATTCCATGACTATCGCGTTCAAAACCATGCATACATCTCACACTAGTCTTCATTTAATGAGGCCTTCTTATTGTTTCATTGGTTCTCTAAAATTGTAAAAGAATGAGCTGATTAGGAGTTATATTACTTCGTTCTAATATGATTAGCATCAAAAGGAGCAATCCCATGACTATCGCGTGAAAAACGATGCGTAGTACATCTCACACAAGTCTTGATTTAGGAAGACCTTCTTATTGTTTCATTGGTTTTCTCAAATTGTCAATGAAAGAGGTTTTTATGAGTCCTATGACTTCGTTCTAGTTTGATTTCCATCAAAAGGAGCAACCCTATCACTAGTGCCTTCAAAACGATCCGTACATCTCACACAAGTCTTCATTTAGGAAGTCCTTCTTATTGTTTCATTAGTTCTCTCAAATTGTAAAAATATAGGTGATTATAAGTCCTATTACACCGTTCTAGTTGAAGATAGAATCAAAAGAAGCAATCCCATCACTATCGCATCCAAAACGATGCGTAGATCTCATAGAAGTCTTCATTTAGGGAGACCTTCATATTGTTCAATTGCTTGTTTCAAATTTACAAAGAAAGAGGTGATTAAGAGTTGTATTACTTCGTTCTACTTTGATTAGCGTCAAAAGGAGAAACTCATGACTATCACGTTCAAAACCATACGTACATCTCACACAAGTCTTCATTTACCACCTTCTTCTTATTTTATTGGTGCTCTAAAATTGTCAAAGAAAGATGTGATTAGGAGTCCTATAACTTCGTTCTAGTTTGATTAGCATCAAAAGGAGCAATCCCATGACTATCGCGTTCAGAACAATGCGTACATCTCACACAAGTCTTTATTTAAAGAGACTTTCTTATTGTTTCATTTATTCTCTAAAATTATCAAAGAAAGAGATGATTATGAGTCCTATTATATCGTTCTAATTTGATTAGCATCAAAAGAAGCATTCCATGACTATCGCGTTAAAAACGATGTGTACATCTCACACAAGTCTGGATTTAGGGGAGAACTTATTATTGTTTCATTGGTTCCCTCAAATTATCAATGAAAGAGGTGATTATAAGTCCTATAACTTCTTTCTATTTAAATAAGCATTAAATGAAGCAATATCAATAGCGCCTTCAAAACGATCCGTACATCTAACACAAGTCTTCGTTTTGGGAGACCTTCTTATTGTTTCGTTAGTTCTCACAAATTGTCAAAATATAGGTGATTATGAGTCATATTACTTCGTTCTAGTTGAAATTAGCATCAAAAGGAGCAATCCAATCAATATCGCGTCCAAAACGATGCGTAGATCTCACACAAGTCTTCATTTAGGGATACCTTCATATTGTTTCATTGGTTGTATAAAATTTAAAAAGAAAGTGGTGATTAAGAGTTGTATTACTTCTTTCTACTTTGATTTGCGTTAAAAGGAGAAACCCATGACTATTGCGTTCAAAACCATGCGTACATCTCTCACAAGTCTTCAGTTAGGGAGACCTTATTGTTTCATTGGTGTTCTAAAATTGTCAAAGAAATAGGTGATTAGGAGTCCTATAACTTCATTCTTGTTTGATTAGAATCAAAAGAAATAATTCCATGACTATCGCGTTCAAAACCATGTATACATCTCACACAAGTCTTCATTTAAGGAGACCTTCTTATTGTTTCATTGGTTCTCTAAAATTGTCAAAGAAAGAGCTGGTTAGGAGTTCTATTACTTCGTTCTAATATGATTAACATCAAAAGGAGCAATCCCATGACTATCGCGTTAAAAACGATGCGTAGTACATCTCACACAAGTCTTGATTTGGGAAGACCTTCTTATTGTTTCATTGGTTTTCTCAAATTGTCAATGAAAGAGGTTTTTATGAGTCCTATGACTTCGTTCTAGTTTGATTTGCATCAAAAGGAGCAATCCTATCACTAGTGCCTTCAAAACGAGCCGTGCATCTCACACAAGTCTTCATTTAGGAAGTCCTTCTTATTGTTTCATTTGTTCTCTCAAATTGTAAAAATATAGGTGATTATGAGTCCTATTACATCGTTCTAGTTGAAGATAGAATCAAAAGGAGCAATCCCATCACTATCGCGTCCAAAACGATGCGTATATCTCACACAAGTCTTCATTTAGGGAGACCTTCATATTGTTCCATTGGTTGTTTTAAATTTACAAAGAAAGAGGTGATTAAGAGTTGTATTACTTCGTTCTACTTTGATTAGCGTCAAAAGGAGAAACCCATGACTATCACGTTCAAAACCATGCGTACATCTCACACAAGTCTTCATTTAGGGAGACCTTATTATTATTTCATTGGTGCTCTAAAATTGTCAAAGAAAGAGGTGATTAGGAGTCCTAGAAATTCGTTCTTGTTTGATTAGCATCAAAAGGAGCAATCCCATGACTATCGCGTTCAGAACGATGCTTACATCTCACACAAGTCTTTATTTAAAAAGAATTTCTTATTGTTTCATTTGTTCTCTGAAATTATGAAAAAAAGAGATGATTATGAGTCCTATTACTTCGTTCTAATCTGATTAGCATCAAAAGAAGCATTCCATGACTATCGCGTTAAAAACGATGTGTACATCTCACACAAGTCTTGATTTAGGGGAGAACTTCTTATTGTTTCATTGGTTCCCTCAAAGTATCAAAGAAAGAGGTGATTATGAGTCCTATGACTTCTTTCTATTTAGATTAGCATTAAACGAAGCAATCCTATCAATAGCGCCTTCAAAATGATCCGTACATCTCACACAAGTCTTCGTTTAGGAAGACCTTCTTATTGTTTCATTAGTTCTCACAAATTATCAAAATATAAGTGATTATGAATCATATTACTTCGTTCTAGTTGAAAGTAGCATCAAAAGGAGCAATCCAATCAATATCGCGTCCAAAACGATGCATAGATCTCACACAAGTCTTCATTTAGGGAGACCTTCATATTATTTCATTGGTTGTATCAAATTTACAAAGAAAGAGGTGATTAAGAGTTTTATTACTTCGTTCTACTTTGATTAGCGTTAAAAGAGAAACCAATGACTGTGGCGTTCAAAACCATGCGTACATCTCTCACAAGTCTTCAGTTAGGGAGACCTTATTGTATCATTGGTGTTCTAAAATTGTAAAAGATATAGGTGATTAGGAGTCCTATAACTTCATTCTTGTTTCATTAGAATCAAAAGGAGCAATTCCATGACTATCGCGTTCAAAACCATGCATACATCTCACACTAGTCTTCATTTAATGAGGCCTTCTTATTATTTCATTGGTTCTCTAAAATTGTAAAAGAATGAGCTGATTAGGAGTTATATTACTTCGTTCTAATATGATTAGCATCAAAAGGAGCAATCCCATGACTATCGCGTGAAAAACGATGCGTAGTACATCTCACACAAGTCTTGATTTAGGAAGACCTTCTTATTGTTTCATTGGTTTTCTCAAATTGTCAATGAAAGAGGTTTTTATGAGTCCTATGACTTCGTTCTAGTTTGATTTCCATCAAAAGGAGCAACCCTATCACTAGTGCCTTCAAAACGATCCGTACATCTCACACAAGTCTTCATTTAGGAAGTCCTTCTTATTGTTTCATTAGTTCTCTCAAATTGTAAAAATATAGGTGATTATAAGTCCTATTACACCGTTCTAGTTGAAGATAGAATCAAAAGAAGCAATCCCATCACTATCGCATCCAAAACGATGCGTAGATCTCATAGAAGTCTTCATTTAGGGAGACCTTCATATTGTTCAATTGCTTGTTTCAAATTTACAAAGAAAGAGGTGATTAAGAGTTGTATTACTTCGTTCTACTTTGATTAGCGTCAAAAGGAGAAACTCATGACTATCACGTTCAAAACCATACGTACATCTCACACAAGTCTTCATTTACCACCTTCTTCTTATTTATTGGTGCTCTAAAATTGTCAAAGAAAGAGGTGATTAGGAGTCCTATAACTTCGTTCTAGTTTGATTAGCATCAAAAGGAGCAATCCCATGACTATCGCGTTCAGAACAATGCGTACATCTCACACAAGTCTTTATTTAAAGAGACTTTCTTATTGTTTCATTTATTCTCTAAAATTATCAAAGAAAGAGATGATTATGAGTCCTATTACATCGTTCTAATTTGATTAGCATCAAAAGAAGCATTCCATGACTATCGCGTTAAAAACGATGTGTACATCTCACACAAGTCTGGATTTAGGGGAGAACTTATTATTGTTTCATTGGTTCCCTCAAATTATCAATGAAAGAGGTGATTATAAGTCCTATAACTTCTTTCTATTTAAATAAGCATTAAATGAAGCAATATCAATAGCGCCTTCAAAACGATCCGTACATCTAACACAAGTCTTCGTTTTGGGAGACCTTCTTATTGTTTCGTTAGTTCTCACAAATTGTCAAAATATAGGTGATTATGAGTCATATTACTTCGTTCTAGTTGAAATTAGCATCAAAAGGAGCAATCCAATCAATATCGCGTCCAAAACGATGCGTAGATCTCACACAAGTCTTCATTTAGGGATACCTTCATATTGTTTCATTGGTTGTATAAAATTTAAAAAGAAAGTGGTGATTAAGAGTTGTATTACTTCTTTCTACTTTGATTTGCGTTAAAAGGAGAAACCCATGACTATTGCGTTCAAAACCATGCGTACATCTCTCACAAGTCTTCAGTTAGGGAGACCTTATTGTTTCATTGGTGTTCTAAAATTGTCAAAGAAATAGGTGATTAGGAGTCCTATAACTTCATTCTTGTTTGATTAGAATCAAAAGAATAATTCCATGACTATCGCGTTCAAAACCATGTATACATCTCACACAAGTCTTCATTTAAGGAGACCTTCTTATTGTTTCATTGGTTCTCTAAAATTGTCAAAGAAAGAGCTGGTTAGGAGTTCTATTACTTCGTTCTAATATGATTAACATCAAAAGGAGCAATCCCATGACTATCGCGTTAAAAACGATGCGTAGTACATCTCACACAAGTCTTGATTTGGGAAGACCTTCTTATTGTTTCATTGGTTTTCTCAAATTGTCAATGAAAGAGGTTTTTATGAGTCCTATGACTTCGTTCTAGTTTGATTTGCATCAAAAGGAGCAATCCTATCACTAGTGCCTTCAAAACGAGCCGTGCATCTCACACAAGTCTTCATTTAGGAAGTCCTTCTTATTGTTTCATTTGTTCTCTCAAATTGTAAAAATATAGGTGATTATGAGTCCTATTACATCGTTCTAGTTGAAGATAGAATCAAAAGGAGCAATCCCATCACTATCGCGTCCAAAACGATGCGTATATCTCACACAAGTCTTCATTTAGGGAGACCTTCATATTGTTCCATTGGTTGTTTTAAATTTACAAAGAAAGAGGTGATTAAGAGTTGTATTACTTCGTTCTACTTTGATTAGCGTCAAAAGGAGAAACCCATGACTATCACGTTCAAAACCATGCGTACATCTCACACAAGTCTTCATTTAGGGAGACCTTATTATTATTTCATTGGTGCTCTAAAATTGTCAAAGAAAGAGGTGATTAGGAGTCCTAGAAATTCGTTCTTGTTTGATTAGCATCAAAAGGAGCAATCCCATGACTATCGCGTTCAGAACGATGCTTACATCTCACACAAGTCTTTATTTAAAAAGAATTTCTTATTGTTTCATTTGTTCTCTGAAATTATGAAAAAAAGAGATGATTATGAGTCCTATTACTTCGTTCTAATCTGATTAGCATCAAAAGAAGCATTCCATGACTATCGCGTTAAAAACGATGTGTACATCTCACACAAGTCTTGATTTAGGGGAGAACTTCTTATTGTTTCATTGGTTCCCTCAAAGTATCAAAGAAAGAGGTGATTATGAGTCCTATGACTTCTTTCTATTTAGATTAGCATTAAACGAAGCAATCCTATCAATAGCGCCTTCAAAATGATCCGTACATCTCACACAAGTCTTCGTTTAGGAAGACCTTCTTATTGTTTCATTAGTTCTCACAAATTATCAAAATATAAGTGATTATGAATCATATTACTTCGTTCTAGTTGAAAGTAGCATCAAAAGGAGCAATCCAATCAATATCGCGTCCAAAACGATGCATAGATCTCACACAAGTCTTCATTTAGGGAGACCTTCATATTATTTCATTGGTTGTATCAAATTTACAAAGAAAGAGGTGATTAAGAGTTGTATTACTTCGTTCTACTTTGATTAGCGTTAAAAAGAGAAACCAATGACTGTGGCGTTCAAAACCATGCGTACATCTCTCACAAGTCTTCAGTTAGGGAGACCTTATTGTTTCATTGGTGTTCTAAAATTGTAAAAGATATAGGTGATTAGGAGTCCTATAACTTCATTCTTGTTTCATTAGAATCAAAAGGAGCAATTCCATGATTATCGCGTTCAAAACCATGCATACATCTCACACTAGTCTTCATTTAATGAGGCCTTCTTATTGTTTCATTGGTTCTCTAAAATTGTAAAAGAATGAGCTGATTAGGAGTTATATTACTTCGTTCTAATATGATTAGCATCAAAAGGAGCAATCCCATGACTATCGCGTGAAAAACGATGCGTAGTACATCTCACACAAGTCTTGATTTAGGAAGACCTTCTTATTGTTTCATTGGTTTTCTCAAATTGTCAATGAAAGAGGTTTTTATGAGTCCTATGACTTCGTTCTAGTTTGATTTCCATCAAAAGGAGCAACCCTATCACTAGTGCCTTCAAAACGATCCGTACATCTCACACAAGTCTTCATTTAGGAAGTCCTTCTTATTGTTTCATTAGTTCTCTCAAATTGTAAAAATATAGGTGATTATAAGTCCTATTACACCGTTCTAGTTGAAGATAGAATCAAAAGAAGCAATCCCATCACTATCGCATCCAAAACGATGCGTAGATCTCATAGAAGTCTTCATTTAGGGAGACCTTCATATTGTTCAATTGCTTGTTTCAAATTTACAAAGAAAGAGGTGATTAAGAGTTGTATTACTTCGTTCTACTTTGATTAGCGTCAAAAGGAGAAACTCATGACTATCACGTTCAAAACCATACGTACATCTCACACAAGTCTTCATTTACCACCTTCTTCTTATTTTATTGGTGCTCTAAAATTGTCAAAGAAAGAGGTGATTAGGAGTCCTATAACTTCGTTCTAGTTTGATTAGCATCAAAAGGAGCAATCCCATGACTATCGCGTTCAGAACAATGCGTACATCTCACACAAGTCTTTATTTAAAGAGACTTTCTTATTGTTTCATTTATTCTCTAAAATTATCAAAGAAAGAGATGATTATGAGTCCTATTACATCGTTCTAATTTGATTAGCATCAAAAGAAGCATTCCATGACTATCGCGTTAAAAACGATGTGTACATCTCACACAAGTCTGGATTTAGGGGAGAACTTATTATTGTTTCATTGGTTCCCTCAAATTATCAATGAAAGAGGTGATTATAAGTCCTATAACTTCTTTCTATTTAAATAAGCATTAAATGAAGCAATATCAATAGCGCCTTCAAAACGATCCGTACATCTAACACAAGTCTTCGTTTAGGGAGACCTTCTTATTGTTTCGTTAGTTCTCACAAATTGTCAAAATATAGGTGATTATGAGTCATATTACTTCGTTCTAGTTGAAATTAGCATCAAAAGGAGCAATCCAATCAATATCGCGTCCAAAACGATGCGTAGATCTCACACAAGTCTTCATTTAGGGATACCTTCATATTGTTTCATTGGTTGTATAAAATTTAAAAAGAAAGTGGTGATTAAGAGTTGTATTACTTCTTTCTACTTTGATTTGCGTTAAAAGGAGAAACCCATGACTATTGCGTTCAAAACCATGCGTACATCTCTCACAAGTCTTCAGTTAGGGAGACCTTATTGTTTCATTGGTGTTCTAAAATTGTCAAAGAAATAGGTGATTAGGAGTCCTATAACTTCATTCTTGTTTGATTAGAATCAAAAGAATAATTCCATGACTATCGCGTTCAAAACCATGTATACATCTCACACAAGTCTTCATTTAAGGAGACCTTCTTATTGTTTCATTGGTTCTCTAAAATTGTCAAAGAAAGAGCTGGTTAGGAGTTCTATTACTTCGTTCTAATATGATTAACATCAAAAGGAGCAATCCCATGACTATCGCGTTAAAAACGATGCGTAGTACATCTCACACAAGTCTTGATTTGGGAAGACCTTCTTATTGTTTCATTGGTTTTCTCAAATTGTCAATGAAAGAGGTTTTTATGAGTCCTATGACTTCGTTCTAGTTTGATTTGCATCAAAAGGAGCAATCCTATCACTAGTGCCTTCAAAACGAGCCGTGCATCTCACACAAGTCTTCATTTAGGAAGTCCTTCTTATTGTTTCATTTGTTCTCTCAAATTGTAAAAATATAGGTGATTATGAGTCCTATTACATCGTTCTAGTTGAAGATAGAATCAAAAGGAGCAATCCCATCACTATCGCGTCCAAAACGATGCGTATATCTCACACAAGTCTTCATTTAGGGAGACCTTCATATTGTTCCATTGGTTGTTTAAATTTACAAAGAAAGAGGTGATTAAGAGTTGTATTACTTCGTTCTACTTTGATTAGCGTCAAAAGGAGAAACCCATGACTATCACGTTCAAAACCATGCGTACATCTCACACAAGTCTTCATTTAGGGAGACCTTATTATTATTTCATTGGTGCTCTAAAATTGTCAAAGAAAGAGGTGATTAGGAGTCCTAGAAATTCGTTCTTGTTTGATTAGCATCAAAAGGAGCAATCCCATGACTATCGCGTTCAGAACGATGCTTACATCTCACACAAGTCTTTATTTAAAAAGAATTTCTTATTGTTTCATTTGTTCTCTGAAATTATGAAAAAAAGAGATGATTATGAGTCCTATTACTTCGTTCTAATCTGATTAGCATCAAAAGAAGCATTCCATGACTATCGCGTTAAAAACGATGTGTACATCTCACACAAGTCTTGATTTAGGGGAGAACTTCTTATTGTTTCATTGGTTCCCTCAAAGTATCAAAGAAAGAGGTGATTATGAGTCCTATGACTTCTTTCTATTTAGATTAGCATTAAACGAAGCAATCCTATCAATAGCGCCTT
This sequence comes from Panax stipuleanatus, assembly GCA_020205555.1. NCBI lineage: Eukaryota > Viridiplantae > Streptophyta > Magnoliopsida > Apiales > Araliaceae > Panax > Panax stipuleanatus. The sequence goes on from CM035115.1 coordinate 33,331,525, forward strand.
CAAAATGATCCGTACATCTCACACAAGTCTTCGTTTAGGAAGACCTTCTTATTGTTTCATTAGTTCTCACAAATTATCAAAATATAAGTGATTATGAATCATATTACTTCGTTCTAGTTGAAAGTAGCATCAAAAGGAGCAATCCAATCAATATCGCGTCCAAAACGATGCATAGATCTCACACAAGTCTTCATTTAGGGAGACCTTCATATTATTTCATTGGTTGTATCAAATTTACAAAGAAAGAGGTGATTAAGAGTTGTATTACTTCGTTCTACTTTGATTAGCGTTAAAAAGAGAAACCAATGACTGTGGCGTTCAAAACCATGCGTACATCTCTCACAAGTCTTCAGTTAGGGAGACCTTATTGTTTCATTGGTGTTCTAAAATTGTAAAAGATATAGGTGATTAGGAGTCCTATAACTTCATTCTTGTTTCATTAGAATCAAAAGGAGCAATTCCATGACTATCGCGTTCAAAACCATGCATACATCTCACACTAGTCTTCATTTAATGAGGCCTTCTTATTATTTCATTGGTTCTCTAAAATTGTAAAAGAATGAGCTGATTAGGAGTTATATTACTTCGTTCTAATATGATTAGCATCAAAAGGAGCAATCCCATGACTATCGCGTGAAAAACGATGCGTAGTACATCTCACACAAGTCTTGATTTAGGAAGACCTTCTTATTGTTTCATTGGTTTTCTCAAATTGTCAATGAAAGAGGTTTTTATGAGTCCTATGACTTCGTTCTAGTTTGATTTCCATCAAAAGGAGCAACCCTATCACTAGTGCCTTCAAAACGATCCGTACATCTCACACAAGTCTTCATTTAGGAAGTCCTTCTTATTGTTTCATTAGTTCTCTCAAATTGTAAAAATATAGGTGATTATAAGTCCTATTACACCGTTCTAGTTGAAGATAGAATCAAAAGAAGCAATCCCATCACTATCGCATCCAAAACGATGCGTAGATCTCATAGAAGTCTTCATTTAGGGAGACCTTCATATTGTTCAATTGCTTGTTTCAAATTTACAAAGAAAGAGGTGATTAAGAGTTGTATTACTTCGTTCTACTTTGATTAGCGTCAAAAGGAGAAACTCATGACTATCACGTTCAAAACCATACGTACATCTCACACAAGTCTTCATTTACCACCTTCTTCTTATTTTATTGGTGCTCTAAAATTGTCAAAGAAAGAGGTGATTAGGAGTCCTATAACTTCGTTCTAGTTTGATTAGCATCAAAAGGAGCAATCCCATGACTATCGCGTTCAGAACAATGCGTACATCTCACACAAGTCTTTATTTAAAGAGACTTTCTTATTGTTTCATTTATTCTCTAAAATTATCAAAGAAAGAGATGATTATGAGTCCTATTACATCGTTCTAATTTGATTAGCATCAAAAGAAGCATTCCATGACTATCGCGTTAAAAACGATGTGTACATCTCACACAAGTCTGGATTTAGGGGAGAACTTATTATTGTTTCATTGGTTCCCTCAAATTATCAATGAAAGAGGTGATTATAAGTCCTATAACTTCTTTCTATTTAAATAAGCATTAAATGAAGCAATATCAATAGCGCCTTCAAAACGATCCGTACATCTAACACAAGTCTTCGTTTTGGGAGACCTTCTTATTGTTTCGTTAGTTCTCACAAATTGTCAAAATATAGGTGATTATGAGTCATATTACTTCGTTCTAGTTGAAATTAGCATCAAAAGGAGCAATCCAATCAATATCGCGTCCAAAACGATGCGTAGATCTCACACAAGTCTTCATTTAGGGATACCTTCATATTGTTTCATTGGTTGTATAAAATTTAAAAAGAAAGTGGTGATTAAGAGTTGTATTACTTCTTTCTACTTTGATTTGCGTTAAAAGGAGAAACCCATGACTATTGCGTTCAAAACCATGCGTACATCTCTCACAAGTCTTCAGTTAGGGAGACCTTATTGTTTCATTGGTGTTCTAAAATTGTCAAAGAAATAGGTGATTAGGAGTCCTATAACTTCATTCTTGTTTGATTAGAATCAAAAGAAATAATTCCATGACTATCGCGTTCAAAACCATGTATACATCTCACACAAGTCTTCATTTAAGGAGACCTTCTTATTGTTTCATTGGTTCTCTAAAATTGTCAAAGAAAGAGCTGGTTAGGAGTTCTATTACTTCGTTCTAATATGATTAACATCAAAAGGAGCAATCCCATGACTATCGCGTTAAAAACGATGCGTAGTACATCTCACACAAGTCTTGATTTGGGAAGACCTTCTTATTGTTTCATTGGTTTTCTCAAATTGTCAATGAAAGAGGTTTTTATGAGTCCTATGACTTCGTTCTAGTTTGATTTGCATCAAAAGGAGCAATCCTATCACTAGTGCCTTCAAAACGAGCCGTGCATCTCACACAAGTCTTCATTTAGGAAGTCCTTCTTATTGTTTCATTTGTTCTCTCAAATTGTAAAAATATAGGTGATTATGAGTCCTATTACATCGTTCTAGTTGAAGATAGAATCAAAAGGAGCAATCCCATCACTATCGCGTCCAAAACGATGCGTATATCTCACACAAGTCTTCATTTAGGGAGACCTTCATATTGTTCCATTGGTTGTTTAAATTTACAAAGAAAGAGGTGATTAAGAGTTGTATTACTTCGTTCTACTTTAATTAGCGTCAAAAGGAGAAACCCATGACTATCACGTTCAAAACCATGCGTACATCTCACACAAGTCTTCATTTAGGGAGACCTTATTATTATTTCATTGGTGCTCTAAAATTGTCAAAGAAAGAGGTGATTAGGAGTCCTAGAAATTCGTTCTTGTTTGATTAGCATCAAAAGGAGCAATCCCATGACTATCGCGTTCAGAACGATGCTTACATCTCACACAAGTCTTTATTTAAAAGAATTTCTTATTGTTTCATTTGTTCTCTGAAATTATGAAAAAAAGAGATGATTATGAGTCCTATTACTTCGTTCTAATCTGATTAGCATCAAAAGAAGCATTCCATGACTATCGCGTTAAAAACGATGTGTACATCTCACACAAGTCTTGATTTAGGGGAGAACTTCTTATTGTTTCATTGGTTCCCTCAAAGTATCAAAGAAAGAGGTGATTATGAGTCCTATGACTTCTTTCTATTTAGATTAGCATTAAACGAAGCAATCCTATCAATAGCGCCTTCAAAATGATCCGTACATCTCACACAAGTCTTCGTTTAGGAAGACCTTCTTATTGTTTCATTAGTTCTCACAAATTATCAAAATATAAGTGATTATGAATCATATTACTTCGTTCTAGTTGAAAGTAGCATCAAAAGGAGCAATCCAATCAATATCGCGTCCAAAACGATGCATAGATCTCACACAAGTCTTCATTTAGGGAGACCTTCATATTATTTCATTGGTTGTATCAAATTTACAAAGAAAGAGGTGATTAAGAGTTGTATTACTTCGTTCTACTTTGATTAGCGTTAAAAAGAGAAACCAATGACTGTGGCGTTCAAAACCATGCGTACATCTCTCACAAGTCTTCAGTTAGGGAGACCTTATTGTTTCATTGGTGTTCTAAAATTGTAAAAGATATAGGTGATTAGGAGTCCTATAACTTCATTCTTGTTTCATTAGAATCAAAAGGAGCAATTCCATGACTATCGCGTTCAAAACCATGCATACATCTCACACTAGTCTTCATTTAATGAGGCCTTCTTATTATTTCATTGGTTCTCTAAAATTGTAAAAGAATGAGCTGATTAGGAGTTATATTACTTCGTTCTAATATGATTAGCATCAAAAGGAGCAATCCCATGACTATCGCGTGAAAAACGATGCGTAGTACATCTCACACAAGTCTGGATTTAGGAAGACCTTCTTATTGTTTCATTGGTTTTCTCAAATTGTCAATGAAAGAGGTTTTTATGAGTCCTATGACTTCGTTCTAGTTTGATTTCCATCAAAAGGAGCAACCCTATCACTAGTGCCTTCAAAACGATCCGTACATCTCACACAAGTCTTCATTTAGGAAGTCCTTCTTATTGTTTCATTAGTTCTCTCAAATTGTAAAAATATAGGTGATTATAAGTCCTATTACACCGTTCTAGTTGAAGATAGAATCAAAAGAAGCAATCCCATCACTATCGCATCCAAAACGATGCGTAGATCTCATAGAAGTCTTCATTTAGGGAGACCTTCATATTGTTCAATTGCTTGTTTCAAATTTACAAAGAAAGAGGTGATTAAGAGTTGTATTACTTCGTTCTACTTTGATTAGCGTCAAAAGGAGAAACTCATGACTATCACGTTCAAAACCATACGTACATCTCACACAAGTCTTCATTTACCACCTTCTTCTTATTTTATTGGTGCTCTAAAATTGTCAAAGAAAGAGGTGATTAGGAGTCCTATAACTTCGTTCTAGTTTGATTAGCATCAAAAGGAGCAATCCCATGACTATCGCGTTCAGAACAATGCGTACATCTCACACAAGTCTTTATTTAAAGAGACTTTCTTATTGTTTCATTTATTCTCTAAAATTATCAAAGAAAGAGATGATTATGAGTCCTATTACATCGTTCTAATTTGATTAGCATCAAAAGAAGCATTCCATGACTATCGCGTTAAAAACGATGTGTACATCTCACACAAGTCTGGATTTAGGGGAGAACTTATTATTGTTTCATTGGTTCCCTCAAATTATCAATGAAAGAGGTGATTATAAGTCCTATAACTTCTTTCTATTTAAATAAGCATTAAATGAAGCAATATCAATAGCGCCTTCAAAACGATCCGTACATCTAACACAAGTCTTCGTTTTGGGAGACCTTCTTATTGTTTCGTTAGTTCTCACAAATTGTCAAAATATAGGTGATTATGAGTCATATTACTTCGTTCTAGTTGAAATTAGCATCAAAAGGAGCAATCTAATCAATATCGCGTCCAAAACGATGCGTAGATCTCACACAAGTCTTCATTTAGGGATACCTTCATATTGTTTCATTGGTTGTATAAAATTTAAAAAGAAAGTGGTGATTAAGAGTTGTATTACTTCTTTCTACTTTGATTTGCGTTAAAAGGAGAAACCCATGACTATTGCGTTCAAAACCATGCGTACATCTCTCACAAGTCTTCAGTTAGGGAGACCTTATTGTTTCATTGGTGTTCTAAAATTGTCAAAGAAATAGGTGATTAGGAGTCCTATAACTTCATTCTTGTTTGATTAGAATCAAAAGAAATAATTCCATGACTATCGCGTTCAAAACCATGTATACATCTCACACAAGTCTTCATTTAAGGAGACCTTCTTATTGTTTCATTGGTTCTCTAAAATTGTCAAAGAAAGAGCTGGTTAGGAGTTCTATTACTTCGTTCTAATATGATTAACATCAAAAGGAGCAATCCCATGACTATCGCGTTAAAAACGATGCGTAGTACATCTCACACAAGTCTTGATTTGGGAAGACCTTCTTATTGTTTCATTGGTTTTCTCAAATTGTCAATGAAAGAGGTTTTATGAGTCCTATGACTTCGTTCTAGTTTGATTTGCATCAAAAGGAGCAATCCTATCACTAGTGCCTTCAAAACGAGCCGTGCATCTCACACAAGTCTTCATTTAGGAAGTCCTTCTTATTGTTTCATTTGTTCTCTCAAATTGTAAAAATATAGGTGATTATGAGTCCTATTACATCGTTCTAGTTGAAGATAGAATCAAAAGGAGCAATCCCATCACTATCGCGTCCAAAACGATGCGTATATCTCACACAAGTCTTCATTTAGGGAGACCTTCATATTGTTCCATTGGTTGTTTTAAATTTACAAAGAAAGAGGTGATTAAGAGTTGTATTACTTCGTTCTACTTTGATTAGCGTCAAAAGGAGAAACCCATGACTATCACGTTCAAAACCATGCGTACATCTCACACAAGTCTTCATTTAGGGAGACCTTATTATTATTTCATTGGTGCTCTAAAATTATCAAAGAAAGAGGTGATTAGGAGTCCTAGAAATTCGTTCTTGTTTGATTAGCATCAAAAGGAGCAATCCCATGACTATCGCGTTCAGAACGATGCTTACATCTCACACAAGTCTTTATTTAAAAAGAATTTCTTATTGTTTCATTTGTTCTCTGAAATTATGAAAAAAAGAGATGATTATGAGTCCTATTACTTCGTTCTAATCTGATTAGCATCAAAAGAAGCATTCCATGACTATCGCGTTAAAAACGATGTGTACATCTCACACAAGTCTTGATTTAGGGGAGAACTTCTTATTGTTTCATTGGTTCTGTGACACCCCCAAATCCGGGTACTTCAATTTCCACGGGACTTGGTGTTCACTGTACAAATATCATCTATCTATCTACCCATAGTAAATGCAAACCATGAAATAAATAGAAATAATCCTCCCCTTATGGGGTTACAACATCTGAAAAGAAATACATCAATCCCAGGTCGTACTTAACCTTAAATATCAAATGCGGAAATATAACTAATTAAATAAGTTTTACACAACTTTAACATAAGTCTGAAACATAAACACATAAAATAAACAACAAGTCTTCATCACTTGTTGACTTTGCCCTTGCCTTTGCTAGTAGAAGGCTCGTCAGACCTTTCGTTCTTAACTGCAATGTTATTATTACGCAAGAGTGAGCACGGTTGCCCACAAGTATAATAATATGACAACAATATAATAACATGCGAGTGAATCAAGGACATCTGAATAAAGAAACTCAACTTTTGACTCAGAGATGAATAACAGGAATCAAAAGAACGTCTGAGGGTCATAAGACCTTGAACTATGTCCTAGGTTGTAAAGTTTTTATGCTTTAAACCTTTAACAGTCATAAGACTATGGACTCTACTTCTCGTACTTAGGGGGATCAGCCCTTAGTACCATATTGTGCACAATATCTCAACGCTAAAGCGTAAATAATCCCCTTTTACAGGGTTGTTCATCTCAGTTTTGACATCAGAGTCCGCACCAAAGGAAGTTTGGTTTGGATAAGCTCAATAAGTATTTTGGAATTTAGAACGTTCATCAACTATGGACTAGTCGAATCAATAAGGGTTCACTAGTCCTATAAGGTTCAACAATAACATCGATATTCAACTTGAATAATAAATCTCAAGAGTATACAATCGAATAAGTATTGTATCACTGAATCATGCTTTTAAAAGAGTTACAATATGTAATATGAATTTCGAACTTGAACAATTAAAAACACGAGCTTACTCGATATAGAAACACAAGTCTAAGGCTTAATAAATGAATAAATTAGAATTAGGGAACTTGCTAAATCAATAAATTAGGGATAGGATACTTGCCTCTTGCACAAGCTACAATTATAATTCACGTTCTTTATTACATCCTACATATCAATACGTTCACAATACAAATTAATCAATAACTCGATATACGTATCGAATCACACACATCGGTCTTGAGCACGTTATTGGACTATACAATTAACGATTCAAGTCATGTAATTAACTTATTAATTACTCACGTAATATAAGTTATTAACCTCTTATTATATGTTTAGCATATCTTTATGTTCATTACATTAGGTTTTAAACCACCTCTTAGAACACACGAACACTTAGCAAAAAATTTCAAATTTCTGCAAGGGGCGCGGCCGCGCGCCAGTTACCCTTGGGACCAGCGCGGCCGCGCGGCAACGCAGACCCAGATTTCCAGTTCGCGAATGACACACAGAGCAACCCAAATAAATCCAAATTAAACTAACGAATGAATTTAAGGCTACCCATGAGATATAGAATTTACAGAAACATCATACCATGTTCTAAGCATGCTTTTAACACTTTAAATCACGAAATTACACAAATCACAACATTTAATTTCACTATTTTCAATATTTTATAAAGTTTTGAAAGAAAACAAGAATTCAACGTTACGGATTCGTTATAACACCGAATCCGTTCGTTTAACTTCCATTTTGTTCGTTTAAATGTACACAATCACATTCAAGTGTTAATTTAAGTTAAATAAACGCATAAGGTGTGTAAATTTTGTACGTAAGGGCCATATGGGCCATATGTACAATTTTTACACTCTGTAACTTTTGAAAACCCAATTATCAACAAAATTCCATGGTGTGATCACTGAAAGTTATGCATATATGGCATATAATATGTTATGGACATCAATTAATATATATATAGCCATATCATGAACAAGTCATCAATTTAGTCTTTTACAGAAAACTTCAAAGTACGTTAATGGAAGTTTTGAAAACTTAATTAAGACGTAATTACATAAAATTGATCACTGTGATTTATGTATACATGGTATAAAACATGTTATAAACATAATTTAACCCATATAAAACCATATAACCAACAATGATTCAAAATTGACGATTACAGAGAACTTCAAAGTACGTAAAAATAGAAAGCTTAAAACTTAATATAACTGAATTTACCCTTGCTAGTTGGTGAAGATGATTCAAGGATGATGATATAAATTTCTCAAATTCTTCTCCCTCAATCTTTTCTCTCAAAATTCTCTGACTCTCTAAGTTATTCCTCTGATATGAATATATGAATTGATATAGTATATATGTATATAAGTATAATACGTATAATATATAATGGGTGAGTGGTTGTCAGTTGGTCCCTTAGTGGGTTAACTGACCAACTCCCCTTAAGGCCTTGTTTGGCTAGCTTAAGGAATCCCTTCTCATTTATTTTAATTAATTTATTATAATATAGTTAATTAATGTCACACCCAATTAAATCAAATAATGCTATTTAAATCAATTAAATAAAATAGCATAAATCTACATTAAATCACATAGTCACATAATTAAAATTCTTATTTATTAATTATGTCTAATCATAAATCTCTAATTAATTAATTAAATTAATTAGAATAACATTATGCTTATTAATTAATATATTAATCAAATAAGCTCAATTAAATACATACTTTGAATATAAAAATTCACCACATTAATTTAACTAATGTGACACATATAATTAAATTAATCTACCACAAATTCATCAATTAATTATTTAACTCAATAATTAAATCATCAAAAAATATTTATTTAATTCAATAAATATTCAAAATAAATTACAAAAATCTTGTTTGTCACATCTTTCCCCCCTTAAAAGGATTCTGTCCCCAGAATCACGGTTCAATTAAATTTCGTCCCGTTACATTCTCCCCCCCTTACAAAGATTCTGTCCCCAGAATCGCATAAACAAAAAAAATTAAGTAAATAAATCTGGGTAATTCTTCATCATATGCTCTTCGAGTTCCCACGTAGCTTCTTCAGCATTGTGGTTCCTCCAAATTACCTTAACAGAAGGTATAATTTTATTTCTGAGGACTTGCTCTTTCCTGTCAACAATCTGAACAGGAATTTCTTCATAGGATAAGTCTTTCTCAAAATGTAGGGGTTCATATTCAATCACATGTTTGTAATCGGGTTTGTAGGGGCGTAAAACTGACACATGAAAGACGTTGTGGACATTCTCAAGCGCCGGAGGTAAGGCTACCTCATACGCAACTTCTCCAATCCTTCGCAGTACTTCAAAGGGTCCAATGAACCTTGGGCTCAATTTTCCCTTCTTACCGAATCTGATCTTCCCCTTCCAGGGAGAGACTTTCAAGAACACATAGCTACCCGATTCAAACTCAACGTTCTTACGGTGTGGATCGGCGTATTTCTTCTGCCTATCCTGAGCTGCTACCAGTCTTGTTCTGATCACTTTGACTATCTCTGCTGTCTGCTGTACCAGTTCTGGACCTAATAGTTGTCTCTCGCCAACTTCATCCCAGTATAGCGGGGTTCTGCATTTTCTTCCGTACAACGCTTCGTAAGGCGGCATGCCAATACTAGCGTGGTAACTGTTGTTGTAACCGAATTCCACAAGCGGTAGGTGATCATCCCAATTTCCTTTAAAATCCATGATGCATGCTCTCAACATATCTTCCAATGTCTGGATCGTTCTTTCACTCTGCCCATCTGTCTGAGGGTGATAAGCCGTACTCATTCTCAACTGTGTCCCCATGCATTCTTGTAGTCGCTTCCAGAAGTTCGATGTGAAACGCGGATCTCTGTCGGAAACAATTGACACCGGAACTCCGTGCCTCGAAACAATCTCTTTCACATATAGCCTTGCCAACTGGTCTAAGTTGAATCTGATTTTAATCGGAAGGAAGTGTGCGGATTTCGTCAGTCGGTCAACGATAACCCATACTGCGTCGTAGCCTTTCTGAGTCGTCGGAAGGCCAACCACGAAATCCATCGTAATGTGTTCCCATTTCCATTCTGGGATTTCCAGGGGTTGTAGCAAACCACTTGGTCTCTGATGTTCTGCTTTCACTTTCTGACAGGTTAGACACTTTGCAACACACTCAGCAACATCTCGTTTCAAATTCGGCCACCAGAAGTGCTGTCGAAGATCCTGGTACATCTTGGTACTACCGGGGTGAATTGAATACCGTGAGCTATGAGCCTCTCTCAAAATGTCATCCTTAATTTCTGGCACTGACGGTACCCGAACTCTATTCTCAAATCTCAGTAGTCCCTCACTGTCTATCTTGAATCTCGGTTCGGTTCCTTCAGATATCTTTTTCTTAACCTTCTCACATTCTGCGTCCTGAAGTTGAGCTTCCTTAACTTTATCCAATAGGGTTGTACCAGCTTGAATCTGAAACAACTTCTCGTCAATCTCCATCGAATACTTCACTTCCAATTTCAGCTTTTCCATTGCTGAAATTAGTTCCTCCTGAGTAGTCAACATCATCAATTTCTCCCGACCCTTTCTGCTTAAGGCGTCGGCAACCACATTAGCCTTACCCGGATGGTATAAGATTTCACAGTCATAATCCTTAATTAACTCCAGCCACCTTCTCTGGCGCATATTCAAGTCCTTCTGTGTAAAGATATATTTCAGACTCTTGTGGTCTGTATATATTTCACACTTCTCCCCATAGAGATAGTGTCTCCAAATTTTTAAAGCAAATACCACGGCAGCTAACTCCAAGTCATGGGTCGGATACCCCTTCTCATAGTCTTTCAATTGTCGTGACGCATACGCAATGACCCTGCCGTTTTGCATAAGCACACAGCCAAGTCCTTTATGCGACGCATCACTATAAACCACAAAATTGCCTGTGTCGTCCGGAAGGGATAACACAGGTGCTGAACTCAACCTCCTCTTGAGCTCTTGGAAACTTTCCTCACACTTCTCTGTCCAAACGAATTTCACCGATTTTCTAGTCAAATTTGTCAGCGGAGTTGCGATCTTGGAAAAGTCCTGAATAAATCTTCTATAATAACCCGCCAATCCAAGAAAACTCCTCACTTCCGACGGTGTTTTCGGCAGATCCCAGTTCATCACAGCTTCGACTTTAGAGGGATCTACCGAAATTCCGTCCTTGTCGATCACATGTCCAAGAAATTGCACTCTTTCAATCCAGAATTCACATTTAGAAAATTTGGCGTACAACTTCTCTCTTCTCAACGCCTCTAATGTTAACTTCAGATGTTCTACATGTTCTTCCTTGGTCTTCGAGTATACCAAAATATCGTCGATAAAGACCACCACGAATTTGTCCAAAAACGGCTTGAACACTCCATTCATTAAGCCCATGAATGCTGCAGGAGCATTCGTTAGACCAAATGACATTACCAAAAATTCGTAGTGACCATATCGAGTCCTAAATGCTGTCTTTGGAACATCCTCTGGCCTCACCTTCAGCTGATGATAGCCACTCCTCAAGTCTATCTTTGAAAAGTACCTTGCACCCTTCAATTGGTCGAACAGATCGTCGATCCTCGGTAATGGATATCTATTCTTAATTGTGACCTTATTCAGTTCTCTGTAGTCGATGCAAAGCCGCATCGTCCCGTCCTTCTTCTTCACAAATAACACCGGCGCTCCCCACGGCGATACGCTCGGTTGGATGTACTTCTTGTCCAGTAACTCTTGTAGTTGTACCATTAACTCTTTCATCTCTACCGGAGCCATCCGGTATGGTGCCTTCGATATTGGGGCCGTCCCTGGCGCCAAATCGATCACAAACTCAACCTCTCTGTCTGGCGGAAGTCCTGGCAGATCATCCGGAAATACGTCTAAGAAGTCCCTCACGACTGGTATATCTTCTAATTTCGAATTTTCTTTACGACTATCGACTATGTAGGCTAAATATCCTACACAGCCTTGTCTTAACAACTTCCTGGCCTGCATCATCGTCAGACAACTCGCTTGTCTAGGCGATTTACTGCCATAAAACACAACCTTTGACGGGGTCATAAGGTTGATACACTTCCTCTGGCAATCAATTACAGCCCCATAATTGACTAGCCAATCCATTCCCAGAATAACATCGAATTCCCCAAGTCTAATCGGGATAAGATTTACGTTCATAATGTTACCCTTAATATCTACTCTACAGTTCTTGTGTACATACTTAACAGGGATTACTTCTTTATTCGCAATCTCTATATTCATGGGGTATTCTAACTCGTCCATAGGAAGTTCTAAGTTCTTAGCAAAGTCATCGGATATAAATGAACAAGTAGCACCCGAATCAAATAGTACATAAGCATTAACTTTATTGATCGGAATGATACCTGACACCACATCGCGAGACTGCACAGCATCCTGCACGGTCATGTTGAAGGTCCTGGCGGTTGGTCGGTTGGTTGCGGTTGGTCCCGTGATAGTTAAAGCACTTCCACCGCTGTTTCCCCTGTTTCCACCTGATCCTTCCCTTCCAGATCCCTTCTTGGGACAGTCCCTTGCCAGATGGTCCTTTGAGCCGCAAGTGAAGCAAGCGCCCTTCTTTGGGTTCGGACAGTTAGGTGCTATGTGGCCTTCCTGACCACAATTATAACATACTCGTTTTCCCTTCATACAGACCCCCAGGTGAGCTTTCCCGCAGGTCGAACAAGCTTCGATCCTCTTTTTCTGACCACCTTGCTGATTCCCAGTCGATGAGTTATCATTCCACCTCCTCTTCTGATTATTACTCCCTCCCGTGTTGCTACCACTAGCCTTGTTAATTCCTTCACCTTCACTCTTCTTCTTTTTCTGATCTTGGTTATACTTTGTAACTGCATCACTCCCGCCTTCAGCGAGAATGGCCTTCTCCAACACCCCAGCAAAAGTGTTCAATTGGAACATTGACACTTTGCTATACAACCAGGGCTTCAGGCCCTGTTCAAACCTCCTTGCCTTCCTCTGATCGGTGTGCACTTGATACGTGGCAAACCTAGCCAACTCATTGAATTTCGCCGCATATTCTGGTACGGACATATTTCCCTGTTTCAGTTCCAAGAACTGGACCTCCATTTGATTCTGCGAGCTGGTCGGAAAGTACATCTCGAAGAACATCTCCTTGAACCTCTCCCAGGTAATCACACCTTCACCTCCCCGGACCTTATTCGCTTGCCACCAATAGCTGGCCTCAGATTTCAGCATGAACGTTGCATAGGCGGTTTTCTGGTCCTCTCTGACTCTGGCGACGTCAAAAACTTTTTCCATCTCCATGACCCAGGTTTGAGCTTCTATCGGGTTCATGGTGCCTTTAAACTCTGGCGGTCCCACCGCCTTGAAGTCCTTGAACGTTGTGGTCGGTGGAGCTTGAGGTTGGTTGTTAAGCGCTCCAGCAAGTAAGTTCGCCAACTGCTGAACGGGGTTAGCATTGGCGTCGTTGTTGTTGTTAGTTGACCCTTCTTGGGCCTGTTGACGGTTAGATCGTCTCCTTGGCGGCATTTTACTCTTAAGAAATACGCGTATTAGAACTTTATTCAATCTTTTAAATATCTAAGGCTTAACTTAAACATTTAGACACAATCAGTCAACACATTATCTCAAATAAACTCTGATATATTACTAAATCAAAAGTTTTAACATAATACGATAGCATCACTGCTATTTACATCAACTATCCTGAGATAAAGAATCTACAGGATTTAAAACATAAAATATTCCTCTGTTTATAAACACATTGGAATTTACATTATTAACTACCAGATAGGTTTCACAAAATCAAATGTTCCTATCACTGCCCATTAAGGCGACGAACAGCTTTGCCACGCTCTTCTTCCATAATCCGAGACATCGTCCTGCGATCTAGCATGTACGACGGTAGTCCTTCAAACTGAATTGGGTACCTCATAACCCGATCCTGGGCCTCGTCAATTGCATACTGAAGTATAGAGTACGTCTCTTCAAGCTTGGCCTTCTTCGCCCGACAATTATCTTCTGCGAGATCTGCTCGTCGTGATTCCCTTACCCAAGCCTCCTCTGCTATGGCCAGCCTTGCTGATTTCTCTTTTAGTTCATTCTTCAATTCCTCAATTTCCTCTGACTTCTGCTCGGTTTGGCCCTTCTCGTGAGCCAAATTCCACTCTACATTTCCCAAACGTGTGTGAAGAGCCTCAACCTCTCCATCCCTCAGCTCGATGGTAGACTGTTGAGTAACCGACCGCTCCCTCAGCTCCTGAACAGTCTCCCTCAGCTCCTGAACAGTATCACGTAACTCTATGTTACGGTCATACAGCTCGTCATACATCTCAGCACTGATAGAGCTCGGCGGGAACTCTTCAGGGTCTTCCTCCTCCTCTTCAGCTGCCTCAGCCTGAACTTCAATCTCCTCAGGGTCTTCCTCAGAGTCCTCCTCTGAATTAGACACCGGCACAATTTCCTGACCAATGACTGTGATCAAGGGTGATGGCTCTCGTCGGACTAACTGCTCCCAAACTACGTGGATATCTCGGGGCTCCTCCTCTCTAGCCTCTAGGGGTACAAGGTCCCTGGACTGACTAGGTTCTCCAGCATTCGTCATCCTGACAAATAAAATTTTAAGTTTTAGTAATTACGTGATGCTAATCGAGACTCGAATATATAAGTATAAGCACGTAGCACATAAGGTAAGTTATTATCTTTCTTAGAACTCGATAAGAGTTATCATTACTATGTTCTCGATCTCTAAAAAGGCTACTATCCTAAGGTTTTTCCCCACCTAAGGTTCATAACCTACAGCTCTGATACCAACCTGTGACACCCCCAAATCCGGGTACTTCAATTTCCACGGGACTTGGTGTTCACTGTACAAATATCATCTATCTATCTACCCATAGTAAATGCAAACCATGAAATAAATAGAAATAATCCTCCCCTTATGGGGTTACAACATCTGAAAAGAAATACATCAATCCCAGGTCGTACTTAACCTTAAATATCAAATGCGGAAATATAACTAATTAAATAAGTTTTACACAACTTTAACATAAGTCTGAAACATAAACACATAAAATAAACAACAAGTCTTCATCACTTGTTGACTTTGCCCTTGCCTTTGCTAGTAGAAGGCTCGTCAGACCTTTCGTTCTTAACTGCAATGTTATTATTACGCAAGAGTGAGCACGGTTGCCCACAAGTATAATAATATGACAACAATATAATAACATGCGAGTGAATCAAAGACATCTGAATAAAGAAACTCAACTTTTGACTCAAGAATGAATAACAGGAATCAAAAGAACGTCTGAGGGTCATAAGACCTTGAACTATGTCCTAGGTTGTAAAGTTTTTATGCTTTAAACCTTTAACAGTCATAAGACTATGGACTCTACTTCTCGTACTTAGGGGGATCAGCCCTTAGTACCATATTGTGCACAATATCTCAACGCTAAAGCGTAAATAATCCCCTTTTACAGGGTTGTTCATCTCAGTTTTGACATCAGAGTCCGCACCAAAGGAAGTTTGGTTTGGATAAGCTCAATAAGTATTTTGGAATTTAGAACGTTCATCAACTATGGACTAGTCGAATCAATAAGGGTTCACTAGTCCTATAAGGTTCAACAATAACATCGATATTCAACTTGAATAATAAATCTCAAGAGTATACAATCGAATAAGTATTGTATCACTGAATCATGCTTTTAAAAGAGTTACAATATGTAATATGAATTTCGAACTTGAACAATTAAAAACACGAGCTTACTCGATATAGAAACACAAGTCTAAGGCTTAATAAATGAATAAATTAGAATTTAGGGAACTTGCTAAATCAATAAATTAGGGATAGGATACTTGCCTCTTGCACAAGCTACAATTATAATTCACGTTCTTTATTACATCCTACATATCAATACGTTCACAATACAAATTAATCAATAACTCGATATACGTATCGAATCACACACATCGGTCTTGAGCACGTTATTGGACTATACAATTAACGATTCAAGTCATGTAATTAACTTATTAATTACTCACGTAATATAAGTTATTAACCTCTTATTATATGTTTAGCATATCTTTATGTTCATTACATTAGGTTTTAAACCACCTCTTAGAACACACGAACACTTAGCAAAAAATTTCAAATTTCTGCAAGGGGCGCGGCCGCGCGCCAGTTACCCTTGGGACCAGCGCGGCCGCGCGGCAACGCAGACCCAGATTTCCAGTTCGCGAATGACACACAGAGCAACCCAAATAAATCCAAATTAAACTAACGAAATGAATTTAAGGCTACCCATGAGATATAGAATTTACAGAAACATCATACCATGTTCTAAGCATGCTTTTAACACTTTAAATCACGAAATTACACAAATCACAACATTTAATTTCACTATTTTCAACATTTTATAAAGTTTTGAAAGAAAACAAGAATTCAACGTTACGGATTCGTTATAACACCGAATCCGTTCGTTTAACTTCCATTTTGTTCGTTTAAATGTACACAATCACATTCAAGTGTTAATTTAAGTTAAATAAACGCATAAGGTGTGTAAATTTTGTACGTAAGGGCCATATGGGCCATATGTACAATTTTTACACTCTGTAACTTTTGAAAACCCAATTATCAACAAAATTCCATGGTGTGATCACTGAAAGTTATGCATATATGGCATATAATATGTTATGGACATCAATTAATATATATATAGCCATATCATGAACAAGTCATCAATTTAGTCTTTTACAGAAAACTTCAAAGTACGTTAATGGAAGTTTTGAAAACTTAATTAAGACGTAATTACATAAAATTGATCACTGTGATTTATGTATACATGGTATAAAACATGTTATAAACATAATTTAACCCATATAAAACCATATAACCAACAATGATTCAAAATTGACGATTACAGAGAACTTCAAAGTACGTAAAAATAGAAAGCTTAAAACTTAATATAACTGAATTTACCCTTGCTAGTTGGTGAAGATGATTCAAGGATGATGATATAAATTTCTCAAATTCTTCTCCCTCAATCTTTTCTCTCAAAATTCTCTCTGACTCTCTAAGTTTTATTTCCTCTGATATGAATATATGAATTGATATAGTATATATGTATATAAGTATAATACGTATAATATATAATGGGTGAGTGGTTGTCAGTTGGTCCCTTAGTGGGTTAACTGACCAACTCCCCTTAAGGCCTTGTTTGGCTAGCTTAAGGAATCCCTTCTCATTTATTTTAATTAATTTATTATAATATAGTTAATTAATGTCACACCCAATTAAATCAAATAATGCTATTTAAATCAATTAAATAAAATAGCATAAATCTACATTAAATCACATAGTCACATAATTAAAATTCTTATTTATTAATTATGTCTAATCATAAATCTCTAATTAATTAATTAAATTAATTAGAATAACATTATGCTTATTAATTAATATATTAATCAAATAAGCTCAATTAAATACATACTTTGAATATAAAAATTCACCACATTAATTTAACTAATGTGACACATATAATTAAATTAATCTACCACAAATTCATCAATTAATTATTTAACTCAATAATTAAATCATCAAAAAATATTTATTTAATTCAATAAATATTCAAAATAAATTACAAAAATCTTGTTTGTCACAGGTTCCCTCAAAGTATCAAAGAAAGAGGTGATTATGAGTCCTATGACTTCTTTCTATTTAGATTAGCATTAAACGAAGCAATCCTATCAATAGCGCCTTCAAAATGATCCGTACATCTCACACAAGTCTTCGTTTAGGAAGACCTTCTTATTGTTTCATTAGTTCTCACAAATTATCAAAATATAAGTGATTATGAATCATATTACTTCGTTCTAGTTGAAAGTAGCATCAAAAGGAGCAATCCAATCAATATCGCGTCCAAAACGATGCATAGATCTCACACAAGTCTTCATTTAGGGAGACCTTCATATTATTTCATTGGTTGTATCAAATTTACAAAGAAAGAGGTGATTAAGAGTTGTATTACTTCGTTCTACTTTGATTAGCGTTAAAAAGAGAAACCAATGATTGTGGCGTTCAAAACCATGCGTACATCTCTCACAAGTCTTCAGTTAGGGAGACCTTATTGTTTCATTGGTGTTCTAAAATTGTAAAAGATATAGGTGATTAGGAGTCCTATAACTTCATTCTTGTTTCATTAGAATCAAAAGGAGCAATTCCATGACTATCGCGTTCAAAACCATGCATACATCTCACACTAGTCTTCATTTAATGAGGCCTTCTTATTATTTCATTGGTTCTCTAAAATTGTAAAAGAATGAGCTGATTAGGAGTTATATTACTTCGTTCTAATATGATTAGCATCAAAAGGAGCAATCCCATGACTATCGCGTGAAAAACGATGCGTAGTACATCTCACACAAGTCTTGATTTAGGAAGACCTTCTTATTGTTTCATTGGTTTTCTCAAATTGTCAATGAAAGAGGTTTTTATGAGTCCTATGACTTCGTTCTAGTTTGATTTCCATCAAAAGGAGCAACCCTATCACTAGTGCCTTCAAAACGATCCGTACATCTCACACAAGTCTTCATTTAGGAAGTCCTTCTTATTGTTTCATTAGTTCTCTCAAATTGTAAAAATATAGGTGATTATAAGTCCTATTACACCGTTCTAGTTGAAGATAGAATCAAAAGAAGCAATCCCATCACTATCGCATCCAAAACGATGCGTAGATCTCATAGAAGTCTTCATTTAGGGAGACCTTCATATTGTTCAATTGCTTGTTTCAAATTTACAAAGAAAGAGGTGATTAAGAGTTGTATTACTTCGTTCTACTTTGATTAGCGTCAAAAGGAGAAACTCATGACTATCACGTTCAAAACCATACGTACATCTCACACAAGTCTTCATTTACCACCTTCTTCTTATTTTATTGGTGCTCTAAAATTGTCAAAGAAAGAGGTGATTAGGAGTCCTATAACTTCGTTCTAGTTTGATTAGCATCAAAAGGAGCAATCCCATGACTATCGCGTTCAGAACAATGCGTACATCTCACACAAGTCTTTATTTAAAGAGACTTTCTTATTGTTTCATTTATTCTCTAAAATTATCAAAGAAAGAGATGATTATGAGTCCTATTACATCGTTCTAATTTGATTAGCATCAAAAGAAGCATTCCATGACTATCGCGTTAAAAACGATGTGTACATCTCACACAAGTCTGGATTTAGGGGAGAACTTATTATTGTTTCATTGGTTCCCTCAAATTATCAATGAAAGAGGTGATTATAAGTCCTATAACTTCTTTCTATTTAAATAAGCATTAAATGAAGCAATATCAATAGCGCCTTCAAAACGATCCGTACATCTAACACAAGTCTTCGTTTTGGGAGACCTTCTTATTGTTTCGTTAGTTCTCACAAATTGTCAAAATATAGGAGATTATGAGTCATATTACTTCGTTCTAGTTGAAATTAGCATCAAAAGGAGCAATCCAATCAATATCGCGTCCAAAACGATGCGTAGATCTCACACAAGTCTTCATTTAGGGATACCTTCATATTGTTTCATTGGTTGTATAAAATTTAAAAAGAAAGTGGTGATTAAGAGTTGTATTACTTCTTTCTACTTTGATTTGCGTTAAAAGGAGAAACCCATGACTATTGCGTTCAAAACCATGCGTACATCTCTCACAAGTCTTCAGTTAGGGAGACCTTATTGTTTCATTGGTGTTCTAAAATTGTCAAAGAAATAGGTGATTAGGAGTCCTATAACTTCATTCTTGTTTGATTAGAATCAAAAGAAATAATTCCATGACTATCGCGTTCAAAACCATGTATACATCTCACACAAGTCTTCATTTAAGGAGACCTTCTTATTGTTTCATTGGTTCTCTAAAATTGTCAAAGAAAGAGCTGGTTAGGAGTTCTATTACTTCGTTCTAATATGATTAACATCAAAAGGAGCAATCCCATGACTATCGCGTTAAAAACGATGCGTAGTACATCTCACACAAGTCTTGATTTGGGAAGACCTTCTTATTGTTTCATTGGTTTTCTCAAATTGTCAATGAAAGAGGTTTTTATGAGTCCTATGACTTCGTTCTAGTTTGATTTGCATCAAAAGGAGCAATCCTATCACTAGTGCCTTCAAAACGAGCCGTGCATCTCACACAAGTCTTCATTTAGGAAGTCCTTCTTATTGTTTCATTTGTTCTCTCAAATTGTAAAAATATAGGTGATTATGAGTCCTATTACATCGTTCTAGTTGAAGATAGAATCAAAAGGAGCAATCCCATCACTATCGCGTCCAAAACGATGCGTATATCTCACACAAGTCTTCATTTAGGGAGACCTTCATATTGTTCCATTGGTTGTTTTAAATTTACAAAGAAAGAGGTGATTAAGAGTTGTATTACTTCG
The DNA here is from genome assembly GCA_020205555.1 of Panax stipuleanatus. Taxonomy (NCBI): domain Eukaryota; kingdom Viridiplantae; phylum Streptophyta; class Magnoliopsida; order Apiales; family Araliaceae; genus Panax; species Panax stipuleanatus. Next base: position 33,352,170 of record CM035115.1, read on the forward strand.
TTCTACTTTGATTAGCGTCAAAAGGAGAAACCCATGACTATCACGTTCAAAACCATGCGTACATCTCACACAAGTCTTCATTTAGGGAGACCTTATTATTATTTCATTGGTGCTCTAAAATTATCAAAGAAAGAGGTGATTAGGAGTCCTAGAAATTCGTTCTTGTTTGATTAGCATCAAAAGGAGCAATCCCATGACTATCGCGTTCAGAACGATGCTTACATCTCACACAAGTCTTTATTTAAAAAGAATTTCTTATTGTTTCATTTGTTCTCTGAAATTATGAAAAAAAGAGATGATTATGAGTCCTATTACTTCGTTCTAATCTGATTAGCATCAAAAGAAGCATTCCATGACTATCGCGTTAAAAACGATGTGTACATCTCACACAAGTCTTGATTTAGGGGAGAACTTCTTATTGTTTCATTGGTTCCCTCAAAGTATCAAAGAAAGAGGTGATTATGAGTCCTATGACTTCTTTCTATTTAGATTAGCATTAAACGAAGCAATCCTATCAATAGCGCCTTCAAAATGATCCGTACATCTCACACAAGTCTTCGTTTAGGAAGACCTTCTTATTGTTTCATTAGTTCTCACAAATTATCAAAATATAAGTGATTATGAATCATATTACTTCGTTCTAGTTGAAAGTAGCATCAAAAGGAGCAATCCAATCAATATAGCGTCCAAAACGATGCATAGATCTCACACAAGTCTTCATTTAGGGAGACCTTCATATTATTTCATTGGTTGTATCAAATTTACAAAGAAAGAGGTGATTAAGAGTTGTATTACTTTGTTCTACTTTGATTAGCGTTAAAAAGAGAAACCAATGATTGTGGCGTTCAAAACCATGCGTACATCTCTCACAAGTCTTCAGTTAGGGAGACCTTATTGTTTCATTGGTGTTCTAAAATTGTAAAAGATATAGGTGATTAGGAGTCCTATAACTTCATTCTTGTTTCATTAGAATCAAAAGGAGCAATTCCATGACTATCGCGTTCAAAACCATGCATACATCTCACACTAGTCTTCATTTAATGAGGCCTTCTTATTATTTCATTGGTTCTCTAAAATTGTAAAAGAATGAGCTGATTAGGAGTTATATTACTTCGTTCTAATATGATTAGCATCAAAAGGAGCAATCCCATGACTATCGCGTGAAAAACGATGCGTAGTACATCTCACACAAGTCTGGATTTAGGAAGACCTTCTTATTGTTTCATTGGTTTTCTCAAATTGTCAATGAAAGAGGTTTTTATGAGTCCTATGACTTCGTTCTAGTTTGATTTCCATCAAAAGGAGCAACCCTATCACTAGTGCCTTCAAAACGATCCGTACATCTCACACAAGTCTTCATTTAGGAAGTCCTTCTTATTGTTTCATTAGTTCTCTCAAATTGTAAAAATATAGGTGATTATAAGTCCTATTACACCGTTCTAGTTGAAGATAGAATCAAAAGAAGCAATCCCATCACTATCGCATCCAAAACGATGCGTAGATCTCATAGAAGTCTTCATTTAGGGAGACCTTCATATTGTTCAATTGCTTGTTTCAAATTTACAAAGAAAGAGGTGATTAAGAGTTGTATTACTTCGTTCTACTTTGATTAGCGTCAAAAGGAGAAACTCATGACTATCACGTTCAAAACCATACGTACATCTCACACAAGTCTTCATTTACCACCTTCTTCTTATTTTATTGGTGCTCTAAAATTGTCAAAGAAAGAGGTGATTAGGAGTCCTATAACTTCGTTCTAGTTTGATTAGCATCAAAAGGAGCAATCCCATGACTATCGCGTTCAGAACAATGCGTACATCTCACACAAGTCTTTATTTAAAGAGACTTTCTTATTGTTTCATTTATTCTCTAAAATTATCAAAGAAAGAGATGATTATGAGTCCTATTACATCGTTCTAATTTGATTAGCATCAAAAGAAGCATTCCATGACTATCGCGTTAAAAACGATGTGTACATCTCACACAAGTCTGGATTTAGGGGAGAACTTATTATTGTTTCATTGGTTCCCTCAAATTATCAATGAAAGAGGTGATTATAAGTCCTATAACTTCTTTCTATTTAAATAAGCATTAAATGAAGCAATATCAATAGCGCCTTCAAAACGATCCGTACATCTAACACAAGTCTTCGTTTTGGGAGACCTTCTTATTGTTTCGTTAGTTCTCACAAATTGTCAAAATATAGGTGATTATGAGTCATATTACTTCGTTCTAGTTGAAATTAGCATCAAAAGGAGCAATCCAATCAATATCGCGTCCAAAACGATGCGTAGATCTCACACAAGTCTTCATTTAGGGAGACCTTCATATTGTTTCATTGGTTGTATAAAATTTAAAAAGAAAGTGGTGATTAAGAGTTGTATTACTTCTTTCTACTTTGATTTGCGTTAAAAGGAGAAACCCATGACTATTGCGTTCAAAACCATGCGTACATCTCTCACAAGTCTTCAGTTAGGGAGACCTTATTGTTTCATTGGTGTTCTAAAATTGTCAAAGAAATAGGTGATTAGGAGTCCTATAACTTCATTCTTGTTTGATTAGAATCAAAAGAAATAATTCCATGACTATCGCGTTCAAAACCATGTATACATCTCACACAAGTCTTCATTTAAGGAGACCTTCTTATTGTTTCATTGGTTCTCTAAAATTGTCAAAGAAAGAGCTGGTTAGGAGTTCTATTACTTCGTTCTAATATGATTAACATCAAAAGGAGCAATCCCATGACTATCGCATTAAAAACGATGCGTAGTACATCTCACACAAGTCTTGATTTGGGAAGACCTTCTTATTGTTTCATTGGTTTTCTCAAATTGTCAATGAAAGAGGTTTTTATGAGTCCTATGACTTCGTTCTAGTTTGATTTGCATCAAAAGGAGCAATCCTATCACTAGTGCCTTCAAAACGAGCCGTGCATCTCACACAAGTCTTCATTTAGGAAGTCCTTCTTATTGTTTCATTTGTTCTCTCAAATTGTAAAAATATAGGTGATTATGAGTCCTATTACATCGTTCTAGTTGAAGATAGAATCAAAAGGAGCAATCCCATCACTATCGCGTCCAAAACGATGCGTATATCTCACACAAGTCTTCATTTAGGGAGACCTTCATATTGTTCCATTGGTTGTTTTAAATTTACAAAGAAAGAGGTGATTAAGAGTTGTATTACTTCGTTCTACTTTGATTAGCGTCAAAAGGAGAAACCCATGACTATCACGTTCAAAACCATGCGTACATCTCACACAAGTCTTCATTTAGGGAGACCTTATTATTATTTCATTGGTGCCCTAAAATTATCAAAGAAAGAGGTGATTAGGAGTCCTAGAAATTTGTTCTTGTTTGATTAGCATCAAAAGGAGCAATCCCATGACTATCGCGTTCAGAACGATGCTTACATCTCACACAAGTCTTTATTTAAAAAGAATTTCTTATTGTTTCAATTGTTCTCTGAAATTATGAAAAAAAGAGATGATTATGAGTCCTATTACTTCGTTCTAATCTGATTAGCATCAAAAGAAGCATTCCATGACTATCGCGTTAAAAACGATGTGTACATCTCACACAAGTCTTGATTTAGGGGAGAACTTCTTATTGTTTCATTGGTTCCCTCAAAGTATCAAAGAAAGAGGTGATTATGAGTCCTATGACTTCTTTCTATTTAGATTAGCATTAAACGAAGCAATCCTATCAATAGCGCCTTCAAAATGATCCGTACATCTCACACAAGTCTTCGTTTAGGAAGACCTTCTTATTGTTTCATTAGTTCTCACAAATTATCAAAATATAAGTGATTATGAATCATATTACTTCGTTCTAGTTGAAAGTAGCATCAAAAGGAGCAATCCAATCAATATCGCGTCCAAAACGATGCGTAGATCTCACACAAGTCTTCATTTAGGGAGACCTTCATATTATTTCATTGGTTGTATCAAATTTACAAAGAAAGAGGTGATTAAGAGTTGTATTACTTCGTTCTACTTTGATTAGCGTTAAAAAGAGAAACCAATGACTGTGGCGTTCAAAACCATGCGTACATCTCTCACAAGTCTTCAGTTAGGGAGACCTTATTGTTTCATTGGTGTTCTAAAATTGTAAAAGATATAGGTGATTAGGAGTCCTATAACTTCATTCTTGTTTCATTAGCATCAAAAGGAGCAATTCCATGACTATCGCGTTCAAAACCATGTATACATCTCACACTAGTCTTCATTTAATGAGGCCTTCTTATTGTTTCATTGGTTCTCTACAATTGTAAAAGAATGAGCTGATTAGGAGTTATATTACTTCGTTCTAATATGATTAGCATCAAAAGGAGCAATCCCATGACTATCGCGTGAAAAACGATGCGTAGTACATCTCACACAAGTCTTGATTTAGGAAGACCTTCTTATTGTTTCATTGGTTTTCTCAAATTGTCAATGAAAGAGGTTTTTATGAGTCCTATGACTTCGTTCTAGTTTGATTTCCATCAAAAGGAGCAACCCTATCACTAGTGCCTTCAAAACGATCCGTACATCTCACACAAGTCTTCATTTAGGAAGTCCTTCTTATTGTTTCATTAGTTCTCTCAAATTGTAAAAATATAGGTGATTATAAGTCCTATTACACCATTCTAGTTGAAGATAGAATCAAAAGAAGCAATCCCATCACTATCGCGTCCAAAACGATGCGTAGATCTCATAGAAGTCTTCATTTAGGGAGACCTTCATATTATTCAATTGGTTGTTTCAAATTTACAAAGAAAGAGGTGATTAAGAGTTGTATTACTTCGTTCTACTTTGATTAGCGTCAAAAGGAGAAACCCATGACTATCACGTTCAAAACCATACGTACATCTCACACAAGTCTTCATTTACCACCTTCTTCTTATTTCATTGGTGCTCTAAAATTGTCAAAGAAAGAGGTGATTAGGAGTCCTATAACTTCGTTCTAGTTTGATTAGCATCAAAAGGAGCAATCCCATGACTATCGCGTTCAGAACAATGCGTACATCTCACACAAGTCTTTATTTAAAGAGACTTTCTTATTGTTTCATTTATTCTCTAAAATTATTAAAGAAAGAGATGATTATGAGTCCTATTACATCGTTCTAATTTGATTAGCATCAAAAGAAGCATTCCATGACTATCGCGTTAAAAACGATGTGTACATCTCACACAAGTCTGGATTTAGGGGAGAACTTATTATTGTTTCATTGGTTCCCTCAAATTATCAATGAAAGAGGTGATTATAAGTCCTATAACTTCTTTCTATTTAAATAAGCATTAAATGAAGCAATATCAATAGCGCCTTCAAAACGATCCGTACATCTAACACAAGTCTTCGTTTTGGGAGACCTTCTTATTGTTTCGTTAGTTCTCACAAATTGTCAAAACATAGGTGATTATGAGTCATATTACTTCGTTCTAGTTGAAATTAGCATCAAAAGGAGCAATCCAATCAATATCGCGTCCAAAACGATGCGTAGATCTCACACAAGTCTTCATTTAGGGAGACGTTCATATTGTTTCATTGGTTGTATAAAATTTAAAAAGAAAGTGGTGATTAAGAGTTGTATTACTTCTTTCTACTTTGATTTGCGTTAAAAGGAGAAACCCATGACTATTGCGTTCAAAACCATGCGTACATCTCTCACAAGTCTTCAGTTAGGGAGACCTTATTGTTTCATTGGTGTTCTAAAATTGTCAAAGAAATAGGTGATTAGGAGTCCTATAACTTCATTCTTGTTTGATTAGAATCAAAAGAAATAATTCCATGACTATCGCGTTCAAAACCATGTATACATCTCACACAAGTCTTCATTTAAGGAGACCTTCTTATTGTTTCATTGGTTCTCTAAAATTGTCAAAGAAAGAGCTGGTTAGGAGTTCTATTACTTCGTTCTAATATGATTAACATCAAAAGGAGCAATCCCATGACTATCGCGTTAAAAACGATGCGTAGTACATCTCACACAAGTCTTGATTTAGGAAGACCTTCTTATTGTTTCATTGGTTTTCTCAAATTGTCAATGGAAGAGGTTTTTATCAGTCCTATGACTTCGTTCTAGTTTGATTTGCATCAAAAGGAGCAATCCTATAACTAGTGCCTTCAAAACGAGTCGTGCATCTCACACAAGTATTCATTTAGGAAGTCCTTCTTATTGTTTCATTTGTTCTCTCAAATTGTAAAAATATAGGTGATTATGAGTCCTATTACATCGTTCTAGTTGAAGATAGAATCAAAAGGAGCAATCCCATCACTATCGCGTCCAAAACGATGCGTATATCTCACACAAGTCTTCATTTAGGGAGACCTTCATATTGTTCCATTGGTTGTTTTAAATTTACAAAGAAAGAGGTGATTAAGAGTTGTATTACTTCGTTCTACTTTGATTAGCGTCAAAAGGAGAAACCCATGACTATCACGTTCAAAACCATGCGTACATCTCACACAAGTCTTCATTTAGGGAGACCTTATTATTATTTCATTAGTGCTCTAAAATTGTCAAAGAAATAGGTGATTAAGAGTCCTAGAAATTCGTTCTAGTTTAATTAGCATCAAAAAGAGCAATCCCATGACTATCGCGCTCAAAATGATGCGTACATCTTACACAAGTCTTTATTTAAAGAGACTTTCTTACTGTTTCATTTGTTCTCTAAAATTATCAAAGAAAAAGATGATTATGAGTTCTATTACTTCGTTCAAATTTTATTAGCATCAAAATGTGCATTCCATGACTATCGCGTTAAAAATGATGTGCACATCTCACACAAGTCTTGATTTAGGAGAGAACTTCTGATTGTTTAATTGGTTCCCTCAAATTATCAAAGAAAGAGGTGATTATGAGTCCTATGACTTCTTTCTATTTAGATTAGCATTAAATGGAGCAATCCTATCAATAGCGCATTCAAAACGATTCGTACATCTCACACAAGTCTTCATTTAGGGAGACCTTATTGTTTCATTAGTTCTCACAAATTGTCAAAATATAGGTGATTATGAGTCATATTACTTCGTTCTAGTTGAAATTAGCATCAAAAGGAGCAATGCAATCAATATCGCGTCCAAAACGATCCGTAGATCTGACACAAGTCTTCATTTAGGGAGACCTTGATATTGTTTCATTGGTTGTATCAAATTTACAAAGAAAGAGGTGATTAAGAGTTTTATTACTTCGTTCTACTTTGATTAGCGTTAAAAGGAGAAACCCTTGACTGTGGCGTTCAAAACCATGCGTACATCTCTCACAAGTCTTTAGTTAGGGAGACCTTATTGTTTCATTGGTGTTCAAAAATTGTAAAAGAAATAGGTGATTAGGAGTCCTATAACTTCGTTGTTGTTTGATTAGCATCAAAAGGAGCAATTCCATGACTATTACGTTCAAAACAATGCATAGATCTCACACAAGTCTTCATTTAAGGAGACCTTCTTATTGTTTCATCGGTTCTCTAAAATTGTCAAAGAAAGAGCTGATTAGGAGTTCTATTACTTCGTTTTAATATGATTAGCATCAAAAGGAGCAATCCCATGATTATTGCGTTAAAAACGATGCGTAGTACATCTCACGCAAGTCTTGATTTAGGAAGACCTTCTTATTGTTTCATTGGTTTTCTTAAATTGCCAATGAAAGAGGTTTTTATGAGTCCTATGACTTCGTTCTAGTTTGATTTGCATCAAAAGGAGCAATCCTATCATTAGTGCCTTCAAAACGATCCGTACATCTCACACAAGTTTTTATTTAGGAAGTCCTTCTTATTATTTCTTTAGTTCTCTCAAATTATAAAAATATAGGTGATTATGAGTCCTATTACATCGTTCTAGTTTAAGATAGAATCAAAAGGAGCAATCCCATCACTATCGCGTCCAAAACGATGCGTAGATCTCACCGATGTCATCATTTAGGGAGATCTTCATATTGTTCCATTGGCTGTATCAAATTTACAAAGAAAGAGGCGATTAAGAGTTGTATTACTTCGTTTTTCTTTGATTAGCGTTAAAAGGAGAAACCCATGACTGTGACATTCAAAACCATGCGTACATCTCACACAAGTCTTCATTTAGGGAGACCTTATTATTTCATTGGTGCTCTAAAATTGTCAAAGAAAGAGGTGATTAGGAGTCCTATAACTTCGTTCTAGTTTGATTAGCATCAAAAGGAGCAATCCCATGACTATCGTGTTCAAAACGATGCGTACATCTCACACAAGTCTTTATTTAAAGAAACTTTCTTATTATTTCATTTGTTCTCTAAAATTATCAAAGAAAGAGATTATTATGAGTCCTATTACTTCGTTCTAATTTGATTAGCATCAAAAGGAGCATTCATTGACTATTGCGTTAAAAACGTTGTGTATATCTCACACAAGTCTTAATTTAGGGGAGAATTTCTTATTGTTTCATTGGTTCCCTCAAATTATCAAAGAAAGAGGTGATTATAGGTCCTATAACTTCTTTCTATTTAGATTAGCATTAAATGGAGCAATCCTATCAATATCGCCTTCAAAACGATCCGTACATTTCACACAAGTCTTCATTTAGAGAGACCTTCTTATTTTTTCATTAGTTCTCACAAATTGTCAAAATATAGGTGATTATGAGTCATATTACTTCGTTCTAGTTGAAATTAGCATCAAAAGGAGCAATCCAATCAATATCGCGTCCAAAACGATGCGTAGATCTCACACAAGTCTTCATTTAGGGAGACCTTCATATTATTTCATTGGTTGTATCAAATTGACAAAGAAAGAGGTGATTAAGAGTTGTATTACTTCGTTCTTCTTTCATTAGCGTTAAAAGGAGAAACCCATGACTGTGGCGTTCAAAACCATACGTACATCTCACATAAGTCTTCATTTAGGGAGACCTTATTGTTTCATTGGTGTTCTAAAATTGTCAAAGAAATAGGTGATTAGTAGTCCTATAACTCTGTTCTTGTTTGATTAGCATCAACAGGAGCAATTCCATGACTATCGCGTTCAAAACCATGCATACATCTCACACAAGTCTTCATTTAAGGAGACCTTCTTATTGTTTCATTGGTTCTCTCAAATTGTCAAAGAAAGAGGTGATTAGGAGTTCTATTACTTCGTTCTAGTATGATTAGCATCAAAAGGAGCAATCCCATGACTATCGCATTAAAAACGATGCGTAGTACATCTCACACAAGTCTTGATTTAGGAAGACCTTCTTATTGTTTCATCGGTTTTCACAAATTGTCAATGAAAGAGGTTTTTATGAGTCCAATGACTTCATTCTAGTTTGATTTGCATCAAAAAGAGTAGTCCAATCACTAGTGCCTTCAAAACGATCCGTACATCTCACACAAGTCTTAATTTAGGAAGACCTTCTTATTGTTTCATTAGTTCTCTCAAATTGTAAAAATATAGGTGATTATGAGTCCTATTACATCGTTCTAGTTGAAGATAGAATTAAAAGGAGCAATCCCATCAATATCGCGTCCAAAACGATGCGTAGATCTCACACAAGTCTTCATTTAGGGAGACCTTCATATTGTTCCATTGGTTGTTTCAAATTTACAAAGAAAGAGGTGATTAAGAGTTGTATTACTTCGTTCTACTTTGATTAGCGTCAAAAGGAGAAACCCATGACTATCACGTTCAAAACCATGCGTACATCTCACACAAGTCTTCATTTAGGGAGACCTTCTTATTATTTCATTGGTGCTCTAAATTGTCAAAGAAAGAGGTGATTAGGAGTCCTATAACTTCGTTCTAGTTTGATTAGCATCAAAAGGAGCAATCCCATGACTATCGCGTTCAAATCGATGCGTACATCTCACACAAGTCTTTATTTAAAGAGACTTTCTTATTGTTTCATTTGTTCTTTAAAATTTTCAAAGAAAGAGATTATTATGAGTCCTATTACATCGTTCTAATTTGATTAGCATCAAAAGGACCATTCCATGACTATCGCGTTAAAAACGATGTGTACATCTCACACAAGTCTTGATTTAGGGGAGAACTTCTTATTGTTTCATTGGTTCCCTCAAATTATCAAAGAAATAGGTGATTATGAGTCCTATGACTTCTTTCTGTTTAGATTAGCATTAAATAGAGCAATCCTATCAATAGCGCCTTCAAAACGATCCGTACATCTCACACAAGTCTTCGTTTACGGAGACCTTCTTATTTTTTCATTAGTTCTCACAAATTGTCAAAATATAGGTGATTATGAGTCATATTACTTCGTTCTAGTTGAAATTAGCATCAAAAGGAGCACTCCAATCAATATCGCGTCCAAAACGATGCGTAGATCTCACACAAGTCTTCATTTAGGGAGACATTCGTATTGTTTCATTGGTTGTATCAAATTTACAAAGAAAGAGGTGATTAAGAGTTGTATTACTTCGTTCTTCTTTGATTAGCGTTAAAAGGAGAAACCCATGACTTTGGCGTTCAAAACCATACGTACATCTCACACAATTCTTCATTTAGGGAGACCTTATTGTTTCATTTGTATTCTAGAAATAGGTGATTAGGAGTCCTATAACTTCGTTTTTGTTTGATTAGCATCAAAAGGAGTAATTCCATGACTATCGCGTTCAAAACCATGCATACATCTCACACAAGTCTTCATTTAAGGAGACCTTCTTATTGTTTCATTGGTTCTCTAAAATTGTCAAAGAAAGAGGTGATTAGGAGTTCTATTATTTCGTTCTAATATGATTAGCATCAAAAGGAGCAATCCCATGACTATCGCTTTAAAAACGATGCGTAGTATATCTCACACAAGTCTTGATTTAGGAAGACCTTTTTATTGTTTCATTGGTTTTCTCAAATTATCAATGAAAGAGGTTTTTATGAGTCTAATGACTTCGTTCTAGTTTGATTTGCATCAAAAGGAGCAGTCCAATCACTAGTGCCTTCAAAACGATCCGTACATCTCACACAAGTCTTCATTTAGGAAGGCCTTCTTATTGTTTCATTACTTCTCTCAGATTATAAAAATATAGGTGATTATGAGTCCTATTACATAGTTCTAGTTGAAGATAGAATCAAAAGGAGCAATCCCATCACTATCGCGTCCAAAACGATGCGTAGATGTCACACTAGTCTTCAGTTAGGGAGACCTTCATATTGTTCCATTGGTTGTTTCAAATTTATAAAGAAAGAGGTGATTAAGAGTTGTATTACTTCGTTCTACTTTGATTAGCGTCAAAAAGAGAAACTGCGTCGTTCTTTTTGTCGTTGTCATGGAAGTGTTATCACTTATGCTCTCTCAGACTTCAAAACTGCCTACCTTCAATTTTCTTTGGGGAACTGCATCTTTATCCATTACCCACCTTTGTTTTGCGGACGATATTCTTATTTTCTATCATGGTGATATTGGATCTGTGAAGAATTTTAATATTAGTCTTGATCGTTTCTCTTCTGGTTCGGGTCTTCTTATAAATGCCTCGAAGAGTATGTGTTTCCTCTCTCATGTCCCTCCCTCTCAAGCTGCTCTCATCTTAAACTGTCTTGGGTTCCACTTGGGAGTGTTCCCTGCTAAATTTTTGGGTGTTCCTTTGATCACCTCGAAATTAAGTCTTGCTGATTGTCGGCCTCTTCTTGACAAGATTACTTCCAAAATAAGCTCTTGGACTAATAAGTTTCTCTCTTATGCTGGTCGACTGCAACTTATCAAGTCTGTGTCATATTTGCATCTCAAACTTATTTGTCGGCTCATTTCATCCTTCCTGCTTCTGCTATTAAAGAACTTCAGTCTTCCCTGTCCAGATTTTTATGGAAAGGTCCTTCCATGGAAAAGCATGGCTCTAAAGTTGCCTGGGCAAAAATTTCCTTACCTTTTGCTGAAGGGGGTCTTGCTTTAAAGAGTCTTATTGATTGGAATAAATCACTTATTATTATGTATCTTTGGCATGTTGTTAATCCTTACTCTTCTTTTATTTGGGCAAAGTGGGTGCATGCTACTCAGCTAAAGAATAAATTCTTCTGGATTATTCCTACCCCCAATGATTGCTCCTGGATCTGGAGGAAAGTGCTTCAGTTTAGGGATCTTGAGGGTAGATACATCTCTTTTGATATCGGAAATGGTGATAGGACGAGCCTTTGGTTTGATCCTTAGCTTAGTCAAACCCCTTTGGCTACTTCTATGCACTCGTCTTTGATTATCAATTCTGGGCTGAGTCCAAATGCCTCTGTGGAGAGCATCATTCATAACTCTGAATGGGTTTGTCCTACCTCAAATCATCAGAATGTCATTGCCTTTCGTGGATCTTTTGACCTTTCTAGACCTTGCAATTCTGCAAAGAATGATGGCCTGCTCTGGGATGGTATTGGGGCAAAGGATGTTAAGGCTGCCACTATATGGAACTCTATTCGGAAGGTGGGATCTGCTGTGACTTGGCATAAATTGGTTTGGCATAAAATAGTCCCTCCTCGTCACTCTTTTCTCCTTTGGCTTGCCTTCCATAAGAGACTTCGAACAATTGATAAACTGATTCAATTTGGGCTTGATATTAACCCAATTTGTGTTCTTTGTTCCAATGATAGGGAAACTTTCAATCACCTTTTCTTTGAATGTCCTTTCTGGTTTCAGATTTTGGTTGCTGTCCTTCGGCTTTGTGGTTGGCGTGGGTTCAGTAGGAGTTGGTCGTCCATCACTGGGTTTATCACCAATTGTTCGTGCCCAAAATTTCATTACAGTCTTTTACATTTTGGTTTTGCTGCTGTGGTCTATAGGATTTGGCATGAACGTAATTCTCGGATTTTCTCAAAAAAATTTATCCCTGCAAGGATTATTATTCGTGATATTATTTATTTGCTTAAGTGTGGCCTTCATACTAATGTCAAGTTTCAAAAACTCAAGTCCAGATTATGCTATCAATCCCTTGTGTTGTAACTGGGACCTTGCATTTGTGTTTCATGGGACTGCATGGGATTGGGTGGGGTTCCTGCTAGTGGTTGGTCTTTGTTTTGATTTTGCTATGGGCAGGCCCTATTCCTTATGCTGCTATTTGTTTAGTTTGCTCTTTCTTTGCTGCTGCCTGCTGGATGCTGCTCCTGGATTCTCTGGTCCCTTTTACCTGTTATATTTTGACCTGCTATCTCTTTTGTTGCCGTTGCTTTGCTGCAAGTGTCTGTAGGTTGGCTGTCTGGTTCTAGTTGGCTGCTTTTATGGTTGCAGTCTTTGCATTCTCGGCTGTTTATGCAGTTCTCTGCAGTTCTGCTTTTTGGGTTTTGTTTCTGGTGCTGGTTACTATTGGTGCTGCAGTTGGTCAGCGTTTGTTTTGGATTGCAGGCTGGTTTTTAGGCTTGCCAGTTCTGTTGGGGCTAATTTTGCTGTTGCTTGTGAGTGCCTCCTTTGTTGGGCGTTTTATGTCCGCTGCAGGTTGGCAGTGGTTGGCTAACTGTTGCTGCAGGGTTTTTGGATTTTCATTTTATCTTGCTATTTGGCTGGCAGTGGTTGGCTAACTGTTGCTGCTTGTTGCTCCAGTTTTACTCCGGCTTGCTCAGTTTGTTGCCGTTACTGTTCTTATGCTGCTGTGGCTGGACTATAATGTTGTTGCTGCTATTTGGTGTTTTTTTTTTTGCTAAATTTAGACTGTATTAAAATAAAGAGAAGAGACAAAACCGCATGGGGAAACCCAATCGGAATATAGCAATGACATCATAGGACATGCCCTATGAAGTTAAGACTATATAAGATTACAAGGCAAACGCCCAACAAATTTGACGAGACAGAAAATGCCAAACAGTGCAACAAAGATTTTAACAGCATAAAATCAAACAGACCCAGCTGGTCAAAAGGCAGCTTCATCCAAACAAGGGATATGCACTAAGATACCAACCATCAATAACAGAAATAGCAGCATCAACAAACCAAAAGCCGCAGCACAAATGCTGTAGCAGCATAGAACAAACAAACCAATTAACTGCAGCAGACCTGCATAAGGCCAAGCAACAACAGCTCCAAAAGATAACAACATCAGGCCAAAACAGAAGCTGAAACCCAACAGAAGCTGGTGACTGCAGCCAATCAAAGCAGACAGGCATAGCAACCGACCATAAAATCCATCAAGCAATAACAGCAGCAGCCAAATGTTGCAAACAACCCAGCCGAAAGGAAGGAGAAAGGGCAACCAAGACAACCTAACGCAGCTGCTACCAAGACAACCTATGACAGCAAACCTGAATAGGGCAACCTAACGCAGCGAACATCAGCAAGAAGAAATCAGAGGGCAGTACAGCATCAGCAGCAACCTAGTAAAGAGCACCAGAAGAGATGAACACGGCATATGAGCACAGCATCAGATGAACACAGATGAGCACAGTACAACACACCAAAACTGGACAGCACAACAGAAGAACACTGTAGCAGAACACCAGAGGGCAACACAGCAGCAGCAGCATATCAGAAAAGAATCCCAACAATACACAGAAGCAGAAGAGGAACAAAGGAAGAAGCAATAAGCCAGCCCCAACATCAGACCGACACCAGCAGACCCACACTAGCAAACCCAACAGATGGCAACACCAGCCTGTAGACCAAAACAACCAGCCTGCAGACCACAGCAGCAGAACTATAAAACAACAGACGACGACAGCAGGAAGCAAGCAGTATCAAGCAGGCCGAAACTATAAAACAAGATGGTGGTAACAAGCTCTTGAATTAAGTTTCTGGAATCTGGCATTAGTGTGCAGGCCACACTTAAGCAAATGGACTAAATCTCTGATGATGACACGAGCCGGAGTGGACTTTTTGGAGAAAATCCTCAAGTTTCTTTCTTGCCAAATCCGATAAACCACAATGGCGAACCCAAGATGAAGTAAGCTATGAAGGAACTTTGAACCAGAGCAACCACAAATAAACGCAGTGATATGGGACCAGCTCCTACTTAAACCTCTCCACCCACACCGACGAAGCACAGCACCTAAAAGCTGAAACAAAAAATTACATTGGAAGAATAGGTGTTGGAAGGTTTCCCTCTCGGAACCACACAGGACACATATGGGATTAACATCAAGACCAAACAGAACCAGCCTATCCAAAGTCCTAAACCCCTTGTGGAAAGCAAGCCAGAGAAGGAAGGAGTAACGAGGGGGAATAATTTTGTGCCACACAAGACTATGCCACCCCACAGGCAACCCAACACAATGGATCGAGCTCCAAAAAATAGAGGCTTTAGCAGCCATAACCACCGAGTCATCCCAGAGAATCACATCTTGGTTATCAGAATTATAATTCCGAGAAAGGACAAAGGAATCCCGAAAGTTAATAACATCGTAATGGTTTGAGGAAGGAAGAACCCAACTAAAGTTATGGATAATGCAGCTCACAGTAGCATTAGGGCCAAGGCCAGAATTAGTAATCAGAGAAGAGTGAATTGAGGTAGCCAAAGGGGTGTGGTTTAACCACGGGTCAAACCAAAGACTGGTATTAGCTCTATTGCCAATAGAGAAGGAAATGTGACGACAAACAAGAGACCTAAGTTGGAGAACTTTCCTCCAAATCCAAGAACAATCATTAGGAATAGGGATGATCCAGAAGAATTTATTTTTAAGAGGGAAAGCCCGAATCCAAGAGGCCCAAAAGGAGGGGAAGGAAGGAGAAACAACATGCCAAAGATGCTTCAAGATCAAACCTTTGTTCCACTCCTCAAGGTTCTTTATAGCCAGGCCACCTTCATCAAGGGGAAAGGAAATTTTGTTCCAAGCAACTTTGGAGCCATACTTTTGCATAGATGGACCTTTCCAGAGAAATCTAGACATGGAAGACTTAGGGACTTTCAAAATAGAAACAGGGAGAATAAAATGAGCCGACCAATAGGTTTGAATGGCAAAGATAACAGATTTAATAAGTTGTAGCCTACCAGCGTAGGAGAGGAATTTATTAGTCGACGAAGTAATTCTGGAATTGATCTTTTCAAGAAGAGTGTGGCAATCAGCAAGGCTAAGCTTGGAAGTAATCAACGGAACGCCTAAGAACTTAGCAGGGAACCGTCCCAACTAGAAACCCAAGGTAGAAAGGATAGTAGCAGCCTGGGCAGGCGGAACATGGGAGAGATAACACATACTTTTCATGGTATTAATGTGCAACCCAGAAAGAGAAGAAAATTGATCAAGGCATTGTTTGATGATCTTAACTGAATCGGGGTCCCCATGGCAAAAAATAATAAGGTTGTCTGCAAAACAGAGATGCGTTAGAGATATGGAGGCAGTTTTCCAGTGATGATGAAAGGAAGGGTGCTTAGAAGCCTTGGAAAGCATGAGGGAAAGTACTTCCATGACAAGGACAAAGAGATAAAGAGATAAGGAGATAAGGGGTCACCTTGGCGGAGACCACGACCCCCTTTAAAATAACCACAAAGAGCACCATTGACCTTGATAGAAAAACTTGTAGAGGTAATACAAGCTTTGAACCAAAATAAGAATTTAGGAGGAAAGTTGAAGAGTTTAAGAGCAGCAATCAAGAATTCCCATGACACCGAGTCGAAAGCTTTCTTAAGGTCAATTTTCATTGCACAACGAGCGGAGCCAGAAGGCCTGTGTTGCTACTGCTATGCTGCTGCCGTTTCTGGTTTTGGTTGATGTTCTAGCCTGTTTGGGTTATATCTGCGGCCTGGGTTATTTCTGCTTGTTGCTTGTGCGTCTGATTGTGAAAGCATGCTGCTGCAGCTGTTCTTGTGTTCCTGATGTGCTGCTGCTGCTATCTCCTATAGTGCTGATATTTGTTTTGTTTTTGGTTGTAAACAATTTGTTTTTGGCATTATCTGTCTTTGATAGGTTTTTTGGGCATTTGCCTTGTTATCCTATATAGTCATGACATCATAGGGTCTGTCCTATGATGTCTATGCTATATTTTGGTTGGAGTTTCCCATGAGTTTGTTTCTTCTTTTATTTTAATACAGTCTAAATTTAGCAAAAAAAAAAAGTTTTCATTTAGGGAGACCTTCTTATTATTTCATTGGTGCTCTAAATTGTCAAAAAAAGAGGTGATTAGGAGTCCTATAACTTCGTTCTAGTTTGATTAGCATCAAAAGGAGCAATCCCATGACTATCGCGTTCAAAACGATGCGTACATCTCACACAAGTCTTTATTTAAAGGGACTTTCTTATTGTTTCATTTGTTCTCTAAATTTATCAAAGAAAGAGATGATTATGAGTCCTATTACTTCGTTCTAATTTGATTAGCATCAAAAGGAGCATTCCATGACTATCGCGTTAAAAACCATGTGTACATCTCACACAAGTCTTGATTTAGGGGAGAACTTCTTATTGTTTCATTGATTCCCTCAAATTATCAAAGAAAGAGGTGATTATGAGTTCTATGACTTCTTTCTATTTAGATTAGCATTAAATGGAGCAATCCTATCAATAGCGCCTTCAAAACGATCCGTACATCTCACACAAGTCTTCATTTAGGGAGTCCTTCTTAATGTTTCATTAGTTCTCACAAATTGTCAAAATATAGGTGATTATGAGTCATATTACATCGTTCTAGTTAAAATTAGCATCAAAAGGAGCAATCCAATCAATATCGCATCCAAAACGATGCGTAGATCTCACATAAGTCTTCATTTAGGGAGACCTTCATATTGTTTCATTGGTTGTATCAAATTTACAAAGAAAAAGGTGATTAAGAGTTGAATTACTTCGTTCTACTTTGATTAGCGTTAAAAGGAGAAACCCATGATTGTGGCATTCAAAATCATACGTACATCTCACACAAGTCTCCAGTTAGGGAGACCTTATTGTTTCATTGGTGTTCAAAAATTGTCAAAGAAATAGGTGATTAGGAGTCCTATAACTTCGTTCTTGTTTGATTAGCATCAAAAGAAGCAATTGCATGACTATCGCGTTCAAAACCATACATACATCTCACACAAGTCTTCATTTAAGGATACCTTCTTATTGTTTCATTGGTTCTCTAAAATTGTCAAAGAAAGAGGTGATTAGGAGTTTTATTACTTCGTTTTAATATGATTAGCATCAAAAGGAGTAATCCCATGACTATCGCGTTAAAAACGATGCGTAGCACATCTCACACAAGTCTTGATTTAGGAAGACCTTCATATTGTTTCATTGGTTTTCTTAAATTGTCAATGAAAGAGGTTTTTATGAGTTCTATGACTTCGTTCTAGTTTGATTTGCATCAAAAGAAGCAATCCAATCACTAGTGCCTTCAAAACGATCCGTACATCTCACACAAGTCTTCATTTAGGAAGACCTTCTTAATGTTTCATTAGTACTCTCAAATTGTAAAAATATAGGTGATTATGAGTCCTATTATATCGTTCTAGTTGAATATAGAATCAAAAGGAGCAATCCCATCACTATCGCGTCCAAAATGATGCGTAGATCTCACACAAGTCTTCATTTAGGGAGACCTTCATATTGTTCCATTGGTTGTTTCAAATTTACAAAGAAAGAGGTGATTAAGAGTTGTATTACTTCGTTCTACTTTGATTAGCGTCAAAAGGAGAAACCCATGACTATCACATTCAAAACCAAGCGTACATCTCACACAAGTCTTCATTTAGGGAGACCTTCTTATTATTTCATTGTTGCTCTAAAATTGTCAATGAAAGAGGTGATTAGGAGTCCTATAACTTCGTTCTAGTTTGATTTACATCAAAAGGAGCAATCCCATGACTATCGCGTTCAAAACGATGCGTACATCTCACACAAGTCTTTATTTAGAGAGACTTTCTTATTGTTTCATTTGTTCTCTAAAATTATCAAAGAAAGATGTGATTTTGAGTACTATTACTTCGTTCTAATTTGATTAGCATCAAAAGGAGCATTCCATGACTATCGCATTAAAAACGATGTGTACATCTCACACAAGTCTTGATTTAGGGGAGAAATTCTTATTGTTTCTTTGGTTCCCTCAAATTATCAAAGAAAGAGGTGAATATGAGCCTATGACTTCATTCTATTTAGATTAGTATTAAATGGAGCAATCCTATTAATAGTGCCTTCAAAACGATCCGTACATCTCACACAAGTCTTCATTTAGGGAGACCTTCTTATTGTTTCATTAGTTCTCACAAATTATCAAAATATAGCTAATTATGTGTCATATTACTTCGTTTTAGTTGAAATTAGCATCAAAAGGAGCAATCCAATCAATATCGCGTCCAAAACGATGCGTAGATCTCACACAAGTCTTCAATTAGAGAGACCTTCATATTGTTTCATTGGTTGTATCAAATTTACAAAGAAAGCGGTGATTAAGAGTTGTATTACTTCGTTCTACATTGATTAGCGTTAAAAGGAAAAACCCATGACTGTAGCGTTCAAAACCATGCGTACATTTCACACAGGTCTTCATTTAGGGAGACCTTATTGTTTTATTAGTGTTCTAAAATTGTCGAAGAAATAGTTGATTAGGAGTCCTATAACTTCGTTCTTATTTGATTAGCATCAAAAGAAGCAATTCCGTGACTATCGCGTTCAAAACCATACAAATATCTCACACAAGTCTTCATTTCAGGAGACCTTCTTATTGTTTCATTGGTTCTCTAAAATTGTCAAAGAAAGAGGTGATTAAGAGTTCTATTATTTCGTACTAATATGATTAGCATCAAAAGGAGCAATCCCATGACTATCGCGTTAAAAACGATGCGTAGGACATCTCACACAAGTCTTGATTTAGGAAGACCTTCTAATTGTTTCATTGGTTTTCTCAAATTGTCAATGAAAGAGGTTTTTATGCGTTCTATAACTTTGTTCTAGTTTGGTTTGCATCAAATGGAGCAATCCTATCACTAGTGCCTTCAAAACAATCCGTACCATCTCACACAAGTCTTCATTTAGGAAGACCTTCTTATTGTTTCATTAGTTCTCTCAAATTATAAAAATATAGGTGATTATGAGTCTTATTACATCGTTCTAGTTGAAGATAGAATCAAAAGGAGCAATCCCATCACTATCGCGTCCAAAACGATGCGTAGATCTCACACAAGTCTTCATTTAGGGAGACCTTCATATTGTTCCATTGGTTGTTTTAAATTTACCAAGAAAGAGGTGATTAAGAGTTGTATTACTTCGTTCTACTTTGATTAGCGTCAAAAGGAGAAATCCATGACTATCACGTTCAAAACCATGCGTATATCTCACACAAGTCTTTATTTAGGAAGACCTTCTTATTATTTCATTGGTGCTCTAAAATTGTCAAAGAAAGAGGTGATTATGAGTCCTAAAACTTCGTTCTAGTTTGATTACCATCAAAAAGAGCAATCCCATGACTATCGCGTTCAAAACGATGCGTACATCTCACACAAGTCTTTTTTTATAGAGACTTTTTTATTGTTTCATTTTTTCTCTAAAATTATCAAAGAAAGAGATGATTATGAGTCCTATTACTTCGTTCTAATTTGATTAGCATCTAAAGGAACATTCCATGACTATCGCATCAAAAACGATGTGTACATCTCACACAAGTCTTGATTTAGGGGAGAACTTCTTATTATTTTATTGGTTCTCTAAAATTGTCAAAGAAAGAGGTGATTAGGAGTTCTATTACTTCGTTCTAATATGATTAGCATCAAAAGGAGCAATCCCATGACTATCGCGTTAAAAACAATGCGTAGTACATCTCACACAAGTCTTGATTTGGGAAGACCTTCTTATTGTTTCATTGGTTTTCTCAAATTGTCAATGAAAGAGGTTTTTATGAGTCCTATGACTTCGTTCTAGTTTAATTTGCATCAAAAGGAGCAATCCTATCACTAGTGCCTTCAAAACGAGCCGTGCATCTCACACAAGTCTTCATTTAGGAAGTCCTTCTTATTGTTTCATTTGTTCTCTCAAATTGTAAAAATATAGGTGATTATGAGTCCTATTACATCGTTCTAGTTGAAGATAGAATCAAAAGGAGCAATCCCATCACTATCGCGTCCAAAACGATGCGTATATCTCACACAAGTCTTCATTTAGGGAGACCTTCATATTGTTCCATTGGTTGTTTCAAATTTACAAAGAAAGAGGTGATTAAGAGTTGTATTACTTCGTTCTACTTTGATTAGCGTCAAAAGGAGAAACCCATGACTATCACGTTCAAAACCATGCGTACATCTCACACAAGTCTTCATTTAGGGAGACCTTCTTATTATTTCATTGGTGCTCTAAAATTGTCAAAGAAAGAGGTGATTAGGAGTCCTATAACTTCGTTCTAGTTTGATTAGCATCAAAAGGACCAATCCCATGACTATCGCGTTCAAAACGATGCGTACATCTCACACAAGTCTTTATTTAAAAAGACTTTCTTATTGTTTCATTTGTTCTCTAAAATTATCAAAGAAAGAGATGATTATGAGTCCTATTACTTCGTTCTAATTTGATTATCATCTAAAAGAGCATTCCATGACTATCGCATTAAAAACGATGTGTACATCTCACACAAGTCTTGATATAGGGGAGAACTTCTTATTGTTTCATTGGTTCCCTCAAATTATCAAAATAAGAGGTGATTATGAGTCCTATGACTTCTTTCTGTTTAGATTAGCATTAAATGGAGCAATCCTATCAATAGCGCCTTCAAAACGATCCGTACATCTCACACAAGTCTTCATTTAGAGAGACCTTCTTATTGTTTCATTAGTTCTTAGAAATTGTCAAAATATAGGTGATTATGAGTCATATTACTTCGTTCTAGTTGAAATTACCATTAAAAGGAGCAATCCAATCAATATCGCATCCAAAACGATGCGTAGATCTCACACAAGTCTTCATTTAGGGAGACCTTCATATTGTTTCATTGGTTGTATCAAATTTATAAAGAAAGAGGTGATTAAGAGTTGTATTACTTCGTTCTACATTGATTAGCATTAAAAGGAGAAACCTATGACTGTGGCGTTCAAAACTATGCGTACATCTCACACAAGTCTTCATTTAGGGAGACCTTATTGTTTTATTGGTGTTCTAAAATTGTCAAAGAAATATGTGATTAGGTGTCCTATAACTTCGTCCTTGTTTGATTTGCATCAAAAGGAGAAATTCCATGACTATCGCTTTCAAAACCATGCATACATCTCACACAAGTCTTCATTTAAGGAGACTTTCTTATTATTTCATTGGTTCTCTAAAATTGTCAAAGAAAGAGGTGATTAGGAGTTCTATTACTTCGTTCTAAAAACGATGCGTAGTACATCTCACACAAGTCTTGATTTAGGAAGACCTTCTTATTGTTTCATTGGTTTTCTCAAATTGTCAATGAAAGATGTTTTTATGAGTCCTATAACTTCGTTCTAGTTTGGTTTGCATCAAAAGGAGCAATCCTATCACTAATGCCTTCAAAATGATCCGTACATCTCACACAAGTCTTCATTTAGGAAGACCTTCTTATTGTTTCATTAGTACTCTCAAATTATAAAAATATAGGTGATTACGAGTCCTATTACATCGTTCTAGTTGAAGATAGAATCAAAAGGAGCAATCCCATCACTATCGCATCCAAAACGATGCGTAGATCTCACACAAGTCTTCATTTAGGGAGACCTTCATATTGTTCCATTGGTTGTTTCAAATTTACAAAGAAAAAGGTGATTAAGAGTTGTATTACTTCGTTCTACTTTGATTAGCGTCAAAAGGAGAAATCCATGACTATCACGTTCAAAACCATGCGTATATCTCACAAAAGTCTTCATTTAGGGAGACCTTCTTATTATTTCATTGGTGCTCTAAAATTGTCAATGAAAGAGGTGATTAGGAGTCCTATAACTTCGTTCTAGTTTTATTAGCATCAAAAGGAGCAACCCCATGACTATCGCATTCAAAACGAAGCGTACATCTCACACAAGCCTTTATTTAAAGAGACTTTCTTATTGTTTCATTTGTTCTCTAAAATTATCACAGAAAGAGATGATTATGAGTCCTATTACTTCGTTCTAATTTGATTATCATCTAAAAGAGCATTCCATGACTATAGCGTTAAAAACGATGTGTACATCTCACATAAGTCTTGATTTAGGGGAGAACTTCTTATTGTTTCATTGGTTCCCTCAAATTATCAAAGAAAGAGGTGATTATGAGTACTATGACTTCTTTCTATTTAGATTAGCATTAAATGGAGCAATCCTATCAATACCGCCTTCAAAACGATCCGTACATCTCACACAAGTCTTCATTGAAGGAGACCTTCTTATTGTTTCATTAGTTCTCACAAATTGTCAAAATATAGGTGACTATGAGTCATATTACTTCGTTCTAGTTAAAATTAGCATCGAAAGGAGCAATCCAATCAATATCGCGTCCAAAACGATGCGTAGATCTCACACAAGTCTTCATTTAGGGAGTTATTCATATTGTTTCATTGGTTGTATCAAATTTACAAAGAAAGAGGCGATTAAGAGTTGTATTACTTCGTTCTTCTTTGATTAGCGTTAAAAGGAGAAACCCATGACTGTGACATTCAAAACCATGCGTACATCACACACAAGTCTTCATTTATGGAGACCTTCTTGTTTCATTGGTGTTCTAAAATTGTCAAAGAAATAGGTGATTAGGAGTCCTATAACTTAGCATCAAAAGGAGCAATTCCATGACTATCGCGTTCAAAACCATGCATACATCTCACACAAGTCTTCATTTAAAGAGACCTTCTTATTGTTTCATTGGTTCTCTAAAATTGTCAAAGAAAGAGGTGATTAGGTGTTCTATTACTTCGTTCTAATATGATTAGCATCAAAAGGAGCAATCCCATGACTATTTTTTTTAAAACGATGCGTAGTACATCTCACACAAGTCTTGATTTAGGAAGATCTTCTTATTGTTTCATTGGTTTTCTTAAATTGACAATGAAAGAGGTTTATATGAGTCCAATGACTTCGTTCTAGTTTGGTTTGCATCAAAAGGAGCAGTCCAATCACTAGTGCCTTCAAAACGATCCGTACATCTCACACAAGTCTTCATTTAGGAAGACCTTCTTATTGTTTCATTAGTTCTCTCAAATTATGAAAATATAGGTGATTATGAGTCCTATTACATCGTTCTAGTTGAAGACAGAATCAAAAGAAGCAATCCCATCACTATCGCGTCCAAAACGATGCGTAGATCTCACACAAGTCTTCATTTAGGGAGACCTTCATATTGTTCCATTTGTTGTTTCAAATTTACAAATAAAGAGGTGATTAAGAGTTGTATTACTTCGTTCTACTTTGATTAGCGTCAAAAGGAGAAACCTATGACTATCACGTTCAAAACTATGCGTACATCTCACACAAGTCTTCATTTAGGGAGACCTTCTTATTATTTCATTGGTGCTCTAAAATTGTCAAAGAAAGAGGTGATTAGGAGTTCTATTACTTCGTTCAAATATGATTAGCATCAAAAGGAGCAATTCCATGACTATCGCATTAAAAACGATGCGTAGTTCATCTCACACAAGTCTTGATTTAAGAGGACCTTCTTATTGTTTCATTGGTTTTGTCAAATTGTCAATTTAAGAGGTTTTATGAGTCCAATGACTTCGTTCTAGTTTGGTTTGCATCAAAACTAGTGCCTTCAAAACCATGCGTACATCTCACACAAGTCTTCATTTAGGTAGACGTTCTTATTATTTCACTTGGTGCTCTAAAATTGTCAAAGAAATAGGTGATTAGGAGTCCTATAAATTTGTTCTAGTTTGATTGGCATCAAAAGAAGCAATCCCATGACTATCGCATTCAAAACGATGCGTACATCTCACACAAGTCTTTATTTAAAGAGACTTTCTTATTGTTTCATTTGTTCTCTAAAATTATCATAGAAAGAGATGATTATGAGTCCTATTACTTCGTTTTAATTTGATTAGCATCAAAAGGAGCATTCCATTACTATCGCGTTAAAAACGATGTGTACATCTCACACAAGTCTTGATTTAGGGGAGAACTTCTTATTGTTTCTTTGGTTCCCTCAAATTATCAAAGAAAAAAGTGATTATGAGTCCTATGACTTCTTTCTATTTAGATTAGCATTAAATGGAGCAATCCTATCAATAGCGCCTTTAAAACGATCCGTACATCTCACACAAGTCTTCATTTAGAGAGACCTTCTTATTGTTTCATTAGTTCTCACAAATTGTCAAAATATAGGTGATTATGAGTCATATTACTTCGTTCTAGTTGAAATTAGCATCAAAAGGAGCAATCCAATCAATATCACGTCCAAAACGATGCGTAGATCTAACACAAGTCTTCATTTAGGGAGACATTCATATTGTTTCATTGGTTGTATCAAATTTACAAAGAAAGAGGTGATTAAGAGTTGTATTACTTCGTTCTTCTTTGATTAGCGTTAAAAGGAGAAACCCATGACTGTGGCGTTCAAAACCATGCGTACATCTCACACAAGTCTTCATTTAGGGAGACCTTATTGTTGGGTTTGTACGAAATCGTGACGCAATCAAATTGCAAAAATTAGCGGAAGCATGGTATGTCAAAGTTTAAAAAATTTCTACAAAACCATTACGCGGATCATCCTTTATGCAAATTATTAATTTAAAACGATAAATAAGAAGTTATGGAATCATACCCTTGTAAAACGAAGCTTCCACAGGTACGAGTTCAACTCCTTGTTCTTCGTGATCTCCTTGAATTTTTGGATTAGATTCCTTCCTTTGATCAACGTTAGCCACCCAAGTGTTTGGCCTCTAGAGGTGATCCACCAAGGAAGATGAATTATCAAGAAGGAGGGTGTTTGGCTAAACCTTAGTTTTCTATCCTCTATAGAAAAGGATTACTCTCCAACAATTGGAATTGCCTCAACTGATATCTATTATAAGACTCCTCTTATATAGATATTGGTCAACCCTTCTAATCCTATTAGACATGAAATTTCTTTTAATTAATTAAACTCCTTTAATTAATTTAGGCTTCCCACCACATGGGGAATAATTAATTAAATTCATTTAATTAATTTGTCTCCTAATCTTATTAAGAATAAATGAGAGTACTAATATTAAATTAATTACTAAACTCCTTTAGAAATTAAAATAATAATAATTGTAATAATATTAATAAGACTCCTCTTATTAATTTATATTTAATATTTTCAAAATATTAAATAATAAACATTAAGCTATTTAATTTATTCTATCACTATAGATTAAATTAATTACACTTAATGCATTATTACGATTATGCCATTACCTTCTTAAATAATTATTCTTCCTTTTATGGTGTGACCCTTTAGGTTCTCTATATTAAACCGGTTGTGAATAAATCAATTAGAACAATTCTAATCTTATTTAAATAAATAAATTAAACTAATAATCTATTTAAATAAATAATATTTATTCTACAATAGGGATAAGCCTCCCTAGCGATCAACGACTTTTCAGATAATATAGATTTCAACATTAATCATAAAAGAACCTGTGAGTAAATAGTTACCATACAATTCAATCCTTCCACCATACAATGTCCCAATTAAATATAAGACATGAATTTACTGTCAAGTCTTATTTTATTTAATTATATGTATTTCGATTAGAAAATACACAACTCCAAATAATGCAAATTAGAAACTCCTTTCTAATTTCATTTTACCTTGGCCAAGGATTCCTGGGTTGTCATTTAACGAATCACATAGGATATATCTCCTCTTTTACTAGAGGTGGTAGATTCTTTATTGATCATTCATTATCTCCATATGTAACTCATTATACCCAAGCATACCCTTTTATATACCCTAAAGGACTTTAAGGAATAAGTCAAAGTATAATTCATTACATACAAGATACTATGATGATCTCAAGTCCAAGGATCACTTGTACTACTATCACATTAGGAATTTCTATTGACAGGCGAGTAAAACTCCATTAGGTATTCCATAGCGAGTCACGTTCAGTGAACTTATTCTCCAATAAGCACCTACATACTTGCTTTAGTGTCTCCACACAAATGATCATGAGATCAATCATCGTCATCCAATGAGCAAGCAACATATGTACCAATCTATCCAGATTTACTAATCCCCTTTTTAGTAATCCCACGATTGGAAACTATTTTAGTTTTAGAGCTTTCTAAGAATTTAGATCTCATTAGCATGATCATCATCATGATTCTAAAAGCATTGCTTAAAACTATGGGTTATTTACATATTTTAAAAACAGCACCATGTAGATAATTAAATGCCTTTAATAAATGAATATTTTATTAATAAATAAATAAGATTGTTTACAAAGTACGTGCTTTATCATCATACATGATTGGCTTGTATGCACACTACTATCAATCTCCCACTTGCACTAAAGCCAATCGCCATGGTATCTCATACCCATCTTCTCTAAGTGACGATCAAACTGCTGTTGTGTTAAAGCTTTAGTAAATGGATCTGCAATGTTGTCTTGAGAGTCTACACGCTCCAAGGTGACGTATCCTCTTTCAATGATCTCCCTGATCAAGTGAAATCGTCGCAACACGCGTTTAGATTTTTGATTAGACCTTGGTTCCTTAGCCTGTGCAACTGCTCCTGTGTTGTCACAGTAAACGGGAACTGCTTCTCCAATGCTAGGAACAATACCAAGTTCAGTTATAAACTTCTTCATCCAAACAGCTTCCTTTGCAGCTTCACTTGCAGCTATATACTCTGCCTCTGTCACTGAATCAGCAACTGTTTGCTGCTTGGAACTCTTTCAACTCACTGCGCCTCCGTTCAAGGTAAAAATATACCCCGAAATAGATTTACTGTCATCTTGGTCCGTTTGAAAACTTGAGTCTGTGAAGCCCTCGAGTTTTAATTCAGACCCACCGTAGACAAGAAAAATATCCTTAGTCCTTCTCAAGTATTTTAGGATATTCTTCACTGCCTTCCAGTGCTCTTCTCCTGGATTCGACTGGTATCTGCTCGTTACACTAAGTGCATGAGCAACATCCGGTCTAGTACATATCATACTGTACATGATAGATCCTATTGCAGAAGCATAAGGGATCTTACTCATACGGGCTCTCTCCTCAGGTGTCTTTCTGTTTCTTGGAGAGATGTATTCCATGGCTCATCGGCATGAGACCTCTTTTGGAATCTTCCATGCTAAATCTCTTTAGCATTGCATCAATGTACGTTCCTTGGGATAAACCAAGCATCCTTTTAGATCTATCTTTATAGATCTTTATCCCCAAAATATAGGATGCTTCTCCCAAGTCCTTCATGGAGAAGTGTTTAGATAACCAGATTTTAATCGATTGTAGCATAGGAATGTCATTCCCTATCAGTAATATATCATCAACATATAATACAAGGAATGAAACTGCGCTCCCACTAACCTTCTTGTACACACATGGTTCATCGTCGTTTTTGATAAAATCAAACTCTTTGATTGTCTCATCAAAACGAATATTCCATTTACGAGAAGCTTGCTTCAATCCATAAATGGATCGTTGCAGCTTACAGACTTGATTTGTTCCAACCTTTGAAACAAATCCCTCTGGCTGTGTCATATACACATCCTCCTCAAGTTTCCTATTGAGGAAGGCCATTTTCACGTCCATCTGCCAGATCTCATAGTCGTTATAAGCTGCAATCGCAAGCAAAATCCGAATGGACTTGAGCATAGCTACTGGTGAAAAGGTTTCATCATAGTCAACTCATTGTCTTTGTTTGAAACCTTTTGCAACCAGTCGGGCCTTATAGGTCTATACCTTGCCCTCCGCTCCAGTCTTTCTTTTAAAGACCCATTTACACCCAATAGGCTTAATGCCGTCAGGTGGTGAAACCAAAGTCCATACTTTATTTTCATACATGGAGTCCATTTCGGATTTCATAGATTCAAGCCATTTTCCTGAGTCTTTATTACTTATAGCCTGTTCGTAATTCAATGGATCATCATCATTCATGATGTGTACCTCATCGTCATCCTCTATAACGAATCCATACCTCTCAGGTATCTTCGGTACTCTTCCAGATTTATGAATAGGGTGTGGTATAGTAGGTTCTTCTACTTGGTCAGGTACCTGACTTTGATCCGTGGTAATTTATGGTTCTTGAACTTCTTCAAGATATATCTTACTCCCACTGACCCCTTCATGGATAAACTCCTTTTCCAAGAAGGCAGCATGTTTCGCAACAAACACCTTTTGATCAGTTGGATGATAGAAATAATACCCTAAAGTTTCTTTAGGGTATCCCACAAATCTACATTTATCGGATTTAGTCTGTAGCTTATCATTTTCAAACTTTTTGACATAAGCTGGGCAACCCCAAGTCTTAACATGCTTAAGATTTGGTTTCCTCCCCTTCCACATCTCATATGGAGTCTTTGGGGCGGATTTAGTAGGTACCTTGTTAAGTAGGTATGCAGCCGTTTCTAGGGCATATCCCCAGAAAGAAATTGGAAGGTCGGTAAAACTCATCATGGATCGAACCATGTCCAACAGTGTTCGATTTCTCCTTTCAGATACTCCATTTAACTGTGGTGTACCTGGAGGAGTCCATTGTGAGATTATACCATTTTTTTTAGACAATTGAGAAACTCACCGCTTAAGTATTCTCCACCTCGATCTGATCAAAGTATCTTTATACTCTTGCCCGTTTGTTTCTCTACTTCACTTCTGAACTCTTTGAACTTTTCAAATGATTCTGACTTGTATTTCATTAAATACACATATCCAAATCTTGAGTGATCATCAGTGAAAGTAATAAAATAAGAATACCCACCCCGTGCACTTGTTGTCATAGGTCCACAAACGTCTGTGTGAATCAATGCCAACAACTCTGTAACTCTTTCTCCTTTTCCACTAAAAGGAGATTTAGTCAATTTACCCATGAGACAAGAATCACAAGTTGGATATGATTCATAATCAGATAACTCAAGGAGCCCATCTTTATGCAACTTGGATAATCTTGTTTCATTGATATGACCGAGTCTACAGTGCCACATGTAGGTATAATTAATATCATCTCTTTTCCTTTTCTTAGTTTGTTCAATTTGAAAAATATTTTCTTGTAAGTCAAGTGTATAAAGTCCATTTCGCAAATTTCCAACACCATATAAAACATCGTCTTTATAAATAGATCAACTATTGTTCTTTATAACAACGTTAAATCCTTCCATATCCAATACAGAAATTGAAATAATGTTTTTAATAATATTCGGAACATAATAACAATTATTAAGATAAATGGACTTGCCCGAAGGCATTGCTAAATAATAAGTTCCTACAGCTAATGCAGCAACCTTTGCTTCATTCCCCACTCGTAGGATCACCTCATCATTGTTCAGCTTTCTACTTCTGACCAGTCCCTTCACATTATTACATATGTGAGAACCACATATGGTATCCAATACCCAAGTAGAATTTTGACTTTCTGAAAAATTAATTTCAATCATGAACAAACCTTGATTGGAAGTCAAAGCTTCTCCAAGCTTCTTCTTTGCCAGAAACTTCTTGTAATTCCTCTTCCAATGACCCGGCTCGTTGCAATGGAAGCACATTCCTTTGCTAGCTAGATCAGATTTCTTTTGTTCCTTTATGTTCACTTTGCCCTTGGTCATCCGAGATCGGAAGAGCTCCTTAGATATCTCATATCTAGCAGTCCTACTTTGTTCACCATACAACTCCTTGAGGTGAATCAACATAGTAGGAGCATCCATGTTTTCGTGCTGACGCTGAAACTCTTTATTCATGGATGCGAGCATGATGCATTGAGCCACAGA
Source organism: Panax stipuleanatus (assembly GCA_020205555.1). NCBI lineage: Eukaryota > Viridiplantae > Streptophyta > Magnoliopsida > Apiales > Araliaceae > Panax > Panax stipuleanatus. Next base: position 33,382,769 of record CM035115.1, read on the forward strand.
TGCATCATCTTGCCACTTTACAATGGTGGCAATCTCTTCCTCAGAGGCTGTTTCTGGAACAGTTTCAGGGACAGGTGAGTTTAGGACATAAGAAATCTTTTCAGCAGTGAGAACTATTCTCAGATTTCTTAGCCAGTTCGTATAATTCGGCCCGGTAAGCTTATTAGCATCAAGTATGCTTCGCAATGAAATTAGTGATTTTGACATTTTTAAAATTCTGCATGTGAAAAACAACATTTTAGCAAACATTCATTTTATTAATTTTGCATACCAAAATAAATTTAGGTCTTTATTTTAAATTGGTATCTCCCACTATTTTTATCAAACTATATTACCCTCACTTATATAGTTCGGCAACATCTAATTAAAGATTTGCTAGTGAGAATAAGGATCCCATTTCAAATGTATATAACCTTGTGGATAGCACAACAAGCGATATACAAATAAATAGGTAGACAACTCTTGTCAATTACATCACTATATAACTCCTTTTATTTTGCCTCTTAAATCATAATGGTCAAGTGTGTGCACATCCGAACTAAAATGATTTAAATTAAGTCCAGCCTAGCACTTCCATAAATTCAAAAAAGAAAAATGTTCGTCCTTGTGGATAGCACAACAAGACTAGATCGTTCAATTTTCTTGATAAGCATCAAATGTGATTAATTAACATCTTAAATATGCAATACTCTCCTTGTGGATAGCACAACAAGCTCATATTAAATATTTAATACTCCATTAATTTATCATGCTAGAAGGCGACGTTCGATATTTCAAATATCATTTGAACGCTTCGGACTTAATATTATTTCTTTGAGGGGTTTGTTATTATTTGTCTCATCTTGTTTAGCGTGCATGCACATATATATATATATATATATATATATATATATATATATATATATAATATGCGTCATTTTATTAAACATGCGAAGCATGTTTGCATAAAATATAATATATATAATATTTAGCATGCAATATAGAATACTATATTCTACCCGGATTGATTATGAACTTTTATTCTAGTTTGGTTCACTAGAGCCACCAAGTGAACCAAAAGGTCAAACCTAGGAGTGCAAGAATTTAAATTTAAATATAACTATTACATTTAAACCCGGGCTCCATACAAACGGGTCTTCACGCGCTCCTTGCTCCTTGCTCCTTGGTCTCCAATTTCTTCAAGATAATTCTAACTATTTCTATTACATTAAACTATTTAATTTAAATAGAAACCTTGATCAGCAGTCAAGGGGAAGTACATAGGAGGGAGATAGAATTTTACATCAAGAAAAAAAAAATTAGAGAAGACGAGGTACACATACCCCATTTAATAAAACTCATTCATTCAAGCATTCAACTAAAATAAAATCCAATCACATTGGTCAAATAGTCCATAATCAATCCCCATTTATTATCATATATATCACCATATATATCAATAAATAAATATTCATCTCATGAATTAAAACATTCCATATATATATGAATATCATTTAATGGGCAATTTTAAATTGCATGAAATCCAATTTCAAGATTAAAATAAACTCTTTATTTTAATTATAAAATTATTTAGAATATAATATATAAATATATCATATATATATATATATATATTTGATATTACCGTATATATTATATATATTTATATAACGAATCAGGTTATATATATATATATATATATATATATATATATAATATAAATTCACATTTATTTTTTTAAAAGAAGTCACCTTCTTTTATTAAAAGAGTCCTGCAAGTTTATTAAAAGAGTCATTTCCTGATGGGTCACCTTCTTTTTGGAGTAAGAAAGAGACAACACCTTTTCTTTGCAGAATTCAAGATTAGCACCCAAAAAAAAAAATTGTGATTCGTCCCAAAAAAAAACGTCATTTTTTTTCTTAAAAAAAAAAATTTTATACAATAAAATTATGCCCAATAAATTATTTTAAATACATACCCCTATGTATATGAAATCAAAAATAAATCAATAATTGCATAAAGGTTTGGCTCTGATGCCACTGTTGGGTTTGTACGAAATCGTGACCGCAATCAAATTGTAAAAATTAGCGGAAGCATGGTATATCAGAGTTTAAAATTTTTTTACAAAACCATTATCCGGATCATCCTTTATGTAAATTATTAATTTAAAACGATAAATAAGAAGTTATGGAATCATACCCTTGTAAAACGAAGCTTCCACAGGTACGAGTTCAACTCCTTGTTCTTCGTGATCTCCTTAAATTTTGGATTAGATTCCTTCCTTTGATCAACGTTAGCCACCCAAGTGTTTGGCCTCTAAAAGTGATCCACCAAGGAAGATGAAATATCAAGAAGGTGAGTGTTTGGCTAAACTTTAGTTTTCTATCCTCTATAGAAAATGATTACTCTCCAACAATTGGAATTGCCTCAACTGATATCTATTATAAGACTCCTCTTATATAGATATTGGTCAACCCTTCTAATCCTATTAGACATGGAATTTCTTTTAATTAATTAAACTCCTTTAATTAATTTAGGCTTCCCACCACATGGGGAATAATTAATTAAATTCATTTAATTAATTTGTCTCCTAATCTTATTAAGAATAAATGAGAGTACTAATATTAAATTAATTACTAAACTCCTTTAGAAATTAAAATAATAATAATTGTAATAATATTAATAAAACTCCTCTTATTAATTTATATTTAATATTTTCAAAATATTAAATAATAAACATTAAGCTATTTAATTTATTCTATCACTATAGATTAAATTAATTACACTTAATGCATTATTACGATTATGCCATTACATTCTTAAATAATTATTCTTCCTTTTATGGTGTGACCCTTTAGGTTCTCTATATTAAACCGGTTGTGAATAAATCAATTAGAACAATTCTAATCTTATTTAAATAAATAAATTAAACTAATAATCTATTTAAATAAATAATATTTATTCTACAATAGGGATAAGCCTCCCTAGCGATCAACGACTTTTCAGATAATATAGATTTCAACATTAATCATAAAAGAACCTGTGAGTAAATAGTTACCATACAATTCAATCCTTCCACCATACAATGTCCTAATTAATTATAAGACATAAATTTACTGTCAAGTCTTATTTTATTTAATTATATGTATTTCGATTAGAAAATGCACAACTCCAAATAATGCAAATTAAAAACTCCTTTCTAATTTCATTTTACCTTGGCCAAGGATTCCTGGGTTGTCATTTAACGAATCACATATGATATATCTCATCTTTTACTAGAGGTGGTAGATTCTTTATTGATCATTCATTATCTCCATATATAACTCATTATACCCAAGCATACCCTTTTATATACCCTAAAGGACTTTAAGGAATAAATCAAAGTATAATTCATTACATACAAGATACTATGATGATCTCAAGTCCAAGGATCACTTGTACTACTATCACATTAGGAATTCCTATTGACAGGCGAGTAAAACTCCATTAGGTATTCCATAGCGAGTCACGTTTAGTGAACTTATTCTCCAATAAGCACCTACATACTTGCTTTAGTGTCTCCACACAAATGATCATGAGATCAATCATCCTCATCCAATGAGCAAGCAACATATGTACCAATCTATCCGGATTTACTAATCCCCTTTTTAGTAATCCCATGATTGGAACTATTTTAGTTTTAGAGCTTTCTAAGAATTTAGATCTCATTAGCATGATCATCATCATGATTCTAAAAGCACTGCTTAAAACTATGGGTTATTTACATATTATAAAAACAGCACCATGTAGATAATTAAATGCCTTTAATAAATGAATATTTTATTAATAAATAAATAAAATTGTTTACAAAGTACGTGCTTTATCATCATACATGATTGGCTTGTATGCACACTACTATCACTTATTGTTTCATTGGTGTTCTAAAATTGTCAAAGAAATAGGTGATTAGGAGTCCTATAACTTCGTTCTTGTTTGATTAGCATCAAAAGGAGCAATTCCATGACTATCGCGTTCAAAACCATGCATACATCTCACACAAATCTTCATTTAAAGAGACCTTCTTATTATTTCATTGGTTCTCTAAAATTGTCAAAGAAAGAGGTGATTAGGAGTTTTATTACTTTGTTCTAATATGATTAGCATCAAAAGGAGCAATCCCATGACTATCGCATTAAAAACGATGCGTAGTACATCTCACACAAGTCTTGATTTAGGAAGACCTTCTTATTGTTTCATTGGTTTTCTCAAATTGTCAATGAAAGAGGTTTTATGAGTCCAATGAAGTCGTTCTAGTTTGGTTTGCATCAAAAGGAACAGTCCAATCACTAGTGCCTTCAAAACGATCCGTACATCTCACACAAGTCTTCATTTAGGAAGACCTTCTTATTATTTCATTAGTTCTCTCAAATTATAAAAATATAGATGATTATGAGTCCTATTACATCGTTCTAGTTGAAGATAGAATCAAAAGGAGGAATCCCATCACTATCGCGTCCAAAACGATGCATTTATCTCACACAAGTATTGATTTAGGGAGACCTTCATATTGTTCCATTAGTTGTTTCAAATTTACAACGAAAGAGGTGATTAAGAGTTGTATTACTTCGTTCTACTTTGATTAGTGTCAAAAGGAGAAACCCATGACTATCACGTTCAAAACCTATGCGTACATCTCACACAAGTCTTCATTTAGGGAGGCCTTCTTATTATTTCATTGGTGCCTTAAAATTGTCAAAGAAAGAGGTGATTAGGAGTTCTGTAACTTCGTTCTAGTTTGATTAGGTCCAAAAGGAGCAATCTCATGACTATCGCGTTCAAAACGATGCGTACATCTCACTCAAGTCTTTATTTAAAGAGACTTTCTTATTGTTTCGTTTGTTCTCTAAAATTATCACAGAACGAGATAATTATGAGTCCTATTACTTCGTTCTAATTTGATTAGCATCAGAAGGAGCATTCCATGACTATCGCGTTAAAAATGATGTGTACATCTCACACAATTCTTGATTTAGGGTAGAACTTCTTATTGTTTCATTGGTTCCCTCAAATTATCAAAGAAAGAGGTGATTAATGAGTCCTATGACTTCTTTCTATTTATATTAGCATTAAATGGAGCAATCCTATCAATAGAGCCTTCAAAACGATCCGTACATCTCACACAAGTCTTCATTGAGGGAGACCTTCTTATTGTTTCATTAGTTCTCACAAATTGTCAAAATATAGGTGACTATGAGTCATATTACTTCGTTCTAGTTGAAATTAGCATCAAAAGGAGCAATCCAATCAATATCGCGTCCAAAACGATGCGTAGATCTCACACAAGTCTTCATTTAGGGAGTCATTCATATTATTTCATTGGCTGTATCAAATTTACAAAGAAAGAGGCGATTAAGAGTTGTATTACTTCGTTCTTCTTTGATTAGCGTTAAAAGGAGAAACCCATGACTGTGACATTCAAAACCATGCGTACATCTCACACAAGTCTTCATTTAGGGAGACCTTATTGTTTCACTGGTGTTTAAAAATTGTCAAAGAAATAGGTGAATAGGAGTCCTATAACTTCGTTCTTGTTTGATTAGCATCAAAAGGAGCAATTCCATGACTACCGCGTTCAAAACCATGCATACATCTCACACAAGTCTTCATTTAAAGAGACTGTCTTACTGATTCATTGGTTCTCTAAAATTATCAAAGTAATAGGTGATTAGGAGTTCTATTACTTCGTTCTAATATGATTAGCATCAAAAAGAGCAATCCCATGACTATCGCGTTAAAAACGATGCGTAGTACATCTCACACAAGTCTTGATTTAGGAAGACATTCTTATTGTTTCATTGGTTTTATCAAATTGACAATGAAAGAGGTTTTTATGAGTCCAATGACTTCGTTCTAGTTTGGTTTGCATCAAAAGGAGCAGTCCAATCACTAGTGCCTTCAAAACGATCCGTACATCTCACACAAGTCTTCATTTAGGAAGACCTTCTTATTGTTTCATTAGTTCTCTCAAATTATAAAAATATAGTTGATTATGAGTCCTATTACATCGTTCTAGTTGAAGATAGAATCAAAAGGAGCAATCCCATCACTATCGCGTCCAAAACGATGCGTAGATCTCACACAAGTCTTCATTTAGGGAGACCTTCATATTATTCCATTGGTTGTTTCAAATTTACAAATAAAGAGGTGATTAAGAGTTGTATTACTTCGTTCTACTTTGATTAGCGTCAAAAGGAGAAACCTATGACTATCACGTTCAAAACTATGCGTACATCTCACACAAGTCTTCATTTAGGGAGACCTTCTTATTATTTCATTGGTGCTCTAAAATTGTCAAAGAAAGAGGTGATTAGGAGTTCTATTACTTCGTTATAATATGATTAGCATCAAAAGGAGCAATTCCATGACTACCGCGTTAAAAACGATGCGTAGTACATCTCACACAAGTCTTGATTTTGGAAGACCTTCTTATTGTTTCATTGGTTTTCTCAAATTATCAATGAAAGAGGTTTTATGAGTCCAATGACTTCGTTATAGTTTGGTTTACATCAAAAGTAGTGCCTTCAAAACCATACGTACATCTCACACAAGTCTTCATTTAGGGAGACGTTCTTATTATTTCATTGGTGCTCAAAAATTGTCAAAGAAATAGGTGATTAGGAGTCCTACAAATTCGTTCTAGTTTGATTAGCATCAAAAGGAGCAATCCCATGACTATCGCGTTCAAAATGATGCGTACATCTCACACAAGTCTTTATTTAAAGAGACTTTCTATTCTTTCATTTGTTCTCTAAAATTATCACAGAAAGAGATGATTATGAGTCCTATTACTTCGTTTTAATTTGATTAGCATCAAAAGGAGCATTCCATTACTATCGCGTTAAAAACGATGTGTACATCTCACACAAGTCTTGATTTAGGGGAGAACTTCTTATTGTTTCATTGATTCCCTCAAATTATCAAAGAAAGAAGTGATTATGAGTCCTATGACTTCTTTCAGTTTAGATTAGCATTAAATGGAGCAATCCTATCAATAGCGCCTTCAAAACGATCCGTACATCTCACACAAGCCTTCATTTATTGTTTCATTAGTTCTCACAAATTGTCAAAATATAGGTGACTATGAGTCATATTACTTCGTTCTAGTTGAAATTAGCATCAAAAGGAGCAATCCAATCAATATCGCGTCCAAAACGATGCGCAGATCTCACACAAGTCTTCATTTAGGGAGTCATTCATATTCTTTCATTGGTTGTATCAAATTTACAAAGAAAGAGGCGGTTAAGAGTTGTATTACTTCGTTCTTCTTTGATTAGCGTTAAAAGGAGAAACCCATGACTGTGACATTCAAAACCATGCGTACATTTCAAACAAGTCTTCATTTAGGGAGACCTTATTATTTCATTGGTGTTCTAAAATTGTCAAAGAAATAGGTGATTAGGAGTCCTATAACTTTGTTCCTGTTTGATTAGCATCAAAAGGAGCAATTCCATGACTATCGCGTTCAAAACCATGCATACATCTCACACAAGTCTTCATTTAAAGAGACCTTCTTATTGTTTCATTGGTTCTCTAAAATTGTCAAAGAAAGAGGTGATTAGGAGTTCTATTACTTCGTTCTAATATGATTAGCATCAAAAGGAGCAATCCCATGACTATCGCGTTAAAAACGATGCGTAGTACATCTCACACAAGTCTTGATTTAGGGAGACCTTCATATTGTTCCATTGGTTGTTTCAAATTTACAAAGAAAGAGGTGATTAATAGTTATATTACTTCGTTCTACTTTTATTAGCGTCAAAAGGAGAAACCTATGACTATCACGTTCAAAACCATGCGTACATCTCACACAAGTCTTCATTTAGGGAGACCTTCTTATTATTTCATTGGTGCCTTAAAATTATCAAAGAAAGAGGTGATTAGGAGTTCTGTAACCTCGTTCTAGTTTGATTAGATCCAAAAGGAGCAATCTCATGACTATCGCGTTCAAAACGATGCGTACATCTCACTCAAGTCTTTATTTAAAGGGACTTTCTTATTGTTTCATTTGTTCTCTAAAATTATCACAGAAAGAGATGATTATGAGTCCTATTATTTCGTTCTAATTTGATTAGCATCAGAAGGAGCATTCCATGACTATCGCGTTAAAAACGATGTGTACATCTCACACAAGTCTTGATTTAGGGGAGAACTTCTTATTGTTTCATTGGTTCCCTCAAATTATCAAAGAAAGAGGTGATTATAAGTCCTATGACTTCTTTCTATTTAGATTAGCATTAAATGGAGCAATCCTATCAATACCGCCTTCAAAACGATCCGTACATCTCACACAAGTCTTCATTGAGGGAGACCTTCTTATTGTTTCATTAGTTCTCACAAATTGTCAAAATATAGGTGACTATGAGTCATATTACTTCGTTCTAGTTGAAATTAGCATCAAAAGGAGCAATCCAATCAATATCGCATCCAAAACGATGCGCAGATCTCACACAAGTCTTCATTTAGGGAGTCATTCATATTCTTTCATTGGTTGTTTCAAATTTACAAAGAAAGAGGCGGTTAAGAGTTGTATTACTTCGTTCTTCTTTGATTAGCGTTAAAAGGAGAAACCCATGACCGTGGCGTTCAAAACCATGCGTACATCTGACACAAGTCTTCATTTAGGGAGACCTTATTATTTCATTGGTGTTCTAAAATTGTCAAAGAAATAGGTGATTAGGAGTCCTATAACTTTGTTCCTGTTTGATTAGCATCAAAAGGAGCAATTCCATGACTATCGCGTTCAAAACCATGCATACATCTCACACAAGTCTTCATTTAAAGAGACCTTCTTATTGTTTCATTGGTTCTCTAAAATTGTCAAAGAAAGAGGTGATTAGGAGTTCTATTACTTCGTTCTAATATGATTAGCATCAAAAGGAGCAATCCCATGACTATCGCGTTAAAAACGATGCGTAGTACATCTCACACAAGTCTTGATTTAGGGAGACCTTCATATTGTTCCATTGGTTGTTTCAAATTTACAAAGAAAGAGGTGATTAATAGTTATATTACTTCGTTCTACTTTTATTAGCGTCAAAAGGAGAAACCTATGACTATCACGTTCAAAACCATGCGTACATCTCACACAAGTCTTCATTTAGGGAGACCTTCTTATTATTTCATTGGTGCCTTAAAATTATCAAAGAAAGAGGTGATTAGGAGTTCTGTAACCTCGTTCTAGTTTGATTAGATCCAAAAGGAGCAATCTCATGACTATCGCGTTCAAAACGATGCGTACATCTCACTCAAGTCTTTATTTAAAGGGACTTTCTTATTGTTTCATTTGTTCTCTAAAATTATCACAGAAAGAGATGATTATGAGTCCTATTATTTCGTTCTAATTTGATTAGCATCAGAAGGAGCATTCCATGACTATCGCGTTAAAAACGATGTGTACATCTCACACAAGTCTTGATTTAGGGGAGAACTTCTTATTGTTTCATTGGTTCCCTCAAATTATCAAAGAAAGAGGTGATTATAAGTCCTATGACTTCTTTCTATTTAGATTAGCATTAAATGGAGCAATCCTATCAATACCGCCTTCAAAACGATCCGTACATCTCACACAAGTCTTCATTGAGGGAGACCTTCTTATTGTTTCATTAGTTCTCACAAATTGTCAAAATATAGGTGACTATGAGTCATATTACTTCGTTCTAGTTGAAATTAGCATCAAAAGGAGCAATCCAATCAATATCGCGTCCAAAACGATGCGCAGATCTCACACAAGTCTTCATTTAGGGAGTCATTCATATTCTTTCATTGGTTGTTTCAAATTTACAAAGAAAGAGGCGGATTATGAGTTGTATTACTTCGTTCTTCTTTGATTAGCGTTAAAAGGAGAAACCCATGACCGTGGCGTTTAAAACCATGCGTACATCTGACACAAGTCTTCATTTAGGGAGACCTTATTATTTCATTGGTGTTCTAAAATTGTCAAAGAAATAGGTGATTAGGAGTCCTATAACTTTGTTCCTGTTTGATTAGCATCAAAAGGAGCAATTCCATGACTATCGCGTTCAAAACCATGCATACATCTCACACAAGTCTTCATTTAAAGAGACCTTCTTATTGTTTCATTGGTTCTCTAAAATTGTCAAAGAAAGAGGTGATTAGGAGTTCTATTACTTCGTTCTAATATGATTAGCATCAAAAGGAGCAATCCCATGACTATCGCGTTAAAAACGATGCGTAGTACATCTCACACAAGTCTTGATTTAGGGAGACCTTCATATTGTTCCATTGGTTGTTTCAAATTTACAAAGAAAGAGGTGATTAATAGTTATATTACTTCGTTCTACTTTTATTAGCGTCAAAAGGAGAAACCTATGACTATCACGTTCAAAACCATGCGTACATCTCACACAAGTCTTCATTTAGGGAGACCTTCTTATTATTTCATTGGTGCCTTAAAATTATCAAAGAAAGAGGTGATTAGGAGTTCTGTAACCTCGTTCTAGTTTGATTAGATCCAAAAGGAGCAATCTCATGACTATCGCGTTCAAAACGATGCGTACATCTCACTCAAGTCTTTATTTAAAGGGACTTTCTTATTGTTTCATTTGTTCTCTAAAATTATCACAGAAAGAGATGATTATGAGTCCTATTATTTCGTTCTAATTTGATTAGCATCAGAAGGAGCATTCCATGACTATCGCGTTAAAAACGATGTGTACATCTCACACAAGTCTTGATTTAGGGGAGAACTTCTTATTGTTTCATTGGTTCCCTCAAATTATCAAAGAAAGAGGTGATTATAAGTCCTATGACTTCTTTCTATTTAGATTAGCATTAAATGGAGCAATCCTATCAATACCGCCTTCAAAACGATCCGTACATCTCACACAAGTCTTCATTGAGGGAGACCTTCTTATTGTTTCATTAGTTCTCACAAATTGTCAAAATATAGGTGACTATGAGTCATATTACTTCGTTCTAGTTGAAATTAGCATCAAAAGGAGCAATCCAATCAATATCGCGTCCAAAACGATGCGCAGATCTCACACAAGTCTTCATTTAGGGAGTCATTCATATTCTTTCATTGGTTGTTTCAAATTTACAAAGAAAGAGGCGATTATGAGTTGTATTACTTCGTTCTTCTTTGATTAGCGTTAAAAGGAGAAACCCATGACCTGTGACATTCAAAACCATGCGTACATCTACACAAGTCTTCATTTAGGGAGACCTTATTATTTCATTGGTGTTCTAAAATTGTCAAAGAAATAGGTGATTAGGAGTCCTATAACTTTGTTCCTGTTTGATTAGCATCAAAAGGAGCAATTCCATGACTATCGCGTTCAAAACCATGCATACATCTCACACAAGTCTTCATTTAAAGAGACCTTCTTATTGTTTCATTGGTTCTCTAAAATTGTCAAAGAAAGAGGTGATTAGGAGTTCTATTACTTCGTTCTAATATGATTAGCATCAAAAGGAGCAATCCCATGACTATCGCGTTAAAAACGATGCGTAAGTACATCTCACACAAGTCCTTGATTTAGGGAGACCTTCATATTGTTCCATTGGTTGTTTCAAATTTACAAAGAAAGAGGTGATTAATAGTTATATTACTTCGTTCTACTTTTATTAGCGTCAAAAGGAGAAACCTATGACTATCACGTTCAAAACCATGCGTACATCTCACACAAGTCTTCATTTAGGGAGACCTTCTTATTATTTCATTGGTGCCTTAAAATTATCAAAGAAAGAGGTGATTAGGAGTTCTGTAACCTCGTTCTAGTTTGATTAGATCCAAAAGGAGCAATCTCATGACTATCGCGTTCAAAACGATGCGTACATCTCACTCAAGTCTTTATTTAAAGGGACTTTCTTATTGTTTCATTTGTTCTCTAAAATTATCACAGAAAGAGATGATTATGAGTCCTATTATTTCGTTCTAATTTGATTAGCATCAGAAGGAGCATTCCATGACTATCGCGTTAAAAACGATGTGTACATCTCACACAAGTCTTGATTTAGGGGAGAACTTCTTATTGTTTCATTGGTTCCCTCAAATTATCAAAGAAAGAGGTGATTATAAGTCCTATGACTTCTTTCTATTTAGATTAGCATTAAATGGAGCAATCCTATCAATACCGCCTTCAAAACGATCCGTACATCTCACACAAGTCTTCATTGAGGGAGACCTTCTTATTGTTTCATTAGTTCTCACAAATTGTCAAAATATAGGTGACTATGAGTCATATTACTTCGTTCTAGTTGAAATTAGCATCAAAAGGAGCAATCCAATCAATATCGCGTCCAAAACGATGCGCAGATCTCACACAAGTCTTCATTTAGGGAGTCATTCATATTCTTTCATTGGTTGTTTCAAATTTACAAAGAAAGAGGCGGATTATGAGTTGTATTACTTCGTTCTTCTTTGATTAGCGTTAAAAGGAGAAACCCATGACCGTGGCAGTTCAAAACCATGCGTACATCTGACACAAGTCTTCATTTAGGGAGACCTTATTATTTCATTGGTGTTCTAAAATTGTCAAAGAAATAGGTGATTAGGAGTCCTATAACTTTGTTCCTGTTTGATTAGCATCAAAAGGAGCAATTCCATGACTATCGCGTTCAAAACCATGCATACATCTCACACAAGTCTTCATTTAAAGAGACCTTCTTATTGTTTCATTGGTTCTCTAAAATTGTCAAAGAAAGAGGTGATTAGGAGTTCTATTACTTCGTTCTAATATGATTAGCATCAAAAGGAGCAATCCCATGACTATCGCGTTAAAAACGATGCGTAGTACATCTCACACAAGTCTTGATTTAGGGAGACCTTCATATTGTTCCATTGGTTGTTTCAAATTTACAAAGAAAGAGGTGATTAATAGTTATATTACTTCGTTCTACTTTTATTAGCGTCAAAAGGAGAAACCTATGACTATCACGTTCAAAACCATGCGTACATCTCACACAAGTCTTCATTTAGGGAGACCTTCTTATTATTTCATTGGTGCCTTAAAATTATCAAAGAAAGAGGTGATTAGGAGTTCTGTAACCTCGTTCTAGTTTGATTAGATCCAAAAGGAGCAATCTCATGACTATCGCGTTCAAAACGATGCGTACATCTCACTCAAGTCTTTATTTAAAGGGACTTTCTTATTGTTTCATTTGTTCTCTAAAATTATCACAGAAAGAGATGATTATGAGTCCTATTATTTCGTTCTAATTTGATTAGCATCAGAAGGAGCATTCCATGACTATCGCGTTAAAAACGATGTGTACATCTCACACAAGTCTTGATTTAGGGGAGAACTTCTTATTGTTTCATTGGTTCCCTCAAATTATCAAAGAAAGAGGTGATTATAAGTCCTATGACTTCTTTCTATTTAGATTAGCATTAAATGGAGCAATCCTATCAATACCGCCTTCAAAACGATCCGTACATCTCACACAAGTCTTCATTGAGGGAGACCTTCTTATTGTTTCATTAGTTCTCACAAATTGTCAAAATATAGGTGACTATGAGTCATATTACTTCGTTCTAGTTGAAATTAGCATCAAAAGGAGCAATCCAATCAATATCGCGTCCAAAACGATGCGCAGATCTCACACAAGTCTTCATTTAGGGAGTCATTCATATTCTTTCATTGGTTGTTTCAAATTTACAAAGAAAGAGGCGATTATGAGTTGTATTACTTCGTTCTTCTTTGATTAGCGTTAAAAGGAGAAACCCATGACCGTGGCGTTTAAAACCATGCGTACATCTGACACAAGTCTTCATTTAGGGAGACCTTATTATTTCATTGGTGTTCTAAAATTGTCAAAGAAATAGGTGATTAGGAGTCCTATAACTTTGTTCCTGTTTGATTAGCATCAAAAGGAGCAATTCCATGACTATCGCGTTCAAAACCATGCATACATCTCACACAAGTCTTCATTTAAAGAGACCTTCTTATTGTTTCATTGGTTCTCTAAAATTGTCAAAGAAAGAGGTGATTAGGAGTTCTATTACTTCGTTCTAATATGATTAGCATCAAAAGGAGCAATCCCATGACTATCGCGTTAAAAACGATGCGTAGTACATCTCACACAAGTCTTGATTTAGGGAGACCTTCATATTGTTCCATTGGTTGTTTCAAATTTACAAAGAAAGAGGTGATTAATAGTTATATTACTTCGTTCTACTTTTATTAGCGTCAAAAGGAGAAACCTATGACTATCACGTTCAAAACCATGCGTACATCTCACACAAGTCTTCATTTAGGGAGACCTTCTTATTATTTCATTGGTGCCTTAAAATTATCAAAGAAAGAGGTGATTAGGAGTTCTGTAACCTCGTTCTAGTTTGATTAGATCCAAAAGGAGCAATCTCATGACTATCGCGTTCAAAACGATGCGTACATCTCACTCAAGTCTTTATTTAAAGGGACTTTCTTATTGTTTCATTTGTTCTCTAAAATTATCACAGAAAGAGATGATTATGAGTCCTATTATTTCGTTCTAATTTGATTAGCATCAGAAGGAGCATTCCATGACTATCGCGTTAAAAACGATGTGTACATCTCACACAAGTCTTGATTTAGGGGAGAACTTCTTATTGTTTCATTGGTTCCCTCAAATTATCAAAGAAAGAGGTGATTATAAGTCCTATGACTTCTTTCTATTTAGATTAGCATTAAATGGAGCAATCCTATCAATACCGCCTTCAAAACGATCCGTACATCTCACACAAGTCTTCATTGAGGGAGACCTTCTTATTGTTTCATTAGTTCTCACAAATTGTCAAAATATAGGTGACTATGAGTCATATTACTTCGTTCTAGTTGAAATTAGCATCAAAAGGAGCAATCCAATCAATATCGCGTCCAAAACGATGCGCAGATCTCACACAAGTCTTCATTTAGGGAGTCATTCATATTCTTTCATTGGTTGTTTCAAATTTACAAAGAAAGAGGCGATTATGAGTTGTATTACTTCGTTCTTCTTTGATTAGCGTTAAAAGGAGAAACCCATGACCGTGGCGTTCAAAACCATGCGTACATCTGACACAAGTCTTCATTTAGGGAGACCTTATTATTTCATTGGTGTTCTAAAATTGTCAAAGAAATAGGTGATTAGGAGTCCTATAACTTTGTTCCTGTTTGATTAGCATCAAAAGGAGCAATTCCATGACTATCGCGTTCAAAACCATGCATACATCTCACACAAGTCTTCATTTAAAGAGACCTTCTTATTGTTTCATTGGTTCTCTAAAATTGTCAAAGAAAGAGGTGATTAGGAGTTCTATTACTTCGTTCTAATATGATTAGCATCAAAAGGAGCAATCCCATGACTATCGCGTTAAAAACGATGCGTAGTACATCTCACACAAGTCTTGATTTAGGGAGACCTTCATATTGTTCCATTGGTTGTTTCAAATTTACAAAGAAAGAGGTGATTAATAGTTATATTACTTCGTTCTACTTTTATTAGCGTCAAAAGGAGAAACCTATGACTATCACGTTCAAAACCATGCGTACATCTCACACAAGTCTTCATTTAGGGAGACCTTCTTATTATTTCATTGGTGCCTTAAAATTATCAAAGAAAGAGGTGATTAGGAGTTCTGTAACCTCGTTCTAGTTTGATTAGATCCAAAAGGAGCAATCTCATGACTATCGCGTTCAAAACGATGCGTACATCTCACTCAAGTCTTTATTTAAAGGGACTTTCTTATTGTTTCATTTGTTCTCTAAAATTATCACAGAAAGAGATGATTATGAGTCCTATTATTTCGTTCTAATTTGATTAGCATCAGAAGGAGCATTCCATGACTATCGCGTTAAAAACGATGTGTACATCTCACACAAGTCTTGATTTAGGGGAGAACTTCTTATTGTTTCATTGGTTCCCTCAAATTATCAAAGAAAGAGGTGATTATAAGTCCTATGACTTCTTTCTATTTAGATTAGCATTAAATGGAGCAATCCTATCAATACCGCCTTCAAAACGATCCGTACATCTCACACAAGTCTTCATTGAGGGAGACCTTCTTATTGTTTCATTAGTTCTCACAAATTGTCAAAATATAGGTGACTATGAGTCATATTACTTCGTTCTAGTTGAAATTAGCATCAAAAGGAGCAATCCAATCAATATCGCGTCCAAAACGATGCGCAGATCTCACACAAGTCTTCATTTAGGGAGTCATTCATATTCTTTCATTGGTTGTTTCAAATTTACAAAGAAAGAGGCGATTATGAGTTGTATTACTTCGTTCTTCTTTGATTAGCGTTAAAAGGAGAAACCCATGACCGTGGCGTTCAAAACCATGCGTACATCTGACACAAGTCTTCATTTAGGGAGACCTTATTATTTCATTGGTGTTCTAAAATTGTCAAAGAAATAGGTGATTAGGAGTCCTATAACTTTGTTCCTGTTTGATTAGCATCAAAAGGAGCAATTCCATGACTATCGCGTTCAAAACCATGCATACATCTCACACAAGTCTTCATTTAAAGAGACCTTCTTATTGTTTCATTGGTTCTCTAAAATTGTCAAAGAAAGAGGTGATTAGGAGTTCTATTACTTCGTTCTAATATGATTAGCATCAAAAGGAGCAATCCCATGACTATCGCGTTAAAAACGATGCGTAGTACATCTCACACAAGTCTTGATTTAGGGAGACCTTCATATTGTTCCATTGGTTGTTTCAAATTTACAAAGAAAGAGGTGATTAATAGTTATATTACTTCGTTCTACTTTTATTAGCGTCAAAAGGAGAAACCTATGACTATCACGTTCAAAACCATGCGTACATCTCACACAAGTCTTCATTTAGGGAGACCTTCTTATTATTTCATTGGTGCCTTAAAATTATCAAAGAAAGAGGTGATTAGGAGTTCTGTAACCTCGTTCTAGTTTGATTAGATCCAAAAGGAGCAATCTCATGACTATCGCGTTCAAAACGATGCGTACATCTCACTCAAGTCTTTATTTAAAGGGACTTTCTTATTGTTTCATTTGTTCTCTAAAATTATCACAGAAAGAGATGATTATGAGTCCTATTATTTCGTTCTAATTTGATTAGCATCAGAAGGAGCATTCCATGACTATCGCGTTAAAAACGATGTGTACATCTCACACAAGTCTTGATTTAGGGGAGAACTTCTTATTGTTTCATTGGTTCCCTCAAATTATCAAAGAAAGAGGTGATTATAAGTCCTATGACTTCTTTCTATTTAGATTAGCATTAAATGGAGCAATCCTATCAATACCGCCTTCAAAACGATCCGTACATCTCACACAAGTCTTCATTGAGGGAGACCTTCTTATTGTTTCATTAGTTCTCACAAATTGTCAAAATATAGGTGACTATGAGTCATATTACTTCGTTCTAGTTGAAATTAGCATCAAAAGGAGCAATCCAATCAATATCGCGTCCAAAACGATGCGCAGATCTCACACAAGTCTTCATTTAGGGAGTCATTCATATTCTTTCATTGGTTGTATCAAATTTACAAAGAAAGAGGCGGTTAAGAGTTGTATTACTTCGTTCTTCTTTGATTAGCGTTAAAAGGAGAAACCCATGACTGTGACATTCAAAACCATGCGTACATCTCAAACAAGTCTTCATTTAGGGAGACCTTATTATTTCATTGGTGTTCTAAAATTGTCAAAGAAATAGGTGATTAGGAGTCCTATAACTTTGTTCCTGTTTGATTAGCATCAAAAGGAGCAATTCCATGACTATCGCGTTCAAAACCATGCATACATCTCACACAAGTCTTCATTTAAAGAGACCTTCTTATTGTTTCATTGGTTCTCTAAAATTGTCAAAGAAAGAGGTGATTAGGAGTTCTATTACTTCGTTCTAATATGATTAGCATCAAAAGGAGCAATCCCATGACTATCGCGTTAAAAACGATGCGAAGTACATCTCACACAAGCCTTGATTTAGGGAGACCTTCATATTGTTCCATTGGTTGTTTCAAATTTACAAAGAAAGAGGTGATTAATAGTTATATTACTTCGTTCTACTTTTATTAGCGTCAAAAGGAGAAACCTATGACTATCACGTTCAAAACCATGCGTACATCTCACACAAGTCTTCATTTAGGGAGACCTTCTTATTATTTCATTGGTGCCTTAAAATTATCAAAGAAAGAGGTGATTAGGAGTTCTGTAACCTCGTTCTAGTTTGATTAGATCCAAAAGGAGCAATCTCATGACTATCGCGTTCAAAACGATGCGTACATCTCACTCAAGTCTTTATTTAAAGGGACTTTCTTATTGTTTCATTTGTTCTCTAAAATTATCACAGAAAGAGATGATTATGAGTCCTATTATTTCGTTCTAATTTGATTAGCATCAGAAGGAGCATTCCATGACTATCGCGTTAAAAACGATGTGTACATCTCACACAAGTCTTGATTTAGGGGAGAACTTCTTATTGTTTCATTGGTTCCCTCAAATTATCAAAGAAAGAGGTGATTATAAGTCCTATGACTTCTTTCTATTTAGATTAGCATTAAATGGAGCAATCCTATCAATACCGCCTTCAAAACGATCCGTACATCTCACACAAGTCTTCATTGAGGGAGACCTTCTTATTGTTTCATTAGTTCTCACAAATTGTCAAAATATAGGTGACTATGAGTCATATTACTTCGTTCTAGTTGAAATTAGCATCAAAAGGAGCAATCCAATCAATATCGCGTCCAAAACGATGCGCAGATCTCACACAAGTCTTCATTTAGGGAGTCATTCATATTCTTTCATTGGTTGTATCAAATTTACAAAGAAAGAGGCGATTATGAGTTGTATTACTTCGTTCTTCTTTGATTAGCGTTAAAAGGAGAAACCCATGACCGTGGACGTTCAAAACCATGCGTACATCTGACACAAGTCTTCATTTAGGGAGACCTTATTATTTCATTGGTGTTCTAAAATTGTCAAAGAAATAGGTGATTAGGAGTCCTATAACTTTGTTCCTTGTTTGATTAGCATCAAAAGGAGCAATTCCATGACTATCGCGTTCAAAACCATGCATACATCTCACACAAGTCTTCATTTAAAGAGACCTTCTTATTGTTTCATTGGTTCTCTAAAATTGTCAAAGAAAGAGGTGATTAGGAGTTCTATTACTTCGTTCTAATATGATTAGCATCAAAAGGAGCAATCCCATGACTATCGCGTTAAAAACGATGCGTAGTACATCTCACACAAGTCTTGATTTAGGGAGACCTTCATATTGTTCCATTGGTTGTTTCAAATTTACAAAGAAAGAGGTGATTAATAGTTATATTACTTCGTTCTACTTTTATTAGCGTCAAAAGGAGAAACCTATGACTATCACGTTCAAAACCATGCGTACATCTCACACAAGTCTTCATTTAGGGAGACCTTCTTATTATTTCATTGGTGCCTTAAAATTATCAAAGAAAGAGGTGATTAGGAGTTCTGTAACCTCGTTCTAGTTTGATTAGATCCAAAAGGAGCAATCTCATGACTATCGCGTTCAAAACGATGCGTACATCTCACTCAAGTCTTTATTTAAAGGGACTTTCTTATTGTTTCATTTGTTCTCTAAAATTATCACAGAAAGAGATGATTATGAGTCCTATTATTTCGTTCTAATTTGATTAGCATCAGAAGGAGCATTCCATGACTATCGCGTTAAAAACGATGTGTACATCTCACACAAGTCTTGATTTAGGGGAGAACTTCTTATTGTTTCATTGGTTCCCTCAAATTATCAAAGAAAGAGGTGATTATAAGTCCTATGACTTCTTTCTATTTAGATTAGCATTAAATGGAGCAATCCTATCAATACCGCCTTCAAAACGATCCGTACATCTCACACAAGTCTTCATTGAGGGAGACCTTCTTATTGTTTCATTAGTTCTCACAAATTGTCAAAATATAGGTGACTATGAGTCATATTACTTCGTTCTAGTTGAAATTAGCATCAAAAGGAGCAATCCAATCAATATCGCGTCCAAAACGATGCGCAGATCTCACACAAGTCTTCATTTAGGGAGTCATTCATATTCTTTCATTGGTTGTATCAAATTTACAAAGAAAGAGGCGATTAAGAGTTGTATTACTTCGTTCTTCTTTGATTAGCGTTAAAAGGAGAAACCCATGACTGTGACATTCAAAACCATGCGTACATCTCAAACAAGTCTTCATTTAGGGAGACCTTATTATTTCATTGGTGTTCTAAAATTGTCAAAGAAATAGGTGATTAGGAGTCCTATAACTTTGTTCTTGTTTGATTAGCATCAAAAGGAGCAATTCCATGACTATCGCGTTCAAAACCATGCATACATCTCACACAAGTCTTCATTTAAAGAGACCTTCTTATTGTTTCATTGGTTCTCTAAAATTGTCAAAGAAAGAGGTGATTAGGAGTTCTATTACTTCGTTCTAATATGATTAGCATCAAAAGGAGCAATCCCATGACTATCGCGTTAAAAACGATGCGTAGTACATCTCACACAAGTCTTGATTTAGGGAGACCTTCATATTGTTCCATTGGTTGTTTCAAATTTACAAAGAAAGAGGTGATTAATAGTTATATTACTTCGTTCTACTTTTATTAGCGTCAAAAGGAGAAACCTATGACTATCACGTTCAAAACCATGCGTACATCTCACACAAGTCTTCATTTAGGGAGACCTTCTTATTATTTCATTGGTGCCTTAAAATTATCAAAGAAAGAGGTGATTAGGAGTTCTGTAACCTCGTTCTAGTTTGATTAGATCCAAAAGGAGCAATCTCATGACTATCGCGTTCAAAACGATGCGTACATCTCACTCAAGTCTTTATTTAAAGGGACTTTCTTATTGTTTCATTTGTTCTCTAAAATTATCACAGAAAGAGATGATTATGAGTCCTATTATTTCGTTCTAATTTGATTAGCATCAGAAGGAGCATTCCATGACTATCGCGTTAAAAACGATGTGTACATCTCACACAAGTCTTGATTTAGGGGAGAACTTCTTATTGTTTCATTGGTTCCCTCAAATTATCAAAGAAAGAGGTGATTATAAGTCCTATGACTTCTTTCTATTTAGATTAGCATTAAATGGAGCAATCCTATCAATACCGCCTTCAAAACGATCCGTACATCTCACACAAGTCTTCATTGAGGGAGACCTTCTTATTGTTTCATTAGTTCTCACAAATTGTCAAAATATAGGTGACTATGAGTCATATTACTTCGTTCTAGTTGAAATTAGCATCAAAAGGAGCAATCCAATCAATATCGCGTCCAAAACGATGCGCAGATCTCACACAAGTCTTCATTTAGGGAGTCATTCATATTCTTTCATTGGTTGTATCAAATTTACAAAGAAAGAGGCGATTAAGAGTTGTATTACTTCGTTCTTCTTTGATTAGCGTTAAAAGGAGAAACCCATGACTGTGACATTCAAAACCATGCGTACATCTCAAACAAGTCTTCATTTAGGGAGACCTTATTATTTCATTGGTGTTCTAAAATTGTCAAAGAAATAGGTGATTAGGAGTCCTATAACTTTGTTCTTGTTTGATTAGCATCAAAAGGAGCAATTCCATGACTATCGCGTTCAAAACCATGCATACATCTCACACAAGTCTTCATTTAAAGAGACCTTCTTATTGTTTCATTGGTTCTCTAAAATTGTCAAAGAAAGAGGTGATTAGGAGTTCTATTACTTCGTTCTAATATGATTAGCATCAAAAGGAGCAATCCCATGACTATCGCGTTAAAAACGATGCGTAGTACATCTCACACAAGTCTTGATTTAGGGAGACCTTCATATTGTTCCATTGGTTGTTTCAAATTTACAAAGAAAGAGGTGATTAATAGTTATATTACTTCGTTCTACTTTTATTAGCGTCAAAAGGAGAAACCTATGACTATCACGTTCAAAACCATGCGTACATCTCACACAAGTCTTCATTTAGGGAGACCTTCTTATTATTTCATTGGTGCCTTAAAATTATCAAAGAAAGAGGTGATTAGGAGTTCTGTAACCTCGTTCTAGTTTGATTAGATCCAAAAGGAGCAATCTCATGACTATCGCGTTCAAAACGATGCGTACATCTCACTCAAGTCTTTATTTAAAGGGACTTTCTTATTGTTTCATTTGTTCTCTAAAATTATCACAGAAAGAGATGATTATGAGTCCTATTATTTCGTTCTAATTTGATTAGCATCAGAAGGAGCATTCCATGACTATCGCGTTAAAAACGATGTGTACATCTCACACAAGTCTTGATTTAGGGGAGAACTTCTTATTGTTTCATTGGTTCCCTCAAATTATCAAAGAAAGAGGTGATTATAAGTCCTATGACTTCTTTCTATTTAGATTAGCATTAAATGGAGCAATCCTATCAATACCGCCTTCAAAACGATCCGTACATCTCACACAAGTCTTCATTGAGGGAGACCTTCTTATTGTTTCATTAGTTCTCACAAATTGTCAAAATATAGGTGACTATGAGTCATATTACTTCGTTCTAGTTGAAATTAGCATCAAAAGGAGCAATCCAATCAATATCGCGTCCAAAACGATGCGCAGATCTCACACAAGTCTTCATTTAGGGAGTCATTCATATTCTTTCATTGGTTGTATCAAATTTACAAAGAAAGAGGCGATTAAGAGTTGTATTACTTTGTTCTTCTTTGATTAGCGTTAAAAGGAGAAACCCATGACTGTGACATTCAAAACCATGCGTACATCTCAAACAAGTCTTCATTTAGGGAGACCTTATTATTTCATTGGTGTTCTAAAATTGTCAAAGAAATAGGTGATTAGGAGTCCTATAACTTTGTTCTTGTTTGATTAGCATCAAAAGAAGCAATTCCATGACTATCGCGTTCAAAACCATGCATACATCTCACACAAGTCTTCATTTAAAGAGACTGTGACAAACAAGATTTTTGTAATTTATTATGAATATTTATTGAATTAAATAAATATTTTTTGATGATTTAATTATTGAGTTAAATAATTAATTGATGAATTTGTGGTAGATTAATTTAATTATATGTGTCACATTAGTTAAATTAATGTGGTGAATTTTTATATTCAAAGTATGTATTTAATTGAGCTTATTTGATTAATATATTAATTAATAAGCATAATGTTATTCTAATTAATTTATTAATTAATTAGAGATTTATGATTAGACATAATTAATAAATAAGAATTTTAATTATGTGACTATGTGATTTAATGTAGATTTATGCTATTTTATTTAATTGATTTAAATAGCATTATTTGATTTAATTGGGTGTGACATTAATTAACTATATTATAATAAATTAATTAAAATAAATGAGAAGGGATTCCTTAAGCTAGCCAAACAGGGCCTTAAGGGGAGTTGGTCAGTTAACCCACTAAGGGACCAACTGACAACCACTCACCCATTATATATTATACGTATTATACTTATATACATATATACTATATCAATTCATATATTCATATCAGAGAGAATTTTGAGAGAAAAGATTGAGGAAGAAGAATTGGAAAAATTTATATCATCATCCTTGAATCATCTTCACCAACTAGCAAGGGTAAATTCAGTTATATTAAGTTTTAAGCTTTCTATTTTTACGTACTTTGAAGTTCTCTGTAATCGTCAATTTTGAATCATTGTTGGTTATATGGTTTTATATGGGTTAAATTATGTTTATAACATGTTTTATACCATGTATACATAAATCACAGTGATCAATTTTATGTAATTACGTCTTAATTAAGTTTTCAAAACTTCCATTAACGTACTTTGAAGTTTTCTGTAAAAGACTAAATTGATGACTTGTTCATGATATGGCTATATATATATTAATTGATGTCCATAACATATTATATGCCATATATGCATAACTTTCAGTGATCACACCATGGAATTTTGTTGATAATTGGGTTTTCAAAAGTTACAGAGTGTAAAAATTGTACATATGGCCCATATGGCCCTTACGTACAAAATTTACACACCTTATGCGTTTATTTAACTTAAATTAACACTTGAATGTGATTGTGTACATTTAAACGAACAAAATGGAAGTTAAACGAACGGATTCGGTGTTATAACGAATCCGTAACGTTGAATTCTTGTTTTCTTTCAAAACTTTATAAAATGTTGAAAATAGTGAAATTAAATGTTGTGATTTGTGTAATTTCGTGATTTAAAGTGTTAAAAGCATGCTTAGAACATGGTATGATGTTTCTGTAAATTCTATATCTCATGGGTAGCCTTAAATTCATTTCGTTAGTTTAATTTGGATTTATTTGGGTTGCTCTGTGTGTCATTCGCGAACTGGAAATCTGGGTCTGCGTTGCCGCGCGGCCGCGCTGGTCCCAAGGGTAACTGGCGCGCGGCCGCGCCCCTTGCAGAAATTTGAAATTTTTTGCTAAGTGTTCGTGTGTTCTAAGAGGTGGTTTAAAACCTAATGTAATGAACATAAAGATATGCTAAACATATAATAAGAGGTTAATAACTTATATTACGTGAGTAATTAATAAGTTAATTACATGACTTGAATCGTTAATTGTATAGTCCAATAACGTGCTCAAACCGATGTGTGTGATTCGATACGTATATCGAGTTATTGATTAATTTGTATTGTGAACGTATTGATATGTAGGATGTAATAAAGAACGTGAATTATAATTGTAGCTTGTGCAAGAGGCAAGTATCCTATCCCTAATTTATTGATTTAGCAAGTTCCCTAAATTCTAATTTATTCATTTATTAAGCCTTAGACTTGTGTTTCTATATCGAGTAAGCTCGTGTTTTTAAATTGTTCAAGTTCGAAATTCATATTACATATTGTAACTCTTTTAAAAGCATGATTCAGTGATACAATACTTATTCGATTGTATACTCTTGAGATTTATTATTCAAGTTGAATATCGATGTTATTGTTGAACCTTATAGGACTAGTGAACCCTTATTGATTCGACTAGTCCATAGTTGATGAACGTTCTAAATTCCAAAATACTTATTGAGCTTATCCAAACCAAACTTCCTTTGGTGCGGACTCTGATGTCAAAACTGAGATGAACAACCCTGTAAAAGGGGATTATTTACGCTTTAGCGTTGAGATATTGTGCACAATATGGTACTAAGGGCTGATCCCCCTAAGTACGAGAAGTAGAGTCCATAGTCTTATGACTGTTAAAGGTTTAAAGCATAAAAACTTTACAACCTAGGACATAGTTCAAGGTCTTATGACCCTCAGACGTTCTTTTGATTCCTGTTATTCGTTCTTGAGTCAAAAGTTGAGTTTCTTTATTCAGATGTCTTTGATTCACTCGCATGTTATTATATTGTTGTCATATTATTATACTTGTGGGCAATCGTGCTCACTCTTGCGTAATAATAACATTGCAGTTAAGAACGAAAGGTCTGACGAGCCTTCTACTAGCAAAGGCAAGGGCAAAGTCAACAAGTGATGAAGACTTGTTGTTTATTTTATGTGTTTATGTTTCAGACTTATGTTAAAGTTGTGTAAACTTATTTAATTAGTTATATTTCCGCATTTGATATTTAAGGTTAAGTACGACCTGGGATTGATGTATTTCTTTTCAGATGTTGTAACCCCATAAGGGGAGGATTATTTCTATTTATTTCATGGTTTGCATTTACTATGGGTAGATAGATAGATGATATTTGTACAGTGAACACCAAGTCCCGTGGAAATTGAAGTACCCGGATTTGGGGGTGTCACAGGTTGGTATCAAAGCTGTAGGTTATGATCCTTAGGTGGGGAAAAACCTTAGGATAGTAGCCTTTTTAGAGATCGAGAACATAGTAATGATAACTCTTATCGAGTTCTAAGAAAGATAATAACTTACCTTATGTGCTACGTGCTTATACTTATATATTCGAGTCTCGATTAGCATCACGTAATTACTAAAACTTAAAATTTTATTTGTCAGGATGACGAATGCTGGAGAACCTAGTCAGTCCAGGGACCTTGTACCCCTAGAGGCTAGAGAGGAGGAGCCCCGAGATATCCACGTAGTTTGGGAGCAGTTAGTCCGACGAGAGCCATCACCCTTGATCACAGTCATTGGTCAGGAAATTGTGCCGGTGTCTAATTCAGAGGAGGACTCTGAGGAAGACCCTGAGGAGATTGAAGTTCAGGCTGAGGCAGCTGAAGAGGAGGAGGAAGACCCTGAAGAGTTCCCGCCGAGCTCTATCAGTGCTGAGATGTATGACGAGCTGTATGACCGTAACATAGAGTTACGTGATACTGTTCAGGAGCTGAGGGAGGACTGTTCAGGAGCTGAGGGAGCGGTCGGTTACTCAACAGTCTACCATCGAGCTGAGGGATGGAGAGGTTGAGGCTCTTCACACACGTTTGGGAAATGTAGAGTGGAATTTGGCTCACGAGAAGGGCCAAACCGAGCAGAAGTCAGAGGAAATTGAGGAATTGAAGAATGAACTAAAAGAGAAATCAGCAAGGCTGGCCATAGCAGAGGAGGCTTGGGTAAGGGAATCACGACGAGCAGATC
Organism: Panax stipuleanatus; assembly: GCA_020205555.1. Lineage (NCBI taxonomy): Eukaryota > Viridiplantae > Streptophyta > Magnoliopsida > Apiales > Araliaceae > Panax > Panax stipuleanatus. The sequence goes on from CM035115.1 coordinate 33,409,243, forward strand.
TCGCAGAAGATAATTGTCGGGCGAAGAAGGCCAAGCTTGAAGAGACGTACTCTATACTTCAGTATGCAATTGACGAGGCCCAGGATCGGGTTATGAGGTACCCAATTCAGTTTGAAGGACTACCGTCGTACATGCTAGATCGCAGGACGATGTCTCGGATTATGGAAGAAGAGCGTGGCAAAGCTGTTCGTCGCCTTAATGGGCAGTGATAGGAACATTTGATTTTGTGAAACCTATCTAGTAGTTAATAATGTAAATTCCAATGTGTTTATAAACAGAGGAATATTTTATGTTTTAAATCCTGTAGATTCTTTATCTCAGGATAGTTGATGTAAATAGCAGTGATGCTATCGTATTATGTTAAAACTTTTGATTTAGTAATATATCAGAGTTTATTTGAGATAATGTGTTGACTGATTGTGTCTAAATGTTTAAGTTAAGCCTTAGATATTTAAAAGATTGAATAAAGTTCTAATACGCGTATTTCTTAAGAGTAAAATGCCGCCAAGGAGACGATCTAACCGTCAACAGGCCCAAGAAGGGTCAACTAACAACAACAACGACGCCAATGCTAACCCCGTTCAGCAGTTAGCGAACTTACTTGCTGGAGCGCTTAACAACCAACCTCAAGCTCCACCGGCCACAACGTTCAAGGACTTCAAGGCGGTGGGACCGCCAGAGTTTAAAGGCACCATGAACCCGATAGAAGCTCAAACCTGGGTCATGGAGATGGAAAAAGTTTTTGACGTCGCCAGAGTCAGAGAGGACCAGAAAACCGCCTATGCAACGTTCATGCTGAAATCTGAGGCCAGCTATTGGTGGCAAGCGAATAAGGTCCGGGGAGGTGAAGGTGTGATTACCTGGGAGAGGTTCAAGGAGATGTTCTTCGAGATGTACTTTCCGACCAGCTCGCAGAATCAAATGGAGGTCCAGTTCTTGGAACTGAAACAGGGAAATATGTCCGTACCAGAATATGCGGCGAAATTCAATGAGTTGGCTAGGTTTGCCACGTATCAAGTGCACACCGATCAGAGGAAGGCAAGGAGGTTTGAACAGGGCCTGAAGCCCTGGTTGTATAGCAAAGTGTCAATGTTCCAATTGAACACTTTTGCTGGGGTGTTGGAGAAGGCCATTCTCGCTGAAGGCGGGAGTGATGCAGTTACAAAGTATAACCAAGATCAGAAAAAGAAGAAGAGTGAAGGTGAAGGAATTAACAAGGCTAGTGGTAGCAACACGGGAGGGAGTAATAATCAGAAGAGGAGGTGGAATGATAACTCATCGACTGGGAATCAGCAAGGTGGTCAGAAAAAGAGGATCGAAGCTTGTTCGACCTGCGGGAAAGCTCACCTGGGGGTCTGTATGAAGGGAAAACGAGTATGTTATAATTGTGGTCAGGAAGGCCACATAGCACCTAACTGTCCGAACCCAAAGAAGGGCGCTTGCTTCACTTGCGGCTCAAAGGACCATCTGGCAAGGGACTGTCCCAAGAAGGGATCTGGAAGGGAAGGATCAGGTGGAAACAGGGGAAACAGCGGTGGAAGTGCTTTAACTATCACGGGACCAACCGCAACCAACCGACCAACCGCCAGGACCTTCAACATGACCGTGCAGGATGCTGTGCAGTCTCGCGATGTGGTGTCAGGTATCATTCCGATCAATAAAGTTAATGCTTATGTACTATTTGATTCGGGTGCTACTTGTTCATTTATATCCGATGACTTTGCTAAGAACTTAGAACTTCCTATGGACGAGTTAGAATACCCCATGAATATAGAGATTGCGAATAAAGAAGTAATCCCTGTTAAGTATGTACACAAGAACTGTAGAGTAGATATTAAGGGTAACATTATGAACGTAAATCTTATCCCGATTAGACTTGGGGAATTCGATGTTATTCTGGGAATGGATTGGCTAGTCAATTATGGGGCTGTAATTGATTGCCAGAGGAAGTGTATCAACCTTATGACCCCGTCAAAGGTTGTGTTTTATGGCAGTAAATCGCCTAGACAAGCGAGTTGTCTGACGATGATGCAGGCCAGGAAGTTGTTAAGACAAGGCTGTGTAGGATATTTAGCCTACATAGTCGATAGTCGTAAAGAAAATTCGAAATTAGAAGATATACCAGTCGTGAGGGACTTCTTAGACGTATTTCCGGATGATCTGCCAGGACTTCCGCCAGACAGAGAGGTTGAGTTTGTGATCGATTTGGCGCCAGGGACGGCCCCAATATCGAAGGCACCATACCGGATGCCTCCGGTAGAGATGAAAGAGTTAATGGTACAACTACAAGAGTTACTGGACAAGAAGTACATCCAACCGAGCGTATCGCCGTGGGGAGCGCCGGTGTTATTTGTGAAGAAGAAGGACGGGACGATGCGGCTTTGCATCGACTACAGAGAACTGAATAAGGTCACAATTAAGAATAGATATCCATTACCGAGGATCGACGATCTGTTCGACCAATTGAAGGGTGCAAGGTACTTTTCAAAGATAGACTTGAGGAGTGGCTATCATCAGCTGAAGGTGAGGCCAGAGGATGTTCCAAAGACAGCATTTAGGACTCGATATGGTCACTACGAATTTTTGGTAATGTCATTTGGTCTAACGAATGCTCCTGCAGCATTCATGGGCTTAATGAATGGAGTGTTCAAGCCGTTTTTGGACAAATTCGTGGTGGTCTTTATCGACGATATTTTGGTATACTCGAAGACCAAGGAAGAACATGTAGAACATCTGAAGTTAACATTAGAGGCGTTGAGAAGAGAGAAGTTGTACGCCAAATTTTCTAAATGTGAATTCTGGATTGAAAGAGTGCAATTTCTTGGACATGTGATCGACAAGGACGGAATTTCGGTAGATCCCTCTAAAGTCGAAGCTGTGATGAACTGGGATCTGCCGAAAACACCGTCGGAAGTGAGGAGTTTTCTTGGATTGGCGGGTTATTATAGAAGATTTATTCAGGACTTTTCCAAGATCGCAACTCCGCTGACAAATTTGACTAGAAAATCGGTGAAATTCGTTTGGACAGAGAAGTGTGAGGAAAGTTTCCAAGAGCTCAAGAGGAGGTTGAGTTCAGCACCTGTGTTATCCCTTCCGGACGACACAGGCAATTTTGTGGTTTATAGTGATGCGTCGCATAAAGGACTTGGCTGTGTGCTTATGCAAAACGGCAGGGTCATTGCGTATGCGTCACGACAATTGAAAGACTATGAGAAGGGGTATCCGACCCATGACTTGGAGTTAGCTGCCGTGGTATTTGCTTTAAAAATTTGGAGACACTATCTCTATGGGGAGAAGTGTGAAATATATACAGACCACAAGAGTCTGAAATATATCTTTACACAGAAGGACTTGAATATGCGCCAGAGAAGGTGGCTGGAGTTAATTAAGGATTATGACTGTGAAATCTTATACCATCCGGGTAAGGCTAATGTGGTTGCCGACGCCTTAAGCAGAAAGGGTCGGGAGAAATTGATGATGTTGACTACTCAGGAGGAACTAATTTCAGCAATGGAAAAGCTGAAATTGGAAGTGAAGTATTCGATGGAGATTGACGAGAAGTTGTTTCAGATTCAAGCTGGTACAACCCTATTGGATAAAGTTAAGGAAGCTCAACTTCAGGACGAAGAATGTGAGAAGGTTAAGAAAAAGATATCTGAAGGAACCGAACCGAGATTCAAGATAGACAGTGAGGGACTACTGAGATTTGAGAATAGAGTTCGGGTACCGTCAGTGCCAGAAATTAAGGATGACATTTTGAGAGAGGCTCATAGCTCACGGTATTCAATTCACCCCGGTAGTACCAAGATGTACCAGGATCTTCGACAGCACTTCTGGTGGCCGAATTTGAAACGAGATGTTGCTGAGTGTGTTGCAAAGTGTCTAACCTGTCAGAAAGTGAAAGCAGAACATCAGAGACCAAGTGGTTTGCTACAACCCCTGGAAATCCCAGAATGGAAATGGGAACACATTACGATGGATTTCGTGGTTGGCCTTCCGACGACTCAGAAAGGCTACGACGCAGTATGGGTTATCGTTGACCGACTGACGAAATCCGCACACTTCCTTCCGATTAAAATCAGATTCAACTTAGACCAGTTGGCAAGGCTATATGTGAAAGAGATTGTTTCGAGGCACGGAGTTCCGGTGTCAATTGTTTCCGACAGAGATCCGCGTTTCACATCGAACTTCTGGAAGCGACTACAAGAATGCATGGGGACACAGTTGAGAATGAGTACGGCTTATCACCCTCAGACAGATGGGCAGAGTGAAAGAACGATCCAGACATTAGAAGATATGTTGAGAGCATGCATCATGGATTTTAAAGGAAATTGGGATGATCACCTACCGCTTGTGGAATTCGGTTACAACAACAGTTACCACGCTAGTATTGGCATGCCGCCTTACGAAGCGTTGTACGGAAGAAAATGCAGAACCCCGCTATACTGGGATGAAGTTGGCGAGAGACAACTATTAGGTCCAGAACTGGTACAGCAGACAGCAGAGATAGTCAAAGTGATCAGAACAAGACTGGTAGCAGCTCAGGATAGGCAGAAGAAATACGCCGATCCACACCGTAAGAACGTTGAGTTTGAATCGGGTAGCTATGTGTTCTTGAAAGTCTCTCCCTGGAAGGGGAAGATCAGATTCGGTAAGAAGGGAAAATTGAGCCCAAGGTTCATTGGACCCTTTGAAGTACTGCGAAGGATTGGAGAAGTTGCGTATGAGGTAGCCTTACCTCCGGCGCTTGAGAATGTCCACAACGTCTTTCATGTGTCAGTTTTACGCCCCTACAAACCCGATTACAAACATGTGATTGAATATGAACCCCTACATTTTGAGAAAGACTTATCCTATGAAGAAATTCCTGTTCAGATTGTTGACAGGAAAGAGCAAGTCCTCAGAAATAAAATTATACCTTCTGATAAGGTAATTTGGAGGAACCACAATGCTGAAGAAGCTACGTGGGAACTCGAAGAGCATATGATGAAGAATTACCCAGATTTATTTACTTAATTTTTTTGTTTATGCGATTCTGGGGACAGAATCTTTGTAAGGGGGGGAGAATGTAACGGGACGAAATTTAATTGAACCGTGATTCTGGGGACAGAATCCTTTTAAGGGGGAAAGATGTGACAAACAAGATTTTTGTAATTTATTATGAATATTTATTGAATTAAATAAATATTTTTTTGATGATTTAATTATTGAGTTAAATAATTAATTGATGAATTTGTGGTAGATTAATTTAATTATATGTGTCACATTAGTTAAATTAATGTGGTGAATTTTTATATTCAAAGTATGTATTTAATTGAGCTTATTTGATTAATATATTAATTAATAAGCATAATGTTATTCTAATTAAATTAATAATTAATTAGAGATTTATGATTAGACATAATTAATAAATAAGAATTTTAATTATGTGACTATGTGATTTAATGTAGATTTATGCTATTTTATTTAATTGATTTAAATAGCATTATTTGATTTAATTGGGTGTGACATTAATTAACTATATTATAATAAATTAATTAAAATAAATGAGAAGGGATTCCTTAAGCTAGCCAAACAAGGCCTTAAGGGGAGTTGGTCAGTTAACCCACTAAGGGACCAACTGACAACCACTCACCCATTATATATTATACGTATTATACTTATATACATATATACTATATCAATTCATATATTCATATCAGAGAGAATTTTGAGAGAAAAGATTGAGGAAGAAGAATTTGAAAAGTTTATATCATCATCCTTGAATCATCTTCACCAACTAGCAAGGGTAAATTCAGTTATATTAAGTTTTAAGCTTTCTATTTTTACGTACTTTGAAGTTCTCTGTAATCGTCAATTTTGAATCATTGTTGGTTATATGGTTTTATATGGGTTAAATTATGTTTATAACATGTTTTATACCATGTATACATAAATCACAGTGATCAATTTTATGTAATTACGTCTTAATTAAGTTTTCAAAACTTCCATTAACGTACTTTGAAGTTTTCTGTAAAAGACTAAATTGATGACTTGTTCATGATATGGCTATATATATATTAATTGATGTCCATAACATATTATATGCCATATATGCATAACTTTCAGTGATCACACCATGGAATTTTGTTGATAATTGGGTTTTCAAAAGTTACAGAGTGTAAAAATTGTACATATGGCCCATATGGCCCTTACGTACAAAATTTACACACCTTATGCGTTTATTTAACTTAAATTAACACTTGAATGTGATTGTGTACATTTAAACGAACAAAATGGAAGTTAAACGAACGGATTCGGTGTTATAACGAATCCGTAACGTTGAATTCTTGTTTTCTTTCAAAACTTTATAAAATATTGAAAATAGTGAAATTAAATGTTGTGATTTGTGTAATTCCGTGATTTAAAGTGTTAAAAGCATGCTTAGAACATGGTATGATGTTTCTGTAAATTCTATATCTTATGGGTAGCCTTAAATTCATTACGTTAGTTTAATTTGGATTTATTTGGGTTGCTCTGTGTGTCATTCGCGAACTGGAAATCTGGGTCTGCGTTGCCGCGCGGCCGCGCTGGTCCCAAGGGTAACTGGCGCGCGGCCGCGCCCCTTGCAGAAATTTGAAATTTTTTTGCTAAGTGTTCGTGTGTTCTAAGAGGTGGTTTAAAACCTAATGTAATGAACATAAAGATATGCTAAACATATAATAAGAGGTTAATAACTTATATTACGTGAGTAATTAATAAGTTAATTACATGACTTGAATCGTTAATTGTATAGTCCAATAACGTGCTCAAGACCGATGTGTGTGATTCGATACGTATATCGAGTTATTGATTAATTTGTATTGTGAACGTATTGATATGTAGGATGTAATAAAGAACGTGAATTATAATTGTAGCTTGTGCAAGAGGCAAGTATCCTATCCCTAATTTATTGATTTAGCAAGTTCCCTAAATTCTAATTTATTCATTTATTAAGCCTTAGACTTGTGTTTCTATATCGAGTAAGCTCGTGTTTTTAATTGTTCAAGTTCGAAATTCATATTACATATTGTAACTCTTTTAAAAGCATGATTCAGTGATACAATACTTATTCGATTGTATACTCTTGAGATTTATTATTCAAGTTGAATATCGATGTTATTGTTGAACCTTATAGGACTAGTGAACCCTTATTGATTCGACTAGTCCATAGTTGATGAACGTTCTAAATTCCAAAATACTTATTGAGCTTATCCAAACCAAACTTCCTTTGGTGCGGACTCTGATGTCAAAACTGAGATGAACAACCCTGTAAAAGGGGATTATTTACGCTTTAGCGTTGAGATATTGTGCACAGTATGGTACTAAGGGCTGATCCCCCTAAGTACGAGAAGTAGAGTCCATAGTCTTATGACTGTTAAAGGTTTAAAGCATAAAAACTTTACAACCTAGGACATAGTTCAAGGTCTTATGACCCTCAGACGTTCTTTTGATTCCTGTTATTCATTCTTGAGTCAAAAGTTGAGTTTCTTTATTCAGATGTCTTTGATTCACTCGCATGTTATTATATTGTTGTCATATTATTATACTTGTGGGCAACCGTGCTCACTCTTGCGTAATAATAACATTGCAGTTAAGAACGAAAGGTCTGACGAGCCTTCTACTAGCAAAGGCAAGGGCAAAGTCAACAAGTGATGAAGACTTGTTGTTTATTTTATGTGTTTATGTTTCAGACTTATGTTAAAGTTGTGTAAGACTTATTTAATTATTTATATTTCCGCACTTGAGATTTAAGGTTAAGTACGACCTGGGATTGATGTATTTCTTTTCAGATGTTGTAACCCCATAAGGGGAGGATTATTTCTATTTATTTCATGGTTTGCATTTACTATGGGTAGATAGATAGATGATATTTGTACAGTGAACACCAAGTCCCGTGGAAATTGAAGTACCCGGATTTGGGGGTGTCACAGGTTGTGTGGACCTATTTTGGGGACGTCATATTTGGTATCAGAGCTTAAGGATATGATCTCTGGCGGAGATCTGGGATTAGAACTAGAAGGGGATAGACGACTAAAATTCTTCACTAGTGTGTGTCCTTCGTAAGCTGAATTTTTGTTATTTAATTAGTTGACAAATTGTGTTATGTCAATTAACATTTGTTTTGTAACTGTATTCTAGAATTATATTTGAATTCCAGGAGATGAGCAATGCATGAACCATGATACGGAGGAAATGACATGGGAGCTAGAATTTGAAATGAAAGTTAAGTATCATTATCTTTTCGGAATTCTAGGTACGTACGTAAATTTCGGGGACAAAATTTCATGAGGGGTGATTGTAAGATCCCGACTTTTATGAAATAAAAGTTTAATTTAATTTATGATTATTATTCTAAAACTGTAAAATGTTAAATTGATAAATGGTCAAATGAACAATTTATCAGATAAATGAGTTAATATGGAATTTAGCTTATAGAAGCATTGATTGTGGCTGGCGGCTAAGATACTGAAAATGGGTGGAAGAATGACTAAATTATGTTTAAAGAATGTTAAGGACTAATGGAACCATGTGATGAATAAAAAGAAAAGATGGGGGAGGAAACCAAACTAAATGGGAAAGAAAAGAAATATATATATATATATATATATATATCACACCCCACCCATCATGTCGAAAAAAGTTGGAAAAATGAGGGGAGAGAGAGAGAATGGTTGGGGGGGACAAAATGAGGAAAGTAAGGAAAAGAAAGAAATAGAAAAGAAAGAGAAAAAGGAAAAGAAAAGCAATCAGTATGCTCCTACCTCTATTTTTTTCCCTACGCGAACTTCAGCAGAAAAGAATAGAGAGAGAGAGAGAGAAAGAGAGAGGAAGAATGCTAAAAATTAGAGATAACGAAGTAAATGAAGAAAAAGAAAAAGAAAGAAGAAATGAAGCAAAAATCAAGTAAAAAGTATGTTTAAAATCTTTGATTTATTTTTATATTTAAGTTTTCATGGATTTTATTTAAAGATTACATATTTATGTATGTATTGGATGATTTAACTTGTATAAACAAGAATTAAACAAGAGAAATTCAGAAATCAAAGGAAAGAAACATTCGACGAAAAATATTTTCGGATATAGTTTCAACATGAAATCTTTAACGAATTTTAAAACTAAAAATATGGTTGGACTCCAAAAATATAATAGATCTGATCAAGTCAAGAGTATTTAAGAAAACTCACCGAAAAAGTTTTAGATCGCCGGAGAAGATAATCGAAAAGTCGCCGCTAGCGAACTTTTCGGCAGAGCTTATTTGAGTCATTTTTCGTTGGAAATTTAGAAAAAATTTCTTCTACAAAGTTTTAGAGAATTAAATTTCACATGGAAAAGACATAAGATTCGTATTTTTCTAATAAAATGGCTAATTATTATGAATATTTGAAGTTTCTGCATATTAGAAATTTTAAATAAATTACTAAAAATAATTTTTGGGCTGAAATAAATTTACTATAATCTTATAATATTATTTATGAATTACTGTAAAGTTTTGAAAAATAATTAAAAATCAGAAGTATTTATTATATTTTTAAACTATTTCAAGCTAGTTTAAAAATTGAGAAAATTCATAGAAAATTTTATAAGTGATTAAAAAGTATGGAACTTGATAAAAAATCCTATATTATTATTTCAAAATTACTGAAATTTTTTGGAGAAATATTAAAGAGCAGAAATATTTATTGAATTTTTAAGCTATTTAAAGTTAGTTTAGGAGTTAGTGGAAATTCATAGAAAATTTTATGAATTGTGAAAAATTATGAAGTTTATTGAAAAATCTTATAATAATATAAGACTAATAATGATGGTGTTTCAAAAATATAAAATTATGTGGAGTTAGTATTTCTATTTTAAAGCTATTAATTGAATGTTTTTATAAATAGAAATAATTATAAAAAATTGTCGGATAATCCGAAAAATGTGAAAATTATTTAAAAAATTAAGAATAATATTTTAAATATTTTAGAAGTGTTAGTAAGCTCATGAGATTTCGGGATGTAAACGCACAAGTAACGAATGAGCTATGATATTTTAAGACTAGTTGAAAGTATTGTGAGTCTATAATAATGATTGCGAAGAATTGTTGAAAGATTAAAAATATGTAAATAATTGATGAATAAAAGGTGTTGTTTAAAGATAAGTATGATATACAAATGTTTGTTCAATTTTTTTTTTACAAAAGTAAGTTTGGCAAGACTTGCCGACATTCTATTTTTCCTAAAGTAGTATGGACCACAACTCTATTATTGAACAAATTTTGTTGAAACGTGTACAAATTGATTTAATTTTTTCTGTGGGACCACAAATTCTACTACCATTATTTTTATATAGCTCAATGAGTTATTTTGTCAAAACATGTGTGCTAGTTGTCCCGTCAATTTTTAGTATAAATAGACTGCTTTAGTTGAGTAACAAAACACACACTATGACAACACCAAAAGTATAAAATTCTTTTATTATAATATTGTGAGTATTTTTTTTGAGTGTAAGGTTACTCTAAGTGTTGATAAAGAGTGCAAGCATTGTTCAGGTTGATAAATTTCGTAGAAAGCAGCATCTAGTCGCGTGTAAAGTTAAGGGGTATCACTTTTTTATAATATGTTAAATGGATATCATTTTCTTTCATACTCCATATTAGTATAAGAGATTATTATTCGTTCTTCAGCTTATCATTAAATGGTGAAAAGTTCTGAAATGATTAGATTATCCTTAATGGTTTGTGATTTATCTAATATCATAACCTGAATAATTCTATTCAGTTTTAAGTTATTATGTTTGATCCGGTAACTTTACATTTACTTGAAATTTATATTCTATCAAGAATTCTAATCGATTTTCTGGATATCGTGTTGGTAATTTGGACTCTGAATAATTACATTGAAAATCACTAAGATCTATTTTTATCTTATTATTTTGATTATATATCATTGTGGTGAAATTTCTCTTTGGCCCGTAGTGCAAAGATGAAATGTTGATTTGTATGATCATGACCATTGGTTTTATAGTTGTATGTCTTTGGCCCGTAGTGCAAAGATGGACTGTTGATTGGCATGACCATTGGTTTTACAGTTTTATGTCTTTGGCCCGTAGTGCAAAGATGGACTGTTGATTTGCATGACCATTGGTGTTACAGTTTAATATCTTTGGCCCGGAGTGCAAAGATGAATTTATTAGCATAATTATGAACATGAACTGTGAATCGGTATAACCATAATCTTTGGTGTTTTAGGTAAAGATAGGTGATGAAAAGTCTCTTTATCTTGGGTACAACAAAGAACTTTTGATTGGTGTTACAAGAATAAAATATTGATGATGGACTTTTAATTTGGAGAAGATAGTGGACATTATGTTCTACTTGACTTTTCTAATGGATTGTTGATTCCGCTTCAATTATGGTTGAAAACTTTTATCATCTACCATATGTTCTAAATATCTTATTTATTACTGATGAATGTTATTGATAATTTAATTATCTTAGTCATGATATTCTTTACTGGGTTATTTGTACTCATCCCTTTTGCTTCATAATTCTTTTTAGTAAATAAAAGTGTAGCTAGAACTAGTAGAGGGAACATGGGTATAAAGTCGCATTTCGAATTAGTTTCGGTCCTCATAAAGTTATAGAACAGTGTGTCATAATAACTGTATTGAGAACTTAAAAATGTGTATGTCGTATTTTATACATCATTTAACAGTTGATTTTGGTGAATCAAATAGGATGATGTGAACCCGAATTTGGAAGCGTCAAAAATGCACTCCATTAGAATGATGAGAGCAGAAATCTTCTCGGGTTCATTAGAGGATTTGAAATATTTGTTGCTTTATTTGATACGATATTATGATAATTTGGCTGCGAATACTGTCGTACTATATACGACATGATAATAGTTGTAAATAGGAAGATTTGTATTTGGATTTAGTTGTGTGTATTTCTGGCGACTCATAATGGGTTGTGTGGAACTATTTTGGGAGCGTCACATATATACTCAAAGATATCTATATTACTGTTGAGCAGCGTTCAATACAGTTCAGTGTTGGAAGGAAGAGCTTGAGCCAGCTACAAGGAAAGAATCGATATGAGCAATCCTGAGCTGATTCTTCTCGTTCAAAGAGATGATTTTATTGGAGAATCAGATTTCGTTCTTTGTTCTCCAAGGTTTATTCCACTTAGGCTTCAGCAACACACACAAGGACATGTTTCTTAAGCCTTCGAACAAATATTTTCCTAGTCTAATATCTACGATAATAGAGGACGAAGATATCTAATAGCATGAACGTGTATTCCAAAGTTCCTTGGCACAAGTGGAAAGAAACTTTCAAACGAGATTATTGCAGCACTTCGTGGATGATTGCTTCTACTGTAGCCGCTATTATATTACTTGTGCTTACTCATACAAACCATATGTTCTATAATTTTACTATTTTAAATTTTATTTATAAATTTGTTTTTTGATTTCTTGCTTCCGTATTCTAAATTTAACTTCTTAATGAAATTATGCTTCTCAATTATATGTTTGTATCTAAATAGTGAATAATAGGTTTCACTAATGCCTATCAATGTTACTAATAGGCTTTACTTTTTATTCTCTTTATTTCTTTCTTCACTCTTTAACAAATTAATTCTTTTTATTTTAATTAAATCATTGTCATTTTATTTATTTTAATTAAATCATTGTCATTGTCATTGTCATTGTCATTTTATTTATTTATTTTGTATTATATTATATTATTTAAATTAATAAATTTAAGGAATGTAATTAATTTAATTAATTAATTAAATTCATTTCATTTTATTTTATAAATTATTTTCTTTTCTTTACTTTATTTTGTATTATTTTTTTAATATTAATTTTACATTTTTTATTTTATTTATATGTTATTATATTTAATTTAATTTAATTTAATATTTAATTTATGTATTTTAGTTTAGTTTATTATATTTTTATTATATTATATAATAATGGATATTATATTATTTTAATTAATTTATGTTCAATTTTAAAAAAAAATATTATCTTATATTATATTATTTTAATTTAGTTTATGTTATATAATATACCCAATATTTGCATACACAGTGGATACACACATAATTTACAAGGGCAATCGAGAACCAAATTGAAGCTCTACCAACTCAAAATAACAGTGGATACACATACATAATTCAAAATGACAGTACCAAATATTTGCATACATAGTACTAGAGTTAACTAATTAAAGCTCTACAAACTTTTAGCCTCAAATCCAATTGGCAATAAAAAATTGATACACATACATAATTTAGAAAGGCAATCGAGATATACATATCTATATATATATAGACACTCAAAATTTTTCATTTCTGTTACTAACTCTGTAGGAGGGCAAAACTGTCTTTTACCTTTCGACAATACCAGGAGATCAAACTCAGCCCCGGCGACAACACCGGGATGTTAAGTCAAAACCTGGCGATAACCCTGAGAGGTAAAATAGCCCTGGTCACAACACCGGGATGTCAAGTCAAGCCCCGACAACACCGGGATGTCAAGTCAAACTCCATCAACGACCCAAGGAGGTACAGTAGCCCCGACGACAACACCAGGAGATCAAACTTAACCCCGGTCACAACACCGGGATGTCAGTCAAGCCCCGGCAACACCGGGATGTCAAGTCAAACCCCGACAAAAACCAAGGGGGTACAGTATCCCCAACGACAACATCGGGAGATCAAACTTAACCCCGACCACAACACCGGAATGTCAGGTCAAGCCCCGACAAAACCGGGATGTCAAGTGAATCCCCGACAATAGCCCCGACGACAACCCCAGGAGACTAGATTAACCTTCGAAGACAGCCCCAAAGCATCAAATCATTCCCAGAGATAACCCTGGGAGACCAATTCAACCTCGGAGATAACCCTGAGGAAGAACAGAGTCGACTGGGATCAAACCTTAAAGACAACCCCGAGAAAACAATCAAAAACCTTGCCAATACAAGAGACAACCCCTGGAAGGGCAAAACGGTCATTTTACCAACTTAAAGCCAAATTAGGTTAAAATCAAGCCAAGTTGATGCAATGAGGGTTAGAAAGAGCCATAACATCGATCTCGAGTGAAAACAGCACAATACAGCTTAACGGACGGACTGCGAAAATTCAAAGATCTGGTCATAGACACGTCTTCAAAGATTCGGAAAAGGTCAAATCTCATGTCATTGTGTAGCTCTCGGAAAGGGCTTTTCAGAAAGGTATAGCACGCCCCAAATGGATGCCTGGATCAAAAGTTATAAAGGTTCGAACCTAACATTATGTTGCTCGGAGTGCACATACTTCGAGACGACGGGACCCAAGGTTGTGGGCCCCACTCGGGGAGCCGCAGGTAGAGTCGCGTCTGCTGCAAATGCACCCGCTATCATTTTTTGTCTATAAATAAGACCCCCCACCCTTGCAAAAAAAGAGAGAAAAATAGAAAAAGCTCTAAAACTCCGCCCATTTCGACCCTTAGCCATACTTCTAGTACTCCAAACTTCAATTTTATTCTTCCAATACATTTTCATACATATATTCTATAACATATCAAAAATTAACCAGTAGAAACGTCTATTTGAAGCCCACCGAGTGGCAAAGAGCCCGTGGAGCAGCCTATTGCAAGTTTTTTTACTATCAGAAGTTATTTCTTACTTTATTACATATATGTGAACGTGCATAAAAAGTTTTATCTTCTGGTTTTGCCGGAAACTCAGTTCCATGGCCTTTATAGCCTACTTTTTAGTATATATAAGTATATATACATTTTTCTTCGTTTGCATAGCTTGGATCGTTAATCTGTAACTTTTACTCGCTTTTATGTATATATAAAAATATATATATATATATATATATATATATATATATATATATATATATACTAACTTGTTCGACCTGGATCGCTGATTTGTGGCCTTTTTCAGCTTTATTATATATATAATTTACTATATATATACTAACTTTTAATTCAGTCGGGCTTGGATTGCTAATTCGTGGCCCTTTTATTGCTTATATATATATATATATTGTAGACACTCGATATCTTTGCATTCCTGGTACTAACCTTGTAGGAGGGCAAAACCGTCAACTCAACCCCGGTCACCAATATTGGGATGTCAACTCAGCCCCGGTCACCAATATCGGGATGTCAACTCAACTCTGATCACCAATATCGGGACAACCACATCCCCGGTCTCAATACCGGGCCATCAGTTCAACCCCAGTCTCAATATCGGGCCATCAGGTTAACCCCAGTCTCAATACTGGGCCATCAAATCAACCCCGATCTTAATACTGAGATATCTATTCAGCCCTGGTCGCAACCCGGGAGGTACAATTAAGCCCCGGTCACAACCGGGAGATCTAGTTCAGCCCTAGAGATATCCCTAGGAAGCTAATTCTACCTTCAGAGACAAACTCGAAGGATCACATCATCCCCGGAGTCAACCTTGGGAGGACCAAGTCAACCTTATAGATGACCTTGAGGACAAACAGAATCGGCTGGGAGCCAAACCTCGGGGAACAACCCCGGGAAGACAGCCGAAGACTGTGCCTGCATAGTAAACAACCCTGGAAAGGCAAAAAGGTCATTTTACCAACTTAAAACTAATTCAGTCAAAACCAAGATGAATTGATGCCATCAAGGTTAGAAAGAACCATAACATTGATCCCGAGTGAAAACAGCGCAAAACAGCTCAACGAACAAACTGCGGGAAATCGAAGACCTGGTTATGAACCCGTCTTTTTGGACTCAAAAAAGGTTTTATCCCAAGTCATTGCGACACTCTCAGCGAGGGCTTTCCAGAAAGATATAGCACGCCTCAAACGAACGCTCCGATTAAAAGTTAGAAAGTTTCGAATCTAACATCGAATTGCTCGGAGTGCACGCACTTTGATGCAACGGGCCCCACCACCTCTACCAACCACTTGGAGCAGCAGGTAGAGTGGAGGCAGCCACAGATAGAGCTGCTTCTATATATATAAGGTGACCCCGAGCTCATTTGATAATTCAAAAACGCTCTGAACCCCTGCTCGTTTGGTTTTCCAACTGTTTTCTTGTCTTCTAAACCCAAATTTTTTAACTCTAACACGTAGATATACCCACATACTACCACATATCAAAAATTAATCGATAGATTTGGATGTTTAAAGCCTACGATGTTGGAAAAAACCCGTGTAGCAGTTCGTTGTGAGTATTTTTACGATCATCAAGTTTATATTAATTCATTACGCTGTTATACACTTGCATATCAAGTTTCGTTTTCTAAATATGCCCGGAACTCAGATTTGTGGCCGTTTTTGTTAACTTTTGGTATATTTTAGTACCTAAACGCATTTTCTGGCATTTTTACAACTCGGATTGACGATACGTCGCTTCTAACAGCTTTTATATACTTGCATCTTCGTTATTAGCAACTTCGCCAGACTGGGTTATCTTCCAAGTCCATGTTTGGCTTTTTTTTGTATATATTTAACTGTATATATTTTAACTTTTTAATTCTGTCAAGCCCGGATGTCAAATCTGCGGTAGTTTACTACTTATATATATATACATATATGCACCTTTCACCGGACTAGGTTATCTTCTCAGTCCCGGTTTGACTATTTTTTTATCTATATTTAACTATAAATATATATATTTACATTCCAGTTTATCCTGGATCATTCTGTGGCCTTTTTACTTATTATATATATATATTTATTTTTCTGCCCGGATCTCGGAATGAAAACCCACCGCCCTTTACCGCTTTTATACATATATATGTTTCCATTTTGTTCAGCCTAAATCATTCCGTGGCTTTTATACAGCTTTTATATATATATATATTTCCATTCTAGTCCGGGCATCGAAGTGAAAACCCATCGCCCTTTATTGTTTTTCTATATATATTTACATTCTGTCCAGCCTGAATCATTCCGTGGCTTTTATACAGCTTTTATAAATATATATATATATATATATATATATATATATATATATATATATTTCCATTCCAGTCCGGGCATCGGAGTGAAAACCCACCGCCCTTTATTGCTTTTCTATATATATTTACAATTTGTCCAGCCTGGATCATTCCTTGGCTTTTATACAGCTTTTAAATATATATATATTTTCATTCCAGTCCGGGCATCGGAGTGAAAACCCACCGCCCTTTATTTCTTTTCTATATATATTTACATTCTGTCCAGCCTGGATCATTCCGTGGTTTTTATACAGCTTTTATAAATATATATACTTCCATTCCTGTCCGAGCATCAGAGTGAAAACCCACTGCCTTTTATCGCTTTTATACATATATATTTCATTCTGTCAAGCCCGGATTACTCCGTGACTTTTTACTGCTTTTATAAATATATATATATATATATATATATATATATTTATATTTATATTTATATTTTAGTCTGGGCATCGGAGTGAAAACCCATCGCCCTTTACCGCTTTCGTATATATAATTATATATATATATATAAAAATATATATTATTTTACTCATTTTATTAAATTATTACTTTAAATATTCATTTGATATGAACCAACATTTACATTTCTGCGGGCGAACTAGATTTATTTAAATATCGCCAACTCTAGCTTTCAAACAGTTCAAAATAGGTCTAGACGAAACCGGGAAGCTAGAATGGCTGAGATTTATTTAAATCTATTATTTTCTAGTTTTAGTTATAAAAGTCACCTCGCGGCCCTTAGATCGCTATCTAGTGGGAACGAGATGCTTCGGCCCTGTTTGAGCCAGGATTTACTGATGAATTCTTGGTTCTGGCGACATCTGGATATAGATATATATATTTTGTGCATATTTTGAGCTGTGCAGGTTTATTGTCCTCCCTATGTAAGCCTAGGAATCATGGGATTCATGATCCAATTGATCAGAATCTGATTCCCACGATGGACAAACTTCACTTTACAAATGTACCCTGCCAGTTTTTCTATAAAAATGTACACACAAAAGACCTACCCGGATTTAAGGTCTCAACATAGTGAAAATATGGTTTATCGTATCAGTGTCACTCTGATAGCTGTCATGCCCATGAGAAGACCGACACTTGTATTTATTTTTTGTGGCGAGGATGCTTCGCAGCCCGACAATCACTATTTAAATTGAGCCAAAAGGCTGAAAAGATAAAATTGAAGTATCGATATACTTTAATTCATATGTTAGCGTAAGGGTTTGAAAATCTGCTTTTAAAACATTATTTTAATCTTATCGAAAAGAGAAGCTTTTGTAAATCAAATCAAACACTTTTGCAAATCAAATCAAATATTTTTTTTTGCAAATCAAATCAAACCCTTCGTATATAGGTTCAACGATGCATAAACATACTTCCAATCAAAGCATATGCCCAATTTCTTCCAGCATACACACACATATTGCAGATTTAAAAGGAAAATATTGAAAAGATGTGGTACCATGTTTACACGGGAGTTGTGGGGTGCCTAACACCTTCCCCACACTTAACCAAGCCCCTGAACTCAAACTTCAGTTTCACAGATCAAGTTTTGACAGTGTCCATCAATTGGTCCTCTTTTCAAACAAAACTCGGTTGAGTTGGTACAACCATTTCAAATCTACCAACTAGCGACTCTGTAAAACATTCAATCATCGACATGATACATGTTGGCCTTTTCCTAAAAAACCCTTCAAAATCTTTTTTTCACAAATAAAAAGAGTAAGGGTAGACATAACTTAGGAAGAGAGAAAGATCTGGGTTGTGACCCGACCCACAGATTTTTTCCTGACGTCGACAGGTGGCGACTGTGACGCCCCCAAATTCGGACCGCCACTGTTCTCTCTAATTCAGTTCATCACGTTCTAAAATCTAACACCATGATAATAATATTACGACTAAATGTCGAATCGAACAGCGGAATAATACACAACACTACTACCGAATATATTATATTTAAATAATATAATTTATTCACGTCCCAAGGTCTCGCAACTTAAACATCAATTACATAGTTTAAACATATCTTAAGCATATATAAACCTAACTAATACATAACAACATAAGTTCTTATTACATTCATAAAGTTCTACATAAATAAAAGCTACTCTGTAGCCTTTCCCTTGCCCTTGTCGGCATCCGAAGGTCCACCCTGCTCTACCTTAACTGAAATGTTTTAGGAAAAGCAAGAATGAGCAACAAGTTTGCTCAGCAAGTAATATAATCAACATGGGTGAGTAATATAGTTCTCGAATCCAAGGGGTATAGCAAGGTATGATAATTCAAGGATAATAAGAATATCAACAGTACTCAATAACAATCGCTAAGGACAACAAAATATCAATAAGATTCAATACTAAATCAATTCAATATTTCAAGATAATTGAATACTGAGCAGTCACTAAGGACTATGAACTTCTACTAGAATTAACAGAAATATACTGATAATCCAATAAAACAAGTACAACAGGTGATCAGCCTAAAGTACCCTACGTTATGCATATCGTTCAATCGTACTAAAGTGCGCACGTCGATCTCCCGACAATATATAATTTCCTTTCAAAGAAGGTTGTTCATCTCAGTCAAATACAAGATCTCGCACCAATCAATTGGTTTGGGTTGCCTTTCAATAATATAAGTCTAGCCGAATCAAATGACATAGATCGCAACATTTATAAGTCCAAAACTCAAGATTTAAAGTTCGAAGAATATAAATCGACTTTATCTTGTCCACAAAGTAACTAAGTTATGAAACATGATTCGTAATTCCGATAGTTTACTTGTACGACAATAATAGCACAAGCTTAATGAACGCTCAATAAAGAGTAGGGTTAGGAACTTGCTTACAATGTTCCTTAAATAAGGTAAACACAAGGATAAGATACTTGCCTTAAGCGTAGTCTATCCACGTTAAGTAAATCAACACTTTCGAATCCCTATCGTAATATAGTTACGTATATATATGATATCCATCAGTCATATAGTTTAACATCATACTTTATCTTATATATATACAATCCACATATAAGTTAAGTCTTTAACCTTACTATACAGTCATACCATGTATAGTATCATACTAATTTATAAATCTCGACTAATATAACTTTTATTGTCCTTTATCCTTAACGTTCCTCTTTTTTGAGTTAAACGTATTCGTATATCATTATTATCACATAATACCACAATCAATACCAAACATATTTTATTTAGTAAGTTATAGCATTGCTATAAGTTAACGGTCAAGAATCGGATTCAAGCATCCACATACGATATCACATAGCATATATACATGTTGAAGGGTCCTTCCCTACTTGTTCAACCTTTTCACGTTCAATTTTACATGATATAGGTTCTAAGTTAATACCTTTAACAACTTAAAGCCATTCAAGGTCATGAAACCACATTATCTATCATGATTGTTATTTTAAACATATGAGGTGATCACATAACTCGTTTTAGGCATGCTTGCAAGTTTTTATTTCATATACGCATAACTAGTATTGTTACTAGCTTAAATCATGCTTCACTTGTGCTCAACTAGTTTTCATGACATCTAACATGGCATGTATACATGTATGATATATTAGTGAGGTTAAGATCACTATCAAACATGTCCATAAATATCATAATCTAAATCTCAATATAACATGTCAATGTTCACGTTCAAAGCTCATATTTCATTAGTATCGTTCACTAATGAGTTCAACATGTACATGTTATATTCTGAAATATATATACACAAGTCAACAAGTTTTTCATGCCTCTCTAGGTCATATGAACATGCATCAAAAGTCAGCATACAAACATGAGTCTAACATATCAAAGTTCCTTTTTAAAACTCTAAGTTTATTTCAAAACTATAAGTTTTCATCAATCATGCATGCAATCCTAGTAAAACATGTTTACGTTATCTCAATGTACTCATATAGGCATGTCAAACCTATTAGCATACTTGTTTAACCCATATTAACTAACTACACTCTAACAGATTTTTCGTAGGACCAGAAAACTATCGTCAGAGGCTGCTGCGCCTCAGTACAAGATTGACGCAGCTGCGCCGTGTCTGGTTTGCACCAAAGAGTTTCCTGCTTCTGCAGTTTCCAATCTCAACATCAAAATTACTTCACCAATTTGATTATAATCATGCCACATTGTATACTAACATATTACTAACTTAGATAATAGGTAACAAACATATCCCAATCAACTTATCACAATAATTAAGCTCAATTCAAGAATTAGAAATTTTCAGAAAACATGGTATGGAATTATACCTCTGCTAAAAGTTTGTTGTTATGATTCACTTCCTTCCACTGATATCTCACTATCTCAGAATGTTGTCACTATGTATATATTGCTCTCACTCAACACTTAAGAAAAATCTCAGCAAATGAATTTGAAGGAGAAGAGGCTATATTTATAGAATTTCAAATACACAGATAATGTAATTGTTCTTCAAATTAAACCAATGGAAATGTTAGATTACATGGTGGTTAAGAAGGAGTTGGTAGATGGTTGGTGAAATGCATCATGAGTCCCACTCCCTCATTGATCATTGCTATGATTTTGCTGAGTTTGAGGAGAAGAGTAGGCTTAGGCCTATGAGTGCATACGTGAAGAAAGAAAATGCCTCTCATTATGGGACAAGGAATGAAACTCTGCAATTGGACAAATGAACTACATACTATACTTGTCTTATAATATACATACTATATACTTAAGTTATATATTTCATACGCATGATGAGTGGGATTTATACCCGGTAATCGAATACTTTATGGCTTAAATAGTTGCCTGATCTTCGTAGTTTTTATATAGTTTTATATGTTTATAGTATTATTATGCTTAACCGACATATTGCAGGGCTTTACAGGACTTTTCTAGCTTTCAGGGAACAAAACGGACAATTTACATACACTAGCGCCGCAGCGCCAAATGCCTAGTCTTAATCTCGCCCCACGGCGGCGCACCTGGTCCTTGCTGAAGTCATCCTGGCGCTGCAGTGCCACAGTTCCTTTATGGACTCGCGCTGCAGCGTGACCTCTAGTCTTTTGGTGCTAACATGGCGCCGCAGCGCCACCCATAAGCTCTATTTCCCACGCAGCAGCGCGACCTCCGCTGCCCAGACAGAGAAGGCTTGCTTTTGACCTAGCTAAAGAAGAAAATAGATAAATATGTCAACAGAGCCTCTGCAAACCATATAGGGATACTGGGATAGAATCAATTAGCTTAGCTTAGGATAATATAGTTCTCTATCCTCTTTTGTAATCTCTCACTCTATTTCTTAGTTAATGTTTGTAAATATAGATTAGGTAGATTAGGGAAAAGTGTGGGATTTCCTTGGAGCAACAAGAGCAGTGAGCTACACGGATTGGAGAGCTTGAAAGGAGCGGAATGTTTGGAGACTGAAGAGCCTCGACAGAGTTTATTCTTATCCATTTAGTTCCTCTGATTTTGTTATCCATAAATTTTGACTTAATTGCTACTTATATTTTGTTCAATAGCTATGAACTAAGTATTGGATCTAAGGTTATAATGGAACCCTTTGTTATTTAAATTGACTGTCTTATCTCTTTGGTTGGCACCATATGGTTTGGTTTAATATATTCATGCTTAATGATTCTCGCTAAGACATTACTGATGATTTTGGTAATCTATATGATATTGAAAGAAGGATTATAGATTTACACCTAAATATATTGGCATGTGATTATGGGTTTCGACTGCTTAAGTGGTGCATAGAATAGACATATATCTATGTGCCACGTGCGACCTACTAGAGAACTTATGCTTAAATCCTTGTTAGGTTAATTCGCATAGACATGTGTAGGATTATCACCTATCTTGGACGTTCTATTTTGTTTTATTCCCTATCGGGTGGATCTGGAGAGGATACGTTTGTGCATTCCTCGACAGAGGTGTATGAGCACCTATGTGTTCTCGCTCGACAAACTGTCGTGACCATTAAGACCAAAGAGGGAAGGGTAGGAAGTTTGATGAAGCATAACACGCCAGGTGTTCGACAAAATGCCTGTATGGGGTGAAGTTGTGACCTTAGCTTGTAGTGCCTTCGATTGCCATTGGTTATCCATTTACTTGCTTTGATAATTAGTTATAACTAAATTAACCACAGTCCCATTAGTTTGCTGTTCGAATAAGACTTAAGCGATACAAAGTTGGTATTTGATAAATATTAGTGATAGTTCCTCGTGGGTACGACACTTTCCTTATCACTGTATTACTTGTTAGACCGCGTACACTTGCGCGTGTTTAGTGATCGGTTTTCCGACCAACAAGTTTTTGGCGCCGTTTCCAGGGAACTATTATTCTAATATTCTCCAACATTGATTTAAATCAATTTAGTCTTAATTTGAACGTATATATATTTCTTTTATTTGTTTGATCTTCCTTTTTGATTTTAAGTTTACAGGTTATGGACGATCAATGTTATCAATGGCCTTATGAGAGGACGACACAACCAAGCTCGGAAGAAGGACTCGAGCAATTGCAAGTTCAAATTACAAATGTTATGAGGTTTTCTGACAATCTTGAGTGTTAGTCCACTCAGACTGCCTACTGTCAAGAACGAGCTGACATTGAACCGATTTTCTATTATCCAAACTGTCAGGGTTATCTAAACTCTTTGGACTACAGTCAAGAGCAATATCATGATCCGAATTACTCCTATCCAAATATCCATCTCCGCCGCAGTATAAGGTGACATTCCAACCTAATGAGAGCTTTTCGGTAGACTCAACAGAAGAAGAGAAAAGGCTTGATGGGCTCCTCACCAACTTTATAGAAAGAAATGAGGTTCGAATGGTAAGCCAAGACGCCGCATTGCAATGCCTCGAAAATCAATTGGGACAATTCGTCAATGCCATCATAAATCCACCGCAAGGTAATTTACCGATCATAATTGATCTCAACGATGAAGCAGTAGAGCATTGCATGGAGGATACGCAAGGAGAAGGCGATGAGTCTCACAAAGTTGTTGAGGGAGATGTCATGGTGCAAATTGTCCAAATGGTGGAGTCTGAAGTTGGAAAAAAGAGGATTAACAGTGGTTGTATAGTCAAGACTACTCAACCACCAGAAACCACACTCACGATTATGGAAACCCTGGAGGGCCCACTAGTGCACAAAGAACGCTTTTAACTTGATCAAAAAGGCGAATTAGTGGATAATTCCAGTGGTGAAAGATTCTTCGTGCCAATGGGTGAAGAAAACAGGGATGATCAATCATTCATGTCTGCCAAAGATTTAAAGGAATTGATGAATAGGCGGCATGAAATGGTCATTTTTACTTATGAACCGGACTGAACGGCATCGGAATAGTCAAGCCGACGACTTTAAAACAAGCACTTGGTGGGGAGGCAACCCCATCTCAGTATCATTTTTCTCTATTTTTCTTTACTATTGTCTAGTTTATAATGTGTCTTTTCTCTTAGTTTGTTAACATTGCTGCCTGTTTAATTATACTGCAATGTCGGATCTCATATGCATTATTTTTGTGGCTACATAATGCATACAACATGTTCTTCTTTTGTGTTGCTACTGTATATATGGTAGTATAGTTAAATTAGTTATCGTGTGGGTTAATATAGATATATATATTTATTAATATGGTGGCTAATACATGGTTTAATTTGTGCAGGGAAAAACCAAGATACAAAGCTGGCGCCGCAGCGCCAGCATACACACTAGAACTCGTGCCTCAGCGCCATGTTCACAATCCAAATTTCCTATCTTGCGCCGCAGCGCCAAAGAACAAAAAGGACCTCGCTCTGCAGCGCCACCAACAAGTCCAACATTCTGCTAACTCGCATCGCGGTGCCAAGCAATGAAGGAATGCCCGCATCGCTGCGCCGGTAGCGAGTTTTGGTTTTTAAAAGCACAACTGAAGCCAGCAGTTAGACCATTCCCCTCATCTTCTCTCGACAGTTTCGGCAGCCTAAACTTTCCCTCTCAACAAACCTTGACAGTAAGCTAAACAACCTTTGCCCCTCCCATAATATCCTAGTCGTGATCGATTGCTCATCTCAAACCACTTTAACAAACCGAGAGTCTCCATCAATTCGATTGTCAGAGTTTGAGCCCACACGAGTTCTCACCTAGGGTTTTCCCACTCAAGGTATTATTAGATTTCGTTCAATTAGAAAAGTACTTTGATCAAATTATTGGGATTGTGTTTTTCTTCTTGTTTGTTTGGGTGATTTCCACTAACAAAAATCTGGTTAGAGCATTCATAAACAAAGGGCTATGTAGTTGGGTTTTGAGAGCGCGCACAAGGTGTTTGATAAATTGCCTAAGAGATAATTTGATCGTTTGGGGCTGTTTGACATTGAAGTTGTATTGGGGATTATTCTAGCCTAAGTTTGGCGGAGTTTGGAATCGAGTCCTGCTTGTGTTCAAACCAATTGCTGCAAATTCTGACATGGCTTCAAAAAGGCAATGTCTGAGCGTCGGCGGTTCATCGTTCGCAGCACCAACGGCTTCGGACAACACCAAATTCGTGAACGAAGAGGCATGGAAACGATACAAAAGATCTTTTGCCACACGAAACTTGATTCCTGAACGGGGTTTGAGGCTTGACAAAACAAAGGATAGCGAGTTGTTAGCCATGATTGCGGATCGCCAGTGGGTGCACTTCACAAAACCACCCGAATTGGCCATTGTTTCTATGATTCGTGAGTTCTACGCTAATGCTAGTGCTAAGGGTCCTGCTATTGTTTAAGTTAGGGGGTGGTCAGTGGCGTTTGGAAGCCAAGTAATCAATGCATTATTTGCGATGCCTGGTTTTGAGGGTAGGGACTATATGGAGCAGGGACTTCGCAGCTATGACCTCGAGGATATTGTTAGGAGGCTCTGCAAGCTTGAGACTACATGAAAGATAACTAACTTCACGGGTGAGAGGACCAGTTTCCCACATGCTGCACTCAGTCGCTATGGGAAGACATGGTTCAGTATTATTTGTGCCAACATAATCCCGACTCGTCACCTAAGCGACGTGACTAAGGATAGAGTGATCCCTTTATTCGCCATTGTCACGGGCCTGAACATGGACATCGGAGTTCTTATACATGAGTCCATCATGAAGGCGATCAAGAGCAATATCTCTGCGGGACTTCCACATCCATCCTTAATCACCCAGCTGTGCAAGAGGGCAGGTATCCATTGGGGGCCAGAAGAGATAGCTTTGCCGCCCATGTCAGTAATTAACCATCAGGTCATCTCACACTTTGATGTGTGGGATAGGGCAGCTTCTCGTGTCAGAGGCTATGGATTCGGGCCACCTACTGAGCCACCTCCTGCAGCAGAGCCCGAGCCCTCGCAGCCACCAGACGCAGGCCCAGCTTCATAGGGACTACTGGCAGAGATCATGGCATCCCTCACCCTGCTACATCAGAAACACGACGCTGATGCTCAGAGGCAGCAGAGGCACATTGCAGCAGTGGCCCAGAGGCAGGACATAGCGATGCAGTATCAAGCTGAGCTGGTCAACACAATGCAGAGCATATACACCATGTATAGTGGCGAGGATGCTGGGTTCACGCCATTCCAGTTCCCAGAACCTCCTGTATTCCCACCATACCCTCCACCATCACCGTCCGTCGAAGCTGACGAGGACGATGCTGCTGCCGAGTGACCAGACTTCAGGGAAGCCCTCTTGTTTAGATTGATATATGTTTAGCAATGAGGGCATTGCTCACCTTAAGTTTGGGGGTGTTATGGTTTATTATCTGTTTTATTTCTGTCTATTGCCATGATAGGTTGCTATTTTAGTACTTTATTTATGTTTTTATCAGGATTGTAGTGCAGTCATTTTGAACTGCGGTATTATATTTTGGGTTTATTATTATGGATGCCATGAATAATTTTTGGTTATTTATTAATGATTTGATTATTATTAGCATGCTTGTGGTTTATAGCCATCTTTTTGGGGCTTTTACAGATTTATATGCTTGTGCCATGTTAATAGCTTTATTACCCTATTTTGAGCTGCTATTATGCAAGGGTGGTATATTTATGACTAATTTTTGATTGTGGCTAATGACAAGCGCCAAGTAATTATGTCTATCTCTTAGAGTCGTATCAAGCATGTATGAGCTAGGGGTTGTTCAATCGATAAGTTGAGACTGTTATTGATCCGTCCTTCTTAGCAAGCACCGACCAACTGTGTTTACTAGTTATTTTTCGAATGTAGTTTGCTCGTTTATTGCTTTGAGAGTTGTTCACTTTTATAAACTTTTATTTTACAAGGTAATAAAAGACTTAGATGCTTATACAGTTTTAGATCTTGGATTCTGGCATGTTAACATATAAAAAATGTAATAAAAAAATAAAAAGAAAAGAAGATTGAATATCGAAAGTCTTGCGGTGGGTCGAGATGGAGCGTGAAACGCACTCGCCCATAAACGTAGGACCGATGTTGAGATGGAGCATAAAATGCACTCGCCAAATAATCTTCGGATTTCGTAAAGTCTAATTTGGCTTATGTTGATTACGTGGCCTTTGCTGCTCGAGTAATTAGATTCATAAGGGTGTTCCACACCTAGTGCCCTAAAGTCATATGGCTTGGGAGTCACTGATCAAAAGCTCATTAATGGGTAGTTCTGCACAGCCTAATGTAATTAAGGACTGTCTGGGTCAGATTTTACTGTCTTCATGCTAGAGTCTTTTGATCCTTTCCTGCACTTGCGTCTTATTCTTAATGCTTCTTGAATGTTTAAGTTACGGAGTGTGCATATTGGTATTAACAATCGACTGTGCGAACTTATTTGAGCTATGATTAGTTAGGATGGTTAGTCTCCACACACACACATAGAATGGATCGAATACAGTCTTATGCTTGAAATTGAATGAACTCTTACTAATATCTGTGTTTGCCATGTTCTCTGGGAGTAGCTATGATCGAGCTTAGAAGCCATGATACTAGTATACAGTTATATTTTTCTTTCTCGTGTGTTTTACTATTGTGAGTTTGTGTTAGATAGTTTGCTCGAGGACAAGCAAAGACTTAAGTTTGGGGGTATTTGATGAGTGGGATTTATACCCGCGAATTGGATACTTTATAGCTTAAATAGTTGCCTGATCTTCGTAGTTTTTATATAGTTTTATATGTTTATAGTATTATTATGCTTAACCGACGTATTGCAGGGCTTTATAGGACTTTTCTAGCTTTCAGGGGACAAAACGGACAATTTACATACACTGGCTCCACAGCGCCAAATGCCTAGTCTTAATATCGCGCCGCGGCGCCGCGGCGCCGCCCCTGGTCCTTGATGATGTCATCCTGGCGCTGCAGCGCCACAGTTCCTTTATGGACTTGCGCTACAGCGCGACCTCCGGTCTTTTGGTGCTAACATGGCGCCGCAGCGCCACCCATAAGCTCTATTTCCCGCGCCGCAGCGCGACCTCCGCTGCCCAGACAGAGAAGGCTTGCTTTTGACCTAGCTAAAGAAGAAAATAGATAAATATATCAACAGAGCCTCTGCAAACCATATAGGGATACTGGGATAGAATCAATTAGCTTAGCTTAGGATAATATAGTTCTCTCTCCTCTTTTGTAATCTCTCTCTCTATTTCTTAGTTAATGTTTGTAAATATAAATTAGGTGGATTAGGGAAAAGTCTTGGATTTCCTTGGAGCAACAAGAGCAGTGAGCTACACGGATTGGAGAGCTTGAAAGGAGCAGAATGTTTGGAGACTGAAGAGCCTCGACAGAGTTTATTCTTATCCATTTATTTTCTCTGATTTTGTAATCGATAAATATTGACTTTATTGCTACTTATATTTTGTTCAATAGCTATGAACTAAGTATTGGCCTTAAGGTTATAATGGAACCCTTTGTTATTTAAATTGACTGTCTTATCGCTTTGGTTGACACCATATAGTTTGGTTTAATATATTCATGCTTAATGATTCTCGCTAAGACATTAGTGATGATTTTAGTAATCTATATGATATTGAAAGAAGGATTATAGATTTACACTTAAATATATTGGCATGTGATTATGGGTTTCGACTGCTTAAGTTGTGCGTAGAATAGACATATATCTATGTGCCACGTGCGACCTACTGGAGAACTTATGCTTAGATCCTTGTTAGGTTAATTCGCATAGACATGTGTAGGATTATCACCTAGCTTTGACGTTCTTTTCTGTTCTATTCCCTATCGGGTGGATCTGGAGAGGATATGTTTGTGCATACCTCAACAGAGGTGTATGAACACCTGTGTGTTCTCGGTCGACAAACTGTCGTGACCATTAAGACCAAAGAGAGAATGGTAGGAAGTTTGATGAAGCATAACACGCTAGGTGTTCGATAGAATGCCTGTGTGGGGTGAAGTTGTGACCTTAGCTTGTAGTGCCTTCGATTACCATTCGTTATCCATTTACTTGCTTTGATAATTAGTTATAACTAAATTAACCACACTCCTATTAGTTTGCTGTTCGAATAAGACTTAAGCGATACAAAGTTGGTATTTGGTAAATATTAGTGATAGTTCCTCGTGTGTACGACACTTTCCTTATCACTGTATTACTTGTTAGACCGCGTATACTTGCGCGTGTTTAGTGATCGATTTTTTGACCAACAATGCATACAATATATGTTTAGGTTATAAATTAGTGTCACAATGTAATTCAACTAAATACTACTTCAATATAGTAAAGGTAATTTGCACATATATAATCCATGTACATTTTATCATACCGGTATAATTTAATCGGATATTATCACATTACATGATCTCATTTATTATTCAATTAAATATTGAAATCATCATCCATTAGCAATTGTTTATTATATATTCAAGAGATATTAATTTAATGTACTCACATTGTCACATAGTCTTATGATGTATTCATATAACTTATTTAATCTTAATGTATAGTTTCTATATATTGTGTAGTCACACATAAGTGTCACATAAGTATTATCCATGTAACCTTCACAACTTAATAAATCTTACTATATAGTTTATGCATAATATATTGATGCGTCACATTGCATTTCATATAATATAGAGGTAACTACTATATATTATATGTTTAATTATCGCATTTCTCAACAATTAAATAAATATAATTCTTATTATATTTATAAACAAGTCACTTATTATTATTCTATTACTTGCAATAATAATAATCAACATATTATTAATTAATCACCATTAATATTCTATCTCTCATAATAACAATTAACAATTAATATAGATTAATTGCTCCTTAATAATTCCTTCATCCTCGAATTAATTAACTCATCATCAAATGTATTCCCGTGCCACACAAGGCATTCAACGAGCTTATCATAAACTCCATATCTTCGTCAATTATTATATATTCAATTTAAATTCACTTGAATTAACTCATCTCATAACACACAAATATTTATATTCAAATAAATATTCACTTCTATTAATATATTCATTTAATAATATTCAAAAATTCTCGGGTATTACAGCGACTCCACTGGGGACCAACAGAGGGCTTAGGCCGCGTTTAAATCTTTTCAAACAGTTCCCTTTTAAAATCCACATATGTGTGAATGCTGCGTCTTTACATTGAATGAACGTGTGAATGCTGCGTGTTTACATTGAATGAATGTGAATGAATGCTTTCCTGCTTTTTTAGTGCTTCGCACCCATATTAGTGCTTCGTACCCATGCCATCATATGCATAACGGTGAGGAACGATGTATGGGAATGTATGTTGTGTGATTCCTCCACCAAGAGGCAAACCCGTCTGTGATAAGTAATGTCTTCGAGGACGAATAAGTCTTCGGGGCTCATGAAAAAGCACCACTCAGATTCGCTCCAGTTGAAAGATCTGATTAATTTCCCCTCTAGTAGATTGCGATGATCTGAGGGCCTTCATGCCGAAAAATCCGCAAGAGTAGCCTAAGATAGGTCAGCCTCTAATTAACCAAATTCGATGGGAAGCTTCTTCATGCCTTCCTCTTTCAATTCAAAGTCAAGTTTCCAATTTCAATGTAAAGGAGCACAATGTAAATATCATAATAAAATTTTACATTCCTTGTTATATACATCTTGTCATATTAGCCTGTCATCAAAATAACTGACATTTGTTTTGCAGGATGAGATTTAAAAACCCCTAAACATGACACATTGCATAACATGTATATGGTTAGTGTTTATCAAGAATAAACTACCTACTTGTCTTGTAGGTAATAGTAGTCTCATTAATAGATCACAATATAAAAAGGCACAAAGCCTATCCACAGACATGGCTGAAAGTGGCCAGCACGAATCAGGCTCTATATCTCGAAAGGAGTTTGAGGGACTTAAGAATCAAATAGCACAGTTGGCTATCCTCCTAAAGGAAGAAAGTAAAAGCACTCAGGGCCAGACGACGCTCAATCAAACAGAGTCCTCCTCACAGAGTGGCAATCAAAGTGCTAACAAAAAGGGGTAAATGCAGATCCCTGAACCTCAATCTAGTCAAAGAACCAACAAAACCCCTGAAATCACAAATCTTAGGGAAGATCGGGAAACTGGCAATATCCGAAGGAAAGTCCGACAAATGGAAGAAACCACCCATTCAATAAAAGGAACTGGAAACCTTGGAAGTGTCACCTATTCAGATCTCTGCATATTCCCAGGGGCTAGATATCTTGAAAAATTCCAAGTCCTAGAATTTGAAAAATACAATGGGGCCGGCGATCCCTATACGCACTTGAAAGTATACATTGGCGAGCTAGGGTCATATGCTGAAGATGAAAGCCTCAGAATGAAGCTTTTCCAAAAGAGTCTCACTGGAGAGGCTAGGACATGGTATGCCTGACTTGACAATGCCAAAATTCCTAGTTGGGAAGAGTTAGCCCACGCCTTTCTGAATCAGTACAACTTCTAGTCTCAGATGGCTCTGGATCGGTATCAAGTGACCAAGGTCAAAAAGCAGAGTACTGAGTCTTTTCGTGAGTATGCCCAAAGATGGAGACGTCTGGTAGCACAGGTCAGCCCGCCTATGACAGAAACTGAAATGGTGATGACTTTCATAGATATCTAAGAGGCACCTTACTATGAGAGGATCCTAGCTGGAATAGGAAAGCCATTCTCAGAGATGATCAAACACGGCGAAACGACAAAGATGGGCCTGAAAACAGGAAAGATTAAAGATCTCACGACCTTAAAAGTAGTCTCCGAACATACACAGTGTAGCAACTATGCGACCCAAGAAAGGCAACGAAGATGTATCCCTCATTGTACAGGGGCAGTCTAGGAGACCCAATCGTAGTCCCCCCATTTGGAAGGAAGATAATCTGTCATTTCAACAACAGGCCGTATTCAACCAATGCGAGGACAGAAAGAGAAAATTTGAAAGAACAAAAAATTGGGTGTTCACTCCACTAGGCGATTCCCTTGAAAACATGTTGGTGATGTTAATAGATCACAAGAAAATTACCGAACTAGCTCCACCTCTGGATCTAAAAAGCAAAAGATACAATCCAAGCCAGAGATGTGCTTACCATTAAGGATCTCCAGGACACGATACACAAGATTGTTGGTCCTTGAAGCATAAAATCCAAAACCTGATCGATAACGACGATATTGTGGTCCAACAACCTGACCATCTAAATGTCAACACCAACCTTCTGATGCAGCATGATAAAGAGGGAGTAAACATGATCGAGTCAGGAAGTGATGAAATGCATCCAAATCATAAATACATACGAAGGATGAAGGAATACCCCTAAAGGAACAGAACAAATGTCCTAGAGGTGGAAAATTTAGAGGAGGGTATGACAGTGATGCAAAAATTGGATGCAATCCAACATCAAGTAACTCTGCTGGCTAATCTGATAGTGCGCCAACATCAGGATACAAGGCAGCTTTTCACTTAACTATCAAAAAGCCAAGAGAAAGAGGAGGTTTTTCATAATGTAAGCCTACTTCCCTCCAAGATCAGCCTGCTAAATGAAGAAGATCAAAGCATGCTGAGTAGACGAGGAAGGTGGAATGGTAAAATTACTAGAAGATATTGCTAAAGAAAAATTCATCCGGAGGAATTCGAATTCCCAAATAGGAAATATCAAGCAACATTTCAAACACTGGCCAACCCTCAAAATCCTACGGCACCAAGAGTCGGGGAAAGTAGGTGGAGAAGGGTATTCACGCCTCTGGGAGACTAGTTGGAAAATATATTAGCACTGTTGATTGCGCAGAAAAAGATCATTGAGCTCGCTCCACCTATGGATCCCAAAGGAAGGCAATATGATCTCAACAAGAGGTGTGCTTATCATTCCAGAGCACCAGGACATGCGACCAAGGGATGTTGGGCTTTGAAACACAAAATCCAGGATCTCATTGAAAATGGAGAAATGAAGATAGAAGTCCTAATGACCAGAAAAGGCGAGAGAGAAATAAAGAGCTTAAGATGTCCACTCAAGGCAGGTAGTTCAGAGAAGATAACGACTATATGCACCAATCCTGGCAGAACCTAAGGTGGACTGATCTTAATGTCGGAAGTGACAGAGGAGACAAGAAAGTAATCTAAGGAAATTCATCCGCCACCATTAAATATCTTGTTTCCCAAAGCCAACAACGACATTCCTGATGTTACCCTTCTGGATGATGATGAGGAGATACAGATCCTTCCCCATGTGGAAAAAGCCCAAAAGGAAAGTTCCTTGCGAGAAATACAACAACAGTGCGAGATGAATTTCATACTCAAATCCTCTCATGCCTTTGAGAAAGGTGAAGGAACAGATAAAGGGAAAAGTGGTGAAGTTGTCAGGGAAGCCAACCCATTGAGGAATGAAGAGTTCATCCCTTTCTACGACGAGTCCAGTTTGAGCCTCCTTAAGGAATATGCTAATTCAAGAGGCGATCAAGTTATGGCCATGATTTAAGATATTCATGACCAGGAGGTAACCTCTATCACGAGACTCAAAGGCAACATAACCACTGACAATTGAACTATCAGGCCTCAGCTAGCCAGAAAGACGTAGATCCAGAGGAGCTAGTTCTAGGAGATGTTGGGACATTATCATTTTTTTAGCATCATGCCTTTTATTTTCCATGCATATAAAATCAGAAAAATCCAAAAATCCAAAAATCAACTCAATCAGGCAAAGCCTGAACTACGAACGACCTGATCTCCATTTACCAGGGAGTACGTAGGCAGCCATTTCTGGTGCGATCAAACCAAAACAAAAAGTTCAAAAACCCATCAAACCAAACTCAAACACAAAAGAAACACTTCTCAAACCTCTCACCTAAAACTCGAACTACAAATGACCTGATCTCCCACCACCCGGGAGTACGTAGGCAGCCATTCATGGAGCGGCATGATCTTCAAAGAAAAAAGAATCGATAAAACCAATTCCAAGACACCGAAACACTATAAAGCCCAAATACTATCAATCCTCCTGGTTAACAATCCCTACTGTGGAAAAGAAAAGCTAGTATATAAACCTGTGGATAAACGGGATAGCAGTGGCCATATGGCATCCCTCTCAGAAGAATGAGAAGCAGCTACAAGCTCATGACCCTCAGTCTCCATACGAGCAAGAACCTCTACAGCCATCTGCATGGTGTTGCTGTGACCATCTATAAAAGTGCCCAAATATGCCACCAGGTTATGTGTATATGATCTGAGCGCAGTGTTGTCTGCAATATAAACATCTCGGGGAGCTACGACCTCATCCCTCGCAGCATAAGCAGCATCCCGGGCCACTAATACCTCCTCAATCTCCTAAAAAGCCCCGTCTCGGGTAGATCAAGCCTCGCCTCTCTCAACCAATGCTGTATCCCTAGTAGCTCGAGCCTCGTCTCTAGCGGCAAAAGTTGTATCCCTGCTAGAAAGGGCTGTCAACATCAACCCCCTAGCCTGATCTCTCTCGAGAGTCATCCGAGCTAGTGAATCAGCAATAGATGGATCTGTCCCGACAGGGATACTCAGAGGGTCACTAACCAAAGCCGCTATCAAACCGGTAAACAAATCATCCTCGATGGGAGAATCAAGATTCCCCATACGCTTCTCCTCTTCAGAATCAATGCTCGGAGCTGATTGGATAACCGCAACCAATTCGATATCTACCTTCAACCACGCCGAATACGCTGGAAAATGATCTGGATGGCTAGTAGAGAAATCAGTTCTCTCCCTACGAGTCCAACACTCATAAGTCCTAGTAAGGTCAGCTGACGACAAAGACAAAGATGATATCCACTGATCCGTAGCCCCTCAAAGTGGTGAAAGCTCTAAAAATGATCAAATTGGCACATGATTGCCAGCGGATGATATGTGGTCACCCCTCTCAAACCCGCTAGGGGCAAATAATCCATGCCAACTGCATGAGTGATGAAGCTATACCGGGAGCTAAGTATTGAGTATGGCAAGATTGAAAAGGGATACTCGATCTCCAATAAAAATGCCGACCATGATGCAACATCTGAACACTCTGTTGGCCGGAAGGAGTAAGACATGGTTATTAAATGAGTAAAGCAATACCCATGATGTCGAAAAGTGCCAATAGGGGTCAAATGCGTTATGAACCACACATATAGCAGAACGGCGCTGCCTCTAAAAAATCCCCCCTTGATGGGTACTGCATAAAGTAGCCGACCTCAGAGTCTCGGCTAATATCATCGGCAAAATCGTATAACCTTATCGGAGGGCACTAACCACTACCATCAAGCCAGTATCTAAGTGGTCCATATACAGGGGCATGTACAGATAAGCAGTGATGCACATCAACAGAACATCCACTGGTGTAAACTGCCACTCATCTGCCAAAATAATAAAATCCCCAGAGAATCGTTCGTAGTTGTTCAACCTACCAAAGCGATCAATAAAAAATCCATGGACACTACATGTCTTGCAGTAACCTCCTCAGCAACAACCCGGTGCCTCAGGCCTGTCATACCTATGAACGGTAGCCTCAAGTTACTAATGGCTGACCTAGCCCAAGGTAGATCCAGTGCCAAACCTGTAAGGCGCTCATACTCCTCCAGTGTAGGAGTCGACTCATGAAGGCCAAACCTGAAAAGCCTTCATTCAAGAAAGATACTCAAGATCGATGACCCTGGTTGAGAGGACCCAATGGTACCTCAATGTTGTTACATCAAATTTGGAGCAAGTCTCGAAAGGAAGAGACAGTGATACATCAAGATGACCAGTCACAGGGATGAAATGACAATCATCATAGGATGCAAACCTTCAGCAACTCATCACTCTTGACGTACGAGAAGACTTGATCTCTTCTGACCTATAGAAGAATAGGGGCGACCGTCATAAAAAAGTCTAGCTCATACCTAACAACCTGTTCCCTGAGCAAAAGGCCACAAATTAAACCTCACAGATCAAACCAAATCTGATTAAAGCCATCACATCACCAACCATCACAAGTCCTTGAGTCCAATTCAGTGGAATCCTCAGGCCTCTCGATATCAACCATCAAAGTCAATTGCGTCTACAAGTCAGAAACAATGATTGGGGCATCTAAACATCAAAGCCCATATCAACTACGTGTTCACTATGTGGGGTATGAGATAAATTTTTTTTGCAATCTCGGGGTCTTATCAGCCTATCTGTCAAATATACGATAAAGCAATCATCCCAGATGACAAGCAAGATCGGGGCAAATTCAGAATCAAAGATAACTCATACAACAAGACTGGACCAATTTCAAAAATTGCGACAATTCAACACTGGGGCATTTATCAACCATCCAATGAAAATGCACCAGTTGGCACCATCAGAATGGTCTGTCATCATCAGAGCCTCCAACATTGGCGATCCAGTATGATCAATCTATCTTTTCCAATCATAATTTTCTTAGAGTACTGCGATCTGCTGATAAGGTACACCTCTTTCATCTCTTTATGTGCTTTCAACTTCTAGTTACATGCATTATCAAGGATATACACGTTAAGTATAGATAAATTTTGCATTAGAATCTCAGAAAAAGAGGAAAGGAAAAAAGATTTTTGCTTAACTTGTTATGACTTAGAATAACTTTGATAAGCGTCCATGGAGCAAGAATCACGAGAACGATTAGAGAATTAAGACAATTTGAACTTTTGATTAGGCACGACATCTTTGTTTAAAGCGCTTTTTGGAAAAAATATGACCTCATATGCATGTCTGCACTTTGCGATCACCCTAACTCTTAGTTGTGGGGTATAAAACTATGGCGACAAGGATGGCAATTAGTAGCCAGCCTAATGTCTCGAATTGTGGTCTGGATTACTTGAATTATTAAGTCTAAGGGTTGTCTTTACACTTGGTACCCTAAACCCATCTGGTTTGGGAGCTACCGGCCCAACGCTCGTTACATGGGTAACTCAGTGCCTAAGAGAATGAGCATTACAAGAATAAGAAGGCAAAACCTGAGCAGATCCAAATCGTGGCCTAGGTTACTAGAGTAATTAAGCCCGAGGGGTGTCTCTACACCTGGTGTCCTAAAGCTGTCTGGTTTGGGAGTCATCAGCCCAACACTCGCTACATGGGTAATTTAGAGCCTAAGAAAATGAATCTTATGTAAGCTCAGGCGAGGATAAAAAAGAGTATACCGCCTGACTTGTCTCAAAGTGTGGCCTTTATTACTCGAGCCAGTAAACCCGAAGGGGTGTCTTAACACCTAGTGCCCTAAAACCGTCTGGTGTAGGAGTCATTGGTCCAAAACTCGTTACATGGTTAACCCTGAATAGCCTAAGAAAATGAGACAAAGTTAAGCGAGGGAAGCAAAAAATTTTATAAGATAAAGATGAGATAATCTAAAATCCTATAAGAGAAACCCCTGGTAAGGGTTGCGCCACTCATAGTGCACTTGTCATATGATGTTTAATTTTGTGGAGCAGTGTCTAGATCGAAGATGAGGTGTCCATGATGAAGGGAGATGAGTCTTTTGAATTTGATCCTACCCATAAAAAATGACCACGGATGCTTAAAAGTTTTATTACGATTTCATAACTTGTCAAATGAAAATTTTGATTTCCTTAGGAAAAATTCATTTTCATACTCCCTTTCAAGATCTTTAGCAATCAGATAAGAGCGCATTGAATATAAGCATTCAATTTCATAAACTTTAAACTTCAAATGCCTCATTCACAAGATCATACTAATCCCGACGGCCAGAGCCATCAAGCTTTTGGCACATTTTGTTCAATGTACAGGAAATTGCTCACTCAGGATGTGGTCAACAAAGCAAGTTTCTTCTGTGAACCCCAGTAACA
The DNA here is from genome assembly GCA_020205555.1 of Panax stipuleanatus. NCBI lineage: Eukaryota > Viridiplantae > Streptophyta > Magnoliopsida > Apiales > Araliaceae > Panax > Panax stipuleanatus. The sequence goes on from CM035115.1 coordinate 33,447,431, forward strand.
ACCTGCGAAAGGGCTGGGGCATTTCCAATTCCAAGAAATGGAAAGGATCTACGACGGGACCAGGCTCCTCATCAAAAGAAAAGGGAGAATTCCTAAAATAAATAAAGGCGACATAAGCTTGTCCCTCCACAAGAAGGGAAAAATTCTCAAGAGAGTCCTTAACTCGAGAAAAATAGATGCTCGATGACAAAAGGTCTGGCAAATGAAATCTATATCATTAAACATGTCAACCTGCACTAAGTCCTCACAAGTCAAGCCCTCTGCACTGCATTTCAACTCTGGGCAATGAAGGAACGGGCTACATCCTCCAGGACGTCAGCATCACCCGGGTCATCAGCCAAGCCAGATCTAATCCAGTAGGGTCGCAACGTAAAGAGTTCACCCTTTTTCATAATCAATGATCAAACCATTGACGTCAATTCAGTGTAGCATTGAAGAAGGATCCGGTGATGTAGGCCGTGGAACACTACTTCAGCAAAGATATCAGGATATCTCCTAATAAAGCCATCAGTGTTTGGACTACCGGAGTGACCAGCACCAGATCCAGATCTAGAAAAATAGTAGCCGGGATCCCCACCAAAGACGACATATGAAAGGGGAACATCTGAATCTGTTAAGCCAAAAGAAGTTATACAGGAGTTAGAGCTGATAAGCTTATCAAAATCCATTCACCTCAGAAAGAATGAGGTATGGTTCTACATCAAGTCAATTAAGCATATGCATCAACCTAGGACAAATTAAGATCATCATATCATGTCTGGTCTGTACATGTGCAACAAGCGCTACATCAGCGCACATCTCTATTAAAAAGTTAGGCATACATACCTAGTAGAAATAAAAATTCATACACATTAAATACACAAACTCGATGAAAAAGTCTGCTACCGTTCGAGTAGGCATCGAGACAGTCTAATGATCAACCATTGTCCCTACCATCAGGGTAGGCACTGTTGCAAACCACCGGTGTAAGTTATCATCATGATATACATCGGGAACACCCACTGAGGTAACTCAACAAAAGAGATATATCCCCAGCGAAGGAACCTTCAGAAATGTACAAAGGCACCAGCCAAGAGAAAATCTGCCCCTTGATAGTATCGACAGATTGGGGAAACCATTGGTCTAAAAACCAAGGTAACAGCAAAGGCTATCATAAAGGATGTCATCTCCAGCAGAAATATAGAAAACATTTTAGTTTATCCTTATCAAACAAGCATCAGCAACATCGATGGAAATCAAACTGTTGGAATTAACACCACCGTAGACATCTGCAGTACTGATGAAAGTCAACCGTTGAGATCAGCCCCAACACAGGTATCATTCATAAGCGATTTGCGATGAGATTTGTGATGCGATATGCGATTTGCGATGCGATATACGATTTACGAAGTGCGAAATGCGATTTATAAAAATATTTTAACATTCATTGCATTGCGATTTGCATCATTAATATCATGTCATATTTCAAGTGTCTAGCAAATCTTTATCATGTTCATTCCATTGCATTGCATAAACATGATAAAGAGGGGCATCTGTAGACACTCGAAATTTTTGCATTCCTGCTACTAACCCTGTATGAGGGCAAAACCGTCAACTCAACCCCGGTCACCAATATCGGGACATCAACTCAGCCCCGGTCACTAATATCAGGATGTCAACTCAACTCCGATCACCAATATAGGGACAACCACATCCCTGGTCTCAATACCGGGCCATCAGTTCAACCCCGGTCACAATACCGGGCCGTCAGTTCAACGCCAATCTCAATACCGGGCCATCATGTCAACCCCAGTCTCAATACCGAGCCATCAGATCAACCTCGATCTTAATACCGGGATATCAATTCAGCATTGGTCGCAACCTGGGAGGTACAGTTAAGCCCCAATCACAACCGGGAGATCCAGTTCCTAGAGATAACCATGCGAAGCCAATTCAAACTTCAGAGACAAACTCGAAGCATCACATCATCCCCAGAGTCAATCTTTGGAGGACCAAGTCATCCTCATAGACGACCCTGAGGTTAAACAGAATCGATTGGGAGCCAAACCTTGGGGAACAACGCCGGGAAGACAGCCGAAGACCGTGCCAGCACATTAAACAACCATGAAGGGGCAAAATGTTCATTTTACCAACATAAAACTAATTCAGTATAAACCAAGCCAAATTGATGCCATCAAGGTCAGAAAGAACCATAACATTGATCTCGAGTAAAAATAGTGCAAGACAGCTCAACGGACAAACTGCGGGGAATCGAAGACCTGGTTATGAACCCATCTTTTTTGACTCAAAAAAGGTTTTATCCCATGTCATTGCGACACTCTCGGCGAGGGATTTTCGAAAAGATATAGCACGCCTCAAACGGACGCTTTGATCAAAAGTTAGAAAGTTTTGAATCTAACATCACATTGCTCGGAGTGCATCCACTTCGATGCAACGGAGCCCACCACCTCTACCTGCCACATGGAACCGCAGGTAGAGTGGACGCAGCCGCAAATAGAGCTACTTCCACCTGGTCTATATATATGAGGTGACCCCCAGCTCATTTAATAATTCAAAAACGCTCTGAACCCCTGCCCGTTTTATTTTCCAGCCATTTTCTTGCCTTCCAAACTGAAAATTTTTCACTATAACATGTAGATATATCCACATACTACCACATATCAAAAATTAACCGGTAGATTTGGACGTTTAAAGCTTATAATTTGACAAAAAAATCATGGAGCAGTTTATTGTGAGTATTTTTACGATCAGCAAGTTTATATTACTTCATTACGCTGTTATACACTTGCATATCAAGTTTCGTTTTCTAAATATGCCCGGAACTCAGTTCTGTGGCCGTTTTTATTAACTTTTGGTATATTTTAGTACCTAAACGCATTTTTTGGCATTTCTACAACTCGGATTGATGATCCGTCGCTTCTAGCAGCTTTTATATACTTGCATCTTTGTTATTAGCAACTTCGCCGGACTGGGTTATCTTCCCAGTTCGGGTTTGGCTTTTTTTGTATATATTTAACTGTATATATACTAACTTTTCAATTCTGTCAAGCCCGAATGTCAAATCCGCGGTAGTTTACTGCCTTTATATATATATATATGCACCTTTCACCGGACTGGATTATCTTTCCAGTCCCGGTTTGACTATTTTTTAACTATATTTAAGTATAAATATATATATTTACATTCCAGTTCTGCCTGTATCATTCTGTGACCTTTTTACTGCTTTTATATATATATATATATATATATATATATTAATATTTCCGTCCGGGCCTCGGAGTGAAAACCCACCGCCCTTTATCGCTTTTATACATATATATATTTTCATTCTGTCCAGCCTGGATCATTCCGTGGCTTTTATACAGCTTTATTAAATATATATATTCCATTCCAGTCCGGGCATCGGAGTGAAAACCTATCGCCCTTTACTGTTTTTCTATATATATTTATATTCTGCCCAGCCTGGATCCTTCCGTGGTTTTTATACTGCTTTTATAATTATATATATATATATATATATATATATATATATATATATTTCTACTGTAGTCCGGGCATCTGTGTGAAAACCCACCGCCCTTTATTACTATTCTATATATATTTACATTCTGTCTAGCCTGGATCATTCTGTGGCTTTTATACAACTTTTATAAATATATATATATATATATATATATATTTATATATATATATATATATATTTATATATATATATATATATATATATTTCCATTCCAGTTCGGGCATCGGAGTGAAAATCCACCGCCCTTTATTGCTTTTCTATATATATTTATATTATGTCCAGCCTGAATCATTACGTGGCTTTTATACAGCTTTTATAAATATATATATATATATATATATATATATATATTCAATCCCATCCGGGCATCGGAGTGAAAACCCACCACCCTTTATCGCTTTTATAAATATATATATTTCATTCTGTCAAGCCTGGATTACTCGGTGGCTTTTTACAGCTTTTATAAATATATATATTTACATTTCAGTCCGGGCATCGGAGTGAAAATCCATCGCCCTTTATCGCTTTCGTATATATAATTATATATATATATATATATATATATATATATATTATTTTACTCATTTTATTAAATTTTTGCTTTAAATATTCATTTGATATGAATCGGCATTGACATATTTGCGAGCGAACTAGATTTATTTAAATCTCGCCAACTCTAGCTTCCAAACGGTTCAAAATAGGTATAGACGGAACCAGAAAACTAGAATGGCTGAGATTTATTTAAGTCTAATATTTTTCTAGTTTTAGTTATAAAAGATACCTCACGGCCCTTAGATCGCTATCTAGTGGGAACGAGATGCTTCAGCCCTGTGTGAGCCAGGATTTACTGATGAATCCTTGATTCTGGCGACATCTGGATATAGATATATATTTTCTATGCATATTTTGAGCTGTGCAAGTTTATTGGCCTTCCTATGTGACCCTAGGAATCGTGGGATTCATGATCCAATTGATCAGAATCTGATTTCCACGATGGAGAAACTACACTTTACAAATGTACCCTGCCAGTTTTTCTGTAAAAATATACACACAAAAGACCTTATAACGGTTACCCAAATTTAAGGTCTCAACATAGTGAAAATATAGTTTATCGTGTCAGAGTCACTCTGATGGCTGTCATGCCCATGAGAAGGCCGACACTTGTAATTATTTTTAGGGTCGAGGATGCTTCGCAGCCCGAAAATCACCATTTAAATTGAGGCAAAAGATTGAAAAGATAAAACTAAAGTATCGGTATACTTCAATTCCTATGTTAGCGTAAGGGTTTGAAAACCTGCTTTCAAAACATCATTTTAATCTTATCGAAAAGAGAAGCTTTTGCAAATCAAATCAAACACTTTTGCAAATCAAATCAAACACTTTTTTTTTCCAAATCAAATCAAACCCTTCGTATATAGGTTCAATGATGCATAAACATACTTCCAATCAAAGCATAGGCCCAATTTCTTCCAACATACACACACACACATTGCATATTTAAAAGGAAAATATTGAAAAAAGTGGTACCGTGGTTACATGGGAGTTGTGGGGTGCCTAACACCTTCCCCACACTTAACCAAGCCCCCGAACTCAAAACTTTGATTTTAAAGATCAATTTTCGACATTGTCCAGCTATTGGGCCTCTTTTCAAACAAAACTCGATTGAGTTGGTACAACCATTTTAAATCTACCAACTGGCGACTCTGTAAAACAATCAATCGTCGACATGATACATGTTGGTGTTTTCTTAAAAAACCATTCAAAACCCTTTTTTCACAAATAAAAAGAGTAAGGGTAGACATAACTTAGGAAGAGAGAAAGATCCGGGTTGTCCGCGGATTTTTTCCCGACGTCGACATATATATATATATATATATATATATATATATATATATATAATTTTTTTAACTTCATTTGGCCTGGATTGCAAATTCTTGACCTTTTATAGTTTTTATAAATATATATTTATTTACATTTCAGTCGAGTCTGGATTGCAAATCTGTGGCCTTTTATTGCTTTTATATAAATATATATATATATATATATATATATATATATATACATTTCTTTCGAGCCTGAATTGTAAATTCGTGGTTGTTTACCGCTTTTATAAATATATATATTTACATTTCAGTGGAGCCTGAATTAATTCGTGGCTCTTTACAACTTTTATGAATATGTATATATATATATATATATATATTTAAATTTCAGTCGAGCCTGGATTAATTCGTGGCTCTTTGCAGCTTTTATAAATATAAATATATATATATATATATATATATATTTACTTTTCTGTCGAGCCTGGATTGACAATTCGTGGCTTTTTACAGCTTATATATATATATATATATATATATATATATATATATATATATATATATTTTGCTCATTGTGATTAAATATTTACTTTAAATATTCATTTGCTATGAATTTATTTTAATGTAAATTTGGTGGATTAGATTTATCTAAATCTAGCACTTTCTAACTTTCAAACGGTTCAAAATAGGTCCAACCAGAACCGGTAAGCTAGAATTGCTAAAATTTGTTTAAATCTAGTTTTTTCTAGTTTTGTAATTATTAAAATGACTACGTGTCCCTAGATCCATATCTAGCCTGAACGGGAAGCTTTGGCTACGCGCATGCAAGGATTTGACTGATAAATCCTTTGTTTTGCGACGTCTAGAGTACAATCTGCCTTCTATGTGAATATCTGTGATGTGCAGGTTTTCTTGGCCATTTTATATGAGCCTAGGAATCGTGGGATTAACGATTAAATTGATCTAAATCTAATTCCCACGATGGACAACTCCACATTGTAAACATATCCTGCTAGTTTTTCTATAAAATGTACATCCGAGGGACTTTAAAACGGTTATCCAGATTTAAGGTCTCAAACATAGTGAAATATGATTTGTAGTGATAGAGTCACTTTGACGAATGGCATGCCCATGAGAAGACCAACACTTGTATATACGTTCTGTGCTCGAGGATGCTTCGCATCCCGACAATAAACATTCAAATCGAGCCAAAGGCTGAATAGAATAAAATAGAAGCATCAGTATGCTTCAATTCCTATGCGAACGAAAGGGTTTGAAAACCACCTTTCAAAACATCATTTTCATATCCTGTCTAAAAATGGACTTTTCAAAAAAAGTCAAACCCTTCGTATATAGGTTCAATGAAGCACGACACTACTTTTAAATCAAACAAACGTAGGCTCAATTACTTTCAGCATACACACACACATTGTAAATAAAAAGGGAAATATTGAAAAGATGCGATAACCGTGTTTCACGGAAGTCGGGGGGTGCCTAACACCTTCCCCCCGCTTAACCAAGCCCCCGAACTTTAAGAATCTCGGTTTCAAGGCCATGTTTTAACAGCGTCCAATAATTAGGCCTACTTTCAAAAAATAAAACAAAACTCGATTGAGTTGGTATAACCATTTTAGAATATACCAACTGGCGACTCTATAAACCTTTCAAAGTTGTCGACATGATACTTGTTGGCCTTTTCCTAAAAATTTCACCCTTCAATAAACAGATAAGACAAACAAGAGTAGAAAACAATAAAATTTAGGAAGAGGAAGATTTATCTGAAGTGATAAGACGTCGACAATATATATATATACTTATGAATACATAGAGAGATAGAGAGACTGAGAGAGGGGTTTACCAGGAAGATAGTGGAGGAAGGATGGGACTAGACGACGACGTCCACCTAAAACTACCAGCGTCGCTTCTTCTCCCTCTCCCTCTTTCCCTTCTTTTCTTTTTTCGTTCTGCTTCCTCTCTTCCCCTCTTCTTTTTCATTCTGCCATGACTGATCGTCCTTCTGATGGATTTAAAAAAATTACCAACAGCTATCTGCGACAGTATACGGTTGCTGTTTTTAATTTACGTGGAATTTTTAGCGACCGATAGCGGTCGTTGTTAGGAATCAGTCGCAATAAGTCTCCCACGAAAACATCTGCGCCAAATTTATGGCGACAAAAAAAGAATAGCAACTGATCAGTGACCATAGGGCGGTCGCTACTAAAACTAGCGGCGGGTTTGGGTAGCGGTCGCTATTACCATAATTAATGACCAAATACTTCGGTCACAGATAAATCTGGTCGCTGATGGGTCATTTTCTTGTAGTGTATACCCTTTTATATACCCTAAGAGTCTTAAGGAATATGAAAATGTATAACTCAGAATAGACAAGGTACTATAATGATCTCAAGTTCAAGGATCACTTGTACTACTATCACTATAGAAACTCTTATTGACAGACAAGTAAACTCCATTAGGTGTTCGTTTAAGCGATTCACGTTCAGTGAACTTATTCTCCAATAAGCATCACATACTTGCTTTAATGTCTCCACACAAATGATTATGTGATCAATCATCCTCTTCAAAAGAGTAAACATAATATGTACTAATCTATTCGAATCCACTAACCCACATTAGTGATCTTATGATTAGGAACATTTTTATTTTTGAGCTATCTAAAATTTAGATGTCATTAGCATGATCATCATCATGATTATAAAAGTCTTGCTCAAAAACTATGAGTTTATCACATTAGTTAATTCAACCAATTAAACAAGGATAAATAAATGTCTTTATATAAATTAAACTCTTTATTAATAAATGAACAAGATTACAGAGTAAAAGCTTATCATATCTAATGTTATTGGCTTGAGGGCATTGTGACACCCCCAAATCTGGATACTTCATTTTCACATGATTTGGTGTTCACTTTTTATTTAAAACATATATCTACCCAATAATAAAGAATTGCAAAACCAATTACAACCTTCATAAAACTTAAATAAAATCTTCCTTGACAAAGGATTTCAACTTGTCCAAATAAAATCCCAAGGTTAACTAAACCTTAACATCAAACAAAGTAAATGCTGAAATAAAACATCGACAACTAAATCTTATTACAATATAAACTTGAAACCACAAACCTTCACTTGCTCATCTTTCCTTTTCCTTTTACTTGTTGACGGAATGTCAACATTCTCGGCCTTAACTGCAAGGGTTTGTAAAAATATGCAAGTGTGAGCAAACAAAAGCTCACTTGAAATACAACAGTGATATGACATAGTGAATATTTTCAAAAGAGTTTGAATCACCTTACTTTCATCAAAATAAAGAATTGAATAATAATTCTTCCATCATATTTAAAGTTTGAGTATAGACTTTATCTGAGGGTCATACGACCTTGAACTATGTCCTAGGTTATTAATATTTCTATTTAAACCTTTAACAGTCATTAAGACTATAGACCTTCAACTCGTACTCAGGGCGATCAGCCCTTCGAACCATGTATTGTGCACAACCATCTTAACACTTTCACATAAATGTCCCCTAATAGATAGGGTTGTTCATTCTTAATATTTGAATACAAGTCCGCACCAAAGAAAGTTTAATTTGGATAGATATAGGAACTTTGGAGTTTCAACTATCATCAACTAGAAGTAGTTGAATCGACTCACAGTGCTTTAACAGTTCAATAATATAAAAATCATGAACCAATTGTAAGATACAGAAATAATCTATATAATAATTAGGCATGCTTTAGAAATAACTTAAAGCAATTGAAAGAATAAGTAGATCTTGCTTGAACAATTAAGTCAAGATCACAACACTATGACAATAATTGCATTATGAACATTGGAATACGATATAACTTGTACAATACATAACAAGTTAAGAATCGAAAATAGACTTGCATGACATCTTGAGCAAGGTTAGAGAACTTTTACAATAAAAGATGCATTGATAAAGCTTGCATAGCGTACAAGAATAGTTTAGAAAGCTTGTACAAAGTAAATGTCGAGTTTAGAAAAAGAAACTTGCTTAACGTATAAGAATAAGGATTAGGGAACTTGCCTCAAGCCCAAGCTACACTTTAACAACTACAATCACTTCACAGTTGCCCTACACATTCACATTACGTTCAAAACATCTATTAGTACCCAAATACAACGTTTAAACCGTTGAACTTTATACATAAGTCCAACTCACAATGTTGTTTACAACATAGGTTGCTAACTAGCCACATACGTGAGTATAAACTCAAGACATACATTCATAAGCTTATAACGCTTTTAAATCGTGTAGTGTACCTTATGAAAGTAACACACTCATACACATGTAACACATTCATATAAAACTTCAATCTATCTTAAACACATCAAAAGCATGTTATCTTATTACCTATTACATTTATCAAGTCATAGAAATAAGTTAGCTAAACAAACGGGGCATGAAAACTCAACAAGCAAAAACCAAACTTCCTGGGCAGCTTGTTAACCTGCTGGGGCGGGTCCCCTAAGGGCAATAGCCCCGCTGGGGCGGGTCCCTCCTCTGGTGGAAGTGCTGGTTCGCGAATTGGCAAAGAAATAAGCTAATTTGGCTTATTTCTTCACAATGAATTTGATTTTTCCCAACATGATTAACATGAAACTTGCTAACAACAATATTTTAAACTCTTTAACATGATTATAACATGAAAAATTCATACAACACATGATCAAACCAATGTTTTTCATTATTTTTGAAAAAAAAACTATGATATTAAGCATTCTTGACAAAAATTACTATTACGAATTCGTTTTTTAATCAATTCAAGTAATTCCAATTGTAATAACTCCTATTCTTAACATACTAACATAATCCATTATCAATTTAAACAATAACCCAAAATCAAACATCAATTTGATAGTTTCAAAAGCCATTTGTAAAAGAATTGGTCTACAATAAATCATATGAACACAATTCTTCTTGTTTATCAAAATTACACGACTTGAATTGTTAAAACAACTACATAACTTATATTATATCATGCCATGACACATATTACACATAACTTCATGCTCACATCAATTTCTTTTGATAATTTAAGAACTATTTTCAAAATAACTTCATAATCAAACATCATGAACATGATTTCTTCATGTTCGTCATATCTTTGTGAATTGAAACACTTAAACAACTATAACAATCATATGTAAGCATATATATATATATATATATATAAATATATATGTACACATCCCATACACATATCAAAATTTTGAATTTTAACAAAAAGATTTTTACAAAGAATTCTAAAACTATGAAAATATAGAAGAACATGACTACAACTTATGGAGTTCTAAGATTATACATTTTCTAGTTTGAATTAGGAGAAGAGATGGAGATGATGATGTAGAGCTCTCCTCTTGTTTTCTCAAAGTTCTCTTCTTCTTCTTCTTCTTTTTCCTATGAGAATTCTCTCTAACCCTTTCTTTGCTTTCTTTCTTTGTTTGTAAAAAACTAACGTACTTACTATCTAACATATATTGTATAATATACATATACATATATAATATATATGTAGCCTATATTATTATTATAAGTAATAAGTATAATACTAATTACCATAATAAATATTACTAATTACATAGGTTACAATAATTTGAAAGGTTAGGCCATGTTTGATAAAATCACTTTAAAACCCTTTTCCATTCTTTTAATAAATCTTAACCTATAAGTTATATGCTACACTTATTTAATTAAATTACAACATTCTAATTCAATTAAATAAAAGTTAACATTCCTTAATACTCAATTGTCACACTTGAAATTACATTCATGTAACACTTAGTAAATTACAACAAATACTTAGCACATAATTTTAAATCTAATTTAATTATTCTCAACTAAATTACAATTATGCTACACCATTACTAACATATCAATTTAATTAAATATTACTCTTAATTAAATCAGTCCACACAATCACATAATTTATTTATTTAACTCAATAAATAAATCACATAAAATATTTATTCACTCAAAAAATATTATAATTTAATATATAAAATCTCAATCGTTACAATCTTCCCTCCTTAAAAGGATTATGTCCCCAGAATCACAACACAGAAAAAAAATTCTCATAAAAATTCTCATCTGTTACAATCTTCCCCCCCCCCTAAAAGGATTCTGTCCCCAGAATCGATATATAAGGGGTTATACAAAAATCAATTAAGGAAATATTTGAGGATAAGATTTCATCATAACATCTTCGAGTTCCCACGTGGCTTTTTCAGCACTGTGGTTCCTCCAGATTACCTTAACAGAAGGTATCACTTTATTCTTAAGTACTTGTTCCTTGCTGTCAACTATTTGAACAGGAACTTCTTCATAAGTTAAGTCTTTATCAAATTATAAAGACTCGTATTCTATTACATGTTTATAGTCGTGTTTGTAAGGTCGTAACATAGAAATGTGAAAGACGTTATGTATATTCTCAAGCTCCAGAGGTAATGCTACCTCGTAAGCAACCTCGCCCACCTTTCATAGTACCTCGAAAGGTCCAATAAATCGGGGACTCAGCTTCCCCTTCTTGCCGAATCGAATCTTCCCCTTCTAGGGAGATACTTTTAGGAAAACGAAGCTCCCTGGTAAAAATTATCGGTTCTGTCGATGTTGATCGGCATATTTCTTTTGTCTGTCTTGAGCAGCAACCAATCTTGTTCTTATCAGCTTTACGATTTCGGCAATTTGTTGCATCAATTCCGGTCCCAACAGCTGAGTTCACCGACTTCATCCCAGCACAAGGGAGTTTTGCATTTCCTACCGTATAACGCTTCGTAAGGCGGCATGCCGATCCTCGCGTGGTAACTATTATTGTAGGCGAACTCCACCACCGGTAGATGATCATCCCAGCTTCCCTTGAAATCCATCACGCAAGCTCTCAGCATATCCTCAAGCGTCTGTATTGTTCTCTCGCTTTGGCCATCGGTTTGAGGATGGTATGCTGTACTCATTCGCAATTGCATTCTCAGAAACTCTTGCAAACGCTTGCAAAAATTCGACGTAAACCGCGGATCTCTGTCGAACACAATCGACACCGAAACACCGTGTCGAGAAATAATATCCTTAACGTACAGCGTCGCCAATTTTTCTAAGTTGAACTTAATCCTAATCGGCAGAAATTGGGTTGACTTCGTCAGTCGAGCCACAATGACCCATATTGCATCGAAACCCTTCTGAGTCGCTGGAAGACCAACCACGAAATCCATCGTGATATGCTCCCATTTCCACTCTAAAATTTCCAATGGTTGTAGCAATCTGCTAGGTCTCTGATGTTCTGCCTTGACTTTCTAGTAAGTTAGACATTTCGCAACGCATTCTGTAACATCCCTCTTCATATTCAGTCACCAGAAATGATGTCTAAGATCCTGGTACATCTTCGTACTCCCAGGGTGAATTGAATATTTTGCACTGTGAGCTTCGCTCAAGATCTCCTCCTTAACTTTTGATACTAGTGGAACCCAGATTCTACCTTCAAATCGTAGCAGTCCCTCATTGTCAATTTTGAATTTAAACTCTTCGCCATCGGTTAATCTCTTTCGAATCTTCTCGCATTCTTCGTCGTGAAGTTGAGCTTCTTTCACCTTGTCTACCAGAGTAGAACCAGTAGTTACTTGAAACAACTTCTCATCCGATTCCTTCAAAAACTTAACTTCCAGCTCTAATCTAGCCATCTATTCTATCAACTGATCCTGATCAGTTAACATATTCATCTTCTCCCGACCTTTTCTGCTCAAAGCATCGGCGACAACGTTAGCTTTACCCGGATGATAAAGTATTTTGCAAACGTAGTCTTTGATCAGTTCTAACCATCTCCTTTGGCGCATGTTCAAATCCTTCTGGGTAAAGATATACTTCAGACTCTTGTGATCTGTGTATATTTCACACTTCTCTCCATATAGGTAGTGTCTCCAAATCTTTAGAGCAAACACTATTGCTGCCAATTCTAAGTCATGAGTCGGATACCCCTTCTCGTAATCCTTCAGCTGACGTGGCGAATAGGCAATGACCTTGTCGCTTTGCATCAACAAGCAGCCTAAACCCTTATGTGAGGCATCACTATATACCACGAAATTCCCCGAACTATCCGGTAAAGAAAACACTGGCGCAGTTCTCAATCTCTTCTTCAATTCCCGAAAACTTTCCTCACACTTTTCTGTCCAACAAACTTAACTGTTTTACGAGTCAAATTCATCAACGGAGTGGCGATCTTGGAAAATTTTTGGATAAATCTTCAGTAATAACCTGCCAATCCCAAGAAACTCCTCACTTCAGACGGCATTTTCGGCTGATCCCAATTCATTACTGCTTCAACCTTTGACGGATCCACCGAAATACCATCCTTGTCGATCACGTGGCCAAGAAATTATACACGATCCAGCCAGAATTTGCACTTCGAGAATTTTGCATAAAGTTTTTCTCATCTCAGTGATTCTAAGGTTAGCCTTAAGTGTTAAGCGTGTTCCTCCTCGGTCTTGGAATAAACCAGAATATCATCTATGAACACCACTACAAACTTGTCCAGGAATGGCTTAAACACCCTATTCATTAAGTCCATAAATGTAACTAGGGCATTCGTTAGACCAAATGACATCACCAAGAACTCGTAATGACCATATCGAGTCCTAAAAGTCATTTTTGGTATATCTTCCTTTGTCACCTTCAATTGATGATACCGCTTCTTAAATCAATTTTCGAGAAGTATTTAGCACCCTTCAGTTGGTCAAACAAGTCATCGATCCTAGGTAAGGGATAACTATTCTTGATCGTAACTTTGTTCAATTCTCTTTAGTCAATGCAAAGACACATCGATCCATCCTTCTTTTTGAAGAATAAAACTAGCGCTCCCCACGGCGAAACGCTCGGTTGAATATACTTCTTGTCCAGTAATTCTTGTAATTGAACCATCAGTTCCTTCATCTCAACTGGAGCTATTCGGTACGGAGCTTTCAAAATTAGAGCAGTTCCCGGCGCTAAGTCGATCACCAACTCTATCTCCGTATCTGGCGAAAGTCCTGGCAATTCACTAGGAAAAACGTCCACAAACTCCTTAACCACTGGTATCTCTTCTATCTTCGGGCTCTCCTTACGCGTATCTACTATGTAGGCTAGATATCCTACACAGCCTTGCATCAAAAGTTTCTTGGCTTACATCAACGTCAGACAGCTCGCCTGTCTAGGCAATTTACTACCATAGAACACTACCTTTGACGGAGTCGTAAGGTTTACCGACTTCTTCTAACAGTCGATTACCACCCCATGGTTGAATAACCAGTCCATTCCCAATATGACATCGAATTCCCTAAGTTTTATCGGAATCAAATCTACCCTCAGCTCCTGACCCTTAATATCCAACCTACAGTTCTTGTATACAAACCTAATAGGAATGACTTCCCTATTCGCAATTTATATGTTCAAGGGGTAAGCTAACTCCTCTACAGGTAAGTATAGGGTTTTAGCAAAATCATCAGATATGAATGAACAAGTAGCACCCAAATCAAATAATACATATGCATTTATACTATAGATCGAAATAATACCTGCCACCACATCCTTTGATTGCACGGCGTCCTGCACCATTATGTTGAATGTACGGGCAGTGGGTCGAATGGCTTGTAGTGGCGACGGTCCGATAATAGTCAGAGTGCTGCCGCTGCCATTTCCTCCATTCCCTGTTAACCCTGCCGCTGGCTTCTTAGGGTAGTTGCGAGCCATGTGATCCTTTGATCCACATATATAGCAAGCTCCCTTCTTCTGGTTTGGGCAATTTGGCGCAATGTGGCATTCCTGACCACAGTTGTAGCACACCCGTTTCCCTTTCATGCACACTGTAGTGTGAGTCTTCTCGCATGTAGCACATGCTTCGAGCTTCCTCTTCTATTGGTCTCCCTGCTGACTCCCAGCAGTGGTACTGTCGTTCCACTTCCTTTTCTGATTGATAGCCCTGCTACCACCAGCCTTATTTTCTGTCTCAATCTTCTTCTTCTTGTCTTGGTTGAATTTAGTCACTGCTTCGCTCCCTCCTTCAGCTAGAATGGCCTTTTCCAACACAGCTACAAACGTGTTCAGCTGGAACATAGAGACCTTGCTATAGAGCCGGGGTTTCATTCCCTGCTCAAACCTCCTAGCCTTCCTAGCATTCGTGCTGACTTGGTATGTAGCGAACCTGGCCAGTTCATTGAACTTAGCGGTATATTCAGACACTGTCATCCCTCCTTGCTTAAGCTCTAGGAATTGGACCTCCATCTGGTCCTGCGAACTCATAGGGAAGTACATTTCAAAGAACATCTCTTTGAAACGTACCCAAGGTATGACTCCTTCACCCTCTCTTGTCTTATTAGCCTGCCACCAAAAGCTAGCATCTGACTTCAATATAAAAGTCGCGAATGCCATTTTCTGGTCTTCACCGACTCTAGCTACGTCGAATACCTTCTCCATTTCCATCACCCACGTCTGAGCATCTATAGGGTTTGTCGATCCCTTGAATTCAGGCGGCCCTACTGCCTTGAATTCCTTAAATGTAGTACCCTGCACTTGCGGCTGATTCGCCATCGCTCCTGTCAGCAGGTTCACTAACTGCTGAACCGAGTTAGGGTTTGTTCCATCATTGTTATTCGTCGAACCCTCGAGGTTTTGACGTGTTGGTCTTCTTTTAGGAGGCATTTTCTGTTAAGAAAAATTATTATTAGCTCCTTTATTCAATTCTTAAGTATTCAAGTTCAGCTTAAACATTTAAATAACTCAGTTCATATATGAACACATAGCACATCCATAAACTTCTTTTATTCATTACTCATAGTTTTAAAACATAGGATAGATAGCAGTTCTGCTATTTACATCATCTTTCCTGAACTGGAACAAGTTACAGGACTACATCATCACTTTATCCCATTATTATCTCAAACTATGGGATTTACATTTATTGATTACAAAAAGAAACACATAATTTAAAAGCTCTAATGTCTAGGCATATTAAGACGTCGCACAGCCTCTCTTCGTTCTTCCTCCATCACCCAAAACGATGTCCTTCGGTCCACCACATACCACGATAAACCTTGGAACTGAGCTGGGTAATAGAAGATACGGTTCTGGGCCCTATCTATGACCGTATGGAAAGCGTATTCTGTTTCCCTTAGCTTGGCTCTCTTGGTTTCAGCCTCATCTTCAGCTCGATCGGCTCGTTGAATAGCCCTCAAGCTTGTTTCCTCAGCTCTGGCACGCTTTGTTGACTCTTCCTGGATGTCTTGTTTCAGCTTTGCTAGCTCAGCTCGGGCCTCATCTCGATCATTCTCTATGTGGATTAGCTTCCACTGCACTTCTCCTAGATCACTATCTATCTCTTTGATAGTCTCGTCCCACTGCTGGATGGTTTCTTTGAGCTCTTCGACTCGACCATGAAGCTCCACGTTACTGTCGTAGACCGCCTTGTACATATCAGCACTAACAGAGTGAGGTGGAAATTCCTCTTCGGGATCCTCTTCCTCCTCTTCCTGCTCTTCAAACTCATCTTCGTCCTCTTCCTCTGGAATAGGTGTCAGTTCAGGCTCCTGACCAGCTACGGTGATTACTGGAGATGGCTCTCTCCTAACCAGCTGTTCCCAGACAACATGGATGTCTCGGGGCTCCTCCTCTCTAGGCACCTGAGGTATATCCTTTCTAGCCTGACTGGACTCTCCAATGTTCGTCATCCTGACAAAAGAATTTTAAAGTTTATTATTACGTGATATCGAGTCATCACTCTTAGAATACCTAAACGCAAACACATAGCACATAAGGTAGTTTATTATCTTTACCTATCACCACTATCTTTTCGATCTTACTATAAGGCTACTACCTAAGGTTTTCCCCCCACCTAAGATTCATAACCTACTGCTCTGATACCAACCTGAGACACTCCCAAATCCGGGTACTTCGTTTCCACATGATTTGGTGTTCACTTTCTATTTAAAACATATATCTACCCAATAATAAA
The DNA here is from genome assembly GCA_020205555.1 of Panax stipuleanatus. NCBI lineage: Eukaryota > Viridiplantae > Streptophyta > Magnoliopsida > Apiales > Araliaceae > Panax > Panax stipuleanatus. The sequence continues at coordinate 33,464,784 of CM035115.1, forward strand.
GAATTGCAAAACTAATTACAACCTTCATAAAACTTAAATAAAATCTTCCTTGACAAAGGATTACAACTTGTCCAAATAAAATCACAGGGTTAACTAAACCTTAACATCAAACAAAGTAAATACGAAAATAAAACATCGTTAACTAAATCTTATTACAATATAAACTTGAAACCACAAGCCTTCACTTGCTCATCTTTCCTTTTCCTTTTACTTGTTGACGGAATGTCAACATTCTCGGCCTTAACTGCAAGGGTTTGTAAAAATATGCAAGAGTGAGCAAATAAAAGCTCACTTGAAATACAACAATGATATGACATAGTGAATATTTTTAAAAGAGTTTGAATCACCTTACTTTCATCAAAATAAAGAATTGAATAATAACTCTTCTATCATATTTAAAGTTTGAGTATAGACTTTATCTGAGGGTCATACGACCTTGAACTATGTCCTAGGTTATAAATATTTCTATTTAAACCTTTAACAATCATTAAGACTATGGACCTTCAACTCGTACTCAGGGCGATAAGCCCTTCGTACCATGTATTGTGCACAACCAACTTAACGCTTTCGCATAAATGTCCCCTAATAGATAGGGTTGTTCATTCTCAGTATTTGAATACAAGTACGCACCAAAGAAAGTTTGGTTTGGATAGATACAGGAACTTTGGAGTTTCAACTATCATCAACTAGAAGTAGTTGAATCGACTCACAGTGCTTTAACAGTTCAATAATATAAAAATCATGAACCAATTGTAAGATATAGAAATAATCTACATAATAAGTTGGCATGCTTTAGAAATAACTTAAAGCAATTGAAAGAATAAGTAGATCTTGCTTGAACAATTAAGTCAAGATCCCAACACTATGACAATAATTGCATTATGAACATTGGAATACGATATAACTTGTACAATACATAACAAGTTAAGAATCAAAAATAAACTTGCATGACATCTTGAGCAAGGGTTAGAGAACTTGCACAATAAAGATGCATTGATAAAGCTTGCATAGCGTACAAGAATAGTTTAGAAAGCTTGTACAAAGTAAATGTCGAGTTTAGAAAAAGAAACTTGCAACACGTATAAGAATAAGGATTAGGGAACTTGCCTCAAGCGCAAGCTACACTTTAATAACTACAATCACTTCACAGTTATCCTACACATTCACATTACGTTCAAAACATCTATTAGTACCCTACTACAACATTTAAACCGTTGAACTTCATACTCAAGTCCAACTCACAACGTTGTAACATAGGTTTATAACATAGGTTGCTAACTAGCCACATACGTGAGTATAAACTCACGACATACATTCATAAGCTTATAACGCTTTAAATCGTGTGGTGTACCTTATGAAAGTAACACACTCATACATATGTAACACATTCATATAAAACTTCAATCTATCTTAAACACATCAAAATCATGTTATCTTATTACCTATACATTTATAAAGTCATAGAAATAAGTTAGCTAAACAAACGGGGCATGAAAACTCAACAAGCAAACACCAAACTTCCCGGGCAGCTTGTTAACCTGCTGGGGCGGGTCCCCCAAGGGCAATAGCCCCGTTGGGGTGGGTCCCTCCTCTGGTGGAAGTGTTGGTTCTTGAATTGGCAGAGAAATAAGCCAATTTAGCTTAATTCTTCACACCGAATTCGATTTTTTCCAACATGATTAACATGAAACTTGCTAAAAACAATATTGTAAACTCTTTAACATGATTATAACATGAAAAATCCATACAACACATGATCAAACCAATGTTTTTCATGATTTTTGAAGAAAACTACGATATTAAGCATTCTTGACGAAAATTGCTAATCCGAATTCGTTTTTCAATCAATTCAAGTAATTCCAATTGTAATAACTCCTATTCTTAACATACTAACTTAAACCATTATCAATTTAAACAATAACCCACAATCAAACATCAATTTGATAGTTTCAAAAGCCATTTTTAAAAGAATTGGTTTACAGTAAATCATATGTACACAATTCTTCTTGTTTATCAAAATTACACCGATTAAATTGCTAAAACAACTATATAACTTATATCATATCATGCTATGACACATATTACACATAACTTCATGCTCACATCAATTTCTTTTGATGATTTAAGAACTATTTTCAAAATAACTTCATAATCAAACACCATGAACATGATTTCTTCATGTTCATAATATCTTTGTGAATTGAAACACTTAAACAACTATAACAATCATATGTAAGCATATATATATATATATAAATATATATCTACACATCCCATACACATATCAAAATTATGAATTTTCACAAAAAGATTTTTACAAAGAATTCTAAAACTATGAAAATCTAGAAGAACATGACTACAACTTATGGAGTTCTAAGATTATATCTTTTCTAGTTTGAATTAGAAGAAGAGATGGAGATGATGATGTAGAGCTCTCCTCTTGTTTTCTCAAAGTTCTCTTCTTCTTCTTCTTCTTCTTCTTCCTCTGAGAATTCTCTCTAACCCTTTATTTACTTTCTTTCTTTGTTGGTAAAAAACTAACATACTTACTATCTAACATATATTGTATAATATACATATACATATATAATATATATGTAACCTATATTATTATTATTATAAGTAATATGTATAATACTAATTACCATAATAAATATTACTAATTACATAGGTTACAATAATTTGAAAGGTTAGGCCATGTTTGATAAAATCACTTTAAAACCCTTTTCCATTCTTTTAATAAATCTTAACCCATAAGTTAGATGCTACACTTATTTAATTAAATTATAACATTCTAATTCAATTAAATAAAAGTTAACATTCCTTAATACTCAATTGTCACACTTGAAATTACATTCATGTAACACTTAGTAAATTACAACAAATACTTAGCACATAATTTTAAATCTAATTTAATTATTCTCAACTAAATTACAATTATGCTACACCATTACTAACATGTCAATTTATTTAAATATTACTCTTAATTAAATCAGTCCACACAATCACACAATTTATTTATTTAACTCAATAAATAAATCACACAAAATATTTATTCACTCAATAAATATTATAATTTAATATATAACATCTCAATCGTTACAGGCATACTACTTTCAATCTCTCACTTTCACTAAAGCAAATCACCTTGGTATCTAATACCCATCTTTAATAAATGGCTATCAAACTGTTGCTGATATAATGCTTTAGTAAATAGATCTGCAATGTTGTTCTGAGAGTCCATTCGCTCTAAGCTGGCATCTCCTCTTTCAATTATTTCTCTAATCATATTAAAGCGCCATAACACATGTTTGGATTTTTGATGAGACCTTGGTTTCTTGGCTTGCGTAACAACCTCAGTGTTGTCAAAATGTAAAGGCACTGATCCTTGAATGTTAGGAACCACTCCAAGTTCTGTATTGAACTTCTTCTTCCAAACAATATCTTTTGCAGTTACACTTGCAGCTATATACTCAGCCTCTGTCACTAAATCAAGAATCGTTTGCTACTTCGAACTTTTCCAACTGACTTCACTACCATTCATGATAAACTCACAACTTGAAACGAATTTGCTATCATCTTTTTCAATCTGGAAACTTAAGTCTATATAACCCTCTAGTTTCATATTAGATCCACCATATATTAGAAATACATCTTTAGTCCTTCTTAAGTACTTGATGATATTTTTCATTGCCATATAGTGATCTTCTCTAGTATTTGACTGGTATCAGTTTGTCACACTTAGTGCATAAGCAACATCAGGTCTTGTATATATCATCCCGTACATGATAGATGTAGTGCCCCTGAAACTCAGTCTATCTCTAAACCCGAGTTTGGTGCGTCACGGTACTACCCATCTAACATAATCTTAAGACATCAATGTAATTAATATATTATTACAACATATCACTGCTAATCCCAATTTTTAAGACCTTTACTTCTTCAAATTATAATATTAATAAATATTACATCATACAAATATTATAATTACAACAAACTATTACATCACAATATGTAATCCTCTAAGCTTTCTTCTTTAACAAATTCTTTTCCGCTTAATATCATCTGACTATTCAAGTCCATCCGCTCTAGCTGCAAAAGTTTTAGAGTTTTGCAAGAGTGAGCATTTAATTGCCTAGCAAGTTATAGTAGTTGAATAAACAACAAAATCAAGAATCAATTCAGCATTCTTATAAAACTTCATCAACGAAACAATAATTGAGAAGCAATTCGAATAAATAGGAATAACTTAAAATCCCTATCATTCTTAAACATCATAATCTCTAATAACTAGTCCTACCGACTTCCACATTTTCCTTTATAACACATGGGATAATCATAATTTTCTCTCTTATCTCATCTTAGATAAGCCTTGTACTTTCTAGCATTATCCAACATGGGATAATGACTAGCTTCCTTACTTTGGCTACAAGTCTTAGGTTTTAACTCTAAGGCTTGAGTCATGTCTCAACCCTAAGCCATTCCACCTCATAACCTACGATTTTCCCATGGCTCAACCCTAGCCAAGCTCTCCAAACCCTAGGCTCAAACCTAACCTAGCCTTTCCAAACCATTGGCTCAAGCCTAGCCAAGCTTATTCCAACTTTAACCAAGTCATTCCAAACCTTAGGCTTGGTTAGTCCAAAATTAATTTAATTCCTCATTTTCTTTTTTAAGTTAGATTCTCTAACTTTTTCGGTTACGTTTTCGTAACACACTCGGTTAATCAAAAAATTGACTTTTGATTTTTGAAAATTCGATTTCGCAAAACACTATGTCGTTCTTCGAAAAGTCAAAGAAATAAAAAAATGATTTTCTCGTAAATAGTATTTTCCCGAATGTTTTTTATTAAAGATTTCATCTCTCCATCTTAAAAAAACGCTACGACATAATTCAAAATTCTCAAAAAAGTACGTTTATTAGCGTTTTTTGCGTTTTATGAATAGTGTTTTAGTATTTTTTTTCAAATAAATTTATTTTCTCCAAAAAACCCCTAACACTCATGCATAATCACGTAACACGTAAACTATGTCATTAATTGACCTAAATCACATAACACTTAATAATATCAATAAAATTTTATTTTACTAAATATTCACATTAAAAACCTATTACAAGGTCATCTAATTTCTCGGGTCGTCACATTCTTCCCTCCTTATAAGGATTCCGTCCCCGGAATCACTATTACAAAATTGCATCATAACACTTATAACTTCTTAATACTACCTTTTCCAAAGGTATAATCTTACACATTCATAAATTTAGCAAGTGTTAAATTACCACTACTCTTCCCACCATTCCTTTTCTTTGTATAATTCTTCGCTTGATGATCCACTGATCCACAAGTAAAACATAAACCTTTCTTTGGGTTGGGGAAATTACGAGATATATGTCCTTCTTGCCCATAGTTATTGTGACGCCCCCAAATCCATGTTTCTTCGAAACCTCGGATTCAGTGCAGTCACGATACTACTATCGCGAAACTATTACATCTTTTATTCATTACAAAAAGAATACAATTTTGCTTATTACAATTTAGAATATAAATTCTATTCATATCTAGGATCTTGTATGATGACTCCAAACTTTTACATGTTTTAAAACCCGGTCATATACCATCCCTGTCTAAACACCACATTCGATGTTACTAAAATGCGGAATAACTTAAACTTTTCAATATCCTTTGAATAAAATCTTTTATTGATTTCATAACTTGAATCAATTACAAATCCCTGAATCAACTTTATAATATGATTCATTCTATTTGAGTTATCGTATAATGTTTACAACTCGACTTGATATCCTCCATGTATCAACTAATACATCTTTACAATACGACAAGTTTTAAACAATGTATACAATTATCAAGTACAACTCTTACAACCTAAATAGGGTTCAAACGATAATCTAAATAGTATTCTTCGTTGCTATACTATCTATCTTTATCAATCAAGAAGCACGAAATCTTTACCGTGAATCCTTAACCTGCAAAATTGGTTATTTGCAATGATAGTAGTGTGCATGCAAGCCAATCATGTATGATGATAAAGCACGTACTTTGTAAACAATCTTATTTATTTATTAAAAAAATATTCATTTATTAAAGGCATTTAATTATCTACATGGTGCTGTTTTTATAATATGTAAATAACCCATAGTTTTAAGCAATGCTTTTAGAATCATGATGATGATCATGCTAATGAGATCTAAATTCTTAGAAAGCTCTAAAACTAAAATAGTTCCCAATCGTGGGATTACTAAAAAGGGGATTAGTAAATCCGGATAGATTGGTACATATGTTGCTTGCTCATTGGATGAGGATGATTGATCTCATGATCATTTGTGTGGAGACACTAAAGCAAGTATGTAGGTGCTTATTGGAGAATAAGTTCACTGAACGTGATTCGCTATGGAATACCTAATGGAGTTTTACTCGCCTGTCAATAGGAATTCCTAATGTGATAGTAGTACAAGTGATCCTTGGACTTGAGATCATCATAGTATCTTGTATGTAACAAATTATACTTTGACTTATTCCTTAAGACCTTTTAAGGCATATATAGGGTATGCTTGGGTATAATGAGTTACATATGGAGATAATGAATGATCAATAAAGAATCTACCACCTCTAGTAAAAGAGGAGATATGTCCCATGTGATTCGTTAAATGACAACCCAGGAATCCTTGGCCAAGGTGAAATGAAATTAGAAAGGAGTTTTTAATTTGCATTATTTGGAGTTGTGCATTTTCTAATCGAAATACATATAATTAAATAAAATAAGACTTGACAGTAAATCCATGTCTTATATTTAATTGGGACATTGTATGGTGGAAGGATTGAATTGTATGGTAACTATTAACTCACAGGTTCTTTTATGATTAATGTTGAAATCTATATTATCTGGAAAGTCGTTGATCGCTAGGGAGGCTTATCCCTATTGTAGAATAAATATTATTTATTTAAATAGATTATTAATTTAATTTATTTATTTAAATAAGATTAAAATTGTTTTAATTGATTTATTCACAACCGGTTTAATATGGAGAACCTAAAGGGTCACACCATAAAAGGAAGAATAATTATTTAAGAAGGTAATGGCATAATCGTAATAATGCATTAAGTATAATTAATTTAATCTATGGTGATAGAATAAATTAAATAGCTTAATGTTTATTATTTAATATTTTGGAAATATTAAATATAAATTAATAAGAGGAGTCTTATTAATATTATTACAATTATTATTATTTTAATTTCTAAAGGAGTTTAGTAATTAATTTAATATTTAGTACTCTCATTTATTCCTAATAAGATTAGGAGACAAATTAATTAAATGAATTTAATTAATTATTCCCATGTGGTGGGAAGCCTAAATTAATTAAAGGAGTTTAATTAATTAAAAGAAATCTCATGTCTAATAGGATTAGAAGGGTTGACCAATGTCTATATAAGAGAAGTCTTATAATAGATATTAGATTGATGCAATTCCAATTGTTGAAGAGTACTCCTTTTCTATAGAGAATAGAAAACTAAGCCAAACACCCTCCTTCTTGATAATTCATCTTCCTTGGTGGATCACCTCTAGAGGCCAAACACTTGGGTGGCTAACGTTGATCAAAGGAAGGAATCTAATCCGGAAATTCAAGGAGATCACGAAGAACAAGGAGTTGAACTAGTACTTGTGGAAGCTTCGTTCTACAAGGGTATGATTCCATAACTTCTTATTTATCGTTTTAAATTAATAATTTGCATAAAGGATGATCCGGGTAATGGTTTTGTAGAAATTTTTTTAAACTCTGATATACCATGCTTCCGCTAATTTTTGCAATTTGATTGCGTCACGATTTCGTACAAACCCAACAGTGGTATCAGAGCCAAATCTTTATGCAATTATTAATTTATTTTTGATTTCATATACATATGGGTATGTATTTAAAATAATTTATTGGGCATAATTTTATTGTATAAAATTATATTTTTTTTTTTTTTAAAAAAAAAAAGACTTTTTTTGGGACGAATCACAATTTTTTTTTGGTGCTAATCTTGAATTCTGCAAAGAAAAGGTGTTGTCTATTTCCTACTCCAAAAGAAGGTGACCCATCATGAAAGGACTTTTTTTTAATAAACCTGCAGGACTCTTTTAATAAAAGAAGGTGACTTCTTTTTAAAAAATAAATATGATATATTTATATATTATATTCTAAATAATTTTATAATTAAAATAAAGAGTTTATTTTAATCTTGAAATTGGATTTCATGCAATTTAAAATTGCCCATTAAATGATACTCATATATATATGGAATGTTTTAATTCATGAGATGAATATTTATTTATTGATATATATGGTGATATGTATGAAAATAAATGGGGATTGATTATGGACTATTTGACCAATGTGATTGGATTTTATTTTAGTTGAATGCTTGAATGAATGGGTTTTATTAAATGGGGTCTGCGTACCTCGTCTTCTCTAATTTTTTTTCTTGATGTAAAATTCTATCTCCTTCCTATGTACTTCCCCTTGACTGTTGATCAAGGTTTCTATTTAAATTAAATAGTTTAATGTAATAAGAATAGTTAGAATTATCTTGAAGAAATTGGAGACCAAGGAGCAAGGAGCGCGTGAAGACCCGTTTGTATGGAGCCCGAGTTTAAATGTAATAGTTATATTTAAATTTAAATTCTTGCACTCCTAGGTTTGACCTTTTGGTTCACTTGGTGGCTCTAGTGAACCAAACTAGAATAAAAGTCCATAATCAATCCGGGTAGAATATAATATTCTATATTGCATGCTAAATATTATATATATTATATTTTATGCAAACATGTTTCGCATGTTTAATAAAATGACGCGTATTTTATATATATATGTGCATGCGCGCTAAACAAGATGAGACAAATAATAACAAACCCCTCAAAGAAATAATATTAAGTCCGAAGCGTTCAAATGATATTTGGAATATCGAACGTCGCCTTCTAGCATGATAAATTAATAGAGTATTAAATATTTAATATGAGCTTGTTGTGCTATCCACAAGGCGAGTATTGCGTATTTAAGATGTTAATTAATCACATTTGATGCTTATCAAGAAAATTGAACGATCTAGTCTTGTTGTGCTATCCACAAGGACGAACATTTTTCTTTTTTGAATTTATGGAAGTGCTAGGCTGGACTTAACTTAAATCATTTTAGTTCGGATGTGCACACACTTGACCATTATGATTTAAGAGGCAAAATAAAAGGAGTTATATAGTGTTGTAATTGACAAGAGTTGTCTACCTATTTATTTGTATATCGCTTGTTGTGCTATCCACAAGGTTATATACATTTGAAATGGGATCCTTATTCTCACTAGCAAATCTTTAATTAGATGTTGCCGAACTATATAAGTGAGGGTAATATAGTTTGATGAAAATAGTGGGAGATACCAATTTAAAATAAAGACCTAAATTTATTTTGGTATGCAAAATTAATAAAATGAATGTTTGCTGAATTGTTATTTTTCACATGCAGAATTTTAAAAATGTCTAAATCACTAATCTCACTACGAAGCATACTTGATGCAAACAAGCTTACCGGGCCGAATTATGAGGACTGGCTAAGAAATCTGAGAATTGTTCTCACTGCTGAAAAGATTTCTTATGTCCTAAATTCAACTGTCCCTGAATCTGTTTCAGAAACAGCCTCTGAGGAAGAGATTGCCACTTTCAATAAGTGGCAAGATGATGCATCTGTGGCTCAATGCATCATGCTCGCATCCATGAATAACGAGCTTCAGCGTCAGCACGAAAAAATGGATGCTCCTGCTATGCTGCTTCACCTCAAGGAGTTGTATGGTGAACAGAGTAGGACTGCTAGATATGAGATATCTAAGGAGCTCTTCCGATCTCGGATGACCGAGGGTACTGCCGTCGAGACTCATGTCCTGAAAGTGATCAATTTGATTGAACGCCTTGGACAGCTTGGGTTCGTCATGGATGGGGAGTTGAGTCAAGACTTGGTCTTGCAGTCACTCCCTGAGACCTTCTCGCAGTTTGTGGTTAATTTTCACATGAATAAGCTAGATGTCAGCTTGCCTGAGCTGCTTAACATGCTGAAAACTGCAGAAGGTCACTTCCCATCCAAGAAGAACCATATCTTGATGGTGGATTCTTCCAATAAAAGGAAGAGACCTAAGGTATCTTCTGAAAAGAAGAAATCCAAGAAGGCTAAGGGAAAGGGGAAAGAAAAAGAACAAAAGAAACCTGAACCAGCTAAAGGAATGTGCTTTCATTGCAACAAGCCGGGACATTGGAAAAGGAACTGCAAGAAGTATCTAGCAGAGAAGAAGCTTGGAGAAGCTTCGACTTCCAATCAAGGTTTGTTCATGATTGAAATTAATTTTTCAGAAAGTCAAAATTCTACTTGGGTATTGGATACCGGCTGTGGTTCTCACATATGTAATAATGTGAAGGGACTGGTCAGAAGTAGAAAGCTGAACAATGATGAGGTGATCCTACGAGTAGGGAATGGAGCAAAGGTTGCTGCATTAGCTGTAGGAACTTATTATTTAGCAACGCCTTCGGGCAAGTCCATTTATCTTAATAATTGTTATTATGTTCCGAATATTATTAAAAACATTATTTCAATTTCTGTATTGGATATGGAAGGATTTAACGTTGTTATAAAGAACAATAGTTGTTCTATTTATAAAGACGATGTTTTATATGGTATTGGAAATTTGCGAAATGGACTTTATACACTTGACTTACAAGAAAATATATTTCAAATTGAACAAACTAAGAAAAGGAAAAGAGATGATATTAATTATACCTACATGTGGCACTGTAGACTCGGTCATATCAATGAAACAAGATTATCCAAGTTGCATAAAGATGGGCTCCTCGAGCTATCCGATTATGAATCATATCCAACTTGTGAATCTTGTCTCATGGGTAAAATGACTAAATCTCCTTTTAGTGAAAGAGGAGAAAGAGTTACAGAGTTGTTGGCATTGATTCACACAGACGTTTGTGGGCCTATGACAACAAGTGCACGGGGTGGGTATTCTTATTTTATTACTTTCACTGATGATCACTCAAGATTTGGATATGTGTATTTAATGAAATACAAGTCAGAATCATTTGAAAAGTTCAAAGAGTTCAGAAGTGAAGTAGAGAAACAAACGAGCAAGAGTATAAAGATACTTCGATCAGATCGAGGAGAAGAATACTTAAGCGGTGAGTTTCTCAATTGTCTCAAAGAAAATGGTATAATCTTACAATGGACTCCTCCAGGTACACCACAGTTAAATGGAGTATCTGAAAGGAGAAATCGAACACTGTTAGACATGGTTCGATCCATGATGAGTTTTACCGACCTTCCAATTTCCTTCTGGGGATATGCCCTAGAAACGGCTGCATACCTACTTAACAAGGTACCTACCAAATCCGCCCCAAAGACTCCATATAAGATGTGGAAAGGGAGGAAACCAAATCTTAAGCATGTTAAGACTTGGGGTTGTCCAGCTTATGTCAAAAAGTTTGAACATGATAAGCTACAGACTAAATCCGAAAAGTGTAGATTTGTGGGATACCCTAAAGAAACTGTAGGGTATTATTTCTATCATCCAACTGATCAAAAGGTGTTTGTTGCGAAACATGCTGCCTTCTTGGAAAAGAAGTTTATCCATGAAGGGGTCAGTGGGAGTAAGATATATCTTGAAGAAGCTCAAGAACCACAAATTACCACGGATCAAAGTCAGGTACCTGACCAAGTAAAAGAACCTACTATACCACACCCTGTTCGTAAATCTGGAAGAGTACCGAAGATACCTGAGAGGTATGGATTCGTTGTAGAGGATGACGATGAGGTACGCATCATGAATGATGATGATCCATTGAATTACGAATAGGCCATGAGTAATAAACACTCAGGGAAATGGCTTGAAGCCATGAAATCCAAAATGGACTCCATGTATGAAAACAAAGTATGGACTTTGGTTTCACCACCTGAAGGCATTAAGCCTATTGGGTGTAAATGGGTCTTTAAAATAAATACTGGAGCGGACGGCAAGGTGGAGACCTATAAGGCCCGACTGGTTGCAAAAGGTTTCAAACAAAGACAAGGAGTTGATTATGATGAAACCTTTTCACCAGTAGCTATGCTCAAGTCCATTCGGCTTTTGCTTGTGATTGCAGCTTATAACGACTATGAGGTCTGGCAGATGGACGTGAAAACGGCCTTCCTCAATGGGAAACTTGAGGAGGATGTGTATATGACACAGCCAGAGGGATTTGTTTCAAAGGTTGGAATAAATCAAGTCTGTAAGCTGCAACGATCCATTTATGGATTGAAGCAAGCTTCTCGTAGATGGAACATTCGTTTTGATGAGACAATCAAAGAGTTTGATTTTATCAAAAATGACGATGAACCATGTGTGTACAAGAAGGTTAGTGGGAGCGCAATTTCATTCCTTGTATTATATGTTGATGATATATTACTGATAGGGAATGACATTCCTATGCTACAATCAATTAAAATCTGGTTATCTAAACACTTCTCCATGAAGGACTTGGGAGAAGCATCCTATATTTTGGGGATAAAGATCTATAGAGATAGATCTAAAAGGATGCTTGGTTTATCCCAAGGAACGTACATTGATGCAATGCTAAAGAGATTTAGCATGGAAGATTCCAAAAGAGGTCTCATGCCGATGAGCCATGGAATACATCTCTCCAAGAAATAGGCTCCAAAGACACCTGAGGAGAGAGACCGTATGAGTAAGATCCCTTATGCTTCTGCAATAGGATCTATCATGTACGGTATGATATGTACTAGACCGGATGTTGCTCATGCACTTAGTGTAACGAGCAGATACCAGTCGAATCCTGGAGAAGAGCACTGGAAGGCAGTGAAGAATATCCTAAAGTACTTGAGAAGGACTAAAGATATTTTTCTTGTCTACGGTGGGTCTGGATTAAAACTCGAGGGCTTCACAGACTCAAGTTTTCAAACGGACCAAGATGACAGTAAATCTGTTTCGGGGTATGTTTTTACCTTGAACGGAGGCGTAGTGAGTTGGAAGAGTTCCAAGCAGCAAACAGTTGCTGATTCAGTGACAGAGGCAGAGTATATAACTGTAAGTGAAGCTGCAAGTTGATGTTTTAGATGAAAAGTTCATTACAGAACTAGGAATAGTTCCTAAGTCTCATCTTGAATCTAAACATGTGTTGCGGCACTTTGATTAAAGAAATCATTGAAAGAGGAGAGTGTAGGCTCTCAAGACAACATTGCAGATCCATTAACTAAAGCTTTAACACAACAGCAGTTTGATCGTCACTTAGAGAAGTTGGGTATGAGATACCATGGCGATTGGCTTTAGTGCAAGTGGGAGATTGATAGTAGTGTGCATACAAGCCAATCATGTATGATGATAAAGCACGTACTTTGTAAACAATCTTATTTATTTATTAAAAAAATATTCATTTATTAAAGGCATTTAATTATCTACATGGTGCTGTTTTTATAATATGTAAATAACCCATAGTTTTAAGCAATGCTTTTAGAATCATGATGATGATCATGCTAATGAGATCTAAATTCTTAGAAAGCTCTAAAACTAAAATAGTTCCCAATCGTGGGATTACTAAAAAGGGGATTAGTAAATCCGGATAGATTGGTACATATGTTGCTTGCTCATTGGATGAGGATGATTGATCTCATGATCATTTGTGTGGAGACACTAAAGCAAGTATGTAGGTGCTTATTGGAGAATAAGTTCACTGAACGTGATTCGCTATGGAATACCTAATGGAGTTTTACTCGCCTGTCAATAGGAATTCCTAATGTGATAGTAGTACAAGTGATCCTTGGACTTGAGATCATCATAGTATCTTGTATGTAACAAATTATACTTTGACTTATTCCTTAAGACCTTTTAAGGCATATATAGGGTATGCTTGGGTATAATGAGTTACATATGGAGATAATGAATGATCAATAAAGAATCTACCACCTCTAGTAAAAGAGGAGATATGTCCCATGTGATTCGTTAAATGACAACCCAGGAATCCTTGGCCAAGGTGAAATGAAATTAGAAAGGAGTTTTTAATTTGCATTATTTGGAGTTGTGCATTTTCTAATCGAAATACATATAATTAAATAAAATAAGACTTGACAGTAAATCCATGTCTTATATTTAATTGGGACATTGTATGGTGGAAGGATTGAATTGTATGGTAACTATTAACTCACAGGTTCTTTTATGATTAATGTTGAAATCTATATTATCTGGAAAGTCGTTGATCGCTAGGGAGGCTTATCCCTATTGTAGAATAAATATTATTTATTTAAATAGATTATTAATTTAATTTATTTATTTAAATAAGATTAAAATTGTTTTAATTGATTTATTCACAACCGGTTTAATATGGAGAACCTAAAGGGTCACACCATAAAAGGAAGAATAATTATTTAAGAAGGTAATGGCATAATCGTAATAATGCATTAAGTATAATTAATTTAATCTATGGTGATAGAATAAATTAAATAGCTTAATGTTTATTATTTAATATTTTGGAAATATTAAATATAAATTAATAAGAGGAGTCTTATTAATATTATTACAATTATTATTATTTTAATTTCTAAAGGAGTTTAGTAATTAATTTAATATTTAGTACTCTCATTTATTCCTAATAAGATTAGGAGACAAATTAATTAAATGAATTTAATTAATTATTCCCATGTGGTGGGAAGCCTAAATTAATTAAAGGAGTTTAATTAATTAAAAGAAATCCCATGTCTAATAGGATTAGAAGGGTTGACCAATGTCTATATAAGAGAAGTCTTATAATAGATATTAGATTGATGCAATTCCAATTGTTGAAGAGTACTCCTTTTCTATAGAGAATAGAAAACTAAGCCAAACACCCTCCTTCTTGATAATTCATCTTCCTTGGTGGATCACCTCTAGAGGCCAAACACTTGGGTGGCTAACGTTGATCAAAGGAAGGAATCTAATCCGGAAATTCAAGGAGATCACGAAGAACAAGGAGTTGAACTAGTACTTGTGGAAGCTTCGTTCTACAAGGGTATGATTCCATAACTTCTTATTTATCGTTTTAAATTAATAATTTGCATAAAGGATGATCCGGGTAATGGTTTTGTAGAAATTTTTTTAAACTCTGATATACCATGCTTCCGCTAATTTTTGCAATTTGATTGCGTCACGATTTCGTACAAACCCAACATGCAAGAGTGAGCTCGACAGCTCAACAATTCTAACAGTTTTCATGTATCACATAGCATATAACATCATACTCAGTTCATGCATTTATAATCCATTTATATTTTCTAAGCATGTTACTTCTCACATAACAACCATATCATCAAAGATCAACTTTCAATCTCATATATATCTCATATACAACAGCATAATATAATTCAACTAACTGTTATTGAATTTATATATCAAATATGAACTGAAAGACTTGCCTGATTCGTAGTTTAACAACTACGACTTAACTTCTTAAAGAATTCTGCACTTCGTGTAATCCTACACAGTTATATAATCATGGATTTATTTTCATTAGTCATACATTCATACTTTCTCAATATAATAATAAGTATTACATTGTTTCCTATCTTGGCTCTTAGAACCTTGTTTCACTTTCCTATCATACTCTTAGTATCGTTAGGTACGTATAGTTATATCTTAACCATACTCAATATCAATATTAACACACCTAACTATTTAAGTGTTAGACACATATTTAAAACTCATAAATCTATAATCCATATTGCTCTTACGTTTCTCAACCCTTATCGAAACCATTACATTCAAACTTTCTAAGTTTCACCTGTCAATATCCTTGTCATACTTAAACTAGTCATGCAAGGCTACTATTTTCATCATGCATACATGTTTATAAGTGTATTAACTCAAGTTTTAAAGCCTAGCATGCACGTTCAAATCAAATTCAAAGTTACATGGTTTTCATGTCGGACTTTCATATACCTTAAGTAATTCAAGTCCGTGCTTCAAGGTCAACTACTAAGGTCAGGTTATCACATAACAAGGCTAATTAATACTAAGTAGGCATGCTCGTGCTTATACTACACATGTATACTTAATCACAGTCTATGCTTTAGAAATTCATTTTCTTGAATATGTGTGCATAGGTGATATCCACGTTTCATCATAGGATGCTTATTTCAACACATCTATAGGCATAATGACATGCTAATGCATATGCTTGCATGATCATAACATAATTCATATTGTAATTGATGTCCATAGCTTTCACACTCTAAGATTTTCATTAGAAATCACACTAAGTCAACAAAGGCATCATAGTACATGCAAGGCATCTCGATATATATTTCATATGCACTAGAAACTCATATTTAAACTACATAAACATTCTCATATGGTCAGAATCTAAAAGCCATTAGTCTTGGTCAAGTTTGTTTTCGAAAGTCATAAGTTTTTTATTTCAAAAATTATCTTAACTTCCAATACTAGCGTACGATTAATACTTTAAACATGCATTTCATGTCAATATAAACCATACTATCAGGTTTAAAATATCAGATTATATACATATTACATATGTGTCTAAATTCACAATAAAAATTATAAGTTTCATTTCAAAACTACAAGTTTTTCTTCAATCGTGTATACTAATATCGTTAAACATGCTCATTTCATATTAAAGTAATCATATATGTATGTTACCTATGTCCACATGCTTTTTCTAATTATATATCGCATGCTAGCACTTAACAGTACTTAACAGAAATTAAAGTTTCTGGTTCAGGCCTGGCGCAGCTGTGCCACAGGCCAGTTCAAAACTGGCGGAGCTGCGCAGGGCACTGGCCAGACCAGGAATTGCATTCTGCTCGGCAGAAGCTTAAACCCATCACAGAATTACTCACGAAATTCATTCTGTACCAACTATAACATAATCCTATCATGCTTATAACTTTATTTAGCAACTAATTAACATTATCACATCACAAAATCATGAACTTCATAATTAATTCAAGAACCAAAAAATTGACAGTAAACATAAATGAAGAACAATGAAAGAGGGATTATACCTCTGTTAACATTCAAATAGAACTTGCTAATCCTCACTTCCTCTACTAATATGTATACAAGTATCCACCCTCTATATGCTCTCAACTTAAGCAATTCTCAGTAGTTGAAATAGAGAAGGAAGAGAGCTCCTTATATAGGCAAATGAATATCCAGACAACTCAATTACCTTCCAAATTAATTCAAAGGATTGCAAGAATGTTCAATGGATAAGAAAGAGTTGGTGAGAGTTGGTGAACTCCATCATGATTCCCACTCCCCTTGAAATGATCAACTTTGTTTTTATGAAATTGAGAAGGAGCATAGTCATGTGGGTTCACGTGGGAAGAAATGAGAGGTGGGTACTCAATATGGGACAATGTTTCTAAATCTCAGCAAAATCAACTTGCAAATGTAATACAACACTTGGTTTATATATATACCTTCCATATACATTTAAGTTGTACACCTTCCATTTCATATAACTTAAGTTATAAATTAATGTGTCACAATGTAGTCCCAATAATACTATCATGTAGTAAATTTTAACTTGCACATATATAAATTCATGTACATTTTATCCTACCGGATATAATTCTATCGGGTATTACTCATTATTATAACGGTTATTAATTATCATAACGGTTATTATTACAGTTATAATATCCTATAGAAATCATTATCAATTAACAATTACTATATGCTAATAGGGTATTCCTTAAGGTCTACCCACACACATCATGTTACATAAGCAGTAATATTATGTAATTCACATAATGCAATCAATTTTACTATATAGTTTATATATATAATACAGTCAAATTAATGTTGCACTATACTTTATATAACATGTGTAACTACAATATGCTATATTCTTAATAATCACATCCTTTGCACATATCAACTAATTGAGCAATTATAATCATATTAATAATCTACTCGTTTATATATTATTATACTCAATGGCAATTAATTAATTAATAAAATATTAATTAATTCATCCCTCATCAATCAATGTAATTATTAACCTCCATAACAATTAATTAACATTTATATGATTAATTATCACATTAAATAAATATAAATCTTATTATATTTATAACAAATATACTTATTATCATACTATCACTCGCAATAATAATAATTCAACATACCATGAAATAATTACTAGATACTAGTATATTGTCCATAACAATAATTAATATTATAAGACAATATATCTCATACCTCAGCAATACAATTTCGATTATATCTATAATCAATTTCCTTATTATTATACTATCACTAGTTATAATAATAAATCAACATATTATTATAATAACAATTAATATAGACTAATTGTTTAATTAATAAATCTTCCGTCCTTGAATTAATTAATTCATCAACGAATCTATTATCGTGCCACACAAGGCATATCTCACAAGCTTACACTAAGCTTATTCTCATTCTCGACACTTATTTATTTCCACCACATTACTCACCCACCACATATTCAATTTACTTAGGACTATTAAGCCACAAGGTTCACATATATATACATATATCTATATATATATATATATATATATATATATATATATTGCGAATAGAAATATTCAAATATTATTTATAACTCTTATGGTAATATAGTAACTCAAGTTATTGAAATAACTTAATTTTCTTTTATAATTTAAACTCTCTAGGAAATACATTACTATTATAACAATTATGTATTCCACTATAACATAAAATATTATGTCTCCTCCAATTAAAGGCATTCATTATTAGAAAATAATTTACTTATTGTCTCAAGATATTATCCTTAATATAATATCAAATAATTACATGTACGACACATGTACATATATTATATATAGAAAATAGATAATAAGTTTATTTTCTTTTATAATAAATTGTTTCCATCAATTTATTTATATATAGTAAATATGTTATAATGTATTTACCATATTAATTAATCACACTTATTACATCATACGAAAAATATATAAAGTAATATTATTATTCAAAAATAATATTTCCTCTTTTATTAAAATAATTCAACATTAAAAACTATTTTAATATCCTTTATTAGAAATATATAATATTTATTTCTCTTCCCTTTCAATAAATTGTCTCCAAAGCAATTTCTTTAAATCTTCATTTAAAGATATAATGATTTTCATTTCTCTTTAATAACGTGTATATATATATATGTATATATATATATATATATATATATATATATATATTTATTAACGTTATTCGTACATTAGACTTTCTCACATATTACCATTCTAAGTAATATATATAAAAAGTAGCAACTATAATCATATATTCAACGCATATATTAATCCATTCCTTTAAGTATATTAAACCCTGTACTATATCATTATAGTTAATTAATGTTCAATGCTCACATTATATTATTCAACAATATAACTCTCAACTTAAATTAACCAATATTTATTCTTATTAGTTAATTTCCTCAACTAACTCATGCTTCACTATCCAAACCCATTCATGGATAGCTTAAGTACTATCAATAACCTATATTATAAATATACTAGTTATTAGTATACATACCTAAGAAAATGGTGATTATACATTACAAATATTTAGTGTCACCAACTTACTATGGTAAAATAATTCTATAAATTATTTAATATCGATAAGAAATTTTATCCAATTCCTTTATCTCAACTGAATTGTCTCTACGATAAAAAATAATGTATATTTATTAATCACATATTACATAGTTCATATAACCCTATGTAACACAATACTACATAACTTATATTACATAGATGTTCTCATTCGAACCCATCTCACACCTTACGAATTTTATTTATTAAATCCTAATTTAATAATTTCTAAAAAATTCGGGTTCTTACATCCTCTCCCCCTTATAAGGATTCCGTCCTCGGAATCACCGAAACATTCTCTACTCGGTGCTATTTCGAATATTATATATTTTCTTGAAGAATTTTATTCATTCTCTTTTCGGAAGTTTTATTATAACTTTGCTCACTTGCATTCTACCACATTCTCCTTTCTAAGGAACATTCTACTTACTACTTTCATCATTCAGAAGAATAAGAATCTTCCACGATTTTTCAATAATCGGGAAGTAATATGAATAACTCAGATTCTAATTTTTGCTGACGGGTCACACAAGATCGTGAACTCTTTTCTAGGTTTACTAGTGCTTCAACACAATCCTTTACACTGCAAACCAGAGTGTTTATCAATCACAAAGACTGAAAACACCCTCGATACGTAAACTAGGTGGCCAGCCTATTGTACCACTACGTTGGGCCGCAACGTAGTGTTTTGTAACGATTATATGCGTCACGCTCGAAACCATTGTCCTCAAAAACATGTCCCCTTATAGGGTTGTTCACCTCAGCTTTTCAACATCTGAATCCGCACCAGAGCAATCTGGTTTGGCACAAAAACACAAGAATGCTTGAATTCTACAATCACTTTTCAACAGTCGTCTAGCCGAATCAAATAGCTTAGACTTTTATCAACAATTCGAACATCAATCGAAATAATTTAGTCAACTTTTTATAATTCAAAAGAAAACCAAAAATCATTTTATGACGTCAAAATACCGCACCCACTTAATAGTACGTTGAAGATTCCGTCATTTTGTGACTTTGCCATAATACATCATACCATAGTGGCTGACGATCTTACGATCACTTCCGACACTAGGTTCGATTACATTGATGACTCCATCGTTTACCAACATACACCATATCAAATGATGTATACGGTCAAAATACATTTTGAAAGATTTTTAAATTATTTTTGTCTTAACCGAAATAAGTAGCTTAGACATACGAATAACGGTGTTTTTTTAAAACTCATTGGTTCAGTCACTTGACCTAATGTTTTTCTCAAGAAAACAGAAGTGCAAACACTAGCACGAAGTCAATAAATATTGAAAATCTAGCGTAGCTAGAGGATTTAGGAAAATCCAATTTCTCCATCACTTCAATTTCTTACTACCATCAATGCTCACTATTCCAAAACTCTTATATAATATATCTATTCTCAGTATAGTTCACCAACTTACCACACCATGGAAGCTCAGGAACTTACCACAATCATATGGGTTGAGGAACTTATCCTAGTCAGACCAAAATCGTCCATTCGCTGAGGGGTCCCACCATACGATTATGAGTCACGAACTCGTCATAGGCATGAGTCTTAACAACTCGCACCTAATCTTAGTATTATCTAAATTAATCTTAGAAATCTTTATCTATCAAAATAAACATGAGAAAAGAATCACCTTTCCGCCATATGTATAATGATACCGCAACACTAACATTCCAACGATTATCAATGTGACGCACTCAGTGCAAGCACAAAACTTCTGCCCATACAAAAGTTTGTACAACTAAGCCATCACATGAGTCCTCAATGGAATCCAACACTTAACTCTATCTTACTCTTAGCTTACTCGTTACGAACTTTCTATATTTCACCACATACAACTCCTCATGAGTTCATCTCATACTTTATATAGTACATTCTCTCATAGCATCAAGCTATACACACTTAGTCGTTACAAACTATCTATCATTTCACAGTTCAATCTGATCACGTCGTGATCATCACTATACCTCAGGGTTCTTTCCCTACTATCAACTAAACTCCATTTGAGTTCATTCTCATTATCTTTGTCATATACATCATATAGACATCATCTTAACATTTTTATTACCGGAGTTAGGAAACTCCTAATTCTCATTCTCTAGATATTTCAAGATTCGTCTTTGAATCTTCACGTATATATTTTAATCTTTATCTTTCCCTCTCTCAGGTTATAGTCTAAGGTACACTTACCTAAGGTTTATAACCTATAGATTTGATACCAACCTGTGACGCCCCCAAATCCACGTTCCTTTGAAACCTCAGATTCGGTGCAGTCACGATACTATTATCGTGAAACTATTACATCTTTTATTCATTACTAAAAGAATACAATTTTGCTTATTACAATTTAGAATATAAATTCTATTCATATCTAAGATCTTGTATGATGACTCCAAACTTTTACAAGTTTCAAAACCCGGTCATATACCATCCCTGTCTAAACACCACATTCGATGTTACTAAAATGCGGAATAACTTAAACTTTTCAATATTCTTTGAATAAAATCTTTTATTGATTTCATAACTTGAATCAATTACAAATCCCTGAATCAACTTTATAATATGATTCATTCTATTTGAGTTATCGTATAACGTTTATAACTCGACTTGATATCCTCCATGTATCAACTAATACATCTTTATAGTACGACAAGTTTTAAACAACGTATACAATTATCAAGTACAACTCTTAGAACCTAAACAGGGTTCAAACGATAATCTAAATAGTATTCTTCGTTGCGATACTATCTATCTTTATCAATCAAGAAGCACGAAATCTTTACCATGAATCCTTAACCTGCAAAAGTGGTTATTTGCAAGAGTGAGCTCGACAGCTCAACAATTCTAACAGTTTTCATGCATCACATAGCATATAACATCATACTCAGTTCATGCATTTATAATCCATTTATATTTTCTAAGCATGTTACTTCTCACATAACAAGCATATCATCAAAGATCAACTTTCAATCTCATATCTATCTCATATACAACAGTATAATATAATTCAACTAACTGTTATTGAATTTATATATCAAATAAGAACTGAAAGACTTGCCTGATTCGTAGTTTAACAACTACGACTTAACTTCTTAAAGAATTCTGCACTTCGTGTAATCCTACACAGTTATATAATCATTGATTTATTTTCATTAGTCATACATTCATACTTTCTCAATATAATAATAAGTATTACATTATTTTCTATCTTGGCTCTTAGAACCTTGTTTCACTTTCCTATCATATGCTTAGTATCGTTAGGTACGTATAGTTATATCTTAACCATACTAAATATCAATATTAACACACCTAACTATTTAAGTGTTCGACACATATTTAAAACTCATAAATCTATAATCCATATTGCTCTTATGTTTCTCAACCCTTATCAAAACCATTACATTCAAACTTTCTAAGTTTCACCTTTCAATATCCTTGTCATACTTAAACTAGTCATGCAAGGCTACTATTTTCATCATGCATACATGTGTATATATGTATTAACTCAAGTTTTAAAGCCTAGCATGCTCGTTCAAATCAAATTCAAAGTTACATGGTTTTCATGTCGGACTTTCATATACCTTAAGTAATTCAAGTCCATGCTTCAAGGTCAACTACTAAGGTCAGGTTATCACATAACAAGGCTAATTAATTCTAAGTAGGCATGCTCGTGCTTATACTACACATGTATATTTAATCAAAGTCTATGCTTTAGAAATTTATTTTCTTGAATAAGTGTGCATAGGTGATATCCACGTTTCATCATAGGATGCTTATTTCAACACATCTATAGGCATAATGACATCCTAATGCATATGCTTGCATGATCATAACATAATTCATATGGTAATTGATGTCCTTAGCTTTCACACTCTAAGCTTTTCATTAGAAATCACACTAAGTCAACAAAGGCATCATAGTACATGCAAGGCATCTCGATATATATTTCATATGCACTAGAAACTCATATATAAACTACATAAACATTCTCATATGGTCAGAATCTAAAAGCCATTAGTCCTGGTCAAGTTCGTTTTCGAAAGTCATAAGTTTCTTATTTCGAAAATTGTCTTAACTTCCAATACTAGTGTACGATTAATACTTTAAGCATGCATTTCATGTCAATATAAACCATACTATCATATTTAAAATATCAAATTATATTCATATTACATATGTGTCTAAATTCACAATCGAAATTATAAGTTTCATTTCAAAACTACAAGTTTTTCTTCAATCGTGTGTACTAATATCGTTAAACATGCTCATTTCATATCAAAGTAATCATATATGTATGTTATCTATGTCCACATGCTTTTTCTAATTATATATCGCATGCTAGCACTTAACAGTACTTAACATAAATCAAAGTTTCTGGTTTAGGCCTGGCGCAGCTGCGCAGGGCACTGGCCAGACCAGGAATTGCATTCTGCTCGGCAGAAGCTTAAACCCATCACAGAATTACTCACGAAATTCATTCTGTACCAACTATAACACAATCCTATCATGCTTATAACTTTATTTAGCAACTAATTAACATTATCACATCACAAAATCATGAACTTCATACTTAATTCAAGAACCAAAAAATTGACAATAAAATAAATGAAGAACAATGAAATAGGGATTATACCTCTGTTAACATTCAAATAGAACTTGCTAATCCTCACTTCCTCTACTAATATGTATACAAGTATCCACCCTCTATATGCTCTCAACTTAAGCAATTCTCAGTAGTTGAAATAGAGAAGGAAGAGAGCTCCTTATATAGGCAAATGAATATCCAGACAACTCAATTACCTTCCAAATTAATTCAAAGGATTGCAAGAATGTTCAATGGATAAGAAAGAGTTAGTGAGAGATTATGAACTCCATCATGATTCCCACTTCCCTTGAAATGATCAACTATGTTTTGATGAAATTGAGAAGGAGTATAGTCATGTGGGTTCACGTGGGAAGAAATGAGAAGATGGGCACTCAATATGGGACAATGCTTCTAAATCTCAGCAAAATCAACTTGCAAATGTAATACAACACTTGGTTTATATATATACCTTCCATATACATTTAAGTTGTACACCTTCCATTTCATATAACTTAAGTTATAAATTAATGTGTCACAATGTAGTCCTAATAATACTATCATGTAGTAAATTTTAACTTGCACATATATAAATTCATGTACATTTCATCCTACCGGATATAATTCTATCGGGTATTACTCATTATTATAACGGTTATTAATTATCATAACGGTTATTATTACAGTTATAATATCCTATAGAAATCATTATCAATTAACAATTACTATATGCTAATAGGGTATTCCTTAAGGTCTACCCACACACATCATGTTACATAAGCAGTAATATTATGTAATTCACATAATGCAATCAATTTTACTATATAGTTTATATATATAATACAGTCAAATTAATGTTGCACTATACTTTATATAACATGTGTAACTACAATATGCTATATTCTTAATAATCACATCCTTTGCACATATCAACTAATTGAGCAATTATAATCATATTAATAATCTACTCGTTTATATATTATTATACTCAATGGCAATTAATTAATTAATAAAATATTAATTAATTCATCCCTCATCAATCAATGTAATTATTAACCTCCATAACAATTAATTAACATTTATATGGTTAATTATCACATTAAATAAATATAAATCTTATTATATTTATAACAAATATATTTATTATCATGCTATCACTCGCAATAATAATAATTCAACATACCATTAAATAATTACTAGATACTAGTATATTTTCCATATTAATAATTAATATTATAAGACAATATATCTCATACCTCAGCAATACAATTCTGATTATATCTATAGTCAATTTCCTTATTATTATACTATCACTAGTTATAATAATAAATCAACATATTATTATAATAACAATTAATATAGACTAATTGTTTAATTAATAAATATTCCGTCCTTGAATTAATTAATTTATCAACGAATCTATTATCGTGCCACACAAGGCATATCTCACAAGCTTACACTAAGCTTATCCTCATTCTCGATACTTATTTATTTCCACCACATTACTCACCAACCACATGTTCAATTTACTTAAGACTATTAAGCCACAAGGTTCACACACACATATATATATATATATATATATATATATATATATATATATATTGCAAATAGAAATATTCAAATATTATTTATAACTCTTATGGTAATATAGTAACTCAAGTTATTGAAATAACTTAGTTTTCTTTTATAATTAAACTCTCTAGGAAATACATTACTATTATAACAATTATGTATTCTACTATAACATAAAATATTATGTCTCCTCCAATTAAAGGCATTCATTATTAGAAAATAATTTACTTATTGTCTCAAGATATTATCCTTAATATAATATCAAATAATTATATGTACAACACATGTACATATATTATATATAAAAAATAGATAATAAGTTTATTTTCTTTTATAATAATTTGTTTCCATCAATTTATTTATATATAGCAAATATGTTTTAATGTATTTACCATATTAATTAATCACACTTATTACATCATACCAAAAACATATAAGGTAATATTATTATTCAAAAATAACATTCCCTCTTTTATTAAAATAATTCAACATTAGAAACTATTTTAATATCCTTTATTAGAAATATATAATATTTATTTCTCTTCCCTTTCAATAAATTGTCTCCAAAGCAATTTCTTTAAATCTTCATTTAAAGATATAATGATTTCCATTTCTCTTTAATAATGTATATATATATATATATATATATATATATATATATATATATATATATTTATTAACGTTATTCGTACATAAAATTTTCTCACATATTACCATTCTAAGTAATATATATAAAAAGTAGCAACTATAATCATATATTCAACGCATATATTAATCCATTTCTTTAAGTATATTAAACCATGTACTATATCATCATAATTAATTAATATTCAATGCTCACATTATATTATTCAACAATATAACTCTCAACTTAAATTAACCAATATTTATTCTTATTAGTTAATTTCCTCAACTAACTCATGCTTCACTATCCAAACCCATTCATGGATAGCTTAAGTACTATCAATAACCTATATTATAAATATACTAGTTATTAGTATACATACATAAGAAAATGGTGATTATACATTACAGATATTTAGTGTCACCAACTTACTATGGTAAAATAATTCTATAAATTATTTAATATCGATAGAAAATTTTATCCAATTCCTTTATCTCAACTGAATTATCTCTACGATAAATAACAATGTATATTTAGTAATCACATATTACATAGTTCATATAACCCTATGTAACACAATACTACATAACTTATATTACATAGATGTTCTCATTCGAACCCATCTAACACCTTAAGAATTTTATTTATTAAATCCTTATTTAATAATTTCTGAAAAATTCTAGTTCTTACAGTTATAACAAATCTTTACTTTTCTACACTCCCCTATATGGTTCTTTCCACAACTATCACATACTTGAACCCTTTTCTTTGGGTCTTCTTGCCTATCTTCAGAATGGCTACTCCATTTCTATTTATTGCTTCCTTTAGCTTTACTTTCTCCTTGATCCTTCTGGATCTTATCTTCGAGACTGAGTTAATCTAACTCTTTGTTTCTTCCCTCGGCTATCATAGCCTTTTCAAATGTCATCCCAAATGAGTCGATCTGCAACACTGATAATTTATCATAGAGCGAAGGTTTCAAACCTTGCTCAAACCTACGCGCCTTTCTCTCTTCAATGTCCACTTGATGTGGAGCAAACCTCACCAGTTCTTTATCAAAGTAGTATGCATACAAGCCAATCATGTATGATGATAAAGCATATACTTTGTAAACGATCTTATTTATTTATTAATAAAAGTATTCATTTATTACAGGCATTTAATTATCTATATGATGCTGTTTTTATAATACGTAAATAACCCATAGTTTTAAGCAATGCTTTTAGAATCATGATGCTGATCATGCTAATGAGATCTAAATTCTTAGAAATCTTAAAATTAAAATAGTTCCCAATCGTTGGATTACTTAAAAATGATTAGTAAATCCGGATAGATTGGTACATATGTTGCATACTCACTGGATGAGGATGATTGATCTAATGATCATTTATGTAGAGACACTAAATCAAGTATGTAGGTGCTTATCGGATAATAAGTTCACTAAACGTGAGTCGCTAAGGAATACATAATGGAGTTTTACTTGCCTGTCAATAGAAATTCCTAATGTGGTAGTAGTACAAGTGATCCTTGGACTTGAGATCATCATAGTTTCTTGTGTGTAATGAATTATACTTTGACTTATTCCTTAAAACCTTTTGGGTATATCAAAGGGTATGCTTTGGTGTAATAAGTTACATATGGAGATAATGAATGATCAATAAAGAATCTACAACTTCTAGTAAAAGAAGAGATGTGTCCTATGTGATTCGTTAAATGACAATCCAGTAGTCTCTGGCCAAGGCATAATGAAATTAGAAATGAGTTTATAATTTGCATTATTTGGAGTTGTGCATTTTCTAATCAAAATACATATAATTAAATAAAATAATACTTGACAGTAATTCTATGTCTTATATTTAATTGGGATATTATATGGTGGAAGGATTGAATTGTACGGTAACTATTTATTCACGTGTTCTTTTATGATTAATGTTAAAATCTATATTATCTGAAAAGTCGTTGATCGATAGCAAGGCTTATCCCTATTGTAGAATAAATATTATTTATTTAAATAGAATATTAGTTTTATTTATTTATTTAAATAAGATTATAATTGTTTTGATTGATTTATTCACAACCGGTTTAATATGATGAACCTAAAGGGTCACACCATAAAAGGAAGAATAATTATTTAAGATGGTAATGGCATACTCGCAATAATATATTAAGTGTAATTAATTTAATCTTTGGTGATAGAATAAATTAAATAGCTTAATATGTATGATTTAATATTTTAGAAATATTAAATATAAATTAATAAGAGGAGTCTTATTAATATTATTACAATTATTATTATTTTAATTTCTAAAGGAGTTTAGAAATTATTTTAATATTGGTACTCTCAAATATTTAATGAGTTTAGGAATTATTTTAATATGTTGGGAAACCTATTTAATTAAAAGGGTTTAATTAATTAATTAAATGAAACCCAATTTCTAATTAGATTAGAAGGGTTGACTAATATCTATATAAGAGGTGTCTTATATTAGATATCAGTAGACGTAATTCCAAAAGTTGTAGAGTACTCCTTTTCTACAGATAATAGAAAACAAGGGTTTAGCCAACCACCTTCCTTCTTGAACAATTTCTCTTCCTTGATGGATCACCTCTAGAGGCCAAACACTTGGGTGGCTAACGTTGATTAAAGAAAAGGAATCAATCCAGGAGATTCAAGGGGATTACGAAGAGCAAGGAGTTGAACTCGTACCTATCGAAGTTAGTTTCTACAAGGGTGTGATTCTGATTTATCCTTCCTTTTCTAATGATTGATAATTGAGCACAAAGCATGATCTTGGTGAGAGTTTGTATAAATTTTTAAAACCTAATTTATCACGCTTCCGCCCTTATTGTGTAATTTGATTACATGTATGTGTTACATACAAACCCAACAGTGGTATCAGAGCCTAACTTTGTGCTAATTATTAATTTTATGATTTAATGTAGGAATTTATGTGAGATTGGATTGAATTTTCTTGACAAAAATTGAATTCTGCAGATTCTGCGACGAATAGCGCGACCACGCCGCGTACCAGTTCATTTTGGGCGCGGGCGAGTGTTGGTCGGAAAACCGATCACTAAACACGCGCAAGTATACGCGGTCTAACAAGTAATACAGTGATAAGAAAAGTGTCGTACCCACGAGGAACTATCACTAATATTTACCAAATACCAACTTTGTATCGCTTTAGTCTTATTCGAACAGTAAACTAATAGGAGTGCGGTCAAACTAGTTATAACTAATTATTAAAGCAAGTAAACGGATAACGAATGGTAATCGAAGGAATTACAAGCTAAGGTTACAACTTCACCCCACACAGGCATTCTGTCGAACACCTGGCGTGCTATGCTTCATCAAACTTCCTACCCTTCTCTCTTTGGTCTTAATGGTCACGACAGTTTGTCGACCGAGAACACACAGGTGCTCATACACCTCTGTCGAGGTATGCACAAACATATCCTCTCCAGATCCACCCGATAGGGAATAGAACAGAAAAGAACATCCAAACTAAGTGATAATCCTACACATGTCTATGCGAATTAACCTAATAAGGATTTAAGCACAAGTTCTCAATTAGGTCACACGTGGCACACAACTATATGTCTATTCTACGCACAACTTATGCAGTCGAAACCCATAATCACATGCCAATATATTTAGGTGTAAATCTACAATTCTTCTTTCGATATCATATAGATTACCAAAATCATCACTAATGTCTTAGTGAGAATCATTAAGCATGAATATATTAAACCAAACCATATGGTGCCAACCAAAGAGAGAAGACAGTCAATTTAACTAACAAAGGGTTCCATTATAACCTTAGAGCCAATACTTAGTTCATAGCTATTGAACAAAATATAAGTAGCAATAAAGACAACATTTATGGATTACAAAAATAGAGGAAATGAATGGACAAGAATAAACTCTGTCAAGGCTCTTCAGTCTCCAAGCATTTCGCTCCTTTCAAGCTCTCCAATCCGTGTAGCTCACTGCTCTTGTTGCTCCAAGGACAACCCAAACTTTACCCTAATCTACCTAATCTATATTTACAAACATTACCCAATAACTAGAGAGAGAAAGTACAAAAGAGATCTAATCTATCCTAAACTAAGCTAACCGATTCTATCCCAGTCTTCCTCCTTTTCCTCTCCTCTTCCCTTCTTGGCAGAGGCTCTCTGTGTGTCTATATATCTATTTTTCTCCTTTTTCTAGGTCAAAAGCAAGCCTTTTCTGCCTGGGCACCGGAGGTCGCGCTGCGGCGCGGGCAATCAGCTTATAAGTGGCGCTGCGGCGCCATATTAAAATCAAAAGACCGGAGGTCGCGCTGCAGTGCGAGCCCATAAAGGAACTATGGCGCTGCAGCGCCAGGATGACATCAGCAAGGACCAGGGGCGGCGCCGCGGCGCGAGATTAAGACTAGACATTGGCGCTGCGGCGCCAGTGTATGTAAATTATCCGTTTTGTCCCCTAAAAGCTAGAAAAGTCCTGTAATGCCTGCAAAACATCGGTTAAGCATAATAATACAATAAACATATAAAACTATATAAAAACTACGACGATCAGGCAACTATTTAAGCCATAAGGTATCCGATTTGCGGGTATAAATCCCACTCATCAAATACCCCCAAACTTAAGTCTTTGCTTGTCCTCGAGCAAACTATCTAACACAAACTCATAATAGAAAACACACGCGAAATAAAAAAAATCACTGTATACTAGTATCATGGCTTCTAAGCTCGATCATGGCTACTCCCAAAGAACAGGGCAAACACAGATATAAGTAAAAGTTCATTCAGCTACAAGCATAAGACTGTATTCGATCCATTCTATGTGTGTGTGCGGGGACCAACCATCCTAACTAATCATTGCTCAAATAAGTTCGCACAGTCGATTGTTAGTACCCATATGCACACTCCGTAACTTAAACATTCAACAAGCATTAAGAATAAGACGCAATTGCAGACAAGGATCAAAAGATTCTAGCATAAAGAAAGTAAAATCTGACTCGGACAGTACTTAATTACCTTAGGCTAATCAGAGCTACCCATTAATGAGCTTTTGATCAGTGACTCCCAAGCCAGACGGCTTTAGGGCACTAGGCGTGGAACACCCCTATGAATCTAATAACTCGAGCAGCAAAGGCCACGTAATCAACATAAGCCAAATTAGACTTTACGAAATCTGAAGATTATTTGACGAGTGCATTTTATGCTCCATCTCAACATCGGTCCTGCGTTTATGGGCGAGTGCGTTTTACGCTCCATCTCAACCCACCGCAAGACTTTCGATAATCAATCTCCTTTTCAATTTTTTTTTTTTTTTTACAACATGCCAGAATCCAAGATCCAAAACTGTATATGCGTCGAAGTCTTTTATTACCTTGTAACAATGAAAGTTTATAAGAGTGAACATACTCCCAAAGCAATAAATAGGCGAACTAAATTCGAAAAATAACTAGTTAGCCCAGTCGGTCAGTGCTTGCTAAAAAGGACGGATCAATAACAGTCTCAACTTATCGATTAAACAACCCCTAGCTCATACATGCTTGACACGACTCTAAGAGATAAGCATAATTACATGACGCTTGTCATTAGCCACAATAAAAAAAATAGTGAAAAATATACCACCCTTGCATAAAAGCAGCTCAAAATAGGGTAATAAAGCCATTAACATGGCACAAGCATATAAATCTGTAAAGGCCCCAAAAAGATGGCTAAAAACCACAAACATGCTAATAATAACCAAAGCGTTAATAAATAACCAAAAACTGTTCATGGCATCCATCATAATAAACCCAAAACATAATACCGCAGTTCAAAACGACTGCACTACAATCGTGATAAAAACCTAAGCAAGGTACTAAAATAGCAACCTATCACGGCAATAGACAGAAATAAAACAGATAATAAACCATAACACCCCCAAACTTAAGGTGAGCAATGCCCTCATTGCTAAACATATATCACTCTAACCAAGAAGGCTTCCCTGAAGTCTGGTCACTCGGCAGCAGCAGCGTCCTCGTCAGCTTCGACGGGCGGTGATGGTGGAGGGTATGGTGGGAAGAAAGGAGGCTCTGGGAACTGGAATGGCGTGAACTCAGAATCCTCTCCACTATACACGGTGTATATGTTCTGCATCGTGTTGACCAGCTCAGCCTGATATTGCATTGCTATGTCTTGCCTCAAGGCCACCGCTGCTATGTGCCTCTGCTGCCTCTGAGCATTAGCATCCTGGTT
Organism: Panax stipuleanatus; assembly: GCA_020205555.1. Classification (NCBI taxonomy): domain Eukaryota; kingdom Viridiplantae; phylum Streptophyta; class Magnoliopsida; order Apiales; family Araliaceae; genus Panax; species Panax stipuleanatus. The sequence goes on from CM035115.1 coordinate 33,497,514, forward strand.
CTGATGTAGCAGAGTGAGGGATGCCATGATTTCTGTCAGTAGCCCCTGTGAAGCTGGGCCTGCGTCTGGTGGCTGCGAAGGCTCTGCTGTAGGAGGTGGCTCAGTAGGTGGCCCGAATCCTTCGCCTCTAACAAGAGAAATAGCCCCGTCCCACACATCAAAGCGTGAGATGGTCTGATGGTCAATGACTGACATGGGCGGCAAAGCTATCTCTTCTGGCCCCCACTGGATACCTGCCCTCTTGCACAGTCGGGTGATCAAGGATGGATGTGGAAGTCCCGTAGAGATATTGTTCTTGATTGCCTTTATGATGGACTCATGGATGAGAACTCCGATGTCCACGTTTAGACCCGTGACAATGGAAAATAATAGGATCGCTCTATCCTTAGTCACGTTGCTCAGGTGACGAGTCGGGATCATATTGGCACAAATAAAGCTGAACCATGCCTTCCCATAGCGACTGAGTGCAGCATGCGGGAAGCTGGTCGTCTCACCCGTGAAGTCATTTGTCTTCCATGTAGTCCCGGGCTTGCAGAGCCTCCTAACAATATCCTCGAGGTCATAGCTGCGGAGTCCCTGCTCCATATAGTCCTTACCCTCGAAACCGGGCGTCGCGAACAGTGCATTGATGGCTTGGCTTCCAAACGCCACTGACCGCCCCCTAACTTGAACAACAGCAGGACCTTCGGGACTAGCATTTGCATAGAACTCTCTAACTACAGATACAATGGACGACTCAGGAGGTTTTGTGAAGTGCACCCACTGGCGACCCGCAATCATTGCTAACAACTCGCCATCCTTTGTTTTGTCAGGCCTCAAACCCCGTTCAGGAATCAAATTTCGTGCGGCAAAGGAGCTTTTGTATCGTTTCCATGCCTCTTCAATAACAAATTTGGTATTGTCCCATGCCGTTGGTGCTGAGGACGAGGAACCGCCGACACTCAGGCGTTGCCTTTTTGAAGCCATGTCAGAATTTGCAGTTGGTGTGGACAAAAACAGTACCTAAGCAATGCCACTCTCTGTAGAAACAACCCTTAACGAAATAGGTAGCAAATCCCCAATGAAACCCACTAATTGTAAGCCAAATCCGTCAAATTTTTCTATTAGGCAAATTATCAAACACCTTGTGTGCGTTCTGAAAATCCACTTTGGATAGCCCTTGCTTGACAGTGCTCTTTCCCGATTTCCGTCAGTGGAAATCACCCAAATCACACAACAAGAAAAACACCAACAAAGCACCAACCCAACAATTCTATCAAAATATCTTAGTGACGGTTGGCGAGCCTGGCTACAAAACAGAATTAGCGAACATGATCCCAATCGTGGGATTACTAAAAAGGAGATTAGTAAATTCAGATAGATTGGTACATAAGTTGCTTGCTCATTGGATGAGGATGATTGATCTCATGATCTTTTGTGTGGAGACACTAAATCAAGTATGTAGATGCTTATTAGAGAATAAGTTCAATGAACGTGACTCGCTATGGAATACCTTTTGGAGTTTTACTCGCCTGTCAATAGGAATTTCTAATGTGATAGTAGTCTTATTCCTTAAGACCCTTAGGGTATATAAAAGGGTATGCTTGGGTATAATGAGTTACATATGGAGATAATGAATGATCAATAAAGAATCTACCACTTCTAGTAAAAGAGGAGATATGTCATATGTGATTCGTTAAATGACATCCTAGGAATCCTTGGCCAAGGTGGAATGAAATTAGAAAGGAGTTTCTAATTTTCATTATATGGTGTTGTGCATTTTCTAATCAAAATATATATAATTAAATAAAATAAGACTTGACAGTAAATCCATGTTTTATATTTAATTGGGACATTGTATGGTGGAAGGATTGAATTGTACGGTAACTATTAACTTACGGGTTCTTTTATGATTAATGTTGAAATCTATATTATCTGAAAAGTCATTGATCGCTAGGGAAGTAGGGAGGCTTATCCCTATTGTAGAATAAATGTTATATATTCAAATAGATTATTAATTTAATTTATTTATTTAAATAAGATTAGAATTGTTCTAATTGATTTATTCACAACCGATTTAATATGGAGAACCTAAAGGGTCACACTATAAAAGAAAGAAGAATTATTTAAGAAGATAATGACATAATCGTAATAATGCATTAAGTATAATTAATTTAATCTATAGTGGTAGGATAAATTAAATAGCTTAATTTTTATTATTTAATATTTTAGAAATATTAAATATAAATTAATAAAATGAGTTTTATTAATATTATTATTATTATTTTAATTCTAAAGAAAATTAGAAATTAATTTAATATAAGTACTCTCACTCATTCCTAATGAGATTAGGAGGCAAATTAATTAAAGGAGTTTAATTAATTAATCCAAAGATGTTGGAAAGCCCAATTAATTAAAAGAGTTTAATTAATTAATTAATTAAAACTCAATTCTAATTAGATTAGTAGGGTTAACCTAATATCTATATAAGAGAGTTTTATATCAGATATAAGATAGACGTGATTCCAAGAGTTGGAGAGTACCACATATTTTCTACAGAGATTAGAAAAAGGGTTTAGCCAACCACTCATCTTCATGAGCAATTCCTCTTCCTTGGTGGATCACCTCTAGAGGCCAAACACTTGGATGGCTAACGTTGATCAAAGGAAGGAGCCACTACAGGAAATTGAAGGAGATCAAGGAGAGCAAGAAGTAGAACTCGTACCTGTAGAAGCTAGATTCTACAAGGGTATGATTCGGATTCATCCATGCTTTTTTGTTATTGATAATTGAGCAGAAAGTATGATCATGGTATGGGTTTGTATAAAAAATTTAAAACCTATGTTTCACACTTCCGCCCTTTAATTGTGTAATTTGATTGCATGTATGCGTTATGTACAAACCCAACAGTGGTATCAAAGCCTAACTTTGTGCTAATTATCACTTTTTTGATTCCATGTATGAATTGATAAAAGATTGGATCAAATTTTCGGGGCAAAAATTGAATTCTGTAGATTCTGCAACGGAGCGCAGCTGCGCCGCTTCCAAGTTCATTCTGGGCACAGCTGCTGTGACGCCCCCAAATTCGGGTCTTTAACATTCGGATTTGGTCATCACGATCCAATACAAATATCCACCTCTAAACAACATACAATAACTAAATGCAGAATAAAATAAACGTATATCGTTCATTCAAAAGGTGTTACTAGTCCCAAGATTCGATAACCTTAATACAACCTTACAATCATACCCTAGAATAACCATTAGGGTTCAAATTACATAAATAGTAATTAAACTAAGCATAAACAAATTTAGCTACTTGAAGTTTATCACTTTATCTTTTCTTTACCCTTGTCCTTCCCTGAAGTCTCGGGTTTAACTGCAATAAAAGTCATGATATAGCAAGGGTGAGCAACTAGTTTGCTCAACAAGTTTAAATACAGTAATAAAGGATATATCATGATTAAAAGAATTCAACAAAGAGGAATTCAACAATATGAATATCGGAAGCAAGGAGAATAATTGCTTTTAGAATAATTGATAGACAAGTAGACTTTGAACTATAAACTTCTAATGGAATCAATAACTGATTGACCCTTTGGTTACTAGCTACAGAATATGTACTTGAGGGGATCAACCTCGCGTACACCATGTATATGCATAACATTCAACACTGTTGTTTGTATCTTATATTAGATACATGGGGTACTCCCCTACAATAGAAGGGGTGTTCTCTTCAGTCTAAGAATCCCTGCCATCAATTGGCCTGGGTAGCTTTAATAAAAATTTCAAGCAATTGTCTGACCGAACAAGAGTTCAGACTCTATCCGAAGTAGTTCAAGAACTATAGAACTTTAAACAATGTACAAGTCCAAGACTATACGAACTCAAGTGCATCAAGTGCGAATATCAATAAAATTGATGAGGAATAATTATAAAAAAATTAGACCACCTAATGAGTCTTATTTTATTAGACCACCTAATAAATTAAATAGCTTAATTTTTATTATTTAATATTTTAGAAATATTAAATATAAATTAATAAAATGAGTCTTATTAATATTAATATTATTATTATTATTATTATTATTTTAATTCTAAAGGAGCTTAGGAATTAATTTAATATAAGTATTCTCACTCATTCCTAATGAGATTAGGTGGTAAATTAATTAAAGGAGTTTAATTAATTAATCCCAAGATGTTGGGAAGCCCAATTAATTAAAAGAGTTTAATTAATTAATTAAATAAAACTCAATTCTAATTAGATTAGTAGGGCTAAACTAATATCTATAGAAGAGAGTTTTACATCAGATATAAGAAAGACGTGATTTCAAGAGTTGGAGAGTACCACATATTTTCTACAGAGATTAGCCAACCACCCATTTTCATGAGCAATTCATCTTCCTTGGTGGATCACCTCTAGAGGCCAAACACTTGGGTGGCTAACGTTAATCAAAGGAAGGAGCCACTACAGGAAATTGAAGGAGATCAAGGAGAGCAAGGAGTAGAACTCGTGTCTGTGGAAGCTAGATTCTACAAGGGTATGATTCGGATTCATCCATACTTTTCAGTTATTGATAATTGAACACAAAGTATGATCATGGTATGGGTTTGAATAAAAATTTTAAAAACCTATGTTTCGCGCTTCCGCCCTTTATTTGTGTAATTTGATTGCATGTATGCGTTATGTACAAACCCAACAATGGTATCAAAGCCTAACTTTGTACTAATTATAAATTTTATGATTCCATGTATGAATTGATGTAAGATTAGATCAAATTTTTGGGGCAAAAATCGAATTCTGCAGATTCTGCAACGGAGCGCAGCTGCGCCGCTTCCCAGTTCATTCTGGGCGCAGCTGCTGTGACGCCCCCAAATTCGGGTCTCAAACATTCGAATTTGGTCATCACGATCCAATACGAATATCCACCTCTAAACAACATACAATAACTAAATGTAAAATAAAATAAACGTATGTCGTTCATTCAAAAGGTGTTACTAGTCCCAAGATTCGATAACCTTAATACAACCTTACAATCATACCCTAGAATAACCATTAGGGTTCAAATTACATAAACAGTAATTAAACTAAGCATAAAAAAATTCAGCTACTTGAAGTCTATTACTTTATCTTTTCTTTACCCTTGTCCTTCCCTGAAGTCTCGGGTTTAACTGCAATAAAAGTCATGATATAGCAAGGGTGAGCAACTAGTTTGCTCAATAAGTTTAAATACATCAATAAAGGATATATCATGATTAAAAGAATTCAACAAAAAGGAATTCAACAATATAAATATCGGAAGCAAGGAGAATAATTGCTTTTAGAATAATTGATAGACAAGTAGACTTTGAACTATAAACTTCCAATGGAATCAATAGCTGATTGACCCTTTGGTTACTGGCTACAGAATATGTACTTGAGGGGATCAACCTCGCGTACACCATGTATATGCATAACATTCAACTCTGCTGTTTGTATCTTATATTAGATACATGGGGTACTCCTCTACAATATAAGGGGTGTTCTCTTCAGTCTAAGAATCCCTGCCATCAATTGGCCTGGGTAGCTTTTATAAAAATTTCATGCAATTGTCTGACTGAACAAGGGTTCAGACTCTATCCGAAGCAGTTCATGAACTATAGAACTTTAAACAATGTACAAGTCCAAGACTATACGAACTCAAGTGCACCAAGTGCGAATATCAATAAAATCGATGTGGAATAATTGTAAAAAAATTAGACCACCTAAAGCATACTTGGAAATAAGGTCCAAGCGTCAATAAATAACTAGCAACACAATAATAACCTGCTCAATACAATATGAGAAGGATAGGAAACTTGCACAATAAAGAGCGAAGTTCAGAAACTTGCAATTAGTAATACAAGAACGGGTTCAAGGAAACTTGCCTGTTTGCTCAGCTACAATATTCTAGCTTTAATTAAATTGTGTTGAAACAACCTAACATTAACAAGTTAGTCTCTTAATTAGCATTGTGTAGACTGGCATGAGTTCACACATACAAGAATTTAACCATCAGATAGGTCTATCACATAATTCACGTAAGTCAATTTACTATGACTGAGTCCATAAACATCTAATCCTGTCTTAGACTATTAACTTTAGAATATCTAGTCTCTATGCATTAACATAGGCTTGAACACATAGCACTTCAATTTAAGCATGCAATACAGTTTAAGATACACATATTGCAAGGTTCGGTTCATAGTTTAAAGCACTTGGCAAGACTGGCAACCGGCGCAGCTGCGTTGGTTCTTGCCTTAGGTGTGGCGTAGCTGCACCACTCTCTGGTCAGACCAGGAATGATATTTCATTCTGCTGAAATCCTGACCCTACTTTCTAGCATACAGACTACTAATATTAATCAAGTACACACGCTTGTAAGGTTATTAACTTGAGTTCAAAATCTTGCATGCTCATTCTATGTCCACTTCAAAGTTATGTGGTTTTCATGCCGATAACTTTTATACCTTAAGCTAATCAAGTCCATGTTACAAGGGGTCAGTTACTAAAGCCATAACACCACATAACGAGACTAATCAATACTTAGTATGCATGCTTGTACGTATACTACACATGTATACCTTAATCACATAGTTTACACTTGAAATTTTCTTTTCATGAACATGTGTGTATAGGTAAAATCCATGTTTAACCAAATGATGCTCATGTCAACATGTCTAGAGGAAAAAATGAATCCTATTATTCATGCTTGCATGATCAGAACGTAACTCACGCAATAATTGATGATATTAGTTCTCAAACTCTAAGTTTTCTTTAAAAATCACACTAAGTCAACAAAGGCAACTTAGTACATGTAAAGTGTCTCGAAGTCATGACTCTCATGCATGTGAACACATATCTAAGCCACATATGTATACTCAAATGTTCAGAACTTAAAAGACACGCATTTTGTCAAGTTCATTTCAAAGTTCACTTCAAAACCATAAGTTCCTTCATGAAACTCATACTTTCTTTCAATAGTGTATACTATCATAGCTATGGACATGCATGTTATATAAAGAGCATATATACACCTGTTACCATATTCCTCATGCTTTTCTAATTAATACCAACATGCTAGTACATAACAGATATCAGCAGAAGCAGGAAACCAGAACCAGGGGCTGGCGCAGCTGCGCTGCACCCTAGTATAAAACTGGCGCAACTGCGCTGGGGCTTGGCCAGACCTGAAGAAATTTTTGCTCGACAGATAACAAACCCAAACATCAAAATTTTATACTAATTCGATTATAAACTAGCTACATTGCATTACTATCATGATTGCAAGTAAATATAACAACTAACAACCATTTTTTAGTCCAATTAACATCTAATCCACATAATCAATACTTTTAACCATCTTAAAAACGAAGAACAAGAAAGGGAAATATACCTCTGCAATTGCCTAATTGAGTTGCTGCTATATTGATTCTCACTATAATGATGTACTCACACTAGCCTTGCTTAAAAGAATTCTCAGCAACATTGAAATGAGAAGGAAGGCTCTATTTATAGACAAATGTTTATACAGACATTGCAATTATCTCCTAAATCAAACCAATGGATAGAATGAGATTTTGATGGTTAAGGAGGAGTTGGTGAACTCCATCATGATGTCCACTCCCCCCCCCCATAATCATTAGCTAGAATTTACTGAATTTAAGAAGGAAGGGTAGAGTAGTATAGGCTAGCCTTCATGAGTGATACACGTGAGGAATAATTGTCTATCATATTGGGACAAGGCAATATAATGCTCAGCAACTTGCAAATTGTATATAATGTATGCCAACACTTAGGTTATAAATATATATTCTATATACACTTAAGTCATAATGTAATTTCTAATGAACAAATAATATTACAATGTATCAAGTAGGGGTACATATGGACAACATAATACATAATAGCAAGTTGGGTTATACACATCCATATATAATCCATGTACATTTCATTAATACCGAATATAATTCAATTGGATATTATCATATTACATTTTTCCAACTCTATTATTATAGAATACATTAACTCCCCAATTCGTGATTAAATAAAAGATTGAATTGGTTAAATAATTAAATGATCTAGTCTATTAGTATTTAAATTACTAAATAGATTATTAAATATAAATATTAATATTGCCCACATTTATTAATCAATTTATACCATTAAATCATGTCACTATATTCTAGTAAATTGAATATTTAATTACTAGTCATCATATCAATTCTTTTGATATAAAAACCTTAGGGCTAGTCCACTAATTTAAATAAACCATTAGTGACTCCCTTTAATTTAATCCTACAAATTTTATCGCATAGGTACTAATTCACATAATCACATAACAACACAAGGTTTAAATAAGCATACAAAACTAACTAATCAAAAATTAAATCATATATATTTAATTAATAATGGAGTTTAGAAATTCACGGTCATTACAGCTGCGCCATTGTACAGATTTGTTTTCTGGTTCTGCGACTGGGCGCAGTTGCGCCGCGCCTTAGTTCATTGTGGGTGCACCTGCGCTGTCCTGCAGATTTGTTCTATTCGAAAAGGCAGCGCAGCTGTGCCGCGCCTCAGTTCATTCTGGGCGCAGCTACGCCATCCCTTGAACAGAAACTAAAATTCTAATTTCTCATTCAATTAAAATAAATAGTTTATTTAATTGATAAAAGTTTAAAATAAAAGAGTTTATTTTATTTGAAATATGATTTCAGATTGCTAAAAATTAACGGAGTTTAATTTGGATTTGGTTTTTGATTAAAATAAAAGAGTTTATTTTGTTTCAAAACTAAAATTTAGCAAAACGTTTTGTCCATTAAATGACATTGATCTATATATGGAATTGTTTTATTATTCATGAAATGAATGGTTATTTATTGATACATATGTTGATGTGTATGATAATAAATGGGGTTGATTATGGACTATTGACCAATGTGATTGGATTTTATTTTAGTTGGATCCTTGAATGAATGAGTTTTATTAAATGGGGTCTGCGTACCTCGTCTTCTCTAGTTTTTTCTTGATGTAAATTCTATCTCCCTCCTATGTACTTATTTTTGACTGATGATAAAGGTTTCTGTAAGAACCCGAATTTTCAAGAACTATTAATAATGAGAATTTAATAAATAAAATTCTTACGGCATGTGTTGGGTTTAAATAAAAATATATATAGGTGTTATATATCTTAAAGTACGTGGTTCGATAAGAAGGAATTCTATATATATGAGATTTTATAGTTGAATAACTATTAAAGGAAAATAGAGTTTGAATTTGAAATTTAATCTCTAAATCATTGAAAGAGGTAGCAAAAGTTATTGGTTAACTGGTATAGCAAGTTAGCAATTTACAAGCATGTGCTAAGTATTTAAGAACTTAGATTTTGGTTCTGCTATAGCAGAACTGGTTTGCACCTAAACTTGAGGTGGCACAACTGCGCCACTTCCAAGCCTTATACCAGCGCAGCTGCGCCGGGCTGTAGAAATTTCTGAGAAAGTTGTGTAATCTGAACTTGAGGATATATATGATTAATATGTATCATAATTAGTCATCAAGCTTTAGATAGCAAAGCGTGAATTGAATAAATATTTATTCTGAAAGTTTATTAACCGAGTATAAATATTGGTTAATTAATATTAAATTGGAAGTTATATTATGGAATAATATAATTTGAATAGTAAAGCCTTAATTAACTATGGCGATATAGTAAGGGGTTTAAGATCACTAAAGTAAATAGTGAGTTAATACGTGTGTGGAGTATGTGATTATAGTAAGTGTCTTTATATATTACTTGGCATGGTATTATGTGAATGTACGAACGACGTTAATAAAATATATATACGTTGTTAAACCAATATATATCTTTAAATAAATATTGATTAGAGAATTAATTAATATTGGGATATGGTTAAATGTATAGATTAAAGAAATTGTTTTGGGAACAATTTATCATAATAGAAAATAAACTTATGGCCTATTTTCTATATAAAAGGTGTACATGTGTCATACATGTAACTATTTTAATAATACTTAAGATATGATATTAAAATAATATTTTGAGAAAATGAGTACGTCATTTTATTATAATTAATGCCTATATTGGGAGAAAAACATGATAAAAATAATTTTATGTCATGTTATGGCAAAATACATCATTTCTAATGTATTTTCAAGAGAGTTAATTAATAAAAGAAAGCTAAGTTATTTTAGTGTATTAAATAACTTAAGTTATTATTTTATCGTAGATTTTATAATAATAGAGTAAATCTTAATTATTCTACGCATAAATGCTATACATATTATAAGTGTATAGTTATTTAAGGTAGCTTGACATTAGAGCGTATGTGTCACACAAACCATATATTAAAAGGAATATTAAAGTGTGGTGGAAGTAATGATAAGCTTAATATTGAGCTTGTGAGGTATGCCTAGTGTGGCAAAGTGGTGGGATAGACATTCATTAAATAAATTAATTAATAAATAATTAAAGGAATTAATTAGTATTATTATGTGGATAAATTGCTATGTGCAATGATGTGTAATTATAAGTTATATAGTAGCTACATCTATATAATATGAAATGAAGTGTAACACTTCAAGAAAACTATATAATATAAGAAACTATAGGGTAAAGTGAAATTAGTCGCATGAGTTACATAAATGGACCTATGTGACAATGTGTTATGTGTGGTACATTAATGTGTACTTTATGAACGATATTAAATTAAAATAAATAAATAATTGTTGTTAATAATTATTTTAATGGTTAAGTATAATTGAAATAATAAAGTTTACAATAATGAGGTGTAACATTACTTAATTAAAATATATTCGGTATTATCAAATGTACATGGATTATATGATTATATGATTGGGTGAATGTGTGAACCTATCATATGATATGATAATAACATTAAGTTATTAGATATAAGCTTGCAAGTTAGCCCATGTGAGAGCAATGATGGTTAATCAAGTGGTTAGGGTACATGAATAGTAGTAGTTGGTGTGAGTTAGCCACCAACTCCCTTTTGCCCTTTGGGTAATGACCATAGGAGGGTAATAACTTGATAATAATTAGAGTCAATGCATTAGTGTGTGGAGTTGTTAGTTCAATTGCTAAATTGTTGCTAAGAGAGCATATAATAAGTAATGTAATAATATTACATCATGGGCATATTATAAGGTATAATGATAAGAAAAATATTATTTGATGAGATTATTTTATTATAATCTTGTGGACTATTAATTACTAAGTACACATAATTATGTCCTGTGTGACATAAATAGTGAAGTTAAATTAAGGAGATATAATTGGAAGTATTAATTATCATTATAATTTGTGAGTATATTGGAGATAATAAATTTTATGGAAAATAATGGGTGGAGGATACCCAACTAAAATACATTTGGCCCAATTAAAATATTATTGGATTAAAATAATGTACATGAAGTACATTATTATATGTATTGGCATGCTTGTAATATGTGGGTGTACATTTGTGTGTGTGTATATATATATATATATATATATATATATATATATATATATATATATATATATATATATATTTGTGTGTGTGTGTATACCAACAACTTAATGTGGTGCAGTAACATAAAGTTATGGAAATTGACTTAATAAGCCCAAATGAGATAAACCTAAGTATGTATGCATAAAATTGCCAAATACTGAGTTTAAAATGCTTGTCCCATATTCATAGTCCCACTCTTTCTCATTCACGTGTATTAGACCCTTGGTCTATGCTAAGAGTTGATAAAGGCTAGCAAGAAAGCAATAATGGCTATGCAATGATGGTGATGATGAAGGGGGGAGTGGTCCCAATAGTGACCCTCCACCAAACCTTTCTTGTCCAATGTCTTCTTCATTCTCCCATTGGTTTGATTCAATGTGCAAGAACCAAATTTGGTCCATGATTTCTCTATAAAATGAAGCTTCATATTCACAAATTGAAGTTGCTAAATAATTGCTAAGTTTTTATAAAGAGTTTGAGGGAGAAATCTAATTGTGAGAGGAAGCTCTGTCCCTTCAAGCTTCAATGAGGTATAACTCTTAATTGTGTTCTTAAGTTTCAAGATTTGAGAATTCTTAGAAATTATTGAATTCTTGATTGTAAGTTGATATAGAAGTAGTAGTAGAGTTATATGCATGTTTATGGTGTAGTGTAGTTGGTCTAAAGCATGTTACATTGAAGTATTAGATAATTAGTTCATGGGAATTCTGCAGAAGCAGAACCAATCCTGAATATGAACCGAGGTGGCGCGACCGCGCCACTTCCCCATACAAAACCAGCGCGGCCGTGCTGGTGGGCAGATCATGAAAAGGGATTTTTGTGCTTCTGGTATTCTGAGCATGTGTGTATAACTTAAATAGGCATATTAGTATTCTGACTTGTGGCCTATAGTGGCCTTGCATCCAAAAGGTTGCACTAGCTTGGTATTAATGATTTTCTTAGAAGGAAACTTAAAGCTTTGAAACTTGACAAACCTTGTGTCCTTTAAAGTTTTGAACATGTATATGTGACCTAGTCATGTGCAACAATGGATTAGGAAGGTGGTTTCAATGTATATTGCATATAGAAGGTTGTTAAGCATGATATAACCTATTCGAGCATGTTTTGAAGTAAGTTTTCAAAAGAGAAATTTTATTAACTATGTGTAAATAAAGTTTTAAAGTGCCTTGCATATACATGGATTTGTTATAGCTTGGTTTAGGATGATTTGAAGGAAAACTTGGAAGTTTTTGAGAGCTAATAGTTTCAAACATGGTTTAAAACAAGTTTTCGAGTAAGGCTATGTAAATGAGATAGATACATGTGAGCATGCGTGTTAAAGGTTGATTAGTACCAATACATGGTTTAAAATCTTATAACATTGAAATGTTGTTAAATAAAGTGTTAAGCCTTGTTGATTTAAATAACTTAACATAGAGCTATGTAATTCAAAACTAAATAGTTTGAATATGAAATGAAGATGAAAACCTACTTGATGTGTGTGTATAATATATATCAGAATTCATAGTATGTTAGGACTAGACTGAGCAATGAAAAGCCCAAGTCTGGTTTTGGCAGGGAGTAGCGCGGCCGCGCCACTCCCAAACTTATATACAGTGCGGTCGCGCCGTTCTGCAGAGTTACCAAGAGCAGTTTGTTAACTGTATAACCTTAAGTTCTGTTCATGTGTTGTCTTTAAGGACTACAGGACATGAAACAAGACTGTTTAGATAAATATGATAGTAGAATGAGCTAGTCTCATGATTATCCTAAGTTCAAGTAAAAATGAAACCAATTTAGGAAGCGATATTTGTTCTTATATTAATTGCGTATGAAATGTATGACTGATAAGTGTGAATCCATGAATATATAACTGTGTAGGAATATTCGAAGTGCAGATAGCTTTAAGCTGTTAAGTCATAGTTGATAAACTACGAGTCAGGCAAGTCTTTCAGTTACTAGTTGATATATGAATTCAATAACTGTTAGTTGAATTATATTATGCTATGATGATGTGAACTTATATATGAACTGTATATGAGATTGAAAGTTCATCTTTGATGATATGCTTGTTATGTGAGAAGTAGCATGCGTAGTAAATATAAATTGATTATAAATGCATGAACTAAGTATGATATTATATGCTATGTGATGCATGAAAACTGTTAGAATTGCTGAGCTGTCGAGCTCACTCTTGCAAATAATCATTTTTGCAAGTTAAGGATTCACAGTAAAGATTACGTGCTTCTTGATTGATAAAGTAAATAGTATCGCAACGAAGAATACTATTTAGATTATTACTTGAACTATGTTTAGGTTCTAGGAGTTGTAATTGATAGATGCTTACGATGTTTAATATTTGTTGTATTGAAAAGATGTATTACTTAATACATGGAGGATATCGAGTTGAGTTGTAAATTTTTATACAGAAATTCGAGTAAAGTGAATCATAATTTAGTTTGATTCAAGGTTATGTAAATGATTCAAGATTATGAAATCAATAAAAGATTTTATTCGAAGGAGATTGAAAAAGTTTAAGTTATTCCGTATTTTATAATATCGAACATGATATAAGACAGGAATGGTAAATGACCAAGATTGTAACTTATAACAGTTTGGGGTCATTACACAAGATCTTGGATGTAAAAAGAATTTATATTCTAACTTGTAATAAAGTGAAGTTATATTCTTTAAGTAATGAATAAAAGATGTAATAGTTCGACTAGTAGTACCGTGACTGTACCGGATTCGAGGTAATAAAAGGGACTCGGATTTGGGGGCGTCACAGGTTGGTATCAAAGTTGTAGGTTATAAATCTTAGATAAGTGTACCTTAGACCATAACCTGAGAAAGGGAAAGATAAGATTTAAAATATATATATGCAAAGATTCAAATAAGAATCTTAAAGTATCTAGAGAATGAGAATAAGGAGTTTCCTAACTCCGGTAATGAAAATGTTAAGACGATGTCTATAAGATGAATATGACAAAGATAATAAGAATGAACTCGAATGGAGTTTAGTTGATAATAGGGAAAGAACCCTAAAGGTAAACCGATGATCACGACGTGATCGGATTGAACTATGAAATGATAAATAGTCTGTAACGATTAAGTGATTATAGCTTGATGCTATGAGAGAATGTACTATGAAATATGAGGAGTTGTATGTGATGAAACATAGAAAGTTCGTAATGAGCAAAGAGCAAGTGAAGGGTAAGATAGAGTTAAGTGTTGGATTTTTATTGAGGACTCATGTGATGGCTTAGTTGTACAAACTTTTGTATGGGCAGAGGTTTTGTGATTACGCTAAGTGCATCACATTGATAATCATTGGAATGTTGATGTCGCGCTATCATTATATATATGACGAAAAGGTGATTCTTTTCTCATGTTTATTCTGATAGATAGAGGTTTCTAAGATTAAGTTAGATAATACTAAGATTAGGTGCGAGTTCTTAAGACTCATGTCTATGACAAGTTGGTGACTCATAATCATATGTATTTTTGAGCCCCTAAGCACATGGACAGTCCCTGATTGGTTCTTAGACTACGTATTGCTAGGACAAGTTCCTAAAATAGTATTATTGTGATAAGTTCTTGAACTTCCATGGTGCGGTAAGTTCAATGAACTATACTGGGAATAGATATATTATATATCTAGTATTAAGAGTTTTGGTATAGTGAGCATTGATGGAGTAAGAGGTTGAAGTTGATGGAGAAATATGGATTTTTCTAAATCTTCTAACTACGTTAGATTTTCAAAATTTATTGACTTCGTGCTAGTATTTGCACTTCGGTTTTCTTGAGAAAAACATTGGGTCAGATGACTGAACCAATGAGTTTTAAAAACGATACCGTTATTCGTATGTCTATGCAATTTGTTTCGGCTAAGACAAAAATGATTTGAAAATCTTTCAAAAAGTTATTTTTGACCATATGCATCATTTTATATGGTGTAGGATGGTAAACGATGAAGTCATCAATGCAATCAAACCTAGTGTCCGGAGCGATCGTAAGATCGTCTGTCCATGATGGTATGATGTAGTATGATAAAGTCATAAAATGACAGAATCTTCAACGTACGACTGAGGTGGTGCGGTATCATGATGTCATAAAAGAATTTCTAGTTTTCGTTTGAACTATGAAAAATGTGACACCCCCGAATCCAGGTCCTCTGACCCCGGTCCGGACTTCACGAAACAATACTAAACATCCACCTCTAAACAACATATGATAACTAAAGTGTGGAATATAATAAACGTACGTCGTTCATTCAAAAGGTGTTACTAGTCCCAAGATTCGATAACCTTAAATACAAACATACAAACATACCCTAGAATAGTCATTAGGGTTCATATTACATAACAATAATTTATTAAACATAAAGATAAAGTCTGCTCCTTGCAAACTAATCCTACATCTTCCCTTTACCCTTGTCCTTCCCTAAAGTCTCGGGCTTAACTGCAATATAAGTCATGATATAGCAAGAATGAGCAACAAGAATGAGCAACAAGTTTGCTCAGCAAGTTTAAATACAACAATAAAGGATATATCATGATGATAAGAATATATCTGACAATGAATTCAACAATATAAATATCGGAAGCAGAATAATAATTGCTTTTAGAATAACTGATAGTCAAGTAGACTTTTGAACTATAAAACTCCTACGGAAATCAATAGCTGATTGACCCTTTGGTTACTGGATACAGAATGGTACTTGAGGGGATTAGCCTCGCGTACGCTATGTATATGCATAACATTCAACTCTGTTGTTTGTATCTTATAATAGATACCTGGGGTACTCCCCTATATATAAGGGGTGTTCTTTTCAGTCTTAGAATCCATACCATCAATTGGTCTGGATAGCTTTTATAAAACTTCATACAATTGTCTGACCGAACAAGGGTTCAGACTCTATCTAACGCAGTTCAAGAATTATAGAACTTTTAAATAAGGTACAAGTCCAAGACTGTACGAACTCAAGTGCACCAAGTGCGAATATCAATAAAATCGATGTGGAATAATTATAAAGTAATTAAACCACCTAATAGCATGCTTGGAAATAAAGTTCAAGCTTTAAATAATTAACTATCAATACGATAATAACCTGCTCAATATAATATGAGCAAGATAGGAACTTGCACAATAAAGAGTGTAAGGGAACTTGCATTCAAATCAAGTGAATTTAAGAAACTCGCTTGCACGATTCATTGAATAAGGTAGTGCAAGAATTTAGAATACTTGCATTCAATATAACAATTAAATGAAGTTAGGAAACTTGCACAACCAAAGAGTGAAGTTCGGAGACTTGCCTGATTGCTCAGCTACAATTAAGTTCTAGCTTTAATTAACTTGCGTTGAAACGACCTAACATTAATAAGTCGGCCTATCAATTAGCATGTGTAAACCAATATAAGTCTATATTTACAAGCATCTACTTATCATATAAGTTTATGACGTAATTCATCTAAGTCAATCACTATGACTGAGTCTATAAACAATTAACTCTGTCCTTGATTTAATAGTTTTAGAACACCTGGTTTCTATACATCAACATAGGTTTGAATATTAAGCATTTCAAATTAATCATGCTTCAAGAATATACTTTCAAATTTGAATCCTAGCATGCTCACCCTATTCAATTCAAAATCATATGTCTTTATGCCGACCATTCACATACTTTAAGCAATACACGTTCATGCTT
Source organism: Panax stipuleanatus (assembly GCA_020205555.1). NCBI lineage: Eukaryota > Viridiplantae > Streptophyta > Magnoliopsida > Apiales > Araliaceae > Panax > Panax stipuleanatus. Next base: position 33,514,729 of record CM035115.1, read on the forward strand.
CAAAATTGGTTACTAGAGTCATGTCATCACATAACAAGGCTAAACAACATTTAATATGCATGCTTGAGTATACTACACACATATACTTTAATCACGTAGTTCATGCTTCAGAAATTCATTTCTTATGAATACGTGCATATGCGAAATTCACGCTTTGAATAAACGAGGTCTATGTTAATATGCTTATAGGTATAATGAACGTTAATACACATGCTCGCATGATCATAATATCATTTTCATGGTAATCGACGCTATTTAGTTTTCTCATTCTAAGTTTTCACATCAAAAATCACATTAAGTCAACAAGATATCATAACACATGTTAAGTGCATTGTAGTCATGACTCACATGCCTTATAACCCATTTATATGCCACATATATGTTCTCAAATAGTCAGAATCTAAAAGACATTAAGTCTTGGTCAAGTTTGTTTTCAAAAGTCTTAAGTTTCTCATTTCGAAATCATCCGAATCTTGCAATCACGTATACTAGTGTGTGAACACACTTTAGACTCGCATTTCATGACAATATAAACCACACTATTGTGTTTACAAAATCAGAATGTTCACGTGATACGTCCATGAAAAGGTTTACTTTTGAAATTACAAGTTTCCCTTTTTAAAACATATGTTTTTCTTTCGTAAAACATGGCCATGTCATATATGTGTAGCATCAAGGAATACCAACTTATACCATGTCATTGTATTAATATTTATAGTTTAATCATGTTCACATACTTGTTTCAATGGTATATCACATGTTAGTATATCACAGCAGCTTAACAGAAGCAGAAAATAAAACTGGCCACAGGAACCTGCGCAGCTGCGCAGGCACCAGGTGTAAACCCGGCGCAGCTGCGCCGGTGTCCGGTCAATGCTTGAGCAAGCTGTTTTCGGCAGTAACCAAAAACCCAACACAGATATTCATACGAATTTAGTTACATTCCAACCATATTATATAACTAACACGATTATAACCTTATAAGGCACTTAACAACATATTCCATAATTTAATTAACATCTAAATAGCATAATCAAGAAATTGATAGGAAGAAGAATGGGAAACTATAGGAATTGTACCTCTGTTATATGGACTAGCTGCTATCTCTCACCCTTACTGATTTCTCACAGCAATTTACTCGACATGATTCTATACTTAGGAAAATCTACGCAACTCAAAAGATGAAGGAGAGAACTCTATATATAGCCAAATAAATAACCAGACAATACTATCATCCTCCAAATCAATTCAAAGGATTGCAAGAATGTATAATGGATAAGAAGAAGTTGGTGAGAGTTGGTAGATTCAATCATGAATCCCACATCTCTTACAATCATGAGCTAGAATTTGTGAATTTGAAGAAGATATAGAATAGGCTAGCTTCTCACGTGAAGAGGAATTTGAGGGGGGTGACTCCAATATATAACTCAGCAACTAGCATATATGTAACATATACAAATACTTAAGTTATAACATATATGTACACATTATGTATACATATAAGTCCCAATGTCATTTTAATCAGTTAACCAACAATACAATGTATCAATTTGGGTTACACATATGATAACATATAATCCATGTACATTTTCTATTCTTCCATTACCATAACTGTTATAATTATAATAACTTATTAAAAATCATTATCAAATAACAATAGTTTATTGATATTAATATAAAGTGATAGGGTATCATATTAATGTCTATTCATATATAACATGTAACTCACATAATGTCATTAATCATACTATATAGTCTACATATATAATATGTAGACGTATTAATGTGTCACCTTGTACTATATATAATATATAGTTAACTACCATATATTACAAGGTTTACTTATCACATGCTTGTATAAAAATAATAAATCAATTAAATATAATAATATTATATTATATGTTCTCTTACTCATTAATTATTATTTATTCATAATAATAATTAAACAACACATTATCGATTAATTAATCATAATTGAAATTAATCAATAGGTTCAAATCTTGCCACTATATTCAAATAAATTGAATATTTAATTATTAATAATCTCATAAATTCTTTGATATTAAATCCTTAAGGTTAGTCCACTAATTTAAATAACTCATTAGTGACTTCCTTTAATCATTTCACAATTCTCACCCCCACATAAGGTTTAAATAAACTCACAAAATTAACTCATTAAAATTAAATCACATTTAATAAATAAGGAGTTTAAAATTCATGGTCGTTACAAAAAAGGTTAATTAAGTTGATTAATTTCGATTGATGTCCGAGTTGTTGATAAAAGTCTATGCTATTTGATTCGGCTAGAAGACTGCTAGAGAATAATTATGGAATTCTAGCATTCTTGTGTATTTATGCCAAACCAGATTGCTCTGGTGCGGGTTTAGATGTTAAAAAGTTAAGGTGAACAACCCTATAAAAGGGACATATTTTCGGGGACAATGGTTCCGAACGTAACGCATATAGTCGTTACAAAACACTATGTTGTGGCTCAACGTAGTGGTACAATAGGCCGGCCACCTAGTGTACGTGTGGAGGGTGTTTTCAGTCTTTGTGATTGATAAACACTCTAGCTTGCAGTGTGAAGGATTTTGTTGAAGCATTAGTAAACTTGGAGAAAAGTTCACGGTCTTGTGACCCCTCAGCATAAATTTGGAATCTGAGTTATTCATACTACTTACCGATTATTGAAAGATCGTGGAAGATTCTTATTCTTCTAGAGGATGAATGTAGTAAGTAGAATGTTCCTTAGAAAGGAGAAAATGATAGAATGCGATTGAGAAAGTTATAATATTAAAACTTTCGAAAAGAGAATGGATAAAATTATTCAAAAGAATAGGTAATATTCGGAATGGCACCGAGTAGATGAGGTTTCGGTGATTCCGAGGACGGAATCCTTATAAGGGGGAGAGGATGTAAGAACCCAAATTTTCAAGAACTATTAATAATGAGAATTTAATAAATAAAATTCTTACGGCATGTGTTGGGTTCAAATAAGAATATATATAGGTGTTATATATCTTAAAGTATGTGGTTCGATAAGAAGGAATTCTATATATATATGAGATTTTATAGTTGAATAACTATTAAAGGAAAATAGAGTTTGAATTTGAAATTTAATCTCTAAGTCATTGAAAGAGGTAGCAGAAGTTATTGGTTAACTGGTATAGCAAGTTAGCAATTTACAAGCATGTGCTAAGTATTTAAGAACTTAGATTTTGGTTCTGCTATAGCAGAACTGGTTTGCACCTGAACTTGAGGTGGCGCAGCTGCGCCACTTCAAAGCCTTATACCAGCGCAGCTGCGCCGGGCTGTAATTTTTTTTGAGAAAGTTGTGTAATCTGAACTTGAGGATATATATGATTAATATGTATCATAATTAGTCATCAAGCTTTAGATAGCAAAGCGTGAATTGAATAAATATTTGTTATGGAATTTTATTAATCGAGTATAAATATTGGTTAATTTATATTAAATTGGAAGTTATATTATGGAATAATATAATTTGAATAGTAAAGCCTTAATTAACTATGGCGATATAGTAAGGGGTTTAAGATCACTAAAGTAAATAGTGAGTTAATACGTGTGTGGAGTATGTGATTATAGTAAGTGCATTTATATATTACTTGGCATGGTATTATGTGAATGTACGAACGACGTTAATAAAATATATATACGTTGTTAAACCAATATATATCTTTAGATAAATATTGATTAGAGAATTAATTAATATTGGGATATGGTTAAATGTATATATTAAAGAAATTATTTTGGCAATAATTTATCATAATAAAAAATAAACTTATGGCCTATTTTCTATATAAAAGGTGTACATGTGTCATACATGTAACTATTTTAACAATATTTAGATATAATATTAAAATAATATCTTGAGAAAATGAGTACGTCATTTTAGTATAATTAATGCCTATATTGGGAGAAAAAAGTGACAACCCGAGAATTTATAAGATTTTAAATGATTAAATAAAGGTTAAGGAATAAAACCTAGATGGGAATTTGAGGATTTAGTTAAAAATTTTAAAGAAGAACCTAAATGGTTTATTATTTGATTGAGAATAGAGGAATTATGGGTTATAAAATTTCTAAACCCTAGAGATGAATCTATATGTGTTTGATGGAATATTAAGGATAAGGTACTACGATACCTATAAAGTTTGGTGACCTAATATATAAATTAGGTATATGAATTATATGTGTGATTAAATGAATATAATGTGTATACATTTATTTTATTTTTTTATAAAGATAATTAAGAATATGTATATCTCAAAAATGTTGAGCATTGGTTCTAGTGAGAATAGATTTAATGGACTAAGATGATTTTGTGGCACAAGGAATTAAATTTGTAGCCCAATTATTTATTTAAGCATTGGACTTGTAGCTAAATTGATTTAACAATAATTAAATTATTAATCTAGCCCAATATATTGTGTATAGGGTAAGTTTTATGACGGCCCAAGTTAATTAATAGAGGAAGCCCAAGTTTATTTAAGTTAGTAAGCAAAGCAATTAAAGTGCAAGCCCAAAAGGATTAATAAATAGCCCAAGACTTTAGCCAAAGTGGGAAGGGTATTCTAGTCATTAGATAAGCTTATAATAAAACAAAAGAAGAGAGGAGATAAGGCATGTGGCCGGTTATACAAAGGAGAGTGGAAGGGAGATGTATATCATTATTACACCACTTTAGTTGGTGGGTTACTTTTGAGGTGTCATTTAATTGGTGGTGCCAACACTTTTGGGATAACTTGCAAGCATTAACTTACTTTATGAAGAGACAGAGAGAGAGAGAGATGCAAGCATGTGGGTAAAATATATAAATATATTTTATGTATCTATACATTTTTAATTGGAAAAAAAATAAATCAAGTATATGATTACTTTTCATTTCATTTCATTTTTTCTCTTTCATCTCATAAGCTAGCAAAGCAAGAGGGAGAGAGAGAAAGGCTCATGTTAGGCCAAGAGAGGGAGAGGAGAGAAGGTTGGGTTTGGTATTCCATAGCTTCCTAATTAAGTATTAGGATGAAGGAAAAGAAGGAACAAGATAAGGTAGAACAAAAATTCTTATTTATGTAGTATAATTTCTTTTTGGTTTGATTTAAGTTTTGATTTTTGGTAAAATTATGATCCTAAGGTTAAAACCTTAGATATATGTGTTTAATAGTGTTTCATGTTTAGATCTAACCCTTTAAGGGATCAAAAGTTGGATCTAAACTAAGAAATGGGAACTAAGTTTTTCAAAAGTAAGAAAACCAAAATTTTTCTAGCCTTGATTATATTTATTTTGTGTTTGATGATTATTTGAGGTATTAGATCATGGATCATGTTAGATCCATGGGTATATGATGTATTGGTATGTATTTTTGTGATTGATGATAGGTTATGTTGGTTATTAGGCGGGAATATGAAAGTTTTCTTAGAAATCATCAAGTATGAAAAATCAGATTTTTGTAAAAATGAAGTATGAAATTCAAATGACCATATCTCCTAGTATATTTCAACTTTTTGAGTATGGTTAATTTCTGGAGATAGATATATAAGTCTTCTAACTTTTTCAAGTGGAATCTCTTAAAAAGGAGCTATAGATTTTCGTGTGGACTGATTTGAGTAAATGAAGCAAAATATGAAAAAGGCTAAAGAGTAGGCTGTCCAGAAATTTAAGGGGTTGTTTCGGCCACTTAAGTTATGAAATAAAATCAGGCCTTTTGGAACATTAAAATATATGTTATAAACTAGCTTGTGTCTGAAAATGAGCTCATTTCGACTAAAATTGAGCAAGTTATGACTATTTCAATATTTGCATTTTTTTCGACAAAAATCGCTATAACCGGAGTTGTATAACTCCGATGGCCACGAAATTTAAACTGTAAGTCCACGTTAACATGTGTAAGATCCCGCCAAGTGTTGGGAATTTCTGGAGTTAAGCATAAGGTAGCTAATTTGTTAAAAAATTAACTAAAAATGGATTTTTAAAAAATACTTAAGGGAGTTGAAAAATTCTAGAAAATTATTTTTCTGTATGAAATATATGGATATGTTTTTGACCAAAGGATAGAAAAATAAGAAGATGATTTGATATTTTGTGAATAGTATATTCCAGCTTCCTGAAATTAACAATTCGGGTTGCTGAAATGAAAACTGAAAATGTTAGGAAGACAATTTGTTTTCAGCTTGCTAAAATGGAAACTGAAAAAGTTAGGAAGGAAAGACAATTTGGTTTCAGTTTCCTGAAATGAAATATTAAGTCTCCTGAATTCATAAATTGTTTACCCAGTTATAATAATAACTTATAAATGAACTAGTAAGTGTTAAGTCTAAGGTAGTGCAATCGTACCCTTTAATGGTTGATGTATAGTAGCTGGGCTAAACGATTCCTTCATATGGGGAAGGTATCTACGAATTAGTAACCGATCTAACTCACTATGAAAACAGTGTAGACGAAACGAAAACTAATTTGTTAGTTGTTTGTGGGAAACAACTCAATATACTATATTGAATACTATTAAAGACTCGATGTGTGCTAGGTTTAGACTTATAAATAGGTATGGTGTTAAGGTTATCTAATATTTGACTATTTGGTTAAGTGTTAGATGGTTTACTTTTAAAGTAATAGCATTATGGGATAAGGTATGTTATACTAATTGAAAGATCAAATCTTATAACTGATAGATCTTTTTAATAAAGTGATTAAACTAAATTGCGTAGCAGTAATCGACGGTACAGGAAAGTTCCTAAACCATACTTTTATTAAGTAAGTTTCCTAACTCGAACTCGAGTTGTTATTGTAAAGCATGTTCGTGATTAATCATTGTTGATTATATCACATCTATGATTTATTGATTCGCACGTTGTGCATATTGTATATGTTCATCAGGTATGAAAGGCTGATCACCTTCATTACCATATTGTTCAGTTGAATTTATTCATGTTCATTGTTGGCTATTCATCATTATTGATTCATGTTCTTTCACAATTCTTATATTGTTGAAAGTTTGTTAGCTTATTATTCTTTTCAATCATGATATATCTTCAGTTGAACTTAAACTTGCTGGGCAAACTTGTTGTTCACCCTTGCTATATCATGATAAACATTTCAGATTAAGACGAAACTTCAGACAAAGGCAAAGGCAAAGATAAGTTCCAGGATGGAATTATTATACGGTTAAAATGGTAATAGTATAGGATACAAATGACATTGTATGTCGTAGGATATTGAATGCAGGTATTAAGTTAAGGTTACAGACCTTGGGATTATGTTGTAAAAGTTATGTATAAACAATTTATGTTTATATCTTTCGCAATAGTTATAGAAATGATGTATCATAACGTACCAGGTCCGAGGTTCTGGGGACCCGAATTTGGGGGCGTCACAAAAAACATGATAAAAACATTTTTATGTTATGTTATGGCAAAATACATAATTTCTAATGTATTTTCAAGAGAGTTAATTAATAAAAGAAAGCTAAGTTATTTTAATATATTAAATAACTTAAGTTATTATTTTATTGTATATTTTATAATAATAGAGTAAATCTTAATTATTCTACGCATAAATGCTATACATATTATAAGTGTATAGTTATTTAAGGTAGCTTGACATTAGAGCGCATATGTCACACAAATCTTATATTAAAAAGAATATTAAATTGTGGTGGAAGTAATGATAAGCTTAATATTGAGCTTGTGAGGTATGCCTAGTGTGGCAAAGTGGTGGGATAGACATTTATTAAATAAATTAATGAATAAATAATTAAAAGAATTAATTAGTATTATTATGTGGATAAATTTCTATGTGCAATGATGTGTAATTATAAGTTATATAGTAGCTACATCTACATAATATGAAATGAAGTGTAACACTTCAAGAAAACTATATAATATAAAAAACTATAGGGTAAAGTGAAATGAGTCACATGAGTTATATAAATGGACCTATGTGACAATGTGTTGTGTGTGGTACATTAATGTGTACTTTATGAAGGATATTAAATTAAACTAAATAAATAATTGTTGTTAATAATTATTTCAATGGTTAAGTATAATTGAAATAATAAAGTTTACAATAATGGGGTGTGACACTACTCAATTAAAATATATTTGGTATTCTCAAATGTAAATGGATTATATGATTATATGATTGGGTGTATGTGTGACCCTATTATATCATATGGTAATAACATTAAGTTATTAAATATAAGATTGCAAGTTAGCCCATGTGAGAGCAATGATGGTTAATCAAGTGGCTAGGGTACATGAATAGTAGTAGTTGGTGGGAGTTAGCCACAAACTCCCGTTTGCCCTTTGGGTAACGACCATAAGAGGGTAATAGTTTGATAATAATTAGAGGCAATGCATTGGTGTATGGAGTTGTTAGTTCAATTGCTAAATTGTTGCTAAGAGAGCATATAATAAGTAAAGTAATGATATTACATCATGAGCATATTATAAGGTATAATGATAAGAAAAATATTATTTGATGAGATTATATTATTATAAGCTTGTGGACTATTAATTACTAAGTTCACATAATTATGTCTTGTGTGACATAAATAGTGAAGTTAAATCAAGGAGATTTAATTGGAAGTATTAATTATCATTATAATATGTGAGTATATTGGAGATAATAAATTTTATGGAAAATAATGGGTGGAGGATACCCAACTAAAATACATTTGGCCCAATTAAAATATTATTGGATTAAAACAATGTACATGAAGTACATTATTATATGTATTGGTATGCTTGTAATATGTGGGTGTACATGTGTATATATATACATATATATATGTATACCTACAACATAATGTGGTTTAGTAACATAAAGTTATGGAAATTGACTTAATAAGCCCAAATGAGATAGACCTAAGTATGTATGCATAAAATTGCCAAATACTGAGTTTAAAATGCTTGTCCTATATTCATAGTCCCACTCTTTCTCATTCACGTGTATTAGACCCTTGGTCTATGCTAAGAGTTGATAAAGGCTAGCAAGAAAGCAATAATGGCTATGCAATGATGGTGATGATGAAAGGGGGAGTGGTCTCGATAGTGACCCTCCACCAAACCCCTCTTGTCTAATGTCTTCTTCATTCTCCCATTGGTTTGATTCAATGTGCAAGAACCAAATTTGGTCCATGATTTCTCTATAAAATGAAGCTTCATATTCACAAATTGAAGTTGCTAAATAATTGCTAAGTTACTATAGAGAGTTTGAGGGAGAAATCTGATTGTGAGAGGAAGCTCTGTCCCTTCAAGCTTCAATGAGGTATAACTCTTAATTGTGTTCTTAAGTTTCAAGATTTGAGAATTCTTAGAAATTATTGAATTCTTGATTGTAAGTTGATATAGAAGTAATAGTTGAGTTATATGCATGTTTATGGTGTAGTGTAGTTGGTCTAAAGCATGCTACATTGAAGTATTAGATAATTAGTTCATGGGAATTCTGTAAAAGCAGAACCAATCCTGAACCTGAACTGAGGTGGCGCGGTCGCGCCACTTCCCCATACAAAACTAGCGCTTCCGCGCTAATGGGCAATGAAAAGTGATTTTTGTGCTTCTGGTATTCTAAGCATATGTGTATAACTTAAATAGGCATATTAGTAGTCTGACTTATGACCTACAGTGGCCTTGCATCCAAAAGGTTGCACTAACTTGGTATTAATGATTTTCTAAAAAGGAAACTTAAAGCTTTGAAAAATGAAACTTAACGAACCTTGTGTCCTTTAAAGTTTCGAACATGTGTATGTGACCTAGTCATGTGCAAGAATGGATTAGGAAGGTGGTTTCAATGTATATTGCATATAGAAGGTTGTTAAGCATGATTTAACCTATCCGAGCATGTTTTGAAGTAAGTTTTCAAAAGAGAAATTTTATTAACTATGTGTAAATGAAGTTTTAAAGTGCCTTGCATATACATGGATTTGTTATAGCTTGGTTTAGGATGATTTAAAGGAAAACTTGGAAGTTTTTTAGAACTAATAGTTTCAAACATGGTTTAAAATAAGTTTTCGAGTAAGGCTATGTAAATGAGATAGATACATGTGAACATATGTGTTAAAGGTTGATTAGTACCAATACATGGTTTAAAATCTTATAACATTGAAATGTTGTTAAATGAAGTGTTAAGCCTTGTTGATTTAAATAACTTAACATAGAGCTATATAATTCAAAACTAAATAGTTTGAATATGAAATGAAGATGAAACCTACTTGATGTGTGTGTATAATATATTTCAAAATGCGTAGTATGTTAGAACTAGACTGAGCAATGAAAAGCCCAAGTCTGGTTTTGGCAGGGAGTAGCGCGGCCGCGCCACTTCCAAGCTTATATGCAGCGCGGCCGAGCCGTTCTGCAGAGTTACCAAGAGCAGTTTGTTAACTGCATAGCCTTAAGTTATGTTCATGTGTTGTCCTTAAGGACAACAAGACATGAAACAAGACTGTTTAGATAAATATGATAGTAGAATGAGCTAGTCTAATGATTATCCTAAGTTCAAGTAAAAATGAAACCAAGTTAGGAAGCGATATTTGTTCTTATATTAAGAGCGTATGAAATGTATGACTGATAAGTGTGAATCCATGATTATATAATTGTGTAGGAATTCACAAAGTGCAGATAGCTTTAAGCAGTTAAGTTATAGTTGATAAACTACGAGTCAGGCAAGTCTTTCAGTTCCTAGTTGATATATGAATTCAATAACTGTTAGTTGAATTATATTATGCTATGATGATGTAAACTTATATATGAACTGTATATGAGATTGAAAGTTGATCTTTGATGATATGCTTGTTATGTGAGAAGTAACATACGTAGTAAATATAAATTAATTATAAATGCATGAACTAAGTATGATATGATATGCTATGTGATGCATGAAAACTGTTAGAATTGCTGAGCTGTCGAGCTCACTCTTGTAAATAACCATTTTTGCAGGTTAAGGATTCACGGTAAAGATTACGTGCTTCATGATTGATAAAGTAAATAGTATCGCAACGAAGAATACTATTTAGATTATTACTTGAACCATGTTTAGGTACTAGGAGTTGTAATTGATAGATGCTTACGATGTTTAATACTTATTGTATTAAAAAGATGTATTACTTAATACCGAGGATATCGAGTTGAGTTGAAAACTTTTATATAGAAATTCGAGTAAAGTGAATCATAATTTAGTTTGATTCAAGATTATGTAAATGATTCAAGATTATGAAATCAATAAAAAAATTTATTCAAAGGAGATTGAAAAAGTTTAAGTTATTCCGCATTTTTATAATATCGAACATGATATAAGACAGGAATGGTAAATGACCAAGATTGTAACTTATAAAAGTTTTCGGTCATTACACAAGATCTTGGATGTGAAAAGAATTTATATTCTAACTTGTAATAAAGTGAAGTTTTATTCTTTAAGTAATGAATAAAAGATGTAATAGTTCGACTAGTAGTACCGTGACTGCACCGGATCCGAGGTAATAAAAGGGACCCGGATTTGGGGGCATCACAATTTCTATTTAATTTAAATAGTTTATGTAATAGAGATAGTTAGAATTATCTTGAAGAAATTGGAGACTAAGGAGCGCGTGAAGACCTGTTTATATGGAGCCCGGGTTTAAATGTAATAGTTACGTTTAAATTAAAATTCTTGCACTCCTAAGTTTGACCTCTTGTTCACTTGGTGGCTCAAGTAAACCAAACTAGAATAAAAGTCCATAATCAATCCGGGTAGAATATAGTATTCTATATGTGCATGGTAAGTATTATATATATATATATATATATATATATTATATTTTATGCAAACATGCTTCGCATGTTTAATAAAATGACGCGTATTTTTATATATATATGTCCATGCACGCTAAACAAGATGAGACAAATAATAACAAACTCCTCAAAGAAATTATATTAAGTCCGAAGCGTTTAATGATATTTGGAATATTGAACGTCGCCTTTTAGCATGATATATTAATAGAGTATTAAATATTTAATATGAGTTTGTTGTGCTATCCACGAGGCGAGTATTGCGTATTTAAGATATTAATTTAATCACATTTGATGCTTATCAAGAAAATTGAACAATATTATTTTTTTGTGCTATCCACAAGGACAAATATTTTTCTTTTTTGAATTTATGGAAGTGCTAGGCTGGACTTCACTTAAATAATTTTAGTTCGGATGTACACACACTTGACCATTATGATTTAAGAGCCGAAATAAAAAGGAGTTATATGTTGATGTAATTGACAAAGAGTTGTCTACCTATTTATTTATATATCGTTTGTTGTGTTATCCACAAGGCTATATACATTTGAAATGAGATCCTTATTCTCACTAGCAAATCTTTAATTAGATGTTGCCGAACTATATAAGTGAGGGTAATATAGTTTGATAAAAATAGTGGGAGATATCAATTTAAAATAAAGACCTAAATTTATTTTGATATGTAAAATTAATTAAATGAATGTTTGCTAAAATATTGTCTTTTCACATGCAGAATTTAAAAATGTCAAAATCACTTATTTCAATGCGTAGCATACTTGATGCTAATAAACTTATTGGGCCAAATTATACGGACTGGTTAAGAAATCTTAGAATAGTTCTCACTGCTGAAAAGATTTCTTATGTCCTAAATTCACATGTCCCTAGAACTGTTCCAGAATCAGTCTCTGAGGAAGAGATTGCCACTATTGTTAAAGTGGCAAGATGATGCATCTGTGGCTTAATGCATCATGTTCGCATCCATGAATAACAAGCTTCAGCGTCAGCACGAAAACATGGATGCTCCTACTATGTTGCTTTACCTCAAGGAGTTGTATGGTGAACAAAGTAGGACTGCTAGATATAAGATATCTAAGAAGCTCTGTCAATCTCGGATGATCGAGAGCACAGCCGTTGAGACTCATGTCCTAAGGGTGATCAATCTGATTGAACGCCTTGGACAGCTTAGGTTCGTCATGGATGGGGAGTTGAGTTAAGACTTAGTCTCGCAGTCACTCCCTGAGACCTTCTTGCAGTTTGTTGTTAATTTCTACATGAATAAGTTAGATGTCAGCTTGCCTGAATTACTTAACCTGTTGAAAACTACAGAAGGTCACTTCCCATCCAAGAAGAACCATGTCTTGTTGGTGGATTCTTCAAATAAAAGGAAGAGGCCCATGGTGTCTTATGAAAAGAAGAAATCTAAGAAGGCTAAGGAAAAGGTGAACTTAAAGGAACAAAAGAAATCTGATCCAGCTGGCAAAGGAATGTGCTTCCATTGCAACGAGCAGGGACACTGGAAGAGGAACTGCAAGAAGTTTCTAGCAGAGAAGAAGCATGGAGAAGCTTCTACTTCTAATTAAAGTTTGTTCATGATTGAAATTAATTTTTCTAAAATTCAAAATTCTACTTGGGTATTGGATACCGGTTGTGGTTCTCACATATGTAATACTGTGCAAGGACTAGTTAGAAGTAAAAAGCTGAGCAATGATGAGGTCATCCTATGAGTGGGAAATGGAGCAAAGGTTGCTGCATTAGCTGTAGGGACTCATTGTTTAGCAATACCTTCGGGCAAGTCCATTTATTTAAATAATTGTTATTTTATTCCGAATATCATTAGAAATATTATTTCTATTTCCGTATTAGATATGGAAGGATTTGACATTATAATAAAGAACAACAGTTGTTCTATTTATAAAGACAATGTTTTATATGGTGTTGGTAATCTGCGAAATGGACTTTATATACTTGACTTGCATGAAAATATATTTTAAATAGAACAAACTAAGAAAAGGAAAAGAGATGATGTTAATTATACCTATATGTGGCACTGTAGACTCGGTCATATCAATGAAATAAGATTATCCAAGTTGCATAAAGATGGGCTCTTAGAGCTATCTGATTTTGAATTATATCCAAATTATGAATCTTGTCTCATGGGTAAAATGACTAAATTTCCCTTTAGTGGAAAAGGAGAAAGAGTTACAGAGTTGTTAGCGTTGGTTCACACAGACGTTTGTGGACCTATGACAACGAATGCACAGGGTGGGTATTCTTATTTTATTACTTTCATTGATGATCACTCAAGATTTGGATATGTGTATTTAATGAAATACAAATCAGAATCATTTGAAAAGTTAAAAGAGTTCAGAAGTGAAGTAGAGAAACAAACGGGTAAGAGTATTAAGAATCTTCGATCAGATCGAGGTGGAGAATACTTAAGCGATGAGTTTCTCAATTGTCTTAAAGATAATGGTATAATCTCACAATGGACTCCACCAGGTACACAACAGTTAAATGGAGTATCTGAAAGGAGAAATTGAACATTGTTGGACATGGTTCGATCCATGATGAGTTTTATCGTTCTTCTAATTTCATTCTGGGGTTATGCCCTAGAAACGACTGCATACCTGCTTAATAAGGTACCTACCAAATCCACCCCAAAGACTCCATATGAGATGTGGAAATTGAGGAAACCAAATCTTAAGCATGTTAAGACTTGGGGTTGTCTAGCTTATGTCAAAAAGTTTGAAAATGATAAGCTACAGACTAAATCCGATAAGTGTAGATTTGTGGGATACCCTAAAGAAATCGTAAGGTATTATTTCTATCATCCAACTGATCAAAAGGTGTTTGTTGCAAAACATGCTGCCTTCTTGGAAAAGGAATTTATCCATGAAGGGGTTAGTGGGAGTAAGATACATCTTGAAGAAGTTCAAGAACCATAAATTTCTACGGATCAAAGTCAGGTACCTGACAAAGTGGAAGAACCTACTGTACCACACCCTATTTGTAAATCTGGAAGAGTACCGAAGATACCTGATAGGTATGGATTCGTCATAGAAGATGACGATAAGGTACACGTCATGAATGATGATGATCCATTGAATTACGAACAGGCTATGAGTAATAAAGACTCAGGAAAATTGCTTGAAGCCATGAAATCTGAAATGGACTCTATGGATGAAAACCAAGTATGGACTTTGGTTTCACCACCTGAAGGCATTAAGCCTATTGGGTGTAAATGGGTCTTTAAAAGAAAAACTGGAGCGGACGGCAAGGTAGAGACCTATAAAGCCCGACTGGTTGCAAAAGGTTTTAAACAAAGACAAGGAGATGACTATGATGAAACCTTCTCACCAGTAGCTATGCTCAAGTCCATTCGAATTTTGCTTGCGATTGCAGCTTATAACGACTATGAGATCTGGAAAATGGATGTGAAAACGGCCTTCCTCAATGGGAAACTTGAGGAGGATGTGTATATGACACAGCCAGAAGGATTTATTTCAAAAGTTGGAACAAATCAGGTCTGTAAGTTGCAACAATCCATTTATGGATTGAAGCAAGATTCTCGTAGATGGAACATTCATTTTGATGAGACAATCAAAAGAGTTTGATTTTATCAAAAATGAGAATGAACCTAGTGGCGTACAAAAAGGTCAGTGTGAGCTCTATGACATTACTAAGTATTATACGTTGATATAATACTGATAAGGAATGATATTTTTATGCTACAAGCGATTAAAATAAAGTTGTCTAAACATTCCTCCATGAATGATTTGGGTAGAACATCCTACATTGGGGATATAAATCTGTATAGATAGATTTAAAAGGATGTTCGGCTTAACCCAAGGAACGTATATTCATTAGATGCTAAAGGTGTTTAGCATGGCAAACTTCAAGAGATGTCTCATGATGATGAGCCATGGAGTGTATCTCTCTAAAATTATCCTCAATAAAAGAGAGATCGCATGAGTTACTATCATGTGTGTAATGAAATATACGAGACTTGATGTTGATCAGTCATATTCTGGAGAAGGTCACTATAAGATAGTGATAAACATCTCAAAGTACTTAACTGGCTTGGACTTTTTCTTTCTCTTGTTAAGGAAGAGAATAATCTTTTGACAGAACTCTAAACCATTTCATGTATTGATGCAAATCAGAAGTTATATCATATAATGCAGTTCTTAAATCATCAATATCCACATCAGGAGAGTTGAAATCAAATACCTCATCAATGCTGATTTCATGATGGTCAGTGCATTTCTTGTTTTTGACTTTTTTGGCCATCAAACATAGGTTGGCTATTTGAGGTTCTTCATCTTCTCCTAATTCAGAGTTTGCATCATTGTCTGAGTCACTCCATAATCCTCCAGCTACAAGTCCTTTGTCTTTCTTTTTTAGCTTCTTGTAACCTTTGAATTCTTTCTTTGGGTTTGGTTTCCTCTTTAGTTCTTCTCTAAGAGGTTTGTTGTATTCTATAATAAAATGACCTGGATTTTTGCAGTTGTAGCATAGATCCTTGTTCTGCTCCTAACTGCCACTGTTGTTGAATCTCTTAGGTCTGCTGCTTCTTCCTTTACACATAAACCTTTTAACTCTTCTAACAAGCATATCAATATCTTCATCATCGTTTTCTTCATAGTCAGATTCATTATCGACTCGAGCTTTAGAGGTGGCTTTTGTTACTTTGAGAGCAACTCCTTCGTCCTTCTTCCTTCCTTCTGATATGGTTTTTGCTCTTTGACTCAGCTCCAGTTCAAAGGTGAGAAGGTTGCCATATAGCTGTTGTATGGTCATCTCATGAAGGTTCTTTGATTCTCTAATGGCTGTAGCATCCCACTTGCTTTGTAAAGCCCCTGTGAAATTGATGATAAGATCTTTGTTTGGATAGATCTTTCCAAAGGCTCGGAGAGAGTTGAGTAGTAGAGACTGCTTGTTCCCTTACTTCTTCAGTTCCTTCATACATGATAAGTAAAGATTCCCAGACTTTCTTTGCTGTTTTACAGTTGAGCACATTTTCAAACAGATCATCTTCTAAGGACTGGAATAGAATATTTTTGGCCTTCTTGTCTAGTTGGACAACTTTCCTTTCATTGTCAGTCCATTCTAACTTTATCTTGATTTGTGTTCGGTTTGGATCTTCAGAAGTTGGTGCAAGCTTTGTAGGTATGTAGGGCCCACTAAGTACAGTTTTAAATAGATCATCATCTATTGAATCCATATAAGCTTGCATTCAAACTTTCTAGTTGGAAAATTTATCCTTGTTGCACATTAGCGGTTGTAATAGACGGGAAATTTTTATGTGTGATTCTGGGGACAGAATCCTTTTTAGGAGGGAAGATTGTAACGATTGTGATTTTATATAATAATTTTAAATATTTATTAAGTTAAATAAATATTTTATGTAATTTATTTATTAAGTTAAATAAATAAATTATGTGATTTATGGAGTGATTTAATTAAGTGTTATATATTAATTAAATGAATGTGTAATATTTATTTAATTAATGTATATTAATTTTATATTATAGTTCTAATTTAATTGAGAAAATTAAATTAGATGAATTATGTGATGAAGTGTTACATGAATTATAATTAGCGAGTAATTATAATTATATGACAATTTTATGTGATTAATTGATGTTAGATTTTAATTGATTAAATTAGTTGATTAATATTTAATTGATTAAAATATGACATTAAGGTATGTGTTAAAATAATTTGTTAAAATAAAGAAAAAAGATTTTAAATCTATTTTCCAAACAAGGCCTTAGCTAATAAACTGTTTTTAAAGATAATTCTGTTTTGGCCAAACAAGCCTTGTGGATATTTAAATTCAAAATTTTTGTAACCTATGTATTAATTAGTAATTAGTATATGTAATTATATTAGGAGTTACATATTCTATAATTATATGTATATTGTATATGCACTAAGTTACGTTAGTTTAGAGTTAGTCAGTTAAAGAAACTAAGAAAAGAAAGAGAGAAAAAGCAGAGAAAATAACAGAGAAGAAGATAGAGAGAAGGGGAAGAGAAAGAAAAGATAAAACTTGAGAAGCTTGAAAGGAATCACTATCGTCTTCTTCTTCAATCATCTAAGCAAAAAGGGTATTATTTCAATTTTTTTATATTTTTATAAGTTTTCTTTATAATATTCATGAATATGAGTTCTCTGTGTATATGATTTAGCATGAAAGTTTTACAAATATGATGTACATATATAAATTATGTTTATAATGGTTATTATATGAATTATATGTCATGATCAAGGATTTTTAGAAATCAAATTACTGTAGAAATATATTTTAACAAAAAATTTATATTTATATGAGTTCATACGGAATTTCATGAGAGTGGTTAATTTTAATTGAGAAATTTATGCAATTGGTATGTGTTAATATGCTTATTAAGTAATTACTTGATGCTATCTTCAACTTCGTATATAATGCATATATATAAGTTCGAATTGATGGAGAAAAATAGTTACAGTAGATTATTTTTGAAAAAAAATGAGTTTTCGTGAAAATGACCAAATTGGATTTTAAAACTTGTGATTAACATTATTTAGATGGTTATTATGCTGTAGAAACATGTTGTGTTATGTATTATTCCTTATGTATGGAGTTACAGTGGCTACGTTACAGTAATTTTCCATTTGTTGGCTTGTATGGGATGTTCGATAAAGTAGAGAAGTGTGGCTGTCTGCATCTGACGAGTTGCTGCGCAGCTGCGCCGGCAGCAAGGCCAGGAGCAGCGCAGCTGCGCCGCTTGATTTTCCCAGTTTTGACCCCTGCGCAGCTGCGTCGGTACCAAGGCTGCTGGCTGCGCAGCTGCGCCGTGCACAGTGCAGTGGCAGTGAGTTTTAGTCAAGTGTGTAATGTGTTGTTATATTTCCATTACATTATTGCTAAGATAATGAGCATGTATCTAGCTGCTATAACATGTGTTAACATGAAGTTGATAATTTTATAATTCGTGAAAAAAGAAAGTTTTGAAAACTTAATATAGTATTTAAATTATAAGATATAATTATTTAATTATAAAATAAGTTACTTAATTATAATTTGATTAATTATAATTAAGAGTAAATGTTTAATTTAAATTATAATTCTGTGAAATTATAATGTATAGAAGTTAATTTATTTTAATCAATTAGATGTTAATTTAAATTACAATTTATGTAATTATAATTTAATAAATGCATGATTATTATAAATTATAATTGATAAATACATGATTAATTGTAAATTGTGTAATTATAATGCATGATATAGTTTAATTAACTATTAATTATGAAATTTTGATAATTTAAGAGGTAATTATAATTAAGTAATTATAATTAGATTAAGTGTTTAAATTATAATTGTTTAATTATAATTTAGCTAAAATACATAATTAATTTAATTATGTGAGTATGTGTGTGATGTAATTAATTATGTGATAGTTGATTATTTATTTAATTAGAGTGAGTTAACCATGAGGGTTAACCACTTATGTGAATTAGTTATGTGTTAACTAATTTAAGTTTTTGTGACTTAATATATATGTGTAGAAAGTATTAAAGTACGTGAATTGTGTTAAGTAGCTTGCGCTTAAGGCAAGTCTTCTAAAACCTAAACTCGCTATTTCTATGCAAGTTCTTTGATGTTCATATTTTCATTAATGAGAATGTCCTTTTCATTTCTGTACTGGACAATTATTTACTTAACCGAAGAGATCTTAACTTATTGTTCAAGTAAGATCCAGTTTATTATTTTAAATACTTTAAGTTTACTTCTAAAGCATATGTTAATTCATAATTCTTTTATTTATGAATTATTAAAAGTCGATTCAACTAATCCTTAGTTGATGAACGTGAATTCTAAATTACCATTGTAAGCTTATCCAAACCAAACTTTCTTTGGTGCGGACTTGAATTCAAATTACCGAGTTGAACAACCCTAATTATTAGGGGAGGTTAGTACGTATAGCGTTAAGATGTTTGTGCACAATACATGGTACAAAGGACTGATCCCCCTAAGTACGAGTTGAGGTCCATAGTCTTATTGACTGTTAAATGTTTAAATAGAAATATTTATAACCTAGGATAAGAAGAGTTAAAAGGTTTTATGACCCTCAGATAAATTCTATATTCGAATTCGAATTTTGATATTGATAGAGAATTATTATTCAATTCTTTATTGTTGAAGCAAGCTAAGTTATTCAGATCTTTGTAAAGATCTTCTTTCATGTATTTATTATTGTTAAACTCTAGTGAGCTGTTGTTTGCTCACTCTTGCATTAAATAACAATTGCAGTTAAAGTTGATAACGTTGATGCCCCGTCTGCGAGTAAAGGCAAGGGAAAGATGCCCCGTCTGCGAGTAAAGGCAAGGGAAAGATGAACAAGTGAAGATTTGTTTAATTATTTTGAAATGATTGTAATAATTTTAGGTCATATTTTTATTCCGCACTTTATTGTTTATGTCAAGGTTAGAGTAACCCTGGGATTGAGTTTTGAGAAGGTTGTAACCCTTGTTTTAAGGGAGATTTTATTATTTTGAATTAAGGTTGTAATTTATTTTGAGATATATTGGGTAAAGGTATGTTATAGATAGAAAGTGAACACCA
Source organism: Panax stipuleanatus (assembly GCA_020205555.1). Taxonomy (NCBI): domain Eukaryota; kingdom Viridiplantae; phylum Streptophyta; class Magnoliopsida; order Apiales; family Araliaceae; genus Panax; species Panax stipuleanatus. Next base: position 33,535,124 of record CM035115.1, read on the forward strand.
AATCATGTGGAAACGAAGTACCCGAATTTTTGGATGTCACAAGTTGGTATCAAAGCCGTAGGTTATGAAACCTTTGGTGGGGAAAAACCTTAGGTAGTAGCCTTATGGTAAGATCAAAAAGATAGGTGTGATAGGTAAAATATAATAAACTACCTTATATGCTATGTGTTTACATTATAGTATTCGAAGAGTGTCGATTCGATGTCACGTAATAATGAACTTTAAAAATTCTTTTGTCAGGATGTCGAACGTTGGAGAACCTAGTCAGGCTAGAGAGGATGCGCCTCAGGTGTCTAGAGAGGAGGAGCCCCGTGACATACATGTTGTTTGGGAGCAGCAGGTTAGGAGGGAGCCATCTTCAGTGATCACCATGGCTGGTCAGGAGCGTGAGCTGACACCTATTCCAGAAGAAGAGAACGAGGACGAGTCTGAAGAGGAGGAAGAGGAGGAAGAGGATCCCGAAGAGGAATTCGCACCTCACTCTACTAGTGCTGAGATGTACGACGCAGTCTACGATAGCAATGTGGAGCTTCATGGACGAGTAGGAGATCTAGAAGAAACCATCCAGCAGCGGGACGAGACGATCGAGGAAATGGCAAGTGACCTAGGAGATGCACAGTGGAACCTGATACATATGGAGGTTGATAGAGATGATGCTCGATTTGAACTGGCAAAGCTAAAGCAAGATATCCAGGAGGAGTCGAGAAAGCGTGCCAGAGCTGAAGAGTCAAGCTTGAGAGCTAATCAACGAGCCGATCAAGCTGAAGGTGAAGTTGAAGCCAAGAGGGCCAAGCTGAGGGAAACAGAATATGCCTTCCATACAGCGATAGAAAGAGCTCAGGACCGTGTTTTCTACTACCCAGCTCAGTTCCAAGGTTTACCATGGTATGTGGTGTACCGAAGAACGGCGTTTCGGGTAATGGAAGAGGAACGCAGAGAGGCTGTGCGACGTATTAATATGCCTAGGCAGTAGCAGTAGCAGTAGTAACAGTAGTAGTAAAGCTTTTGTTTATGTGTTGCTTTTTGTAGTAAATAAAGTAAATCCCATAATTTAAAATAAGAATGGGATAAGTTAATAATATAATCCTGCAACTTTTCCAGTTCAGGAAGGATGATGTAAATGGTAGAAATGCTATCTGATTGATGTTTTTAAAACTACGACTAACGAATAAAAGAAGTTTATTGACGTGCTTGGTGTTCTATGTGAACTGAATTGTTTAGAACGTTTAAGTATGAATTTAAATATTTAAAAAAATTGAATAAAGGGTCTAATAATAATATTTTCTTAACAGAAAATGCCTCCTAGAAGAAGAATAACACGTCAAAACCCCAAGGGTTCAATGAACAACAATAACGATGGGACGAATCCCAACTCAGTTCAGTAGTTGGTGAACCTGTTGACAGGAGCTCTTGCGAATCAGCCGCAAGTGCAGGGTACCACGTTCAAGGAATTCAAAGCAGTAGGACCACCTGAGTTCGCAGGGTCGACTAACCCTATTGAAGCTCAGACATGGGTAATGGAAATGGAAAATGTGTTTAACATGGCTAGAGTAGGGGAAGACCAGAAGACAGCATTCGCTGCTTTTATGTTGAAGTCGGATGCTAGTTTTTGGTGGCAGGCTAACAAAACCCGAGAGGGAGAAGGAGTCATCAAGTGGGAACGTTTCAAGGAAATGTTCTACGAGATGTATTTTCCAGTGAGTTCCCAGGGCCAGATGGAGGTACAATTCCTAGAACTTAAGCAAGGAGGGATGACGGTGTCCGAGTATGCCGCTAAGTTCAACGAGTTGGCCAGGTTCGCTACTCACCAGGTCAGCACTGATGCTAGGAAAGTGAAAAAGTTTGAGCGAGGACTGAAGCCCTGGCTCTACAGCAAGGTTTCCATGTTCCAGCTGAACACCTTTGCGGCTGTGCTAGAGAAGGCCATACTTGCTGACGGAGGAAGCGAAGCGGTGAAGAAGTTCAACCAAGATAAGAAGAAGAAGAATGAGGTAGAAACCAAGTCTGGGGGTAGCAGCACTGTGAACTAGAAGAGGAAATGGAATGACAACACCTCTGCTGGGAGTCAGCAAGGAAGCCAGCAGAAGAGGAAGTTCGAAGCATGTGCTACATGCAGTAAGAATCATACTGGCGTGTGCATGAAGGGGAAGCGGGTGTGCTTCAACTGTGGTCAGGAAGGCCACATTTCACCTAATTGCCCATACCCGAGGAAGGGAGCTTGCTTTACATGTGGATCCAAGGATCACATGGCTCGCAACTGCCCTAAAAAGCTGACAGCAGGGTCAACAAGGAGCGGAGGGAATGGAAGAGGCAGTTCCGTGACTATCGCTGCACCATTGCAAGCTGTTCGACCCACTGCACGGACATTCAATATAACGGTGCAGGATGCTGTGCAATCAAAAGACGTGGTGTCAGGTATTATTCCGGTCAATAGTATAAATGCATATGTATTATTTGATCCGGGTGCTACTTATTCATTCATATCTGATGATTTTGCTAAAACCTTAGACTTACCTGTAGAAGAGTTAGTTTACCCCTTGAACATAGAGATTGCGAATAGGGAAGTTATTCTTGTTAGGTGTGTTTATAAGAACTATAGACTGGACATTAAGGATCAGGAGCTTAGAGTAGATTTGATTCCGATTAAACTTGGGGAATTCGACGTCATACTGGGTATGGATTGGTTGTTCAACCATGGGGCGATAATCGACTGTCAGAAGAAGTCGGTAAACCTTACGACTCCATCGAAGTTAGTGTTCTATGGTAGCAAATCGCCTAGACAAACGAGTTATCTGACGATTATACAAGCCAAGAAACTTCTGACGCAGGGCTGTGTGGGATCCTAGCCTACATAGTAGATACGCGTAAGGAAAGCCCGAAGGTGGAGGAGATATCGGTAGTTAAGGATTTTATGGACGTTTTTCCGAGCGAATTGCCAGGACTTCCGCCAGATAGGGAGACAGAGTTCGTGATCGATTTAGCGTCGAGAACTGCTCTGATTTCAAAGGCTCTGTACAGAATGGCTCAAGTCGAGATGAAGGAACTGATGGTTCAACTGCAAGAATTTCTAGACAAGAAGTATATCCAACCCAGCGTTTCGCCGTGGGGAGCGCCTGTTTTGTTTGTTAAGAAGAAAGATGGATCGATGCGTCTTTGCATTGATTATAGGGAGTTGAATAAAGTTAGGATCAAGAATAGGTATCCTTTACCTAGGATCGATGACTTGTTTGATCAACTGAAGGGTGCGAAGTACTTCTCAAAAATTAATTTGAGAAGCGGATATCATCAATTAAAGGTGATGAAGGAAGATATACCAAAAATGGCTTTTAGGACTCGATATGGTCATTACGAGTTCTTGGTGATGTCATTTGGTCTCACGAATGCCCCAGCTGCATTTATGGACCTAATGAATAAGGTGTTCAAGCCATTTCTGGACAAGTTCATGGTAGTGTTCATAGATGACATCCTGGTTTATTCCAAGACCGAGGAGGAGCATGCTGAACACTTATAACTAACCTTAGAAGCCCTGAGACGAGAGAAGCTTTACGCTAAATTCTTGAATTGCAAATTTTGGTTGGAACATGTACAATTTCTTGGCCACATGATTGACAAGGATGGTATTTTGGTAGATCCGTCGAAGGTTAAGTACAACCTGGATAAGCTAGCGAAGCTATATGTGGAGGAAATTATTTCTCGACATGGTGTTCCGGTGTTGATTGTGCCCGACAGAGATACACGTTTTACGTCGAATTTCTGGAAGCATTTGCAAGAATTTCTGGGAATGCAATTGCGAATGAGTACAGCGTATCATCCTCAGACTGATGGACAGAGCGAGAGAACGATTCAGACGCTAGAGAATATGCTGAGAGCTTGTGTGATGGACTTCAAAGGAAGCTGGGAGGATCATCTACCGTTGGTGGAGTTCGCCTACAACAATAGTTATTATGTGAGTATTGGCATGCCGCCTTACGAAGCATTATACGACAGAAAATGCAGAACTCCTTTGTGCTGGGATGAAGTCGGTGAACGTCAATTGTTGGGACTAGAATTGGTACAACAAACCGCTGAAATTGTGAAGCTGATCAGAACGAGATTAATTGCTGCTCAAGACAGACAAAAGAAGTATGCCGATCTTCATCGACAAAATCGAGAATTCTTATCAGGAAGTTTCGTGTTCCTGAAAGTATCTCCCTGGAAGGGGAAGATTAGATTTGGTAAGAAGGAAAAGCTGAGTCCCAGATTTATTGGACCTTTTGAGGTATTACGAAAGGTGGGCGAGGTGGTTTATGAGAGTGCATTACCTCCGGAGCTCGAAAATATACATAACGTCTTTCATATTTCTGTGTTAAGACCTTACAAGCACGATTATAAACATGTGATAGAGTATGAACCTTTGCAATTTGATAAGGACTTAACATATGAAGAAGTGCATGTTCAAATAGTTGATAGAAAGGAACAAGTACTTAGGAATAAAGTGATGCCTTCTGTTAAGGTAATCTGGAGGAACCACAGTGCTGAAGAAGCTACGTGGGAACTTGAAGATGTTATGATGAAATCTTATCCGTATTTATTTGCTTAGTTGTGTGTAACCCCTTATATACTGACTCTGGGGACAGAATCCTTTTAAGGAGGGAAGAATATAATAGACGGGAAATTTTTATGTGTGATTCTGGGGACAAAATCCTTTTAAGGAGGGAAGATTGTAACGATTGTGATTTTATATAATAATTTTAAATATTTATTGAGTTAAATAAATATTTTATGTGATTTATGTATTGAGTTAAATAAATAAATTATGTGATTTATGGAGTGATTTAACTAAGTGTTATATATTAATTAAATGAATGTGTAATATTTATTTAATTAATGTATATTAAATTTATATTATAGTTCTAATTTAATTGAGAAAATTGAATTAGATGAATTATGTGATGAAGTGTTACATGAATTATAATTAGCGAGTAATTATAATTATATGACAATTTTATGTTATTAATTGATGTTAGATTTTAATTGATTAAATTAGTTGATTAATATTTAATTGATTAAAATATGACATTAAGGTATGTGTTAAAATGATTTGTTAAAATACAGAAAAAGGATTTTAAATCTATTTTCCAAACAAGGCCTTAGCTAATAAACTGTTTTTAAAGATAATTCTGTTTTGGCCAAACAAGCCTTGTGGATATTTAAATTCAAAATTTTTGTAACCTATGTATTAATTAGTAATTAGTATATGTAATTATATTAGGAGTTACATATTCTATAATTATATGTATATTGTATATACACTAAGTTACGTTAGTTTAGAGTTGGTCAGTTAGAGAAACTAAAAAAAGAAAGAGAGAAAGAGCAGAGAAAATAACAGAGAAGAAGATAGAGAGAAGAGGAAGAGAAAGAAAAGATAAAGCTTGAGAAGCTTGAAGGGAATCACTATCATCTTCTTCTTTTATCATCTAAGCAAAAAGGGTATTATTTCAATTTCTTTATATTTTTATGTGTTTTCTTTATAATATTCATGAATATGAGTTCTCTATGTATATGATTTAGCATGAAAGTTATACAAATATAATGTACATATATAAATTGTGTTTATAATGGTTACTATATGAATTGTATGTCATGATCAAGGATTTTTAGAAATCAAATTACTGTAGAAATATATTTTAACAGAAAATTTATATTTATATGAGTTCATATGGAATTTCATGAGTGTGGTTAATTTTAATTGAGAAATTCATGCAATTGGTATGTGTTAATATGCTTATTAAGTAATTACTTGATGCTATCTTCAACTTCGTATATAATGCATATATATAAGTTCGAATTGATGGAGAAAAATAGTTACAGTAGATTATTTTTGAGAAAAAATGAGTTTTCGTGAAAATGGCCAAATTGGATTTTAAAACTTGCGATTATCATTATTTAGATGGTTATTATGTTGTAGAAACATGTTGTGTTATGTATTATTGCTTATGTATGGAGTTACAGTGGCTACGTTACTGTAATTTTCTATTTGTTGGCTTGTATGGGATGTTCGGTAAAGCAGAGACGTGTGGCTATCTGATTCTGGCCGAGTTGCTGCGCAACTGCGCCGGCAGCAAGGCCAGGAGCAGCGCAGCTGCGCCGCTTGATTTTCCCAGTTTTGACCCCTGCGCAGCTGCGCCGGTACCAAGGCTGCTGGCTGCGCAGCTGCGCCGTGCACAGTGCAGTGGCAGTGAGTTTTAGTCAAGTGTGCAGTGTGTTGTTATGTTTCCATTACATTATTGCTAAGATAATGAGCATGTATCTAGCTGCTATAACATGTGTTAACATGAAGTTGATAATTTCATAATTCGAGAAAAAAGAAAGTTTTGAAAACTTAATATAGTAAATAAATTATAAGATATAATTGTTTAATTGTAAAATAAGTTACTTAATTATAATTTGATTAATTATAATTAAGAGTAAATGTTTAATTTAAATTATAATTCTGTGAAATTATAATGTATAGAAGTTGATTTATTTTAATCAATTAGATGTTAATTTAAATTACAATTTATGTAATTATAATTTAATAAATGCATGATTATTATAAATTATAATTGATAAATACATGATTAATTATAAATTGTGTAATTATAATGCATGATATAGTTTAATTAACTATTAATTATGAAATTTTGATAATTTAAGAGGTAATTATAATTGAGTAATTATAATTAGATTAAGTGTTTAAATTATAATTGTTTAATTATAATTTAGCTAAAATACATAATTAATTTAATTATGTGAGTATGTGTGTGATGTAATTAATTATGTGATAGTTGATTATTTATTTAATTAGAGTGAGTTAACCATGAGGGTTAACCACTTATGTGAATTAGTTATGTGTTAACTAATTTAAGTTTTTGTGACTTAATATATATGTGTAGGAAGTATTAAAGTACGTGAATTATGTTAAGTAGCTTGCGTTTAAGGCAAGTCTTCTAAACCATAAACTCGCTATTTCTACGCAAGTTCTTTGATGTTCATATTTTCATTATTGAGAATGTCCTTTTCATTTCTGTACTGGACAATTATTTACTTAACCGATGAGATCTTAACTTATTGTTCAAGTAAGATCCAGTTTATTATTTTAAATGCTTTAAGTTTACTTCTAAAGCATATGTTAATTCATAATTCTTTTATTTATGAATTATTGAAAGTCGATTCAACTAATCCTTAGTTGATGAACGTGAATTCTAAATTACCATTGTAAGCTTATCCAAACCAAACTTTCTTCGGTGCGGACTTGAATTCAAATTACTGAGTTGAACAACCCTAATTATTAGGGGAGGTTAGTATGCATAGCGTTAAGATGTTTGTACACAATATATGGTACAAAGGGATGATCCCCCTAAGTACAAGTTGAGGTCCATAGTCTTATTAACTGTTAAAGGTTTAAATAAAAATATTTATAACCTAGGACAAGAAGAGTTCAAAGGTTTTATGACCCTCAGATAAATTCTATATTTGAATTTTGATATTGATAGAGAATTATTATTCAATTCTTTATTGTTGAAGCAAGCTAAGTTATTCAGATCTTTGTAAAGATCTTCTTTCATGTATTTATTATTGTTAAACTCTAGTGAGCTGTTGTTTGCTCACTCTTGCATTAAATAACAATTGCAGTTAAAGTTGATAACGTTGATGCCCCGTCTACGAGTAAAGGCAAGGGAAAGATGAACAAGTGAAGATTTGTTTAATTATTTTGAAATGATTGTAATAATTTTAGGTCATGTTTTTATTCCGCACTTTATTATTTATGTCAAGGTTAGAGTAACCCTGGGATTGAGTTTTGAGAAGGTTGTAACCCTTGTTTTAAGGGAGATTTTATTATTTTGAATTAAGGTTGTAATTCAATTTGAGATATATTGGGTAAATGTATGTTATAGATAGAAAGTGAACACCAAATCATATGGAAACGAAGTACCCGAATTTGCGAATGTCACAGCGGTTTGCTGCCTCCACCAAGCTTAGATTCACTTATGATGTGTGCTATTGATCTACTCAAGCTTTGTAGGCTTTAGTTGAGAGAACCTGCTCTATACCAATTGTTAGTTCCCAAAGGCACAATAGTTATCTAGAAGGGGGAGTTGAATAGATATTTTCTTTTACTTTTCAAAGAGTAACTTAACAGATTTTTTAATTAAACAATTAATTAACTATAGCGAAATATATAATTTAATTATTCCCCTTAAGATAAAACCAAAGTTATAGTTCAAATAACAGTTATAACAGATATGGCAGATATGACACTTAGTAAATGACAGAATGTAAATGACACAGTTATTTTTAGTGGTTCAGAGTACTCAAGACTCCTAATCCACTCTTCTACTCCACGAGTAAGAAATCCATTAAGGATATAGGTACTGCTTTGAATCACTAAGATTCCTTCAAGACCAGCAGCCTTCGAACTCTAGTTCACTAAGAACTCTTCAAGCCTAGCAAACTTGGAATACTAGTTCACTGAGAACTCTTCAAGCCCAGCAGACTTGGTTACCCTGTGATGAGAGTTTGTTCGTTGTGGTGCTACTCAGTTGCCTTAAGCATAAGTTCTGAAGAACTGAGTAGCAAAACAAGATATTTCGTTAGGATCGTAGAGTGTGGCTTTGACAGATGTTCTTGTGATTTGTGCATTCTTGCTTATTTGAAATCTTCAATCTGTTTGCCTTATGTAGGAGCCTTTTAAATCTTCCCGTTGACATGCTTTATCAGGAGCATTTAATGTTTCAGATATTCTAAGATATTGATGTTGATGTTCTAAGATTATGGTATAATCCTTTCTGCCTTGCCTAACATTGCAGACTACTTTCTCACCTAACACCTCTAAAAAGTCACTTTCAGCAGACCAATTGTAAGTCACTTTCCATTTTCCTTTTGTTTCTTCGATTTAGACTAAGGAAGTTGGTGAGAACCTTAAGAATTTCAAATATCAACGTTCATATGTCAGTCTTTACTGTTGGACATCCTATTTTATCAGATAGGCGATCTTTGACGATTCTGATGCTAACTGAATAGCACTGCGAATGTTGTCTTATCACTACGATTGGTGTGTGTTGGTGAGTGCTTGTAAGAGATTCATTCTGGATTGCTTAACTGATGAGAATCGTAGAGTACTCTACAATTCTTCCTTAGTTTTGAAAACGCTTGGCTGACTATGATCTTCATTTGTGATAACTTGGTAGACTCCAAGATTTTGAGTGAAGCCTGTGATTCTTGACTTGGATCGGCAGGCACTCGACAGATTATCTCTACGATCTTGAGAGTGGCCTTCTTGACAGACTACGATTTCGAGAGAGGCTTTTTTGACAAACTACGATTCTGCCTTAACTTTCGCAATCTCTTAGCTGGCTCGTCAGACTACGAATCTGTTCAGGCCTATCTATTACAATTCATGAGATCAACCTAACAAGCTTGATCTTTCTACTCCAAATTATTTTACAAAATGGTAATCGTTTAGCTCAGATCAACTTAACATTTCTGATATCTAATCTAAGTCCTTGTACATATGCTCTATTAAAGACTTTATAACTTTTGATAATGCAAGCACATTTATTTATTCCAACATAAAATTTAAATATGCAATTCCCAACAAAAATGTTTGGGGAAAGCAAGAATGAGCAACAAATTTGCCCAACAAGTAATATACAATAAGGGTATATAGGCATATACTAAGCTCACAATATCAGGGGTATAATGATAATCCATAACTCCAAAATTTAAAGAATAATGTTGTAAACAAAGAAGTATCAACAGTTTCAAATCTGTCCTTTGAATTGAAATAAGAGTCACTATGGACCGAAAGATTTTGAACATAATTCAAAGGTTTCAACACTTTCAAGTTAAATAATCTTTAACACTGAGTAGTCACTATGGACCAAGAACTTCTTCTAGAATTAACAGTATTACATTGACAATTCAATATAAACAAGTACAATAGGTGATCATCCCAAAGTACCCTATATTATGCATAATATTTAAACATGTTGTTCATGCGCACGTCGCTTTCCATACAATATAAAATTTTTCCTTCTACGAGAGTTGTTCATCTCAGCAGATTATAAGAGTCTGCACCAAAGCAATTGGTTCGGATAGCTTTCTAATTCATAGATATTGGTCTAGCCGAATCAAATGGCTTAGACACCCTTTTCTCAATACATTTAGTAACATTTTATAAGTTCAAAGTTTAACGAACGAAATTTTTGTATTTGATTTTAAATATTTTCTGAATTAAATAAATATTTTTGTTGATTTATTTATTGAGTTAAATAATATTTAATCGAATTTTTGTGAACTAATTTGATTAAGTGTTATATAGTAATTAAATTAAGGTCGAATGATTTTATAGTTCGAAGTTTGAATTTAATTGGGATTATTAAATTAAATGAGTTGTTAAATAATTATTATATTGTTTGAATTAATTTTATAATTAATTAGAGATTTAATGATTTGTTATAATTAATAAATAAGAATTATAATTATGTGGTAATTTGATTTAATGGGTTATATTGACTTTAATTTAATTGAATTGAAATATTAGAATTTGATTAATTAAAGTGTGACATTTTATACAATATAATAAGTAAATAATTAAAATATATTGAAAGGATCCTTTTAAAGGCTAGCCAAACAAGGCCTTGGGAACATGGGTAATTGCTAAGCCATAATGCACTTAACTGATACCCACGTATATCAGTTATAGGCATTATATCAGTCTTGTATTTTTATGTTATTTTATTTCCTAAGGCTAAAGCTAGAAAACTCAGAGAGAAATTGAGAGAAAATGCTAAAAATCTATGAAGGAGGAGAAGGAATCAAGTTATTCTACATCTTCTAATTAACCTAAACATAAGAAATCAAAGGTAAAATTCTTGGCTTCAACCTTTAGTTTATGTTCTTTAGTTTTTATGAAAATTGATTTTAGTTCTCTGTAAATGGATTTTGATGATTGATTTGTTAAAAAATTGATCATAGATGTTTCTGAGTATGCATAATCTGTTTTATATGATTTGTATGTGATTTAGAGTAATCAAAATCCATTAAAACATGCAACTCATATCCCAACCTTGGATAGCACATCACAATGGTACCTATCAGTTTGCCACCGTATCTTATAATTTGATGAGAACAACCACTAACTCGAAACATTATGGTTACTAACTTGGATCATTACTTCACTCCCTGACTAGTTCTAGCTTCACTCTCATTTCCTAAGAAGAACAATGGAACCAAAAGGAAAAGGGTGAGCTCAACTAGCCCAATAAAGAATATAATGACTAAGATAATAAAGAATGAACTATCCTTAGTCTTCAACAGTGAAAATCTGACAAAATATAATAGACAACAAGTTTTAGATCAACCACTGCAGCGGAACGAACAATCCAATAGACCATAATATCTATTATCTTCTCCATATTAAAAGTCCACCAACAATATTTTATTCCTGTAACATTAATCAACAGTTCCTGCCCATAATCATGTAAATAGTTCATGATCATAATTATGTTGAATAATTCCTCTTTGCACCCAAGACGAAGATAATTTTCATCACTTGTCTTTACCTGTAACACCAAAGATTATTGTAGACACTCAAAATTTTGCTTTCTTTGTACTAACCTTACAGAAGGGCAAAAGTGTAATTTTACATTGGAGATAACCCCGAGGTAGGGCAAAAGAATCAGGTCATCCCGGAGGCAACCCCGTGAATGATTCAAAGGACCAATGACGTTCGAACATGTCACGAACCGAACAAGGATCGCCAAGCTGAGACAGTGTCTGTCGAAAACCAACTCAGCAAATCGTGAACTGCGTGCCATCAAAGATAAACCAGCTAACTGCCGTCTGGAATTGGAAGATATATCTCAGCTACCAGCATTATCTTTCCGTACCCCGACTCAGTCAAACTCGATTCTATCCCGTCGCATTCCGCACAGACTTTCTGAAAGTTTGGTCTGCGTAGGTCAACTTCCTCTGAACCGGGACTAAAGGAACTCACTTTGAGACGACGGACCCCGCCTGGCCCAGCGGCATCCATACATGCGGCTAGCCGCATATATGTATGCGGCAGGCTCGGGCAGATTAAAATACCCACTTTGAGCTCATTTGAAAAAAGGAGAGATAGTTTTAGAGAGAAAAAAATATTCTAGAGAGAGAAGCCCTCAGGTGTAGCTTGTATACACTAACTTGGAGCTATTTCATCTTGTTTAGCATCTACTTAGAGCCCCGAGAATGTTCTACATTGACCCCGGGAGTTAAAACGCTTGTTCACGCATCCCCTAAGGTGAAAAAAATGCACTTTCTAGCTACGTTCTTTGTAAATGTTGTTCAATATACTAGATTGATGATATATATTGTTTAAATCTAGTTAAACTTGTTATTTTCTAAGTATATGGTGTAATAGTTGATAGAAATTACCTTTTTATCAGTTATATTGTGCCTATTGCGTTGTAAATCAAGTACGAAGGCTAGATTTACCTAGATCTAAGTCGAATCTAGCCTTTGAGTTGTTATTAAGCATGAAACTTTAACCCGTGTGCTAGATCGGTTTAGATCCATGGTGGATCTACTTATTTATTGCTTTTAAAAGTTCTTAGTTACCCCGTATATCCCTAGATTTGTATCTAAAGGTGAAAGGGGTCCGAAATGGCTTAAAACAGTGATTTCAACAGATGAAATCATCTAATATCAAAGCCGAGGACATTGTTTATATGTATTCCCGCATAAATAATGTGAACCTAGGAATCCCGATGTTGAGATCCCCGATTGGATCCCGACTTGATTCCCACGATGGACCGATTTTTATGATGTAACGTTTAAATAAACGCAAATATCATTGTATATGTAATATTTGGATCTTAAAGACCAGCTCGAAAGGTTAGTCCCAAGAATTCGGATTCAAGATCGCATGATAGTGAAAACTTTAATTGTGGGTGCTCGATTTCATCGAGATGGCTACATGCCCGATGATGATCCAACCATTTTTGATGTTTTTTACATGCATATCATCAAAATGATTTCCGATAAAACCACAAAGAGCTTTCAATAATAATAAAACTGGTCGGGAATAGACATTAGATCATAAATGGAAGTATCAAAGGACCTCGATTCCTATTTAACGAAGGATTTGAAAACTTTATTTTCAAATCATCATTGATATATATTGTGTTCTAAAAATAAACTTTTATATAAATCAAATACTTTGTGCATAGGGTTACAGAGGTACAACACTACTTTCGTAATAAGTACATATACTAAAAAATCAATAATGGAAGTATCACAGATCCTTGATTACTATTCGGGAGAAGGATTTGAAAACCTTGTGTTTTCCCAAAATATCATATAAAATGTATATTTTTTCTAAAAATGAACTTTTGCTAAATTAAATCCTTCGTACATAGGCGCAAAAGAGAAACGACACTACTTCCAAATAATTCACAATGAGGCTTAGAATAAACCTTTTTCAAATAAAACACATATACTCTCTCACACACACACACACACAAACTTTATGCACAGAAAATCAATAAGAGGCGGTACTGTGTTTTCACGGGAGTCGAGGGTGCCTAACACCTTCCCCCCGCTTAACCTAGACCTCGAATTCCACGAATCTCAGGTTTCAGACCAATCTTTCGGAGTCACTCATTGGATTATATTGCAAAAACTATTAAAACTCGGATGAGTTGGTACATTCATTTAAACCATACCAACTGGCGACTCTGTCTCAGTCGGTCCAATCATAAAATAATAAAATAAGTCTTTTCAAAGTCGTCGACACTTATGTCGGTATCGCTTTCCTAAAACTTCACCCTTTAATAAAATCCATAGACATAGCAAATGGAAAAGGGTAAAAATAAAACAACACAAACTTAGGAAAGACGGACACTTCCATTCCTCCGTGTTCGTAAAGAAGCGATAAACGCGATAATAACAAAAGAAGGAATTTTTCCTGGTGTCGACAAGTGGCGACTCTGCTGGGGACTAAAGAGGGCTTAATCCGCATTCAATCTTTATGATTTTCATTCTACATGTGCATCTTGTGTGAATGATCTTTGTGTGTGATAATTGTCTCGATCTTTAAGCATTTTTTATATTAGTTCCTTGCTCAATATATTAGTGCTTCGCACAATCTTATCATATTGCATACGATGAGGACGTGAATGTATGTTGTGCGGTATCTCCATTAGGAGGCAATCCCGTCGGTTGTTTATTACTGGACTCCTCTGGGGGTTTCCATTGTGAGGCTCAGGAAAGGCACCACAAAGATCCGTTCCAATTGAAAAATGCATGTTTTCATCAAGTAAATTGTGAAGATCTGGGAACCAATTTCAAACAGCCCGTGAGAGTAACCGTAAGATAGGTCAGCCTCTGATAAACTAAACGCGTGGTGTGCCTCTTCATGCCCTATTTAATCTTTCGCATATATAAATGACAATCATTTTGAAACTGTCATTTGTACATCTTTCTTATCCTGTCATCAAGTCGACTAACCCTTTGTTTTGCAGGAAAAGATTAAAAACCATTAAACTGATGCATATCATGACATGCATCACTGCCCACCAATATCCAGTCTAAACTAGATATCAATTTTGTGCAGATTGGTCCTAGAACTCAATTTTTAGCCAAGAAGGCCCGTTCACCACTGGTCAAGATGGTTGAAGGAAGCTCATGTGAACCCATCCTTGTATCTCAAAAGGAATTCAAGGAATTTAAGAAACAGATTGCAGAGATGACGACCCTGTTGAGAGAACAGTGCAAAGTATCTCAGGAACCTAAGCATGAGAGTCAGACTAAACCCTCTGTGCAAGGAGATATAAAAGTACCCGAAAAGGACGGTGATACCCAGATGTCCACCCCTATCTCTCCCCTCAATGTTGAAGTATCCAATGAGGCCCCGATCAAGAAGACGAAATGGGAAATTATAGACCTCTGAGAAGATAAAGAAATTGGAGATATCAGGAGGAAGGTTAGATAGATGGAGGATGCCATCCGGTATATGAAAAGGACAGGATCCTATGGGAACGTGAATTATTCAGATTTGTATATTTTCCCAAAAGCGAGATACCCGGATATGTTTTAAATCCCAGAGTTTGAGAAATACAATGGATTAGGGGATCCATATACTTACTTAAAAGTCTACATAGGTGAATTGGGAACCTACGCCAAGGATGAAAACCTCAGGATGCAACTATTCCAAAAAAGCCTTACCGGTGTAGCCCAAACTTGGTACCCTCGAATAGATAATTCCAAAGTCAGAGGTTGGGAAGATTTGGCCCATGTTTTCCTCAACTAGCATAGTTTCTGTCGACGTTGGGAAGAAAAATACGCGGGTCTGGTCGAAACCCGGATCTTTCTCCCTTTTCCGAAGTCTTGTTTCTACCCTTAATTTATATTTTTTTTATTAAAAAGAGGTGATGGGTTTTTTAGGAAAAGGCCAACATGCATCATGTCAACGATTTGAATGTTTTTTAGAGTCACCAGTTGGTAGATTTGAAATGGTTGTACCAACTCAACTGAGTTTGTTTGAAAGGAGGCCCAATTGCTGGACACTGTCGAAACTGAATCTTTGAAATCGAAATTCTAAGTTCGGGGACTTGGTTAAGTGTGGGGAAGGTGTTAAGCACCCCATAACTCCCGTGAAAACACGGTACCACATCTTTTCAATATTTTCCTTTTAAATCTGAAATGTGTGTGTGTGTGTGAATGCTGCAAGAAATTGGGCCTATGTTTAATTGAAAGTAGTGCCTTGCTGCATTGAAACTATATACGAAGGGTTTGATTTGATTTGCAAAAGTCCTTTCTTAGACAAGATATTTAAAATGATGTTTTGAAAGTCGATTCTCAAACCCTCACGCTCTCATAAGAATAGAAGCTTGTTGATACTTTCATGTGATCTTTTCCGCCTTTGGGCTCAATTGGAATGGTGATTGCCGAGCTGCGAAGCATCCTCGACCACAACATATATACGAGTGCTGGTCTTCTCATGGGCATGACAGCGATCGGAGTGACTCTGACATGACAAACTATATTTTCATTATGTTGAGACCTTAAACCCGGATAACCGTTTTAATGTCTTTTGGATGTACATTTTACAGAAAAACTGGCAGCGTACATTTGTAAAGTGGAGTTTGTCCATCGCGGAAATCAAATTCTGATCAGTTTGATCATGAATCCCACGATTCTAGGCTCACAGAGGGAAGCCAATAAAACCTGGACAGCTCACATATGCACAGAAATATATATTTACATCTAACCGTCGCAATAACAAAGGATTCATCAGTAAATTCTGGTGTGCGCGTAGCCAAAGCATCTCGTTCCCACTAGATAGCAATCTAAGAGCCGCGAGATTGCTTAAAAAATTAATAAACTAGAAAAACTACTAGATTTTAGTAAATCTCAGCCATTCTAGCTTCTCGATTCTGTCTGACCCTATTTTGAACCTTTTAAAACATAGAATTGGCGAGATTTAAAGAAATCTAGTTCGCCCAAATAGATGTCAGCGCCGATTCATATCAAATGAATATTTACAGCAGCAATTTTATCACAATGGAAACAAGATATATATATATATATATATATATATATATATATATATTTATAGAAGCTATAAAAAGCCACGGAGTAATCCAGGCCTGACAGAATGGAAACATATATATAAAAGTAATAAAGGGCGATAAATTTCAAATCCTATGCCTGGACTAAAATGAAAATATATATATATATATATATATATATATATATTTATAAAAGCCATAAAAAGCCACGGAGTAATCCAGGCTGGACAGAATTAAAATATATATATATATATAAGAGCCACGGGATGATCCAGGCTCTACAATATATAAATATAAAAAAAACTGTAAAGAGCGACGAACATTCTATCCTTTGCCTGGACAGAAATGTAAATATATATGTATATATATATATATATATATTTATAGAAATAATAAAAAGGCCACAAAGCGATCCAGACCAAACTGGAATGTAAAATGTTAATATATATAGTTAGTATATATATATTAAAGCAATAAAAAGGCCACAAAGTAGAAATTCAGGCCCAAATAAGTTAAAAAAATTTATATATATAGTTATATATATATATATAAAAGCAGTAAACTGTCACAGATTTGACATCCGGGCTTGACAGAATTGAAAAGTTAGTACATATAGTTAAATATATAGAAAAAAAGTTAAACCGGGACTGGGAAGATAACCCAGTTCAGTGAAGGGCATATATACGTATATATATATATATATATATATATATATATATATATAAATATATTAAAGCTAATAAAAGTCGTGAATCGTCGATCCGGGTTGTAAAAATGATAGAAAACGCGTAAATGTACTAAAATGTACAAAAAAATAAGCAAAAATGGCCACGAAACTGAGTTCCGGGCATAATCAAAAAACGAAACTTAACGTCCAAGTGTATAAATGCACAATGAAGTAATATAAACTTCCTGATCGTAAAAATACTCACAATGGACTGCTACACGGGCTCTTTGCCAAACCGTAGGCTTTAAACGTCCGAATCTACCACTCAGTTTTTGATATGTGGTATTATATGAGTATATCTACATGTTAGAGTGATAGAATTTGGTTTTGGAGAACCAGAGGTAGGGCTAAGAAACGAAATGGGCAGAGTTCCAAAGCGCTTCTACATATATAAAATAAGCTGGGGGTGCACTCATATATGTAGACCCGATGGAAGCGACTCTACCAGAGGCAGCTTCCACTCTACCTTCGGCTCCACGTGGCAGGGTCTGGGTGGTGGGTCCTGTTGCATCGAAGTACGTGCACTATGAGCAATGCGAGGTCAGATTAGAAACTTTCTAACTTTTGATCGAAGCGTCCGTTGGAGGCGTGTTGTAACTTTCGGGAAAGCCCTTGCTAAGAGTGTCGCAATTGTGACGAACGAGAATTTTGTAAAGATATTTGAATATTTATTGAAATAAATAAATATTTTTAATAATTTAATTATTGAGTTAAATAATTAATTCATGAATTTATGGTAGATTAATTTAATTATATGTGTTACATTAATTAAATTAATGTGTAGTGATTTAATAGTTCAAAGTATTTAATTAATTAAGTTTATTTGATTAATTGAATTAATTAAATAAGCATATGTTACTTTAATTAATTTAATAATTAATTAAAGAATTAGTGAATTAACATAATTAATAAATAAAAATATTAATTATGTGACAGTATAATTTAATGTAAAATTTATTATATTTTATTTAATTGATTTAAATAAAATTGATTGATTAATTAAAGTGTTACAATTAACTATATACTAAACTAGTTAATTAAAATAAATGAAAAAGGAATTAAGGGTGTAGCCAAACAAGGCCTTAAGGGGAGTTAGTCCGTTTGTTATACAACGGATATATTATATATACGTATATTATCCTGTTAAACGGAATTGTTTTTATTTTGTTCAAAGTCAGAGAAAGAAATAAAAAAAAACTTAGAAATCTTCAGAGAGAAGAAGAAGAAGAGAGAAAGAGGTTTGAGGAATCCTGAGTATTGTATTAGATTTATCTTCATACTAACAAAGGGTAATCTTCCTTTTTAAGTTTTTAAAAGTTATATTTTTTTCAAAGTCTTCATTTACGTATTTGAGTTTTCTGTGAAAATTGGGTTTTCCAATTGGGTTACGATATGGCTTTATCTATATGGGTATGGAATCATAACGTGTTTTTCTAACATATAATCATATTTTAAAGGATCAATTTTATATAATCTGGCCTTAATTGGGTTTTTCAAATATTTACAGAGTTTTTATACGTCTTTATAAAAACTCTCTGTTAAGAATTATTTTGAAAAATTAAACCAAGATATGTTTATATATGTAATCATATATGTTGGTATTATGTGTTAGATCATGTATCCATGATTTACACTGACCACACCAAATAACTTTGTTAATAAATGGGTTTTATGAAATTACAGAGTATTGAATATGGGTGAATAACCCATATGGGTTAAATTAATGATTAAATCATATGTTTATATTTAAATTGATACATGAATATGATTGTATATGTTAAGACAAAGAAAATGGAATTGAAATAAATGAATTCGGTGTAGTAACGAATCCGTAAGGAGATTTGTTTTTATGTTTTTCATTAAACTCTTGAAAGTTTTGAAGAACAGTGAAAATTAATATGTTAATTTGTGTAATTACATGACTTGGAAGGTTAAGAACATGTTATAAGTGATATATAATGTTCCTGTGAAGTTTATACTGATAGTAGTGTGCATACAAGTCAATCATGTATGATGATAAAGCACATACTTTGTAAACAATCTTATTTATTTATTAATAAAATATTTATTTATTAAAGGCATTTAATTATCTACATGGTGCTGTTTTTATAATATGTAAATAACCCATAGTTTTAAGCAATGCTTTTAGAATCATGATGTTGATCATGCTAATGAGATCTACATTCTTAGAAAGCTTTAAAACTAAAATAGTTCCCAATCGTGGGATTACTAAAAAGGGGATTAGTAAATCCGGATAGATTGGTACATATGTTGCTTGCTCATTGGATGAGGATGACTGATCTCATGGTCATTTGTGTGGAGACACTAAAGCAAGTATGTAGGTGCTTATTGGAGAATAAGTTCACTGAACGTGACTCGCTATGGAATACCTAATGGAGTTTTACTCGCCTGTCAATAGGAATTCCTAATGTGATAGTAGTACATGTGATCCTTGGACTTGAGATCATCATAGTATCTTGTATGTAACAAATTATACTTTGACTAATTCCTTAAGGCCTTTTAAGGCATATATAGGGTATGCTTGGGTGTAATGAGTTACATATGGAGATAATGAATTATCAATAAAGAATCTACCACCTCTAGTAAAAGAGGAGATATGTCCTATGTGATTCGTTAAATGACAACCCAGGAATCCTTGGCCAAGGTAAAATGAAATTAGAAAGAGGTTTCTAATTTGCATTATTTGGAGTTGTGCATTTTCTAATCGAAATACATATGATTAAATAAATTAAGACTTGACAGTAAATCCATGTCTTATATTTAATTGGGACATTGTATGGTGGAAGGATTGAATTGTACGGTAACTATTAACTCACAGGTTCTTTTATGATTAATGTTGAAATCTATATTATCTGGAAAGTCGTTGATCGCTAGGGAGGCTTATCCCTATTGTAGAATAAATGTTATTTATTTAAATAGATTATTAGTTTAATTTGTTTATTTAAATAAGATTAGAATTGTTCTAATTGATTTATTCACAACCGGTTTAATATGGAGAACCTAAAGGGTCACACCATAAAAGGAAGAAGAATTATTTAAGAAAAAAATGGCATGATAGTAATAATGCATTAAGTATAATTAATTTAATCTATGATGATAGAATAAATTGAATAGCTTAATGTTTATTATTTAATATTTTAGAAATATTAAATATAAATTAATAAGAGGAGTCTTATTAATATTATTATTATTATTATTATTTTAATTCTAAAGGAGTTTAGGAATTAATATAATATCAGTACTCTCTCTCAATCCTAATAAAGATTAGGATATAAATTAATTAAAAATATTTAATTAATTAATTAAATAAAACCCTATTCTAATTGGATTAGGAGGGTTAACCTAATATCTATATAAGAGAGTCTTATATCAGAAATAAGGTAGACATGTGAAATTTTCCAAAAGTTGGGAGTACACATATTCTATAGAGATAGAAACAAGGGTTAAGCCAATAACCCATCTTCTTGAGTTCTTCATCTTCCTTGGTGGATCACCGTTAGAGGCCAAACATTTGGGTGGCTGACATTATTCAAGGGAAGGAGCCACTATCAGAGGAATCAAAGGAATCAAAGGAGTAGAACTTGTACCTGAGGAAGCTTAGATCTTCAAAGGTATAATTCCATGTTCTCTCTTTTCTGTTATTGATAACAAGCACAAAGCATGATCATGGTTATGGGTTTGTATAAATTTTGAAAACCTAGTTTTTACGCTTCCGCCCTATTTATGTGATTTGATTGCATGATTGCGTTACATACAAACCCAACATATACTTAATGGGTAACATTATAAATCAGTATAATGATGTGAATTGGGAGAAAATCTGTGTTCGTTCGCGAACTTCAGATTTTGAAATTTTCGCAGCCGCGCCGGCTGCAAGGCAAAATGGCGCGCGGCCAAGCCTGTCCGAAAATTTTGAAAAAAATTGCTAAGTGTTGGAAAATTTTGAAATGTGTTTTGAGTCTAATGAACATGAACACATGTTGTATAAATATAATAAAATATTGATATGAGTTTAATAATTTATGTCATGTAATTAATTAATAAATTAATTACGTGACTTAAACTATTATTTGTAAAGGTTAAATAATGTGTTATAAACATTAAGACATTATTTTAAATCTAATTAACATGTAGACATGTTATATATGTAATGAGTTATTAATACAAGTTAATAACTTAAGTTACGTGATTAATTAACAAGTTAATTAATCAACGTAAACCATTATTTGAAAACTTAATAATGAGTTTGAAGAATACTATTGTAAATCAATAATCATATCGAACCTGTGATTAATTGATATTGTAAATGTGTGATAGGTAAGAGTAATTAAAGAAGTGAGTAATAACTGTAGCTTGCGCACGAGGCAAGTTTTCTATCCCTAACTTACTATTATTGTTGGGCAAGTCTCCCAAACTAAACTCTTTAAATTAAGTAATTGCTATGCTTAATTACTATTGTTGAGCAAATTCTTACTCTTGAATATCCAAGTTTAGAATTTCACATGAGATGCCATGATTCTTTTAAAAGTATCATTTAAGTGTACAATACTTATTCGATTGTATACCTTGAGAAGTTAATATTCAATTTGAATATCATTTATTGAGTTATCCAAACCAACTTTATTTGGTGCGGATTCTGATGTCAAACTGAAATGAACAACCCTAATATAGGGAATTAATGAAGATGCTTAAAGCGTTAAGATAGTGTGCACAGTATCAGTACGAAGGGCTGATCTCCCTAAGTACGAGAAGTAAAGTCTATAGTCTTGTGACTGTTAAAGGTTAGAAAGGTTAATATACTTGACAACCTAAGACTCGGTTCAAGGTCTTAATGACCCTCAGAAGTAATTTGACTCTTGATTAATATTCTTGATTCAAAAGTTGAGAAGTAATTTGACTCTTGATTAATATTCTTGATTCAAATGTTGAGCTTTCTGTTATTCAGAATTCTTTCACTCGCATGTTATTATTCTGTCATATTTTTATACTTGCGGGCATCTGTGCTCACTCTTGCATAATAACATTGCAGCTAATAATGAACGAAGTGATGTACCTTCTAGTAGCAAGGGCAAAGGAAAAGCTAACAAGTGATGAAGATTTGTGTTGTCATGAATAATGTTAAAGTTTAAGATTTATGTGTGATGATTTAAGACTTATTTATTTACGTTTCCGCAACAGATATTTAAGGTTAAGTATAACCTGGGATTTATGATGTATTTTTATTTCAGATGATGTAAGATGATGATTTATTTATCTAATAAATGAATTTCATTATTTATGGGTAGATAGTTGTATGATATTGGAACAGTGAACACCAAATCCTGTAGAAATTAAGATACCGGATTTGGGGGTGTCACAGCAATGACATGGGAGTAAACATTTTTCGAGTTCAAAAATACAAGTTCATCATAACCAGGTCTTCGTTTCTCCGCAGTTTGTCCGTTGAGCTGTCTTGCGCTGTTTTCACTCGGGATCACCGTTATGGTTCTTCCTGACCTTCGTGGCACCAATTCGGCTTGAGTTTGACCTAATCGACTTCAGGTTGATAAAATGACCATTTTTTCCCCTCCCGGGGTGGTCTCTTGTGGATTTGGCTTCCTAGGGTCGTCTCTAGGGCTGAACTGGATCTCCCGGTTGTGACTGAGGCTTATCTTGACCTCCCAGATTGTGACCCAGGTTGAGTGGACATCCTGGTATTTAAGACTAGGGTTGACCTGACGTTCAGGTATTGAGACCGGGGATGACCTGACGTCCAGGTATTGACACCGGGGAAGACCTGATGGCCCGTTATTGAGACCGGGGTTGACCTGAGGACCCGGTATTGAGATCGAGGTCAAC
Organism: Panax stipuleanatus; assembly: GCA_020205555.1. Taxonomy (NCBI): domain Eukaryota; kingdom Viridiplantae; phylum Streptophyta; class Magnoliopsida; order Apiales; family Araliaceae; genus Panax; species Panax stipuleanatus. The sequence continues at coordinate 33,558,284 of CM035115.1, forward strand.
CTGAGTGTTCGGTATTCAGACCGGGGATGACCTGAGAGCCCAATATTGAGACCAGGGTTGACCTGAGGGATCGGTATTGAGATCGGGGTTGACCTGAGGGCCCGGTATTGAAACCGAGGTTAATATGAGGTCCCGGTATTGAGACTGGGGATGACCTGAGTGCCCGGTATTCAGATCGGGGTTGACCTGAGGCCTGGTATTGAGACCGGGGTCGACCTGATGACCCTGTATTGAGATTGGGATGACCTGAGGGCCCTATATTGAGACCGAGGTTGACCTGAGGGCCCGGTATTGAGATCGGGGATGACCTGAGGTCCCGGTATTGACACCAGAGCTGACTGAGAGCCCGATATTGAGATCGGGGTTGACTTAAGGGCCCAATATTGAGATTAGGGTTGACCTGAAGGCCAGGTATTGAGACCTGAGTTGACCTGAGGGCCCGGTATTGAGACCTGGTTGACCTGAGGGCCCGATATTGAGACCGGAGATAACCTGAGGGCCTGGTATTGAGAAAGGGGTTGACCTGAGGGCTCGGTGTTGAGACCGAGATTGACCTGAGGTCATGGTATTTTGATCGGGGATGACCTGTTGGCCCAGTATTGAGACCGGGGTGGACCTGACGGCCCGGTATTAAGACCGGGGTGGACCGAGGGCCTAGTATTGAGATTGGGATTGGCTGAAGGGCTCGGTATTGAGACCGGGGTTGACCTGAGGGCCCGGTGTTGAGATCGAGATTGACTTGATGGCTCGGTAATTAGACCAGGGATGACCTAATTTTACGAATGAATTTTTTTTATATTATTATTTTATTAACTATTATCATTATTTTTATCATTAATATTTTGAACATATGCAATATGGATTAATCAAGTTAGTCAATTTAATGATTATAAGTTGACTAAGAAATGAAGCCAAGATGAATAGTTGTTTAAAACCCTAATTTGAATTTCAAAAAGGAATTTGAATATTAATACATTTGTTATTGTATTTAAAATAATATGTATATACATTATGTGATTAATTTTAAGTGATTAATAATTGATATAAATTATAAATAGTAAATATGTGAGTGGTCATAACTTAGTAAGCCAATTATAGCTATTAAGTTAATAAACTATTAGAATGTGTGATGACTTATGAGGGTTATGTAATTGATTACATAAATATACTGTTGGGTTTGTACGAAATCGTGACGCAATCAAATTGCAAAAATTAGCGGAAGCATGGTATATCAGAGTTTAAATTTTTTTTACTAAACCATTACCCGGATCATCCTTTATGCAAATTATTAATTTAAAACGATAAATAAGAAGTTATGGAATCATACCCTTGTAGAACGAAGCTTCCACAGGTACTAGTTCAACTCCTTGTTCTTCGTGATCTCCTTGAATTTTCGAGTTAGATTCCTTCCTTTGATCAACGTTAGCCACCCAAGTATTTGGCCTCTAGAGATGATCCACCAAGGAAGATGAATTATCAAGAATGAGGGTGTTTGGCTAAACCTTAGTTTTCTATCCTCTATAGAAAAGGAGTACTCTACAACAATTGGAATTGCATCAATCAATATCTATTATAAGACTCCTCTTATATAGATATTGGTCAACCCTTCTAATCCTATTAGACATGAGATTTCTTTTAATTAATTAAACTCCTTTAATTAATTTAGGCTTCCCATCACATGGGGATTAATTAATTAAATTCATTTAATTAATTTATCTCCTAATCTTATTAGGAATAAATGAGAGTACTAATATTAAATTAATTATTAAACTCCTTTAGAAATTAAAATAATTATAATTATAATAATATTAATAAGACTCCTCTTATTAATTTATATTTAATATTTCCAAAATATTAAATAATAAACATTAAGCTATTTAATTTATTTTATCACTATAGATTAAATTAATTACACTTAATGCATTATTACGATTATGTCATTACCTTCTTAAATAATTATTCTTTCTTTTATGGTGTGACCCTTTAGGTTCTCTATATTAAACTGATTGTGAATAAATCAATTAAAACAATTTTAATCTTATTTAAATAAATAAATTAAATTAATAATCTATTTAAATAAATAATATTTATTCTACAATAGGGATAAGCCTTCATAGCGATCAACGACTTTCCAGATAATATAGATTTCAACATTAATCATAAAAGAACCTGTGAGTAAATAGTTACCGTACAATTCAATCCTTCCACCATATACTGTCCCAATTAAATATAAGACATGGATTTACTGTCAAGTTTTATTTTATTTAACCATATGTATTTCGATTAGAAAATGTATAACTCCGATTAATGTAAATTAGAAACCTCTTTCTAATTTCATTCCACCTTGGCCAAGGATTCCTGGGTTGTCATTTAACGAATCACATATGACATATCTCCTCTTTTACTAGAGGTGGTAGATTCTTTATTGATCATTCATTATCTCCATATGTAACTCATTGTACCCAAGCATATCCTATATATGCCTTAAAAAGTCTTAAGGAAGAAGTCAAAGTATAATTTGTTACATACAAGATACTATGATGATCTCAAGTCCAAGGATCACTTGTACTACTATCACATTAGGAATTCCTATTGACAAGCTAGTAAAACTCCATTAGGTATTCCATTGCGAGTCACGTTCAGTGAACTTATTCTCCAATAGGCACCTACATACTTTCTTTAGTGTCTCCACACAAATGATCATGAGATCAATCATCCTCATCCAATGAGCAAGTAACATATGTACCAATCTATCAGGATTTACTAATTCCCTTTTTAGTAATCCCACGATTGGGAACTATTTTAGTTTTAGAGCTTTCTAAGAATTTAGATCTCATTAGCATGATCATCATCATGATTCTAAAAGTATTGCTTAAAACTATGGGTTATTTACATATTATAAAAACAGCACCATGTAGATAATTAAATGCCTTTAATAAATGAATATTTTATTAATAAATAAATAAGATTGTTTACAAAGTATGTGCTTTATCATCATACATGATTGGCTTGTATGCACACTACTATCAATCTCCCACTTGCACTAAAGCCAATCGCCATAGTATCTCATACCCATCTTCTCTAAGTGACGATCAAACTGCTGTTGTGTTAAAGCTTTAGTAAATGGATCTGCAATGTTGTCTTGAGAGTCTACACGCTCCAAGGTGACGTCTCCTCTTTCAATGATCTCCCTAATCAAATGAAATCGCCGCAACACGTGTTTAGATTTCTGATGAGACCTGGGTTCCTTAGCCTGTGCCACTGCTCCTGTGTTGTCACAGTAAATGGGAACTGCTTCTCCAATGCTAGGAACCCACACCAAGTTCAGTTATGAACTTCTTCATCCAAACAGCTTCCTTTGCAGCTTCACTTGCAGCTATATACTCTGCCTCTATCACTGAATCAGCAACTGTTTGCTGCTTGGAACTCTTTCAACTCACTGCGCCTCCGTTCAAGGTAAACACATACCCTGAAACAGATTTATTGTCATCTTAGTCTGTTTGAAAACTTGAGTCCATGAATCCCCTGAGTTTTAATTCAGACCCACCGTAGACAAGAAAAATATCATTAGTCCTTCTCAAGTACTTTAGGATATTCTTCACTTCTTTCCAGTGCTCTTCTCCAGGATTCGACTGGTATCTGCTCGTTACTCTAAGTGCATGAGCAACATCCGGTCTAGTACATATCATACCGTATATAATAGATCCTATTGCAGAAGCATAAGGGATCTTACTCATACGGTCTCTCTCCTCAGGTGTCTTTGGGGCATGTTTCTTGGAGATGTATTCCATGGCTCATCGGCATGAGACTTTTTTTGGAATCTTCCATGCTAAACCTCTTTAGCATCACATCAATGTACGTTCCTTGGGATAAACCAAGCATCCTTTTAGATCTATCTCTATAGATCTTTATCCCCAAAATATAGGATGCTTCTCCCAAGTCCTTCATGGAGAAGTGTTTAGATAACCAGATTTTAATCGATTGTAGCATAGGAATGTCATTCCCTATCAGTAATATATCATCAACATATAATACAAGAAATGAAACTGCGCTCCCACTAACCTTCTTGTACACACATGGTTCATCGTCGTTTTTGATAAAATTAAACTCTTTGATTGTCTTATCAAAACGAATGTTCCATCTATGAGAAGCTTGCTTCAATCCATAAATGGATCGTTGCAGCTTACAGACTTGATTTGTTCCAACCTTTGAAATAAATCCCTCTCGCTGTGTCATATACACATCCTCCTCAAGTTTCCCATTGAGGAAGGCCGTTTTCAAGTCCATCTACCTGATCTCATAGTCGTTATAAGCTGCAATCACAAGAAAAATTTGAATGGACTTGAGCATAGCTACTGGTGAGAAGGTTTCATCATAGTCAACTCCTTGTCTTTGTTTGAAACCTTTTGCAATCAGTCGGGCCTTATAGATCTCTACCTTGCCGTCCGCTCCCGTCTTTCTTTTAAAGACCCATTTACACCCAATAGGCTTAATGCCTTCAGATGGTGAAACCAAAGTCCATACTTTATTTTCATACATGGAGTCCATTTCGAATTTCATGGCTTCAAGCCATTTCCCTGAGTCTTTATTACTCATAGCCTGTTCGTAATTCAATGGATTATCATCATTCATGATGTGTACCTCATCGTCATCCTCTATAACGAATCCATACCTCTCAGGTATCTTCGGTACTCTTCCAGATTTACGAACAGGGTGTGGTATAGTAGGTTCTTCTACTTGGTCAGGTACCTGACTTTGATCCGTGGTAATTTGTGGTTCTTGAACTTCTTTAAGATATTTCTTACTCCCACTGACCCTTTCATGGATAAACTCCTTTTCCAAGAAGGCAGTATGTTTCGCAACAAACACCTTTTGATCAGTTGGATGATAGAAATAATATCCTAAAGTTTCTTTAGTGTATCCCACAAATCTACACTTATCGGATTTAGTCTATAGCTTATCATTTTCAAACTTTTGACATAAGCTGGGCAACCCCAAGTCTTAACATGCTTAAGATTTGGTTTCCTCTCCTTCCACATCTCATATGGAGTCTTTGGGACGGATTTGGTAGGTACCTTGTTAAGTAGGTATGCAGCCGTTTCTAGGGCATATCCCCAGAAAAAAATTGGAAGGTCGGTAAAACTCATCATAGATCGAACCATGTCCAACAGTGTTCGATTTCTCCTTTCAGATACTCCATTTAACTGTGGTGTACCTGGAGGAGTCCATTGTGAGATTATACCATTTTCTTAGAGACAATTGAGAAACCCACCGCTTAAGTAATCTCCACCTCGATCTAATCGAAGTATCTTTATACGCTTGCCCGTTTGTTTCTCTATTTCACTTCTGAACTCTTTAAACTTTTCAAATGATTCTGACTTGTATTTTATTAAATACACATATCCAAATCTTGAGTGATCATCAGTGAGAGTAATAAAATAAGAATACCCACCCCGTGCACTTATTGTCATAGGTCCACAAACGTCTGTGTGAATCAATGCCAACAACTCTGTAACTCTTTCTCCTTTTCCACTAAAAGGAGATTTAGTAATTTTACCCATGAGATAAGATTCACAAGTTGGATATGATTCGTAATCGGATAGCTCTAGGAGCCCATCCTTATACAACTTGGATAATCTTGTTTCATTGATATGACCGAGTCTACAGTGCCACATATAGGTATAATTAATATTATCTCTTTTCCTTTTCTTAGTTTGTTCAATTTGAAATATATTTTCTTGCAAGTCAAATATATAAAGTCAATTTCGCAAATTTCCAATACCATATAAAACATCGTCTTTATAAATTGAACAACTGTTGTTCTTTATAATAACGTCATATCCTTCCATATCCAATACAGAAATAGAAATAATGTTTCTAATAATATTCGGAACAAAATAATAATTTTTTAGATAAATGGACTTACCCCGAAGGCATTACTAAACAATAAGTCCCTACAGCTAATGCAATAACCTTTGCTCCATTTCCCACTCGTAGGATGACCTCATCATTGCTCAGCTTTCTATTTCTGACCAGTCCCTTCACATTATTACATATGTGAGACCCACAGCCGGTATCCAATACCCAAGTAGAATTTTGACTTTCTGAAAATATAATTTCAATCATGAACAAACCTTGATTAGAAGTCGAAGCTTCTCCAAGCTTCTTCTTTGCCAGAAACTTCTTGCAGTTCCTCTTCCAATGTCCCGGCTCGTTGCAATGGAAGCAAATTCCTTTGCTAGCTGGATCAGATTTCTTTTGTTCTTTTATGTTCACTTTGCCCTTGGTCATCCGAGATCGGAAGAGCTCCTTAGATATCTCATATCTAGCAGTCCTACTTTGTTCACCATACAACTCCTTGAGGTGAATCAACATAGTAGGAGCATCCATGTTTTCGTGCTGACGCTGAAGCACGTTATTCATGGATGCGAGCATGATGCATTGAGCCACAGATGCATCATCTTGCCACTTTACAATGGTGGCAATCTCTTCCTCAGAGGCTATTTCTGGAACAGTTCCAGGGACAGGTGAGTTTAAGACATAAGAAATCTTTTCAGCAGTGAGAACTATTCTCAGATTTCTTAGCTATTCCGTATAATTCGGCCCGGTAAGCTTATTAGCATCAAGTATGCTTCGCAGTGAAATTAGTGATTTTAACATTTTTAAAATTCTGCATGTGAAAAATAACATTTTAGCAAACATTTATTTTATTAATTTTGCATACCAAAATAAATTTAGGTCTTTATTTTAAATTAGTATCTCTCACTATTTTTATCAAACTATATTACCCTCACTTATATAGTTCGGCGACATCTAATTAAAGATTTGCTAGTGAGAATAAGGATCCCATTTCAAATGTATATAACCTTGTGGATAGCACAACAAGCGATATACAAATAAATAGGTAGACAACTATTGTCAATTACATCACTATATAACTCCTTTTATTTTGCCTCTTAAATCATAATGGTCAAGTGTGTGCACATCCGAACTAAAATGATTTAAGTTAAGTCCAACCTAGCACTTCCATAAATTCAAAAAAGAAAAATGTTCGTCCTTGTGGATAGCACAACAAGACTAGATCGTTCAATTTTTTTGATAAGCATCAAATGTGATTAATTAACATCTTAAATACACAATACTCGCCTTGTGGATAGCACAACAAGCTCATATTAAATATTTAATACTCTATTAATTTATCATGTTAGAAGGCGACGTTCGATATTCTAAATATCATTTGAATGCTTCGGACATAATATTATTTTTTTTGAGTGGTTTGTTATTATTTGTCTCATCTTGTTTAGCGTGCATGCACATATATATATAAAATACACGTCATTTTATTAAACATGCGAAGCATGTTTGCATAAAATATAATATATATAATATTTAGCATGCAATATAGAATACTATATTCTACCCAGATTGATTATGGACTTTTATTCTAGTTTGGTTCACTAGAGTCACCAAGTGAACCAAAAGGTCAAACCTAGGAGTGCAAGAATTTAAATTTAAATATAACTATTACATTTAAACCCGGGCTCCATACAAACGGGTCTTCACACGCTCCTTGCTCCTTGGTCTCCAATTTCTTCAAGATAATTCTAACTATTTCTATTACATTAAATTATTTAATTTAAATAGAAACCTTGATCAGCAGTCAAGGGGAAGTACATAGAAGAGAGATAGAATTTTACATCAAGAAAAAAAAAATTAAAGAAGACGAGGTACACAGACCCCATTTAATAAAACACATTCATTCAAGCATTCAACTAAAATAAAATCCAATCACATTGGTCAAATAGTCCATAATCAATCCCCATTTATTATCATACATATCACCATATATAACAATAAAGAAATATTCATCTCATGAATTAAAACATTCCATATATATATATGAGTATCATTTATTGGGCAATTTTAAATTGCATGAAATCCAATTTCAAGATTAAAATAAACTCTTTATTTTAATTATAAAATTATTTAGAATATAATATATAACTATATCATATATATATATATATATATATATATATTTGATATTACCGTATATATTATATATATTTATATATCGAATCAGGTTATATATATATATATATATATATATATATATAATATAAATTCATATTTATTTTTTAAAAAGAAGTCACCTTCTTTTATTAAAAGAGTCCTGTAGGTTTATTAAAAGAGTCCTTTCTTGATGGGTCACCTTCTTTTTGGAGTAAGAAAGAGACAACACCTTTTCTTTGCAGAATTCAAGATTAGGACCCAAAAAAAAAATTATGATTCGTCCCAAAAAAAAAGTAATTTTTTTTTCTCAAAAAAAAAAAATTTTATACAATAAAATTATACCCAATAAATTATATTAAATACATACCCATATGTATATGAAATCAAAAATAAATTAATAATTGCATAAAGGTTTGGCTCTGATGCCACTGTTGGGTTTGTACGAAATCGTGACGCAATCAAATTGCAAAAATTAGCGGAAGCATGGTATATCAGAGTTTAAAATTTTTTTACAAAACCATTACCCGGATCATCCTTTATGCAAATTATTAATTTAAAACGATAAATAAGAAGTTATGGAATCATACCCTTGTAGAACGAAGCTTCCACAGGTACTAGTTCAACTCCTTGTTCTTCGTGATCTCCTTGAATTTTCGGGTTAGATTCCTTCCTTTGATCAACGTTAGCCACCCAAGTGTTTGGCCTCTAGAGGTGATCCACTAAGGAAGAGAAATTATCAAGAAGGATGGTGTTTGGCTAAACCTTAGTTTTCTATCCTCTATAGAAAAGGAGTACTCTACAACAATTGGAATTGCATCAATCAATATCTATTATAAGACTTCTCTTATATAGATATTGGTCAACCCTTCTAATCCTATTAGACATGTGATTTCTTTTAATTAATTAAACTCCTTTAATTAATTTAGGCTTCCCATCACATGGGGAATAATTAATTAAATTTATTTAATTAATTTATCTCCTAATCTTATTAGGAATAAATGAGAGTACTAATATTAAATTAATTATTAAACTCCTTTAGAAATTAAAATAATAATAATTATAATAATATTAATAAGACTCCTCTTATTAATTTATATTTAATATTTCCAAAATATTAAATAATAAACATTAAGCTATTTAATTTATTCTATCACTATAGATTAAATTAATTACACTTAATGCATTATTACGATTATGTCATTACCTTCTTAAATAATTATTCTTTCTTTTATGGTGTGACCCTTTAGGTTCTCTATATTAAACTGATTGTGAATAAATCAATAAAAATAATTTTAATCTTATTTAAATAAATAAATTAAATTAATAATCTATTTAAATAAATAATATTTATTCTACAATAGGGATAAGCCTTCATAGCGATCAACGACTTTCCAAATAATATAGATTTCAACATTAATCATAAAAGAACCTGTGAGTAAATAGTTACCGTACAATTCAATCCTTCCACCATATAATGTCCCAATTAAATATAAGACATGGATTTACTGTCAAGTCTTATTTTATTTAACCATATGTATTTCGATTAGAAAATGTATAACTCCGATTAATGTAAATTAGAAACCTCTTTCTAATTTCATTCCACCTTGGCCAAGGATTCCTGGGTTGTCATTTAACGAATCACATAGGACATATCTCCTCTTTTACTAGAGGTGGTAGATTCTTTATTGATCATTCATTATCTCCATATGTAACTCATTATACCCAAGCATATCCTATATATGCCTTAAAAGGTCTTAAGAAAGAAGTCAAAGTATAATTTGTTACATACAAGATCACATTAGGAATTCCTATTGACAAGCTAGTAAAACTCCATTAGGTATTCCATTGCGAGTCACGTTCAGTGAACTTATTCTCCAATAGGCACCTACATACTTTCTTTAGTGTCTCCACACAAATGATCATGAGATCAATCATCCTCATCCAATAAGCAAGCAACATATGTACCAATCTATCAGGATTTACTAATCCCCTTTTTAGTAATCCCACGATTGGGAACTATTTTAGTTTTAGAGCTTTCTAAGAATTTAGATCTCATTAGCATGATCATCATCATGATTCTAAAAGTATTGCTTAAAACTATGGGTTATTTATATATCATAAAAATAGCACCATGTAGATAATTAAATGCCTTTAATAAATAAATATTTTATTAATAAATAAATAAGATTGTTTACAAAGTATGTGCTTTATCATCATACATGATTGGCTTGTATGCACACTACTATCATATACCTTATATAATGTGTATACATTTATATTGTATATAAAGTTATGCAACCTAATACATATATTAGGTATGGTAAATAAATAACCTAAGAGATCTATTTTATACATCTCAACTAATAAGTGATTTTATAACTCAAGTAAAGCAAGTCTAATTGGATTATGAAATTAAAGATATTTGAGTAAGGAATTTATTTACAAATGTGTATAAAGAAACCCTTACTAAATGATTAGGATAGGATAAAAATTAAAAATTATACATTATGTTGAGTTACAAGCCCAAAGAATTAAAATTGCTATCTCAAAACATTAAAAGAGTGGCCCAACTTTTAACCCAAGTGGAAAGGGACCTATTGAACTTTAAGTAAGCTAAGTGGGCCTCAGAAAAGAAAACAAAAAGAGCCCAAGAAGGCCTCTTTGACGGATTTTAGCAAGGTAGAGCAAAAGGAATGCATGTAATCATTGTTTTACTTTATTAGGTGAATAACTTGCTAGGTGTCAAGCATTGCTCTTATCTTTATCTTTTCACCAAGCTAACAAGCTAAACAAGGAGTAAAAGTCACTCAATAATAATTAGAAAGAGAAAGGAGAAGTAAGAGTGTGGGAGAATAGAGATACATTATATCTCTTCAATTTACTAACAAACAAAAGTCTTTCACTTTTCTCTTTCTTCTCATTTCGTATAGCTAGCAAACCAAGCAACTAAGTTAGAGAGAGAAAAGAAAAGGAGCATTTCGGCCAAGAGAGTGAGGGAGAGAGAGAAAGAGTTCTAGTAAACTTCATGATTCTATAATCTAAGCTTAGGAAGAAAAGAGAGAAGGAAAACAAAGGTATAACAAAAAGATTTATACTTATATAGCCTAATTTCTTTTTGATTCGATTGGATTTTTGATTTGTGTAAAGTTATGATCTCAAGGTTTAAAACCTTAGATATATATGTTTATAAGTGTTTCATGTCTAGATCTAACCCTTTTGTAGGTCAAAATTGAATCTAAAGCATAAAAGGGAAAATAAGTTTTTCAAAAGTTAAAAAAACCTAATTTTTCTTAGCTTTGATTGTGTTTAATCTTGTGATTGATGATTTTTTGGTGAAATAGATCATAGATCATGATAGATCCATGAATATATTTAGTATTAGTTTGTGGTATAATGGTTTATGATGAGTTATGTTGGTTAATATGTTAGAACATGAAAGTTTTCTTAAAAATACAAAAGGTTGAAAATCAGATTTTGAGAAAACGCAACATGAAATTCAAAAGATCATATCTCCTATTATATTTTGAATTTTTGAGTGTGGTCAAGTCCTAGAGTTCGATCTATGAGCCTTTTAACATCTCCAAGTGGAATAACTTAAAAAGGTGTTATAGATTTTCGTGTGGATTGATTTTAGTCAAGAAAGAAAAATCTAAAATATGACAAAAAGTAGGCTGTCGGGAATTTCGTAGGCTGTTTCGGCCATTTAGTTTTTGAAATAAATTCCAATATTTTGGGACATTAAAATATATGTTATAAAATAGCTTGTGTCCAAAAATGAGCTCATTCCGACTTAAATTGAGCAAGATATGACTATTTCAATATTTGTATTTTTTTTTGACAAAAATTGCTATAACTGGAGTTCTATAACTCCGATGGCCACGAAATTTAATTTGGATGTCCACGTTAATATGTGTAAGATCCCGCCAAAAGTTGGGAATTTTCAGAGTTAAGCGTGAGGTATCTAATTTCTTAAGGAATTAACTAGAAACAGATTTTTGAAAAATACTTAAAGGAGTTGAAAATTTTCAGAAAAATTATTTTTGTGTATGGATTATATGTATATATGTGTGGCCAAAGAATAGAAAAATAATAAGCTGATTTGGTATTTTCGTGAATAGGGTATTTCAGCTTACTGAAATGAACATTTCAGGATACTGTAATGGAAAACTAAAATTTTTAGAAAAGGAATACAGTTTGGTTTCAGCTTACTGAAATAAACATTTCAGAATACTGAAATGGAAAACTAAAATTTTTAGAAAAGGTAGACAGTTTGGTTTCAGCTTGCTGAAATGATGTATACAGTCTTCTGAAATCGTAAATAGTTACCAAGTCATAATAAGAAACTTGTAAATGAATGAGTAAGTGTTAAGGTGTTATTTAATATTTGATTATGTGATTACATGCTAGATAATTTACTTATAAACTAGTAGTATTATGAATTATAATGTGATATACTGATTTCAAGAATAATCTTATTAATGATAGGTCTTTGTGTTAAAGATAAAATTATATTGCGTAGCAGTAAGTAGCGAACAAGGCAAGTATCTAAACCTTACTCTTTATGGTGCAAGTATTCCAACCTTTGCATTTACTGTATGCAATGGTTCTTTGTGCAAGCAAGTATCTCTAACTTATTTATTATTGATTCGTTTATTGTTTACCAGTATCTTATTACTGTCTTCATATGATTCATATATAATCAAAATTATTCTGTTATTTGTAAGCTAAGTTTGGCTGTGCAAGTGTCCTCACTTGTACGAATGATTGTATCTAAACAAGTAACCTTGAACTGAATTTTTTTTGATAATACAAGTATTGATGCCTACCATTTAATATTGGTATAAATACATGGTTTAAAAGTTGTCTAAGCTATTTGACTAGACCAGACATTGTTTAAAATACATCGTGGCATATTATTGGTTAGGATAGAGTCGTCCAACTAAATTGCTTTGGTTCGGACTCCAGACTGAGTATGAACATCCCGAAATTAGGAAATTTTTATGCACCAAAGGCGGATATGTCGTTCCAGCATGTAGTGTTGATCAATACAGGGCATACAGGCTGATCACCCAACGTGTCCGTAAGTCATGACGGTTTGCAGATGAAAATCTGTATAAATCTTTTCAAACTTGAAAATAATGGTTCAAGGTCTATTGACCGCTCAGCATTTATAGTCACTACATCATTTCAAAATTTTAAACGATTTGATATGTTGTTATGAATTGTTTCAAATGGCTTCACAACTATTGATTCGTTGTATAAGTATACTTCAAAGAAATCATTTACTTCTTTCAGCTGATGTTTATTATCTGATATTACTTGCTGAGCAATTAAATATTTATTCTTGCTTTAAATTAAATGTTTTCAGCTAAGAGTGAACGACCAGAAGGTTCTGGCAAGGCCAAAGGAAAGGGGAAGCTAAAGGAATAGTTTTAAGGTGTTGGTTGTAATATTTAGAACTTTGTATTATTATAATATAATATCTATCATGTAATAATGTACTTAAAGGTCCGTATCTTGGGATTAGTCAACTTTGATATAATTTTTAAGTTTATAATATGTTAAGCAGTCCGTATGAATGGTATCGTGTAGCACCAAGTACGGGTTTCAAGTACTCGGATTTGGGGGCGTCACAAATTGCGAGTTCTCATACTTATGGTAAGTTCGTGACTCATAATTATATGAAATATTTTGAACCCCTCAGCGAATGGACGCCAATGGTCTGTCTAGGACAAGTTCTTAAACTCATATGATTGTGGAAAGTTTCTGAACTCATAACGTGTTGTAAGTTTGACGAACTGGGTATAATTAAGTGTGAATGGAGTATTAAGGATAATAGGAATAGATAGACTGATTAAGCAATTGATCATTAGTGGAAGCGTAGGTATTCTAAATCTTCTAGCTATGCTAGACTTCGAAATTTTTGACATTAAGCTAAATACGCACTATGTGCCTTTTAAAAATGAATTTTTATTCTCAACTTCTGGTGACTAGTGTGTATATGTGGACTTCGGGACACTGACACATCGTTACCTGTTGAGATGATAAAATTGATTTACAATGATTTTTGAACCGTTTAAAGAATAGTCTATGCTAATTGTTTCGGCTAGACAACAATGATTTGAAATATCAAAATGTGTTTTATTTATTATTGATGCATCATGTAACCTGGTGTAGAGATGATAAAAAGTTGATGAAGTTATAAATACAGGAATACTTAGTGTTGAATTCGATCTAAAAATCGTTGTCCCACTATTGTATGATGTGTTATAACAAAGTCACACAATAACGGAATCCTCAAACGGGCTGTAAATACAGTACGGTAACATGACGTCATTTTTAAAATATTTTTTTATAATTAATTGCCAATGGGGTTTGGCTATACATAAATATTTTGATTGAAATTGAATTATTGGTATGAGTCTAAGCTATTAGATTCAGCTAGACCAATGTTTACGAAAATTCTGAGCGTTCTTTGGAAATTTTCTCGAACCAAATTATTTTGGTGTGGAATCCGATAAGACTGCGGTAAGCATCCCACAATTTGGGAAAATTTTGTGCGCCTAAGGCGGATAAGAGAAACGGGGAAAAATTATTCCGACAAGCAGTACTTAATAAGTATAGGGCATAACAAGCTAATTACCCTCTGTGTCCGTAAGTCATGACGGTTACCGAATGAATTTTTGTATAACCTTTTTGAAAATGAAAGTTCGTAGTCTATATGACTCCTCAGCATGATTTAAAAATTTTAACTCTGGTGAGTGATGTTTTGGGTAGCATGTGATGATGAGTATGAAAGGTGTAAGGTAAATTTTAGGGACGAAATTCTTAGAAGAAGGGGTGAATGTGACAATCTAAAAATTTATAAGATCTTAAATGATTAAAATAAGGTTAAAGGATAAAACCTAGATGGGAAATAGAGGAATAATTTAAAATTTTTAAGAAGAACCTATAAAGTTTACTATTTAAATAAGATTAAAGAAGTATAACCTAATACATATATTAGGTGTGGTAATTAAAAATCTAAGGGATTTATTTTATACATATCAATTTATTAATTTTATAATCAAAGTATTGCAAGTCTAATTGGGTTATGGAATTAAAGATTTATGAGTAAGGAATTTATTTACAAAGGTGTGTAATGGAACCATAATTAAATGATAGGGAATGGATAAAAATTACGAGTATGGAACTAAGTTGATTTTGTGGCCCAATGAATTATTTTTGTAGCCCAATTATTCTATTAAGCATTGGACTTATAGATAATTTGATTTAATAGCAATTAAAGTTGATAAGTAGCCCAATATATCATGTATGTGACAAATATTATGATGGCCCAATTTAATTAATAGAGGAAGCCCAACTTCATTTTAATTAGTAAGTAAACAAGGAAAAGTGCAAGCCCAAAAGAATTTAATTAATAGCCCAAGCTTGGCCCAATTGAGGAAGGGTATTATAGTTATTTAATAAAGTTGTGGCGCCCCCAAATACGGGTTACCTGACCCCCGAGTTTGGTGCTCACGACCCAACATTTTAATATCATCTAACTATCCATTTATTTATGAATAGAAATATACATATCATTAATTGATATTTATAATACATTGTCCTAGGTTTTCTATCCTTAACATAACAAATATACCCTTAGATATAAAAAAGGGTTATACAAAATAACATAATAAATATGTTCATTATAACTACTCCAGCAATAAACCTTTGCCTTTGTCTTTCTTTGTCCCTCCGGCTACCTCGTTCCTAGCTGAAATATTGTATTTAAGCAAGGATGAGCAACAAATTTGCTCCGCAAGTTAAATCATACAATAAAGTATAAGAATCAAGAATATAAGACTATCAATTCGATAGAATATCACCAAAGTTCCAAGGACTTTGAATTAGCTGAATAAAGCGTTAATCAATAACAGAACTTTCTCGCATTTTATGCAAAATAATAATTCGATAGTGAAAGAGTAAAACGCTTTCGATATTTCTCAATTGAATAACAAGAATCAATTTTACGCAATAACAAAGTGGAATATTATCCAGATTTTTTTAAGCTGAGCGACCCCACAGGATCTTGAACTTCTCGAGTAACTATCAAAGATTTTACTTTGAAGTACCCAGGTGTATTAGATAACCATAAAGATTAAATTATACCCCTCCGCAAGTATATAAAGTGATCAGCTTCATTATACCCTATATTATGCATAATACTTACACGCGTGCAACAGCCAAATATACGACCACAAAGCCCCTTTTTATATAAAAGGGTTGTTCTTCTCAGTCTTATAACTAGAATTAGAATCACAATAACGAAATACAACGATTTCAATATCTAATCACTCTCTCGATCTAGCCGGAATAATTGGCATTGACCTCTCAATAATAATTGAGTTCTCTTCTCGAACCTATCAAATTTCAACAAATGTTCGTCTAGCCAAAACAATTAGCTACGACATATCTCAAAATGATTCAGTAATAGACAGAAATTAACTGTACTATTTGCAATCAATAATAACTTCTACGGATGTGAATAACCAACAACAGTTATTCCCCAAGCATATTCTCAAAATCAATAATTCAATTTGAATTAATAAACATGCACTAACTTCGAATAATCAACAATAATTCTCAGACGTGGTATAATCAGCAATAATTTACCACCACTATATTTAAAATGTAATAACTCGAGATTGAGTTAAGAAAACTTGCTTGATTCGTTGACTACTGCTACGCAATTTAGGTTAACTTCTTTTGTAAGACCTATCATTAATAAGATCGATCTCTTAATTAGCATCACATATCTTACACATCGCATGTAATCACATAATCAATCATTAAAGAGTACAACCATACTACCTTAAACTTAACACTTACTCGTTCATTTATAAGTTCTTAATATAACTCGATACACTATTTATGACTTCAGTATACTTAATATATCATTTCAGTTTCCATTTCAGCAAGCTAAAATGAAACTGACATCTCTTCTGACATTTCAGTTTCTTATTTCAGTAACCTGAAATGTTCATTTCAGTAACCTAAAATGTTCATTTCAGGAAGCTGAAATACACTATTCATGAAAATACAAAATCAGCTTATTATTTTTCTATCTTTTGGCCAATCATATATACATATATTCCATACACAAAAAGAATTTTTATAGAATTTTTTAATTTACTTACGTATTTTTCACAAATCCATTTCTAGTTAATTCCTTAAGAAATTAACTATCTCATGCTTAACTCCAAAAATTTCCAACTCTTGACGGGATCTTCCACATGTTAACGTGAACTTCCAGTTTAAATTCCGTGGTCATCGGAGTTATAGAACTCTGGTTATAGCATTTTTTGTTGGAAAAATGCAAATATTGAAATAGTCATAACTTGCTCAATTTAAGTCGGAATGAGCTCGTTTTTGGACACAAACTACTTTATAACATATATTTTGATGTCCCAAAAGACTAGATTTTATTACATTAATTAAGTTGCCGAAATTGCCCTTACAATTTTCGGAATGCCTACTTTTCCAACTTTTTTAGATTTTACTTCCTTTACTAAAATCAGCCCAAACCAAAATCTACAACTCCTTTTTACGTGATTCCACTTGAAAAAGTTAGAAGACTTGTATATCTAACTCCACAAATTGACCACACTCAAAAATTCAAAATATAAAGAGAGATATGGTCGTTTCTATTTCATACTTTGTTTTCCCAAAAATTGATTTTTCAATCTTTAGTGATTTTTAAGAAAACTTCCATATTTTCACATAAAACCAACATAGCTCATCGTATTAACTAAAAATAACTCATATACTTGTGGATCTAACATGATCCATAATCTAATTCACCAAATAATCAACAAACACAATATCAAACACAACCAAAGCTAAGAAAAATTTGATTTTTTATCTTTTGAAAAACATAACTCATATTTCTCACTTTAAATCTAACTTTTGATCCACAAAAGAGTTGGATCTAAACATGAAACACCTTTAAACATATGGACTTGAGGTTTTTAACCTCAAGATCAAGAATTCATACAATCAAAAATTAAATCAAAATAAAAAGGAAAATAATCTATATAAATAGGAATTATTTATACATTTGATTTTCCTTTCACTCCTTCTTCCTAATTTTGGTTAAGAAACTAAGAAACTTTAAAAATCCCTTTCTCTCTCCTACCCTTGCATACCCGGCCCTCTCTCTTATCTTTCTCTCTCTTTCTTTTGTTTAGCTAGTGAGGAAAGAGAAAAGATATAAGATGAAATTTGATTTGGTGGGTTATTAGATTAGATAGATATATTTTGTATATATCTTACATATCTATCTAAATCTTCCCATACAATTCTCTCTCCTTATCATGAATGTGGTAACTTGTAAGCAAAAACTTGCTTAAAGAATTGGATAAAGTGTTGGCTCCTTTAGTTTAGTGACACCTATAAAGTAGATTACCAACTAAAGTGAAAGCTAATCATGATATACATTTTTCCTTTCTCTCCTTGTGCAAAACCGGCCACTTGGCCCTCCTTTTGTCCATCCATTTCATTTTATTAATGCTTTATTAAATGACTAACATACCCCTCCCTAATTGGGCTTAAGCCTTGGGCCATTCATTTAATTCTTTTGGGCTTGCTAATTTTATTATTTAGCTTACTAACTAAAATACACTTGGGCTTCCACCCATAAATAAATTGGGCCATCATAATATTGGTCTCATTTATGATATATTGGGCTAGATTAATAACTTGATTGCTATTAAATCAATTAACTACAAGTCCAATGCTTAATTAAACAATTGGGCTACAAATTAATTCTTTGGGCCCTAAAATCAACTTAGTCCCACACTTTTAATTTTTTTATCTTACCCTAATCATTTAATTAGGGTTTCCATACACACATTTGTAGGTTAATTCTTTACTCAAATATCTTTAATTTCATAACCCAATTAGACTTGCTTTACTTAGGTTATAAAATTAATTAATTGAGATTTATAAAATAAATCTCTTAGGGTTAGTATATATTTAAATACTATCATTCTCACATATTATAACCCTTAGGTTATTTAATTATTATACCTAATATATATATTAGGTCACATAACTTTATTCTTAATTCTCTTTAGACACTAAATAAATATATACACATTCATAATACATATTTATTCAATCACGTACATAATTCACATATGTCATAACATATTCTCCTAGTGTATTAACTTAATAGCCCTAATTGACTTAATAAGTTATAAACACTCACATATTAATCAATACAATTATTATAACTGTATTTTCTACGAAATCCCTACCCATAACTAGGGTTAGGGTTTCTATTCTTTGTTAAACAAAATTATACTCATATTTCTCAGTCAATACATAGTTTGACCACTTTGATAAACTCGTATCACAAACACTCAGCACAATATTGATAATCAATATCAATATAAAAAAAATTATTCGAAAAATTTGAATTATATAAAATTCTGGGTTCTCACAAAAGCATAATGTAAAATAAAATTGATGGGGGAGTTGGGCCAAGTGGCCGGATATGGAGAGGAGAAATAAGGGGGGATGAATGTAATGATTAACATGCTTTAGTGGTTGAACCACTTTGATAGGTGTCACTTTTGTATTTGGCAAACACTTTGTTTATTCTTGCAAGCAACCTCTTTAATGATAAGGAGAGAGAGAGAGTTATTGGGAGATAAGATTAGATAGATCAAATCTATCTATAAATCTACCAAGATCAAATAATGTTTCCTTTCTTTTTTTTTATCTTATTCTTCTAAGTTATCTAAGCAAAGCAAGAGGGAGAGAGAGAGGGAGAGCCAAGAAATTCGGTCAAGAGGGAAGAAAGAGAGGGGAGAGTTTTCCTAAGTTTGATAGCTTCCTAATCAATCTTAGGAAGAAGAAGATGAGGGAGAAACTAAGGTATAAGAATAATCTCTAACTTTATTTTCTTTTCTTTTATTGAATTGATAGAAAGGGGGGTTTATGATTTTGAATTTTAAAATCTTTAATCTATGTGTTTTCTTGAGATTCATGTATGAATCTAACATATTCAAATGTTTGAAGTTGGATCTAAACTAAGACATGGAAACTAAGTTTTTCAAGAGTAAGAAAACTTAATTTTTCTTAGCCTTGGTTGTGTTTAATCTTATGTTTGGTGATTTTTGGTGAAATAGATCATGGATCATGATAGATCCATGAATATATGATGTATTGATATGTATTATGATTATTGATGATGGGTTATGTTGGTTATTAGGTGAGAATATAGAAGTTTTCTTAAAAATCAACAAGTATTGAAAAATAGATTTTTGTGAAAACGAAGTATGAAACGGAAACGACCATATCTCTCTTAATATTTTGAATTTTTGAGTATGGTCAATTTTTGGAGTTAGATATGTAAGTCTTCTAACTTTTCCAAGTGGAATCTTTTAAAAAGGAGTTATAGATTTTCGTGTGGATTGATTTTAGCAAAGGAAGTAAAATCTAAAATTTGAAGAAAAGTAGGCTGTTCGGGAATTTAAGGTGCTGTTTCGACCACTTAAGTTATGAAATAAAATCAAGCCTTTTTGGGCATTAAAATATATGTTATAAAATAGCTTGTGTCCGAAAATGAGCTCATTCCGACTTAAATTGAGCAAGTTATGACTATTTTAATATTTGGGTTTTTTCGACGAAAAATGCTATAACCGGAGTTCTATAACTCCGATGGCCACAAAATTTAAACTAAAAGCTCATGATAACATGTATAACATGCCGCCAAGTGTTGGGAATTTTTGGAGTTAAGCGTGAGATAGTTATTTTCTTAAGAAACTAACTAGAAACGGGTTTTTGAAAAATACTTAAGTGAGTTGAAAAATTCCAGAAAAATAGATTTTGTGTATGAAATATATGTATATATGTTTGAACAAAGAATGGAAAAATAATAAATTGATTTGATATTTTCATGAATAGTATATTTCAGCTTGGTGAAATGAACATTTCAGGATACTGAAATGGAAACTGAAAATGTTAGGAAGACAGTTTGGTTTTAGTTTACTGAAATAAAATATTGAGTCTCTTGAATAGTAAAAAGTTTACCGAGTTATAATAATAACTTAGTAAGCGATTAAGTATTAAGTCTAAAATTAGTACAGTCGTATTCTGCAATAGTTGATGTATAGTAGCTGGGCTAAACGACGTCTTCATATGGGGAAGGGATCTACGAATTAGTAACCGATCTAACTCGCTGTGAAAATATTGTAGACTAGACGGAAACTAATTTGTTAGTTGTTTGTGGGAAACCACTCAGTATACTATATTGAATATTAGTAAAGACTCGATGTGTGCTAGGTTTAGATATGTGTATATGTATAGTGTTAAGGTTATCTAATATTTGACAATGTGTTTAAATGTTAGATAGTTTACTTATAAGGTATGTTATGCTAATTGAAAGATCAATCTTATAATTGATAGGTCTTTACAGTAAAGCTATTAAATTATATTGCGTAGAAGTAATCGACGGTACATGCAAGTTTTCTCTAACTCAAACTTTGAGTTATATTTTAAAGCATGTTCGTGAATAATTATTGTTAATTATTCACATCTATACTGATTATTGATTCGCACATTGTGCATATTGTATATATTCATCAGGTATGAAAGGTTGATCACCTTCATTACCCTAAGGTTTAGATAAATTTTTTCATGTTCATTGTTGGTCATTCATTATTATTGATTCGGTCATTCAGTTATGAAAATTGATTCATGTTCTTTCTTCAATATTATACTGTTAAAAGTTTGTCAGCTTATTATTCTTTTCAATCTTGATATGTTTTCATTTGAACTTAAACTTGCTGGGCAAACTTTTTGCTCACCCTTGCTATATCATGATAAACATTTCAGATTAAAGAAGAAACTTCGGACACAGTTAAAGGCAAAGACAAGTTCCAGGATGGAATTATTATATGGTTAAAATGGTAATAGTATTGGATACAAATAATATTGTATGTCGTGTAGAATATGTGTATTAGGTTAAGGTTTCAGACCTTGGGAATTATGTTGTAAAAGTTATTGTATAAACAATTTATGTTTATATCTTTCCCAATAGTTAGAGAAATGATGTATCGTAACGTACCAGGTCCGAGGTTCTGGGGACCCGAATTTGGGGACGCTACACAATTGGTGATTGACTTAGGCCCAAATGGAATTAAATAAAAGCCCAAACTAATAACCAAACCCATGGGTTGAACAAATGGGTTAATGGGTGGGTAAAATCCATGGGGCAACCCATATGGTAACACATGGGAAGATATGTGGGATGGCATGCATGTATTGCATATGGCAACATGTCATAGCACATGGGAGACATAGGCAATACATGGGAGGTGGATGAGGTTTAGTATAATGACTATCTTACCCCAGCTCTTGAGAATTCTATATATACCAAACCATTTCAAATATTTCTCTCTCCTAAGTTATCATCTTATTTAACCAATACAAAGCTAAGAAAATATTGAGAGAGAATAAAGTGAGAAACAAGAAATCAAGGAGCCAAGAAGCTAGTTAGGTCTTGTTATCAAAGACAAATTCAAGAATAAGGAAGAACATCAAGAGGTATACCTATTTTAAACCTTAATCTTTATCTATTTTCTTTTAGAAGATTGATAGAGAAGTGAATTGGTGAATCATGTTATGTAAGGAGTAATAAGGATGGTTTTTAGTGGACTTCAAACACTAATAAGCCATGAACAAGTATAATCATAAGGATTGATTAAGAACTTAATGAAGAAACCATTAAAATCCTATGATTATAGTTTATAAACCATGGAAACCATTAAGACTTAAAAGTTTATATTGGTTAGAATTGTAAAGGAATAACCAATGGATTGATTCCATTTGGTTCGGAGTAAAAATCTTGAATAACAAAGTTATAGCGAAAGTTACGAGAATTAGACGTTAAACGTCGAAATCGTAAAATTCCCGGAATGGAAGTCAAAATTTGCCATTTAACTCGAAAACTTTGGTTTTCGATGGCGTAACGTATAATTAGGTAAATAATACTTGCGGGAGCAAGAACGAACGAATTCGGACTTAGATCAAAGAAATGAGCGTCGAACGTTCAGGAACGTTTAACGAACGCGTAAAAATGGACTAAGTGGAAAATTTCTCACCAACGGATTCATAAATTAATTTCGACTGGATGGAATCGTAGAACATGTTATATGTCAGCTAATGGTTCTGGAATGAACAAATTCTGAGTTTTAACGATCACGTTACGAGCTCCGAAATTTTATGTTTTGAAAAGTTTTTCTAAGGCTCAGGGCTGGTGCCGCAGCGCTGCACATGCTTAAGGTTCCAGCGCCGCAGCGCCAATCTGGGAGGAATTCTCTACAGGGATGGCGCCGCAGCGTGACTCTAAGGGTTAAACCCGGCGCTGCAGCGCCCTTAAGTGAAAATTTTTCGACACAGATGTTTGTTAACCTAACTTTTTACATGGTAATTATGGGCCAAGTTTATTGTTAATATACATGAAGAGAGTAGGACCCTTAAACAACATATTTAAGATCGATTTTAAGAATTAAACGTTGAATAAACGTATTTAAATTTAAAACTTAAGATGCAAAAACGTAAACTGTGTATCGTGTTCTAGTTTAACGCATGTCTTATGGTTACATAGTACATAATTGATATGCGTGATATGAAAATGATGAAGTACAAGGATAAAACTCATGTAATTTCTATACGAAATTCAACATCGATAATTCGGGAGAAGTTTGTCCGAATTATCTACTCAATTAGGGTTTCATCTATTATTGTGCTTAACGATGATCGATGAGATTCGACTTATGACATATGTATGTTAATAAGCCGCAACGAATGTTAAATAACTTAAATGAATGTTATTAATTTCATAATTTAGATAACCTATATAAGAAGGAGAAATTAGTTTACGCAAGGTATGTCAATTGTGGAAATCTCATTGGTATGCTATGTGTGTATGTCTTGTAGAAGTTGTAAAGACCGAGTTAAGTAAACTTAATGGATTAAAGATGCAAAGGCAAGTTTTCTAAACTCTTGTCTATGCTTTAAAGTTGGACAAGTTGTTAAGATGCATGATTTCCTATGCATGAACTATTATTGAATATTCGATGCCATTTGATTCGGCTAGACTTATACTTAAAGTATTTTGATTGATTTTTTCACAAATCTTTTAAAATATTCTTAATGTTGTTATCTTATGCCAATTGCTTTGGTACGGATTCAAAGGTAAGCCTGAGTATGAATAAACAAATGTTTTAAAGTTGTTTAATCAACAAGCACATGAGGTTGCTATAATTAAACGTAAATACGTTTAAGGATGAGTGTTGATCAACATAGAGTACTACAGGCTGATCACCTGGATGTGCTCGTAAGCTATATCGAACTTGTGGTCTCAGTGCCGGGTTGTTCTTTTCATGAATGATAACTAAATAAATGTTCAGGGTCGTTGACCAGCTCAGATTCCTAAGAGACTACAAGTCCTTGGGAATTGCTTTAAAGGAATCAAAATGCAATTTTGATTATTCGTAATACTTCATAACTATTATACAATTATTTAAGATGAAGTCATATGATTCTTGATTTTGTGGTTGCAGAATGTAATGTTAAACTTGCTGAGCTAGTTATGCTCATTCTTGCTTAAATTATATGATTTCAGCTAAAAGCGAATGGACCGAAGGATCCGATAAGGACAAGGGTAAGTCCAAGATGGATAAATAATTTATCCTTGTAATAACATAGTATTATTTTTGTAATGAATTATATTATGATACAGAACGAATGTAAGGTTATAAAGAACTTGCGAAGGGATTATTATAATATAATATTTAGAACACTTATGCATGTTATTGAAGTCTTCAATTGAATGTATGAGTAGATAGTAGCACCGCGTAGCACCATATATGTGGGTTGAAAGTACCCAGATTTGGGGGCTTCATAGGTCAATGCGACTTTGTATTAATTACATGGAGTTAAATAAGGTCACGATTAAAATAAGTATCCGTTGCCAAGGATCGAAGACCTGTTTGATCAGTTGAAGGGAGCTAGATATTTCTCGAAGATATATTTGAGGAGTGGGTATCGTCAGTTGAAGGTGAGATAAGAAGATGTACCGAAGACAGCGTTCAGGACTCGTTATGGTCATTACGAGTTTCTGGTGATGTCATTTGGTCTAACGAATGCTCCTGTAGCAATTATGGACCTAATGAACAGGGTGTTTAAGCCATTTTTGGATAAATTTATGGTGGTGTTCATCGATGATATTCTGGTGTATTCCAAAACCAAGGAGGAACATGTGAAACATTTAAAGGTGACAATGGAGGCATTAAGAAGAGAGAAGCTGTGACGCCCCCAAATCTATACATTCGTAGTATCAGAACTGGGGTTCACATTTATCCAAATACTATAGATATTCAATGAGATATAATTTCTATCCATCCAAGGTTCACAGTATCCCATAGCATATTACAATTCTTGACTAGAACTATTGCTGTGTTTGGATACCCTCACTGGGATAAATAGACTTTATCTTATAAATATCCCTTTCATATCAGTAGCTCATATCCATCCAAAATTCAGAGTATTAGCAATAACATGAATAGTCCATATTGCCAATACCCTCACTCAGATATATAATCACTAAGGATACTGTAATATTTTTAACTCGTACTACCAATCATCTAAATATGTATCAATACACGGTTGCAGAAAATAAAAGATGATAATATATATATTTATTCCAAATTCAATTACATGGTTCTCAACTTGAGTTCTTATTACAACAAAGAAGTCTTACAAGACTTGCAGTACATAAAGGCTGTAAATGAAGCTAATCTACGCAAGGTTCTTTCCACTATGTTTGTCAGATGTGCCAGGATTACCATCTAAAAATACAAAGGAAATAATTTGCAAGAATGAGCTATGACATGCTCAGTAAGTTTATATAACAAAAGATTTGATTTTCAAATGAACAAGAGTTCAATAATTTCACTGAGGGTTGACGACCATTTTTAAAATTTTTATTTCACTCAACCATTTCTAT
Source organism: Panax stipuleanatus (assembly GCA_020205555.1). Classification (NCBI taxonomy): domain Eukaryota; kingdom Viridiplantae; phylum Streptophyta; class Magnoliopsida; order Apiales; family Araliaceae; genus Panax; species Panax stipuleanatus. The sequence goes on from CM035115.1 coordinate 33,584,361, forward strand.
CAGTCACACAGACTTAAAAACTTGCGTATTCGGATCTGAGATAGGGGATCAACCTATTTAGTATCCTAGGACTATGCATATCATCGTACTTCTATTGTCTATTATAGACACACACATATAGAAAACCCCAATTTAGGGTAAATTCAACTCAGTATAGGATGCCTTACCAAAATAATTTGGTTTGACTAACAGTTTATGCTTGATAAACAATATTTCAATTTCATATGAATAAATGATTCATTTCTTAAGTCATGCTGAAACAATAGCAATAACTTTTTCAGTGATTATAATCAAGTTTCGGTAAAAGATATCGAAAGGTAATCAAGTAATCTCATAAGATTAAGTATAAAACTTGCGTAACATAGTACGTTTATATTCACAATGAAAAGATAAGGTTCGAACACTTGCAATTATGAAATAAGGTTCAGATACTTGCCTGTGCGAAGAACGTTTATCTAAAAATTACTTGAAGGGTTTAGAATACCTAAAAATATATTAAACATGTTTATAATAGTCATTAGTATTGATTGCAGTATCTAACTAATCAAACTAGACACGTTTGGTTTGTGTTCGATACCATTTTGGTGCTTTAAAACCTCACCGGATATTTAATAAGTTAAAAACTTGGTAAAACTTTATTTATAAACTTTATTATAATTTTAGATAATTTATTTATCATTATAATAATTTTCGGAAGCTTATAATAATTTTTAAATATTTATTTATTCATTGAAATGATTTTTAAATTATTAAATTTATACTAAAATAATTTTTAAATTATTTAGTATATTTATTAAAACCTTAGTTTTATTTTTAAATAACTTAAAATCATTTATTATGATTTTTAGAATATTTAAATCATTTTTAAATAATTACTTCTTATTTATAAATGATTTAACTAATTACTTTATTAATTAACTAAATTATTAATATATAAAAAAAATTATAAAATTTATGTCAAAATATTAAAATTTAATTATTATAACTTAAAATAATTTTTAAAACTGAAATTATAATTATTTACTAATTATTTCTATTTATTTATATTTATTTTAATTATTTTAACTATTTTCTATTTCTGTTCGTCGCTAAAGGTGTTCTTCAGCCTTGAAGAACATCCCTGGTCAAGGCCGAGAGGTCACTTTGACCAGTCTTGTTGCAACCTGTTACGATTTGATGTTGTTAAGTGCTTTGGTTTTATAGTGCTTATGTAGTACTACAACTAGGTATCAATATCAGACTCTAAACGACATCTAGCAGCAAGTTATTAAGGCTCAAAGAACCTGTCAGAGCGTTTCTGGGCTTTCTGGGTAACCCAGAAAGTCGATCAACGCTTTTGTGAGGCTCACCGACTTAATTCTGTGTATTAGATCTTTGTTTTAATGAGTGTAGTGTGTAGTATACATATCATACTTGAACGAGATAACACTGGTCAGGACCTAGTAACCTTATAAGGCATAGATTAAAGTCGGTCAAAGTCTTGTCAGAGACTGTTCTTCGTGTTCTTCATTTTCTGGGTTTTCCAAAAAGTGAAACCGTGAACAGTCAACGCATTTTGACCATAATTTTCGTTCATCATATGAATTTCTAAGCTGTTTGACTGCTCTCATGGTCTACTACTCATGTTAGGGTATAAAAACAAAGCACTTTTATCATCTAACAACAATCGGACACGAAGATCTGAGCCGGTCAAACGATCTTTCGAGATTTCTGGGAAATTTCTGGGTAACCCAGATTTCAGAATTTCGTGGTCGGTCAATGACCTTTGACCACTTATATCTTTCATTCTGTTAATCCCATGGACTTGATTCTTCTTTCAGATTACAGAGCTCATGATATACTACAACTAGCATATCATTAACACACCTAAATATTAACACACGAAGATCTACAGGCCCCGACATATGGCTGTCAGGCCTGTTCTTCACGATTTTTCAGAGTGTTAAAAACACCTATTTGATGCACCTAGATGTTATGAAATCGTGATTTATAAACCTAGAACACTAACTAGTATGTTATTACATATAACTAAACATCAAAACAACAAAACTAACATAACATCAAAGATCAATTGGAAAATTAGGGTTAATACCTTTCTTTCTAAAATTTGGCTATCTAGGCTTCGATTCTAATGTTGCTATTGACGGGGCTTGCTATAGAAGACAATATATGTATAGTAATAAGAGTTTTGTGTGTTATAACTCTGATCTTAGGCTTCTATTTATAGGATTTCAAAGTTAGGGCTTTTTGGTCTTTTTTAACCTACTTGCCTCCAAAAATATCCCATATCTAATCTTAAGTTGCTGACTAGCTGCTTGGGAACTTAGATTGGTGTCCAATTTCGAAGTAGGAGGTGACATGTGCCTTCTAAAAAACTTAAATGCTTATTAAATAGCTAATTTTGCCCTAATCTCCTCTAATCATGAATTAGGATTTTTATCTTTGCGTTTAGAATAACTTAATGAAGTTATTAACACCTAATTTAAGTTTACTTAACATAATTAGGGTTTAACATAACCTAATTAGGGTTTAATATAAGAACCGTGAATTTCATGAATAATTAAATTTTTTTTATTTGATATAATAAGAAAACGAATACGTATTGGAACATAAATGTTTATGAGTTATGAGATAAGTAATTCAATTATATTTGTATAGAGAATTGCGACGAACTCGTAGAATGCCTTGTGTGGCATGAGAATGAAAATGATGATGATTTAATTAATTCAAGAGAAAAATCAATAAGCGAAGGATTAATTAATATTACATTGTTAATTAATTGTTGTTATTAATGAGTAATTATTAATAGTATGTTATTGGGAATAACAAAACATTTACGAGTAAGTAATTGATTAATATGATAAGAGTTATATTTAATTGATTATTTGTTGAGTACAACACAGGTGATAGTTAATCATACAATAATATTATTAAGTGAACAATTAATCTATATTAATTGTTATATTGTTATTATGAGAAATATAATAATAATCTGTTGATTTAGTATTTTTGCAAGTAATAGTATAATAATAAGAAAATGATTTATAAGATTTGTATATATTAAACTATTGAGGAATGTGATTATTTATCATATAATAATAATTGATAAGGGTAAATTAATGAAGGAATTACTACGTGAACAATTAATTAAATATTAATTATTATTTAATGGTTATAAAATATTAATGGTGATTAATTAATAATATGTGAGTATTATTATTGCAAATAATAGAATAATAATAAGCAACTTGTTTATAAATATAATAAGACTTATATTTATTTAAATATGATAATTAATCATATAAATGTTAATTAATTGTTATGGAGATTGATAATTACATTGATTGATGAGGGAAGAATTAATTAATATTAATTGCCATTGTGAATAATAATCGAGTAGAGTTTATTTGCTCAATTAATTGATATGTGCAAAGGATGTGATAATAACATATAGTATGATACGTGTGTAGTGCAACACTTAAGCGTGACCATGCAATTATATATAAACTATATTATATAAGGCAATGTGGCTGTACATATTAAAATATATGTTATGAATACATCATGATGCTTATGTGACAATATGTATGTAAGTATACATTAAATCAATACATTATGAATATATTGTCAACAATTGTTGATTAATAGAATTTAATTGAATAATACATGAGATAATGTAATGTGAGAGTATCCGATTAAATTATGTTCGAAATTATAAATGTATATGGATTATATATTAAGAGATATACATGGACCCCAAACTTACTACATTGTATCATTGTTTCCTTATTTGAAACTACATTAGGATTCTAATGGAATTTGTATCCTAAGTATGTTATGTGTATATATAAGTCTATAGTATAATAGTTCACTCCCTACTTCCAAGTTGCTGAGATATAACATAATAAGAGGCTCATTCCTTTGCTCACGTGAAACACTCAAAAGCCTAGCCTACTTCTCTTCTCAAACTCAGCATTCATAGCCAATGATTCAATGGGGAGTGGGCATCATGATGGGATTCAACAACTCTCTCTTAACCTCCATATTCTTGCTCATACCAATGGATTGAAATTGCGTAGAATTGCATTACCTGGATAACTAAAATTTTATAAATATAGCTCTCTCCTTCACATATTTAATTGCTGAGATTTCCTAAGTATTGAGTTGAGAGCTAATATATATCAGTGATAGCATTTGAGAGAGTTCAGTTGAGTTAGCTTAACTCACCTAACAGACGTATTATATACCTTTCATGTTCTTCAGTTCACATTTCTGCAAATGCTCTAAATTTTTAATTCATGATTTTAGTTGGAGTTTATGATTTTATGATTTGATGATGTTAATTGATGGTTATAAGCTCATATATGTGTTAGTAAGGTAATATAGTTGATTTGATAGTTAATTCGTAGAAAGAATTGGGATTTGGCTTAGCTTCTGCCGAAGCAGAAGCAATCTACTTGATCCAGGCAACGGCGCAGCTGCGCCCTGGTTATACTGGGGTGCGGCACAGCTGCGCCAGTACCAGACTTGCGTTTTGTTGGCCAAGGCCCTGCGCAGCTGCGCCAGTTTTGAACTGGGGAGCTGCGCACCTGCGCCGGTCACTGATGCCAGATTCTGTTTCTGATGCAAAGCTGTCACGTATTAATTGTTTCATATGACTTAAAGCAAGCATACTAATAGGTTTAACATACCTATATGAGTATATTAACATGACATGTACATATGTTGCCATGATTTCATGCAAGATTAATGAAGCGACGTATAACGTTGAAATAAACTTAAAGTTTCCTAAACAAACTTTAACATGTGTGAACCATGACTATATTCTGACTTTGAGCATGTAAGTAGAACTTAGAAATGCATGAAGAATGTGATACCATGTATGTATATGTTTAATGATATAGGATTTATAGTTCCTTTGTTTATGACCAAACTCGTTAGACTTTGTGTTAGAGAACATTTTCAATAAAAGCTTGATATATCAAAGCAAATATGCATGAATACTACATGATGTACATTCTGATCTTGAGAAGATGTTAACATGACTTGACTACATATTATAAGAGCTTTAAAGTGATCTTGTATGTGTTGAATTGCATCGTTCAAGTTTAAAATAATTTTAAAAGCAAACTTGAAGATATTTTCAAACCAATTGTATTAGTATGAGTAGTTAAGAATCTAAGATAACATGTTTACGTTCGTTATGTCTCTAAACATGGTTCTTGTGTATTTAATATAATGGAAGTAAACCAAGCATGAGTTTGAAGCATGTTTCAAAGTATGTAACGATGATAGAAATACTATATTATATGAAAACTTACATGCATGCCTAAATCAAGCTAGGTGATCACCTCATATGTTTCAAATGATAAGCATGATAGGTAATATGGTTTCATGGCATAGAATGGACTTAAGTTATTAAGGGTATTAACTTAGAACCTATATCATGTAAATTTAAATGTGAAAAGGTTTTACAAACATAGAAGGACCCTTTAACATGTATATATGTTATCATATGTTGATACTTGAATCCGATCTTGACGGTTAACTTATAGAAATGCCATAACTTGCTAAATAAAGTATGTTTGGTACTAGTTGTGGCCTTATGTGATAGTAATAATATATGAGGATGTTTTACTTATAAAAGGAACTCTAGAGATAATAAAGACATAACCGATTAAGCATTGTGATGCCATACATGTTACTTGATTTCATGACGTCTTATATAATGATTTTATGCTACATGTGTATAAGTACGTAATAACGTACGTATAGGGTTATATGAATAAGTTAGAATCAAATGTGTATATTTAATTTACACGTCAAGTTGTGTATCGAATGTGCGTAGCTAATGGATATCCTATATATGTAACTATGTTATAATAGGATTCGAAAATTGTTGATTTACTTAACGTGGATAGACTACGCATAAGGCAAGTTTCCTGACTTACACTCATTTATAGTGCAAGTTTCCTGTCTTACACTCATTTATAGTGCAAGTTTCCTGACTTACACTCATTTATAGTGCAAGTTTCCTGACTTACAGTCATTTATAGTGCAAGTATCTGAACCCTACTTTTATTGTGTTGCAAGTATCCTATCCTTGTGGTTACTTATTCGAGGAACGTCGTAAGCAAGTTCCCTAACTTATATTCTTTCATTGTGCAAGTTTCCTGACTTACACTCATTTATAGTGAAAGTTTCCTGACTTACACTCATTTATAGTGCAAGTTTCCTGACTTACACTCATTTATAGTGCAAGTTTTCCATAAATATTTCAGTTAGGGCAAGGTGGAACCCCAGGACAGGACAAGTGCGAAGGCAAGGCTATGGAGTCGCTGTGTTTTTCTATATTAGGATGTTTCCGTTATGTTGTATTAAGACATATTTAAATGTTATGTATTAAGAAATGTTTGGTTTAAGTTATGAAATGTATTAGTAATAGTTTTGAGACTTGGGATAAGAATATTTATGTTATATCAATGTAAATTATTCTGTTATTCCATTGTTTGAGATTTTAGTTGTTATTAAAATTAGTACGTGATGATCGAATTCGAGATCAGTGACGGCCTGAATTTGGGGGCGTCACAGATTGGTATCAAAGCTGTAGGTTATAAACCTTAGGAGCGAGTCCTTAGACTATAACCTTAGAAGAATTTAGAGAGTAGAAGGAGATAAAACTCATGTAGAATTTTCTTAGAAAGCTAGTAGTGTTATAAAATATATTTTCATTCCATACAATGAAATTATGTTTTATTTGGAGATAATAATAAAGTTTATTAGTTATGTGATTATGGATGTCAGAGATAGGTAAACCTGGTAGGGTCATGGAGGAGGAACTATGTGATATACATGTGGTGTCCGCAACACCCCTTGAAGTTAAGCCTTTTTCAGCAGTAACCTTAACCTAGGAGGAGATGGAATCGGAATATAACCGGAAATCCACGGTGGAAGTTTTCTTTTAGGATTGAGACATGTTTGAGTTTCTTTAAAATGAAAAATAAGATACAATAGTGGGAGGCGAAGTTCCAGACCTTCAGATTAGTAACTAATAGATACAGACATGGTGAGAGTGAAGGTAGTTAGATAATACTCGTCGCGATAGATGTTTATAGATATGGAACAGTGTTGTGGATCCCAATTTTAGGGATAGTGTGGGAAATACCTTTCTAACCCCAACTTTAGTGGTACCCGAGAGGGTTATATAATTAGACTAGCAGATTGCTATACAATGTGATATGTTTTATGTGGCATGTTTTTATTAAACGTGCGTGTAGTAACCAGATTATGTTAAATAATAACAAGGGAGAATAGCAATAAAACTTATACGTCTTAAGAAGTATTAGATGTTTAACAAAGAGATGATAATACCATTTTATTTCTACGTAGAGAAATGTTAATACCCCAAGGAGGAGAGACTCGTCAAGCGACGGAGAATGGAGATAGGGAATTGAATCAAGAACCCTTACGACAATTGGTAGATCTTATAGTAAATGCTTTTGAAGAAGGAATCAATGATTATAATAAGAGACAGACGAAAACTTCAGAGGAAGGAAAAGATATTAATTTGACTAAAGAAAGAGAGGTTAATAATTCAAAGAAAGCGAACGAAGGAAGAATGGAAGAGAGTAGTAGTGGTAGTAGTAAGAATTTCAAGAGAAAATAGAATGAGAATAAGTATGTAAGAGAAGAAGGACAATCACGAAAGAAGAAGGTAGAAGACTATAAGAAATGTAGAAAGAACCACATGGGAGCGTGTTTGAAAGGAAAACATGTATGCTATAAGTGCGATGAGAAGGGTCATATTTCTCCTAACTGTCCTAGGGAGGAGAAAACCAAAGATTATTTTCCGTATGGATCTGAAAAACGTCAAATACGTAATTGGCAGAAGGAAACGAACAAGAAGGGAAACGGAAACAAAAAAAGACGGGACAACAACAACATCAACTACAATCCAATGAGAAGTTACCAAGAAGGACTCAAGAAAAAGAACAAGGTTTGCCCGAAATGTGGAAAGAGTCATCAAGGAGAGTGTTGGAAGGGATGAGGCATTTGCTATAGCTGCGGCCAGGAAGAGCATATTTCCCCGAATTGCCCAAACCCGAAGAAGATCGAAGGATGCTTCGCTTGTAGGTCAACGGATCATCAGGTTAAGAACTGCCCAAAGAAAGGAAGGAAGGAAGAAGACGGCAACAAAGGAAGCCATAGAGAGGAGATGACGATAATTAAACTAGCTCAATCGAACCAACCAATGCCACGTACGACTAACGTTATGATACATGATGCAGTGGTGTTCCAAGTTGTGATGTCAGGTGCGGTCTTAATCAATAATATAAATGCGTATATATTATCTGATTCGAGAACTATTTTTCCTTTTTGCATCTGAAGAACTGTGAGACGACTAAGATATCCCAAGAACGATTAGAAGATCCTTTGAAAATAGAAGTTGCGAATAAGGAAGTAATTCCCGTAGCAATTCGTTTACTATACTTGTTGCACATAAATTAGGGGATGTAAACTAAGCGTAGACTTTATTTCGATCAAATTAGGGGAGTTTGATGAGATACTAGAAATGGACTTATTACATAACCATAGTACGATAATTGACTGTTAGAAGAAAAAGTGTGAGCCTTCAGACTCCAAACCGGTCTAAGGTAGTTTTATGGTAGCTCGTCGCTTAGGCAACTTTGTTACTTTACGATGATGCAGGCCAAGGGATTGTTAAGAAAAGTTTGTATAGACTGTTTCACCATATTGTAGATACTAAGAGAGCGAGAGTAGAACTAAATAATGTATTAGTAGAACCAGAATTTCAAAACGTATTCCCAGACGATCTGCCCGGCCTTCCGCCAGACAGAGAAAAACAAGTCGTAATAGATTTAGTACCGGAGACTGCACTGATTTTGAAAGCACCTATCTTATGGCGCCGGTAGAAATGAAGAATTATTAATACAATTGCGAAAAATTTTAGATAAAGGATATATTCAGTCGAGTGTGTTTTCCTTTAGGGAGCAACAGTGTTGTGAGTCAAGGAGAAGGTTAGTTTTAGGGCACGTCAGATCCTGCAGAATTGAAGGCAGTAAGTAATTGGGAGCAGACGAAGACTACCATTGCGAAATTCTCTCTCACCTAGAAAAGGCGAACGTAGTAGCCGATATGCTAAGTAGGAAAAAGGGAATGGGGAAATTATTCAAATTGATAACTCGAGAGGAACTAATCAGGAAGATGAAAAGACTGAAAATAGAAGTGAAGGGACCTAGAGAGTCCAAAGGGAAGTTTATAACGGAGGTTTGTCCAACGTTGTTGGATAGAGTAAAGGGATAACAAGATAAAGATAAAAAGTGAAAGAAGATAAAGAGGAAAAGTTCAGAAGAAATAATAATGGTATCTTGAAATTTGTAGATCGAGCGTGAGAGTCAACCGTAACTAAAATTTACGAGATAAGAGTTTTCATGAGGCATATAGTTGGACATAGTTCGTTCACCCAGGAAACACGAAAACGTACCGGGATCCACGAAGACACTATTGGTGGTCTATATGAGACGAGAAGTTATAGAATATGTCGATCGATTGAAAAAGACGACACACTCCCTACCGATGGATATTCGATCTAATTTAAATCAATTAGCGAAATAATCGTTTTGCAATACGGAATATTGGTGTTAATAATTTCCAATCGAAACCCGCGCTCCACTTCAAATTTTTGAAAAAGCTTGCGTAATGGATTTCAAAGGTAAATTTGGGATATCATTTACCCTTAGTAGAATTCGCTTATAGTATTAATTATTATACAAATATCGGTAAGCCATCGTACGCAGCTCTCCAGAAGAAAGTGCAGAACACCGCTATGTTAGGATAAGGTCAGAGAACGACGACTTCAATTGGGACAGGATTTAGTACGACGAATGGCAGACGATGTGAAGACAAAAAGAGCCAGATTAGTAGCAGCTTAAGATCAACATGGGAAATACGCAGATTGCCATCGTCATAATCAAGATTTTGGAAGACGGTAGTTTTGTATTTCTTAAATGTTTCCCTTTGAGGGGAAGATAAGATTAGGTAAGAAAGAAGAATTGAGTCTGAGGTTCGTGAAACCTTTTGAAGTATTGAAGAGAGTAGGCAAAGTGGCGTACGAGGTAGCCTTATCTCTTGAACTGGAACATATCCATAGTGTGTTCCATATTTCTGTCTTACAATCATATAAACCTAATTATAAGCGTGTAACACCCTATGAACCCATTCGAGTAGGGAAGAATCTGACATATGAAGAATTCCTATCCAAATACTAGATAGGAAAGAACAGATATTAGGAGATAAAATTATATCTTCTATGATAGCGCTTTGGCGATACCACGATGCCAAGGACGCCACGTGGGAATTAGAAAATAGGACGACGAGGGACTATCCCCATCTATTTGTGTAACCTTGTACCAATTCCGAGGACGGAATTTTTATAAGGGGGGAGGATGTAAGAACCGTGAATTTCATGAATAATTAAAAAATTTCTTTTATTTGATATAATAAGAAAACGAATACATATTGGAACATAAATGTTTATGAGTTATGAGATAAGTAATTCGATTATATTTATATGGAGAATTGCGACGAACTCGTAGAATGCCTTGTGTGGCATGAGAATGGAAATGATGATGATTTAATTAATTCAAGAGGGAAATCAATAAGCGAATGATTAATTAATATTACATTGTTAATTAATTGTTGTTATTAATGAGTAATTATTAATAGTATGTTATTGGGAATAACAAAACATTTACGAGTAAGTAATTGATGAATATGATAAGAGTTATATTTAATTGATTATTTGTTGAGTACAATACAGGTGATAGTTAATCATACAATAATGTTATTAAGTGAACAATTAATCTATATTAATTGTTATATTGTTATTATGAGAAATATAATAATAATATGTTGATTTAGTATTTTTGCAAGTAATAGTATAATAATAAGAAAATGATTTATAAGATTTGTATCTATTAAACTATTGAGGAATGTGATTATTTATCGTATAATAATAATTGATAAAGGTAAATTAATGAAGGAATTACTACGTGAATAATTAATTAAATATTAATTGTTATTTAATGGTTATAAAATATTAATGGTGATTAATTAATAATATGTGAGAATTATTATTGCAAATAATAGAATAATAATAAGTAACTTGTTTATAAATATAATAAGACTTATATTTATTTAAATGTGATAATTAATCATATTAATGTTAATTAATTGTTATGGAGATTGATAATTACATTGATTGATGAGGGAAGAATTAATTAATATTAATTGCCATTGTGAATAATAATCGAGTAGAGTTTATTTGCTCAATTAATTGATATGTGCAAAGGATGTGATAATAACATATAGTATGATACGTGTGTAGTGTAACACTTAAGCGTGACCATGCAATTATATATAAACTATATTATATAAGGCAATGTGGATGTACATATTAAAACTATATGTTATGAATACATCATGATGCTTATGTGACAATATGTATGTAAGTATACATTAAAATAATACATCATGGATATATTGTAAACAATTGTTGATTAATATAATTTAATTGAATAATACATGAGATAATGTAATGTGAGAGTATCCGATTAAATTATGTTCGATATTATAAATGTACATAGATTATATATTAAGAGATATACATGGACCCCAAACTTACTACATTGTATCATTGTTTCCTTATTTGAAACTACATTGGGATTCTAAGGAAATTTGTATCCTAAGTATGTTATGTGTATATATAGTCTATAGTATACTAGTTCACTCCTTACTTCCAAGTTGCTGAGATATAACATAATAAGAGGCTCATTCCTTTGCTCACGTGAAACACTCAAAAGCCTAGCCTACTTCTCTTCTTAAACTCAGCGTTCATAGCCAATGATTCAATGGGGAGTGGGCATCATGATGGGATTCAACAACTCTCTCTTAACATCCATGTTCTTGCTCATACCAATGGATTGAAATTATGTAGAATTGCATTAACTGGATAATTAAAATTCTATAAATATAGCTCTCTCCTTCGCATTTTTAATTGCTGAGATTTCCTAAGTATTGAGTTGAGAGCTATTATATATATCAGTGATAGCATTTGAGAGAGTTCAGTTGAGCTAGCTTAACTCACCTAACAGAGGTATTATATACCTTTCATGTTCTTCAATTCACATTTCTGCAAATGTTGTAAATTTTTAATTCATGATTTTAGTTAGAGTTTATGATTTTATGATTTGATGATGTTAATTGATGGTTATAAGCTCATATATGTGTTAGTAAGGTAATATAGTTGATTTGATAGTTAATTCGTAGAAAGAATTGGGATTTGGCTTACCTTCTGCCGAAGCAGAAGCAATCAACTTGATCCAGGCAACGGCGCAGCTGCGCCCTGGTTATACTAGGGTGCTGCGCAGCTGCGCCAGTACCAGATTTGCGTTTTGTTGGCCAAGGCCCTGCGCAGCTGCGTCAGTTTTGAACTGGGGAGCTGCGCATCTGCGCTGATCACTGATGCCAGATTCTGTTTCTGATGCAAAGCTGTCACGTATTATTTGTTTCATATGACTTAAAGTAAGCATGCTAATAGGTTTAACATACCTATATGAGTATATTAACGTGACATGTACATGTGTTGCCATGATTTCATGCAAGATTAATGAAGCGATGTATAGCGTTGAAATAAACTTAAAGTTTCCTAAACAAACTTTAACATGTGTGAACCATGACTATATTCTGACTTTGAGCATATAAGTAGAACTTAGAAATGCATGAAGAATGTGATACCATGTATGTATATGTTTCATGATATAGGATTTATAGTTCCTTTGTTTATGACCAAACTCGTTGGACTTTGTGTTAAAGAACATTTTCAAGAAAAACTTGATATATCAAAGCAAATATGTATGAATACTACATGATGTACATTCTGATCTTGAGAAGATGTTAACATGACTTGACTACATATTATAAGAGCTTTAAAGTGATCTTGTATGTGTTGAATTGCATCGTTCAAGTTTAAAATAATTTTAAAAGCAAACTTGAAGATATTTTCAAACCAATTGTACTAGTATGAGTAGTTAAGAATCTAAGATAACATGTTTACGTTCGTTATGTCTCTAAACATAGTTCTTGTGTATTTAATATAATGGAAGTAAACTAAGCATGAGTTTGAAGCATGTTTCGAAGTATGTAACGATGATAGAAATACTATATTATAGGAAAACTTACATGCATGCCTAAATCAAGCTAGGTGATCACCTCATATGTTTCAAATGACAAGCATGATAGCTAATATGGTTTCATGACATAGAATGGACTTAAGTTATTATCGGTATTAACTTAGAACCTATATCATATAAAATTGAATGTGAAAAGGTTGTACAAACATAGAAGGACCCTTTAACATGTATATATGTTATCATATGTTGATACTTGAATCCGATCTTGACGTTTAACTTATAGAAATGCCATAACTTGCTAAATAAAGTATGTTTAGTACTAGTTGTGGTCTTATGTGATAGTAATAATATATGAGGATGTTTTACTTATAAAAAGAACTCTAGAGATAATAAAGACATAACCGATTAAGCATTGTGATGCCATACGTGTTACTTGATTTCATGATGTCTTATATAATGATTTTATGCTACATGTGTATAAGTACGTAATAACGTACGTATAGGGTTATATGAATAAGTTAGAATCAAATGTGTATATTTAATTTGCACGTCAGGTTGTGTATCGAATGTGCGTAGCTAATGGATATCCTATATATGTAACTATGTTAAATAGGATTCGAAAAGTGTTGATTTACTTAACGTGGACAGACTACGAATAAGGCATGTTTCCTGACTTACACTCATTTATAGTGCATGTTTTCTGACTTACACTCATTTATAGTACAAGTATCTGAACCCTACTTATATTGTGTTGCAAGTATCCTATCTTTGTGGTTACTTATTCGAGGAACGTCATAAGCAAGTTCCCTAACTTATATTCTTTCATTGTGCAAGTTTGCTGACTTACACTCATTTATAGTGCATGTTTCCTGACTTACACTCATTTATAGTCCAAGTATCGGAACCCTACTTTTATTGTGTTGCAAGTATCCTATCCTTGTGGTTACGTATTTGAGGAACGTCGTCAGCAAGTTCCCTAACTTATATTCTTTCATTGTGCAAGTTTCCTGACTTACACTCATTTATAGTGCAAGTTTCCTGACTTACACTCATTTATAGTGCAAGTTTCCTGACTTACACTCATTTATATTGCAAGTATCTGAACCCTAATTTTATTGTGTTGCAAGCATTATATCTTTGTGGTTACTTATTCGAGAAACGTCGTAAGCAAGTTCCCTAACTTATTCTCTTTCATTGTGCAAGTTTCCTTGAAACCGTTCTTGTATATTAATTGCAAGTATCTGACTACTCTTTTATTGAGCAAGTATTTGATTCATACTCTTTATTGAACACATATTCGAGCTTGTACTAACTTTGGTCGTACGAGTAAATAGGTGCTATAATAATTCTTGCCTTATAAACTTATGTTTCATAGTTTGATTTAAATCACGATTATATTCTTCGAATTATTGTTGCGAGTATTGAACTCATAATTTGTTTTTATATACATTGTTGAAATTGTCTACGCCATTTAATTCGGCTAGACCAATATCATGAATTAGAAAGCAATCCACACCAATTGCCTTGGTGCAGACTCTTATAAATTGACTGAGTTGAACAACCCTTGTAAAAAAGGGAAATATATAGTCGGGGTGCCGACAGTGGTGTGACAGGTTATGCATAACTCCAGGTATGACAGGCTGATCCACTAATTGTACTTGGTTGGGTTACTAGAAATATTTTTGGTGATTCTAGTAGAAGTTCGTGGTTCTTAGTGACCACTCAGTATCCAGTATTTATTAACTTGAAACTTTGAATTCATTGGATTCATTATTAATCTTTGGTCCACAGCGACACTCAGTGATATCTATTCATTCACTTGAAATTGTTGAAGCTTTTAATAACTTCTCGACCCGTAGTGGTCCTTATTCAACTTCACGGAAAAGATTTGGAAGTCATTGCTATTTATTTTGTTCACAACATTCTTATTTGAAATCCTGAGCGATTAATTACCATTTTTCCCTTGAGATTTAGAACTGTATATATTCTTGTTCACATTTATTGGCGTATTACTTGCTGAGCAAATTTGTTGATTACTCTTGCTTCCCATAAACATTTCAGTTAGGGCAGGGCAGGGTGGAACCCCAGGACATGATAAGTGCAAAGGCAAGGCTATGGAGTAGCTGTGCTTTTCTATATTAGGATGTTTCTGTTATATTGTATTAAGACATATTTAAATGTTATGTATTAAGAAATGTTTGGTTTAAGTTATGAAGTATATTAGTAATAGTTTCGAGACTTGGGACGAGAATATTTATGTTATATCAATGTAAATTATTCTGTTATTCCATTGTTTGAGATTTTAGTTGTTATTAGAATTAGTACGTGACGTGATGAACCGAATTCAAGATCAGTGACGGTCTGAATTTGGGGGCGTCACATTTAATTTCCTTAATTAGGGTTTTTAGGATTTGCAAATTAGGGTTAGGGTTTCCTAAATTAGGTTTAGGATTTTCTAATCTATTATTAGGGGTTTTTAATTTAGGATTTTAATACCTAATTCTTTTCAACGCATAACAAAGCATTTTGTCAATATAAGCATGACAAATCATTTTACTAATGTAAGCATGACAAAGCAGCTTGACAAAATAATATACCAAAAAGTCCAAAAATGAAATAAAAATTTTAAGCACGAGGTGTCAAGCACGTCAGTTTTCGGAGAAAAAATATTTTTGACCTAAGTCTTTAATAATGTAAATAATAACATGATACAGAACCAGAACAGAGTGATTTTATTGAGAGTAGAGAATTTTACATAGTCGAGTCTTATTAGGGTTTCGGGATCTTACATTCACCCCCTCTAATAAGAATTTCGTCCTCAAAATTACGGTATAGGTTAAGTAAATATGTGGGGATAGTTCTCTCGCATTTTATCTTCGAGCTCCCATGTTGCCTCTTTAACGTTCTGATTTTTCCAGATTACCTTAACTGATGATATCACTTTATTTCTTAGGATTTGCTCTTTTCGGTCGATGAACTAAATAGATTCTTCTATATAAGATAGATCCTTTTCGATTAAAATAGGTTCGTAACTTATAACATGTTTGTAGTCAGGTTTATATGGTCGTAATACGGATACATGAAACACATTATGGATATGGTTCAGGTTAGGAGGTAAAGCTATTTCATAAGCCACCTCTCCTATCATTCTCAAAATTTCAAAAGGTCCAATGAATCGTGGACTTAATTTTCCCTTCTTGCCAAAATGTAGCTTGCCTTTCCAAGGGGTTACTTTCAAGAATACGTGGCTTCCAACATTAAAGTTCCGCTCCTGTCGATGTGGATCAGCATACTTTCGTTGTCGACCTTGAGATGCTTGCAATCTTCCTCGTAAAAGTTGAATCATTTCTATAGTTTGTTGAACTATCTCAGGTCCTAGCATTTGTCTTTCCCCGACCTCGTCCCAACACAAAGGTGTTCTACACTTTCTACCATATAGAGCTTTATAGGGTGGCATACCTATGCTAGCATGATAACTGTTGTTGTAGGCAAATTCTACTAAAGGTAATTAATCTTCCCAACTCCCTTTAAAGTACATAACACAGGTTCTTAACACGTCTTCTAAAGTTTGAATGGTCCTCTCACTCTGCCCATCTGTCTGCAGGTGATATGCTGTACTTAAACTCAACTGAGTTCCTAGGTGTTTTTGAAGACTTCCCCAAAAGTTTGAAGTAAATCTTGGATCTCTATCAGATACTATGGAAACAGGAACTCCATGCCGAGAAATAATTTCTTTTATATATAGATTGGCAAGTTGATCTAAGGTATGAGTAACTTTGATAGGCAGGAAATAAGCTGATTTGGTAAGTCTATCTACTATTACCCAAATGGCATTGTGGCCTTTCTGTGTAGTAGGAAAGCCTACCACGAAATCCATGGTTATATGTTCCCACTTCCACTCAGGAATTGGTGAGGGTTGTAATAATCCACTCAACTTTTGGTGTTCAGCCTTAACCCTTTGACATGTGAGACATTTACTGACCCATTACGCTATTTCCCTTTTCATATTATATCACCAAAAATACTGACATAAGTCCCTATACATTTTCGTACTACCTGGGTGAGCGACAAACTTTGAATTATGAGCTTTATTTAAGATTTCATCTTATATTGATTGGTCAGATGGCACCCAAACTCTATTCTCATATCGTAGTACTCCATCCTTATCAACTCAGAATTTAACATTCTTTATATGAGTTATATCGGATTTACATTTTTGACACATCTCATCCTTCTCCTGTATTTCTTTAATTCTCTCCAATAGGGTCAGAACTCCCTCTAGAACAAATAGTTTTTGGGTAGAGGTAGTTGGAACTCTTACCTCTATTTTGAGTTTATCAAAGTCTTTTATCAATACCTCGTTGTCTGTTATCATGTTCAATTTCTCCTGGTTCTTTCTACTCAATGCATCTGCCACTACATTAGCTTTTTCGGGATGATATAAGATTTCACAGTCAAAATCCTATATCAGTTCTAGCCATCTCCTCTGCCTCATATTCAACTCTTTCCATGTGAAAATATATTTGAGACTTTTGTGATCCGTATATATTTCGCACTTCTCCCCATACAAGTAATTCCTCCAAATTTTTAGAGCAAATGCCACTGCAGCTAACTCTAGATCATGAGTAGGATACCTCTTTTTATAATCCTTGAGTTGTCGTGACGCATAAGCTATCACTTTTCCATGTTGCATCAACACACAACCCAATCCTTTGTGTGACGCATCACTATAAACCACAAGGCCTCCTGTATTATCTAGTAAAGATAGCACACTACAAAAAAATTACAATTTTGCAACAAACGGTTATCGTTGCTAAATGTGTGAAATGCCGTTGCTAAAGGTCATTTGCAACGATTTTTCGGTCGTTGGACAATTCGTTGCGCAATGAGCGTTGCAAATTGTCTAGTAACGAATTATTTTTTTTCGTTGCTAAAAGTGAGATTTTTAGCAAAGAAATTTGTTTTCGTGTAAAATCATATATCATTTAGCAACGAAATGTTTTGTAGCAAAATTATTAAGAAATTGTTACTGAAAAATAACTTTTGTTGCAAAATTCGCCTAATTGGCAACGAAAAGAATCTTTTTTTGTGCTAACAAAAATGAAATTTGTTGCGTTTGATACACATTTGCCAACGATATTTGTCGTTGTTGAACAATATGAAAATTGTTACCTTAACCGACTTTCGTTGCTGATTGTATATGTTTTGGTAACGATGTTCGTTGCTAAATGTGCATAATAAACCAGTCATATATTAATTTGCAACGAAATTATTTGTTGTCATTGGTTTTGTTCTAGATAACTATGATCAATTAGCAACGATATTATACGATGCTGATTGTATTTCGATAGCAACAAAAGTTGTCATTTAGCAACGACACTATATGTTGTCGTTTGCTTTCCTGTGCAACGAAAATTGTTATGATTTACAACGATATAAATGTTGCCATATTCTTTTATTTATAGCAACAATATCCTCCACGTTGTAATTAGGTTAACTTTTTGTTGCCAAAAAATTAAATTTTAATGTCATTACCAACAAAAACGTGCCGCTATATAAAATTAGGAAAATTTGTTGGTAGATCCTTTGTGGTATGCTGCTTTGGTAACGAAATTGTGACACCCCCAAATCCGGGTACTTCAATTTCCACGGGACTTGGTGTTCACTGTACAAATATCATCTATCTATCTACCCATAGTAAATGCAAACCATGAAATAAATAGAAATAATCCTCCCCTTATGGGGTTACAACATCTGAAAAGAAATACATCAATCCCAGGTCGTACTTAACCTTAAATATCAAATGCGGAAATATAACTAATTAAATAAGTTTTACACAACTTTAACATAAGTCTGAAACATAAACACATAAAATAAACAACAAGTCTTCATCACTTGTTGACTTTGCCCTTGCCTTTGCTAGTAGAAGGCTCGTCAGACCTTTCGTTCTTAACTGCAATGTTATTATTACGCAAGAGTGAGCACGGTTGCCCACAAGTATAATAATATGACAACAATATAATAACATGCGAGTGAATCAAGGACATCTGAATAAAGAAACTCAACTTTTGACTCGAGGATAAATAACAGGAATCAAAATATCATCTGAGGGTCATAAGACCTTGAACTATGTCCTAGGTTGTAAAGTGTTTATACTTAAAACCTTTAACAGTCATAAGACTATGGACTCTACTTCTCGTACTTAGGGGGATCAGCCCTTAGTACCATATTGTGCACAATATCTCAACGCTAAAGCGTAAATAATCCCCTTTTACAGGGTTGTTCATCTCAGTTTTGACATCAGAGTCCGCACCAAAGGAAGTTTGGTTTGGATAAGCTCAATAAGTATTTTGGAATTTAGAACGTTCATCAACTATGGACTAGTCGAATCAATAAGGGTTCACTAGTCCTATAAGGTTCAACAATAACATCGATATTCAACTTGAATAATAAATCTCAAGAGTATACAATCGAATAAGTATTGTATCACTGAATCATGCTTTTAAAAGAGTTACAATATGTAATATGAATTTCGAACTTGAACAATTAAAAACACGAGCTTACTCGATATAGAAACACAAGTCTAAGGCTTAATAAATGAATAAATTAGAATTTAGGGAACTTGCTAAATCAATAAATTAGGGATAGGATACTTGCCTCTTGCACAAGCTACAATTATAATTCACGTTCTTTATTACATCCTACATATCAATACGTTCACAATACAAATTAATCAATAACTCGAT
This sequence comes from Panax stipuleanatus, assembly GCA_020205555.1. NCBI lineage: Eukaryota > Viridiplantae > Streptophyta > Magnoliopsida > Apiales > Araliaceae > Panax > Panax stipuleanatus. The sequence continues at coordinate 33,604,318 of CM035115.1, forward strand.
ATACGTATCGAATCACACACATCGGTCTTGAGCACGTTATTGGACTATACAATTAACGATTCAAGTCATGTAATTAACTTATTAATTACTCACGTAATATAAGTTATTAACCTCTTATTATATGTTTAGCATATCTTTATGTTCATTACATTAGGTTTTAAACCACCTCTTAGAACACACGAACACTTAGCAAAAAAATTTCAAATTTCTGCAAGGGGCGCGGCCGCGCGCCAGTTACCCTTGGGACCAGCGCGGCCGCGCGGCAACGCAGACCCAGATTTCCAGTTCGCGAATGACACACAGAGCAACCCAAATAAATCCAAATTAAACTAACGAAATGAATTTAAGGCTACCCATGAGATATAGAATTTACAGAAACATCATACCATGTTCTAAGCATGCTTTTAACACTTTAAATCACGGAATTACACAAATCACAACATTTAATTTCACTATTTTCAATATTTTATAAAGTTTTGAAAGAAAACAAGAATTCAACGTTACGGATTCGTTATAACACCGAATCCGTTCGTTTAACTTCCATTTTGTTCGTTTAAATGTACACAATCACATTCAAGTGTTAATTTAAGTTAAATAAACGCATAAGGTGTGTAAATTTTGTACGTAAGGGCCATATGGGCCATATGTACAATTTCTACACTCTGTAACTTTTGAAAAATCAAATTAAGCATAACTACATGGATTTAATCGCACTAAATCATGCATACATGATATACAACATGTTATGATCATACAATAACACATATAAAATCATATCATACATTAATTATCAAATTAGTTATTCACAGAGAATCTAACATACGTTAATGGAAAACTTTAAGAACTTGAATTTAAAAACTTAGGAGAAGGAATTACCCTTGCTAGTTTGTGAAGATGATTCAAGGATGATGATATAAACTTTTCAAATTCTTCTTCCTCAATCTTTTCTCTCAAAATTCTCTCTGATATGAATATATGAATTGATATAGTATATATGTATATAAGTATAATACGTATAATATATAATGGGTGAGTGGTTGTCAGTTGGTCCCTTAGTGGGTTAACTGACCAACTCCCCTTAAGGCCTTGTTTGGCTAGCTTAAGGAATCCCTTCTCATTTATTTTAATTAATTTATTATAATATAGTTAATTAATGTCACACCCAATTAAATCAAATAATGCTATTTAAATCAATTAAATAAAATAGCATAAATCTACATTAAATCACATAATCACATAATTAAAATTCTTATTTATTAATTATGTCTAATCATAAATCTCTAATTAATTAATTAAATTAATTAGAATAACATTATGCTTATTAATTAATATATTAATCAAATAAGCTCAATTAAATACATACTTTGAATATAAAAATTCACCACATTAATTTAACTAATGTGACACATATAATTAAATTAATCTACCACAAATTCATCAATTAATTATTTAACTCAATAATTAAATCATCAAAAAATATTTATTTAATTCAATAAATATTCATAATAAATTACAAAAATCTTGTTTGTCACATCTTTCCCCCCTTAAAAGGATTCTGTCCCCAGAATCACGGTTCAATTAAATTTCGTCCCGTTACATTCTCCCCCCCTTACAAAGATTCTGTCCCCAGAATCGCATAAACAAAAAAAATTAAGTAAATAAATCTGGGTAATTCTTCATCATATGCTCTTCGAGTTCCCACGTAGCTTCTTCAGCATTGTGGTTCCTCCAAATTACCTTAACAGAAGGTATAATTTTATTTCTGAGGACTTGCTCTTTCCTGTCAACAATCTGAACAGGAATTTCTTCATAGGATAAGTCTTTCTCAAAATGTAGGGGTTCATATTCAATCACATGTTTGTAATCGGGTTTGTAGGGGCGTAAAACTGACACATGAAAGACGTTGTGGACATTCTCAAGCGCCGGAGGTAAGGCTACCTCATACGCAACTTCTCCAATCCTTCGCAGTACTTCAAAGGGTCCAATGAACCTTGGGCTCAATTTTCCCTTCTTACCGAATCTGATCTTCCCCTTCCAGGGAGAGACTTTCAAGAACACATAGCTACCCGATTCAAACTCAACGTTCTTACGGTGTGGATCGGCGTATTTCTTCTGCCTATCCTGAGCTGCTACCAGTCTTGTTCTGATCACTTTGACTATCTCTGCTGTCTGCTGTACCAGTTCTGGACCTAATAGTTGTCTCTCGCCAACTTCATCCCAGTATAGCGGGGTTCTGCATTTTCTTCCGTACAACGCTTCGTAAGGCGGCATGCCAATACTAGCGTGGTAACTGTTGTTGTAACCGAATTCCACAAGCGGTAGGTGATCATCCCAATTTCCTTTAAAATCCATGATGCATGCTCTCAACATATCTTCTAATGTCTGGATCGTTCTTTCACTCTGCCCATCTGTCTGAGGGTGATAAGCCGTACTCATTCTCAACTGTGTCCCCATGCATTCTTGTAGTCGCTTCCAGAAGTTCGATGTGAAACGCGGATCTCTGTCGGAAACAATTGACACCGGAACTCCGTGCCTCGAAACAATCTCTTTCACATATAGCCTTGCCAACTGGTCTAAGTTGAATCTGATTTTAATCGGAAGGAAGTGTGCGGATTTCGTCAGTCGGTCAACGATAACCCATACTGCGTCGTAGCCTTTCTGAGTCGTCGGAAGGCCAACCACGAAATCCATCGTAATGTGTTCCCATTTCCATTCTGGGATTTCCAGGGGTTGTAGCAAACCACTTGGTCTCTGATGTTCTGCTTTCACTTTCTGACAGGTTAGACACTTTGCAACACACTCAGCAACATCTCGTTTCAAATTCGGCCACCAGAAGTGCTGTCGAAGATCCTGGTACATCTTGGTACTACCGGGGTGAATTGAATACCGTGAGCTATGAGCCTCTCTCAAAATGTCATCCTTAATTTCTGGCACTGACGGTACCCGAACTCTATTCTCAAATCTCAGTAGTCCCTCACTGTCTATCTTGAATCTCGGTTCGGTTCCTTCAGATATCTTTTTCTTAACCTTCTCACATTCTTCGTCCTGAAGTTGAGCTTCCTTAACTTTATCCAATAGGGTTGTACCAGCTTGAATCTGAAACAACTTCTCGTCAATCTCCATCGAATACTTCACTTCCAATTTCAGCTTTTCCATTGCTGAAATTAGTTCCTCCTGAGTAGTCAACATCATCAATTTCTCCCGACCCTTTCTGCTTAAGGCGTCGGCAACCACATTAGCCTTACCCGGATGGTATAAGATTTCACAGTCATAATCCTTAATTAACTCCAGCCACCTTCTCTGGCGCATATTCAAGTCCTTCTGTGTAAAGATATATTTCAGACTCTTGTGGTCTGTATATATTTCACACTTCTCCCCATAGAGATAGTGTCTCCAAATTTTTAAAGCAAATACCACGGCAGCTAACTCCAAGTCATGGGTCGGATACCCCTTCTCATAGTCTTTCAATTGTCGTGACGCATACGCAATGACCCTGCCGTTTTGCATAAGCACACAGCCAAGTCCTTTATGCGACGCATCACTATAAACCACAAAATTGCCTGTGTCGTCCGGAAGGGATAACACAGGTGCTGAACTCAACCTCCTCTTGAGCTCTTGGAAACTTTCCTCACACTTCTCTGTCCAAACGAATTTCACCGATTTTCTAGTCAAATTTGTCAGCGGAGTTGCGATCTTGGAAAAGTCCTGAATAAATCTTCTATAATAACCCGCCAATCCAAGAAAACTCCTCACTTCCGACGGTGTTTTCGGCAGATCCCAGTTCATCACAGCTTCGACTTTAGAGGGATCTACCGAAATTCCGTCCTTGTCGATCACATGTCCAAGAAATTGCACTCTTTCAATCCAGAATTCACATTTAGAAAATTTGGCGTACAACTTCTCTCTTCTCAACGCCTCTAATGTTAACTTCAGATGTTCTACATGTTCTTCCTTGGTCTTCGAGTATACCAAAATATCGTCGATAAAGACCACCACGAATTTGTCCAAAAACGGCTTGAACACTCCATTCATTAAGCCCATGAATGCTGCAGGAGCATTCGTTAGACCAAATGACATTACCAAAAATTCGTAGTGACCATATCGAGTCCTAAATGCTGTCTTTGGAACATCCTCTGGCCTCACCTTCAGCTGATGATAGCCACTCCTCAAGTCTATCTTTGAAAAGTACCTTGCACCCTTCAATTGGTCGAACAGATCGTCGATCCTCGGTAATGGATATCTATTCTTAATTGTGACCTTATTCAGTTCTCTGTAGTCGATGCAAAGCCGCATCGTCCCGTCCTTCTTCTTCACAAATAACACCGGCGCTCCCCACGGCGATACGCTCGGTTGGATGTACTTCTTGTCCAGTAACTCTTGTAGTTGTACCATTAACTCTTTCATCTCTACCGGAGCCATCCGGTATGGTGCCTTCGATATTGGGGCCGTCCCTGGCGCCAAATCGATCACAAACTCAACCTCTCTGTCTGGCGGAAGTCCTGGCAGATCATCCGGAAATACGTCTAAGAAGTCCCTCACGACTGGTATATCTTCTAATTTCGAATTTTCTTTACGACTATCGACTATGTAGGCTAAATATCCTACACAGCCTTGTCTTAACAACTTCCTGGCCTGCATCATCGTCAGACAACTCGCTTGTCTAGGCGATTTACTGCCATAAAACACAACCTTTGACGGGGTCATAAGGTTGATACACTTCCTCTGGCAATCAATTACAGCCCCATAATTGACTAGCCAATCCATTCCCAGAATAACATCGAATTCCCCAAGTCTAATCGGGATAAGATTTACGTTCATAATGTTACCCTTAATATCTACTCTACAGTTCTTGTGTACATACTTAACAGGGATTACTTCTCTATTCGCAATCTCTATATTCCTGGGGTATTCTAACTCGTCAATAGGAAGTTCTAAGTTCTTAGCAAAGTCATCGGATATAAATGAACAAGTAGCACCCGAATCAAATAGTACATAAGCATTAACTTTATTGATCGGAATGATACCTGACACCACATCGCGAGACTGCACAGCATCCTGCACGGTCATGTTGAAGGTCCTGGCGGTTGGTCGGTTGGTTGCGGTTGGTCCCGTGATAGTTAAAGCACTTCCACCGCTGTTTCCCCTGTTTCCACCTGATCCTTCCCTTCCAGATCCCTTCTTGGGACAGTCCCTTGCCAGATGGTCCTTTGAGCCGCAAGTGAAGCAAGCGCCCTTCTTTGGGTTCGGACAGTTAGGTGCTATGTGGCCTTCCTGACCACAATTATAACATACTCGTTTTCCCTTCATACAGACCCCCAGGTGAGCTTTCCCGCAGGTCGAACAAGCTTCGATCCTCTTTTTCTGACCACCTTGCTGATTCCCAGTCGATGAGTTATCATTCCACCTCCTCTTCTGATTATTACTCCCTCCCGTGTTGCTACCACTAGCCTTGTTAATTCCTTCACCTTCACTCTTCTTCTTTTTCTGATCTTGGTTATACTTTGTAACTGCATCACTCCCGCCTTCAGCGAGAATGGCCTTCTCCAACACCCCAGCAAAAGTGTTCAATTGGAACATTGACACTTTGCTATACAACCAGGGCTTCAGGCCCTGTTCAAACCTCCTTGCCTTCCTCTGATCGGTGTGCACTTGATACGTGGCAAACCTAGCCAACTCATTGAATTTCGCCGCATATTCTGGTACGGACATATTTCCCTGTTTCAGTTCCAAGAACTGGACCTCCATTTGATTCTGCGAGCTGGTCGGAAAGTACATCTCGAAGAACATCTCCTTGAACCTCTCCCAGGTAATCACACCTTCACCTCCCCGGACCTTATTCGCTTGCCACCAATAGCTGGCCTCAGATTTCAGCATGAACGTTGCATAGGCGGTTTTCTGGTCCTCTCTGACTCTGGCGACGTCAAAAACTTTTTCCATCTCCATGACCCAGGTTTGAGCTTCTATCGGGTTCATGGTGCCTTTAAACTCTGGCGGTCCCACCGCCTTGAAGTCCTTGAACGTTGTGTTCGGTGGAGCTTGAGGTTGGTTGTTAAGCGCTCCAGCAAGTAAGTTCGCCAACTGCTGAACGGGGTTAGCATTGGCGTCGTTGTTGTTGTTAGTTGACCCTTCTTGGGCCTGTTGACGGTTAGATCGTCTCCTTGGCGGCATTTTACTCTTAAGAAATACGCGTATTAGAACTTTATTCAATCTTTTAAATATCTAAGGCTTAACTTAAACATTTAGACACAATCAGTCAACACATTATCTCAAATAAACTCTGATATATTACTAAATCAAAAGTTTTAACATAATACGATAGCATCACTGCTATTTACATCAACTATCCTGAGATAAAGAATCTACAGGATTTAAAACATAAAATATTCCTCTGTTTATAAACACATTGGAATTTACATTATTAACTACCAGATAGGTTTCACAAAATCAAATGTTCCTATCACTGCCCATTAAGGCGACGAACAGCTTTGCCACGCTCTTCTTCCATAATCCGAGACATCGTCCTGCGATCTAGCATGTACGACGGTAGTCCTTCAAACTGAATTGGGTACCTCATAACCCGATCCTGGGCCTCGTCAATTGCATACTGAAGTATAGAGTACGTCTCTTCAAGCTTGGCCTTCTTCGCCCGACAATTATCTTCTGCGAGATCTGCTCGTCGTGATTCCCTTACCCAAGCCTCCTCTGCTATGGCCAGCCTTGCTGATTTCTCTTTTAGTTCATTCTTCAATTCCTCAATTTCCTCTGACTTCTGCTCGGTTTGGCCCTTCTCGTGAGCCAAATTCCACTCTACATTTCCCAAACGTGTGTGAAGAGCCTCAACCTCTCCATCCCTCAGCTCGATGGTAGACTGTTGAGTAACCGACCGCTCCCTCAGCTCCTGAACAGTCTCCCTCAGCTCCTGAACAGTATCACGTAACTCTATGTTACGGTCATACAGCTCGTCATACATCTCAGCACTGATAGAGCTCGGCGGGAACTCTTCAGGGTCTTCCTCCTCCTCTTCAGCTGCCTCAGCCTGAACTTCAATCTCCTCAGGGTCTTCCTCAGAGTCCTCCTCTGAATTAGACACCGGCACAATCTCCTGACCAATGACTGTGATCAAGGGTGATGGCTCTCGTCGGACTAACTGCTCCCAAACTACGTGGATATCTCGGGGCTCCTCCTCTCTAGCCTCTAGGGGTACAAGGTCCCTGGACTGACTAGGTTCTCCAGCATTCGTCATCCTGACAAATAAAATTTTAAGTTTTAGTAATTACGTGATGCTAATCGAGACTCGAATATATAAGTATAAGCACGTAGCACATAAGGTAAGTTATTATCTTTCTTAGAACTCGATAAGAGTTATCATTACTATGTTCTCGATCTCTAAAAAGGCTACTATCCTAAGGTTTTTCCCCACCTAAGGTTCATAACCTACAGCTTTGATACCAACCTGTGACACCCCCAAATCCGGGTACTTCAATTTCCACGGGACTTGGTGTTCACTGTACAAATATCATCTATCTATCTACCCATAGTAAATGCAAACCATGAAATAAATAGAAATAATCCTCCCCTTATGGGGTTACAACATCTGAAAAGAAATACATCAATCCCAGGTCGTACTTAACCTTAAATATCAAATGCGGAAATATAACTAATTAAATAAGTTTTACACAACTTTAACATAAGTCTGAAACATAAACACATAAAATAAACAACAAGTCTTCATCACTTGTTGACTTTGCCCTTGCCTTTGCTAGTAGAAGGCTCGTCAGACCTTTCGTTCTTAACTGCAATGTTATTATTACGCAAGAGTGAGCACGGTTGCCCACAAGTATAATAATATGACAACAATATAATAACATGCGAGTGAATCAAGGACATCTGAATAAAGAAACTCAACTTTTGACTCGAGGATAAATAACAGGAATCAAAATATCATCTGAGGGTCATAAGACCTTGAACTATGTCCTAGGTTGTAAAGTGTTTATACTTAAAACCTTTAACAGTCATAAGACTATGGACTCTACTTCTCGTACTTAGGGGGATCAGCCCTTAGTACCATATTATGCACAATATCTCAACGCTAAAGCGTAAATAATCCCCTTTTACAGGGTTGTTCATCTCAGTTTTGACATCAGAGTCCGCACCAAAGGAAGTTTGGTTTGGATAAGCTCAATAAGTATTTTGGAATTTAGAACGTTCATCAACTATGGACTAGTCGAATCAATAAGGGTTCACTAGTCCTATAAGGTTCAACAATAACATCGATATTCAACTTGAATAATAAATCTCAAGAGTATACAATCGAATAAGTATTGTATCACTGAATCATGCTTTTAAAAGAGTTACAATATGTAATATGAATTTCGAACTTGAACAATTAAAAACACGAGCTTACTCGATATAGAAACACAAGTCTAAGGCTTAATAAATGAATAAATTAGAATTTAGGGAACTTGCTAAATCAATAAATTAGGGATAGGATACTTGCCTCTTGCACAAGCTACAATTATAATTCACGTTCTTTATTACATCCTACATATCAATACGTTCACAATACAAATTAATCAATAACTCGATATACGTATCGAATCACACACATCGGTCTTGAGCACGTTATTGGACTATACAATTAACGATTCAAGTCATGTAATTAACTTATTAATTACTCACGTAATATAAGTTATTAACCTCTTATTATATGTTTAGCATATCTTTATGTTCATTACATTAGGTTTTAAACCACCTCTTAGAACACACGAACACTTAGCAAAAAAATTTCAAATTTCTGCAAGGGGCGCGGCCGCGCGCCAGTTACCCTTGGGACCAGCGCGGCCGCGCGGCAACGCAGACCCAGATTTCCAGTTCGCGAATGACACACAGAGCAACCCAAATAAATCCAAATTAAACTAACGAAATGAATTTAAGGCTACCCATGAGATATAGAATTTACAGAAACATCATACCATGTTCTAAGCATGCTTTTAACACTTTAAATCACGGAATTACACAAATCACAACATTTAATTTCACTATTTTCAATATTTTATAAAGTTTTGAAAGAAAACAAGAATTCAACGTTACGGATTCGTTATAACACCGAATCCGTTCATTTAACTTCCATTTTGTTCGTTTAAATGTACACAATCACATTCAAGTGTTAATTTAAGTTAAATAAACGCATAAGGTGTGTAAATTTTGTACGTAAGGGCCATATGGGCCATATGTACAATTTCTACACTCTGTAACTTTTGAAAAATCAAATTAAGCATAACTACATGGATTTAATCGCACTAAATCATGCATACATGATATACAACATGTTATGATCATACAATAACACATATAAAATCATATCATACATTAATTATCAAATTAGTTATTCACAGAGAATCTAACATACGTTAATGGAAAACTTTAAGAACTTGAATTTAAAAACTTAGGAGAAGGAATTACCCTTGCTAGTTTGTGAAGATGATTCAAGGATGATGATATAAACTTTTCAAATTCTTCTTCCTCAATCTTTTCTCTCAAAATTCTCTCTGATATGAATATATGAATTGATATAGTATATATGTATATAAGTATAATACGTATAATATATAATGGGTGAGTGGTTGTCAGTTGGTCCCTTAGTGGGTTAACTGACCAACTCCCCTTAAGGCCTTGTTTGGCTAGCTTAAGGAATCCATTCTCATTTATTTTAATTAATTTATTATAATATAGTTAATTAATGTCACACCCAATTAAATCAAATAATGCTATTTAAATCAATTAAATAAAATAGCATAAATCTACATTAAATCACATAGTCACATAATTAAAATTCTTATTTATTAATTATGTCTAATCATAAATCTCTAATTAATTAATTAAATTAATTAGAATAACATTATGCTTATTAATTAATATATTAATCAAATAAGCTCAATTAAATACATACTTTGAATATAAAAATTCACCACATTAATTTAACTAATGTGACACATATAATTAAATTAATCTACCACAAATTCATCAATTAATTATTTAACTCAATAATTAAATCATCAAAAAATATTTATTTAATTCAATAAATATTCATAATAAATTACAAAAATCTTGTTTGTCACAGAAATAGTTTTTGATAGTAGCGTTGCCAAATTCATTATTCACAAACCTATTATGTTACGAATGTCAAAATTATTTTACAAACAAAATAAAATATGGCTCAAATATTTTTAAATAAATAAAATCATCTAGTACATGACTTACCACACTTGCTGCTGCTGTTCCTATTGTTGTGGTCTTGGTGGCACTGCTGGTTGGGCTGCTGATTGGGTTGGTTCTGGGTTGTTCGCGTGATTTTGCTGTTCTAGTTTGTGCTACAACTGTTGTGCTGCTGGTGCCATGGTTGGCTGCCTCAGCGTTGCTCTACTGTGTTGCTCGCTGCTAGTTTTTGCTATTGATGTTTTGGTTCTGCTTCAACTGCTACTGTTGTTGCTATTATTTCTGCTGTTGTTGGGCTTTGTTACACAGGTTTTGTCGATGTTGGGATCTGTTCCATCATTGGGCATGTGCTTGTTCTGGGCATTGTTACTGTTGGGGAGCTGATGTTTTGCTGCTGGTCATGGTCTGGATTTTTCACCCAAACGATTATCTCTTGAAGCAGACTTTGCAGAGTTTTCGAGTCATGCTCAACCAAAGGAGGAATAACAAGGATCCTGAACAAAGAAAAGTTGAAACATATGAAAGTGTATAGAAGCATCAAAAGATGAATAGATAAACTAGTGTCAGCATTAAGACAATCATGAAACAACTTGGAAGCACTGTTACCTTGTCTGCTGCAGGATCAATAGGATTATTTGCTGCTTCTATGATGAACTTTGCCCTCACATTTCCTGCATTTTCTCTTTAATGGAGAAGATGAAGAAATGAAGCAAAATAAGTAGGCAGACCAAATTAAGATGATAAAGGTGTTTTGTCATCTTGACTTGATTCCAGCTAAATAACATTTGCTCAATATTGATTCAACATTGCCTTTTTAACTTCCAACACTAGTTAATTCTCTTCTGAGTACATAATTGCACAACAAAAATCATAAAACCAATCGGTAAACCTTGTACACTCAACTTTTCTAGCCCTCATATGTGGTATGAAACTTCAGAAACTCAAAGGTGCAAATCTCCTTGTGCCTATATAACTGTGACATAAAAGGATTGCACTATTTACATAAACTCCCAGATGCAGATATGCTCCGAAGTATGAAAATGGTATGATAGATAATTTGATAATGTTTTTTAAGCATCGGTGAAAAAGTAATAAAGTGCACTTAAAATTATGCATTTCGAAACTAACACCTAGATGATTCACTATTATACTATTACATGTGATTATACTAAAAACATTATGTGCATTCTTCACTATTGCTACAACTGTCATATTCACTTTGTTTAATTAGCAGTTGACAATGGTGATTCAAGAGACGTTACGCCTTTACCCACCAGTGTCATATATGGTAAGAGAAACAATGCAGGGTATGAAATACTTAACTTACCAAATCAACTTAGATAAACAATAATTCTTAAAATCCATGAATCACATCATAACCTAGTTTGAATTCCAAATCTAATTATATAATTAACTAACCATAAGTATAACCCATAAAGAATATTAAGCTACTTTGACATGTATCCTGTGTCAATTGGATCATTCTGATATAATCAGTTAATTACAATATAATTTATACTGCTAAACAGTATAGCAAAGATTTGATGACCAGGGAGAGGGGAACACTATAGAATTGTAGTCCAAGTCTATACAAGGGAAAAGGGAAAGATGTCAGAATAATGTGTTGAGTCCTCATGCAGCACTAATTTCTTATCTAACATATTTTTCTCCATTTTGCTGAATGTGTCTACATAATACCATTATTAAGTCCCCATGCTAGCATAGCGGCATTATATCATGATAATGGCCCCTTTCTATGCCCATGATTCGTAATCAAATTTTCTGATCACATGATTTGATTGTGACAATCTGGCACTGAATAAGGTTCCCTTATATTCTACAAAGTCAAATATGATTTGTGAAACAGTATTATAGTGAATTGATGACAGGAGAAGGTGGGAAACAAAGAAATGTAGTATTTTATTTTAAGTATATAGAAGTGATGATAAAGGCAAAGAATACCATTGGTCATTTATTCACCAACAGGCTCAGTATAAGGCAGCAACATACTTTTGTTCCACCAGGCTCAGTTTGGGATTAACTATGTGCAAAAAAAAGAAGAAGTCCAATATCTCCTTTCTAACATGAACACACTATTTTTGGCTACCCTTAGACAAATTAATATACATTTCCTGTATTTGCTTGTATATATTAATTTCTTAGTTGGTATTCAAATTAGAGCTCAGAGAACAATAATTCAATTAGGAAAAGGAAGCCTGCAAGTTGGAGAATGAAATCAGCATCACTTAATAATTTAGAAACCATACCATGAGATTGTACCATCAGAAAAATCATCCTTCTGAAGCATTTGCAGTATTTCTTGCAGCAATTTATTAATTTGACGACTAACACGAGTACGTTGATGTGGCAAAAAACTCTTGACAATAGCTTTAAGCCCAAAACTCTGCAAAGGAAAAGCTAATAAACTGGAATCTGAATACAAAAAGTGTATGCAGATAAAAACTTATGACTTCTTCATTAAGAAAATTGAACCCATTTTGGAGATAAAGTCGCTGCTTCTTTAAGAATTTATATGGTTTTAATTGAATGCATCAACTATATCAACCACATTTGGACTGATCTACATGAAATGTGTACATATACAACAATAAATAGATGACAGGTCGAAATTAGACAAAAGATAGTCCAAAAGTTCATAATGCCAATTCACCTAGTGAAAATTATGGACATATTGACACTTCAATGTTTACTCTAAATCGATACCAGCCTTCAATTTACTGAAACCGATACCATCAGAAGTCTTATCAAATGAACCTAGATTATCTGATATTTCCACCTAATCAAAGATAGGGAAGATAATAAGCAGGTGAGTAATTTTGGATATTCTAGAGGAATCTTCCTATTACAACAACATATCAAGAAATAAATTAGTTAAAATGTGAAAATGTATATCAGTTACTTGGAAGAATTCCCACATCATATAAAGAGTGGTATAAACCTTATGTGCAAATTATACATTCATGATCATGGCCAACAGTCTCCCTACCTACCCCCTGTACCCCAGCACATACACATACACACACAACTCATTAATGGAATACCCAAACAGCATGCACAACATCCTTTGCAGGCACCTTCAATCTGAGACTTATATCACCAAATTGAAAGATAAATTTCTATAAAGGCCACTTTTGGTGTAGCTCAATTTTAAGAGTCAATACAGGATTAGCATTTTCAAGAAACAGTTTGTAAATACATGCCTTTGCTCTCAGCAGTAAGAAGATGATCTTTGGCCATAGCAAGAGCAATTCCCAAAGTAATTGCAGCATCACTGGCAATGATTCTTCTAAATTGTCATCAATCAATAAATACCCCTAAATTGTTAATTGTACCTCAACATATTTGGAAGCAGTGATATATGTATGTATGAGAACAAATTATAATTTTTTTTATTAAAATCTTTAAGAATTAAGGTTGAAGATAAAGAGAGAGCGAGAAAGCAATTACATGGTAGGAGAATCGAAATAGCATCATTCAAATGTTTCAACTTTGATAAGACGAAAGGCATACCTTATTTGATGCTAGTTCTGATCACCTTCCTCTTCCTCGTCCATACTTTGTTCTTTCTCGCTACGACAATCTACAGGTGTGTCATCCTCACTATACCCCTCATCGAATTCATCCTCCTCAAAATCATCCTCATCGACGTCATCATCTATGTCTCCATCCAATAAGATATTGTGTTCTATTTTAATTTTCTGAGTTCTTTGTCTTAAAACACTATTATTTATTATTTCTGGATCAACGTCAACTCTTTCCATTGGCCCTATAGTATATATATGCAATTATATTAGACTGTAAACATAAGAATTTCAAAATTTTGCAACAATTGAACAATACATCAAACATGTGGTGCACATATATCCAAAAAAAATTGATTGAGCACCAAAATCATTACATATAGCCAATATCAGATTTGATTAAGCACAAATGGATGAACAAAGTGCAGATATTAACATAGTTTTAAACTGAGATTTGATTTCTTACCGAATTGAAAGAGAATAAAAGAAGTCCAATAACTCTAGAACACGAAAATCAATTTCAGAGGAGAGAAGAGGGACATGTGGACATGAGGGCAAGCGAAGCTACGGATGGGATCGATCGACATGAGAGTTTTGGCTAAGTAAGAAAGGATAAACCCAAATGGGTCTCCATCGTAAATTTGGCCTCTCTTTTTTCCAAGACAATGCCGCACAACTAGATGGTAAATTAGGGACTCTGTTCCAAAAACAGAGTTTGATAACATTTTTTTAAAAAATAGAAGGAATATTATATGTAAATTATTACTCCCTCTATCCCATAATAAGTGTGTGTTTTAGCTTCATGCACATGGATTAAGAAAGTCGTTTAATACTATTATTTATTAATTAAAATTTGTGTAAAATTCTATCACTACCCCTTTATGGGAAGTTAAAAACTATTAATACAAGAGAGAGAATTTCTTGGGACAATGAGAGAAGGTAGGGGTGATATAGAAAAATAAATAATTTATTCTCCTAGAAAGTTATAAACGACAAATAAATTGGAAAAAAAAAATTCTTCTAAAACGACAGTTATTACGGGATGGAGGGAGTATTATTTTAAAAACTTAAAAGAATTTTTAATTTTATGATATTATAAAGTAATTATAACAAACTGAAATATAACTCTTTTTGTAGAATAAAAAAGTAATATTCTAACATTTATAGTCTATTCAACAAAAAGAATAATAATTATTATAATTTTGTTTATTGTCAATTAACAATATTTTAAAATTTAAATTATTATAAGTAAATATTTTATTTAATACAATTAATAATTTAAATTACTTAAAAATTATTATTAAGAATAAAATTTGTATTAAAATATTAATTACATTATAATTTGAATTGTAGTATATTATAAATTAAAGAATAAACTCAAACTTGACTCTTCTTGTAAAACATATGATTTTTTTTTCATTTGTGCTCTATTCCACAAAAGAGCGCCACCATCTTCTTCTATTTTTCTCTTTCTTTATGTTATGGTCAATGTATGAAATTTTAAATTTAAAAGTAGTGGAAAGTTATTTACTTTATAGATTATTATATGAAATAATCGATATTGTAAGCTACTTAAATAGTGTTATTAAAATTAAATTTACTATTGTTAAAAATTTAATGTATTTATATATAATATAATTTATATTCACTATAATTTATATCATGGGATAACATAGTCCCAAGTAATGTTAAATTAATATAAATAATCAAATTCCAATTATATTTTTTGCAAATAAACATAATCCTTAAGTTTGGACGGTAAACATTTCATGTGATCCCCTATCAGTTAAAATAGACATAAGCTATATGCAGTTGTGATATGTTAAGTGAAACAGTTACGTTTTCTACTTAAGATCATTCAATCATATAGATGATCTAGTAATGTTGACATTTATATTCTGTTTATTGAATCACATTAAATTTAACAAACTCTATAAATGGAATGGAATGGAATGTATGAAATATGTATGAACGGATATTTTTAAAATTTTTAACATAGGTAGTTTTTGAAACATTTGTACAATAATTGAGTCTTGTTATATATGATGATAAATTTATATCACTATTAAATAACGGCGTATGTGGGTACATTGATAAGAAGAAATAAAGAATGAACTCACATATTACTATTTTATCTTATTGCTCATGCAAAACATATTCGTTATAAATTAGTAGACGTATAAATAATTAGTAGAAGTTCTAAAATCTGCAATCCAATCGATTTAGAACCTCCAACGTAGTGCAGTGTAGTTCATTATCACTGTTACCACCTACAAATTTCATACGAGCCATTCCAATACTAATTAATACAAATCATCTAAATAATACTCCCTCCGTCCCATAATAAACTCCATAATTTGACTTTTATGGTCAAATTGCATCAAATTGACTTATAAAAATTAATAATAATATTATAATTTATAAAAGAGAGTATATTTTATCAATTGAATATATAAATTGAATGATACATATGTTATTTAGCGGGAGTTATTAATATAAAAAAATAAAAGTATTCATCACTTTATGTAATCTTGTGGGACCACTAAGGATAAATTTAGAATTTTTGTATTCTATTTCATCATTGTTTTGAAGATTATTTGTGCTATTAATTAGTTATTTTTGTGATTGAGCTTTTTTTTTATAAAAATTATTAATTTTTTTAAAAGGATTAAGAAAATAAGAAGATTGTGGCAGTGCAAAGGTTTCTTTAAAATGATTAGTTTTATGGTAATTAATTTGGCTAGTTGGTTCTCCCGTGATAAATTGCGTGTATTAAAAGTTGTTATCTACAAGTAACCAACTACAAATTAAAGTTTAATTAACCATAAATCTGTTAACAAATTCTTGTTGAAGATTATACGCAATCTAATGATTTGAAATTAATGTCATGCAACTTGCATCATTTAAGTTAATTAAACTATTATTGCATGTTTGATAATTGTTATGATTAGTTTTTAATTCCATTGAGTTCTCACTTTTATAGTGTACATATTGACTCCATTTATTTAATTAAATATTTGTTTGTAATTAATATTAAATTTTTTTGACTAAATAATTTATATTGCTATATAAATTGATATGTTACCTGTGACAACCTGGATGTTCAGAAATTATTAAAATAAGAATTTAATGAATAAAATTCTTATTATGACGTGTTTTACGTGTAAGCAAATATATATATTCATCTATTGGGATGATGAGATTTAATAGTTAATTTAACTATTAAAGAAATTAAATGAAGTTGTTTCGAAAAGGAAATTAACTGAATATTATTGGTTAATTTAATTAAGTTAAATATTATATTATAAAATAATATGATTTGATTGTTATGCCTTGTTGGCACTATAATTGTTATGAATTAAATATCATAAATAAGGTGAGTATTCACTTAATTAAAATAGTGAATTAATATAAATGTAATGATTTTAATAAAATATGAATGTAATATGTTACATGTAAGAGTAATACGTCAATGTAATGACTTAATATATTATATTTAGCCAAGTGTATGTAAATGAGTATGAGAATGAGAAGAACCAATATAATCATAAATAATTATTGGTGTTAGATGAATTAAATAAATATTTTAGTTGGAATACTTATGGAATAAGATAAATATTTGATGAAAATTATTATGGAATAATTTATTCATATATGATGATATTAAGTAAGTTGATGATAAACAATTTTATAATCGGTGCATATTTTATTACGCTAATGGAATGACAATGCTCTAATTTAATTAAATAATTAAATTAGAGAATGAATGATCTATTAGATAAATTTATTATGTTGATACGGAGTGATTTGATAAATTAAGTTATTAATAAACCCAATGTAATTTAATATGAAATTATAAGATTGGTTTGGTTATGTGTGACAACTGTACCATATAATAGAAGAATATTAAAATAAATTAAAAAGGGATTTTTGGTTCTAGCCAAACATGGCCTAGAGACCCTTTGTATCTTCTAACTGCTGAGACTCTTGGTTTGTGTAACTGAGGGCTAAGTAAATATACGTAACTTATTTTTCTAAGGATAAGAACACAAAAGAGAGGAATAGAGTAATTGAGAGAATTTTCTATAAATTGAGAAGAAAATTCTGAGAATCAAAGAAGAGGAAGAAGATTAATCAAACTTCTCTAATCATCTAGCTAATTAAAGGTAAACAATCTAGTTTAAGTTTTGAGTTCTTATTTTTGTTTTTTAAGTTCTCTGTAATTAAAGTTCTATGGTTAATTTGTTGAGAAATTAGTTTTATGTGTATTTGGATTACATAATCTGTTATATGTTGTCTATAGATGATTTGTGAAGTATCGAATTCATGAAAGTATGTTTGAAAGTGAAGAATTTGAGTTGTGATTTTAATATATATTACATGGTCTGTTTTGGAGTCAAAATTGGTTTTGAATTCCTACTCTAAACTGTAAATTGATGATGTATTATGATAGTACTCGAAAAAACAAAATTAACCCAAGTTGAACTAGTCAAAACGGATGTAAAATGAATTCGTAGTGAATGAATTCGCTAAATATGTGTAAAATATGAAAAAGTAGCATGAACACTAAATTGGAACCCTTATAATGAACTGTTAATGTTTTTGAAATATTATAATTATCATGTAGATGTGTAGTTCTATGAATTATGAATCCATAGAGTTGAAAACGGACTCAATCGGATGTGCGTAACTTGATTTATGAAGATTAGAAGGAGGACAGGGTTAGAAATTCGCGAAGAACCAAGCCTGGAACCTCCCTCCGCCCCTTGTGGCACAGCTGCATAGCCCCCAAGGCCATTTGGGGCGCAGCTGTGCCGGTCATGGTCATAAAAAAATAAACAAACAAACACTATTTTGACCTGCTGTGGTAGAATAGCTATAACGTTTTTATACGAACTCCGATTGAGGAGATTCATGATGATTCGGAAAGAGCACGAGTAGACCTACAACTTTTGTTCTTAAAGTTTTTCAATTTGAGATCAGTAGCATGGGTCAAAATGGTCATTTTTGGGACTGATGTGTATTCGGAGGCAATCGGAGGGCGTCGGGCATGCACGTATGCAAGTGTGGTGCTTCGGACGATAAAAGATGTTGTCCTATGTTATAAAACATAAATGTTAGTAAAAATAATGATGCTTGAAATTAATAAATGATGTATTAGATTAGTTGTATAAGCACACTAAGCATGCACAGGAGAGACAATTCGGGCGGGTGACGAATGAATGTCGAAACGCCGTGACAAGTGTTAATAAATGTAAAAAGTGTTTCAAGTCAAATGAAATGAACGTTATAAGATATGAAATGGGGTTAGTATAAAACCAATAAGTAGTCCTAGCAAGACTTAAACACTTGAAAGATTTTTGAATATTACGAAAAAGAAATATAGTGAAATATAAGTCGATAGTTAACACAATCAAATTGAACGTTGTGTATTGATGATAGGAAGGGATATGAGATGTAGAGAAAAGTTTATATTACGAAAAATATGTTTTGCTATGTGACTAATAGTTGATGTGCATGATTATATAATTGTGTAGGGCACGTGAAGTGCAGATATATGTAAGCTGTTAAACTGTTATTGGTAAACAATGATCAAGGCAAGTCTTTAAGTTCCTATTTTCTACATGAACTTGATGATGAACTGTTTTAAATTGTTTTGCAAATAGCATGATATGTTGTATATGTGTCGTAAGCATGAAATGTTAAAGTCAATTTATGACTACATTGATTGATTAAAGAATGTTGATTGAGTAAGGAACTCAATCTTTATATTTGTTATGTGAAGTAGAGCATGTATTCCATGTTACTTTAATTATTATGAGGTGTATGTTGAGCATGTATTTATGTGCTATGTGATGCATGAAAGATGTTAGATCTTGCTGAGCTGTCGAGCTGTCGAGCTCATTCTTGCAAATAATCATTTTTACAGGTTAAGGATTCAAGGTAACGCTATGTCTACCTGAAAGAAATGAATCAGATGTAATGCATAAAGATTTATATATACTTTGGTTGAATTATTGTTATTTTGGACTCATTGATTAATGATGTAAAGTCTGAATAAGGATGTATTGTTAACGACCGATGTCGAGAGTTGTATCGTATGAATTTTGGGGTCGTTACAGTTGGTATCAGAGCTGATAGGTTATACACCTTAGGTAAGAGTACATTAGGCTATGACCTTAGAAAATGAGAAGTTAAGTTACGTATAACGAAAAGGTGATTCCTTTCACATACGTAGAAGTATAGGATGAGTTAAGTCCTAGAAATGTTATAAGAAGAAGATGATAATAACGAGGAATAAAACTCGAATAAAATGTTGAACTTTATGAACGAAATTAGAAATTCTTAAAAGAAGAGTTAATAAATAAACAAGAAGATTCAAAGAAGAATCTTGAAGAGATATGAAGATGAGAATCAGGAGTTACCTAACTCCAATATAAAGATGACGAATAACGATGAATAGACGAAGTCTATAGGATTAAATCATAATGAGGACTTGATACAACATTATTAAAGGAAAAAATAAGAAGTTTTAATATAAAACGATAATGAGATATGAAAGAATCATAAGGGAGATGATTATAGTATAAGGTCACGACGTGATCTTTTAAAGTTGAAAGACAGATGGTCGGTAATGATGGAATAGTTATAGTTTGATGCTATGACGAGAATGTACTATGATATAGTACAAAATTAACTCACGAGGAGTTATAAATGATGAGATACAGAAAGTCTGTATCGAGTATAGAACGAGATGTTATAAGTAAGATAGAGTTAAGTGGGATTTCAATTGAGGACTCATATGGTGGTTGAGTTGTACAAACCTCTGTATGGGCAGGGATTTTGTGCATACACTTGGTTTATCATATTGATAATCATTGGAATGTTGGTGTCGCGCTATCGGTATATATATGGTGAGAAGGTGATTCTTGTCCCATGTTGATATTTGATAGTTAGAGTCAATAAAGATTAGATTAGATGATATTAAGATTACATTAGATGATCTTAAGGCTAGGCGGGTTCTTAAAACTCATACTTATGGTAAGTTCATGACTCATAATCATATGGTATGTTTGTAACTCCTCAGCGAATGGATGCCTATGGTTTGACTAGGAACTCTTAAACTCATATTATTGTGGAAAGTTTCTGACTTCCAAAGTGTGGAAAGTTTGATGAACTATACTGGGAATAGAAAGGTTATAGTATAGGAAGCATTGATGTTGTTTAAGGTTGATAGAATGGTTAAGTGATGATGGAGTAAAGATTTAATTGATGAAGAAAGTTTTATATTCTAAATCTCCTAGCTTTGTTAGATTTTTGAAATTTATTGACTTCGTGCTGATGTTGCACTTCTGTTTTTTTGAAAAATATTGGATCAAATGATGGAACCACTGATTTTTTTAAAATAGTGCTATTATTTACATGTCTATGCTAATTGCTTCAGCTAGACAAAAATAATTTTAAATTTTCAAAATGTATTTTATGTGTTCTATGCATCATTTGATATGGTGTAGAGACAATAATCGAGGAAGTTATCAATGCAGTTAAAACTAGTGTTGGATGTTATCGTATGATCGTTAGCTCACTATGGTATGCAGTATGACGACGTCATGTAATGACGAAATCCTTAACGTACCATTATTACGGTACGGTATCAGGATATTATGAAAAGATTCATCTATTTTTAGTTTCCTTAAACTATAAAAAAAAAGGATTTATTTACTTTTAGTTTCTTTAAATAAAAAGAAAAAAAAGAATTTTTTTGTGAGTTGGTTAAAGATATATATATATATATATATATATATATATATCTCGATTGATGTCCGAGTTATTACTAAAAGTCGATGGTACTTGATTCAGTTAGACGAATATTGAAAGATGTTCATGAAATTCAAGCGTTCTTTGTCAAACTATGCCAAACTAAATTATTTTGGTGCGGATTCAGATGTCAAGAAGCTGATATGAACAACCCTATAAAAGGGGGACATGTTATCAGAGACAATGGTTCCGAAAGTAACGCATATAGTCGTTACACTGTTAAGATGTAATACGTTGTGCACAACGTATGGGTACGATAGGCTGATCACCTAGAGTACTTGCAGAGAGTTTTTTCAGTCTATGTGATTGCTAAACATTCTGTTAAAGATGGTTTACAGTGGTGATGCACTATTAAACCTGGAGAAGAGTTCAAGGTCTTATGGCCCCTCAGCATGAATTGAAATCTTTTAAATTTCTGTTATTTATATCGCTTCCCAATTATTGAACAATTGTGGAAGATTCTTATTATTCTGAAGGTCAAGGTGACAAGAATGATATTCCTTAGAAAGAAATAGTTGTAGAACACAACAAGTTAGTGAATAAGATTAACGTAAAATCTACTTTGATAGATTGAATGAATGAAGATTAATAAAAATTTCGAGGACGAAATTCTTAGAAGAAGGGGTGAATGTGATAACCCGAATACTTATAAGATAGTGAATTATGAAGTGTATGTCTTCAACGAGTAAAGTCTATGGTAATGATCCTTAGAAAGGGAATGAACGAGATAGAGAATATATAGTATTTGAAACATAATTATGTTTAATTGAGATTATGAAATAAAACCTAAAATTTGTTGAAGAACTGAATGTAGTAGAATATATATGTATAACCTATATTAAGGTAATGTGTTGAAGTTATTCAACGATAAATATTTTTAAAGAGATTTGATGGAAACCTGAGTAAGGTAGGGTTTAGGTGATTTCGAGGACGGAATCCTAATAAGGAGGGAAGGATGTGACAACCTGGATGTTCAAAAATTCTTAAAATAAGAATTTAATTAATGAAATTCTTATTATGACGTGTTTTGCGTGTAAGTAAATATATATATATATATTCATATATTGGGATGATGAGGTTTAATAGTTAATTTAACTATTGAAGAAATTAAATGAAGTTATTCTGAAAAGAAAATTAACTGAATATTATTGGTTAATTTAATTAAGTTAAATATTATATTATGAAATAATATAATTTGATTGTTATGCCTTGTTGACACTATAATTGTTATGAATTAAATCTCATAAATAAGGTGAGTATTCACTTAATTAAAATAGTGAATTAATATAAATGTAATGATTTTAATAAAATATGAAGGCAATATGTTACATGTAAGAGTAATACGTTTATGTAATGGCTTAATATATTATATTTAGCCAAGTGTATGTAAATGAGTATGAAAATGAGAAGAACCAATATAATTATAAATAAATATTGGTGTTAGATGAATTAAATAAATATTTTAGTTAGAATACTTATGGAATAAGATAAATATTTGATGGAAATTATTATGGAATAATTTATTCATGTATGATGATATTAAGTAAGTTGATGATAAACATTTTTATAATCGGTGCGTATTTTATTACGCTAATGGAATGACAATGATCTAATTTAATTAAATAATTAAATTTGAGGATGAATGATCTATTAGATAAATTTATTATGTTGATAAGGAGTGATTTGATAAATTAAGTTATTAATAAACCCAATGTAATTTAATATAAAATTATAAGATTGGTTTGGTTATGTGTGACAAATGTACCATATAATAGAGGAATATTAAAATAAATTAAAAAGGGATTTTGGGTTCTAGCCAAACATGGCCTAGAGACCCTTTATATCTTCTAACTGCTGAGACTCTTGGTTTGTGTAACTGAGGGCTAAGTAAATATACGTAACTTATTTTTCTAAGGTTAAGAACATAGAAGAGAGGAATAGAGTAATTGAGAGAATTCTCTGTAAATTGAGAAGAAAATTCTGAGAATCAAAGAAGAGGAAGAAGATTAATCAAGCTTCCCTAATCATCTAGCTAATTAAAGGTAAACAATCTAGTTTAAGTTTCGACTTCTTAGTTTTGTTTTCTAAGTTCTCTTTAATTGAAGTTCTATGGTTAATTTGTTGAGAAATTAGTTTTACGTGTATTGGGATTACATAATCTGTTTTATGTTGTCTATAGGCGATTTTTGAAGTATCGAATTCATGAAAGCATGTTTGAAAGTGAAGAATTTGAGTTGTGATTTTTATATATATTACATGGTCTATTTTGGAGTCAGAATTGGTTTTGAATTCATGCTCTAAACTGTAAATTGATGATATATTATGATAGTACGCGAAAAAAACGAAAACAACCCAAGTTGAACGAGTCAAAACGAATGTAAAACGAATTCGTAGTGAATAAATTCGCTAAATATGTGTAAAACATAAAAAAGTAGCATGAACACTAAATTGGAACCCTTATAATGAATTGTTAATGCTTTTGAAATGTTATAATTATCATGTAGATGTGTATTTCTATGAATTACGAATCCATAGAGTCGAAAGCAGACTCAATCGGATGTGCGTAGCTTGATTTATGAAGATTAGAAGGAGTAAAGGGTTAGAAATTCGCGAAGAACCAAGCCTAGAACCTCCCTCTGCCCCTTGTGGCACAGCTGCACAGCCCCCAAGGCCATTTGGGGCGCAGCTGCACCGGTCATGGTCAGAAAAAAATAAACAAACAAATACTATTTTGACCTGCTGTGGTAGAATAGCCATAACGTTTTTATACGAACTCCGATTGAGGAGATTCATGATGATTCGGAACGAGCACGAGTAGACCTACAACTTTTGTTCTTAAAGTTTTTCAATTTAAGGTCAGTAGCATGGGTCAAAATGGTCATTTTTGGGACTGATGTGTATTCGGAGGCAATCGGACGGCGTCGGGCATGCACGTATGCAAGTGTGGTGCTTCGAACGCTAAAAGATGTTGTTCTATGTTATAAAACATGAATGTTAGTAAAAATAATGATGCTTGAAATTAATAAATGATGTATTAGATTAGTTGTATAAGCACACTAATCATGCACAAGAGAGACAATTCGGGCGGGTGACGAATGAACGTCGAAACGCCGTGACAAGTGTTAATGAATGTAAAAAGTGTTTGAAGTCAAATGTAATGAACGTTATAAGATATGAAATGGGGTTAGTATAAAACCAATAAGTAGTCCTAGCAAGACTTAAACACTTAAATGAATTTTAAATATTACGAAAGAGAAATATAGTGAAATATAAGTCGATAGTTAACACAATCAAATTGAACGTTGTGTATTGATAATAGGAAGGGTTATGAGATGTAGAGAAAAGTTTATATTACGACTAATATGCTTTGCTATGTGACTAATAGTTGATGTGCATGATTATATAATTGTGAAGGGCACGTGAAGTGCAGATATTTGTAAGCTGTTAAACTGTTATTGGTAAATAACGATTAAGGTAAGTCTTTCAGTTCCTATTTTCTACATGAACTTGATGATGAACTATTTTAAATTATTTTGCAAATAGCATGATATGTTGTATATGTGTCCTAAGCATGAAATATTAAAGTCAATTTATGAGTACATTGATTGATTAAAGAATGTTGATTGAGTAAGGAACTCAATCTTTATATTTGTTATGTGAAGTAGAGCATGTATGCCATGTTACTTTAATTATTATGAGATGTATATTGAGCATGTATTTATATGCTATGTGATGCATGAAAGCTGTTAGATCTTGCTGAGCTGTCGAGCTCATTCTTGCAAATAATCATTTTTGCAGGTTAAGGATTCGAGGTAACGCTATGTGCTACCTGAAAGAAATGAATCAGATGTAATGCATAAAGATTTATATATTTTGGCTGAATTGTTGTTATTTTGGACCTTGTTTAAGGTTTCAGATAATGTATTTGATAATGTATGATGGTTAACAGATGTTGAGTTGTAAAGTTTAAATTTTACCCAATGTATAAGGGTTATTGAACGTGGTTGTATGTTTTAGTTTATAATAACTCTGACGAAGCGATTCATAAAATAAATTTAAATCAAAGTTATGTAATAATAAAGGTTGAGATTCAGGGATAATAAAGAAGAAATAATATAAAAGTTTTAAATATTCTGTATTTTTATTGATTGTATCATTGATTAATGATGTAAAGTCTGATTAAGGATGTATTGTTAACGACCGATGTCGAGAGTTGTATTGTATGAATTTTGGGGTCGTTACATTACCAAGTATATTTTGCTGCAAATCAATTACAATGTTTGTTTCTACATCAAAATAAGCCACTATTTAAAAAAAAAAATTAAGTAAGGACAAAAATCCACCCATGCTCATAATGCCCCTTCACTCTAGTTTTTAGTTTAAATAAATCCGTCCCTGCTAATAACGGATCCTAGATCCGTCCCTAGGAGTACTAAGTATCTAATATGAATAATACATAATTAATACATTAATAATGTTGATATGTATTTTTTTATAAATCATATCACAAGTTAAGAGAAAAGAAATTAATTTTCATCTCTAATATTACAAACATATAGAAAAATGTTAATTTTTCCTTTAATTATTTAGTCTAAGACACACGGTTATTAATTACTAGTAACACACAATATTATTCTACTTTCTCCCGCTATAAGTTTCGCGCGGCTATATTATATTTCCCTCCCAATTTTGTCAACCACTTGGATATGTGATAACCATCCCAAATTTCTATCTCTAATCCATGCCCTTAAATCAAATCCTCAAATATGTATACCCAATTTCAGTGTACTATAGATTCGCACACTAAACCCTAGCTAATTCATATAGTCGTGTCTCATCGGCTTCGAAAAACGATTCTTCAAAATAGATCCGCATCGGAACTTCTTTGAATCCAGTTCAACCTCTTTCTCTCTCACTAAGGTAATATTTTTATACTTTGAGTGATTAATTTTTGATGCATGTAATAGGTGCAGTTCTGGTACGAGAACAACTACCCTGTGCATGTCAGTTTTCTTAGATTCTTGAACAAATTTTATGGATCAATGAGTTGTATTGATATGTTTCAATTTTTAGAGGAACATTGTTTTACCATGGCCCTTCGCTAATGGCTTAAAGGATATCATCTCCATCTCTTTATCTGAATCGAAACTTCATTGTTTATTGCTGATATATGTGAAAAACTGAATCAGTTCCTGTACTTTGTGTGAATTCAGAAAAATCAAAAATGCATGCTTACATATCTTCAATGCATGCATGGTGAACATAGTTATGCTTATGTTTTTGGCCCCCTTTCTGTTGTTCAGATGCTTCAATTATATGGGATAAGGGGCATTTTATGTTTTCTTGTTAACTAATGAAAATCTAAATTTGTTTTTGTGCTTATTTCTTTAGTTCCATTAAATTCTTTGTTGAGGTTCTGAATTGTGGTTTGATTTGATATATATTAAATGAGTGAATGAATACATCTTACGTCTCGCTTCCTTCCCCACGGCTACAACTTGAACAAATATGTGTTGACATACAATTTTTCATATACATAAAATATTTATTTCACATGTAACAGAATAAAGGATATCAACATCAGAAAAATTTAAATAATACTATATTTCACTTGATAATCTTGATTGTTAAGCTCGGATGTTGTCCTCTGGAACCTTGTTGCATGCACTTTGACACCTTGCCCTGGTAGTTGACAGGATTGACAAAATGGCAAAACACTACACAAAGTCTATGTTTGACATGATGAGAAACTTTATGAATAATGTTGGTATATTTGTTTGTTTCGGATGGTTTATATTATAAGATTTTGGCTAACCCACCCAATTAGTGGTACAGGGAAGAAAAAGGGCAACACCGTCCTTCAAAGTTGAGTCCCTTAAGAATTTAAATTTAAGTGGTGTTTGAATAGCAGTACACTTACAATTATGGTTCTAGGACAAGAAGAGGAGGCCTCGTGCGATATCACCAAATGATACTACTTCTATTTTAAAATTTGTTGAGAACTTGTGTTACCTTTAAAGATTTGTTGAGAACTTTTGTTATTTACTTATTTACTAAGTTGGATTAGCAATTTAGCATATATGTTCAGTGGAATGTGCATGTAATAACTGTAATTAAGGAATTATTCATTTGGCTTAAACATAGAGTCTGATCTATGCTGATAGAAATAATGCTGCTCAAGAAAATAATCCACAATAACAAATTGTTTTTGTCCCTAAAGGTCCCAGCACCCGCTACTACAATTCTTGACCCATTTTGTTTGGATCTTAAACTTTTGGATAATCTCTTCAGGTTTGCTAAGATTTTCTATCCATGTGATAGTGAGTTTAAAGACATATTTGATGTTGATCATTTCATTGCGTCTTTGAGGGATGAAGTCTGAATTTTGAAAGAGCTGCCACCACGGCTTAAGAGAAGAGTTGAGCTTGGACTGTTCTACTCATTGCCGCCTATTAGTTGGTCGGACATTTCCTACTATCATAATCAGGTTGGTTTGCTATTGAACAATGATATGTGTCATTTAATGTCTCTACCTATTATACACACCATAACTAAACTACTGATTAATGTTTCCAAACAGATTCTGCCTCTACTTCAAAAATATGTTATAGCTTTTATGAATAAAAAGGTTATGTTATGTTTTCCTACCTTCAATATATTTATTTTTACCCACTTATATAGTAATCGTTAGATGACAAGCTTTGGCATAGCTAAGGTGATCATGTGATCATAATGTATCAGGAAAAATTCTTGAATTCCACTGTTTTATGCTTAATGATCTTTGTAATTGTAGACTAAATTGAATTATGTTCGGAATTTTGTTAATGTGATAGGCGAAATCGGAGCTGAAGAGATCAGTTTTTGCAGATAATGTTTCTGGAAAGAGTAAGCTAAGCCAGGTCCGGACTAGCTCTGGAATGTTTATTCGCAAGGCAAAGGTTTTTTCTTAATGTTATTGCCCATTTTGTTACTCATAATTGTGTGGATGAAGTTCTGGCCAATCTAGTTAAACATGGTACACCAGATGCAGATTTTGTTTATGTGGTTTGTGTGCATTCTTGTCACTAAATTGTGCTCTGAACTTGTTATGAAGATGGCTGGTGTAATATCTGTGGTTGTGTTGCAAACTAAAATTTTCCACCTTTTACACAAAGGTTTCAAGCTATATTATTTGTTCTTTATTTTACATTTTCGCAGTGTTATTGCTAAGCATCATAATGAAATCTCAGTGATCAGATCCCTTAGTTGACTTGTACACATGTTTTCTTCCCTGAATATATTATTAAGGATTTTGAAGGAGAGACTAGTAACTACTCTGTAATTTATCTCTTGTGCGAGTGTGTGTTTGTGTGTCCATTATTCTTTTTGATGGGTTTTGCTTGCTTATTCCGAGGAAGCCAGTGAGCTACCAAGACAGTTGGTAGATAAAGCTTTATGATGAACTATTGCTTATCTTAATATGTGAGCTTCATTGTGATTTATCCTTAATGTTTCTTGAGAGCACACTGAAAAGAAATTTCTTGAAAGCATTAACAAACTTTGATGGAGTGTCTTATTTAAATTTCCTATTCAACAATGACCAAGTTTTGAGGCCCAAATTTGAGTTGCCAAACATAGCATAACCAAAATTTGGAAACTGGTGAGGCGATAGAATTCAAAGCTGGTGACAACGAGGTTAAGTCGCCAAAAGCTTTTTCCAGTGTGGTTGTCTAAGCTTTTAGGTATGCTGTACTATGATTATCTTAGTTAGTCGAAATACATAGCAATATTCTTGCAGGTGTTTCCAAGTCCAGAGTCAAGAAAAGCAGCATAAAAGATCAAAAGAGCGATTCTCAAGTCTCCACTAGAAGAAGTAACAGGTCAAGGGGAAGGTAACTTTCTCATCTGTTCATATCTATTTATCAAAATTGATGCACCTTTTACTTGTTACTTGGGCCATTTTTTAAGAAATGAGAAGGCTGGAAAGGAAAATGAAGAAAAATCTCTTTAACCCTATCTAAATGACAACTTATAGTATGCTAAAGGGAGAAAAATACAACTTTTCTTCTCTTTTTTATTTCACTTTTAAGATATGGATAACAAAGTATTTAACAACATGATATGACATAAATCTTAGTTACCATCAGGTAGTTTATCATAGCATCCTCGAGATGTAATTTGACTACAATAATTAATTGGAATTTTTGGCTGCTAGAGTATGATGTTGTGTACAAAAACTTGGTTACTTTTATTCAGAAAATTACATTTCCAAGAACTCTATTTTATGATTGTGGGACTCTATCAATTTCTATTTTTCCTTGAGAACATATGATAATATGGTAACTCAATAGAAGTTAACTGACTATTGTTATCATCATCCAGGTAATTCCCAACTATTTTGGGTTGATAATTTTTTATATATTTTTTTCTTTTGCTAATCAAGGATGAATATCTTGTTAACTAGTTTCACTGAGTATCTTAACACAGTATTGAACTTGTACCTTTTGATTCAAGTAGGCTGTATACTTATCCTCGCTCCTCTCTCATTGGAATTTATTGTCTGCACTTTTTCTTTGTCAAGTTCAGTTAAGAAAAAAAATTTAATTAGAAGAAAGAAAATTCCATCTCAATAAAAATAAATAAATTGAATTTGCAAATTCCTCAAGTTGTTGTATGATGCTGGTTACTTTAGCTACAGGTTCTTTAAATTGTGGATGTAAATATCAGGGTTATTGTAATTGAATGTACTGCTTGATGATGGAAACAATCTACCTATTCTTACTCTCATTCTTTGACTTTTGTTGTAGAGAGTTGCCTGGACCGTGACTGCCCTGGTGATGGTGATCAATAGGTATCTTTTGGTGGATTTTTTTGTTTCTGAAATTAGGGGAGTGTTGTTTGGGTTTTTCATTTGTAGTGGAACTGCTGCATACGTGGCATTTATTTTCTATCTAATTTTACATGGTGATTGCCTCCCTTCTATCTGGTTTAATCAATTACTTTCCAAGGGGTATGCTTATGATGGGTAATGAGCGAGATTTTTCTTAATACTTGACGAAGCTTCAAGCTATCAAATTCCTGGTCCACCAGACCATTGCCAAATAGCATATATGGAGTGTTGATCTATGCATTCAGAACCAGAGCACCTTTGATTATAATCACCTCTAACATTCATGTTGTAACTTAGTGAGTCTCGAATCTTGTGAGTTGCACTAGTCCCAGTGGCAAACGACAATTTTGATATACAGAATGAAGTCTAATCAATACAATTATACAAAGATGAAGTAAATTTTTGTAGACCTTGTTTCTTTGTTAGCACCAGATTTTCTCCACCAGTTTGCCATCTTTACATTTCATCATTCCATTAATATAGCTATGCCTTTGGCAAGTGGCTGCCATACTAGGAACAATGTACTATGCAAACATGTTACATCTATTGGTCTGTTCACGTTATGAAATTACATCTAGCGGTCTGTTCACATTATGAAAGAGATAAATATTTTCTTTTTTATACATTATTATGATTGATACAAATTCCTATTAGCAGATTGAGTTCTCGAATTTCTTCTTCCAATTCCTGTACAAACCATTCCGGCTGACATATAAATGACATGATTGGAAATGCTTCTATATATGTTTCTATATAGCGTTGAATGCTAGAAATTTGTACGTACTACAGTTCTGAAAACAATTGAAATGTTGGCCTAATCATGAATCAAGCAATAAAGGATATGACTATATTATTATCATTCTGTCTCGATAAATATGACCAGAACCATGTGGAAAAAAAGCAAATTTTATATACAATACTACTAATAAAAGCAAATTATAAGTGATTGTTTCCCTCCTAAATTGTTGCTCTTGTCCATTTGGAGGCATAAACATTACGAACCAAATTTTGGGGAACTCCGCTGAATAGCAAAAATTAAAAAACTTAACTCAACTCTTGAGGATTCAGCAGTTGCATGGTTTTCTTTAAACATTCATGACATAACTCTTGAAGATTCATCAACCGTATTGTTTCTTACAAGCTGAAAATAATAATAATAACGACTACTGATTTTTTATATTTTATTGTGATATTCTAATTTTTAGAATAAGTTACACAACATGACATAATAGTAAAGTCGTGCTAATTCAAGAGTAGCATGACACATGTTTTGGAATAAAATAAAAGAAAATGCTAATTAAAAACTTGATCATCGATATAAACATGTGAAAAAAGAGTTTGAAACGTGCTTATTGGGGTTATCTTAATTTTGGGCAACAAATTATTAGTCGTTGCAAAAAAAAGTATAAAATACGCAACGAAAAAAAATTATTGACAATGAATCTGGCCTATATTAGGCAACGAAATATAGCAACATAAAAGTTTTTGTTGCCGACAATGAGGAGAAATCTCATCGGCAACAAAAAAAAGTAAATATGCGGTGGGGTTTTTTTCCCGCCAACGATTTGGCAACGAAATTTTGCAACGACCTAAGAATTTCGTTACGAAAAATGAAAGTCTTTTCACAAAATACAACGAATGACAAATTTCGTTGCTAAACATTCATTTTTGGCAACGACTTTATAAGTCGTTGCTCGAAAAATCGTTGCCAAATGTCCATTTTTTTGTAGTGGCACTGGAGCCATGCTCAGTCATTTCTTCAACTCTTGAAAGCTTTCTTCGCATTTATCTGTCCAGACATATTTTACCGTCTTTCGAGTTAAATTGGTTAGCGGGGTTTCTATTTTTGAAAAATCTTATATAAAACGCCGATAATAACCCGTTAAACCGAGAAAACTTCTTATTTCTGTTGGAGTTATTAGTTGTTCCCAATTTACAACCGTTTCTATCTTTGCTGGATCTACTGCAATTTTTCTTTTGTCAATCACATGTCCTAGGAACTGCACTCTTTCTAACCAGAATTCACACTTGGAAAACTTTGTGTATAGTTCTTCCTTGCATAATATCTCTAATACGTTTCTCAAATGATCAGCATGTTCCTCTCGAGTTTTTGAATATATCAAAATATCATCGATAAACACAACGACAAATTTGTCTAAGCATAACTTAAACACTCAATTCATCAGGTCCATAAATGCTACTGGTGCATTAGTTAACCCAAAAGACATTATAAGAAACTCATAATGTCCATAACGAGTCCTAAATGCTGTTTTAGGTACATCTTCCATTCTTTCCTTTAACTGATGATAACCTGACCGTAAGTCAATTTTTGAAAAGTATTCAGCTCCTTTTAATTGGTCGAATAAATTATCAATTCTAGGTAAAGGATATTTGCTCTTTATGGTCAGTTTATTAAGTTACCTATAGTCGATACATAATCTCATTGTTCCATCCTTCTTCTTTACAAACAATACTGGTGCTCCCCATGGTGAGACACTAGATTGTATGTATTTCTTGTCTAAAAGTTTCTGTAATTGTACTAGCAACTCTTTCAGTTCTACTGGTGCCATTCTGTATGTTATTTTAGAAACTGGTACCGTACCAGGTTCAAGGCCGATAACGAACTCAATCTCCCTATCAGGAGGAAGACCTGGTAAGTCATCTGGTAATACATCCGAAAATTCCCTCACTAAAGGTATTTGATCTAGTTTTACTCCTTCCTTTCGAGTATCTACTATATAGGCTAAATATCCTGTACAACCAATTCTAAGTAATCTTTCTGCCCGAGTTATAGTCAAATATTGAGACTGCTTAGGTGAACAACTCCCGTTGAACACTACTTTAAACTTTGACGTAGTCACCAGGTTTATCCATTTTCGTTGGTAATAAATCATTGCATTATGATTAAACAACCAATCCATCCCTAGGATGACATCAAATTTACCTAACTCTATAGGAATAAGATTTACCATGAAGTTGTGTCCCTTAATGTATACATTACAGTTTCTATAAATAGTCTCAATAGGTATTTTCTCATTATTCGCAATTTCAAAACAGAATGGTTTGTCTAACTTCTGACAGGGTGTATTTAAATTTTTAGAAAAGCTTTTGGACACAAAAGAACAAGTAGCTCCAGAGTCGAATAACACATATGCATTTAAAGTGTTGATAGGGATGATACCTGTTACCACGTCCTGTGACGCAACAGCATCCTTCACTGACATATTAAATGTTCTTGCCGTTGGACGACCTGGACCTCCTGCTACTATTACTAGTGGTTTGTTGTTTGGTACCTGATTCCCTCCTCCAGCTCCTCCTTGATTCTTATTCTTAGGACAGTTTCTACTTATATGTCCCAATGTTCCACATATAAAACATTTATTTTGGTTAGGGGTAGGACACTGAGGAGAGTAGTGTCCTTCTAGTCCACAATTAAAACATTTATTCCTTAAACACATTCCTTTATGATTTTTCCCACATTTAACACAAGGGTCAGCTTTATTATTATTCATGTTGGTGTTAGAGGTATTATTGTTATTAAATCTTGACACCTTTTTCCCATAGTTGTTTGAAGCAGTGGTCTCCCACCTTTTTTTGTTATTAAACCCTCCAAAACTGGGTTCTCCCTTAGATTTTACCCCTTCACCTTGATTCTTTTTATCTTTATGATACTTAATAAGGTTTTCATTCTCGCTGTCAATAATGATAGCTTTTTCAAGAATCTCATGGAAAGTCCTAAGCTGAAACACTGATAACACTACGAACTTGGGGTTTTAAACCCTCCCCGTACCTTCGGGTTTTCCTAGCTTCTGTATCTACTTGGTGCGAAGCGAACCGTGCTAATTCATTAAACTTGTCTGTATACTGGGCTACAGTAAGTTCTCCCTATTTTAATTCTAAAAACTTTACCTCCATACGGTCTTTCAATGATTGGGGAAAGTAATTTTTGAAGAATAGTTCTTTAAATTTTTCCCATGAGACAACTTCTGTCTCTGCACGATTCTTAGTAAATTCCCACCAATAATTTGCTTCCCCTTTTAAGAGAAAAGTTGCAAATACTATTTTTTGGTCTTCCCTAACATTGGTTACTAGGAAGAGCTTTTCTATTTCAGTGATCAAAACTTGTGCTTCAATAGGCTCTCCAGTACCTTTAAACTCAGGTGGTCCTACTAACTTAAAGTCTTTAAACAGTGTAGTTTGATTAGTAGGTCTATTTTGTACAGCCCCTAATAACAGGTCTAATAAGTTCTAGGTAGAGTTTTCATCATTCTCTGTTTGTGCTCTCCTCTTGTTCTGTGGCATGATTCTATAAAATAAAGCCAAGTATAAATACAAGTACACCGTAGAAACTTTGGTATTTCAAAATAAAACTTATATATTTCATATAAACAGGAAAAACATATCCTACTAGTGGTTTATTACTACCACTAGCTTAACACAACAAAAGTTGCTCTTTACTATAATTGAGCATCTAGATTTAAATATTAAACCTAAAAATTCCTTGTTTCCTCATATGCATCCTGGACCATGTGGCATACCACTGATCGATCTATGAGGTATGGAATCTTTCTATCTTCCACTGGATACCTAATGACTCGATTCTGCAGGCTATCGAACGAACCACGAGTTCCACGAACAAACTTGGTCAGCCTACCATGTGCCTCCTGCCTACCCCTCTGAGCATTATGCAGAAGCATTCTCAGTCAGGTGATGTCAGCCTTCTCATTCTCCAGCCTGCCTTCGGCCATATATGCCCTGAACTCGGCATTTACAGTTTTATTTTCAGCCTGCTGAGTCATTTCAGCGAGTGCTGCTTCATGTTCCTCAATCCTCATTAGTTGACCAGCTGCAGTATCTTCATCCACTTTAGCCTCTAACAGCTCTTGATCGTACAGTAGTTCCTCTTCTTCAGGATCACTGTCTTGCACGATCATAACTTGAGGTGGATTTATGACTATCGGCATTTCCTCTGCATCAGCCATTTCTACACAAGAAATTTCTTTCGTTATATATACTAAGAAATTCTGTATCTAAGACAAATCTTTTAAAGTTATTTTATATGTAATTGAATATTTTTAATGAATTCAATGACTATATCCTAAGATACTCTACTTCTCTCTTAGAGCTATAGCCTACAACTCTGATACCAACCTGTGATGCCCCCAAATCTATACATTCGTAGTATCCGATTTGGGGTTCACGTTTATCCAAATACTATAGATATTCAATGAGATTTAATTCCTATCCATCCAAGGTTCACAATATCCCATAACAGATTACAATTCTTGACTAGAACTATTGCTGTGTTTGGATACCCTCATTGGGATAAATAGACTGTATCTTATGAATATTTCTTTCATATCGGTAGCTCATATCCATTTGAAATTCAGAGTATTAGCAATAACATGAAAAGTCCATATTGCCAATACCCTCACTCAGATATATAATCACTAAGGATACTGTAATGTTTTTAACTCGTACTACCACTCATCTAAATATATATCAATACATGGTTGCGGAAAATAAAAGATGATAATATATATATTTATTCCAAATTCAATTACATGGTTCTCAACTAGAGTTCTTATTACAACAGAGAAGTCTTACAAGACTTGAAGTACATAAAGACAGTAAATAAAGCTAATTTACGCAAGGTCTCTTTCCATTATGTTTGTCAGAAGTGCCAGGATTGCCATCTAAAATTGCAAAGAAAATAATTTGCAAGAATGAGCTATGACATGCTCAGCAAGTTTATATAACAAAAGATTTGATTTTCAAATGAACAAGAGTTCAACAATTACACTGAGGGTTGACGACCATTTCTGGAAATTTTATTTCACTCAACCATTTCTATTAGTCGCACATACTTAGAAACTTGCGTATTTGGATCTGAGATAGAGGATCAACCTATTCAATATCCTAGGAGTATGCATATCATCATACTTCTATTGTTTATTATAGACACACGTATAGAAAACCCCAATTTAGGGTAAATTCAACTCAGTATAGGATGCCTTACCAAAATAATTTAGTTTGACTAACAGTTTATGCATGATAAATAATATTTCAATTTCATATGAATAAATGATTCATTTCTTAAGTCATGTTGAAACAATAGCAATAACTTTTTCAGTGATAATAATCAAGTTTCGATAAAAGATATCGAAATTTAATCAAGTAATGTCATAAGATTAAGTATAAAACTTGCGTAACATAGTACGTTTATATTCACAATGAAAAGATAAGGTTCGAACACTTGCAATAATGAAATAAGGTTCAAATACTTGCCTGTGCGAAGAACATTTATCTAAAAATTACTTGAAGGGTTTAGAATACCTAAAAATATGTTAAACATGTTTGTAATAGTCATTAGTATTGATAGCAGTATCTAACTAATCAAATTAGACACGTTTGGTTTGTGTTCGGTACCATTTTGGTGCTCTAAAATCTCATCGGATATTTAATAAGTTCAAAACTTGGTAAAACTTTATTTATAAGCTTTATTATAATTTTAGATAATTTATTTATCATTATAATAATTTTTGGAAGCTTATAATAATTTTTAAATATTTATTTATCCATTGAAATGATTTTTAAATCATTAAATTTATACTAAAATAATTAATAAATTATTTAGTATATTTATTAAAACCTTAGTTTTATTTTTAAATAACTTTAAATCATTTATTATGATTTTTAGAATATTTAAATCATTTTTAAATAATTACTTATTATTTATAAATAATTTAACTAATTACTTTATTAATTAACTATATTATTAATATATATATATATATATATATATATATATATATATATAAAATTATGAAATTTATGTCAAAATATTAAAAGTTAATTATTATAACTTAAAATAATTTTTAAAATCAAAATTATAATTATTTCTATTTATTTTAATTATTTTCTATTTCTGTCTGTCGCTTAAGGGCTTCAGCGACGAAAAGCGTCGCTGAAGGTGTTCTTCAGCCTTGAAGAACATCCCTGGTCAAGGCCGAGAGGTCACTTTGACCAGGCTTGTTCTTGCAGCCTGCTACGATTTGATGTTGTTAAGTGCTTTGGTGTTATAGTGCTTATGTAGTACTACAACTAGGTATCAATTTCAGACCCTAAACGACATCTAGCAGCAAGTTATTAATGCTCAAAGAACCTGTCAGAGCATTTCTGGGCTTTCTGGGTAACCTAGAAAGTCGGTCAACGTCGGTCAACGCTTTTGTGAGCCTTACCGGCTTGATTTTATGTATTAGATTTTTGTTTTAATGAGTGTAGTGTGTAGTATACATGTCATACTTGAACGAGATAACGCTGGTCAGGACCTAGTAACCTTATAAGGCATAGATCAAAGTCGGTCAAAGTCTTGTCAGAGACTGTTCTTCGTGTTCTTCATTTTCTAGGTTTTCCAAAAAGTGAAACCGTGAACGGTCAATGCATTTTGACCATAATTTTCGGTCATCTTACGAATTTCAAAGGTGTTAAACTGCTCTCATGGTCTACTACTCATGTCAGGGTATAAAAACAAAGCACTTTTATCATCTAACAACAATCGGACACGAAGATCTGAGCCGGTCAAACGGTCGTTCGAAATTTTGGGGAAATTTTTGGGTAACCCAGATTTCAGAATTTCGTGGTCGGTCAATGACCTTTGACCATTTATATCTTTCATTCTATTAATCCCATGGACTTGATTCTTCTTTCAGATTATAGAGCTCATGACATACTACAACTAGCATATCATTAATACACCTAAATATTAACACACGAAGATCTACAGGCCCTGACATATGGTTGTCAGGCCTGTTCTTCATAATTTTTCAGAGTGCTATGAAATCGTGATTTATCAACCTAGATGTTATGAAATAGGCCCTGACCTATTTGATGCACCTAGATGTTATGAAATCGTGATTTATCAACCCATAACACTAACTAGTATGTTATTACATATAACTAAACATCAAAACAACAAAACTAACATAACATCAAAGATCAATTGGAAAATTAGGGTTTATACATTTCTTGCTAAAATTTGGCTATCTAGGCTTGGATAATGATGTTGCTATTGATGGGGCTTGCTATAGAAGACAGTATATGTATAGTAATGAGAGTTTTGTGTGTTATAACTCTGATCTTAGGCTTTTATTTATAGGATTTCAAAGTTAGGACTTTTTGGTCTTTTTTAACCTACTTGCCTCCAAAAATATCCCATATCTAATCTTAAGCTGCTGACGCTGCTTGGGAACTCAGCTTGGTGTCCAATTTCGAAGTAGGAGGTGGCGTGTGCCTTGTAAGCAACTTAAATGCTTATTAAATAGCTAATTTTTCCCTCATCTCCACTAATCATGAATTAGGGTTTTGATCTTTGTGTTTAGAATAACTTAATGAAGTTATTAACACCTAATTTAAGTTTAGTTAACATAATTAGGGTTTAACATAACCTAATTAGGGTTTAATTTCCTTAATTAGGATTTTTAGGGTTTGTAAATTAGGGTTAGGTTTTCCTAAATTAGGTTTAGGGTTTCCTAATTTATTATTAGGGTTTTAACTTAGATTTTTAATACCTAATTCTTTTAAAAGCATGACAAAGCATTTTGTCAATATAAGCACGACAAATCATTTTACTAATGTAAGCACGACAAAGCAGCTTGACAAAATAATATACCAAAAAGTCCAAAAATAAAATAAAAATTTTAAGCACGAGGTGACAAACATGTCATTTTTCGGAGAAAAAATAGTTTGTACCTAAGTCTTTAATAATGTAAATAATAACATGATTCAGAACCAGAACGGAGAGATTTTATTGATAGTAGAGAATTTTACATAGTCTAGTCTTATTAGGGTTTCGGGATCTTACAGAAGTTGTACGCTAAGTTTTCAAAATGTGAATTCTGGATAGAGTGTGTGCAATTTCTTGGACATGTGATTGACAAGGATGGAATTTTGGTAGATCCATCAAAGGTTGAATCTGTGATGAACTAGGATCAACCGAAGACACCTTCGGAAGTTAGGAGTTTTCTACGATTAGCATGTTATTACAAAAGATTCATTCAGGACTTTTCCAAAATAGCGACTCCGTTAACGAATTTGACTAGGAAACGAGTGAAGTTCGTTTGAACGGAGAAGTGTGAGGAAAGTGTAAGATTCCAAAATTTCGAACAGGAATAATAGTATGAAAAAAAAATTTATTAATTAAATTAGAATAAATATTAGTATGTTTTATAGTTTGTGTATTTTACTTTATTATTATATATGAATACATATATATAATCACATAAGATATAATCATGTTAACATATATGGAAAATTCTTATAGCAAACCCTAATTAATTTAAAGATGTTATCTAAATGGGAAATTATAACCTAATCGCTATAATAAAAAAGAAATTATAACTTAATACATTGATAATGTTATAAAGGAGTATGAATATATGCACATTAACTATATATGTGGTTAATGAAGGATTGAATTGAAAAAGATTTCAATAAAACCCTAATTAGCAAATAACCCTAACCCTAGTTAGAAAACCTAATTTTGATAATAAACCCTAATTCTAAATTAACAAACCTTAATGGTTAAATTTTGTTTTTTTAGTTTTTAAAGAGAATATGAAATGACTAAATTATCCTTGGATTTAAGTAGGAAATTACTAAAATACCCTTAGTATGTGGGAAATGACCAAAATGCCCTTTTCTCATTCTTTAAGCAAAAGATACACCAAATCTTGGTAAAT
Organism: Panax stipuleanatus; assembly: GCA_020205555.1. Taxonomy (NCBI): domain Eukaryota; kingdom Viridiplantae; phylum Streptophyta; class Magnoliopsida; order Apiales; family Araliaceae; genus Panax; species Panax stipuleanatus. Next base: position 33,644,502 of record CM035115.1, read on the forward strand.
CTCCACTTAAAGATTTGCCAAGCGAGCTATAACCATTACACCAGCCTTTCTTTGACACCTAACATAATAAGGATTCATTGAATCAAACATGCTTATCAAAATAATGGATTTAAAGTCCATTTAGCCTCACTTTAAGTTTTTTTACAAAGCTAATGGTTAGTTCTTTAAGACCACGAGATTTACACTAAATATACACCATATACTGATCCATAAACAACCAATAGCAAGCCAAAGTCAAAATCAAAAGAGAGAATTCAAGAAATAGTTCAAAAGAGGTACAAACCCTAAACCATTGTAGATCTTAAAGGTTAACTTAGATTTTATGTTTTTATGTTTAAGTATGTTAAGTAATATGTTAATAAATGATCAGGGTTGCTAAAACATGGATCTATAACATCTAAATGCACGAAAGTTAAGATTTAAGGAAACTGTTAAAACCTAGAAAAATGGCCTGACAGCCTAATGTCAGGGCTTGTAGATTTTTCTTTGTTAAGGTTCTGACATGTGTAAGTCGTTGGACTTGTAGTATGACATGAGGTTAGTAATCTAAAAGTGGAATCAAGCCCATTGGATCACTAGATCAAAAGATATGGCTAGTTAAACAGAGTTGACCGAGCTTGACTTCACGCTTTCTAGGTAACCCAGAAAGCTGAAGAACACAGCCTAATAGGTAGTTTGACCGCCTTGATTCCCCTTCCTGTCAGTCGATATGGATTTTAGTTGTTGGTTAGATCGTAGTTTGACATGAGGTCTACACCATGAGAGCACTTTCAAACCTTAGAAAATTAGCAATAGAAAGTTATTAGTGGTCATACTAGGTTGACCGTTAAGCTGGGAAATCTGGGTAACCCAGAAAATCATGAACAGCGTCTGACAGGTTCTTTAGGAGCATGGATCTTAATTCTTGGTGAGATCTGGACTTTCTAGGTGCTACACCCTTGTACCCTGGCAGTTTTTCTACAAGCCTATACCACTAAACCACCTATAACATGAACAGGCTACAAGATATAAGGCCATCAATATCGTTGACCGACCATGACTTTCCCTTCTGGAAAACCCAGAAATGCAAGAACAGCCTTGGGTGGCTGGTTTGACCCTTAATATATTTCAGATGTGTTGTAGTTATACCCCTAACTTGGTATGAACTTGTAGTATTAAATCAATACTACAACATTGATACACTTACCTGCCCAGAAACCGAGCAGATTGGAAATTAAAGCGAGTCAAACTAAGGGTCAGACCGTTGACCATCATGTTCTTGAGCCAACCAAGAACACTTTAGGCGACAGATCCGTCGCTATAAGCCTTTACCGACAAACTAATTTTGAAAAATAATTAAAATAAATATAAATAATTAATTAAAAATTCTAAAAATTCATTTTAAGTTATAATAAATAATTTGTAATATTTTGACATAAAAATTTATAAAAATTTAATTTATTTAAATATTTATAATAATGAAAGTATTTAATAATGATATTAAATAAATTATTTAAAAATAATGTTAATGGTTTAAAAATCATTTTAAATAATAATAAATTATTTAAAAATGATATTAATGATTTTAAAAAATAATTATTAATAAAAAATAAATTATTAAAAAATATTAGTGATGATTTAAAAATCATTTTAAGTGGTTATTAATTATTTAAAAATAATATTAATAATTTAAAAATCATTTTAAATAATAATAAATTATTTAAAAATGATATCAATGATTTAAAAATCATTATCAAATAAAATAAATTGTTTGAAAATAATATTGATGATTTAAAATTCATTATAAATTGTTATTAAATATTTAAGAATAATATTAATGATTTAAAAATCATTATAAGTAATATTAAATCATTTAAAAAAAATATTTTGAGTATTTGAAAACTATTATAAATAATAACTAAAATATTTAATAAGGTATTGAAACTTTTAAATAAAGTTTATTGAAAAACTAATTGATAATTATTCGATAAAGCGATATAATACCGAACGGACACCAAAAAAATCAACCCAGACACTAATAGTTTGACTAGTTGTTAGTTGTTATTGTTTCTAATGACTGTTATAAGCCTATATAGGTTGTATACTTTCCAATAGCTTAAGTAGCTGATCTTGATAAAGGCAAGTTTTCTAACTTCATTTAATTTCTATATTAAATGTAAGTCTTGTATATATTGATATACGAACTTGTTATAAATATTATTCGTGATATCTGTGATTTGAAGAGGGTTATGACTTACTGCTCAAGCATAACCAAACCATATGAGCTATTGTTTGCGTAAAATGTGTTTGATTTGATATCAAAACATAAATTGTGGAAAAACCAATGTTGTTTGGTGCATATATATACTGATACTGTTTTGTCCAAAAATTATTGGCAGTCATAGAACTGACCCTGGTTTACATTTATTGGCAGTTATAATACTGACTCTAGATTTTAATTATAGGCAGTTATAGCACTGACCTTGTTAAATTGGTAGGATGATATACATACTCCTAGGATATGATTAGGCTGATCACCTATGAGATATCCAAACAAAACTTCTACAAGTCTTTGTGACTGTTAGAAGTAGTGTGGTTGAACAGATCAACTCAGGTTGCTAAGTCTATATGACTGACAGTACCTTGTTAGAAGTGTTGTTGAACAGATCAACTCGGGTGACTAAGTCTATGTGACTGACAGTAACTCGTAATAGGTGTGGTTGAACAATCAACTCAGGTGGCTAAGTCTATATGACTGACAGTAACCCGTAATGTGTGGGTTTGTCAGATCAAACCTCAGTATATATATCTTGAAAATCTCTTAACTATATGTTCATTCAATTCTGATTTAGTGTGAGTATAATATACAACTTGTTTAAAACTTGCTGAGCTTTCTGTTGCTCATCCTTGCAATTATTCTTTTCCTTTGCAGCTGACCTATCCAAAGTTCCAGAGTTCAACAATATGGATGGAACAACTCTCGGTTAATATAAAATTTTGGTTATATCTTTAGAGACTCTGATGTAATAGTAAGTTGGGGATTTATTGTAAGCCAAATTTAAGATTATGTAATGTATTATTATCTTTTATCAACTGCCTAATTTTTACCTCTCTAGAACATAGGAAGAAGTACAGTATCCATATGAACTATACATCTGAATTGGAAGTATTGAAAGATATTGTGGTTCTCTGATGCACTGAGGTTGGTCGCACCCCTCAGATTCCAAGAACGACCCTAACATTAATACTGCAAATGTCAGATAGATAGGAATTATTGATATGAAAGAAATATTCATGAGATTATAAACCTATTCATCTAAGTGAGGGTATCCCAACATAGTGAATGTTCTGACGAGAACTACTATTCGTTGTGGAATACTGTGAATCTTGGATTGATAAGAATTATTATCTTATGGAATATTTATGTGACCACCAAAATCTGCTATAGGGAATGTAGAGATTTTGGGGGCGTTACAGAAAGTTTTCAAGATTTGAAGAAGAGATTGAGTACGGCACCTATGTTGTCTCTTCCTGATAGTACATAAAATTTTGTGGTATATAGTGATGCATCGCATAAAGGACTAGGTTGTGTGCTTATGCAAAACATCAACTTCATTGCGTATGCGTCGTGACAATTGAAGGACTACGAGACGGGATATCCGACTCATAATTTAGAATTGGTTGCGGTAGTGTTTGCTCTGAAGATATATAGGCACTATCTCTACAGGGAGAAGTGTGAGATATATCTACAGACCATAAGAGTTTGAAGTATATCTTTACACAGAAGGATTTAAATATGCGTCAGAGTAGATGGTTGGAATTAATTAAGAACTACGACTGTGAAATTTTATATTATACGGGTAAAGCTAATGTGGTTACCGATGCCTTAAGCAGAAAGGGTCGGGAGAAATTGATGTTGTTAACTGCTCAGGAGCAGTTGGTAGACGAAATGACTAAGCTGAAGTTGGAGGTTAAATATAAGAAAAAGTTCGACGAAAAACTATTCCAAATAGGAACCAGCCCAACTTTGGTGGATAAGGTTATGGAAGTACAACTTCAGGATGAATAATGTGAAAAAATTAGGAAAAGAATGTCTGAAGGTGATGAAGTGAAATTCAAAGTTGATACAGAAGGGTTATTGAGATTCAAGGGAAGAATTTGGGTTCCGCCAGTACCAGAGGTAGAGGAGGAAATTTTGAGCGAGGTTTATAATTCAAGAAATTCGATTCACCCAGGGAGTACGAAGATGTACCAGGATCTCCAAAAATATTTTTGGTGGCCGAATATTAAAAGGGATGTCACTGATTGTGTGGCAAAGTGTCTGACTTGTCAGAAGGTTAAAACAGAACATCAAAGGCCGAGTGGATTACTGCAACCGTTAGAGATACCAAAATAAAAATGGGAGCAAACTACAAAGGATTTCGTAGTAGTTCTTCCAACGACTCAGAAAGGTTTTGACAAAGTTTGGGTTATCGTGGATCGATTGATGAAATCAGCACAATTCTTTTCTATCAAGATCAAATATAACTTAGATCAGTTGGCAAAATTATATGTTAAGGAGATTATTTCAAGACATAGTGTTTTGGTGTCAATAGTTTTTGATCAAGATCCGCGTTTCACATCGAATTTCTAGAAGCGACTACAGGAATCCATGGGAACACAATTGAGAATGAGCACGACACACCATCTTCAAATAGATTGCCAGAGCGAGACGACAATCCAAACATTGGAGGATATGTTAAAAGCTTGCATCAATGCATTTCAAGGGAAATTGGGATGACCATTTACCACTGGTTGAGTTCGCTTATAATAACAGTTACCACGCAAGTATTGGCATGCCGCCTTACGAAGCATTATACGGCAGAAAGTCCAGAACTCCATTATGTTGGGATGAAGTTGGTGAACGTCAATTTCTAGGACCAGAATATGTACAACAAACTTCTGAAATCGTCCAAGTGATCAGGATAAGATTGATAGCTACTCAGGATGAACACCGACAGAATCGATAATTTGAATCTGGTAGCTTGGTTTTCCTGAAAGTATATCCCTGGAAGGGTAAAATTTGATTGGGTAAGAAGGAGAAACTGAGCCCGAGGTTCATTGGACCCTTTTAAGTTTTGCGAAGAATTAGAGAAGTCGTGTATAAGGTAGCCTTACCTCTGGCATTAGAACATATCCATAACGTTTTTCATATTTCGGTGTTACGACCGTACAAGTCCGGTTACAAGCATGTTATAGAATATAAGCCCCTGCAATTTGAAAAAGATTTATCTTACGAGAAAGTTCATGTTCGGATAGTTGACAGGATAGAACAAGTACTTAGAAATAAATTAATGCCTTCTGTTAAGGTAATCTAGAGGGATCACAGCACTGAAGAAGCTACGTGGCATCTCGAAGATCAAATGATGAAAAATTATCCTTAGTTATTGGCTAAATCTATGTGTAGTGATTCTGGGGACAGAATCTTTGTAGGGGGAATGTAACGGGACGAATTAATTGAGTCATGATTCTGGGGACAGAATCCTTGTAAGGAGGGAAGGATGTAACGAACAAGATTTTTGTATTTGATTCTAAATATTTATTGAATTAAATAAATATTTTTCGTTGATTTATTTATTGAATTAAAAAATATTTGATGGAATTGTTGTGGATTAATTTGATTAAGTGTTATATATTAATTAAATTAAGGTCGAATGATTTTATAGTTCAAAGTTTGAATTTAATTGGGATAATTAAATTAAATGAGTTGTTAAATAATTATTATAGTGTTCTAACTAATTTAAAAATTAATTAGAGATTTAATGATTTGTTATCATTAATAAACAAGAATTATAATTATTTGGTAATTTAATTTAATGGGTTATATTGACTTTAATTTAATTGAATTGAAATATTAGAATTTGATTAATTAAAGTGTGATATTTTGTACCATATAACAAGTAAATAATTAAAATAAATTGAAAGGAGTCTTTTAAAGGTTAGCCAAACAAGGCCTTGGGAACATGGGTAACTGCTAAGCCATAATGTGCTTAACTGATACCCACGTATATCAGTTATACGCATTATATTAGTCTTGTATTTTTATGTTATTTTATTTCCTAAGGCTAAAGCAAGAAAACTCAGAGAGAAAAGGCTAGAAATCTAAGAAGGAGGAGAATGAATCAAGTTATTCTACATCTTCTAATTAACCTAAATATAAGAAATCAAAGGTAAAATTCTTGGTTTAAAGCTTTAGTTTATGTTCTTGAGTTTTTATGAAAATTGATTTTAGTTCTCTGTAAATGGATTTTGATGATTGAGTTGTTAAGAAATTGATTATAGATGTTTATGAGTATGCATAATTTATTTTTATATGATTTGTATATGATTTAGAGTAATCAAAATCCATTAAAACATGTTTTACAAAAGAAGTTTGAGTTTTTGTTATAATATGTACAACAAGGCTGATTTTAGAGTCAAAATTGATGCTTGAATCCCAAAAATTTAGAAAATCTTAAATTATTAAAATATAGGTTAAAGGATAAAACCTAGAGTGAAAATAGAGTAATAATTTAAAATTTTAAAGAAGAACCTATATGGTTTATTATTTGATTGAGAATAGAGGAATTATGGGTTACAAAATTTCTAAACCCTAGAGATGAATCTATATGTGTTTGATGGAATATTAAGGATAAAGTACTACGATACCTATAAAGTTGGTGACCTAATAAATAAATTAGGTATGTAAATTATGTGTGTGATTAAATGAATATAATGTGTATACATTTATTTTTATATAAAGATAATTAAGAATAGATATATATCAAAAATGTTGAGCATTGGTTATAGTGAGAATAGATTTATTGGACTAAGATGATTTTGTGGCCCAAGGAATTAATTAAGTAGCCCAATTGTTTATTTAAGCATTGGACTTGTAGCTAATTGGATTTAATAGCAATTAAGTTATTAAGCTAGCCCAATATATCATGTATGGGACATATATAGTGATGACACAATTTATTTATGGGTGGAAGCCCAAGTTAATTTTGTTGGTAAGCAAAACTATGAAATCGAAGCCCAAAAGGAAATTAACAAAGAGCCCAAGCTTGGCCCAAGCTTAGCCCACTTGAGGAAGAGTATTTAAGTCATTAAGTAAGTATAAAAATTAAAAAGTATAAACTATGTTGTTTTGCAAGTACAAGGAATGAAAATTTCAAGCCCAAAGATATATTTGAGTAGCCCAATTGGTGGCCCAACGGAGTGAGGACCTATTGGACATTAAATAAGAAATATGGGCCTTAAAAATAAAATAAATTTGAGCCCAAGAAATCCTTGTGGCCGAAATTTGCACAAGGAGGAGAAAGGGGATGGATGAAATGATTGTATTTGCTTTAGTTGGTGAAATAGTTGCTAGGTGTCACTTTTGTAAAGGAGCCAACATCTTTTACCAAGTCCATAAGTTAGCTAAGGCTTGCAAGCAACGTGTCAATGATTAAAGAAAGAGGAAGAGGAAGAGGTTGGTAGATTAGGATAGATATACACTTTGTATCTATTCATCTTTACTAACTAACAAATCAAGTATATCATTTACCTTTTATTTCATTTCATTCTTTTCTCTTTTATCTCATAAGCTAGCAAAGCAAGAGGGAGGGAGAGAAAAGCTCATGTTCGGCCAAGAGAGGGAGAGGAGAGAAATTGGGTTTTGGTATTCCATAGCTTCCTAATCAAGTATTAGGAAGAAGGAGAAGAAGGAACAAACTAAGGTAGAACAAAAATTCTTATTTATGTAGTTTAATTTCTCTTTGTTGGTTTAAGTTTTGATTTTTATAAAGTTATGATTTTGAGGCTCAAAAACCTTGGATATATGTGTTTAATAGTATATCAAGTTTATACCTAACCCATTTATGGATCAAAAGTTGGATCTAAACTAAGAAATGGAAACTATGTTTTTCAAAAGTGAGAAAACTTAATTTTCTTAGCCTTTATTGTGTTTATCTTATGATTGGTGATTATTTGATGTATTAGATCATGGATCATGATATATCCATTAGTATATGAGGTGTTAATAGGTGTTATGATATTTTATTATGTACTATGTTGGTGAAGGGGTAAGGATATGAAAGTTTTCTTAGAAATCATCAAGTTTGAAAAATCAGATTTTTGTAAAAACAAAGTACAAAATTAAAACGACCATATCTCTTTTAATATTTTGAATTTTTGAGTGTGGTCAATTTTTGGGGTTAGATATACAAGTATACTAACTTTTCTAAGTGAAATCACGTAAAAAGGAGTTGTAGATTTTCGTTTGGACTGATTTGAGTAAATGAAGCAAAATCTGAAAAAGGCTAAAGAGTAGGCTGTCTGGAAATTTAAGGGTTGTTTCGGCCACTTAAGTTATGAAATTAAATCAGGCCTTTTGGGACATTAAAATATATCTTATAAACTAGCTTATGTCCGAAAATGAGCTCATTCTGACTTAAATTGAGCAAGTTATAACTATTTTAATATTTGGGTTTTTTCGACAAAAAACGCTATAACCAGAGTTCTATAACTCCGATGGCCACGAAATTTAAAGTGGAAGCTCACGATAACATGTATAAGATCCCGTCAAGAGTTGGGAATTTTTGGATTTAAGCGTGAGGTAGTTATTTTCTTAGGAAATTAACTAGAAATGGATTTTTGAAAAATACGTAAGGGAGTTGAAAAATTCCAGAAAAATAGTTTTTGTGTATGAAATATATGTATATGTGTTTGGACAAAGAATGGAAAAATAATAAATTGATTTGATATTTTCATGAATAGTATATTTCAGCTTGCTGAAATGAACATTTCAGGATACTGAAATGGAAACTAAAAATGTTAGGAAGACTGTTTGGTTTCAGTTTACTGAAATAAAATATTGAGTCTCTTGAATAGTAAAAAGTTTATCGAGTTATAATAATAACTTAGTAAGAGATTAAGTATTCAGTCTAAAACTAGTATAGTCGTATTCTGCAATAGTCGATGTATAGTAGCTGGGCTAAACGACTCCTTCATATGGGGTAAGGATCTACGAATTGGTAACCGATCTAACTCATTGTGAATATAGTGGAAGCTAATTTGTTAGTTGTTTGTGGAAAACCACTCAGTATACTATACTGAATACTATTAAAGACTCGATGTGTGCTAGGTTTAGACTTGTGTATGTATAGTGTTAAGGTTATCTAATATTTGATTATGTGTTTAAATGTTAAATAGTTTACTTATAAAGTATGTTATACTAATTGAAAGATTAAATCTTATAACTGATAGGTCTTTTCAATAAAGCGATTACTTAAATTGCGTAGCAGTAATAGACGGTTCAGGCAAGTTTCCTAACTCGAACTCGAGTTGTTATTGTAAAGCATTTTCGTGATTAATCATTATTGATTATTCACATCTATACTGATTATTGATTCGCACGTTGTGCATGTTGCATATGTTCATCAGGTATGAAAGGCTGATCACCTTTATTACCATAAGGTTCAGTTAAAATTGTTCATGTTCCTTGTTGACATTAAATATTATTAATTCAGTCATTCATTTATTGAAACTCTGATTTTTCCCTATTCATAATTATTATATTGTTGAAAATTCGAAGACTTATTCTTTCTTTCAATCATGATATATCCTTGTTGTATTTAAAACTTGTTGGGCAAACATGTTTCTCACTCTTGCTATATCATGATAAATATTTCAGATTAAAGAAAAACTTCAGACACAGGCAAAGGTAAAGACAAGTTCCAAGATAGAATTATTATACGGTTAAAATGGTAACAATATTGAAGGCATATGACATTGTATGTTGTATAGGATATTGAATATGCAGGTATTAAGTTAAAGTTACAGACCTTGGGATTATGTTGTAAAAGTTATTGTATAAACAATTTATGTTTATATCTTCCGCAATAGTTATAGAAATGATGTATCGTAATGTACCAGGTCCGAGGTTCTGGGGACCCGGATTTGGGGGCGCTACAGATGTAATCTGCAATTGATAGTTGTTATTGTTTATAAATTCAAATACGAAAAGAATGCAAGTTATAGGAACTGATTTGGTTGAGAATCGAAGTCATGGTGATTGAATTCGCTAAACATGTCAAAAATTGAGTTTTAAGCAAGAACATTAAATTTTAGGATCTAAATTTGATTGTTGTTATTGTTTTTTTTTATTGTTATAATCAGTATATGCATGCTTGGTGTTATTTTTGTGAAGTCTATATCATTTGGGTATGCTTAAATTAGAGCTTTGTGTGTTAAAAATTCAGTTTTAGTTTGGAAAACATGTTGATTCGCGAATTGCAGATTCTAAAACTGGTGTGTCGCGCTGCAGCGTATCTTAGAAGGCTTATCAACGCACCGTAGTGCCGCAGTGCCTGTGACTTATTATTTGAACGCGCCGCAGCGCCTGCAGCGCCGGTTGTTAGTATTGGCCGCGTTGCAGCGCCACCTGGCAGATTTACCCATAAAATTATATTTAATTGTTTAAGTCCAAAAAATATAATTTTAACCTAATCTAATGAACATGAAAAATGTATTAATCATATAAGTATATTTTAAAATAGATTAGTAATATGTCAATTATGATTTCAAGTGATAAATTGATAAGTTGAATGTGTACTTAAACTTATTATTCGTGAAGGTTTAATAATGTGTTTAAGAGTTAAGGTTTGTGTATGTCATTAGTATAATCAGTTTTAAAGCTAAGTTAAAGAGAAATGAACCTATGTTGTTAGTTGTGTTATAAATAATTGGTATTGTAACTTTAAATGGTATGTAAGGTTAATTGGAGAACGTGAATTGTAATTTATAGCTTACGTACGTGGGAAGTTTCCTTAACCTATATTGATTACAATTACGCAAGTTCCAACCTCTAAACTTTCATTGAGCAAGTTTCTTACTTTTGTTTCTAGCTATTCATAGCCTAAATTATTCAAGTTCACGATTCCAAATGAGACGTTCTAATTCTTTTGTAGTAATACTTCGGTTATACAATGTTTATTCAGTTGTATATAGTTGAGATTCAATCTTTGATTTAAATATAAATTATATTATTGTATCGAACCTGTGAATGGCTAGTGAACCCTTATTGATTCGACTAGTTCATAGTTGATGAGCGTTCTAAATTCTTGAACTGTTATTGACACTTATCAAATCCAAACTTCATTTGGTGCGAACTCTTATGTCAAATTTAGATGAGCAACCCTATTATAGGGGATTATATTTCTCGATAGCATTAAGATGTTTGTGCACAATACATGGTACGAAGGGCTTATCCCCTTAAGTACGAGAAGTAAGGTCCATATAGTCTTATGACTATTAAAGGTTTAAAGTAGAAATACTTGATAACCTAGGACATAGTTCATGGTCTTATGACCATCAGATGTACTTTTGATCTTGTTTTCTAATCTTGATTCAAAAAACGAGTTTTTATTATTCAGAACTCATTGATTACTCACATGTTATTACTATCGTTATTGTTATAATTGTGAGCAATTGTTTGCACACTCTTGCATAATAACATTACAGCTAAGGTTGAAAGAGTTGACGAGCCGTCCACTAGTAAGGGCAAGGGCAAGATGAACAAGTGTTGAAGACTTGTTTAAGTTATTTGAAGTTTTTTATGTTTGAGACTTATTTAATTTTATTATATTTCCGCATTGATCTATTTAAGGTTAGATTATTGGGATTGATTTGTTTAAGATGTTGTAACCCTATTATGGGAGGATTTCTATTTCAGTTATGAGTTTTATTTATATCCTTGTTTATGGGTAGTTAGATGTGATTGTATTGGACAGTGAACAGCAAATCGTGTGGAAATGAAGTACCCAAATTTGGGGGTATCACACAAAGCTTGCAACATGATTCAAAGAATATAGTTGTGATTCCAAATCAAGCTTCAGAGTATGAATAACATTTTTCAAGAATTTAGATAACACAAGAGTTATTCTATAAAACGATTATATAATCAACAAGTGTATTTGCTCAAATATATAGTTGATATAACAATTAGAAACTTGCACAATATTCAAGATTGTGTAAGTTAAGAAACTTGTGAAATCATAGATTCCTTGTATAAAGTAAATGCATAGGTTAGGATAATTGCCTTTCACGTAGTTTATAGTTCTATAGATTACGTCACTTCAAGGTCCTATAGTATCATAATATATATATATATATATATATATATATATATACACACACACACACACACACATTAGTTCTACACATTTGGTGCATAATCCAACTATCCTACACACATATTATACACATGCTCAATCACGTATGATAAGTATATATTTTCAGCCTTATCTTTGTTATACAATAAGACCACATATTAGTACACTATCAAACCACGTGGTTGCATAATCAGCATTGTCTTTGCTTTTGAAAGCTTCATTTAGAAACCCTTTATAAACTTTTGAAATCTTTTTTTCGATAGAACCATTACACAATTAAACATTTAAGACATCACTTAAACTCTATTTTTATCAATATAAACATGCTACAAGGTTCAAATTACATTTTGAAATAGTCAGTTAAAATTGGTCGGCGGCACGACCGCGCATCATATTCACCTGGGAGGAGCGCGACCACGCTGCTCCCTGATTAAATTAGAGTTAATTTTGAGATTTCTTGATTCCAGCTTAATATCTAGCATACATGGATACTAATACATATCATTTACACTTGTTAAGAGGTCTTGGACTAGGTTTGATGTCTCTCATAGTCAATTTAAGTTTATTTTCCACGTTATGGTTTCACTTTGAAATTTCCATCTAACAAGGCTAATTGGGTTCATGTAACAAAGGACTAACTTTGATAACCATTAGACCAAATAGCGAGGCTAATAAACCATTAAAACACATGCTCAAAGTCATTCAACTCATGCATTCAAAGTTAACTTAGCTTTACTCTTTTAATTCATTGTAAATCTTGCTCGAGTAGTTCATATCGTGCCTAACTAGATGAGTGCACAAATTAGTTATGTTTAGAGGCGTAAAGTATCCTAGCATGTTATCTCATAAGGTCAGAATATAATTAACACCATGCTTAACAATATTAGTTTTCAAAACTTCTAAGTTCTCTTTTAAAATCGAAATAAACTAAGCTAAAACAACCTATTATATGCAAAGCAACTTCGAATCACATTTCATACCCATTTGTACACATAACTAAGCCATATACACATGCTATAAAGGTCAGAATTCAAAGGTCACAAGGTTTATCAAGGTTTTGTTTTCGAAACTTCAATTTTGCTTTTAAACTCATACTTAACCAAGTCAAATCCATTTATTTCATGCAAAGCAATTTGAACATCATATTAGACCTATTTCTATTCTTAACTAAGTTATACTCATATGCTTATAACCTCAGAAGCAACAAAAGTTCATTTTCAAGAACTGCTAACAGGCGCGACCGCGCAGGTTTATACTGAGGAAGTGGCGCGGCCGCGTCACTTCGACTCAGCAGAACTCAGGATACAAACATGAAAACCATTTAATCCTCCATACTTAGATCATTACATTGCTTCCAAACCAGACTTACAACTTATATAACACAATGATACAAGTTTTAAAACCAATTATCAGCTAGTTCATGGAATTTCTAAGAATTTGTAGAATTTTGAAATGAAGAACATACATATGGACATTAAGTTCTCAACGTTTGCAAATGCAAAATTATTCTTCCCAACTTCTGATTGCTCCTCAATTCAGCAACTCACTCTCTAATTTGAATTAAACAGAAAACTAGCAACTTTAATAAGGAAGGGGGAGCTTCCATTTATAGAGAAATTATTACCTAATTAATAGCTTTGTCTCAAGGATAGAATCCAATAGAAAGAATAAGGAGCCATTGGGCAAGAAGAATTTAGTGAAGATCTCTCAACAACTCCCATCAACCCACACCCTTAGCCATCATCACCAATCTAAATTTTCAGCAACATAGGAATAGGCCAATGGCCTATACACGACTGAGGCAAAAAGATGGGACTATAATTTTGGGACAAGTAATTTAATAATACTACACTAGCAATTGGACCTCATCATTATTAAATGTGAGTTCCTTTTTGGGCTCACAAGGTTAACTTAATGACTTAATATTATTACATAGGTTTAGTTATAGGCACATATAGAAATACATATAATCATATAATTCATGTACATTGGGTTCATCCAAACATTATTGGGCTAGAATATAAATTAGTTGGACACTAACAATTCATTATTTTCCATAAACTAATATTCTAATTACACCCAAATATCATAATGATAAATAATATCACATATATATATTAAAATCAATTCTTTTCCATAATTCTAATTAAACCTTCAGTTGGTCCAATATTAATATTTATGCCACACAAGGCTCATTTATTCAAGCTTAGTAGAATTACATAACTCAAGCTTATTATTATATAGTCTCACAGAATAATTACTCACATTATAATATTATTCTTAATATAACATTTTATATGTTATGCATGCTGCAATTTTATTCATATGTTCACACAACACATATAATTTGCACATAACAATTAAGTAATTAAAATAATAACAATAATTAGTCTATCACATTAATTAATTATTTTCTCATTAATTAAATTAATGAATTACTTAGTCCACCTCTATGCCACACTAGGCATACCACATAAGGTTAATTAAGCTCATAATTATTTTCACCACATTTCTCATACTTAATTCGATTTAAATTGAATTACCTCATTTCAAGACACATAAATATATATGTATTCAACATAAATATTCAAACATTTTTATTATTATTTATAATATTCAGGGGTATTACATCCTCCCCCTCTTTATAAAAATTCCATCCTTGGAATTGGTACAAGGTTGCATGAACAGATGGGGATAATCCTTCCTCATCTTATCCTCTAACTCCCACGTAGCCTCTTCGGCGTTGTGGTTTTGCCAAAATACTTTTACAGAAGATATAACTTTATTTCTTAGTATTTGCTCTTTCCTATCTATTACTTGGACAATAATCTCTTCATAAGTTAGATTCTTTTCTACTTGAATGGGATCATAGGATATCACGTTCTTATAGTTAGGTTTGTATAGGCGTAACACTAAAATGTGAAACACCTTGTGGATGTGTTCCAATTTTGGAGGTAAAGCCACTTTGTACATCACCTCTCCTACTCGCTTCAATACTTCAAACAGTCCTATGAACCTAGGACTAAATTTTCCTTTCTTCCCGAATCTTATCTTCCTTTTTCAGGGAGACACTTTCAAAAACATAAAACTACCGAATTCAAAATCTCGGCTTTGACCGTGTAAGTCTGCGTATTTCTTCTGTCGATCTTGAGCTGCCACTAATCTGGCTCTTATTGTCGCCACCACATCTTCCGTTTATGGAACTAATTCAGGTCCCAAAAGTTGTCATTCTCTGACCTCATCCCAACACAACGAAGTTCTGCACTTTCTTCCGTAGAGGGCTTCGTATGGTGGCATACCGATACTCGCATGGTAACTTTTATTGTAAGCGAATTCTACTAAGGGTAAGTGATCGTCCCAATTTCCTTTAAAATCCATCACGCAAGCACTAAGCATATCTTCTAGCGTTTGTATTGTTCGCTCACTCTGCCCAATGGTTCGAGGGTGATAAGCAGTACTCAATCTCAACTGTGTTCCCATTCTCTCTTGTAAGCTCTTTCAAAAATTTGACGTAAAGCACGGATCTCAATCTAATACAATTGACACCGGCACTCCATGTCGTGAAAAGATTTCCTTTACGTATAACTTTGCTAACTGATTTAAATCGAATCGAATCTTTATTAGTAGAAAAAATGTTATCTTCGTTAGTCTATCCACAATAACACAAATTATGTCATAACCCTTCTGTGTGATCGGGAGTTGTGGCGCCCCCAAATCCGGGTCCCCAGAACCTCGGACAAGGTACATTACGATACATCATTTCTATAACTACTGCAGAAGATATAAACATAAATTGTTTATAAAATTACCTTTACACATAATTTCCCAAGGTCTGAAATCGTAACTTAATGTCTGCCTTCAATATCCTATGCGACATACAATGTCATTTGCATTCAATACTATTACAAGTTTAACCTGCTTCCAAATCCAACTCTGGAGTTTGTCTTTGTCTTTGCCTGTGTCCGAAGTTTCATTTTAATCTGAAATGTTTATCAGGATATAGCAAGGGTGAGCAACAAGTTTTCCCAGCAAGTTTAAGTTCAAATGAAGATATATCATGATTGAAAAAAATAATAAGCTGACAATTTTTTAATAATATAATAATTATAGAAGAATGTAAATCAATTTTCATAAATGAATGACCAAGTCAATAATGATGAATGGCCAACAATGAACAAATTTAACTGAACCTTAGGGTAATGAAGGTGATCAGCCTTTCATACCTGATGAACATATGCAACATGCACAACGTGCGAATCAATAAATCATAGATGTGATATAATCAACAATGATTAATCACGAACATGCTTTACAATAGCGACTCGAATTTGAGTTAGAGAACTTGCTCAATAAAAGAGTATAGGAACTTGCATGTATCGTTGATTACTGCTACGCAATCGTATTTAATCGCTTTATTGTAAAGACCTATCAGTTATAAGATTGATCTTTCAATTAGCATAACATACCTTATAAGTAAACTATCTAACATTTAAACACATAGTTAAATATTAGATAACCTTAACACTATACATATACACAAGTCTAAACCTAGCACACATCGAGTCTTTAATAATATTCAATATAGTATACTAAGTGGTTTCCCACAAACAACTAACAAATTAGTTTCTGTCTAGTCTACACTATTTTCACAGTGAGTTAGATCGGTTACTAATTCGTAGATCCCTTCCCCATATGAAGGAGTCGTTTAGCCCAGCTACTATATATCAACCATTAAAGAGTACGATTGTACTACCTTAGACTTAACACTACTGTAACATATAACTTGTGAATTAACACTTAGTCTTTTATTTTATAAGTCATTTATAATTAAGTAAACCAAATACCTAATCTAGTAATCTGGATTCATATTGAATTTCAATTTAGTAATTAATTCCCTATCCAGCAGACTGGACACAACTGACCTCTAATCTAGCAAGCCTGGATTCAAACTGATATCCAATCCAGTAAACCTGGATTCAACTAACCTCAAGTCCAGCAAGCCTGAATTCATCAATCCTTCAATCCAGCAACCTAGATTATGTAAACAGACCAATCCAACATCATGGATTATCCAAACATCTCATCCAGCAAATTGATGGCCAATCCAGCAAACCAGATTGCAATCCAGCAACCTGATGGCCAATCCAGCAAGCTAGATTCCCTTTTTTTAACCAAATTATTTTATTATTATTTTATCTTTTGTCCACACATAAATACTTGTATTCCATACGCAAAAATAATTTTTGCAGGAATTTTTTAACCTCCTTAAGTATTTTTCAAAAATCCATTTATAGTTATTTTTTTAAGAAAATAACTACCTCATGCTTAACTCCAAAAATTCTCAACTCTTGGTGGGATCTTATACATGTTATCTTGAGCCTCCAGTTTAAATTTTGTGGCCATCGGAGTTATACAACTCCAGTTATAGCGATTTCTGTCGAAAAAATACAAATATTAAAATAGTCATAATTTGCTCATTTTACATCGGAATAAGCTCATTTTTGGACACAAGCTACTTTATCCCATATATTTGCATGTCCCAAACAACTAAAATTTATTACATTAATTAAGTGGACAAAACTGCCCTTACAATTTCCGAACAGATTACTTTCCGGGTTTTTCAAATTTCGCGTCCTTTGTTCAAAACAGTCCACATGGAAATCTACATGGAATTTTTCAGTGATTCCACTTGAAAAGGTTAGAAGAAGTATAGATCTAAGTCCAGAAATTAACCACACTCAAAAATTCGAAATACACTAGGAGATATGGTTGTTTGAATTTCATATTCTTTTTTCTCAAAAATATGATTTTCTAACTTTGTGTTTTATAAGAAAACTTTCATGATATCTTGATTAATTTAACTTTGGCCATCATAAACCATCATAATACATACCCCTACATCATAAACTCATGGATCTACAATGATCCATAATTTATTACATCAAAACCCACCAAACACAAACAAAACATAATCAATACTAAGAAAACATAGGATTTTCTAACTTTTAAAATATAGTTTTATTTTTCTTGCTTTTGGTCCAACTTTTGATTATCAAAAGTGATAGATCTACACATATAACACTTATATACATATAGATCCATGGTTTTGGAGTTTTGAACCATAGATCCATGTTTTAATTCAAACAACTAAAAATAATTTAAATAAAAGGTGGTTTTATACCTTGATTTCTTGCTAGCCTTTCTTAATCTTTCAAAGTAGATGATAATCTAGGGTAGAAGGAGATCAAAACCCCCTCCCTTCTCTTCCTTGCTCCAGCCGAAATGGCTCTCCTCTCTCTTTCTCTCTTTAGTTTTCTTTTACTAGCAAAATAGGATGTGAGAGGAAAGAGAGAGAGAGAAAAAAATAGATTGTGTGTGTAAGAAGAGACATATTTTGTATATCCATATCCATTTCCTCCACACTCCTTGCTATCTCTCTCTCACTCATTATTAGAAGGTTGCTTGCAAGCTTGGTGATAAGTGTTGGCTTAATCCAAGAGATGACACATGTGAGAGTTGGTGAGGAGTTGGTAAGATTAGGTAAATCAAATGATTGCATATATGAACCTCCCCAGATTCCTTGTTTGCTTGGCCAAAATTTCCACTTCTTCTCAAAAATTTTGTTTTGTTTTTATGCTTTACACAATGACTAAGATACCCCTCCACAATTGGGCTTAAGTCTTGGGCTTTCATTTAATTCTTTGGGCTTGCTCCTTTTTCTTAATTTACTTACCAACTAAAATAAACTTGGGCCTCCACTATAAATTGAATTGGGCCATTATAATATGTCTCATACATATATATTGGGTTAGCTTAATAACTTAATTGCTATTAAATCAATTTAGCTACAAGTCCAATGCTTAATTAAACAATTGGACTATTTATTTAATTCCTTGGGCCACAAAATCATCTTAGTCCATTATAACTATTCTCACTAGAAACAATGCTCAACATTTTTGATATTTACATATTCTTAATTATCTTTATATACATAATAAATGTATACACAATATATAATATATATTTATTTAATCATACACCCAATTCACAGAAGTCCTCACACATTCTATTAGTTTATTAACTAAATAGCCATAATTGGCTTAATGAGTTATAAACACTCACACTCACACAATCATACACATAATTCACATACCTAATTCATATATTAGGTCACCGAACTTTATAGGTATCGTAGTACCTTATTCTTAATATTCCATCAAACACATATAGATTCATCTCTAGGGTTTAGAAATTTGTAACCCATAATTCCTCTATTCTGAATCAAATAATAAACCATTTAGGTTCTTCTTTATAAATTTCAAATTATTCCTCAAATTCACATCTAGGTTTTTTCTTTTAACCTTTATTTTAATCATTTAAGATCTTGTAAATTTTTGGTTTGTTACATTCACACGTTTTTCTAAGAATTTCCTCCCCAAAATTCACCTTACACCTTACACCTTACACCATCAGAAATTCTAGCCTACTACACTCTATACCATTCATTCACCAAAATTAGGTTTCTTCAACACAACCTCTATTCAATCATCACATACTACCCCAAAACATTACTCACAAAAGTTAGAATTTTCAAATTGTGCTGAGGAGTCATATAGACCCTGAACTATCGAGGTTTAGAAGTTCTCAATACCCACTTGACACCCACTTGTGTCAATTTGATACCAACCTGTATCCATTTGACACCAAAAGAAGTTCTCGATACCAACTTGACACTAACTGGTGTCAATTAGATACCAATTTAACATAAGATTTTGTACCAAAATAATTCGGTTTGGAAAAATTTCAAAGAACGCTTTGAATTTCATAAACATCGATCTAGCTGAATCAAATATCTAAGACTCACACCAATAATTTAATTTCAAATTATTGTCGTCTAGCCCAAATAATTAGCATAGACTATACTTTAAACCTTGCAAAAATCTTTACAAATCAAAATTTTGAAGTCTAGCATCGCTAGAAGGTTCGGAAAACCTATGCTTCCACTAATGATCCATTGCTTAATCAGTCTATCTATTCCTATCGTCCTCAATTCTCAATTCGCACATATCTATACCAAGTTCGTCAAACTTACCACACGTTATGAGTTCAGGAACTTGCCACAATCATATGGGTTTAAAAACTTATCCTAGTCAGACCATAGACGTCCATTTGCTGAGGGGTTCAAAAACATACCATATGATTATGAGTCACGAACTTACCATAAGTATAAGTTTTAAGAACTCGCACATAATCTTATATTCTCTAACTATACTCTACTTATCTGTTATACACATGAGAAAAAAATCACCTTCTCAACATGTTATATAGCAAACAGCGCGACACAAATATTTCAATGATTATCAGTACCAGAAGCTAAGTGGTCGTCGAACCAAACACAATCTCCTGCTCATATAAAGAATTAGTCAACCTAGCCACTAATCAATATAGGAAGCTAAGCGGTTGTTACACCAATGACAATTCCCCGCCCATACAAAGAATTGTTCAATTTAACCACTATATCGAGTAGGAAGCTAAGTGGTTCTAAAACCAAGTACAAATTCCCCGCCCATACAAGGAATCATACAACTCAGCTGCTGACATGAGTCCTCAATTGAAATCCAACTTAATCCTAGCTCCATACTTTCTCCATATAAATTTTTATTCTATGCGTATTGCATCAACCCCAACCCTTTTTTTGAGTTGGCATCGTACCAACTTATAGTACAACAGACTCACAGTAATTTTGTCGTAAAATTTTCAATCACTTGATTGATACTCTTCCTTGCTATGATCTTATCAGATCACGGGGTGATCTCATCGTATTATTTTACGATCCATTTCTATATTATGATTGTTTTGTTTTACGATCTTTTTTCCCTTTATACTTTTAGTCTTTTAGACTATATCTATTCATTACTACTGTTCATCTTTATCATCAGAGTTAGATAACTCTTGATCTTTATTACTTGTCATGATTTTTCTTTGAATCTTATTGACATACCAATACCTTGCCCAAATTCATCGCTTATAACTTAAACCCTATTTGAGTTTATTCCTTATCCTTATCCCTGTGGTTATAGCCTAGGGTACTCTTACCTAAAGTTTATAACCTACAGCTCTAATACCAACTGTGGCACCCCTGGGTCTCCAGAACCTCGGACATGGTATGTTACGATACATTATTTCTATAACTACTGCTGAAGATATACACATAAATTATTTATACAATTACCTTTACACATAATTTCCCAAGGTCTGAAACCTTAACTTAATGCCTGCCTTCAATATCCTATGTGACATACAATGTCATTTGCATTCAATACTATTACAAGTTTAACCTGCTTCCTAATCCAATTCTGGAGTTTGTCTTTGTCTTTGCATGTGTCCGAAGTTTTGTTTTAATCTGAAATGTTTATCATGATATAGCAAGGGTGAGCAACAAGTTTGCCCAGCAAGTTTAAGTTCAAATGAAGATATAACATGATTGAAAAGAATAATAAGCTGACAAACTTTCAATAATATAATAATTGTGGAGGAATGTAAATCAATTTTCATAAATGAATGACCGAGTTAATAATGATGAATGACCAACAATGAACAAATTTAATTGAACCTTAGGGTAATAAAGATGATCAGCCTTTCATACCTGATGAACATATGCAACATGCACAACGTGCGAATCAATAAATCATAGATGTGATATAATCAACAATGATTAATCACGAACATGCTTTACAATAACAACTCGAATTTGAGTTAGAGAACTTGCTCAATAAAAGAGTATAGGAACTTGCATGTATCGTTGATTACTGCTACGCAATCTTATTTAATCGCTTTATTGTAAAGACCTATCAGTTATAAGATTGATCTTTTAATTAGCATAACATACCTTATAAGTAAACTATCTAACATTTAAACACATAGTCAAATATTAGATAACCTTAACACTTTACATATACACATGTCTAAACCTAGCACACATCGAGTCTTTAATAATATTCAATATAGTATACTAACTGGTTCTCCACAAACAACTAACAAATTAGTTTCTGTCTAGTCTACACTATTTTCACAGTGAGTTAGATCGGTTATTCGTAGATCCATTCCCCATATGAAGGAGTCGTTTAGCCCAGCTACTATACATCAACCATTAAAGAGTACGATTGTACTACCTTAGACTTAACACTAGTGTAACATATAACTTGTGAATTAACACTTAGTCTTTCATTTTATAAGTCATTTATAATTAAGTAAACCGAATACCTAATCCAGTAATCTGGATTCATATTGAATTTCAATTTATTAATTAATTCCCTATCCAGCAGACTGGATACAACTGACCTCCAATCCAGCAAGCTTGGATTCAAACTGACATCTAATCCAGCAAGCCTGGATTCAACTAACCTCAAATCCAGCAAGCCTAGATTCATCAATCCTTCAATCCATCAACCTAGATTATCTAAACAGACCATTCCAGCATCCTGGATTATCCAAACATCTCATCCATCAAACCAGATTGCAATCCAGCAACCTGATGGCCAATCTAGCAAGCTGGATTCTCTTTTTTTAACTAAATCATTTTATTATTATTTTATCTTTTGTTCACAGATAAATACCTGTATTCCATACACAAAAATAATTTTTCAACTTCCTTAAGTATTTTTCAAAAATCCATTTCTAGTTAATTCCTTAAGAAAATAACTTCCTCACGCTTAACTCCAAAAATTCCCAACTCTTGGCGGGATCTTATGCATGTTATCGTGAGCCTCCAGTTAAATTTTGTGGCCATCGAAGTTATACAACTCCGGTTATAGCGATTTCTATCGAAAAAATGCAAATATTGAAATAGTCATAACTTTCTCATTTTAAATCGGAATAAGCTCATTTTTGTACACAAGCTACTTTATCCCATATATTTTCATGTCCCAAACGATTGGAATTTATTACATTAATTAAGTGGACAAAACTGCCCTTACAATTTTCGGACAGATTATTTTTTGGGTTTTTCAGATTTCGCGTCCTTTGTTCAAAATAGTCCACATGCAAGCTTGGTGATAAGTGTTGGCTTAATCTAAGAGATGACACATGTGAGAGTTGGTGAAGAGTTGGTAAGGTTAGGTAAATCAAATGATTGCATACATGAACCTCTCCTTATTCCTTGTTTGCTTCGCCAAAATTTCCACTTCTTCTCACAAATTTTGTTTTTTTATGCTTTACACAATGACTAAGATACCCCTCCACAATTGGGCTTAAGTCTTGGGCTTTCATTTAATTCTTTGGGCTTGCTCATTTTTCTTAATTTACTTACCAACTAAAATAAACTTGGGCCTCCACTATAAATTGAATTGGGCAATTATAATATATGTCTCATACATATATATTGGGGTAGCTTAATAACTTAATTGCTATTAAATCAAATTAGCTACAAGTCCAACGCTTAATTAAACAATTGGGCTATTTATTTAATTTATCGGGCCACAAAATCATCTTAGTCTATTAAATCTATTCTCACTAGAATCAATGCTCAATATTTTTGATATTTACATATTCTTAATTATGTTTATATACAAAATAAATGTATACACAATATATAATGTATATTTATTTAATCGTACACCCAATTCACTTAAGTCCTCACACATTCTATTAGTTTATTAACTAAATAGCAATAATTGGCTTAATGAGTTATAAACACTCACACTCACATAATCATACACATAATTCACATACCTAATTTATATATTAGGTCACCGAACTTTATAGGTATCGTAGCACCTTATTCTTAATATTTCATCAAATACATATAGATTCATCTCTATGGTTTAGAAATTTGTAACCCATAATTCCTCTATTCTCAATCAAATAATAAACCATTTAGGTTCTTCTTTAAAAATTTTAAATTATTCCTCAAATTCACATCTAGGTTTTATCTTTTAACCATTATTTTAATCATTTAAGATCTTGTAAATTTTTGGGTTGTCACAGGAGTCCTACCATGAAGTCCATCGTAATGTGTTTCCATTATCACTCTAGTATTTCCAATGGGTGAAGTAGACCACTCGGCCTCTGGTGCTCTGCTTTTACTCATTGACAAGTAAGACATCTACTGACGCACTGTAAAACTTCTCGTTTCAGATTGGGCCACCAAAACTGCTGTCGAAGATCCCTATACATCTTCTTGCCTCCTGGATGAACAAAATATGTTGTATTATGTGCCTCATAAAAAATTTTCTCTCTTAATTCAGTTACGGCTGGCACCCACACTCGACCTTCGAATCTTTATATACCATCCTTATCCATCTTGAACTTTTCCTCTTCATTTTCTGCTATTCATTTCTTCTTCTTGTCGCATTCCTTATCTTTCTCTTGTGATTTCTTTACTCTCTCCAATAATGTTGGATGAGCTTCCATTACCATTAACTTTAATTCAGACTCTCTAGGTTCCTTCACTTCTCCATCTCTCTTATTAGTTCTTCCTTATCTATCAATTTGAGCAAATTCTCCCTTGCTTTCCTACTCAACGTGTGATAAAGAATCTCGCAGTCAATTTGAGCAAGTTCTTCCTTACTACGTTTGCCTTTCCCGGGTGACAAAGAATCTCGCCGTCGTAGTCCTTGATTAATTCCAACCACCTCCTTTGTCGCATATTTAACTTCTTTTTGTGTGAATATATATTTCAAACTATTGTGGTCTGTATATATCTCACATTTCTCTCCATACAAATAATGCCTCTAAATATTTAACGTATAGCATACCAATTAGATTATCATAACTGATATACATTATGTAACTATCTTCTCCTTCTCGTATAACGTAGCCGAATTGTTAAGGTAATGACATTCGTTCAAGTTATTTAACATTTTTCATGTCTTATTAACATTTTTATGTCATAAACCTACTCTCGTCGATCATCGTTATACACAACGACCGACGAAACCCTAATCGGTTCGATACGTCGAACATATTTCCATCAAATTCCCTTTCCCGGACTCCGTATGGAAATTAGGTAAGTTTTAACTTTACTTGATATCATTCAAGTACCACGCACCTCTAGTACATGTTATATATGTAACCTTTAGGTAAGCTCACAACTTGATTACGATTCACGATTTACATTATCGGATTTTGAGTTTTAAATTTAAATACGTTTTGTCAACGTTTAATTCTTAAAATCTTTCGTAAAACCATTCTTAAACATGTTCTTTAAGTCATTTCTCTTCATGAATATTAATCATATGATTTCCTCATAATTACCATGTAGCAAGCTAGGTTAATAAACATTCACGTTGGAAAATTTTCACTTAAGGGCACTGCAGCGCCAGACATAAGCTTAAAGCTGGCACTGGCTCACAGTGAAAATTCCCCTGTCCCAGCGCTACAACGCTGGAACATAAGGTCTGGGCGACACTGTAGCACCAGCCCCCAGCCTCAGAAAAATTTTGAAAAAATTAAATTTTACGAGCTCGTAACACGATCGTTACAACTCAAAATTGGCTCGTTCCAAAGCCATTAGTTCATATAATCAATGTTCAACGATTTTATCAAGTCGAAATTCATTTATGAATCCGTTGGCGAGAAATTCGCCGATTAGTCTATTTTAACGCATTCGTTAAACGTTCGTGAACGTTCGACGCTCAATTCTTCGTTTTAAGTCCGAATTCGTTCGTTCTTGCTCCCGCAAGTCTTATTTACATAATTACACGTTGCGCCATCGAAAACCAACGTTTCCGAATCAAAAAACGACTTTTGACTTATATTCTGAGAAAATTCACAATTTCGTTGTTTAACGTCTAATCGCGTACCTTTTCCTGAATCTTCGTTATTCAATATTTTTACTTCAACCCAAATGAAATCAATCCATTGGTTATTCATTAGTGATTCTAACCATTACAAACTTCTATGTTTTAATGGTTTCACATACTTATTAATCAAATTCTCATGATTTTGATAGTTTCTTCATTAAGTCCTTAATCAATTATTATGATATCATTTATTCATGGTTTATTAGTGTTTTAAGTCCACTATAAGGCCAACCTTATTACTTCGCATTATTCATGCTCCACCAGTTCACTTCTATATCAATTATGTATTGAAGGAAGTTAAAATTTAAGGTTGAATGTTATACCTCTTATGTTCTTGGTTGTTCTTGAATTGTTCCTTAAGTTATGAAGATAACTTTGCTTCTTGATACTTCTCTTTATCTTGCATTTAAGCTCTCTCTTCTCTCTCAAAAGATGTTGGTGATTTGGTCAACAAAATAATGAAGACCAAAGCCTTTTATTTATAGGTTTTGCAAGACTTAGGGCAATTTGGTCATTAAGACCAAACCTCCTCTTGCCATGTCTTGCCATGTGAAGCCCATGTGCTAGCACAAGCCCTCCCATATGCCACCTATGTCCCCCATGTCCTAATGGGTTTCCACATGGGTTTAACCTACCCGTTTACTCGACCCACAAGTTTGGTTATTAAATTATTTCAAATTGAACGTATTTACTTTGTATAAAGTTTGTATTATACGTCGTATTAATTCTCGTATCCTCTTCGTATAAAATCTCGTATTATACTCGTATTTATTCCGTATAATAATCATTATTATTATACATAACCTTTTTATTCTTAGGTTTTAATCTTCCTAAACTTTAGGGTTTTAAGTCCTCACGCGAAAACTTCGTGAGCCATAACTGGAATAATATTAGATATTCTAAACCGTCTTTAAATCCTATCATTACGCGTTCCTCGAAAATTCAAAAATATTCCCCAAGGAGAAACGGATGAATAGTGATTTTACAGAAATTTATCGTAAACTTTCATTTTAGTCTTGAAAATTTATATGATTTAATTCTAGCACGTAGCCAAAATTCTAACCATATTCACATCTTCTAGGTCATAGAATGAGCTTGAAATAGCTTACTCTCTTTAATAAACATTTATTATAACTTTATTTAATAAAATCAAATAAAGTTTATTTACATAAACGTCCGATTTTCTCGAACGTTACATTCTCCCCCATTATAAAAAAATTTCCCCCTGAATTACAATACAAGTTAGTCAAATAAATGGGGATATGTCTTACTCAACTTGTCTTCGAGTTCCCACATTGCTTCTTCGGCATTGTGGTTCCTCCATATCACCTTCACCGAAGGTATTACTTTACTTCTCAAGACTTGTTCTTTCCTATAAATAATTTGAATAGGAACTTCTTCATACGTTAAGTCTTTCTCAACCTGAATAGGTTCATACTCGATTACATGCTGGTAATCGGGCTTATAGAGATGTAATACCGATACGTAAAACACGTTATGGATATGTCCCAACTCTGGAGGTAGCTATCGTATATGCTACCTCTCATACCCTTCTCAAAAACTAAAAAGGTCCCATAAACCTAGGACTTAACTTTCCCTTCTTCCTAAAACGTATATTCCCCTTCCAAGGCGATACCTTCAGGAATACATACGAACCGACTTTGAACTCTCTGTTCTTTTGATACGGATTTGCATGCTTTTTCTCTCTGTCTTGAGCTGCTACCAGCCGTGTTCGTATCAACTTAACCACCTCCGCCGTTTGTTGTACTATCTCTGATCCCAACATTCGACGTTCTCCTACTTCATCCCAGCACAGTGGAGTTCTGCACTTCTATCCATATAACACTTCGTAAGGCGGCATCCCTATACTGGCATGATAACTATTGTTGTAGGCAAACTCTATCAACGATAGATGATCGTCCCAACTTCCCTTGAAATCCATAACGTAAGACCTTAACATGTCTTCTAGCGTTTGAATTATTCTCTCACTTTGTCCATCCATCTGTGGATGTTACGTCGTGCTCAAGCTCAGTTGCGTTCCCATCTGCTCTTGCAAACTTTTCCATAAATTCGATGTGAATCGCAGATCGCAATCTAACACAATCAAAACTGGTACTCCATGACTTGAGACAATCTCCTTAACATAAAGCTTAGCTAACTAGTCCAAGTTATACTTGACTCTTATCGGCAAAAAATGAGTCAACTTTGTCAAACGATCAACTATTACCCAAATAGTGTCATATCCTTTCTGCGTCATCTGAAGTCCTACCATAAAATCCATCATGATATGCTCCCACTTCCATTCCGGAATCTCCAATGATTATAGCAACCCACTGGGTCGGTGATGTTTGGCCTTAACTATTTGACAAGTTAAGAACCTACTCACATACTCTTCTAATTCTCTCTTCATGTTGGGCCACCAAAAATTCTGTCGAAGGTCTTGAGACATCTTGGTACTACCAGGATGAATTGATTACCTCAAGTGATGAGCTTCATCCATTATCTCATCTTTCAATTTCGGCTCAAACGGAACCCAAATTTGTCCTTCAAATCTTAATAACCCCTCGTTATCAAGACTACACTTATCCACCGTATTTTCTGCAATCTTCTTCTTAATTTGTTTGCACTCCTCATTTCTGAGTTGCACGTCCTTCACCTTTTCCACGATAGTAGGTTGAATCTCCATTGCAAACGAATTCTCTCCATCTTCACTGGGTAATCTTACTTCAATTTCCATCCATCTCTGTTCGCAACTCATTCTAAGCCGTTAACATTAACAGCTTCTCCCGACCGTTTCTACTTAATGCGTCGGCCACCACGTTCGCCTTCCCAGGGTGATACAGGATTTCACAGTCGTAATCCTTTATCAACTCCAACCATCTACGCTGCCTCATATTCAACTCCTTATGGGTGAAGATATACTTCAGACTTTTATGATCTGTATATATCTCACATTTCTCCCCGTACAGGTAATGCCTCTAAAATTTTAAGGCAAAAACTACCGCGGCGAGTTCCAAGCAATGAGTAGGATAACCTTTCTCATACTCCTTTAACATCCTAGATGCATACGCAATGACTTTGCCATGCTGCATGAGTACGCAAGCCAGTCCATTATGCGAAGCATCACTATAGACTACTAAATTCCTCGTCTCATCCGGTAAAGACAATACCGGTGCTTGACTTAATCTCTTCTTTAGCTCTTGAAAGCTGTCTTCACACTTATCTGTCCATACGTACTTCACGGTCTTCCTTGTCAAATTTGTCAACGGAGTAGCTACCTGTGAGAAGTCCTGTATGAACCTTCGATAGTAGCCGCTAACCCTAGGAAACTCCGCACCTCAGTCTGTGTTCTCAGTTTTTCCTAGTTAATAACTGCTTCAACCTTTGTCGGATCCACTAAAATCCCACCCTTGTCGATGACGTGACCCAGAAACTGCACTCGCTCTAACCTAAATTCACACTTAGTGAATTTTGCGTACAACTTTTCCTTGCGTAGTGCTTCTAGCACTAATCTTAAATGTTCAGCTTGATTTCTGGAGTCTTTGAATAGACTAGTATATCATCAATGAACACTACGACGAACCTGTTCAAATACTATTTGAACACTCTGTTCATCATATCTATAAATGCGATTAGCACATTAGTTAACCCAACTCGTAATAGCCGTAACAAGTCCTGAATGTCATCTTAGGCACATCCTCTGCTCTAACCTTCAATTGATGATACCCAGTCTGCAAGTCTATCTTAGAAAAGCATTTCGCCCCTTTCAACTGATCAAAGATATTATCAATCCTGGGCAACAAATATTTATTCTTTATCGTTAACTTGTTCAATTCTCTTTATTCGATACAAAGTCTTAACGATCCATCCTTCTTCTTTACAAACAATACCGGCACTCCCCATGGAAAGACACTCGATTGAATATATTTCTTATCCAACATTTCTTGCAACTAAATCATCAAGTCCTTCAGTTCTACCGGCATCATATGATATGGTGCCTTCGAAACTGGTGCCGTTCCCGGCACTACATCTATAACGAATTCGGTCTTCCTATCAGGTGGAAGACCTGATAAATCGCTCAAAAATACATCCGCATATTCATGGACTATAGGTATCTGTTCCAATGTCTCTCCTACTTGTTGGGTATCAACAACATGGAACATGTAACCTACACATCCTTTCCTTAAAAACTTTTTGGCTTGTGTCATGGTTAGATAACAAGAGCATCCTGGTGACTTACTATCGTAGAACACTACCTTGGGTTTCTTACAAATCCGAAGGTTTACACTTTTTTTCTGGCAATCGATAATCGCCCCAAAGTTAACCAACCAATCCATCCCAAGAATTACATCGAATTCCCCCAACTTTATCCGTATAAGATCTACCTATAACTTGTTGCCTCTTATCTCTACACAACAATTCCTATGAATAAAATCTATAGGAATTATTTCCTCATTTTCTACCATAACATTCGAAGGTATTACAAGTTTTTCAGGGAGTAACCTTAATCATTTAGCAAATTCACATATTATAAACGAACAGGTAGCACCCGAATCAAACAGCACATATGCATTTTTATCGTTGACCGGGATAATACATGCTACGACATCGCTGGATGCCACTGCATCTTGGACCGTCATATTAAATGTACTGGCCATCGGTCTACCCTACTATACAGGACCACCAATCGCTAGCCTACCACCACTAGCCCCCTTCCCACTGTCCGACCCCTTCCTCGGACAATTCCTTGCAAAGTGGTCTGGGGACCCACACACAAAGCATGTTGTACTCTTCGTAGGGTTGGGATAACTAGGCATAATGTGCCCTTCCTGTCCACAATGGTAGTATACCGCTTTACCCCTGAGACAGACTCCAAGATGAGCCTTTCCATATGTTTTGCATGCCTCAATCCTTCTCTTAGGATCACCCTACTTCACCCAGGTATATTCTGAGTTAAAACCCTTCCGTTTCGGTGCACTAATGCCATCGCTTACACCCTCTAGTTTGACACCTCCACCAATTTTATTTTTATTTTTTTTTCCTTCTGGTATAGGCTCAAAGCCTCACTACCACCTTCGGCTATTATTTCCTTTTCCAGTACCGCTCCAAAGATTTCACTTTGGAAAATGAAAACTTGATTATAGAGCTAAGGTTTCAACCCTAGCTCAAACCTCCTGGCTTTCCTCGCCTCTGTGTCCACTTGATGTGGCGCAAACCTCACCAGTTTATTGAACTTGGCAGCATATTGGGGAACGGTCATATCCCTCTGATTTAACTCTAGAAACTGGACTTCCATCTTACTTTGCATGCTAGTGGGGAAATAGTTTTAGAAGAAATTCTTCTTAAATTATTCCCACGTAGCATTTTCTAACTCGGCTCTACCATCGTTTGCCTCCCACCAGAAGCTAGCCTCTCCTTTCATCATATACGTTGAAAAAAGAATCTTTTGCTCTTCTCGGACATTTGTTATCACAAATTCCTTCTCGATTTCTCTCACCCAAGCTTGGGCAGCGATAGGATCTGTAGTTCCTTTGAACTCTGGTGGACTTACGCTTTTAAAATCCTTAAAGGTAGTACCGACTACTACCCCAAGATTTATTCTTGCACCTCCTCCAGCCTCTTTAAAGGCTACAGTCATGAGGTTAACAAAATCCCACATTGGGGTATTCTGAACCCCTTCTTCCTCCATGTTAAGTGGCTCTATTTGTCGAGTTCTCTGCTGTCTTTTCGGCGGCATTTTCTTGTTAACGTAAATAAAGTTTCGTTATTATTTAATTCTTTCTGTTGGTTATTATTCACAAGTAATAATAACACATACACATTGCCAAGCATTTCAATAAAATTCTTATATTACAATGCTTCTTCTTGTATTATAATACTACAACTGATCTTCAATACATGGTCGTAGCCATTTACAATACTATCCTGCAATTGCTTGCCAAAAATTGGGATTTACAAAAGACTACCCTTTGCTTATACAAAAGAGGATTTTACGTACTTACTAGCTACACAAATATTTACATAGCTATTCATTTTATGTATACTACTGGACTACATCTACCTCACGATATCTTCGTAATTCGCATCAACCATACTGGCCACTATATCCCGACTAATGGTATGCCGAGTCTGTCCCTCCTCCACACGATACTTTGCAATCTGGTGCTGATAATCCTCGTGTGAACTCCTATGTATATAAGACATTCGACTAATCTTTTGCTTCTTGTTCAGAAGCTTAACCTTTAGTTCATGCACCTTAAGCTTTAGGTCCCAGACTTTATCTTTCTCCAGCACTCTCTCGTCGTGCCCTAATTCCTATAAGACCTCCATGTCTTCGTTATCCTCTTGGACATCGTGAACCTCTTGCTTTAGGTCACGGACCTCCTTACTCAGTTGGAAATTTCTGTCCAATACTGCCATGAACAGAGCCTTCATAGACTCCGCTAATGACATTTCCCTCTCATCCGTAGGTAGTATCGGGATAAATGATACCACCTCCACCTCCTCTTCGGATATGCCATCAAATAATGCGACATAGTTGAAGTTATCAGAATCCTCAAACGGATCCTCCTCTTCTGGATCAGTCTCTTCTATATTCACTATAGACACCTCTGCTATTGGCATTGGTGCGTTCTCTATGATGTTGACAGATTCTTCACTGACTTCTCTATACATAGCCATATCTTTTGACATCTTCAATAAGACACAAATAACTTGATTAGTATACAATCAAAATATTATAAACACATATCACATTTAATATGTTTAAGGTTACTTTCTTGTTTAGAACTCTACCTGAGTTTTATTTACTTCTAACTTCTACTTCTCTTTTCAAGGTTATAGCTTAAGGTTTTCTCCCCTTAGGTTTTATAACCTAAAGCTTTGAAACCAACCTGTGACGCCCCCAAATTTGGGTACCTTCAAACCCTAGATATGGTGATACACGGTGCTACTATGTACTCATACATTCAATTGAATACTTCAATAACATGCATAAGTTTACTAAATGTTCCATTACAATAATCCCTTCCCAAGTTCTTTATAACCTTTACATTCATTCTGTGTTATAATATCATTCATTACAGGAATAATACTATACTATTAAAAGGATAACTAATTATCTATCTTGGACTTGCCCTTGTCCCTACCGGATCCTTCTATCCGATAGCTCTTAGATGAAATCATATAGTTTTATGCAAGAGTAAGCATAACTAGCTCAGCAATTTAACATTTTACTTTGCAACCACAAAATCAAGAATCATATGACTTCATCTTTCATAACTGTACAATAGTTATCAAATAGTAGGAATAATCAAAATAGCATTTTGAATTCCTTTAAAATCATCCTTAAGGACATATAATCACTTAAGCATCTGAGCTGGTCAAAGACTATTAACATTCTTTTCCATTTCCATTTATAAAAGGACAACCCAGTACAAGACCGTAAGCCCAATATATCTTACGAGCATGTCCAGGTGATCAACCTGTAGCACTCTATGTTGATCAACACTCTATCCTTAAACGTTTTCACGTTTAAGCTTTTTGGCAACTTCTAGTGCCCGTCGAATTAACAACGTTAAAAACCTTTGTGTATTCATACTCAGGTTTTCCTCTGAATCCGTACCAAAGAAATTGGCATAGGATAGCAACATCAAGAATACTTTGAAAGATTTATGTAAAATTAATAAAAAATACTTTACATATACGTCTAGCCGAATCAAATGACATCGACTATTCATTAACAGTTCATGCATAGGCAACCATGCATCTTTGACAACTTGTCCAACATAAAGTGTAGACAAGAGTTTAGAAGCTTGCATCAAGCATAACATTGAACAAGGTTAGAAAACTTGCCTTCACTTCTTCAACCTTTTAAGTTTACTTTACTCGGTCTTTACAACTTCTACAAGATATAAACACATAACATACCAATTAGATTATCACAACTAATATACATTGTGTAACTATCTTCTCTTTCTCGTGTAACTATCTTCTCTTTCTTGTATAACTTAGACGAATTGTTAAGCTAATAACATCCGTTCAAGTTATTTAACATTCTTCATGACTTATTAACATTTATATGTCATAAACCGACTCTTGTCGATCATCGTTATACACAACGAGCGACGAAACCCTAATCGATTTGATACGTCAAACATATTTCCATCGAATTCCCGTTCTCGGACTCCGTATGGAAATTAGGTAAGTTTTTCTTCAATTGATATCATTCAAGTACCATATACCTCTAGTACATGTTATAAAATCTTAAGGTACGCTCACAACTCGATTACGATTCACGATTTACATTATCGGATTTAGAGTTTTAAATTTAAATATCTTTTGTCAACGTTTAATTCTTAAAACCATCCTTAAACATGTTGTTTAAGTTATTTCTCTTCATGAATCTTAACTATATGATTACCCCATAATTACCATGTAACAAGCTAGGTTAATAAATATTCACGTTGGAAAATTTTCACTTAAGGGAGCTGCAGTGCCAGACATAAGCTTAAAGTTTGCACTGCGGCACTGGCTCGCAGTGAAAATTCCCATGTCCCGGTGCTGCAACGCTAGAACATAAGGTCTGGGCAGCGCTGCAGCGCCGGCCCCCAGCCTTAGAAAATTTTTACAAAACTTAAATTTCATAACACGATCGTTACAACTCGGAATTGGCTCGTTCCAAACCCATTATTTCATATATTCCATGTTCTAAGATTCCATCAAGTCGAAATTCATTTCTGAATCAGTTGGCGAAAAATTCGCCGATTAGTCCATTTTTACGCGTTCGTTAAACGTTCGTGAACGTTCGTCGTTCAATTCTTTATTTTAAGTCTGAATTCGTTCGTTCTTGCTCCCGCAAGTCTTATTTACCTAATTACACGTTACGCCATCGAAAACCCATGTTTCCGAATCGAACGACGACTTTTGACTTTTATTTTGGGAAAATTCACGATTTCGACATTTAACGTCTAATCGCGTAACTTTCACCGAATCTTCGTTATTCAGTATTTTTACATCAAACCAAATAGAATCAATCCATTGGTTATTCATTAGTGATTCTAACCATTACAAATTTATATGTTTTAATGGTTTCACATACTTATTAATCAAATTATCATCATTTTGATAGTTTCTTTATTAAGTCCTTAATCAATTATTATGATTTCATTTCTTCATGGCTTATTAGTATTTTAAGTCCACTATAAGGCCAACCTTATTACTTCTCATTATTCATGCTCCACCAATTCACTTCTCTATCAATTATGTATTGAAGGAAGTTGAAATTTAAGGTTGAATGTTATACCTCTTGTGTTCTTGGTTGTTTTTGAATTGGTCCTGAAGTTTTGAAGATAACTTTACTTGTTGATACTTCTCTTTCTCTTGCTCTTAAGCTCTCTCTTCTCTCTCTCAAAAGATGTTGGTGATTTGGTAAACAAAATAATGAAGACCAAAGCCTCTTATTTATAGGTTTTGCAAGACTTAGGGTAATTTGGACATTAAGACCAACCTCCTCTTGCCATGTGAAGCCCATATACTAGCATGTACACTCCCACATGCCACCTATGTCCCCCATGTGCTCATGGGTTGCCCCATGGGTTTAACCCACCCTTTTGCCCATCAGTTCGACCCACAGGTTTGGTTATTAAATTAATTCAAATTGAACATATTTACTTCAATTCGTAAAAAATTTATATTATACGTCGTATTAATTCTCGTTTTCTCTTCTTATAATACTCGTATAATATCTCATATTATACTCGTATTTATTCTATATAGTAATCATTATTATTATACATAACATTTTTATTCTTAGGTTTTAATCTTCCTAACCCTTAGGGTTTTAAGTCTTCACGCGAAAACTTCGTGAGCCATAACTGGAATATTATTAGATATTCCATCCCGTGTTTAAATTCTATCATTACGCGTTTCTTGAAAATTCAAAAATAATTCCCGAGCAGAAACGGATGAATAGTGATTTTATGATTTTTTTTATAGAAAACTTTCATTTTCGTCTTAAAAATTTATATGATTTAATTCTAGCACGTAGCCAGAATCCTAACCATATTCACATCTTCTAGGTCATAGAACGACCTTGAAATAACTTTTATCACTTTAATAAACATTTATTATAATTTTATTCAATAAAATCAAATAAAGTTTATTTACATAAACGTCCAATTTTCTTCGGTGTTACAACATGTATCAATAGTTAAATTTGAGACCAATTCAAACCATTGAGTTCTGTAATATTATGCCTTAGTCTCCGATCATAGTAGTGAGACCAACAATTGTAAACTTACCCCACGATCGTAGACTGACTCTGCAAATCATGGGGTCCAACACCAGACCAAGACCTTTGGTCGGTTTTGGAAGTCTATCGTAGACTTACTCGCAAATCGTGGAGTAGACCAGAATAACCATAAACCAAATCAAAGAGTGAACCCCACAATCGTAGACTTACTCGCATATCGTGGAGTAGACCATGCCAACCATAAACCAAATCATAGACTGAACCCCACGATCGTAGAATTACTCGTAGATCGTGGAGTAGACCAGGCTAACCTTAAACCAAATCATAGAGTGAACCCGAGCATCAGAAGTTAATCTCTCACAAATCGTGGGGTGAACCCGACTATTAGAAAATGTTTGCTTGTAAATCGTAGACCACTTCTGTAGAGTGACCAAACACTGAAAATTCATACACCAGACTTGCTAATCACTGTTAAATCTTTACAAAAACTTATTAAAGTCTGTCCAAGTGTGATTGATCCATGAATTAGGATGACTAAAGAAAATAATCAGGGTAAAATCAAACGAATATCACCATGTTAGGAATTAGCATAATGTAGTAATTCAGGTATATTAAGCAAACTGAAAAAGGCTGTTCAAAAGAGTCACCTTGTTAATAACAGATAATTACATAAACGATTAGAATAATATGGGCTATGGTGG
Organism: Panax stipuleanatus; assembly: GCA_020205555.1. Lineage (NCBI taxonomy): Eukaryota > Viridiplantae > Streptophyta > Magnoliopsida > Apiales > Araliaceae > Panax > Panax stipuleanatus. The sequence continues at coordinate 33,681,412 of CM035115.1, forward strand.
ATTCCAATTGAGGGAGTCTTACTGATAGGTCTATCTAAATCGTTATGTGGTTTCAGCAGAGATTAATTATCAGAGTATTTATGGTTAATGTAGGTTATCTGAAGAGCATAATTGTAGAGTTAAATAATAAGCAGCAGTTCAGGCAAGTTCTCTATCTTACACAACTTTGGATATTGTGCAAGTACCTAAACCTTATTTCTTTTGTGCCACTTACCCAACTTTGGATATTATGCAAGTATTCAAACCTTACTCTTTATTGAGCACGTACTTAAGCTTGTACAATTATTGATCATACGAGTAAATAATTGATAGTATGATTCTTGTCTTATAAATTAATATTTCGTAGCTTGATTTAAATCACGATTATATTCTTCGAATCATGTTGCGAGTATTGAACTTATAAATTGTTCTTATATATATTTTAAAAGTTGTCTACGCCATTTGATTCGGCTAGACCAATATCATGAATTAGGAAGTGATCCAAATCAATTGCTTTTGTGCGAAATCTTATAAATCTACTAAGATGAAAAACCCTCATTGAAGGGGAAACTATATAACTATCGGGGAACCGACGTGCGCACAAATAACATGTGAATATTATGTATAATGTAGGGTACTTTAGGCTGATCACCTATTGTACTTGTTTATATCGGATTTTCAGTAAAACACTGTTAATTCTAGCAGGAGTTCTTGGTCCTTAGTGACTGCTCATTATTAGACTTTATCTTTTGGAAAACGTTGAAACCTTTAAATCCTTTTGATAATGCTTCGATCTATAATGACCTTACGTTTACAATTCAAAAGATAATTTTAAAACTATTGATATTTCTTTTTTTACAACATTATTCCTTAAACTCTTGAGTTATCCGTTGACATCATTCCTTGGATATTATTAAGCTTTATAATTATGCTTACCCTTATTGCTATATTACTTGCTGAGAAAATTTATTTCTCATTCTTGCTTTCCTTAAACTTTTTAGTTAAGGCAGAATAGTATGGACTCTCTGGCACGGATAAGGGCAAAGGCAAGGCTATGCCGTAGCTTTGTTCTTCTTTAGAATTATTATTATGTTGTAATAAACTTAATTTATGTTTTAAGTTATGGATTTAAGATATGTATTAAGTTATTCATGGTTGCGAGACCGTGGGAGACGTGAATATTTATATAAAATCAATGTAAATTAATATATTATTACATTGCATGAGATTTTAGTATGTTATTAGAATTAGATCGTGGTGCACCGAATTTGAGATATAAGTGTTTGAATTTGGGGACGTCACAGATTGATATCAAAGCATTTGGTTATAAACCTTAGGAGCGAGAATCCTTAGACTATAACCTAAAAAGAATTTAAAAAATAGAAGGAGATAAAACTCATGTAGAGTTTTCCTAGAGGCTTAGTGTGTTATGAAATATATTTTCATTCTATACAATGAACTTATGTTTTATTTAACATTCTAATGGAGTTCGTTGTTTGTTGTCTTAAGTTTGTGATTGTAGGATGACGTGTGACACCCCAAAATTCGGTCTAACTTCACACCCAGATTCCGTACATCACGGGTACTTCTCGTTCCATACATACATCATTATATCATAAAGAATAACGACATAACTATTCAATTTCCCATGTTCTATTACCTTAAAACCTTCATTCATTCAAATAATGATAAATACATTATTCTTTACTTTTTATAAGAGTGACTTTCATCTGCCACCATACATGACAGTTCATTAAACTAATCTATAGTTTAATAATTAATCTACATTACAAGTCTTGGCTTGAATCTTCACGCTTGTTCATAAATTGAACATCACTTCAGCAGAACCCTGGTCAGCTTGATCCTTATGGAAAATGGTTTTATTTAAAGCAAGTGTGAGCATTCAATTGCTCAGCAAGTCATAGCAGTTGAATAATAACAACTCAAGAATCAAAATTCTTTTAAGACTTCAATAACTGAAAAATGGTTATGAAGCAGCTCGAATAATAGGAATACGTTCTGATTCCTATCATTTTAAAATATTCATCACATTTACTTTGCCATACTTTTATTTTTCTACTCTTTCATATACATAATGTCTGCTAGAATCATTAGCACAGACTTAACAACAACGGTTCATGAATAAACCGAACTTTTACATATTGAATAGTTCAATCACAGAACAGTTCATCTCACAGAAATATCGAAGTGTTAAAATTGTGGCACAAGGCCTCATACATTTTATCACCTTGTACAAATATCACACACTTGTACATAGGTAAAACTTCCCAAGTTCAACATCTGGGAAAGTTTAAGAAACTAGCATTCATATAAAAATGAATGAAGTTAGGAAACTTGCCTTTGCACAGCTACCGCTTATGGTTTACACTGAGTTGCTCATCGAAATTCCTATTGATAGGTCTCCAAAATTGGGTATTTAATTTTGATGATAACAAATTAGAATTAAAGGTCAAAAAGGGTAGAATCCTCTCCATAGGATTAAAAGTGTTAAAATTGATTTAATAATTACCTCTTATATTTTGACCAAAAATATTTAATCTCTTACTTTATTTGAATTTATTTTATGACCTTGATAAATTGATATCAAGTGTTAATAAAATGAGTTTATATAGCAACATTTCCTAAGGCAATGAGATTCCTATTTTTAAATTATTTTTCAAAATTCTTTTATGGGAAAAATTATTTCCAAATATATATATATATATATATATATATATATACTAAAGTATTTTTAAATATATATATATATATATATATATATATATGTATTTATATCCGTGTGTGTGTGCATGGTGTGTGCCGTGTGTGTGTGTGCCTAAAATGAAAATGTTTGGCATATGTGTGTATGCCGAAAATGTTTGTTTGCTGGCATGTATAGGCTTAAAAAATGAGTATGCTTGTATAGATGTTTGTGCAAGTGCATGTTTATGCAAAGCTTGTATGGATGTTTGTGCAATGCTTGCATGGAAGTGTATTTGCCTAAACTATATGTGTGTGTGTGCCACGTATGCTTACAAAGGAAAAAGGCCTATGCCTTTATTTCAAATGTTGGGCACCAATTAAAAAGTAATGATTGCAAGCATGTTGTGACTCACAAGTGTTGGGCTAAAAATTCGGCCAGTACAAATTGAACTGAGCCCCTAATTTTCATCATGCAATCCGGACCTTTTAATTCAAAAATAATTTTCAAAAATTACGGTTTTGCCCGACCCTTGAAATTTTTATAAATAGGAGGCTTTTCTATTCATTTCAATTTACAAATTTTAAAAATTGAAAAGCTTACTCTCCTTGCCTACAGATTATACAAACAAGTTTTTACTCTCTTCGCTCAATTAAAGTTATAATTTCATTTGGAAGAGAAAAATTTGGTCCAAGTATTTGAGATAAGTTGTCAAAATTATAATTGTTCATATCATCTCATACTTGCTCATTCATATATATTTGTGATAAATTGTCATACATATTCATATATCTATATATCCATATTAGTAAAGAGTCGGTACTTGGACACCGAAACGCGATATGCAAATTCGGATGATATTTCTTTGAAATACTCTGAACGGTCTTTAAAATCTCAAGTGGCCCTTTATTGGTATAATCAATATATAGATTTAGATAATCAGATATAACCTTCGATAAACATTTATATATATCTTATATATGATCTATCATATCTAGTAAAGAGTCAGTACTTAGACACCGAAACGCGATATATAAATTCGGATGATATTTTATTGAAATACTCTGAACGGTCTTTAAAATCCCAAGTGACCATTTACTGATATAAATAATCGATATAAATATTCTTTAATATTCTATATCCGATTATCAAGTTGTGAATCAAAAAATTTAATCAGTACTTGGATACCGATAAGCGATATGCAATTCAGATATTTCACTTAAAATACTTTAGACGGTCTTTAAAATCCCAAGTGGCCAAATTATTCGCAACGTAGATCAAGTATAATATAATATATATAAGTGGGTAGAACGAGTTTGTTCAAGTATTATCTAAAGTGAATCATATTGTCATACTTGATAAACTGCCATCAAATATATTGCTCATATAAATGTTCATAAATTATTGTTGCATTATATAAGTGTGTGTGGTTGTTTAAATTATATTTATTCAAAAGAAAGACACCCTTTATAAAGAAAAATCTTTTTCTTAATCCATTGAAAAATATTCTTTAAAGAAAAAGAAATTTTTTATTACAAGTGCTTATATATTATATCTGCTTTCACAGAAGCACATCACATAAAAGTCTTTGAACTTTTATCATACACTTGAAACTCTATATTTGCTTATCTGAAAAGTATTTGTGCTACAATTGTATCTGGTTATTGTTAGAAGCAAATATTCAAACAAACTTTTTGTAAAAGGAAAAAGGGTTGAGATAGTTTATTTTATATTTGTGAGAAAGACAAGAATTCTTTGACCAAGACTAGAGTCTTAGAGAGGTCATGTAATAGATGAGATTTTTTTTATGTGTGATTCTGGGGACAGAATCCTTTTAAGGAGGGAAGATTGTAACGATTGAGATTTTATATTTAATTTTAAATATTTATTGAATTAAATAAATATTTATGTGAATTATTTATTGAGTAAATAAATAGATTAAGTAATTTATGGTAATGATTTAATTGAGTGTTACATATTAATTTAATGAATGTTATTTAATTGATATGTATATATATTAATGTTATATTATAGTTCTAATTTAATTGAGATAATTGAATTAGATGAATTATGTGATGAAGTGTTACATGAATTATAATTAGCGAGTAATTATAATTATGTGGCAAATTTTATGTGATTAATGGCTGTTAGATTTTAATTGATTAAATTAGATGATTAATATTTAATTGATTAAAATATGACATTAAAGTATGTGTCAAAATAATTTATTAAAATAAAAGAAAAAATTTTTTTAAATGATTTTTACCAAACAAAGCCCTTGTATTTGTTTTAAACCTATTTCTACCAAACAGGGCCCTAACTATCAAAAAGCTGTTTTTAAATAAACTGTTTACCAAACATGGCCTTAGCATTAATAATCAATTTTTGAAAATAACCTTGTTTTGCCAAACAAGGCATTGTGGTTTTTGAATTTTGTAACTTATAAAATAAATGTATTTATTATATATATTAAGTAATTAACAGTTATATATATATCATTAGTATACGTATATTATATCAGTTATAATATATCTATACTACGTTAGATTAGAAGTTAGTTTGTAAAGCTAAGAACAAAAAGAGAAAAGAAGAGCAGAGAAGTTAGAGAAGAGAAGGAAGAAGAAACTTGTGAAGGCTAGAATTAGTCATTGTATTATTCTCCAATCATCAAAAAGGTAATTAATATCTTATAGTTTTAAAGAATTGTGATAAGTTGTTCTTCATTGTTTTGAGTTTCTGTAAATTTAGTTTTCTGTGAATTTCCTGAAATTATGTAATCATGAATTATATATATATGTATTGTATCCATGTGTTGATTGTGGTAATTGTATGACATAAGAGGATTTTCAAAAATCAAATGACTGTAGAAATATATTTTTAACAGAAAATTCATGTTTATATGAATTCATATGGAATTTCATGAGTGTAGTTAATGTTAATTGAGAAATTCATGCAATTGGTATGTGTTAATATGCTTATTAAGTAATTTCTGGATGCTATCTTCAACTTCGTATGTAATGTATGTATGTATATAAGTTCGAATTGATGGAGAAAAATAGTTACAGTGAATTATTTTATGAAAAATATGAGTTTTCATGAAAATGGCCAAATTAGATTTTAAAATTTGTGATTATCATTGTTTAGATGGTTTTGTGTTTTAGAAGCATATTATATATATGTATTATTGCATAGGTATGATTTACAATGTTTAAGTTACTGTGAATTGCCGATTGTTGGCTTGTATGGGTTAATAGTGAAGCAGGGTGCCGTTGCTGTCTGCCTTTGTCCGTGTTCCTGCGCAGCTGCGCCGGTAACATAGCCAGAAGCAGCGCAGCTGCGCCGGCTGCCTTTCCCAGAATCTTTCCCTGCGCAGCTGCGCCGGTTATAAGGCAGCTGGCTGCGCAGCTGTGCCAGGCACAGTGCTTAGGCAGTGAAGGTTAGCTAATTGTGCAGTGTTAATTTTGAACCTAGTTTAATTATGCTATGACAGTGAGCATGTATCTAGTTGCTACAACATGTTGTTAACATAAATTTGACAAATTTATATTTAGAAAAGAAAAGAGGTTTGAAAACCTTAAAGTATGATTTGAATTATTATTTAAATGTGATATATAATTATAATTTAAATAATTATAATCAAAAGTAAATGTTTATTTTAAATTATAATTAAATTATAATGAATAAAGGTTGATTTATTAGATGTTAATTTAAATTATAATTTATGTAATTATAATTTAATAAATGAATGTTTAATTGTGGATTTTAAATTGATAATTACATAATTAATTATAAATTATGTAATTATAATGCATGGTATAGTTTAAGTAATTATTAATTAAATTGATAATTACATGATTAATTATAAATTGTGTAATTATAAATGTATGAATGTAGTTTAATTGATTTTAAATTATAATTATTTATAATTTAAATGGTAATTATAATTTGATTAAGTGTTTGAATTATAATTGTTTAATTATAATTTAGTTAAATACATAATTAAGTTAATTATGTGAGTATATGTGTGATGTGATTAACTATATGATAGTTAATTATTATTGTTTATTTAATTAGAGTGAGTTAACCATGAAGGTTAACCACTTATGTGAATTAGTTATGTGTTAACTGATTTAGATTATTATAATTGAATGTGTATAGGAAGTATTAAAGTACGTGAATTGAATTAAGTAGCTTGCGCTTGAGGCAAGTCTTCTAAACCCTAAACTCGTTAATTTTATGCAAGTTTTCTAAACCCTAATCTTGTATAATTTCTTGAGTTCATATATTCTTGTTAAGAATGTCCTTTTCTATTTCTGTATTAGACAATTGTTTATTTAATTAAAATGATCTTAACTTATTGTTCAAGTAAGATTCAGTTATTATTTTAAATGCTTTAAGTTGATTCTAAAGCATATTTTAATTCATAATTCTTTATTTATGAATTATTGGAAGTCGATTCAACTAATCCTTAGTTGATGAACGTGAATTCTAAGTTACCCTTGTAAGCTTATCCAAACCAAACTTTCTTTGGTGCGGACTTGAATTCAAATTATTGAGTTGAACAACCCTATTTACTAGGGGAGGTTACTACGCATAGCGTTAAGATGTTTGTGCACAATACATGGTACGAAGGGCTGATCCCCCTAAGTACGAGTTAAGGTCCATAGTCTTATTGACTGTTAAAGGTTTAAATAGAAATATTTATAACCTAGGATAAGAGTTCAAAGGTCTTATGACCCTCAGATAAATTCTATATTCAAATTTTAATGTTGATAGAGAATTATTATTCAATTCTTTATTATTGAAGCAAGCTAAGTTGTTTAGATTCTTTTAAATATATCCTTTCATGTCTATGTTATTGTTAAACTCCAGTGAGCTGTGGTTTGCTTACTCTTGCATTAAATAATAATTTCAGTTAAGGTTGATAACGCCGATGCTCCGTCTACGAGTAAGGGAAAGGGAAAACAAAGCAAGTGAAGACTTGTTTTTTTTATATTATAATTAGAATGATTGTAATAAGACTTGAATGTTATGTTTTTGTTTCCGCACTTTATTATATTCATGTTAGGGTTAGAGTAAACCGGGATTATCTTGAAAAGGTTGTAACCCTTGTTTTAAGGGAGATTTATCTATTCTAATTTAAGTTGTAGTTTATTTTACATTATTCGTTGGGTAGATGTATGTTATATTAGAAAGTGAACACCAAATCATGTGGAAATGAAGTACCCGGATTTGGGGGTGTCACAGGTCAGCTGGGAGTTGGGTCTCTAGTGTACTTGTGAGGTAAGGAAGAGATTGTTGTTTCAAGATCAAAGTATAAAATAGTACTATGCTCAGAAGAAGACTCAACTAAGCTTGAGGAATGAGCTGAGAGTTCGCTGTCCGAGAAAGTTAGTTGAGGATAGTTATAAGTTTATCTTTAAAACTTTGTACAGGCTTCTCCACCTATTGAAGGAGTATTTATTACAGAAAGTAATAGGATCTCAAGTCCTGGAGAGGAGCTTGAGATTGGGCGTAGCAACATACCCGGGCTTTATGTTGTGAACCAGATAAATATCTGTGCATTGTGTGATTGAATTTTAAACTGTTTATTAAGTTGATAAAATTAATCCACTAAAATTCAAAAAGGCCAAAGATAATTTTTAAATGGTAATAATCTATTCAACCCCCCTTCTAGATTATTATTGGACTTTCAATTGGTATCAGAGCTGTGCTCTTTAACTTGTTTGTCAAGTGATTACAGGCATATCTAAGAGTAGATCCATCTATGGCCTACACAAATGCTACCGGTTGCGGAGAAGTACTATCAATGTCCAGACCTCCACTATTTGATGGCACAAACTTTGCCACGTGGAAAAATAGGTTCAAAATCTACGCTAAGTCACAAGGAATCTGTAATATCCGAGATTATTATGTCTTTTAACAATTATCAATCAACGAATTTATGTGAAATTTTGATGTGTTTTCTGTTATTTAGATGTATATGCATTATACATACATGTGTTATTTTATGATATGTGATGAGGAGTATTTAAATGGTTGGTTTAGTTTAATTCAACTATTTAAATAGGTTAAGTATGAAATTAATTCTATTAATTTTGTGGGATGGCTTTAAAGCATAATTTTGAGATCAGAGTGGAATTTAGAGACGCGGACTGCGTATTTGAGTCCGGGACGTCGAATTTAGTTAGGTTAGACTGTAACCACGAAAATGTGTCACGGTTGACTTTTTGGTCAAAGTCAACCGGTTGACTTTTTTGGGTAAAAAGTCAACCATGAATTTTGGAGAGGATTTTGACGAAACAGATAGTTCCATGACGTCCGGGACGTCGACTTTAGTAGGAATCGATATAAGTATCGCAACGTTTTGCTACGAGGGGCAAAATGGTCAAAATGATTATTTAAATGATTTAATTGATTATAATAATATTTTATGTGGTACAAGTCAGCAGCTGGTGGGACCCTTGTGACTCACGAATTGGGACAAGGGAAGGAGTATACGTATATTACATATAGCTAAGGAGGGAGTACTTCATTTTACTCCATAAAACCAAAAATCCTTTCATTTTCTCTAACCCCCACATTCTTCTTATTTAATTTGCTAAACCTAACTTAATGTTGTAACTGCTGAATTGAGAATGGAAGAGGCAAGGGAAGCTTATACTAATGATTTCTATATATACTCTCCACCTAAAATTCTATTTCTTTCTTTTGTAAAATATCCTACCGTGAGTGAAGTTGAGAGTGAGAGAGGAAAGAGCTTGAGAGGGTGGCGAATTCTGGAGTTTGCAGAGACTAACCAAGCAAAGAGAGTCATTAGAGGAATTCGAACAAAAATAATTCATCAAAGAGGTAGCCATGAACTCTCTTTTTCACGTTCTTAAGTAAAAGTGAGAAAATATGCATATAAGACCTTGTAAATGATTTGTTTTGATTTTATGAGGCTATGTTCATGTTGGTTACTGATATATGGGTGTAGAGAACGAAAGTTCTGGTTTAATTCATGTCTCTTACACATTGAATCGTATGAATTTATGCCATGCATGCTAAGTGTTTGCTAAAATGCCTCTTAGATGTCAAATTATTCAAATCATGGTAATTTAGTGAAGTTAAAGGTTGGGTTACGTGTATATATGTTAGTATGTGTGGTCTGGACAGTAGGAATCAACCCCATGCATGCTAGAATCAAAATCACAAAATTTGTCAAAGATGGTTTAACATAGAATTTGTGACTTTTCGGGTTTTTCGGAGCCTTGGAATCATGGTTTCTATTACCCGATTAGTGGGTGTAATAATTTTGTAAAATACTGTGTAGTATGATGTATAACCTGACCAAATTTATAAGAAACGGAGTTAAATTGAGCAAGTTATGATTTTCGAGAGCAAGCATGTTGGAAATAAAAATCTGCAAATTTCTGGGTTTTCCAGAATTTTTCTAAGTGTTAGAACCTGTTCTGGCACGCTTTTCAGGGTAGCCGGTTCGTGGTCTTAATTTGCTATTTTCTGGAATGTGATATTTTTGTAAAATAGTATGCTAGATGAAGTATGTTGTGTCCAAGTTTCATGGTCATATCATGTATTGTTTAATCGGAATTAATTCGCTAAGATGACTGCTCAAAACTGCAAAAATTTTCTGGGCATGAAGAGCAGCGCAGCTGCGCCACTCAAAGATGGGTTCCGGGTTTTTCAGGCAGCACAGCTGCGTCGGTAACACGGCTTGAGGCTGCGCAGCTGCGCCGGTCCGGGTCGGGTCTAATCCGGGTCGGGTCGGACCGGGAAAAATTCCAGAAACTTATTTTTACTCAGATTCTCATATTGAACCACTTTATCTATATGACGCAACATGTTATATGATTAAATTAGTTTGATGATAGCATACGTGGTAGTTGATTAATGAAATTATAATGAAAGGAAATCATTTTCTTTCGAATTAGAGTTCAAGAACCTAATGGCTTAATGTGACACATATGATTAGGTTACGTGAAGGTTAATTGCTAGCTTTAACGATAGCAGACGTATCAGGCAAGTTTCCTAGCCCTAATTTCTATTGGGTATTTATTCAATCCTTACTTATTTTTATCTCAGTGAGGGTAAGTATTGGACTTGTGCTAGCTATTTATTCGTGCAAGTTCCTTTGTTGTGAAGTTATACAACTTCAATTATCTTGCAAGCTTATCGATGATTACTCAGTTATTATTCTAACAACTATGCTTATAAGTTCCATGTCATTATCGAACTGTTTCTAAGTATGTTTCCTGGCCTTTGTTTTCGGCTAGTTATTATTGATGAAACATGATTTAATTCAAATCTTTCGAAGCTATTTAATGTTTACCAATCCAAATTGCTTTGGTGCGGTCTCGCATGAATACTAAGATGAACAACCCAAATAAACGGGCAAACAGATGTCGGGCATATAGTCCCATTTATGCTTATGCAGTTTAAACTTTATACTTGTGCACAATGTAGGGTACAATAGGCTGATCACCTGGAGTACTTGCAGAGACCGTTTACAATCTATTTGATTATTAAATTGTCTGATAGTTTTCGATGAAACAAAGTAACGTTCAGGGTATTTAACACCCCTTAGTATGCTATGGAGAATTCTAAACTCTTATATTTGATATTATTTCTTTCAACTGTTGAGATATTGTCATACAAATATTTTTACTCCTATGTATGTTTCCAAACTTCTTTATATACTTGCTGGGCAATTTGTGCTCATTCTTGTTTAAACCTTTCAGTTAAGGATGAGAAGGCTGAGGGCTCAGGCAAGGACAAGGGGAAGACTAAGATGAAATGATGCTAGTTACCTTATAAAATAAGTTTATAGTTTCGCATATGATGTAATGTAGCGATAAACGCTAAGTTTAAGTTTTGGTTTATTAAAGGTTGTAAAGACTTGGGATTTTATTTTGAGTAAGTACGTAATAGTTATAATATTACTATTATTATTGCTGGAGTTTACTTAGATAGATGATGATGTATGTTGTATCGTGAGCACCATGTCCTGTAATCGATGTTACACGGATTTAGGGGTGTCACAGGATGGTATCAAAGCCGTAGGTTATAAACCTTAGGTGGGGAACCTTAGACTATAACCTTTAGGGAAGTTAGTGGAGGTAATAAGGAGATTAACTCACGTAGAGTTCTAAGTGTAGCGTCGAATCTATTTTTCTAAAAACAAAAATCAATATCGATTTTAAAAATACTAATCGAGTTCTTTGTCTTGATCGTAGGATGTCAGGGGAAGAGGAGGTTAGAAATATTCACGTTGTGAGTGAGCAGTTGGTGACAGCTGTACCTGAGCCTATAGCTGAGGCAGCAGCTGAGTCAGACCCAGAGGAATATCCTGAAGAGGAAGAGGAGCCCGAGGAGGACTCCGAGGAAGCACCTGAGGATGGTCTACTAGATGAGTTGATGGATAGGATTACAGATTTGGACAACAAGGTCCATGAGTTGGAGGAACTGTATCAGGGGGAGCAGCAGGCTGCAGCATTGCTTGAGGCATTGGTGCACCACCTGATAATTAGGAACGGGGATCTGGCTGACAAGTTGCGAACAGCAGGTCAGAAGGTGGACAGGCTGAAAGACGAGAAAGAAGCTATCAGGACCCACTTGGGACATACCATTAATGGGCTAGAGTCAAGGATTCAGAGTCTCCAAACTGACAAGCAGATCATTACCACATTCTGGGGAGATGAGAGAAGAGGCCGTGCTCAGGCTGAGAAGCTAACAGGCGAGTTAGAAGGAGAAGTAAGAGATAAGAAGGTTAGGATGGATAGAATGAAGTACGCATTTAAGTCAGCACATGGGAGGTTCCAGCATAGGGTGTATCACTTTCCACGTGAGGAGTACCGGTCTAGACATGCCATAAGCCGTGGGCTGGTGCTGGAGATAGCGGATGAAGAGCATGAAGACGCCATTAGGCGGGGTCTTTAGTTTGTTGGTGTTAAACTTTTACTACTAACGTGTAGAACGCTTATCTATGAAATAAAACTTGGTTTTCAGTTTCACTAAATAGGATGGTTTAAGTGATGTAAATGGCTTGATGCCATAAGACGATGAAATACTTTGGGTATTATGTTTATAAATAACAATGCTGTTATTTAAATATGTGATGTGATGATTAAGTTTTATATGAATTATATATGCTGTAGGAATAAGTTATGAGATGATGACATTAAGTTTATTTAAACAGAAAGATGGCTAGAGGAAGACGTCGTCAAGTACCAGAAGGGTCAGGCGGTAATGCTGGGGGTCCACCGAACCCCATGCAACAATTTGTCGACATGTTAGCTGGGGCAATTCAGAATCGAACCCCGAATACCAATAACCCTCCAGCGGGTCAGGTGGCATACTTTAAAGACTTCAAGAGCGCGGGACCACCTGAGTTCAAAGGAACCACCGAACCTATCGAAGCCCAAACTTGGGTTAAGGAAATCAAAAAGGCGTTCGCTATCGCCCGAGTAGGAGATGATCAGAAAACAATCTTCGCCACGTATATGCTGAAGGGTGAAGCCAACTACTGGTGGGAGGCAAACCAGACCAGGGCTGGAGAAGGTGTGATACCTTGGGAAGGGTTTAAGAAGATATTTTTTGAGAATTACTTTCCTGCGAGTATGCAGAGTCGGATGGAGATGCGATTCCTAGAGCTGAAGCAAGAAGACATGACGGTACCCCAATATGCCGCAAAGTTTAACGAACTGACGAGGTTCGCACCTCATCTGGTCGACACTGAGGAGAGGAAAATGAGGAGGTTTGAGCAGGGTTTCAAACCATGGTTATACAGTAGACTTTCGGTGTTGCAGACGAACAGCTTCGCGACTCTCTTGGAGAAGGCTATAATTGCGGAGGGTGGAAGTGAAGCCCTAATGAAGTTTAATAAGGAGAAAAAGAAGAAGAATGAAGGAGGGAATCGCGGGGAAGGTAGCAGCAGCAGTGGTGTAAACAAGAGGAAGTGGAACAACAACAACAGCAATAACAATTTCAACTCGGGAAACTCTGGGGGAAAACCAGGGGAAACAAAGAAGAGGACTGAGGCATGCAAGGAGTGTGGGAGGAATCATTCGGGTGCATGTCTAAAGGGGAAGAATGTCTGTTTCAATTGCGGGCAAGAGGGGCACATTTCTCCCAATTGCTCTGCACCAAAGAGGAATGGATGCTTCAACTGTGGAGCATTAGATCATCAGGCATGGTATTGCCCAAAGAAGAATTCAGCAGGAAGAAATGGAGGAAGGGGACCAAGCGGTGGAAATCTCCAAATTACTGGACCACCAACCCAAAATCGACCAACAGCAAGGACTTTTAACACCACGGTTCAGGATGCAGTCGCATCCAAGGACGTGGTTTTAGGTATCATTCCGGTCAATGATATATCTGCTTACATATTATTTGATTCGGGTGCTACTTGTTCCTTCGTATCGTATGAATTCTCCCAAAGATTAAACTTACCCCAGGAAGAATTAGAATATCCTATGAACATAGAAGTCGCTAATAAGGAAGTTATTCCCGTTAACCAGGTCTGTAGGAATTGTGTTGTAGATATCAGGGGGTATAAGTTACCAGTGGATTTAATTCCAATTCAATTAGGAGAATTTGATGTAATTCTAGGAATGGATTGGTTATTTAACCATGGAGCGATGATAGATTGCCAGAATAAGTGTATAAACCTTATGACTCCAAATAAGTCTAAGGTAGCGTTCTACGGGAGTAAGTTGCTGAGACACTCGAGTTGTCTGATGGTGATGCAAGCGAGGAAGTTACTAAGGAGGGGATGTGTAGGATATTTGGCCCATATCATCGATACACAGAAAGAAGGGAAAGGGATGGGACAGATACCAGTAGTGAATGAATTTTTGGATGTATTTCCGGAAGAATTACCAGGACTTCCACCTGATAGAGAGATCGAATTCGTTATAGATTTAGTATCGGGAACTGCCCCTATTTCGAAAGCCCCATACAGAATGGCACCGACAGAGATGAAAGAGCTGATGGTACAGTTACAGGAATTATTGGATAGAAAGTATATTCAACCGAGTGTGTCTCCTTGGGGAGCACCAGTTTTATTTGTGAAAAAGAAGGACGGATCGATGAGACTTTGTATCGACTATCGAGAGTTGAACAAAGTGACGATCAAGAACAAGTATCCATTACCTAGAATAGATGATCTGTTCGATCAGTTGAAGGGAGCGAAATATTTTTCGAAGATCGACTTGAGGACGGGATATCACCAGTTGAGGGTGAGGAAGGAAGATGTTCCTAAGATAGCATTCAGGACTCGTTACGGTCACTACGAGTTCCTGGTGATGTCATTTGGGTTAACAAACGCGCCGGCGGCATTTATGGATATGATGAATCGGGTATTCAAGCAATACTTAGATAAATTCGTAGTTGTGTTCATAGATGATATCCTGATCTATTCCAAGACTCCAGAGGAGCATGCTGAACACTTAAGGTTGGTATTGGAGGCATTGAGGAAGGATAAGTTATACGCAAAATTTTCAAAGTGTGAGTTTTGGTTGGAGAAAGTTCAATTTCTGGGTCACGTGATCGACAAGGATGGAATCTCCGTGGATCCAGCAAAGGTGGAAGCGGTACAAAATTGGGAAAAACCAAAGACGCCGACTGAAGTAAGAAGTTTCTTAGGATTGGCAGGCTATTATAGACGGTTTATCCAAGATTTTTCGAAGATAGCAGGAACGCTGACGAATTTAACGAAGAAGTCTGTAAAATTTATCTGGACAGAGAAGTGTGAAGAAAGTTTCCAGGAGCTTAAGAAAAGATTGAGTGAGGCACCAGTTTTGTCTTTACCAGACGATACTGGTGATTTCGTAATTTTTAGTGATGCGTCTCATAAAGGACTTGGCTGTGTGCTTATGCAACATGGTAAAGTTATTGCGTATGCATCGCGTTAGTTGAAGGATTATGAGAAGGGATATCCTACCCATGACCTGGAATTGGCAGCGGTAGTATTTGCCCTGAAGATTTGGAGGCACTATTTATATGGTGTAAAGTGTGAAATATACACGGACCATAAAAGTCTGAAGTATATCTTCACGCAGAAGGAGTTGAATATGAGACAGAGAAGATGGTTGGAACTAATAAAGGATTACGATTGCGACATCTTATATTATCCGGGGAAAGCTAACGTGGTCGCAGATGCGCTAAGCAGAAAGGGCAGTGGCAGGTTGGCAATGCTAACGGCTCAAGAGCAGTTGATTAAGGACATGGCCGGTTTGGAACTCGAGGTAAAGAGTCCAAGTGAGTCGGATGAGAAGTTGTTTGCAATGGAGGTTCGACCGACTCTATTGGACAAAATCAAGAAAGAACAAAGCAGCGATGAAGAATGTGAGAAGGTGAGGAAAAGAATTTCAGAAGGGGAGGAGCTTAAGTTCAATGTGGGTGGAGATGGACTATTAAGATTTGAGAGGAGAATTTGGGTGCCTGCGGTATCTGAGTTAAAGGAGGAAATCTTGCAGGGAGCTCATAGCTCAAGTTACTCAATTCACCCGGGAAGCACAAAGATGTATCAGGATCTTCGCCAACATTATTGGTGGCCCAATATGAAGAGAGAAGTGGCAGAGTGCGTCCGCAGATGTTTGACATGCCAGAGAGTTAAGGCGGAACATTAGAGACCGAGCGGGTTACTTCAACCATTAGAAATTCCGGAATGGAAATGGGAGCATATCACGATGGACTTCGTGGTAGGACTTCCAAATACCCAAAAAGGTTACGACGCAATTTGGGTAATCGTTGATCGATTGACCAAGTCAGCGCATTTCTTGCCAATTAAGATCAGATATACCTTGGATCAGTTGGTAAAGCTCTATATCAAGGAGATCATTTCCAGGCACGGCGTACCTGTATCAATTGTGTCAGATCGCGATCCGCGGTTCACAGCTAATTTCTGGAAAAGCTTTCAAGAACGCATGGGAACGCAACTGAGGTTGAGCACCGCGTATCATCCTCAAACAGACGGGCAGTGAAAGAACTATTCAAACATTGGAGGACATGCTGAGAGCATGTGCTATGGACTTCAAAGGAAGCTAGGATGACCACCTACCGTTGGTGGAATTTGCATACAATAATAGTTACCACGCGAGCATTGGGATGCCACCTTATGAAGCTTTATATGGAAGAAAATATAGAACGCCATTGTGCTGGGATGAAGTGGGAGAACGTAAATTGCTAGGGTTAGTGCAGCAAACTGCAGATGTGATCAAAACAATACGAGCGAGATTAGTGACAGCTCAGGATCGATAGAAGAAATATGCTGATCAACATCGGCAACAACGAGAGTTCGACGTCGGCACTTATGTGTTTCTAAAGGTTTCACCTTGGAAAGGGAAAATGAGATTTGGGAAGAAGGGAAAACTTAGTCCTAGATTCATAGGACCCTTTGAAGTGTTAAGGCGAGTCGGTGAGGTAGCTTATGAAATAGCTTTACCTCCGGAGTTAGAACATATACACAACGTGTTCCACGTATCAGTTTTACGACCCTATAAACGGGATTACAAGCATGTCATAGAGTATGAACCCATCCAATTTGAAAAGGACCTAACCTATGAAGAGGTTCCAGTACAGATAATTGATAGAAAAGAACAAGTGTTGAGAAATAAGATAATACCTTCTGTTAAGGTAGTATGGAGGAACCACAACGCCGAAGAGGCTACGTGGGAACTCGAGGAGAAAATGATGAAAAACTACCCTAGTCTTTTTGTTTGATATGTAATGATTCCGGGGACGGAATCCTTATAAGGGAGGGTGAATGTAATATCCGAGATTATTATGTCTTTTAACAATTATCAATAAACGAATTTATGTGAAATTTTGGTGTGTTTTCTGTTATTTAGATGTATATACGTTATACATACATGTGTTATTTTATGATATGTGATGAGGAGTATTTAAATGGTTAGTTTAGTTTAATTCAACTATTTAAATAGGTTAAGTATGGAATTAATTCTATTAATTTTGTGGGATGGCTTTAAAGCATGATTTTGAGATCAGAGTGGAATTTAGAGACGCGGACTGCGTATTTGAGTCCGGGACGTCGAATTTAGTCAGGTTAGACTGTAACCACGAAAATGTGTCACAGTTGACTTTTTGGTCAAAGTCAACCGGTTGACTTTTTTGAGTAAAAAGTCAACCATGAATTTCGGAGAGGATTTTGACGAAACAGATAGTTCCATGACGTCCGAGACGTCGACTTTAGTAGGAATCGATATAAGTATCGCAACGTTTTGCTACGAGGGGTAAAATGGTCAAAATGATTATTTAAATGATTTAATTGATTATAATAATATTTTATGTGGTACAAGTCAGCAGCTGGTGGGACCCTTGTGACTCACAAATTGGGATAAGGGAAGGAGTATACGTATATTACATATAGCTAAGGAGGGAGTACTTCATTTTACTCCTTAAAACCAAAAATTCTTTCATTTTCTCTAACCCCCACATTCTTCTTATTTAATTTGCTAAACTAATGTTCTAACTTAATGTTGTAATTGCTGAATTGAGAATGGAAGAGGCAAGGGAAGCTTATACTAATGATTTCTATATATACTCTCCACCTAAAATCCTATTTCTTTCTTTTGTAAAATATCCTACCGTGAGTGAAGTTGAGAGTGAGAGAGGAAAGAGCTTGAGAGGGTGGCGAATTCTGGAGTTTGCAGAGACTAACCAAGCAAAGAGAGTCATTAGAGGAATTCGAACAAAAATAATTCATCAAAGAGGTAGCCATGAACTCTCTTTTTCATGTTCTTAAGTAAAAGTGAGAAAATATGCATATGAGACCTTGCAAATGATTTGTTTTGAGTTTGTGAGGCTATGTTCATGTTGGTTACTGATATGTGGGTGTAGAGAACGAAAGTTCTGGTTTAATTCATGTCTCTTACACATTGAATCGTATGAATTTATGCCATGCATGCTAAGTGTTTGCTAAAATTCCTCTTAGATGTCAAATTGTTCAAATCATGGTAATTTAGTGAAGTTAAAGGTTGGGTTACGTGTATATATGTTAGTATGTGTGGTCTGGACAGTAGAAATCAACCCCATGCATGCTAGAATCAAAATCACAAAATTTGTCAAAGATGGTTTAACATAGAATCTGTGACTTTTCGGGTTTTTCGGAGCCTTGGAATCATGATTTCTATGATCCGATTAGTGGGTGTAATAATTTTGTAAAATACTGTGTAGTATGATGTATAACCTGACCAAATTTCATAAGAAACGGAGTTAAATTGAGCAAGTTATGATTTTCGAGAGCAAGCATGTTGGAAATAAAAATCTGCAAATTTCTGGGTTTTCCAGAATTTTTCTGTGTTAGAACCTGTTCTGGCACGCTTTTCAAGGTAGCCGGTTCGTGGTCTTAATTTGCTATTTTCTGGAATGTGATATTTTTGTAAAATAGTATGCTAGATGAAGTATGTTGTGTCCAAGTTTCATGGTCATATCATGTATGGTTTAATCGGAATTAATTCGCTAAGATGGCTGCTCAAAACTGCAAAACTTTTCTGGGCATGAAGAGCAGCGCAGCTGCGCCATTCATACGGCTTAACGCTGCGCAGCTGCGCCACTCAAAGATGGGTTCCGGGTTTTCCAGGCAGCGCAGCTGCGCCGGTAACACGGCTTGAGGCTGCGCAGCTGCGCCGGTCCGGGTCGGGTCTGATCCGGGTCAGGTCGGGTCGGACCGGGAAAAATTCCAGAAACTTATTTTTACTCAGATTCTCATATTGAACCACTTTATCTATATGCCGCAACATGTTATATGATTAAATTAGTTTGATGATAGCATACGTGGTAGTTGATTAATGAAATTATAATGAAAGTGTTGGGTTTGTACGTAACGCAATCATGCAATCAAATCACATATATAGGGCGGAAGCGTAAAAAACTAAGTTTTCAAAAATTTATACAAACCCATTACCATGATCATTTTTATGCATCAATTATCAGTGAATGAAGAAGGAGAAAAATAGAATTATACCTTTGAAGATCCAAGCTTCCTCTGGTACAAGTTCTACTTCTTTGATTCCTTTGATTCCTCTGTAGTGGCTCCTTCCCTTGATCAATGTCAGCCACCCAAATGTTTGGCCTCTAACGGTGATCCACCAAGGAAGATGAAGAACTCAGTAAGATGGGTTATTGGCTTAACCCTTGTTTCTATTTTTATAGAATATGTGTACTCCCAACTCTTGAAAAATTCACGTACCTTATTTCTGATATAAGACTCTCTTATATAGATATTAGGTTAACCCTCCTAATCCAATTATAATAGGGTTTTATTTAATTATTTAATTAAATACTTTTAATTAATTTATATCCTAATCTTTATTAGGATTGAGAGAGAGTACTGATATTATATTAATTCCTAAACTCCTTTAGAATTAAACTACTACTAATAATAATAATATTAATAAGACTCCTCTTATTAATTTATATTTAATATTTCTAAAATATTAAATAATAAATATTAAGCTATTTAATTTATTCTATCATCATAGATTAAATTAATTATACTTAATGCATTATTACTATCATGCCATTTTCTTCTTAAATAATTCTTCTTCCTTTTATGGTGTGACCCTTTAGGTTCTCCATATTAAATCGGTTGTGAATAAATCAATTAGAACAATTCTAATCTTATTTAAATAAATAAATTAAACTAATAATCTATTTAAATAAATAACATTTATTCTACAATAGGGATAAGCCT
Organism: Panax stipuleanatus; assembly: GCA_020205555.1. NCBI lineage: Eukaryota > Viridiplantae > Streptophyta > Magnoliopsida > Apiales > Araliaceae > Panax > Panax stipuleanatus. The sequence continues at coordinate 33,701,808 of CM035115.1, forward strand.
CCCTAGCGATCAACGACTTTCCATATAATATAGATTTCAACATTAATCATAAAAGAACCTGTGAGTTAATAGTTACCGTACAATTCAATCCTTCCACCATACAATGTCCCAATTAAATATAAGACATGGATTTACTGTCAAGTCTTAATTTATTTAATCATATGTATTTCGATTAGAAAATGCACAACTCCAAATAATGCAAATTAGAAACCTCTTTCTAATTTCATTCTACCTTGGCCAAGGATTCTTGGGTTGTCATTTAACGAATCACATAGGACATATCTCCTCTTTTACTAGAGGTGGTAGATTCTTTATTGATCATTCATTATCTCCATATGTAACTCATTACACCCAAGCATACCCTATATATGCCTTAAAAGGCCTTAAGGAATTAGTCAAAGTATAATTTGTTACATACAAGATACTATGATGATCTCAAGTCCAAGGATCACATGTACTACTATCACATTAGGAATTCCTATTGACAGGCGAGTAAAACTCCATTAGGTATTCCATAGCGAGTCACGTTCAGTGAACTTATTCTCCAATAAGCACCTACATACTTGCTTTAGTGTCTCCACACAAATGACCATGAGATCAGTCATCCTCATCCAATGAGCAAGCAACATATGTACCAATCTATTCGGATTTACTAATTCCCATTTTAGTAATCCCACAATTGGGAACTATTTTAGTTTTTAAGCTTTCTAAGAATTTAGATCTCATTATCATGATTCTAAAAGCATTGCTTAAAACTATGGGTTATTTACATATTATAAAAACAGCACCATGTAGATAATTATATGCCTTAAATGAATATTTTATTAATAAATAAATAAGATTGTTTACAAAGTATGTGCTTTATTATCATACATGATTGGCTTGTATGCACACTACTATCAATCTCCCACTTGCACTAAAGCCAATCGCCATGGTATCTCATACCCATCTTCTCTAAGTGACGATCAAACTGCTGTTGTGTTAAAGCTTTAGTAAATGGATCTGCAATGTTGTCTTGAGAGTCTACACGCTCCAAGGTGACGTCTCCTCTTTCAATGATCTCCCTGATCAAGTGAAATCTCCGCAACACGTGTTTAGATTTCTGATGAGACCTGGGATCCTTAGCCTGTGCAACCGCTCCGGTGTTGTCACAGTATACGGGAACTGCTTCTCCAATGCTAGGAACCACACCAAGTTCAGTTATGAACTTCTTCATCCAAATAGCTTCCTTTGCAGCTTCACTTGCAGCTATATACTCTGCCTCTGTCACTGAATCAGCAACCGTTTGCTGCTTGGAACTCTTCCAACTCACTGCACCTCCGTTCAAGGTAAACACATACCCTGAAACAGATTTACTGTCATCTTGGTCTGTTTAAAAACTTGAGTCCGTGAATCCCTCGAGTTTTAATTCAGACCCACCGTAGACAAGAAAGATATCTTTAGTCCTTCTCAAGTACTTTAGGATATTTTTCACTGCCTTCCAGTGCTCTTCTCCTGGATTCGACTGGTATCTGCTTGTTACACTAAGTGCGTGAGTAACATCCGGTCTAGTACATATCATACCGTACATGATAGATCCTATTGCAGAAGCATAAGGGATCTTACTCATACGGTCTCTCTCCTCAGGTGTCTTTGGGGCCTGTTTCTTGGAGAGATTTATTCCATGGCTCATCGGCATGAGACCTCTTTTGGAATCTTCCATGCTAAACCTCTTTAGCATCGTATCAATGTACGTTCCTTGGCATAAGCCGAGCATCCTTTTAGATCTATCTCTATAGATCTTTATCCCCAAAATATAGGATGCTTCACCCAAGTCCTTCATGGAGAAGTTTTTAGATAACCAAATTTTAATGGATTGTAACATAGGAATGTCATTCCCTATCAGTAATATATCATCAACATATAATACAAGGAATGATACTGCGCTCCTACTAACCTTCTTGTATACACATGGTTCATCCTCGTTTTTGATAAAATCAAATTCTTTGATTGTCTCATCAAAAAGAATGTTCCATCTACGAGAAGCTTGCTTCAACCCATAAATGGATCGTTGTAGCTTACAGACTTGATTTGTTCCAACTTTTGAAATAAATCCCTCTGGCTGTGTCATATACACGTCCTCCTCAAGTTTCCATTGAGGAAGGCCGTTTTCACGTCCATCTGCCAGATCTCATAGTCGTTGTAATCGCTAGCAAAATCCGAATGGACTTGAGCATGGCTACTGGTGAGAAGGTTTCATCATAGTCAACTCCTTGTCTTTGTTTGAAACCTTTTGCAACCAGTCGGGCCTTATAGGTCTCTACCTTTCCGTCTGCTCCAGTCTTTTTCTTAAAAACCCATTTACACCCAATAGGTTTAATACCTTCAGGTGGTGAAACCAAAGACCATACTTTGTTTTCATATATGGAGTCCATTTCGGATTTCATGGCTTCAAGCCATTTCCCTGAGTCTTTATTACTCATAGCCTGTTCGTAATTCAATGGATCATCATCATTTATGATGTGTACCTCATCGTTATCCTCTATAACGAATCCATACCTCTCAGGTATCTTCGGTACTCTTCCATATTTACGAACAGGGTGTGGTACAGTAGGTTCTTCTACTTGGTTAGGTACTTGACTTTGGTCCGTGGTAACTTGTGGTTCTTGAACTTCTTCAAGATATATACTGCTCCCACTGACCCCTTCATGGATAAACTCTTTCTCCAAGAAAGTAGCATGTTTCGCAACAAACACCTTTTGATCAGTTGGATGATAGAAATAATACCCTACGGTTTCTTTAGGGTATCCCATTAATCTACACTTATCGGATTTAGTCTGTAGCTTATCATTTTCAAACTTTTTGACATAAGATGGACAACCCCAAGTCTTAACATGCTTAAGATTTGGTTTCCTCCCTTTCCACATCTCATATGGAGTCTTTGGGGCGGATTTGGTAGGTACCTTGTTAAGTAGGTATGCAGCCGTTTCTAGGGCATATCCCGAGAAGGAAATTGGAAGGTCGGTAAAACTCATCATGGATCGAACCATGTCCAATAGTGTTCGATTTCTCCTTTCAGATACTCCATTTAACTGTGGTGTACCTGGAGGAGTCCATTGTGAGAGTATACCATTTTCTCTGAGATAATTGAGAAACTCACTGCTTAAGTATTCTCCACCTCGATCTGATCGAAGTATCTTAATACTCTTGCCCGTTTGTTTCTCTACTTCACTTCTGAACTCTTTGAACTTTTCAAATGATTCTGATTTGTATTTCATTAAATACACATATCCAAATCTTGAGTGATCATCAGTGAAAGTAATAAAATAAGAATACCCACCCCGTGCACTTGTTGTCATAGGTCCACAAACGTCTGTGTGAATCAATGCCAACAACTCTGTAACTCTCTCTCCTTTTCTACTAAAAGGAGATTTAGTCATTTTACCCATGAGACAAGATTCACAAGTTGGATATGATTCATAATCAGATAGCTCGAGGAGCCCATCTTTATGCAACTTGGATAATCTTGTTTCATTGATATGACCGAGTCTACAGTGCCATATATAGGTATAATTAATATCATCTCTTTTCCTTTTCTTAATTTGTTCAATTTGAAATATATTTTCTTGTAAGTCAAGTGTATAAAGTCCATTTCACAAATTTCCAATACCATATAAAACATCGTCTTTATAAATAGAACAACTATTGTTCTTTATGACAACGTTAAATCCTTCCATATCCAATACAGAAATTGAAATAATGTTTTTAATAATATTCGGAACATAATAACAATTATTAAGATAAATGGACTTTCCCGAAGGCATTGCTAAACAATAAGTTCCTACAGCTAATGCAATAACTTTTGCTCAATTTCCCACTCGTAGAATCACCTCATCTTTGTTCAGCTTTCTACTTCTGACCAGTCTCTGCACAGTATTACATATGTGAGAACCACAGCCGGTATCCAATACCCAAGTAGAATTATGACTTTCAGAAAAATTAATTTCAATCATAAACAAACCTTGATTGGAAGTCGAAGCTTCTCCAAGCTTCTTCTCTGCTAGAAACTTCTTGCAGTTCCTCTTCCAATGTCCCGGCTCATTGCAATGAAAGCACATTCCTTTATCTGGTTCAGGTTTCTTTTGCTCCTTTTCTTTGCCTTTTCCCTTAGCCTTCTTAGATTTCTTCTTTTCAGAAGACACCTTGGGCCTCTTCCTTTTATTGGAAGAATCCACCATCAAGACATGGTTCTTCTTGGATGAGAAGTGACCTTCTGCAGTTTTCAGCATGTTAAGCAGCTCAGGTAAGCTGACATCTAGCTTATTCATGTGAAAATTAACCACAAACTGCGAGAAGGTCTCAGGGAGTGACTGCAAGACCAAGTCTTGACTCAACTCCCCATCCATGACGAACCCAAGCTGTCCAAGGCGTTCAATCAAATTGATTACTTTCAGAACATGAGTCTCGACGGCAGTGCCCTCGGTCATCCGAGATCGGAAGAGCTCCTTAGATATCTCATATCTAGCAGTCCTACTCTGTTCACCATACAACTCCTTGAGGTGAAGCAGCATAGCAGGAGCATCCATTTTTTCGTGCTGACGCTGAAGCTCGTTATTCATGGATGCGAGCATGATGCATTGAGCCACAGATGCATCATCTTGCCACTTATTGAAAGTGGCAATCTCTTCTTCAGAGGCTGTTTCTGAAACAGATTCAGGGATAGTGGAATTTAGGACATAAGAAATCTTTTCAGCAGTGAGAACAATTCTCAGATTTCTTAGCCAGTCCTCATAATTCGGGCCGGTAAGCTTATTTGCATCAAGTATGCTTCGTAGTGAGATTAGTGATTTTGACATTTTTAAAATTCTGCATGTGAAAAGACAACATTTTAGAAAACATTCATTTTATTAACTTTGCATTCCAAAATAAATTTAGGTCTTTATTTTAAATTGGTATCTCCCACTATTTTCATCAAACTATATTACCCTCACTCATATAGTTCGGCAACATCTAATTAAAGATTTGCTAGTGAGATTAAGGATCCCATTTCAAATGTATATAACCATGTGGATAGCACAACAAGCGATATACAAATAAATAGGTAGACAACTCTTGTCAATTACATCACCATGCAACTCCTTTTATTTTGCCTCTTAAATCATAATGGTCATATGTGTGCACATCCGAACTAAAATGATTTAAGTTAAGTCCAGCCTAGCACTTCCATAAATTCAAAAAAGAAAAATGTTCGTCCTTGTGGATAGCACAACAAGACTAGATCGTTCAATTTTCTTGATAAGCATCAAATGTGATTAATTAACATCTTAAATACGCAATACTCGCCTTGTGGATAGCACAACAAGCTCATATTAAATATTTAATACTCTATTAATTTATCATGCTAGAAGGCGACGTTCGATATTCCAAATATCATTTGAACGCTTCGGACTTAATATTATTTCTTTGAGGGGTTTGTTATTATTTGTCTCATCTTTTTAAGCGCGCATGCACATATATATATAAAATACGCGTCATTTTATTAAACATGCGAAGCATGTTTGTATAAAATATAATATATATAATATTTAGCATGCAATATAGAATACTATATTCTACCCGGATTGATTATGGACTTTTATTCTAGTTTGGTTCACTAGAGCCACCAAGTGAACCAAAAGGTCAAACCTAGGAGTGCAAGAATTTAAATTTAAATATAACTATTACATTTAAACCCTGGCTCCATACAAATGTGTCTTCACGCGTTCCTTGCTCCTTGGTCTCCAATTTCTTCAAAATAATTCTAACTATCTCTATTACATTAACTATTTAAAATTAAATAGAAACCTTGATCAGCAGTCAAGGGGAAGTACATAGAAAGGAGATAGAATTTACATCGAGAATAAAACTAGAGAAGATGAGGTACGCATACCCCATTTTATAAAACCCATTCATTCAAGCATTCAACCAAAATAAAATCCAATCACATTGGTCATAGTCCATAATCAATCCCTTTTATTACCATACATATCATTATACGTATCAATAAAACTTATTCATCTCATGAAAATAAATTCATTCCATATATGTATTAATATCAGTTAATGGGCAAAAGTTTGCTAAACTTTATTTTTAGAAAAATAAACTCCTTTATTTCATTCAAAAATAATTCCAAATTAAACTCTTTAATTTTACCAATTCTGAAATCTCATTTCATTTAAAATAAACATCTTTATTTTAAACCTTTATTAATTAAATAAACCATTCATTCAATTAAATAAAACAAAAAAAAATTTCAGTTCCTGTCCAGTGGCGCAGTTGCGCCAAGAATGTAAAGGGAACCGGCGCAGCTGCGCAGCATGAAAACCAGGAACAGCACCCGGCGCAGCTACGCAGCAATATTGCCTTGTACCGGCGCAGCTTCGCAGAATCTGAAAATTTTTTGTTGCCCAGAACTCGATCCAATCGCATATCATACATGTATGGAATCACATAGACTGATAATTAACACAAGATTGGCTCTGATACCACTGTTGGGTTTGTACGTAACGCAATCATGCAATCAAATCACATAAATAGGGCGGAAGCGTAAAAAACTAGGTTTTCAAAAATTTATACAAATCCATTACCATGATCATTCTTATGCATCAATTATCAGTGAATGAAGACGGAGAAAAACAGAATTATACCTTTGAAGATCCAAGCTTCCTCAGGTACAAGTTCTACCCCTTTGATTCCTTTGATTCCTCTGTAGTGGCTCCTTCCCTTGATCAATGTCAGCCACCCAAATGTTTGGCCTCTAACAGTAATCCACCAAGGAAGATGAAGAACTCAGTAAGATGGGTTATTGGCTTAACCCTTGTTTCTATCTCTATAGAATATGTGTACTCCCAACTCTTGAAAAATTCACGTACCTTATTTCTGATATAAGACTCTCTTATATAGATATTAGGTTAACCCTCCTAATCCAATTAGAATAGGGTTTTATTTATTTAATTAATTAAATACTTTTAATTAATTTATATCCTAATCTTTATTAGGATTGAGAGAGAGTACTGATATTATATTAATTCCTAAACTCCTTTAGAATTAAAATAATAATAATAATAATAATATTAATAAGACTCCTCTTATTAATTTATATTTAATATTTCTAAAATATTAAATAATAAACATTAAGCTATTTAATTTATTCTATCATCATAGATTAAATTAATTATACTTAATGCATTATTACTATCATGCCATTTTCTTCTTAAATAATTCTTCTTCCTTTTATGGTGTGACCCTTTAGGTTCTCCATATTAAACCGGTTGTGAATAAATCAATTAGAACAATTCTAATCTTATTTAAATAAATAAATTAAACTAATAATCTATTTAAATAAATAACATTTATTCTACAATAGGGATAAGCCTCCCTAGCGATCAACGACTTTCCATATAATATAGATTTCAACATTAATCATAAAAGAACCTGTGAGTTAATAGTTACCGTACAATTCAATCCTTCCACCATACAATGTCCCAATTAAATATAAGACATGGATTTACTGTCAAGTCTTAATTTATTTAATCATATGTATTTCGATTAGAAAATGCACAACTCCAAATAATGCAAATTAGAAACCTCTTTCTAATTTCATTCTACCTTGGCCAAGGATTCCTGGGTTGTCATTTAACGAATCACATAGGACATATCTCCTCTTTTACTAGAGGTGGTAGATTCTTTATTGATCATTCATTATCTCCATATGTAACTCATTACACCCAAGCATACCCTATATATGCCTTAAAAGGCCTTAAGGAATTAGTCAAAGTATAATTTGTTACATACAAGATACTATGATGATCTCAAGTCCAAGGATCACATATACTACTATCACATTAGGAATTCCTATTGACAGGCGAGTAAAACTCCATTAGGTATTCCATAGCGAGTCACGTTCAGTGAACTTATTCTCCAATAAGCACCTACATACTTGCTTTAGTGTCTCCACACAAATGACCGTGAGATCAGTCATCCTCATCCAATGAGCAAGCAACATATGTACCAATCTATTCGGATTTACTAATCCCCATTTTAGTAATCCCACAATTGGGAACTATTTTAGTTTTTAAGCTTTCTAAGAATTTAGATCTCATTATCATGATCTCATCATGATTCTAAAAGCATTGCTTAAAACTATGGGTTATTTACATATTATAAAAACAGCACCATGTAGATAATTATATGCCTTAAATGAATATTTTATTAATAAATAAATAAGACTGTTTACAAAGTATGTGCTTTATCATCATACATGATTGGCTTGTATGCACACTACTATTAGAAAGGAAATCATTTTCTTTCGAATTAGAGTTCAAGAACCTAATGGCTTAATGTGACACATATGATTAGGTTACGTGAAGGTTAATTGCTAGCTTTAACGATAGCAGACGTATCAGGCAAGTTTCCTAGCCCTAATTTCTATTGGGTATTTATTCAATCCTTACTTATTTTTATCTCAGTGAGGGTAAGTATTGGACTTGTGCTAGCTATTTATTCGTGCAAGTTCCTTTGTTGTGAAGTTATACAACTTCAATTATCTTGCAAGCTTATCGATGATTACTCAGTTATTATTCTAACAACTATGCTTATAAGTTCCATGTCATTATCGAACTGTTTCTAAGTATGTTTCCTGGCCTTTGTTTTCGGCTAGTTATTATTGATGAAAAATGATTTAATTCAAATCTTTCGAAGCTATTTAATGTTTACCAATCCAAATTGCTTTGGTGCGGTCTCGCATGAATACTAAGATGAACAACCCGAATAAACAGGCAAACAGATGTCGGGCATATAGTCCCATTTATGCTTATGCAGTTTAAACTTTATACTTGTGCACAATGTAGGGTACAATAGGCTGATCACCTGGAGTACTTGCAGAGACCGTTTACAATCTATTTGATTGTTAAATTGTTTGATGGTTTTCGATGAAACAAAGTAACGTTTAGGGTATTTAACACCCCTTAGTATGCTATGGAGAATTCTAAACTCTTATCTTTGATATTCTTGTTTAACACTTGATAATTCTTTCAACTGTTGAGATATTGTCATACAAATGTTTTTACTCCTGATGTATGTTTCCAAACTTCTTTATATACTTGCTGGGCAATTTGTGCTCATTCTTGCTTAAACCTTTCAGTTAAGGATGAGAAGGTTGAGGGCTCGGGCAAGGACAAGGGGAAGACTAAGATGAAATGATGCTAGTTACCTTATAAAATAAGTCTATATTTCCGCATATGATGTAATGTAGCGATAAACGCTAAGTTTAAGTTTTGGTTTATTAAAGGTTGTAAAGACTTGGGATTTTATTTTGAGTAAGTACGTAATAGTTATAATATTACTATTATTATTGCTGGAGTTTACTTAGATAGATGATGATGTATGTTGTATCGTGAGCACCATGTCCTGTAATCGATGTTACACGGATTTGGGGGTGTCATAGAATCAAACTTTGGCTAGCAATTGAACGTGGTGTAAAGATTCCCACAAAAATCGTAGATGAAAAGCTCGTTGAAAAAGATGCTGGGGAATTCACCACCGAGGATGAGGAAGTTATAAATATCGCCTCCAAAGCTGAACAGGCGCTAACCATTGCTCTTATAGAAAAAGAATATAAAAGAGTTAGTAACTGCAAGAATGCAAAAGAAATCTGGGAAAAATTGATTGTAACCTATGAAGGAACCAGACATATCAAAGAAACTAGAAAAGATGCTCTAATCCAAGAGTATGAAAGCTTCAAACTAGAATAAGGTGAAAAGCTTACACAACAAATGAGAAGAACAGAAGGATTCTCAAAGCCCTTCCCTCTGTGTGGAAAATGAAAGTTACAGCCATCAAAGAAATGCAGGATCTAGCTGCTTATCCCCTTGATAGCCTCACTGGAAATCTTCGTGCCCATGAAATCGACATGTTAGTTGAAAAAGCAGGATCAGACACAGACCTCAAAAAGAAAGGAATCGCTTTCAAAGCCTTAATTGTTGATCAAGAAAGCGATGATGATGAATTGAATGAAGAACTCTTGAGTCTAGATAATAATGAAGTTACATTATTATCAAGATAACTCAGAATAGTAATTCAAAGCAAAGCAAAAAGATATGGCAAAGGCTTCATGAAAACAAATAACAACTTCAACAACTTCCAAAACAAGTAAGCCTTCAAGCCAAAAGTTCCAAGAGGAAATTTTAAGGCTACCAATAGCAACTTCAGAAATGCTGGCTCAAATAAAAATTCAAATAACTGTTTTGAATGCAACCAGCCAGGACACTTCAAGTAGGATTGTCCAAAACTAGCCAACAACAAAGTTCTAGTAGCTGAAGAAGGCTAGGATCTAAGTGATGAAGAAGAACCTACTGAGCCAACCGAAGAAACATCAAATCTATGTTTTATAGCGGACAATGATTCATCACCAAAATCCGAGGTAAATTCGAAACATCATTTACAAGAAGCATATAATTTTCTATATAAAGATAATGAAATCATTAAAGAAGACTTTATTAAATTAAAAACATCATTTAAAAAATTAATTGAAGCAAATAAAAATCTTGAAATAAAATTTTTTAATTTAATCATGGATAATGAAGTCTTAAAACATGAAAATGAGAAATTAGAGAATAACTCTTCAGAAAATCTTGCAGTAAAAGAAGAACTAGAAAAGGTAAGAAAAACAAATGAAAATCTTGAAAAAGAAAATTCTACACTTACTACTTCTATTGAAAATCTTAAAACTGAAAATTTAGCTCTCACTATAAAAGATTCTCAAAAACAAGAAGTTTGTAAAAAGAAAAATTCATTAGAAAAACAAAATGAAGAATCTATTCTAATGAATCAAATTAAAATGTTGACTCTAGAACGAGATGACTTAAACTCTACAGTTATTAAGTTTACAAAAGGAAAAGAAAATCTTAACGTTATGCTCGGTCAACAAAGATGTAGTTTTAATAAAGAAGGATTAGGGTATACCGGAGAATTCAGTAAGATAAAACATAAGAAACTCTATCATGTTAAAAGTAAAGAAAAAGATCATGCATCTCCTTTTAATAAATGCTCTTACTGTAATATAAATGGTCATTCAATTTACTCATGTAATGCCAAGAATGGAAACTATTCAGGAAAAATGATTTGGGTACCAAAAGGAAGTTACACTGCACCATTATCACAAAAAGAGAATTTCTTTATCATGAAAAACCATCTAGAAACTCTCATCAAAATCCTTCATTCAAAAGAGTTAGTTATGCATATTATAAATCTGCTACTCATAGAACATGTGTGTCTACGAGTGATTATTATCCTGTACCAAACTTTATAAAGGAAAACACAACCAATCCTTATACAAATTGGAAAACTTACCCAAAGGACCCTTCTCATTAAAGGGTACCAGTTTGTGAATTTAATATATGTTGCAGGTATGTCTCACAGCTGATTCTAGTAAAAATAAATGGTACCTTGATAGCGGTTGTTCAAGACACATGACAGGCGACAAAACTAAATTGAGAAATCTACAAGCTACAGACTGTAACGAGATAACATTCGGAGATAGCAACAAAGGTAAAGTTGTTGGAATTGGAAATGTGTACAGTAAACACATAACGATCTCTAACGTTCAATTGGTCACTAGACTCAGGTATAATCTTCTATCCATCAGTCAACTATGTGGTAGTGGTTTTAAAATAACATTCAGTCCTCATAACTGTTAAATATACGACCAAACTGGAAAATTAATTCTAATCTGTCCTAGAAGTCAAAATGTGTACACGTGTGATTTAGACACATACTCACACATGGACAATGTGTGTCTTGTGTCTGCAAATGACGACCCTTGGCTTTGGCATTATAGACTAGGACACATTAACATGAAATTGATTAATAACATATCATCTAAGGAACATGTTCGTAGTCTTCCTAAACTTAAATTTGTTAAAAACCATATTTGTGAAGCCTGTGAATTAGGAAAACAAATTCATGCATCTCATAATCCTAAACTCACAGTTTCAACCTCTCGACCACTTGAACTCTTGCATATGGACTTAGTTGGACCTATCCCTAAACATAGTATGGGTGGTGCTGTCTATATTTTAGTCCTAGTTGATGATTATTCAAGATTCACTTGGGGTGATTTTCTAAAATTCAAAAATGAAGCGATAAACTCCTTCTCTGCTCTATGTAAGAAAATTCAGAATCAATAGGGAAGCTCTATTGTTTATATTCGGTCTGATCACTGAAGAGAATTTGACAATTCTAATTTTATAATGTTCTGTGATGAGCACGGTATAAGTCATAACTTTTCAGCACCTTACACACCTCAATCAAACGGTGTTGTTGAAAGGAAAAATCGTACTCTACAAGAAATGGCCAATACTATGCTTAATAAATATCGACTTCCTAAATATTTTTGGGCTGAAGCAATTACAACTTCTTGTTACATTTTGAATCGTGTCTTTATAAGACCAATTCTTCTCAAAACTCCCTATGAACTCTTTTATCAAAGAACTCCAAAAATAAACTATTTTCGTGTCTTTGAGAGTAAATGCTTTATTCTAAATACTAAACAATATCTAGTGAAATTCGATCCCAAATCTGATGAAGGAATTTTCTTGGGATATTCACTAAATAGTAAAGCATATAGAGTCTTTAATAAAAGAACTCTAGTCGTGGAAGAGTCAATGAATGTAACCTTTGTTGAATCTAAACCTCCTCCAAAATATAAAGAATTAACAGAAAATGATACAGTTATTGAAGATATTCTCAGAAATATGGAAGAACTAAAAATTGATGATATTTCTTCTTCTGTCAATGTTAATCCTCTTGAAAATCCTAATCCCCAGCTAAATGACTTGCCTAAAGAATCACATGCTATAAGAAATCATCCAATAGAGAATGTCATTGGTGATATTAAGTCATCTATCCTTTCTGTCACAAATTGAGCCTAAAAATATAAAAGATGCTTTGATTGATGAAGACTGGATAACAGCCATGCAAAAAGAACTTGAACAGTTCACAAAAAATAAAGTCTGGGAATTAGTTTCAACTCCTAAAGAGACCTCCATTATTGGTATTCGATGGGTGTTTCGTAACAAATTAGATGAAAATGAAACTATTATACGTAATAAGGCACGATTAGTTGAACAAGGGTATAATCAACTTGAAGGAATTGACTATGATGAAACATATGCTCCTGTTGCTAGAATTGAGTCTATACGTATATTATTAGTCTTTGCATGCTGATTATATGTATAAACTACACAAAGCTTTATACGGTCTAAAACAAGCTCCCAGGGCAAGGTATGAAAGATTGAGTAAATTTTTATTAAAAAATGGTTATAAAAGGGGCATAGTAGATACTACACTTTTTGCAAAGTAGAAAAATAATGATATTCTTATTTTACAAATATATGTTGATGACTTCATTTTTGGATCTACTAACATGAATATGTGCAATGAGTTTTCTGAAAGCATGAGTAAGGAATTCGAAATGAGCATGATGGAAGAATTGAATTTCTTCCTAGGACTACAAATCAAGTAAGGATAAAAAGGTATTCACATCTCTCAATCCAAATATTGCAATTAAGAAATTTGGTTTAGAGTCTGTAAAACATCTTAATACTCCTATGTCAACTACTGATAAACTAACTGCTGATGAAAATAGAAAAAGTGTTGACACAAAGAAATATCAAGGAATGATTGGCAGTCTTCTTTACATCACAGCTAGTAGATCTGACATTATGTTCAGTGTCTGTAAATGTGCCAGATTCCAAGCAAATCCTAAAGAATATCACTTGGTTGCAGTAAAAAGAATATTTCGATACCTTAAAGGAACTACAGACTTAGGTCTATGGCATCCTAAAGGTCAACCATTTGACCTTATGTGTTTCTCTGACTTTGACTATGTCGGTCATCATATTGATCGAAAAAGCACAAGTGGCACATGTCAATTCTTAGGTGGATGTCTAGTCTCTTGGTTTTCTAAGAAATAAAATTCTGTATCTATTTCAACCACTGAAGCCGAATATATAGCTGCTGCACGATGTTGTGCACAGATATTGTGGATGAAATAGGCCCTTGCCGATTATAATATAAAATTTTACTGTGTGTCAATATTATGTGATAATACAAGCACTATTAATTTAAGCAAAAATACCGTATTACATGCTAGATCAAAACACATTGATGTTAGACACCATTTCTTACGGGATCATGTAAACAATGGTATTATTAAACTAGAACATATTGACACAGAATTAAAGATTGCTGACATATTTACTAAACCACTAAGTTCTGATAGATTTTCTAAATTACGTTTAGACTTGGGAATGTTAGATATTATTTCATGAAATATTAAATTCTTGTTATTTAAAATCAATGCTCTTAATTGTTTCTAGTAATATATAAATATAAGTTTTATATAAACAAAAATACCAATTTAAAACTTTATATTAATATATGTATATATACTCATAATTATACATATTTATTTCTCTTATATGTTAATACACTTATATTATATAGTTAAGTATATATCGTTTTTAATTATATACATTAATATAATTTTTATTAATATTATTAGTTTATAATTTTCCTCTATTTCATATATAATTATACATTTAAAAGTATATATATAATGTATTTATTTATATATGTTAAAATATTTAATATGTATTGAAATTTCATATTCATACTCTCTCTAAATTTAAAATATATATATACATATATATATATTATTTTAAATTTTTTGTTCATATATATATTCATAAAAACAAAAATTATTATTTTATAGATTTTAATATAATTTTTTTATTATTAATTATATCAAAAATTATATTTTTGATAATAATATATCTGATCAAATCTGAGCCGTCCAAGCATCAAAAGCAATCTAACGGCTCAATCCGTGTCCATTAACTCCAACCAATCAGAAGAAGCAAGCCTTAGCACACGGATCATGTTTATCAACCGTCCGATCAACACAGGAAAAGTACAAACCAATCTAAGCCGTTCGATCAGGGTCAAACGGGTCAGCAGATCCAGTTCAAAAGCGCGTTACTTCGTGACCGTTGATCAAGTCCAAGTTATGATTCTAGCCACACGATCAAGTTAATTAAGCTAAATATAAAAACTAAAAAATCAAACCCTAATTCATTTTTACTCTCTCTCTCTACCGCCGGTTCTTTCTCTCCCTTCTCTCTCTCTCTAACCCAGACGCTCTCAACTCTCTCTATCTCAAACCCTAACCCTCTCAAATCCTAACCATTATCAACCAAAATCGAGTGATTCAAGTTAGTTCTCTGTCTCCTTCTTTCATCTAAATGATTCTTCTATATATTTCTTTCGGTATATTTTTTTTTGTTCTTCGTGTTTATAAGTTTATCTTTAAAACTTTGTTAAGGCTTCTCCGCCTATTGATAGAGTATTTATTACAGGAAGTAATAGGATCTTAAGTCCTGGAGAGGAGCTTGAGACTGGACGTAGCAACATACCCGGGCTGTATATTGTGAACCAGATAAATATCTGTGCATTGTGCGATTGAATTTTAAACTATTTATTAATTTGATAAAATTAATCCACTAAAATTCAAAAAGGTCAAAGATAATTTTTAAACGGTAATAATCTATTCAACCCCGCTTCAAGATTATTATTGGACTTTCACCTATGTATCATATAAGGATTAACACATACCAATTAGTTAAATATATAACTTACACATTGGTTTAAATCTCATTTTACTTCTTATGGTTCACGTTCTTGTAATCTAAGTTTACACTACCAACCCCCATATTTATTTCTTCTATTCTTTCAATAACATTATACTGAGCACACATCGAGTCTCTAACAATATTCAATATAGTACACTGAGTGGTTTTCCATAAACAACCAATAAACTAGTTTCTCGTCTCGTCTACACTGTATTTCACAGTGAGTTAGATCGGTTGCTAGCTCGTATTAACCGTCGCTCTCTGACGGAATCGTTTAGCCCAAATACTATATTTTGACCATTACAGACTACTATTGTACCACAACTTAGACTTAACTTATCCGAAACATTAAAACTATAATGTTCGTTAAGTTAATCCTCATTACATTTTCTACAACGTCTGGTCTATTTGACTCGGAACGTTATCCAAGTTATTATTGTTAACTCGGCTTGTCAACGTTATACGTTATTCTTTATTCTCTTATTACCGTTCATTATTAACATTTATGTGTCATAAACCGACTCTCATCGATTGTCATTAGACACCACGACCAACGAAACCTTAATCGGTTCGCTAGGTCGCTCACATTTCCACCGGATTACCGTTATCGGACTCCGTATAGAAATTACATAAGTGTTATCTTCACTTCTTAACATTCTCGTATGTCATACCTCTATTACATATCATGTAATCACGAGGCGCGTATTAAACTCGACTACGATCTACGGTTTATATTTTTGGATTTTGAGTTTTAAATTTAAATACATTTATTCAATGTTTAATTCTTAAAACCTTCCTTAAACATGTTGTTTAAGGGTTCTCTCTTCATGAATATTAATGATTTATTGCCCCATAATTACCATGCAAAAAGTTAGGTTATAAAATATCCGTGACGAAAATTTTCCACTTAAGGGCGCTGTGGCGCCACCCTTAGTGTTAATCTTGGCGCTACAGCACTGACTTGTAGTGCCTAGCTTCCGGGTCTGGTGCTGCAGAGCCAGTTACTAAGGCTTTGGCGGCGCTGAGGCGCCGACCTTGTTCCGCAGAAGTTTTTTCTAAGTTTTTCAAATCATAAAATTCTCGAGCTCATAACGCTATCGTTATAACTCGGAATTGGCTAGTTCAAAAGCCAATAGTTCACATATCTTATGTTCTACGATTCCATCTAGTCGAAATTCATTTTTGAATTCGTTGGCGAGAAATTCGCCATTTCATCCATTTTTATGCATTCGTTAATGTTCGTCGCTTAATTCTTTGTTTTAACTCCGAATTCGTTCGTTCTTGCTCTCGCAAGTCTTATTTACCTAATTATACAATACAGCATCGAAAACCAAGGTTTTCCAGTTAAACGACGACTTTTGACTTTTATTCTGGGAAAATTTACGATTCGACGATTAACATCTAATCTCGTAAACTTCGCGGTTAACTTTGTTACTCGATATTTTTACTCCAAACCAAATGGAATCAATCCATTGGTCAGTCATCTATGGTTTTAACCATCATAAACATCTAAGTTTTAATGACTTTCTTATTTAAGTTCCTTAACAAATCAATTATGGTTTTAACTCATTTTTTCATTAACATCTTAACCATTACATTATGGTTTTACTTGTTCTTGATTATTAGTGTTTTAACATCCACTAATATCCACCTTATCACTTCGAACAATTCATGTAAGCCCAATTATCACTTCTCTATCAATTTTAGAATTGATGGAAGATGAAACTTTAAGGTTTAACACTTATACCTTTTAGTGTTCTTGAGTTCTTGACATTGTTCTTGATCAAAGTTTTACATAGCTTCTTTGCCTCTTTGATTGCTTGCAATAAGCTCTTCCTTCTCTCTTTTCTCCTCTCTTAATATTAGTTGGTGATTTTTCCAAACCACAAATGAACTCTTAAGCTTGCTATATATAGCAATTGCAAGACCAAGGTTAGTTTGGTCTTTAGACTAAACCTCCTCAAGCCTATGTCTCCTTTACATGCCAACCATGTCCTCCCATATGCTAGCACATGGCTACCATGCCACCCCCATGTGCTCCCATGGGTTGCACCATGAGTTTAACCTACCCGTTTATCCATTGGTTCGATACACGGGTTTGGTTATTATTATTAATTCAAATTGGACACATTTACTTCATATAAAATTTGTATTATACGTCGTATTAATTCTCGTATTCTCTTCGTATCATACTCATATAATAACTAATATTATACTCGTATTTGTTATGTATAATAATCGTTATTATTACACTTAACCATTTTCTTCTTCGATTTCACTTTCCCTAACCCTTAGGATTTTAAGTCCGCAAGAGAAAACTTTGCGAGCCATAAATGAAATATTATTACATATTACATCTTGTCTTAGAATCCTATTATTACGGGTTTCTCGGAATTTCAATAATAATTCCCGAGCAGAAACGGAGGAATAGAGATTTTCTTCCGAGAAAACTTTTCTCGGCTAACTTAACTTTTCATGGTATATTAGAGTCAAATCTTTCGACAGAATGTCATTTCGACATCCCAATCTACCAGAAAAGCTTAGGGTTCTCAAACCCTAATTCCCTTAGGGTTTTAACATGTGAATAGTGCTTATTTCGTCTTTTTCTCGAAAATATTTTTATTCCCGCATGTATGTATTATTTTTGTCTTAAAAATTCTTATTCGTTCCTTTTAGCTCTTATCCAGAATCCTTCCGGTTTCTAGTCATCATATGTTATAGAATGACTAATAAACACATAACACAAAATATAATTATTAAAAATTCATTTATTAATTAATAATTCTTTAAACTTAATTTTTGGACAATTCAATTTTTCGGGTTGTCACATTCTTCCCTCCTTATAAAAATTTCATCCTCGAAATTTCTAAAACCACATCCATACCCAGATTCCTTATCGTTACAACCCTTCGATGAAGAGTTAATTATACTTTTTTTTTATTTATGTTGAAAAAATCTCAATATGCTCTTTTAATTAGGTATTTACGTAATTATTCCTTCTCATTATCTCTTCAACATCCTTCCCCCAAAGGATCATTATCTGTTATATTCGTCAGATGTTAAACATCATAACAACTATACTTCTAATCTCTCGGGTTATCACATTCACCCCTTCTTCTATAAATTTCGTCCCCGAAATTTTAACATAATCATCTCTCACCTCCTCTTCGAGGAAGTTCTCATCTTTCAAACATTCTAGAGTCTCCACAATTTATCAAAAATGATAATGTAGAATGAATAACGAGGAATATAAGGATTCCTTTAACATACTCTACTTCTTAACTTCTCTTCTGAGAAGTTCTCATCTTTGCTTCATTAAAGAATCTTCACAACTACAAATGAATTATGAAGTTAAACGAAGGACTAGGAACATAAAGATTCCTTTAAAATATTTCATACTTTGTTGTGGGGTCATAAAGACCATAAACTCTTTTAACTAGATTTATCGGTATTTACCGAAAACCCATTCCTTTGTCAGCCTGTTTACAATCACAAAGAAAGTAAATTACCTCTTACAGCCTATTTACAATCACAAAGAAAGTAAACTATCTCTTACGTCCTGTTGACAATCACAAAGAAAGTAAACTATCTCTGGCGGCCTGTTTACAATCACAAAGAAAGTGAACTACCTCTTCTGGTACGTTAGGTGATTAACCTATTGTACAACCCTATTTAGAGGTGTGTTCTCCTCAGACTAAGTATTCAGATTCTGCACCAAAATTATTTGGTTTGGCATAACTTCTCATAGAAAGCTCGATTTCTTTTAAACATGAGATACCATTTGTCTAGCCAAATAAAACAGCTTTGACCATACCTATAAATTGGATATCAACTTGAACCATTCGTCTAGTCAAATCAATTGACATCGACTACTTCTTTAAATTCTTTCATCATAACTTAAAACGTTTAATGACGTCATGATACCGTACTAATTTATAGTACGTTGGGGACTTCGTCAGTTTATGACTTTGTCATACTACATACTACCATAGTGGGTTGATGATCTCACGATCACATCCAACACTAGGTTTAATGCATTGATAACTCTGTCTTTTTATCACCTATGCATCAAATGCACTGATGATATAAAATTTATTTTGATATTTCAAATACTCTGTCTAGCCAAAATGATTAGCGTAGACATACAAAAAATAGTTCTTTTCAAAATACAATGGTTTCCAAAAGTTGAAACCAATATTTTCTTTCCAAAAAACATACACATCCGCACGATGTCAATAACTTTGAAATCTAGCATAACTAGAAGACTTGGAATTTTCTTTTTCTCCACCTTTATTCATTGTCTTTCTTATGACAATTCTTAATCTTATCTAATACCTTAGATGCTACGTATACTGAAAATAACTTATTTTCAGTCTAAACATTCATATACCGTAGTATAGTTCATCAACTTACGACACTTTATGTGTTCAAAACTTTCCACAACCATATGTGTTTAAGAACTTATCTTCGTAGTATGTAATCCAAGAACAAATGAAGGACTATCCAAAAGCTCAGTCCTCAGAAACATAGCATATAACTATGAGTCACAAACTTTTCATAAGTATGAGTTTCCAGAACTCGCACCTATCTTAGTACATTCTACCATCCAATATACACATGAAAAAGGATTCACCTTGTGTCATATATATATCGATAACGCGACATTACTATTCCAATGATTATCACTGTAATAGACTGAGTGGTTGTTACACCAAAGCACAAACCTTTGCCCATAACAAAAGTTTATACAACTCAGTTATCACATGAGTCCTTAATTAAAATTTTACAACTTTTGACTTTCTCTTGACTTGACTTAATATGAATTCTATTTAATTCGTATACCTTACAACTCTTATGAGTTCTTCTTCTCGTACTACTCGCAGTACCTTTCCATTATAGCACTCAACTATAACGCATCCATCGTTTAACAGGTAACCTATTATCACGATTTAATGAGATCACATCGTGATATTCTTCCTTAATCGTTTAACTTTACAATTTTCTTATCATTCTCTCTCAAATTATAGCCTAAGGTATTCATACAGAAGGTTCATAACCTATCAGCTTTGATACCAACCTCTGATGCCCCAAAATCTGGTCTATCTTCACACCCGGATTCTGTATATCACGAGTACTTCTCATTCCATACATACATCATTATATCATAAAGAATAACGACATATCTATTCAATTTCCCAAGTTCTATTACCTTAAAACCTTCATTCATTCAAATAATGATAAATACATTATTCTTTACTTCTTACAAGAGTGACTTTCATCCACCACGAAAGATACATGACAGTTCATTAAACTAATCTATAGTTTAATAACTAATCTACATTACAAGTCTTGGCTTGAATCTTCACGCTTGTTTATAAAATGAACAACACTTGAACAGGACACCGGTCAGCTTGATCCTTACAGAATCCTTTAGATCTTCTAACATCGTTCACTGAAAATGTTTTTATTTAAAGAAAGTGTTAGCATTCAATTGCTCAGCAAGTCATAGCAGTTGAATAATAACAACTCAAGAATCAAAATTCTTTTAAGACTTTAATAAATGAAAAATGGTTATGAAGCAGCTCAAATAATAGGAATACGTTCTGATTCCTATCATTTTAAAACATTCATCACATTTACTTTGTCATACTTTCATTTTTCTACTCTTTCATATACATAATGTCTAGCTAGAATCATTAGCAAAGACTTAACAATAACGGTTTATGAATAAACCGAACATTTATATATTGAACAGTTCAATCACAGAACAGTTCATCTCACGGAAACACCAAAGTGTTAAAATTATAGCACAAGGCCTCATACATTCTATCACCTTGTACAAATGTCACACACTTGTATATAGGTAAAACTTCCCAAGTTCAACATCTGGGAAAGTTTAAGAAACTAGCATTCATATAAAAATGAATGAAGTTAAGAAACATGCGAAACTTGCCTTCGCACAGCTACCGCATAAGGTTTACGCTGAGCTGCTCATCAAAATTCTTATTTAACATATAAGGAATAACAAATACCAAGTAGTCAAATATATGACTTACACATTTATTTAAACCTCACTTTACTTCTTATGTTTCGCGTTCTTGTAATCTAAGTTTACGCGATCAACCCCCATATTCATTTCTTCTATTCTTTCAATAACATTATACTTAGCACACATTGAGTTTTTAATAGTTTTCAATATAGTACAGTGAGTGGTTTCCCACAAACAATCAACAAACTAGTTTCTCGTCTCGTCTATACTGTCTTTCATAGTGAGTTAGATTGGTTGCTAGCTCGTATTAACCGTCGCTCTCTGATGGAACGTTTAGCCCAGATACTATATATCGACCATTACAGACTACGATTGTACCACAACTTAGACTTAACTTATCTGAAATATTAAAACTATAATGTTCGTTAAGTTAATCCTCATTACATTTCTTACAACGTCCAGTCCATTTGACTCAGAATGTTATCCAAGTTATTATTGCTAACTCGGCTTGTCAACGTTATACATTATTCTTTATTCTCTTATTACATTTTGTTACGGCTTAACATTCATGTGTCATAAATCGAATCTCATCGATTGTCGTTAGACACTATAACCAACAAAACCCTAATCGGTTCTCTAGGTGGCACACATTTCCAAAGGATTATCGTTATCATACTGCGTATAGAAATTACATAAGTTAATCTTAACTTCTTAACATTCTCGTATGTCACACCTCTATTACATATCATGTAATTATGAGGCGCACATTAAACTCGACTAAGATCCACGGTTTATATTTTTGAATTTTGAGTTTTAAATTTAAATACATTTATTCAATGTTTAATTCTTAAAACCATCCTTAAACATGTGATTTAAGGTTTCTCTCTTCATGAATATTATTCATTTACTTTCCCCACAATTGCCATGTAAAAAGTTGGGTTATAAAACATCCATGACAGAAATTTTCCACTGAAGGGCGCTGCGCGCCACCCTTAGTGTTAATCTTGGCGCTGTAGCGCTGGCTTGCAGTGCTTGGCTTCTAGAGTTGGCGTTGTGGTGCTAGTTACTAAGGCTTGGGCGGCGCTGCAGCTCCGACCTTATCTCTCAATTTTTTTTTAAGTTTTTCAAATCATTAAATTCCCGAGCTCATAATGCGATCGTTATAACTCAGAATTGGCTCGTTCAAAAGCCAATAGTTCATATATCTTATGTTCAACGATTCCATCCAGTCGAAATTCATTTCTGAATATGTTGGCAAGAAATTCACCGTGTTATCCTTTTTTCTGTGTTCGTTAAACGTTCGTGAACGTTCGACGCTCAATTCTTTGTTTTAACTCCAAATTCATTCGTTCTTGCTCTCACAAGTCTTATTTACCTAATTATAGGATACGCCATCAAAAACCAAGGTTTCGAAGTTAAATGGCGATTTTTGACTTTCATTCCGGGAAAATTTACGATTCGACGATTAACGTCTAATCTCGTAAACTTCGCGGTAACTTCGTTACTCGATATTTTTACTCCAAACCAAATGGAATTAATCCATCGGTTATACATTTATGATTCTATCCATCATAAACAACTAAGTTTTAATGGCTTTCTTTTTTAAGTTCCATAAATAACCAATCAATTATAGTTTTAACTCATTTCTTCATTAACTTCTTAACTATTACATTATGGTTTTACTTGTTCTTGATTATTAGTGTTTTAACGTCCACTAAAATCCACCTTATCACTTCGTACAATTCATGCAACCCCAATTATCACTTTTCTATCAATTTAAGAATTGATGGAAGATGAAACTTTAAGGTTTAACAGTTATACCTTGTAGTGTTCTTGAGTTCTTGACTTTGTTCTTGATCAAAGTCTAATATAGCTTCTTTGCCTCTTTGATTGCTTGTCATAAGTTCTTCCTTCTCTCTTCTCTCCTCTCTCAATACGAGTTGGTGATTTTTCCAAACCACAAATGAACTCTTAAGCTTTCTATATATAGCAATTGCAAGACCAAGGTAAGTTTGGTCTTTAGACCAAACCTCCTCAAGCCTATATCTCCCCCACATGCCAACCATGTCATCCCATGTGCTAGCACATGGCTAACACATGGCTACCATCACCCCCATGTTATCCCATGTGCTATCATGGGTTGCACCATCGGTTCGATCCACGGGTTTAGTTATTAGTATTAATTCAAATTGGACACATTTACTTCATATAAAATTTGTATTATACGTCGTATTAATTTTTGTATTCTCTTCGTATCATACTTGTATAATAACTAATATTATACTCGTATTTGTTATATATAATAATCGTTATTATTACATTTTACCATTTTCTTCTTCAATTTCACTTTTACTAACCCTTAGGGTTTTCAGTCCGCAAGCAAAAACTTCACGAGCCATAAATGAAATTTTATTACATATTCCATCTTATCTTAGAATCCTATCATTATGCGTTTTTAAGAATTTTAATAATAATTCTTGAGCAGAAACGGATGAATAGTGATTTTTTTTTAAGAAAAATTTTCTCGACTAACTTAACTTTTCACGGTATATTACCGTCAAATCTTTCGATAGAATGTCATTTCGATATCCCAATCTACCAGAAAAGCTTAGGGTTCTCAAACCCTAACCCTTAGGGTTTCAACATGTGAATAATGCATATTTCATCTTTTTCTCAAAAATATTTTTATTCCAGTAAATCTTTTATTTTGTCTTTAAAATTCTTATTCGTTCCTTCTAGCTCGTAGCCAGAATCCTCTCGGTTTCTAGTTAGCCTATGTCATAGAATAACTAATAAACATATAACACAAAATATAATTAACAAAATTCATTTTTATTAATTAATAATTCTTTAAACTCAATTTCTGGACAATCCAATTTTCTGGGATGTCACATGACGGACTAAAGAGGACTTAGTAGAGTAGTAGTGGAGGAGCCACGTGATATACACGTGGTGTATGAGGCACCTTTGTTAGCCAAACCCGTTTAGGCAGTAGAACCATTCGAGTTTGATGACGAGGATGAGATAGAGGTGGAGTCGGATCCCGAGGAGAAACTTATGGAGGACGAGCCCGTGGAAGATTCTGACGAGTCTACATTAAAGGATAGAATGTTAGGAGAGTATGAGGAGCGTATTTTGGGGTTATATTGTCGAGTGGAGGAGATAGAGGCTGAGGCTCAGGAGAGAGAGATTGAGTTACAAAAACTGAGGGATGAAGACCATAAGAGGAAATTGGAGATGCAAGAGATGGAGGTGGAGATTGCCTATCGCAAAGAAGCGGGAATTCAGATGGGAACCTTTTTTCACCGTTCGATAGCTTGGAACATGGATTTGGTGGGTAAGCTAGAAGTGTCCAAGCAGAAGGAGTAGAGTGAGAAAGTTGAGAAGGTGGCTCTTCGCACTCAGCTTGAGATAGAAGTCATGGACAGGATTCACTTCGAGGAGAAGTGGGAGGAAGCCAATGATAGAGCTAAGGACTTAGAGGATGAGACGAGGTGCAAGAAGAGAAAGATTAATCGAATGGGCTATGTTTTTCGCACAGCTATGGAGAAGTTGATAGACCCCGAGTAGGTTCATATTAGAGGGGAAGTATGACAGTGTTTTCCCCATCTTTTGTGATATTAGGGGATAAATGTTGACATTTATAGAAGTATGCTAGGAAAGATCATATCGATGTAATGATTTACCATATGAATATAAATGTCCTTATTTCTGAAAAATGCGTTATAAAATTTTATTCTTTTTGTATTAGAGAAATACTTAAGTAATATAATTAGATAATAAGAATAAAATTTTGTGATGCAGATATTGCCGCCCATACATAGACTTACTACACAAGAGGAGTCGGTCAATAACGAGAGAGAGCAAGTAGATTCTATACAACGACTAGTCGACTTGTTAAGAGAAGCCCTTCAGGGAAGGAACAATGAATCCGTTCACCCCAATCTCCAAGCGGTACCTGTAACTAACTTCAAAGACTTTAGGAGCGTAAGACCTCCAGAATTTATGGGTACTACCAATCCTGTCGAGGTGTAGACTTAAATCAAAGAGATGGAGAAAGCCTTCGCCATTGCTCGTGTGGGTGAAGATCAGAAGACTGTGTTCGCTACATACATGATGAGCGGTGAAGAAAATTATTGGTGGGAGGCCAATCAATAGAGAGAGGGAGAAGGAACCATAGTCTGGGATAGGTTTAAGACTTTGTTCTTCGAGAATTACTTCCCGAAGAGCATGAAGAATAGGATGGAGGTGAAGGTTCTAAAACTAAAACAAGGGGAGATGATGGTGGCGCAATATGCGGCTAAGTTCAATGAGCTCGTACGATTTGCAACTCTCCAAGTGGACACCGAAGAGAGGAAAGCCAGATGCTTCTAACAAGGACTGAAACCTTGGTTGTTCAACAAGGTGTCAGTTCTCCAAATCGACACATTCTCCACACTGTTAGAGAAGTCCATCAATGCGAAAGGAGGTAGTGAGGCCTTGAGTCAGTTCAATAAGGAAAAGAAGAACAAGAATACCGGAGGGGAGAGCCGTGGAGGAAGTAGTAGTGGAGGAAGTAATTTAGGAAAAAGGAAGTGGGATAACAACAACAACAAAAACAACAATCAGTTGGGAAATTATTTAGGAGGGTTTAAGAAGAGAGCTGAGGGATGCTCGAGATGTTGGAAGAGCCTTTAAGGAGAATGCTGGAAAGGATGCATTGTCAGTTACAACTGCGCCAGGAGGGGCACATTTCACCAACCTGCCCAAAGTCGAAGAGGGTCAAAGGATGATTTGCTTGTGGCTCGACTAAGTATCAAATTAGAGACTGCCCGAAGAAAGGAAGCAGCGAAGGAAGCGGCCAACGAGGAGGTGGCAGCAAGCTGATGATCGGCGGACCGGCGCAATCCAACCGACCAACTACTAGAACCTTTAACATGACTGTCCAGGACGCAGTGGCTGTGAAGGACGTGGTGTCAGGTATTATCCCAATCAATAATATAAATGCCTATTTATTATTTAATTCTGGTGCTACCTGTTCATTTGTGTCTGATGAATTTCCTAGTCGATTAAACTTACCCCAAGAACGATTAGGAAATCCTTTGAACATAGAAGTTGCGAATAAGGAAGTAATCCCTATAAAGTTTGTATATCGAAACTGCACCAATTTTAAAAGTTCCATATCGTATGGCGCCGATAGAAATAAAGGAATTAATGATATAATTGCAAGAATTGCTAAATAAGGGTTAAATACGGCCGAGTGTGTCTCCTTGCGGAGCACCAATGTTGTTTGTTAAGAAGAAAGACGGATCGATGAGGCTCTGTATCGATTATCGATAATTGAATAGAGTGACGATCAAAAATAAGTATTCGCTACTGAGGATAGACGACCTTTTCGACCAATTGAAAGGGAGCGAAGTGTTTCTCAAAAATAAACCTACAAATGGGTTATCAACAGTTGAAGGTACGTAAGAAGGACATACCAAAGACAACATTCTGAACCCGTTATGGGCACTACGAGTTTTTGGTAATGTCATTCAAATTGACTAATGCTTCGGCAACATTCATGGACTTGATAAACCGAGTCTGCAAACCATACTTGAATAAATTTGTAGTAGTTTTCATCGACAATAGCTTGATTTACTTAAAGACCAAGGAAGAGCACGCCGAACATCTGAATAAGGTTTTGGAAGCACTTGGGAGAGAGAAAATGTAGGCAAAATTTTTGAAGTGTGAATTTTGGATGGAGAAAGTCCAGTTTCTAGGAGACTTGATTGACAAAGATGGAATTTCAGTGGACCCTGCGAAGGTAAAGGCAGCAAGTAATTGGGAACATCCGAAACACCAACGGAGGTAAGAAGTTTATTAGGGTTAGCTGGGTACTGTCGAAGATTTATCCAAGATTTTTCTAAGATAGCGACCCCGTTGACCAATCTAATGAGGAAGACAGTAAAGTTCGTATGGACAGAAAAATGCGAAGATAGTTTCCAGGAGTTGAAGAAGAGGTTGAGGAAGGCGCCTGTATTATCATTGCCAGATGATGCGGGAGGCTTCGTGGTATATAGTGATGCATCGCATAAGGGACTTGGTTATGTGTTAATGTAACATGGCAAAGACATTGCGTATGCATCACGATAATTGAAGAATTACGAAAAACGATACCCTACTCATGACTTATAGTTAGCGGCAGAAGTTTTTGCGTTAAAGATTTGGAGACATTATCTGTATGGAAAATAATGTGAGATATACAAGGACCACAAGAGTCTGAAATATATCTTCACACAGAAGGAGTTGAACATGTGACAGAGAAGATGGTTAGAATTAATCAAGGACTATGACTGCAAAATTCTTTATCACCCAGTAGAAAAGGAAAGGAGAAACTGTTCAAGTTAACAACTCAGGAGGAGTTAATAAGAGAAATGGAGAAATTGGAAATAGAAGTGAAGGGGCCAAGAAGGTCTGAAGAAAAAGTATTTGTAATGGAAGCTCGTCCAATATTATTGGATAGAGTAAAGGAATCACAAGAGAATGATGAAGAATGCTAGAAGATAAGAAAGAGAATAGTTAAAAATGAAGAGGAGAAGTTCAAGATGGATAGGGACGGTATATTGAGATTTGAGGGACGAGTATGGGTGACAGCTGTAATCGAATGAAGAGATGAAATCTTGCACAAAGCACATAATACGACGTATTCTGTTCATTCAAGAGGAACAAATATATACCGAGATCTTAGACATTATTTTTGGTGGCCCAATCTGAAACGAGAGGTTGCAGAGTGCGTTAGTAGATGTCTTACTTGTCAAAGAGTCAAAGTAGAGCACCAGAGGCCGAGTGGTTTACTTCAACCATTGGAGATACCGGAGTGGAAATGGGAGCAAATTAGGATAGACTTCGTGGTAGGACTTCCAGTCACACAGAAGGGATAAGTTGTCATTTAGGTTATCGTGGATTAACTAACGAAGGCAGCTCATTTTCTACCAATCAAGATTCGATTCAGTTTAAATCAGTTAGTGTGACAGCCCCAAATCCGGGTACTTCAATTTCCATGGGACTTGGTGTTCACTGTACAAATATCATATATCTATCTACCCATAATAAATGAAAACTATTGACGTCGGGAAAAAATCTGCCCTTATTCTATTTATTGTGAAAAAGGCTTTGAAGGGTTTTTTAGGAAAAGGTCAACATGTATCATGTTGATGATTGAACGTTTTACAGAGCTGCCAGTTGGTAGATTTGAAATGGTTGTACCAACTCAATTGAGTTTTGTTTGAAAAGAAGCCCAATTGCTAGACACTGTCAAAACATGATCTTTAAAATTGAAAGTTTGAGTTCGGGGGCTTGGTTAAGTGTGGAGAAGGTGTTAGGCACCCCACAACTCCCATGCAAACATGGAACCGTATCTTTTCAATATTTCCCTTTTAAATCTGCAATATGTGTATGAATGTTAGAAGAAATTGGGCCTATGTTTGTTTGAAAGTAGGTTTATGCATCGTTGAACCTATATACGAAGGGTTTGATTTGATTTGCATAATTTTTTTGATTTGATTTGCAAAAGTGTTTGATTTGATTTGCAAAAGCTTCTTTTTTCGATAAGATTACTGAAGTGATGTTCTGAAAGCAGTTTTTCAAACCCTTACGCTAACATAGGAATTAAAGCATATCGATACTTTAGTTTTATCTTTTCTTCCTTTTGGCCCAATTTAAATGGTGATTGTCGAGCTGCGAAGCATCCTCGATCACAAAAATATATACAAATGTTGGTCTTCTCATGGGCATGACAGCCATCAGAGTGACTCTGACACGACAAACCATATTTTCACAATGTTGAGACCTTAAATCTGGATAACCATTTTAAGGTCTTTTGTGTGTACATTTTTATAGAAAAACTGGCAGGGTACAGTTAAATATATACAAAAAAAAGTCAAACCCGGACTGGAAGATAACCCTGTCTGACGAAATTGCTAATAACGAAGATGCAAGTATATAAAAGCTGTTAGAAGCGACAGATCATCAATTCGAGTTGTAGAAATGCCAGAAAATGTATTTAGGTACTAAAATGTACAAAAAGTTAACAAAATCGGCCACGGAACTGAGTTTTGGGCATATTTAGAAAATAAAACTTGATATGCAAGTGTATAACAGCGTAATGAAGTAATAAAAACTTGCTGATCATAAAAATATTTACAATGGACTTCTACACGGCCTTTTTGCCAAAGCGTAGGCTTTAAACGTCAAAATCTACCTGTTAATTTTTTATATGTGGTAGTATGTGGGTATATCTACGTGTTAGAGTGAAAAAATTTGGGTTTGGAAGACAAGAAAATGGCTGGAAAACCAAACGGGCAAGGGTTCAGAGCGTTTCTGAATTATGAAATGAGCTGGGGGTGCACTAATATATATAGACCAGGTGGAAGCAGCTCTATCTGCATCTGCTTCAACTCTACCTGCGGCTCCACGTGGCAGGTAGAGGTGGTGGGCCCCGTTGCATCGAGGTCCGTGCACTCCGAGCAATGCGATGTCAGGTTCGAAATATTCTAACTTTTGATCGAAACGTCCGTTTTAGGCGTGCCATACCTTTCCAGAAGCTCTTTCCAAGGGCGTCACAATGACATAGGATTTAACCCTTTTTGAGCCCAAAAAGTCGGGTTCATAACTAGGTCATCATTTCCCCACAGTTTATCCGTTGAGCCGTCTTGCGCTGTTTTCACTTGGGATCAATGTCATTGTTATTTCTCACCTCAGTGGCATCAATTTGGATTGAGTTCGACCGAATCCGCTTTAAGTTGGTAAAATAACCATTTTGCCCCTCTCGGGGTTGCCTTCAGTGTTGGCATGGTTTTCGATTGACTTTCTGGGGTTGTTTCCAAGTTTTGAATCCTAGTCGATTCTGTTTGTCCTCAGGGTTGTCTCTGACGCTGACTTGGTCCTTCCAGGTTTTCCTCTGGAGATGTTTGAGGCTTTAAGATTGTTTTCGAAGTTGACATGACCTCCCGAGTTGAGATCGGGGATAACCTATACTTCTCGTGTTGAGACCGGGGCTGACGTGATGCTTTGGATTTATCTCTGGAGGTTGAATTGGCTTCCCAGGGTTATCTCTGGGGATGAACTGGATCTTCTGGTTATGACTGGGGCTTAACTGTACCTCCCGGGTTGCAACCAGGGCTGAATTGATATACCGGTATTAAGACCGAGGTTGATCTGATGGCCCGGTATTGAGACCAGGGTTGACCTGATGGCCCGATTTGAGATCGGGGTTGAACTGATGGCCCGGTATTGAGATCGGGGTTGAACTGATGGCACGGTATTGAGATCAAGGTTGAACTGATGGCCCGATATTGAGATCGGGGTTGAACTGATGGCCCGATATTGAGATCGGGGTTGAACTGATGGCCTGGTATTTAGACCGGGGTTGAACCGATGGCCCGGTATTGAGACCGGGGTTGAACTGATGGCCTAATATTGGTGATCGAAATTGAGTTGACATCCCGATATTGGTGATCAGGGCTGTAGTTGTCCCGGTATTGGTGACTGGGGTTGAGTTGACATCCCGATATTGGTAACCGAAGTAGAGTTAACGGTTTTGCCCTCCTGCAGGGTTAGTAACAGGAAAACAAAATTTTGAGTGTCTAAAGATGCCCCTCTTTATCATGTTTATGTAATGCAATGGAATGAATAGGATAAAGATTGCTGGACTCTTGAAATATGACCAGATATTAATGATGCAAATTGCAATGCAATGAATGTTTAAATGTTTTCGCAAATCGTATTTTGCACTTCGCAAATTAAAAATCGCATCGTAAATCGCATCGCATCGCATATCGCATCGTAAATCGCTTACCCTGATCGGTCATAAATGATGCATGTGTTGGGGCTAATCTCAACGGTTGACTTTCATCAGTGCTGCTGATGTATATGGTGGTGTTAATTCCAACGGTTTGATTTCCATCGGTGTTGCCAATGCTTGTTTAATAAGGATAAACTAAAATGTTTCCTACATTTCTGCTGGGGATGACGTCCTTTATGATAACCTTTGTTGTTACCTTGGTTTTTAGACCAATGATTTCCCCAATCTGTCGATACTATCAGGGGGCAGATTTTCTCTTGGCTGATGTCGTTGTACATTTCTAAAGGTTCCTCTGCTGGGGATATATTTCTTTTGCCGAGTTACCTCAATGGGTGCTCCCGATGTCTATTTTGATGATAACTTACACTGGTAGTTTACAACAGTACCTGTGATGCCCCCAAATTCGGGTACCTTCAAACCCAAGATATGGTGCTACACGGTGCTACAATCTACTCATACATTCAACTGAAAGACTTCAATATCAATGCATAAGTTTACTAATTATTACATTCTATTAATACCTTCCCAAGTATTCGTAACCAATACATTGTTCTGTGTCATACTATCAGTAAATACAATACTAATATTATACTATTACAAAGGTCACTACTTGTCCAACTTGGACTTGCCTTTGTCTTCATCGGATCCTTCGGTCCATTCTCTCTTAGCTGAAATCATTTAGTTTTAAGCAAGAATGAGCATAAATATCTCAGCAAGTTAAATAGTATATCTTGAAACCACAAAATCAAGAATCATATCTCACGGTCTTCAATAACTGTACAATGGTTATGAAGCACTTAAGAATAATAAAAATATCATTTTGATTCCTTTAGAAACCATTCCCAAGGACTTTATAGCCTCTTCGGAATCCATCTTGGTCAACGACCACAAATCATATTTTAGTTCTCAGTCATGAAAGGAACAACCCAGCACGAAGGCCGTAAGTTCGATATAGCTTACGAGCACATCCAGGTGATCAGCCTGTAGTACTCTATGTTGATTAACACTCATACATTAAACTTGTTTACGTTTAATTAGCGGCAACCTCACATGCCAGTCGAATTAACGACGTTAAAACCTTCATTTTATTCGTGCTCAGGTTTACCTGAGAATCCTTACCAAATAATTGGCATAGGATCACCACATTGTATATATATATTTTGGAAAGATTTGTGGAAAAACCCACCAAAATATACTAAGTCTCAGTCTAGCCGAATCATATGGCATTGACTAACAATTCATGCATAAGCAGTTATGCACAATGACCACTTCTCCAACCATAACGTATAGACAAGGGTTTAGCAAAACTCGCATTCATAATCAAGTATGAACGAAGTTAGGAAACTTCCATAACACAATGTTAATGCAAGAGTTAAAAAACTTGCCTTTGCGTCTTATATACCTTTACGTAGTCTACTCCGTATTTAGCACGTCTACAAAGCATAACATATAGTATACCAATTAGTAATCATAGTTGGTATACACTTTATTTGCCTAACTTCTCCTTCTTTTATAACTAAATTGAATTGTTAAACTAATAACATTCGTTTAAGTTAATTAACGTTATTACGGCTTATTAACATTCCTATGTTATATACCGAACTCTCATTGATCATCACTAATCATGATGATAATGAGACTTCACTTGTTCCTTAACTTAATCTTGGTTTATGGTTTCCAATCTTAAGTTTGATTACGTTTAGTTAACGTTTAATTCTTATAACCCTTGGTTAAACATGTCATTTAAAGGGTATACGTTCATGTTCATTCATCACTTACTAACACTTTACTACTTATGGAAAGAGTTGAGTAAACATTTTATTTGGTCAACAATTTTTCTTGGACGGCGCGGTCCGCGCTCCATTTCCCTTACAAACGGCGCGGTCAGCGCTACTTATGTAGTAGACTTGATCCGGAATAGCGTGGCCAGCCCTGTTTAAGCCGCGGCCAGCACTGTTTAAGGCGCGGCCAATGCTTCACCTGTGCTGCAGAAAAATTTCCTAAGTCTTGAAAATTTTAAAATTCCCGAGCTCGTAACGTGATCGTTATAACTCGGAATTTGCTCGTTCTAAAGCCCATAGTTCACAAATGATATGCTCTGTCATCCTATAAAGTCAAAATTCGTTTCTGAATCCGTCGGTGAGAAATTCGCCGATTAGTCCATTTTTACGTTTTCGTTAAACATTCGTGAACGTTCGACACTCAAATCTTCATTTTAAGTCGGGATCAATCCGTTCTTATTCCCAAAAGTCTTATTTACCTAATTACACGTGTTACAATCAAAAACCATTATTTTTGATGCACACGACCACTTTTAACTTCTAATCCGAGAAATTTACGTTTTCGACGATTATCGTCTAATCGCGTAACTTCCACCGAATGTTCGTTCTTCATTATTATTACTCCAAACCACTTGGAATCAATTCCCTGGTTGATTGTTACTATTTCTAATCATTCAAAACATTTAAATTTTAATGGTTTGATAAGTTAATTAGTCTATTTCATATGAATTCATTAAGTTCTTCCTTAGTACTTAATGAGTTCTTATTAGCTTAATATACATGGTTTATTAGGGTTCATACCTCACCATCATAACATCCTTATAACTTCCTCATAATCATATCTCTTTCCATCACTTCTCTATCAAATCTATTATAAAAAGAAAAGAGATGTTTATATATTTCTTAGGTTATACCTTTCTTGTTCTTGGTTTGATTGAGTATTAGACTCAAAGTCATTCTTCTTCTTGGATGATGGAACTCTTCAAAAACACAAGCTAGCCTCTCTTCTTATATCTCTCTCTCTATTGTGTTGGCGGGAATTTTGTGTAAACAACAAATGAAGAGCAAGGCTCTCTATTTATAGAATTGGCAAGGCTTAGGGTAGAATGGTAATTTAGGCCCAACCTCCTCTACTATTCCCACCTCCTCTCCTTTCTTTCCCACCAAGTTAAGGCCCATGTGCTAGCACATGGCCAACCATGTCTCCCCTTGTGTTCTCCCATGTCCCCCCATATGTCAACATGGGTAGTAGGTTGAACCATGGGTTAAACCCACCTGTTTACCCAACGGTTCGACCCATGGATTAAACTTATTAACTTTAATTCAAATTAACCCCAATTCAATTCATTTTAACGTATTTACTCTATATAAAATTCGTATTATACGTAGTATTAATTCTCGTATCCTCTTTGCATAATTCTCATACAATACCTTGTATTATACGCGTATTATTTCCGTATAACAATCATATATTATTATACATAAATAATTAATCATTAACCTCACTTTCCCTAACGCTTAGGCTTTTTAAGTCCCTACGCGAAAACTTCGTGAGTCATAAATGAAATGTTATTACATATTTCATCTCTTATCGAAATCCTATCATTACGCATTTCTTGGAATTTCAAAATAAATTTTCGAGCAGAAACGGATAAATAGTGATTCCCGCACTTTTTCTCCCAAGAAATAATTTCTCGTTAACTTAACTTTTCACGGTATATTACCGTCAAATCTTCCGACAGAATGTCATTCTGACATTCCGAACTCTCAAAATGGCCTAAGGTCTCTAACCCTAACCCTTAGGGTTAAATAGTGCATATTTCGTCTTTTCTCAAAATATTTTTATTCTTAAAAATCTTTTATTTTTATCTTATAAATTCATATCAATTATTCCTAGCACGTAGCCAGAATCCTACTCATTTTTGCATTCTCTAGGTCATAAAATAACCTACAATTAGCTTACTCAGGTTAGTAAACAAATAATCCCAATTTTATTCAATAAATCAAATAAAAAAATCATTTACATAAACACTTGATTTTTCTCGGGCGTTACAATGCCTACCCTGATGGTAGGGACACTGGTTGATCATTGGACTGTCCCGATGCCTACTCGAACTGTAGCAGACTTTTTCATCGAGTTTGTGTATTTAATGTGTATGCATTTTTAACTCTACTGAGTGTGTATGCCTAACTTTTTAATGGATATGTGAGCTGATGTAGCGCTTGTTGCACATATGTAGACCAGACATGATATGATGATCTTAATTTATCCTAGGTTGATGCATATGCATAATTGACTTGATGTAGAACCATACCTCATTCTTTCTGAAGTGAATCGATTTTGATAGGCTTATCAGCTCTAACTCCTGTATGACTTTTTTTGGCATGGCAGATTCAGATGTTCCCCTTTCATATGTCGTCTTTGGTAGGGATCCCGTTGAGGCTGCTATTTTTCTAGATCTGAATCTGATGCTGGTCCATCTGGCGCTCCAAACACAGATGGCTTTATTAGGAGATATCCCGATATCTTCGCTAAAGTAGTGTTCCACGACCTACATCACCGGATCCTTCTCAACCCCCCTTCTAAGTATTTGTATAACAGATTCCATCTTCTGTCCTCTGTGGGGATGGATTGATATATTGTTTCAACTATCAGACCATTCTTAATGTTTCTTTGGGGTTGTGCCAACAACTGATTATTGAGTGTGAAAAGGGGCAAGCTCTTTACTTGCGACCTTACTGGATTAGATCTGGCTTGGCTGATGACATGGGTGATGCGGGTGTCATGGAGGATGTAGCCCGTTCCTTCATTTCCCAGAATTGACATACGGTGTAGAGGCCTTGACTTGTGAGGACTTGGCTCAAGTTGACATGTTTAATGATGTAGATTTCATTTGTCAGACCTTTTGTCATCTAGCATCTGTTGTTTTTTTTTGAGTTAATTAAGGACTCTCTTGAGAATTTTCTTTCTTTTGAAGGGGCAAGCTTGCGTTGTCGTGATTAGGAATTCTCCCTTTGCTTTTGATGAGAAGCTTAGTCCCGTCGTAGACTCCTTTCCATTTTATTGAATGGTGAAATGCCCCAGCCCTTTTCGCATGTTGTTACTGGGGTTTACAAAAGAAACTCGCTTTGTTGACCATATCTATAGTGAGCCATATCCTGCACATTCAGACAAATAACAATATGTGCCAAAAGCTTGATAGCGCGGGTTGTTGGGATTAGTATAATATTATGAATGAGGAATTTAAAGTTTATGAAATTGAATGCTTGTATTCACTGAGCTTTTATCTTATCGCTAAAAATCTTGAAATTGAGTATGAAAATGAATTTTTCCTAAGGAAATCAAAATTTGTTTTTTAAAGTTATGAAATCGCCAGAAAACTTTTAAGCATCCATGGTAATTTTTCATGGGTAGGATCTGATTCAAAAGACTTATCTCCCTCTATCAGAGACACCTCATCTTTGCTCTAAACACCATTCTTCACAGAATTAACATCATATGACATGTGCACTATGAGTGACGTAACCCTTAACAAGTGTTTCTCTTCTATGACTTTATATGATCTCATTTTTATTTTGCAAAATTTTTCTGCTTTCCTCGCTTAACTTTGTCTTATTTTCTTAGGCTATTCAGGGTTACCCATTTAATGAGTTTTGGGCCAATGAATCCCAAACCGAACAGTTTTTAGGGCACTAGGTGTTAAGACGCCCCTTCGGGTTTACTGGCTCGAGTAACAAAGGCCACACTTCGAAACAAGTCAGGCGGTCTACTCTTTTTGATCCTCCCCTGAGCTTGTACAAGATTCTTTTTCTTAGGCTCTAAATTATCCGTGTAGCGAGTATTGGGCCGGTGACTCCTAAACCAGACGGCTTTAGGGCACCAGGTGTAGAGACACCCCTCGGACTTAATTACTCGAGTAACCTAGGCCACGATTCAGTTCTTCTCAGGTTTTGCCTTCTTCTTCTTGTAATGCTCATTTTCTTAGGCACTGAGTTACCCATGTAACGAGCGTTGGGCCGGTGGCTCCCAAACCAGATGACTTTAGGGCACCAGGTGCAACGACACCCCTTAGGCTTAATAACTCAAATAACCTAAGCCATGATTCAAGGCATTAGGCTGGCTATTAATCGTCATCCTTATCTTCATAGTTTCATACCCCACAACTAAGAGTTAGGGTGATCGCAAAGTGCAGACATGCATATGAGGTCAAGTTTGTTCCAAAAAGCGCTTTAAACTAGGATGTCGTGCCTAATCAAAAGGTCGACTTGTCTTAATTCTCTAATCATTCCCGTGATTCTTGCTCCACGAACGCTTATCGGAATTAATCCAATTCATAACAAGTTAAGCAAAAATTTCTCTTTTAAAAACCTTTTCCTAAGATTCTAACGCAATATTTATCTGTACTTAACATGTATATCATTGACAATGCATGTGAATGGAAATTGAAAGCACATAAAGAGATAAAAGAGTTGTACCTTATCAGTGGATCACAGTATTTTAAGAAAATTTGAAAAAGACTGATTGATCATACCGGATCGCCAATAACGGAAACTTTGATGATGACAGACCATGCTGATGGTACCGACTGGTGCATTTTCATTGGATGGTTGATAAATGCCCTAGTGTTGAGTTATCCTTTTTTTCGAAATTGCCCCAGTCTTGCTTGATGTAAGGGTCCCCAAATCGGGTTGTCGTTGCTTCTGAAATTGTTCATGTCTTTCTTGCCATCTAGAGTGGTTGTTTTGATAGATAGGCTGATGAGATACCGAGACCGCAATAGTATTTTACCTCTTGAACCACGTGGTGAACATGTAGTGGATTTGGGCCTCGATGCTTGGATGCTCCACTCATTATTTTTTACTTGTTTGCTCAATTGACTTTAATGGTTGATTATCAAAAGGCCTGCGAATTCTACTAAATTGGACTCAAGGGCTTGTGATGGTTGGTGATATGATGGCTTTAGTCGAATTGGGATTGTTCTGCGAGCTTTAATCCATGGCCTTTTGTTCATGGAACATATCGTCGGGTATGAGATAAACTTTTCCACGATGGTAGCCTATGTGCTTCTGTGGGTCAAAAGAAAATAAAGTCTTCTCGCACTTCAGGAGTGATGAGTTGCTAAAAAAATATATCTTATGATGAATGCCATTTCATCACTATGACTGGTCGTCTTGATGTGTCGATGTCTCTTCCTTTCAAGACTTGCTCTGGATTTGATGGAACAACATTGAGGTGTCGTTGGGTCCTCTCAACATGTGTCATTGATCTTGAGTGTCTTTCTTGGATGTAGGCGTTTCAGGTTTGGCCTTCATGAGTTGACTCCTACGCTGGAGGAGTATGGACGCCTCACGGGTTTGGCATTAGATCTGCCATTTGCCAGGACAACCATTAGTAACATGAGATGACAGTTCACCACCATGACTGGCCTGAGACGCAGAGTCGTCACAGAGAAGGTTACTGCCGGACATACAGTGTCCATGGACTTTTTGATTGATCACTTTGGTCGATTGGACAACTACGAGCAATTATATGGGGATTTTATTATTCTGGCAGATGAGTGGTAGTTTACACGAGTGGATGTTCTATTGATGTGCATCACTGCTTATCTGTATATTCCCCTTTATATGGACCACTTAGATACTGGCTTAATTGTAGTGGTTCGTGCCCTCCGATAAGGTTGTACGATTTTCCCGCTGATATTAGCTGAGACTCTGAGGTCAGCTACTTTCTGCAGTATCAATCCAGGGAATTTTTCAGAGGCAGCTCTGTTCTGCTGTATGTGTGGTTCATAACGCATTTGAACCTATTAGCACTTTTCGACATCATGGGTATTTGTTTACCCATGAGATAGTTATGTCTTACTCCTTCTGGCCATCGGAGTGTTTAGATGCAGTATCATGGTCTGCCTTTTGTCGAAGACCGAGCATCCCTTTTTTGATCTTTCCATGCTTAGGGATGAGTTCCCCCTACAGCTTTATCACTCATATAGTTGGCATGGATTATCTGCCCCTGGCGGGTTTGAGAAGGGTGACCACCTACCATCCGCTGGCAGTCATGGGTAAGTTTGATCAGTTTCAGAGCCTCCATCAGCTTGAGTGGGCCACGAATCATTGGACATCATCGTTATCTTCGTCGTCAGCTTACCTGATCAAGTCTTACGAGTGTTGAACTTATAGGGAGATAGTTGATTTCTCTACTAGCCATCCGGATCGTTGCCCAAAGTATTCTGCATAGTTGGAGGCAGATATTGCATTGGCTGTGGTAATCCAGTCAGCTCTAAGCATTGATTCTGATGAAGAAGAGCCTATGAGGATCCTAATTCTCCCACTGAGGATGATTCATTTTCTGGTTTGATAACATCTTTATTCAGTGATCCCGCGAGTATTTCGACTAGGATAGATCCAGCTCTTATTGATTGATTAGCTCAGATGACCTTTGAGAAAGATCAGGTTAGAGCACTGATGTTAACAACCATTTCTAGTAGGGATGTCGCTTTTGGGGAGAGACGAGGCGCGAGCTACCCGGGATGCAGCATTTGCTGAGATTGAGGAGGCTTTAGTCACCAGGGATGTTGCTTTCATTGAGAGGGATGAGGCCATAGCTACCCGGGATGTTTATATTAGGGATAGCACTGCGCTCAGGTCATATACATACAACATCATTGCCGATATGAGTGCCTTCATAGATGGTCAAAATAGTACTATACAAATGGTTGTGGATATTCTAGCCCGTATGGAGACAGTGGGACATGAGTTTACAGCTGCTTCTCCTTCTTCTGAGAGGGATGCCATGTTGGCCTTGTTATCCCGCTTGTCTCCGGGTTCACAGACTAGCTTTATTTTTCCTGCACATGCACTTCTTTCATGACTTGTTGTCGTTGATGTATCATGAGCTTCTCTTTGAGGGGCAGATACTGAGATGTCAGAGAATACCTCATCAGGGCCTGTTGACCAAGAAAACTTGATAGTATTTGGGTTTTATAGGGTTTCGATCTCTTGGGACTGGTTTTTATTTTTCTTTGAAAGTCAAATCGCACTAGGAATGGTTGCCTACATACTCCCGGGGGTATGGAGATCAGAGCATTCGTAGTTCGAGTTTTGTATAAGATGTTTTGAGAAGTGTCTCTTTTGGGTTTAGTTTGATGAGTTTTTGAATTTTTTGTTTGGTTTGACCTCACC
Source organism: Panax stipuleanatus (assembly GCA_020205555.1). NCBI lineage: Eukaryota > Viridiplantae > Streptophyta > Magnoliopsida > Apiales > Araliaceae > Panax > Panax stipuleanatus. The sequence goes on from CM035115.1 coordinate 33,742,290, forward strand.
AAAAACGGCTGCATACGTACTCCCGGGCTGAGGGAAATCAGGTCATTCGTAGTTCCGGCCTTGCCAATACCTGATTGGTTTGATTTTGGGATTTTTGGATTTTTTTGATATTTATATGCATGGAAAATAAAAGGCATAACACTAAGAAAGTGATAACGTCCCAACATCTCCTGGAACTCGCAACTTTCCTCTGGATCTACGACTTCTTGCCTAGCTGAGGCCTGATAGTCCAGTTGTCAGTAGTTATGTTGCCTTCAAAGCTTGTGATAGAGGTTACCTTCTGGTCATGAATATCTTCAATAACGACCATAACTTGATCACCTCCTAAATCAGCATATCCCTTAAGGAGGCTCAAACTGTACTTGTCGTAGAAAGGGATGAACTCTAGATTCCTCGATGGGTTGGCTTCCCCGAGAACTTCACCACATGTTTCTTCATCTATTCCTTCATCTTTCTCATAGGTTTGAGAGGATTTGAGTCTGAAATCCCTCTCGCACTGTTGTTGTATTTCTCGCAAGGAACTTTCTTTTTGGGATTTTTCCACACGGGGAAGGATCAGTATCTCCTCCTCATCATCCAGGAGGGTAATATCAGGCATGTGGTTGCTGGCTTTGGGAAACAAGGTATTTGATGATCGTGGATGAATTTTCTTAGAGGACTCTCTTGTCTCCTCTGTCACTCCCAGCATTAAGGCCAGTCCACCTTGTGTTCTACCAGGATTGATGCTTATAGTCGTCACCTCCTTTGAACTGTCTGTCTCGAGTGGACACTGTAAGCTTTTTATTTCCCATTCTCCTTTTCTGGCCATGGGGACTTCTATCTTCAGTTCTCCATTTTTAATAAGATCCTGGATTTTGTGCTTTAGAGACCAGCATTCCTCAGTTGCATGGCCAGGTGAGTTAGAATGATAAGCACACCTCTTATTGAGATCATATTGCCTTCCTTTGGGATCCATAGGTGGATCCAGCTCACTGATCTTTTTCTGTGCAATCAACAGTGCTAATACATTTTCCAACGAGTCTCCCAGAGGTGTAAACACCTTTCTCCCCCTACTCTCCCCGACTTTCGGTGTCGTAGGATTTTGAGGGTTGGCCAGTGTTTGAAATGTTGCTTGATATTTCCTATTTGGGAATTCGTATTCCTCCTGACGATTTTTTTGGCAAGATATTCTAGAGATTTTACCATTCCAGCTTTCTTATCTACTCATCATGCTTTGATCTTCTTCATTTAGCTGGCTGATCTTGGAGGGAGGTAGGCTTACATTCTGAATAACCACCTCTTTCTCTTGGCTTTCTGTTAGTTAAGTGAAAAGATGCCTTGTATCCTAATGTTGGCGCACTATCAGATTAGTCAGTAGAGTTACTTGATGTTGGATAGCATCTAATTTTTGCATCACTGTCATACCCTCCTCTGAATTTTCCACCTCTAGGACATTTGTTATGTTCCTTTGGGGGTATTCCTTCATCCTTCGTATGTATTTATGATTTGGATACATTTCATCGCTTCCTGACCCGATCATGTTTACTCCCTCCGTGTCATGCGACATCAGAAGGTTGATGTTAACATTTGGATGGTCAGGTTGTTGGACCACAATATCGATGTTTTTGATCAGGTTTTGGATTTTATGCTTCAATAACCAACAATCTTGTGTATCGTGTCCTGGAGAGCCTGAATGGTAAGCACATCTCTGGCTAGGATTGTATCTTTTGCTTTTTGGATCCAGAGGTGGAGCCAGTTCGGTAATTTTCTTGGGATCTATTAACATCACCAACATGTTTTCGAGGGAATCGCCTAGTGGAGTGAACACCCGATTTTCCGTTCTTTCAAATTTCCTCTTTCTGTCCTGGCATTGGTTGAATACGGCTTGTTGTTGAAATGACAGATTGTCTTCTTTCTTCCAAATGGGGGGGAATACAATCGGGTCTCCTAGATTACCCCTGTAAAATGAGGGATACATCTTCATGCCTTTCTTGGGTATCCTCATGGGATCACTCGCATAGTTGCTAGACAGTATATGCTCGGCGACTACTTTCAAGGCCGTGAGATCTTTAATATTTCCTGCTTTCAGGCCCATCTCTGTCATTTTGCCGTGTTTGATCATCTCTGAAAATGGCTTTCCTATTCCAGCTAGGATTCTCTCATAGTACGGTTCCTCTTGGATGTCTATGAAAGTCATCACCATTTCCGTTTCTGTCATAGGTGGGCTGACCTGTGCTGCCAGACATCTCCATCTTTGGGCATACTCATGGAAATACTTGTTGCTTTGCTTTTTGACTTTGGTCACTTGATATCGATCCAGAGCCATCTAAGACTGGAAGCTGTATTGATTTAGGAAGGCATGAGCTAACTCTTCCCAACTGTGAATTTTGGCATTGTCAAGTCGGGCATACTATGTCCTAGCCTCTCCATTAAGACTCTTTTTGAAAAGCTGCATTCTGAGGCTTTCATCTTCAACATAAGACCCTAGCTCGCCAATGTATACTTTCAAGTGCATATAAGGATCAACTGCCCCATTATACTTTTCAAACTCTGGGACTTGGAATTTGTCAAGATATCTAGCCTTGGGAATATGCGGAGATCTGAATAGGTGACACTTCCAAGGTTTCTAGTCCCTTTGATTGCCCGGATGGTTTCTTCCATTTGTTGGACTTTCCTTCGGATATCGCCAGTTTCCCGATCTTCCCTGAGATTTGTAATTTCAAGGGTTTTGTTGGTTCTTTGACTAGATCGAGGTTCAGGGATCTGCATTTCCCCCTTTTTATCAGCACTTTGATTGCCACCCTGTGAGAAGGACTCTATTTGATTTAACGTTGTCTGACCATGAGTACTTTTACTTTGTCCTATTTGGAGGATAGCCAATTCTGCTATTTGATTCGTAAGTTCTTCAAACGGTGGATAGGCTTTGTGTCTTTTTAGATTGTGATATAGTAACAAGACCACTCTTACCTACAAGACAAGTATGTAGTTTAGTTTTGATAGATACTAACTATATACATGTTATGCAATGTGTCATGTTTAGGGGTTTTTTAATCTTATCTTGCAAAATAAAGGTCAGTTGTTTTGATGACAGGATGATATGACAAGATGTATATAACAAGGAATGTAAAATTTTATTATGATATTTACATTGTGCTCCTTTACATTGGAATTGGAAACTTGACATTGAATTAAAAGAGGAAGGCTTGAAGAAGCTTCCCATCAGATTTGGTTAATCAGAGGTTGACCTATCTTAGGCTACTCTCACGGTTTTTCGGCATGAAAGTCCCCAGATCATTGCAATCTACTAGAGGGGAAATTAATCCGATCTTTCAACTAGAGCAGATCTGAGTGGTGCTTTTTCATGAGCCCTGAAGACTTTGTCGTCCTCGAAGACATTACTTATCACCGATGGGTTTGCCTCCTGGTGGAAGAATCACACAACATACATTCACATACATCGCGTCTCACCGTATGCATATGATGACATTGTGCGAAGTACTAATATTTGTGTGAAGCACTAATAAAGCAGGGAAGCATTCATTCACATTCATTCAATGTAAAGACGCAACATTCACACATACGTAGATTTAAAAAGTGAATTGTTTTGAAAAAATTTGAACCCGGCCTAAACCTTCTACTGTCCCTAGCAGAGTCGCCACCTTTCGACTTCAGGAAAAAATTCGCGGGTCGGGTCACAACCATGATCTTTCTCTCTTCCTAAGTTTTGTCTACCCTTATTCTTTTTATTGTGAAAAAGGTTTTGAAGAGTTTTTTAGGAAAAGGCCAACATGTATCATGTCGATGATTAAATGTTTTACAGAGTCGCCAGTTGGTAGATTTAAAATGGTTGTACTAACTCAACCGAGTTTTATTTAAAAAGAGGCCTAATTGCTGGACACTGTCAAAACTTGATCTTTGAACCCGAAAGTTTGAGTTAGAGGGCTTGGTTAAGTGTGGGGAAGGTGTTAGGCACCCCACAACTCCCGTGTAAACACGGTACTGCATCTTTTTAATATTTTCCTTTTAAATTTGCAATGTGTGTGTGAATGCTGGAAGAAATTGGGCCTATGTTTATTTGAAAGCAGGTCTATGCATCGTTGAACCTATATACGAAGGGTTTGATTTGATTTGCAAAAAGTCTTTGATTTGATTTGCAAAAAGTCTTTGATTTGATTTGCAAAAGTGATTGATTTGATTTGCAAAAGATTCTTTTTTTGATAAGATTATTGAAGTGATGTTTTGAAAGCAGGTTTTCAAAACCTTATGCTAACATAGGAATCGAAGCATATCGATACTTAGTTTTATCTTTTCAGCCTTTTGGCCCAATTTAAATGGTGATTGTCGGGTTGCGAAGCATCCTCGACCACAAAATATATACAAATGTCGGTCTTCTCATGGGCATGACAGCCATCAGAGTGACTCTGACACGACAAACCATATTTTCACTATGTTGAGACCTTAAATCCGGATAACCGTTTTAAGGTCTTTTGTGTGTACATTTTTACAGAAAAATTGGCATGGTACATTTGTAAAGTGGAGTTTGTCCACCGTGGGAATCAGATTCTGATCAATTGGATCATGAATCTCACGATTCCTAGGCTCACAGAGGGAAGCCAATAATTAATATTTATTCCCTTTATTTTAATTAACTCACATGAATTATATAATTATAATATATAATTATTTAATTCATTTCCTCGCATAAATTGTCTCAATACAATTTATTTAATCCATACATCTAATCACTACTTAAATATTAATCAATTTATTTAATACCATCATACTTAAATAAATTATTCTATAATAATTTCCATTGAATATTTATTTTATTTATTAATCCTAACACCAATATTTATTTATAATTATATTAGTTCTTCTCATTCTCATACCCATTTACATTCACTTGGCTAAATATAATATATTAGGCCATTACATCAACGTATTACTTTTACATGTAATATATTACCTTCATATTTTATTAAAATAATTATATTTATATTAATTCACTATTTTAATTAAGTGAATACTCGCATTATTTATGAGATTTAATTCATAATAATTCCACTGCCAACAAGGAATAATAACCAAATTATATTATTTCATAATATAATCTTTAACTTAATTAAATTAACTAATAATATTCAGTTAATTTCCTTTTCGTAATAACTTCATTTAATTTCTTCAATAGTTAAATTAACTATTAAACCTCATCATCCCAATATATGAATATATATATATATATATATATATATATATATACTTACACGCAAAACATGTCATAATAAGAATTTCATTCATTAAATTCTTATTTTAACAATTTCTGAAAATTCGGGTTGTCACATCCTTCCCTCCTTATAAGGATTCCGTACTCGGAATCACCGAAACCCTACCTTACTCAGGTTTCCATCAAATCTCTTTAAAAACATTTATCGTTGAATAACTTCAACACATTACCTTAATATAGGTTATACATATATATTCTAGTACATTCCGTTCTTCAACAAATTTTAGGTTTTATTTCATAACCTTCAATTAAATACAATTATGTTTCAAATATTATATATTTTCTAACTCGTTCATTTCCTTTCTAAAGATCATTACCATATACTTTACTCGTCGAAGACATATACTTCATAATTCACTATCTTATAAGTATTCGGGTTATCACAGAAGACAGATTGCAGAACTGAAGTCATGCGTGACCCCGCCCAAAAAGAACTACTGGGTTGCGCAACTGCGCCCTTCCCCAAACACCAACACGCTGCAGCATGGGCCAGCCAAATTTGACTGTCTGAGCTGCGCGACTGCCCCGGGTCCAGTTTGACCAGAATGCTGACTTTTCATTTAATAGCCAATTGAATTATAGCTTGAAGGAGGGGTCATTGGAAGTTGATGCTAATATATTAGAACGTATTTTTGCCATTTAAGGTAAGTAGAACCCCTTAGATTTTCATATTCCATTTTTGGGATCCTTCCTTATATTGTGCTATTTTAATTTCTAGATTAGCTTATCTTAGATTAGATCCTTGGAGATTGAAGCAATTAAAGATTATTGAAGATTCAGAGTTGGAGCAAGAAAGATTCAGATTTTCATATCTCAATTCCTAATTTCTCTTTACTTCTATTTTAATCTTTCAATGTATAATCAATTATGGATAATGGATTTTGATTCGATGATTAACTAAACCCTATTTTGAGGTTATAATGGATCTTATTGCTTAATTGAAATTGATATGCTTCTTTGTTGAGCTCTTATTAATTGTTAATGGATTGTCTAGTATGATTTATGTTACTTGTTTAATTGCTTGATCAACAATTACCGTGATAACCTATATGAACTTGAGAGATGGATTATAGGTTTAGATATGATCATATTAGCATTTGTTTATGCCTTCTACATGGCATTGGAATTCATGATTTATGCTTAGGATAAAGATATACCTATGCATCGCATGTAGTTTAAAGAGAACTTGTGCTTAAACCTTCTTTAATTGTAGTTCACATAGAGATATAGTGGATTAGTTAATTAGGGTGTTCTTATTAATTCTATCATCTATGGATTTAATTTGATTTGGATATGGTGCATTGAGAAATGGTTATATTTTACCATCGTGTTCTCGATTAACAATCCATACTATTTAATTAGGCTTAGCAATAAGCATGTCAATCTAAGTGTCGTAGTAAGTGAAATTATAATCTCAAATCTCCTTTATCTGATTTAATCCTTTGATAACTAGTTTAATTTGTTTCTTAGTAATTTTAGATAATTCACAAATTTGACCATCTGTTTAAAGAGACTGAGATAATTATAAAATTGGTGCTTGTTAGATTAAAATTTAGTTTATTATTCTTTGTGGGATCGATACTCTACTTTCATTATATTACTTGTTAACCACGTATACTTGCATGTCGTGCATTGATTTGAGATATACCGATCTGAACCTATACATCGCATCTCAATTAAAATTGAACGAAGCCGCTTCTAGTTAAAACTGGAAGTATAAAAAGGCCTCGATTCCTATTTGGCGAAGGGTTTGAAAACCAACTTTTCAAGACATCACTTTCATAAGAAGGTTGTGTTTCAAACCAACCTTCTTATATCTTATCAAAAGGCCTCGATTTGTTAGCGATTTTTGCCACAAATCCATCCTTATACATCCCACAACCCATACCTAGCCACCAAGTCTCTAAAACTCATCATTCCATTAATAATTCAAGCATAAAAGCAACTAAAATGATTTTTTTTAGTAAACTTATGCTTACTAACAAAATTTAAATTTTGTTCTTCAACTTCAAAATCAATTCCCATGATATGTAACCATACATAAATTAAAACTTGATTCCTTATAACGGAATCCCATTAAAAATTATCTCATAAGCTACAAAACTTCTAAAAATCTCAAGTTTAGCAATAGAAAATTATATATTCTATAGCTTCAATTAAAATCGAAATTGAGCATAAATTTATACCTTATGCTCTGTTTCTTTCATAAATCCAAGTCTTGCTATCTTCAACTTTACTTAATTCTTGAATCCAATTTAGCTAAGGCTCCCTCAGGCACACAATTCTTCACTATACCATACTTTGAAAAATTTAATTTCCAAGAAATTTGGGAGAGGGAGGCTACGGTTAGGGAGAGAAGGAAGGAGAAGACTTTTGTAATTTTCTAAGTCAAATATCCTTGGTGCCTAAGTTTAGAGATGGTGTAGATTTTACTCCTCTTTCCCCTCTCACACACACACGGCAACATGAAGGGAAAATAGGCTTGGGCACAAAGCTTTGAATAGTAGATGGGTAAAATAGGAATTATCCTTTTAGCTCAATTATTTAATTACCCACTAAACCAAATAATGCTTGTATTGAATAATTTAAACTACCTAATAGCTAGTAACTAGATTTTTAAATATTAAGTTACTAACTCACCCAATAATTAAATGTTTCAACTCTTGGAACATATATAAAATATTACCCATTTGTAGTATATAAATTATATATTCCCAAAATAAACACATAACCTAATATGCTTTAATTACATATTTATTTTATAAATGCAAAATAAATATGCATCACATAATTTTCCATGCAAATACTATTATTTGCCTACTTAATATAACATCTTTCCTCATTAACATAAATTCATTTAAGAATTTATTTATTTTCTTAAGATATTATAATAAATATAATATCCATCCATTATTAAAATAACTTCACATAAGAATTTATTCTCATATTATTGGATAAAGTATACATAATATTATACACTTAAACCAAATCCTGTAATTCTTTGTCAAATTGTTCATCATGATTTTATTTCTTCACATAATAAATATATACAAAATAACTATATATATTTATCACCTTGCAAATAGTCCATGTAATGCACCCACATCACATAAGAAAAATAAATAATAAATATATTCTTTCACATTATAAATTGTTTATATCAATTTATTTACATATATCATTAATATTCTCTCTTTATTTAAATAATTCCATAATAGAATTTATTTTAATATCCTTTATAAAGTATACCATATTATTTGTATACTTAACTAATTTTTTCCTTTAATAAATTGCTCCTACAATTTATTTATAAGTAATAAATATATACTTCTCATATATTTATTAACATAAACATCACATATTGCATAGTTCTTACTCACATATGTAATAATATCCCACCATATATCATTTAATAAGAATTTTATTTATTTAATTCTTATTTAATAATTCTCAAAAATCTGGGTTCTTACATTCTTCCCCCCTTATAAGGATTCCGTCCCCGGAATCACAATACCGAATCCTTCTTAATTGGTTCAGATCTCATTCTTTCTCATTACCTTATCGTTGAATTATTTCAACGTACATTTCTTTAGGTCTTATATCACCTATCTCATTCCTTTCCTTAGTCCATTCTTATAGGTTCCAATTCTTAACTACTGTTTAAACTCGATTATGTTACGAGTATTATTTACTTCTCAATGTTTTTCTTTTTTTTCTAAGGGTATTTCTGAACCCTTACATTCTTCATATTCTTATAAAAGCCCTATAATTTTCAGACTTATTTTTTCATTCTTTCACGTTTCAAATTTTCACGTGACTTTCTTATCAATTTTCATTATTTGAATTTTTTTTCCTCATAACTCTATCTTTTTCCTTCTTCATGGATTCATAAACCATTTTCGTATTCCGCGACTTACTTCCTCTTAAGAAATTTCATTCTTTCTATACCCAACCTCCGGAAAATAGAAATTCTCCACAATTGATCGATAATTGTGAAGCAATATGAATAATTCATGAATCCAAAAGATTCGCTTAAAAAAACTTTCTGTTTCATAATAAAGTCATAAAGACCATAAACTTATTTCTGAAAAGGTTTCAACAGACATTTTATCTGTAAACCGACATATCTTACGGACATATAGGTGGTTAGCCTGTTATGTCCTGTGTTGATCCATATTAGAACGTCATTTGCATTCCTCGTCCCTGCCATTTGGCACAATTTGAACAACATTTGTGTTCATCGTCACCGTCCCCAGGACGCAATATAAATTTGAACGACATTTACGTTCATCGTCACCGCTATAAAGCGCAAACAGAATTTTCCATTTTGGATTCTGTGTCGATCAACACTATCTATGCGGAACAATTATTTCAGTTCCTCTTTGCCGTCCCCAGGACGCAATATAAAATAATTCCATTATATGGAAGTTCTTACTCAATCTGGAGTCCATACTCAATCAATTTAGTTGGACAGTTCAAAATCTTAATATAAAAGAAATATATGATTCTGTGTCTAGCCAATTCAAATGGCTTTTGACACTTCTTTATTTACTAAAGTATTGAAAATTATTTTATGACGCATAGTACCGCACTGTTTTTAACAGCCCGTTGAGAATGTCATCATTTGTCATATATACATCATATTAATGATGGATTAATAAAATTCTTTTGATATTTTCCAAATCATTTGTCTAGCTGAAACAATTAGCATAGACATAAGAAACCACCGAACTTTTTTAAAACTTATTGATTCAACAATTTGACCCAATATATTTTTCAAAAATACAATAGTACGATTGTCAGCACGATTCCAATAAATTTCGAAATCTAGCATAGCTAGTAGATTTGAGAATATTCATTCCTTCTTCATCCACTTTAACTATTTCCAAAAACTTCACCATACAATTCTGTTCATCTCTAACACCATTAACTCCCACTATATTAAACTAACCATATACCCTGAGATAGTTCATCAAACATACCACACGTTATAAGTTCAGGAACTTACCACAATCATATGGGTTTAGGAACTTATCCTAGTCAGACCAAAGTCGTCCATTCGCTGAGGGGTTCCACCAAGCGATTATGAGTCATGAACTTACCATAAGTGTGAGTTTTAAGAACTCATACCTAATATTATATTCTCTAACTATCAAATATAATTATGAGAAAAGAATCACCTTCTCGTCATAGGTATATCAATAGCGCAATACCAACATTTCAATAATTATCAATGTGATAAACTAAGTGCAAGCACAAAACCCCCGCCCATACAAAGGATTGTACAACTCAGCTACCACATGAGTCCTCAGTTGAAATCTCACCTAATCTCATTAAATCTTATCTTGTTCTTAGCTCAATACAAATTTTATTTAATTTGTATTTCATCATTCATAACTCTTTTCGAGTTTTATTCTTGTACTATTTCATAGTATCATTTCCATATAGCCATTCTGCTATAAATTTTCAATCATTTAATTGGTTATCTATCCTTTTTTGACTTAATCAGATCACGTTGTGATCTTATCTTATAATCGTGTTATATTACGATTCTTTCTCATATTATGATCGTTTAATTTTACGATCTTCTTTTCCTTTAATCATATTATATTATGATTTTACACTTTTCATCTTTATTATTGGAGTCAGGTAACTCCGAATTCTTATCTTATAATTCTTCATGATTCTTCTTTGAATCTTATTTATCATTTTCTTATCACTTAAACTCTATTTGAATTTATTCATCATACTCATCTCTGCAGTTATAGCCTAAGGTAATCCTACCTAAGGTTTATAACCTACAGCTTTGATACCAACTGTAACGACCCCAAAATCGGGTCTATTTCTTTTCCCGATCTTGTGCGTTAATATTATATTGTTCTAGCTTTTAAAACATTATTTAATGTTAAAATAGCTAAAAATGCAGAATAAATTTTTTTTCTTTTATTCCATTCATTCGTTCCCTGAATCTCAACCTTTACAATTCTTTTTTATAATGAAACCATATTTATTTAATGATTTCTCTTATCAAAGTTATATTAATATATATAACTCAATATTAATTCTTTCTTATATAGTAATGTCACTATATTCCTTTATTTAAATAAAATATTCATTGCAATACATCTAACACGAATATTCTTTATTGAATATTTTAAACTATACATAGTTGTTGATTACATATATCAAAACTATCAAACATAGGTTTCTACCATTTCTAAGGTAAGAAAATGTATCCATTTCGCACATCCATCAATCTTCTTCATCCGAATAGCAAGTAATATTGCATAACATCATTAACCTGCAAAATATTTATGTTTGCAAGATTGAGCTCGACGGCCCAGCAAATTTAACAGTCTATCATGTTTCACATAACACACAACTCTATATGCAACATACTTTCTTTACTATGCATATTCTACATGCATCAATAAATCTTCTACTAGACATATCACAGTTCTATAATTTCATGCAATACATTTATACATGCCTTTTTACGTCTTACATTCTCATACAACACATGCTATCACAGATCACATATAGCAATTGAGTTCCATAACCCAATTGACTTAGTCATATTTTGACTTTAACAATTTAATAAACATGGTATACAACTCACCATATAATCACATACAATCCACAAACATAACAGAACTGAAAAACTTGCCTTGATTGGAGATTACCGCTAAAATTTAACTTTAGTTCCTCCACAATTCCTACACAATCGTGTTTACATATACACACATATTAGGTAACCATTTATGTAACAAAACATGCATGTATATTTATTAATAATAATTATTAGTTTACACAAACTAATATTATTTATTCTAACTCAAAAAGAATAGTAGTTTATTTAAAAACTTAATTCTTTTCTCTTTTTTTTAACCTCTTTATGCTAAATAAAGGTCCCTCACATTGTCATATGTAAATATATTACATACCGGAGCTTAAATCATTTATATTCCACGTTAGGAATATCTTTTACCTTTATTTGTGAATTCAGGTTTTAAACAGATATTATATATCTTTTATAGTAAAAATTCAATTTACTATATTTTTTCTTGATTTAAATAATTTTTATAACTTTTTGTCCACTCATGAGTTAACTCAGATCATTAACTCATTTAAAAACATTTTATCATGTCCGCACATTTGCTTCATTTCTCGTTTTACGAATATTCGCATTTTCACTATATATATTAAAATTAAATATATATTTGTTAGGAAATTCTTTATTCAAAATCTTTGTTTCGAATTCCGAAAACATTCGTTTCATTACTCTTAGGACCATTATATTATTTTTAACGGTTCCACGCTTTTTGTTTCACATTTTTACTAGATATGTATATATATATTAAATATACATATATATACCGCTATATAAATTTTAGCTCAAAAATCTCATTTTGAACTCCGAAAACCTCAAAATAATATTTTTATGATTAATACAAATTTTTACAGGTCTCTCACTCTTCGTTGCACCACAAAATAATTTTATAGGCAACCTTGGTTTTTATTTCGCTTAAATATGTAACTTTATATTTATTACATATTTTTATTGCATTATTTATGCCCGAAAGAAAGTTTCTCGGCATAAAATATCATTTATAGTCAAATCTTGTCCCGTAAGACTTTATTAGATTTATTATGACTTATTATTTCGCCGGAACGCGATTCGAAACGTCAAACGTCAAAATCGCTCGGCGCGTCGACGCTCGGCGTCGCCCAAATTATAAGTTCTGATATGCATGTTCGCTCATTTTTAATTTTCAAATCATAAGTCGTATAACAGAAATTTTTCGGGCATGTTATAGACCACATGCCATAGTATTTTAGAAAAATTTTAAACTTTGAAAATGGATCATGAAAACTCATCAAAATCACGCTTAAAAATGATATCAGAACACATTTTCTGCCCAACACCGCGCTACCGCCGACGGGCGCGCGGGGGCACGCGCGAGCGGGCGCTGCCGCGCACGGCGGCGTGCTGAAATCTGCTCGACTTCTTATCAACGCAGCCACTTCGCGATTTTCGTACGCGCTGCTCGTTTATCGGATTAATCTGATTTTTGGATATGTTATACTTGGCATATCAAAGTATTTTTAAAAAATATCACCACTGATATTTGGGTATTTTAATCTGTTCAAATAATGCGTCCAAAAAGGCTGTTCGCACTAGTTTTTCAACTTTGCAATTAACGTTCAAAACTCGCCTCGCTCCGTTCTAACCCAACTTTCTTTACAAATAAATCTCTATTAACATAATAAGACTTGTTCCAAGTGTCGGCTTCGTTAAATTTTAAGTTTTTAGCCGCGTTGGTTCTTTAAGGCCATTTATCGAACATATAACGTGTGTTATTCGTTCGACTCGATTTCTTATCGATTTGTTAGCGATTTTTGCCACAAATCCATCTTTATACATCCCACAACCCATACCTAGCCACCAAGTCTCTAAAACTCATCATTCCATTAATAATTCAAGCATAAAAGCAACTAAAATGATTTTTTTTTAGTAAACTTATGCTTACTAACAAAATTTAAATTTTGTTCTTCAACTTCAAAATCAATTCCCATGATATGTAACCATACATAAATTAAAACTTGATTCCTTATAACGGAATCCCATTAAAAATTATCTCATAAGCTACAAAACTTCTAAAAATCTCAAGTTTAGCAATAGAAAATTATATATTCTATAGCTTCAATTAAAATCGAAATTGAGCATAAATTTATACCTTATGCTCTGTTTCTTTCATAAATCCAAGTCTTGCTATCTTCAACTTTACTTAATTCTTGAATCCAATTTAGCTAAGGCTCCCTCAGGCACACAATTCTTCACTATACCATACTTTGAAAAATTTAATTTCCAAGAAATTTGGGAGAGGGAGGCTACGGTTAGGGAGAGAAGGAAGGAGAAGACTTTTGTAATTTTCTAAGTCAAATATCCTTGGTGCCTAAGTTTAGAGATGGTGTAGATTTTACTCCTCTTTCCCCTCTCACACACACACGGCAACATGAAGGGAAAATAGGCTTGGGCACAAAGCTTTGAATAGTAGATGGGTAAAATAGGAATTATCCTTTTAGCTCAATTATTTAATTACCCACTAAACCAAATAATGCTTGTATTGAATAATTTAAACTACCTAATAGCTAGTAACTAGATTTTTAAATATTAAGTTACTAACTCACCCAATAATTAAATGTTTCAACTCTTGGAACATATATAAAATATTACCCATTTGTAGTATATAAATTATATATTCCCAAAATAAACACATAACCTAATATGCTTTAATTACATATTTATTTTATAAATGCAAAATAAATATGCATCACATAATTTTCCATGCAAATACTATTATTTGCCTACTTAATATAACATCTTTCCTCATTAACATAAATTCATTTAAGAATTTATTTATTTTCTTAAGATATTATAATAAATATAATATCCATCCATTATTAAAATAACTTCACATAAGAATTTATTCTCATATTATTGGATAAAGTATACATAATATTATACACTTAAACCACATCCTGTAATTCTTTGTCAAATTGTTCATCATGATTTTATTTCTTCACATAATAAATATATACAAAATAACTATATATATTTATCACCTTGCAAATAGTCCATGTAATGCACCCACATCACATAAGAAAAATAAATAATAAATATATTCTTTCACATTATAAATTGTTTATATCAATTTATTTACATATATCATTAATATTCTCTCTTTATTTAAATAATTCCATAATAGAATTTATTTTAATATCCTTTATAAAGTATACCATATTATTTGTATACTTAACTAATTTTTTCCTTTAATAAATTGCTCCTACAATTTATTTATAAGTAATAAATATATACTTCTCATATATTTATTAACATAAACATCACATATTGCATAGTTCTTACTCACATATGTAATAATATCCCACCATATATCATTTAATAAGAATTTTATTTATTTAATTCTTATTTAATAATTCTCAAAAATCTGGGTTCTTACATTCTTCCCCCCTTATAAGGATTCCGTCCCCGGAATCACAATACCGAATCCTTCTTAATTGGTTCAGATCTCATTCTTTCTCATTACCTTATCGTTGAATTATTTCAACGTACATTTCTTTAGGTCTTATATCACCTATCTCATTCCTTTCCTTAGTCCATTCTTATAGGTTCCAATTCTTAACTACTGTTTAAACTCGATTATGTTACGAGTATTATTTACTTCTCAATGTTTTTCTTTTTTTTCTAAGGGTATTTCTGAACCCTTACATTCTTCATATTCTTATAAAAGCCCTATAATTCTCAGACTTATTTTTTCATTCTTTCACGTTTCAAATTTTCACGTGACTTTCTTATCAATTTTCATTATTTGAATTTTTTTTCCTCATAACTCTATCTTTTTCCTGCTTCATGGATTCATAAACCATTTTCGTATTCCGCGACTTACTTCCTCTTAAGAAATTTCATTCTTTCTATACCCAACCTCCGGAAAATAGAAATTCTCCACAATTGATCGATAATTGTGAAGCAATATGAATAATTCATGAATCCAAAAGATTCGCTTAAAAAAACTTTCTGTTTCATAATAAAGTCATAAAGACCATAAACTTATTTCTGAAAAGGTTTCAACAGACATTTTATCTGTAAACCGACATATCTTACGGACATATAGGTGGTTAGCCTGTTATGTCCTGTGTTGATCCATATTAGAACGTCATTTGCATTCCTCGTCCCTGCCATTTGGCACAATTTGAACAACATTTGTGTTCATCGTCACCGTCCCCAGGACGCAATATAAATTTGAACGACATTTACGTTCATCGTCACCGCTATAAAGCGCAAACAGAATTTTCCATTTTGGATTCTGTGTCGATCAACACTATCTATGCGGAACAATTATTTCAGTTCCTCTTTGCCGTCCCCAGGACGCAATATAAAATAATTCCATTATATGGAAGTTCTTACTCAATCTGGAGTCCATACTCAATCAATTTAGTTGGACAGTTCAAAATCTTAATATAAAAGAAATATATGATTCTGTGTCTAGCCAATTCAAATGGCTTTTGACACTTCTTTATTTACTAAAGTATTGAAAATTATTTTATGACGCATAGTACCGCACTGTTTTTAACAGCCCGTTGAGAATGTCATCATTTGTCATATATACATCATATTAATGATGGATTAATAAAATTCTTTTGATATTTTCCAAATCATTTGTCTAGCTGAAACAATTAGCATAGACATAAGAAACCACCGAACTTTTTTAAAACTTATTGATTCAACAATTTGACCCAATATATTTTTCAAAAATACAATAGTACGATTGTCAGCACGATTCCAATAAATTTCGAAATCTAGCATAGCTAGTAGATTTGAGAATATTCATTCCTTCTTCATCCACTTTAACTATTTCCAAAAACTTCACCATACAATTCTGTTCATCTCTAACACCATTAACTCCCACTATATTAAACTAACCATATACCCTGAGATAGTTCATCAAACATACCACACGTTATAAGTTCAGGAACTTACCACAATCATATGGGTTTAGGAACTTATCCTAGTCAGACCAAAGTCGTCCATTCGCTGAGGGGTTCCACCAAGCGATTATGAGTCATGAACTTACCATAAGTGTGAGTTTTAAGAACTCATACCTAATATTATATTCTCTAACTATCAAATATAATTATGAGAAAAGAATCACCTTCTCGTCATAGGTATATCAATAGCGCAATACCAACATTTCAATAATTATCAATGTGATAAACTAAGTGCAAGCACAAAACCCCCGCCCATACAAAGGATTGTACAACTCAGCTACCACATGAGTCCTCAGTTGAAATCTCACCTAATCTCATTAAATCTTATCTTGTTCTTAGCTCAATACAAATTTTATTTAATTTGTATTTCATCATTCATAACTCTTTTCGAGTTTTATTCTTGTACTATTTCATAGTATCATTTCCATATAGCCATTCTGCTATAAATTTTCAATCATTTAATTGGTTATCTATCCTTTTTTGACTTAATCAGATCACGTTGTGATCTTATCTTATAATCGTGTTATATTACGATTCTTTCTCATATTATGATCGTTTAATTTTACGATCTTCTTTTCCTTTAATCATATTATATTATGATTTTACACTTTTCATCTTTATTATTGGAGTCAGGTAACTCCGAATTCTTATCTTATAATTCTTCATGATTCTTCTTTGAATCTTATTTATCATTTTCTTATCACTTAAACTCTATTTGAATTTATTCATCATACTCATCTCTGCAGTTATAGCCTAAGGTAATCCTACCTAAGGTTTATAACCTACAGCTTTGATACCAACTGTAACGACCCCAAAATCGGGTCTATTTCTTTTCCCGATCTTGTGCGTTAATATTATATTGTTCTAGCTTTTAAAACATTATTTAATGTTAAAATAGCTAAAAATGCAGAATAAATTTTTTTTCTTTTATTCCATTCATTCGTTCCCTGAATCTCAACCTTTACAATTCTTTTTTATAATGAAACCATATTTATTTAATGATTTCTCTTATCAAAGTTATATTAATATATATAACTCAATATTAATTCTTTCTTATATAGTAATGTCACTATATTCCTTTATTTAAATAAAATATTCATTGCAATACATCTAACACGAATATTCTTTATTGAATATTTTAAACTATACATAGTTGTTGATTACATATATCAAAACTATCAAACATAGGTTTCTACCATTTCTAAGGTAAGAAAATGTATCCATTTCGCACATCCATCAATCTTCTTCATCCGAATAGCAAGTAATATTGCATAACATCATTAACCTGCAAAATATTTATGTTTGCAAGATTGAGCTCGACGGCCCAGCAAATTTAACAGTCTATCATGTTTCACATAACACACAACTCTATATGCAACATACTTTCTTTACTATGCATATTCTACATGCATCAATAAATCTTCTACTAGACATATCACAGTTCTATAATTTCATGCAATACATTTATACATGCCTTTTTACGTCTTACATTCTCATACAACACATGCTATCACAGATCACATATAGCAATTGAGTTCCATAACCCAATTGACTTAGTCATATTTTGACTTTAACAATTTAATAAACATGGTATACAACTCACCATATAATCACATACAATCCACAAACATAACAGAACTGAAAAACTTGCCTTGATTGGAGATTACCGCTAAAATTTAACTTTAGTTCCTCCACAATTCCTACACAATCGTGTTTACATATACACACATATTAGGTAACCATTTATGTAACAAAACATGCATGTATATTTATTAATAATAATTATTAGTTTACACAAACTAATATTATTTATTCTAACTCAAAAAGAATAGTAGTTTATTTAAAAACTTAATTCTTTTCTCTTTTTTTTAACCTCTTTATGCTAAATAAAGGTCCCTCACATTGTCATATGTAAATATATTACATACCGGAGCTTAAATCATTTATATTCCACGTTAGGAATATCTTTTACCTTTATTTGTGAATTCAGGTTTTAAACAGATATTATATATCTTTTATAGTAAAAATTCAATTTACTATATTTTTTCTTGATTTAAATAATTTTTATAACTTTTTGTCCACTCATGAGTTAACTCAGATCATTAACTCATTTAAAAACATTTTATCATGTCCGCACATTTGCTTCATTTCTCGTTTTACGAATATTCGCATTTTCACTATATATATTTAAATTAAATATATATTTGTTAGGAAATTCTTTATTCAAAATCTTCGTTTCGAGTTCCGAAAACATTCGTTTCATTACTCTTAGGACCATTATATTATTTTTAACGGTTCCACGCTTTTTGTTTCACATTTTTACTAGATATGTATATATATATTAAATATACATATATATACCGCTATATAAATTTTAGCTCAAAAATCTCATTTTGAACTCCGAAAACCTCAAAATAATATTTTTATGATTAATACAAATTTTTACAGGTCTCTCACTCTTCGTTGCACCACAAAATAATTTTATAGGCAACCTTGGTTTTTATTTCGCTTAAATATGTAACTTTATATTTATTACATATTTTTATTGCATTATTTATGCCCGAAAGAAAGTTTCTCGGCATAAAATATCATTTATAGTCAAATCTTGTCCCGTAAGACTTTATTAGATTTATTATGACTTATTATTTCGCCGGAACGCGATTCGAAACGTCAAACGTCAAAATCGCTCGGCGCGTCGACGCTCGGCGTCGCCCAAATTATAAGTTCTGACATGCATGTTCGCTCATTTTTAATTTTCAAATCATAAGTCGTATAACAGAAATTTTTCGGGCATGTTATAGACCACATGTCATAGTATTTTAGAAAAATTTTAAACTTTGAAAATGGATCATGAAAACTCATCAAAAGCACGCTTAAAAATGATGTCAGAACACATTTTCTGCCCAACGCCGCGCTGCCGCCGACGGCCGCGCACGGCGGCGTGCTGAAATCTGCTCGACTTCTTATCAACGCAGCCACTTCGCAATTTTCGTACGCGCTGCTCGTTTATCGGATTAATCTGATTTTTGGATATGTTATACTTGGCATATCAAAGTATTTTTAAAAAATATCACCACTGATATTTGGGTATTTTAAGCTGTTCAAATAATGCGTCCAAAAAGGCTGTTCGCACTAGTTTTTCAACTTTGCAATTAACGTTCAAAACTCGCCTCGCTCCGTTCTAACCCAACTTTCTTTACAAATAAATCTCTATTAACATAATAAGACTTGTTCCAAGTGTCGGCTTCGTTAAATTTTAAGTTTTTAGCCGCGTTGGTTCTTTAAGGCCATTTATCGAACATATAACGTGCGTTATTCGTTCGACTCGATTTCTTATCGATTTGTTAGCGATTTTTGCCACAAATCCATCCTTATACATCCCACAACCCATACCTAGCCACCAAGTCTCTAAAACTCATCATTCCATTAATAATTCAAGCATAAAAGCAACTAAAATGATTTTTTTTTAGTAAACTTATGCTTACTAACAAAATTTAAATTTTGTTCTTCAACTTCAAAATCAATTCCCATGATATGTAACCATACATAAATTAAAACTTGATTCCTTATAACGGAATCCCATTAAAAATTATCTCATAAGCTACAAAACTTCTAAAAATCTCAAGTTTAGCAATAGAAAATTATATATTCTATAGCTTCAATTAAAATCGAAATTGAGCATAAATTTATACCTTATGCTCTGTTTCTTTCATAAATCCAAGTCTTGCTATCTTCAACTTTACTTAATTCTTGAATCCAATTTAGCTAAGGCTCCCTCAGGCACACAATTCTTCACTATACCATACTTTGAAAAATTTAATTTCCAAGAAATTTGGGAGAGGGAGGCTACGGTTAGGGAGAGAAGGAAGGAGAAGACTTTTGTAATTTTCTAAGTCAAATATCCTTGGTGCCTAAGTTTAGAGATGGTGTAGATTTTACTCCTCTTTCCCCTCTCACACACACACGGCAACATGAAGGGAAAATAGGCTTGGGCACAAAGCTTTGAATAGTAGATGGGTAAAATAGGAATTATCCTTTTAGCTCAATTATTTAATTACCCACTAAACCAAATAATGCTTGTATTGAATAATTTAAACTACCTAATAGCTAGTAACTAGATTTTTAAATATTAAGTTACTAACTCACCCAATAATTAAATGTTTCAACTCTTGGAACATATATAAAATATTACCCATTTGTAGTATATAAATTATATATTCCCAAAATAAACACATAACCTAATATGCTTTAATTACATATTTATTTTATAAATGCAAAATAAATATGCATCACATAATTTTCCATGCAAATACTATTATTTGCCTACTTAATATAACATCTTTCCTCATTAACATAAATTCATTTAAGAATTTATTTATTTTCTTAAGATATTATAATAAATATAATATCCATCCATTATTAAAATAACTTCACATAAGAATTTATTCTCATATTATTGGATAAAGTATACATAATATTATACACTTAAACCACATCCTGTAATTCTTTGTCAAATTGTTCATCATGATTTTATTTCTTCACATAATAAATATATACAAAATAACTATATATATTTATCACCTTGCAAATAGTCCATGTAATGCACCCACATCACATAAGAAAAATAAATAATAAATATATTCTTTCACATTATAAATTGTTTATATCAATTTATTTACATATATCATTAATATTCTCTCTTTATTTAAATAATTCCATAATAGAATTTATTTTAATATCCTTTATAAAGTATACCATATTATTTGTATACTTAACTAATTTTTTCCTTTAATAAATTGCTCCTACAATTTATTTATAAGTAATAAATATATACTTCTCATATATTTATTAACATAAACATCACATATTGCATAGTTCTTACTCACATATGTAATAATATCCCACCATATATCATTTAATAAGAATTTTATTTATTTAATTCTTATTTAATAATTCTCAAAAATCTGGGTTCTTACATTCTTCCCCCCTTATAAGGATTCCGTCCCCGGAATCACAATACCGAATCCTTCTTAATTGGTTCAGATCTCATTCTTTCTCATTACCTTATCGTTGAATTATTTCAACGTACATTTCTTTAGGTCTTATATCACCTATCTCATTCCTTTCCTTAGTCCATTCTTATAGGTTCCAATTCTTAACTACTGTTTAAACTCGATTATGTTACGAGTATTATTTACTTCTCAATGTTTTTCTTTTTTTTCTAAGGGTATTTCTGAACCCTTACATTCTTCATATTCTTATAAAAGCCCTATAATTCTCAGACTTATTTTTTCATTCTTTCACGTTTCAAATTTTCACGTGACTTTCTTATCAATTTTCATTATTTGAATTTTTTTTCCTCATAACTCTATCTTTTTCCTGCTTCATGGATTCATAAACCATTTTCGTATTCCGCGACTTACTTCCTCTTAAGAAATTTCATTCTTTCTATACCCAACCTCCGGAAAATAGAAATTCTCCACAATTGATCGATAATTGTGAAGCAATATGAATAATTCATGAATCCAAAAGATTCGCTTAAAAAAACTTTCTGTTTCATAATAAAGTCATAAAGACCATAAACTTATTTCTGAAAAGGTTTCAACAGACATTTTATCTGTAAACCGACATATCTTACGGACATATAGGTGGTTAGCCTGTTATGTCCTGTGTTGATCCATATTAGAACGTCATTTGCATTCCTCGTCCCTGCCATTTGGCACAATTTGAACAACATTTGTGTTCATCGTCACCGTCCCCAGGACGCAATATAAATTTGAACGACATTTACGTTCATCGTCACCGCTATAAAGCGCAAACAGAATTTTCCATTTTGGATTCTGTGTCGATCAACACTATCTATGCGGAACAATTATTTCAGTTCCTCTTTGCCGTCCCCAGGACGCAATATAAAATAATTCCATTATATGGAAGTTCTTACTCAATCTGGAGTCCATACTCAATCAATTTAGTTGGACAGTTCAAAATCTTAATATAAAAGAAATATATGATTCTGTGTCTAGCCAATTCAAATGGCTTTTGACACTTCTTTATTTACTAAAGTATTGAAAATTATTTTATGACGCATAGTACCGCACTGTTTTTAACAGCCCGTTGAGAATGTCATCATTTGTCATATATACATCATATTAATGATGGATTAATAAAATTCTTTTGATATTTTCCAAATCATTTGTCTAGCTGAAACAATTAGCATAGACATAAGAAACCACCGAACTTTTTTAAAACTTATTGATTCAACAATTTGACCCAATATATTTTTCAAAAATACAATAGTACGATTGTCAGCACGATTCCAATAAATTTCGAAATCTAGCATAGCTAGTAGATTTGAGAATATTCATTCCTTCTTCATCCACTTTAACTATTTCCAAAAACTTCACCATACAATTCTGTTCATCTCTAACACCATTAACTCCCACTATATTAAACTAACCATATACCCTGAGATAGTTCATCAAACATACCACACGTTATAAGTTCAGGAACTTACCACAATCATATGGGTTTAGGAACTTATCCTAGTCAGACCAAAGTCGTCCATTCGCTGAGGGGTTCCACCAAGCGATTATGAGTCATGAACTTACCATAAGTGTGAGTTTTAAGAACTCATACCTAATATTATATTCTCTAACTATCAAATATAATTATGAGAAAAGAATCACCTTCTCGTCATAGGTATATCAATAGCGCAATACCAACATTTCAATAATTATCAATGTGATAAACTAAGTGCAAGCACAAAACCCCCGCCCATACAAAGGATTGTACAACTCAGCTACCACATGAGTCCTCAGTTGAAATCTCACCTAATCTCATTAAATCTTATCTTGTTCTTAGCTCAATACAAATTTTATTTAATTTGTATTTCATCATTCATAACTCTTTTCGAGTTTTATTCTTGTACTATTTCATAGTATCATTTCCATATAGCCATTCTGCTATAAATTTTCAATCATTTAATTGGTTATCTATCCTTTTTTGACTTAATCAGATCACGTTGTGATCTTATCTTATAATCGTGTTATATTACGATTCTTTCTCATATTATGATCGTTTAATTTTACGATCTTCTTTTCCTTTAATCATATTATATTATGATTTTACACTTTTCATCTTTATTATTGGAGTCAGGTAACTCCGAATTCTTATCTTATAATTCTTCATGATTCTTCTTTGAATCTTATTTATCATTTTCTTATCACTTAAACTCTATTTGAATTTATTCATCATACTCATCTCTGCAGTTATAGCCTAAGGTAATCCTACCTAAGGTTTATAACCTACAGCTTTGATACCAACTGTAACGACCCCAAAATCGGGTCTATTTCTTTTCCCGATCTTGTGCGTTAATATTATATTGTTCTAGCTTTTAAAACATTATTTAATGTTAAAATAGCTAAAAATGCAGAATAAATTTTTTTTCTTTTATTCCATTCATTCGTTCCCTGAATCTCAACCTTTACAATTCTTTTTTATAATGAAACCATATTTATTTAATGATTTCTCTTATCAAAGTTATATTAATATATATAACTCAATATTAATTCTTTCTTATATAGTAATGTCACTATATTCCTTTATTTAAATAAAATATTCATTGCAATACATCTAACACGAATATTCTTTATTGAATATTTTAAACTATACATAGTTGTTGATTACATATATCAAAACTATCAAACATAGGTTTCTACCATTTCTAAGGTAAGAAAATGTATCCATTTCGCACATCCATCAATCTTCTTCATCCGAATAGCAAGTAATATTGCATAACATCATTAACCTGCAAAATATTTATGTTTGCAAGATTGAGCTCGACGGCCCAGCAAATTTAACAGTCTATCATGTTTCACATAACACACAACTCTATATGCAACATACTTTCTTTACTATGCATATTCTACATGCATCAATAAATCTTCTACTAGACATATCACAGTTCTATAATTTCATGCAATACATTTATACATGCCTTTTTACGTCTTACATTCTCATACAACACATGCTATCACAGATCACATATAGCAATTGAGTTCCATAACCCAATTGACTTAGTCATATTTTGACTTTAACAATTTAATAAACATGGTATACAACTCACCATATAATCACATACAATCCACAAACATAACAGAACTGAAAAACTTGCCTTGATTGGAGATTACCGCTAAAATTTAACTTTAGTTCCTCCACAATTCCTACACAATCGTGTTTACATATACACACATATTAGGTAACCATTTATGTAACAAAACATGCATGTATATTTATTAATAATAATTATTAGTTTACACAAACTAATATTATTTATTCTAACTCAAAAAGAATAGTAGTTTATTTAAAAACTTAATTCTTTTCTCTTTTTTTTAACCTCTTTATGCTAAATAAAGGTCCCTCACATTGTCATATGTAAATATATTACATACCGGAGCTTAAATCATTTATATTCCACGTTAGGAATATCTTTTACCTTTATTTGTGAATTCAGGTTTTAAACAGATATTATATATCTTTTATAGTAAAAATTCAATTTACTATATTTTTTCTTGATTTAAATAATTTTTATAACTTTTTGTCCACTCATGAGTTAACTCAGATCATTAACTCATTTAAAAACATTTTATCATGTCCGCACATTTGCTTCATTTCTCGTTTTACGAATATTCGCATTTTCACTATATATATTTAAATTAAATATATATTTGTTAGGAAATTCTTTATTCAAAATCTTCGTTTCGAATTCCGAAAACATTCGTTTCATTACTCTTAGGACCATTATATTATTTTTAACGGTTCCACGCTTTTTGTTTCACATTTTTACTAGATATGTATATATATATTAAATATACATATATATACCGCTATATAAATTTTAGCTCAAAAATCTCATTTTGAACTCCGAAAACCTCAAAATAATATTTTTATGATTAATACAAATTTTTACAGGTCTCTCACTCTTCGTTGCACCACAAAATAATTTTATAGGCAACCTTGGTTTTTATTTCGCTTAAATATGTAACTTTATATTTATTACATATTTTTATTGCATTATTTATGCCCGAAAGAAAGTTTCTCGGCATAAAATATCATTTATAGTCAAATCTTGTCCCGTAAGACTTTATTAGATTTATTATGACTTATTATTTCGCCGGAACGCGATTCGAAACGTCAAACGTCAAAATCGCTCGGCGCGTCGACGCTCGGCGTCGCCCAAATTATAAGTTCTGACATGCATGTTCGCTCATTTTTAATTTTCAAATCATAAGTCGTATAACAGAAATTTTTCGGGCATGTTATAGACCACATGTCATAGTATTTTAGAAAAATTTTAAACTTTGAAAATGGATCATGAAAACTCATCAAAAGCACGCTTAAAAATGATGTCAGAACACATTTTCTGCCCAACGCCGCGCTGCCGCCGACGGCCGCGCACGGCGGCGTGCTGAAATCTGCTCGACTTCTTATCAACGCAGCCACTTCGCAATTTTCGTACGCGCTGCTCGTTTATCGGATTAATCTGATTTTTGGATATGTTATACTTGGCATATCAAAGTATTTTTAAAAAATATCACCACTGATATTTGGGTATTTTAAGCTGTTCAAATAATGCGTCCAAAAAGGCTGTTCGCACTAGTTTTTCAACTTTGCAATTAACGTTCAAAACTCGCCTCGCTCCGTTCTAACCCAACTTTCTTTACAAATAAATCTCTATTAACATAATAAGACTTGTTCCAAGTGTCGGCTTCGTTAAATTTTAAGTTTTTAGCCGCGTTGGTTCTTTAAGGCCATTTATCGAACATATAACGTGCGTTATTCGTTCGACTCGATTTCTTATCGATTTGTTAGCGATTTTTGCCACAAATCCATCCTTATACATCCCACAACCCATACCTAGCCACCAAGTCTCTAAAACTCATCATTCCATTAATAATTCAAGCATAAAAGCAACTAAAATGATTTTTTTTTAGTAAACTTATGCTTACTAACAAAATTTAAATTTTGTTCTTCAACTTCAAAATCAATTCCCATGATATGTAACCATACATAAATTAAAACTTGATTCCTTATAACGGAATCCCATTAAAAATTATCTCATAAGCTACAAAACTTCTAAAAATCTCAAGTTTAGCAATAGAAAATTATATATTCTATAGCTTCAATTAAAATCGAAATTGAGCATAAATTTATACCTTATGCTCTGTTTCTTTCATAAATCCAAGTCTTGCTATCTTCAACTTTACTTAATTCTTGAATCCAATTTAGCTAAGGCTCCCTCAGGCACACAATTCTTCACTATACCATACTTTGAAAAATTTAATTTCCAAGAAATTTGGGAGAGGGAGGCTACGGTTAGGGAGAGAAGGAAGGAGAAGACTTTTGTAATTTTCTAAGTCAAATATCCTTGGTGCCTAAGTTTAGAGATGGTGTAGATTTTACTCCTCTTTCCCCTCTCACACACACACGGCAACATGAAGGGAAAATAGGCTTGGGCACAAAGCTTTGAATAGTAGATGGGTAAAATAGGAATTATCCTTTTAGCTCAATTATTTAATTACCCACTAAACCAAATAATGCTTGTATTGAATAATTTAAACTACCTAATAGCTAGTAACTAGATTTTTAAATATTAAGTTACTAACTCACCCAATAATTAAATGTTTCAACTCTTGGAACATATATAAAATATTACCCATTTGTAGTATATAAATTATATATTCCCAAAATAAACACATAACCTAATATGCTTTAATTACATATTTATTTTATAAATGCAAAATAAATATGCATCACATAATTTTCCATGCAAATACTATTATTTGCCTACTTAATATAACATCTTTCCTCATTAACATAAATTCATTTAAGAATTTATTTATTTTCTTAAGATATTATAATAAATATAATATCCATCCATTATTAAAATAACTTCACATAAGAATTTATTCTCATATTATTGGATAAAGTATACATAATATTATACACTTAAACCACATCCTGTAATTCTTTGTCAAATTGTTCATCATGATTTTATTTCTTCACATAATAAATATATACAAAATAACTATATATATTTATCACCTTGCAAATAGTCCATGTAATGCACCCACATCACATAAGAAAAATAAATAATAAATATATTCTTTCACATTATAAATTGTTTATATCAATTTATTTACATATATCATTAATATTCTCTCTTTATTTAAATAATTCCATAATAGAATTTATTTTAATATCCTTTATAAAGTATACCATATTATTTGTATACTTAACTAATTTTTTCCTTTAATAAATTGCTCCTACAATTTATTTATAAGTAATAAATATATACTTCTCATATATTTATTAACATAAACATCACATATTGCATAGTTCTTACTCACATATGTAATAATATCCCACCATATATCATTTAATAAGAATTTTATTTATTTAATTCTTATTTAATAATTCTCAAAAATCTGGGTTCTTACAACCAGCCCTTCAGTCCTTCTTCTGTTGTTCCTACGGATTATCAAGCATATATTAAGGCGTTACATCACAGATTAGCTAGACAGGACCGCTGCATGAATAGGAGGTTTGATGCTCTTGCCCAGCGGATGGACACAATAATGGAGTTCAATACGCGATTCTCAGCCACATTGTCCCAAATTTTCTCTACCAGTTCCAGTTCTAGTTCCGGTTTAATTCAGTTCCCATTTTATCCGAATGCTCAACATACCCTCAAGCGGACTCTCCCGAGGAGGACGAGGAGGAGGATGATTGATTCGCGAGTTAAGGAAGTCCTCAGTTCTTAAATTTCTTTATTTTTACAATGTGGAAATTATTTATTTTAAGTTTGGGGGCAATTAATTTTTTGTGGATGTAGTTAATATTGCATGTTAGTTGAATTGCAAGTTATTCATATGTGTTCTACTTCATTTTAATGTCAATTTATATGAATTGAACAATATTTACATGTGTTTAACTGTGGCTGATGATAAGAAAGATATAAGGATGTTTAACTCAAAGTAATTGATGAACAATGTGAAGTTTGGCTTTGGTTTAGTAGTGATTGATAAACTTGCCTGAGATTTATGTTGTTTATTGAGCACATTTCAACTGTTTTATCTAGTTTGAATGGGAGAACTTTGCATAAGTAATCATTTTTGAGAAATTACGTTGAGATTCTTTGAAACTTGTTATGCATATTTGAGAAAGAGAAATCTGGGAAATTCACTAAGTTTGGGGGAATTTTCGATGGTTATTTTCAAACATAATTTAATTTTTTTAAAAAGAAATAAAAATAATAATTTTGTGATATTGGAGTATGTGGTGAGTTTAGATGAAGCGTAAAATGCACTCACTCATAAACACGTACTTAAGAATGAGATGGATCGTAAAACACACTCATTCAACAGTGAAAGAAAAAAAAAAGAATGTGTGTAATATCTAAAACACCCTTAAGCCCCTAGGATTGAGTGAGTTTTCTGGGCTATCTGGATGTGATGTGTTTGGGAGTTTTATAGAGTTGAAATGGAAATTTTCTTTTAAATGGTTGGTTATGTATTATCTTAGGTTTTGATTGGTTGGAATAACCTGTATTCACACATACACACACCACATGGTCAATGAGAAGTGAAAAGACTGATGAATAAATTAAAACTTATACATAACATTGTTTGATATTGTTTTTAGTATTGTTGAGGATCTTTAAGGCCATATGTTTGATAATATGTTGGTTATTGTTGATTCGTAGGTAGATTTGTTAAATGCATATTGTTTGTTTATTTTTCTTGGGGATAAGCAAAGGTTTAAGTTTGGAGGTATTTGATGAGTAGGTTATATACCAACGAATCGGGTGCATTTGGACTTGAATTCTTGATTATTCTCTAGTGTTTTACATTACTGTTGATGCATTTTGTGTTTTTTATAGGTTGCAATGTTTGGGATTTGGAACGGGAAGAACTGGAGTGAAAGCAGCAGAGAAGGAATTGAAAGGGAGGTTTGCAGCCAGTCTGGTGCGGCAGCGTCAGTGCCCAGTATAATCCTAGTGTGGTAGCGCTAGACCAGGAACTCAGAAGTGTGTTTGGAGTGTTGGAGCGATAGTGTCGGGTCTTATACAAACTCGGCGTAGCAGCACCAGGTCGGCTGGGAGGTTTTTTTTTTGTAATTGGATGAGCTTTTCGACTGGGATTTGGACATGTTACTTCTTAGAGAGCTAGGATTTTATCTGAGGGTTATTAATTCCTTGTATTGAACATATAAAGATAACTTTTTGGCTAACCCTAGAATTGAAGGCAAGATTTAAGGCTTGAAGCAAAGGATTGATAATCAAGGAGAACAAGATAGAAGACCGAGGAGGGAACTAGAAGATTGCGTCTAAATAGTTTATCTCTTCTTTCCTTATCTTTTTATTTTGTAATTGTTGAATGATAGATAATTTGTGGATGACGATTTTTATTTCAATGGTGAACTAAATTTTATTTTAAGATTACAATTGTAGCGCCCCCAAATCTGGGTCGGAAGAACCTCGGACTTGGTACGTTACGGTACTTCATTATTATACATATTCTATCATCTAATGCGGAATAATAAACATATATTGTTTATTTCACATGATTCTATAACATTTCCCCAAGTTTATTAACCTTAACTGAATACATACCTTCAAAATTACTAAAGGTTTACATAAGATAACTAAATAGTTATCCGCATAACAATCTATTATTGTACTTTGCTCTTGTCTCTGCCCTTCTTCAAGCCTTCACCTTGATCTAAAATTTATTATCATGATATAGCAAGGGTGAGCAACGACTTTGCTCAGCAAGTTTAAATATAACAAGGATATATCATGATTGAAAGAATAATAAGCTTTCAAGTTTTACAATAATATAATAATTGTGATAGAGCATGAATCAAATGTCAATAATTGAATGACTGAATTAATAAGGTTTAATGTCACAAGGACCATGAATAACTTTAATTGAACCTTATGGTAATGAAGGTGATCAGCCTTTCATACCTGATGAACATATGCAACATGCACTAAGTGCGAATCAATAATCAGTATGACCGTGAATAATCATCAATAATCATTCACTAACATGCTTTGAAATATAACTCGAGTTTGAGTTAGGGAAACTTGCCTGAACCGTTGATTACTGCTATGCAATCTAATTTATCTCTTTATTGAAAAGACCTATCAGTTATAAGATTGATCTTTCAATTAGCATAACATACCTTATTCCATAATATTATCTAACACTTAACCACATAGTCAAATATTAGATAACCTTAACACCACATTCATTTACAAGTCTAAACCTAGCATACATCGAGCCTTTAATAGTATTCAATATAGTATACTGAGTAGTTTCCCACAAACAACCAACAAATTAGTTTTCGTCTCGTCTACACTGTTTTCACAACGAGTTAGATCGGTTACTAATTCGTATATACCTTCCTCATATGAAGGAATCGTTTAGCCCAGATACTATACATCAACTATTGCAGAATACGACTATACGACTGTCCTACTTTAGACTTAAAACTTAATCACTTACTTTATAAGTTCTTATATTAAGTTGTCTAACATAGTTAAGTATTAGACATTACATTATAGTTTTAGTATTATCATTATACTTTGATAATCTTTTAATCATGTTATAACTTATACTTCTAAGTTATTCCTTCCTATGTTATCTTAGTAAACTAGATAACATTTAAGTAAACTGAAATTACTATTTTAGTAAACCAGGTTTCATTTTAGCATCTTGAAACTACCATTTCAGCAGACCACAAATCATTTTAACAGACTGAATTTGTGACGCCCGGGAATTCGGGTCCTCTGACCCCGGTCCGGTCGCCACGAAACAATACTAACATCCACCTTTAAGTAACATACGATAACTAAAATGCAAAATATAATAAACGTACCTCGTTCATTCAAAAGGTGTTACTAGTCCCAAGATTCGATAACCTTAATACATTAATACAAACATACACTAAAATAAACATTAGGGTTCATATTACATTAACAGTAATTAAACAAATCACAAAGACAAAGTCTGCTCCTTGCAAACCATCCTAAATCTTTCCTTTACCCTTGTCCTTCCCTAAGGGCTCGGGCTTAACTGCAATATAAGTCATGATATAGCAAGAATGAGCAACAAGTTTGCTCAGCAAGTTTAAATACAACAATAAAGGATATATCATGATGAATGGAAAAATATCTGACAATGATTTCAACAAAATGAATATCTTAAAGATTCAACAATATGAATATTTGAACAATTCAATAATATGAATATCTGAACGATTCAACACTATGAATATTAGAACGATTCAATAATATGAATATCTGAATGATTCAACAATATGAATAATAGAACAATTCAATAATATGAATATTAGATAGATTCAACGATATGAACATCTGAACAATTCAACAATATGAATATTAAAAGAAAAGATAATAATTGCCTTTAGAATGAGTGATAGTTGAGTAGACTCTGAACTATAACTTTCCAATGGGTTCAATAGCTAATTGACCCTTTAGATTACTGGCTATTGGCTACAGAAACTTAGTACCTCGAGGAGATCAACCTCGGAGAACTTTCATAATAACCAAAGTGTGAAGTTCGGGAAACTTTCACAATACTCAACGTGTGAAGTTCGGGGAACTTTCACAATACAATAATAACTTGCTCCATACAATATGAGAAGGATAGGAAACTTTCACTAAAAATAAGTGAAGTTTAGAAACTCGCTTACACGGTTCATTGAATAAGGTAGTACAAGAATTTAGCATACTTGCACAATAGGATCCAGATACTTGTACAATAAATAAGTATAAGTCAAGAAAAACTTGCTCAAATAAAAGAGTAAGAATTAAAGAACTTAGATAAGTAAGGAGTGTAAGTCAGGGAACTTGCTTGATTGCTCAGCTACAATTAATTCTAGCTTTAATAAAACTGTGTTGGAATGACCTAACATTAATAAATCGGCATTTCAATTAGCATAAACTAATATAAGTTCATATATACTAGAATCTAGTCGTTATATAAATCTATCACATAAGATCACGTTCAATATCAAACTGTTAAAATCCGACTTAAGCAAATTGTTCGGGTCTGAAAGTGTCCCGGCGTAACTCTAGTATGCAAGTATTGCCATTAAACCAATACACATGCTTATCAAGTTTATCTAACTCAAGTTCGAAAGCTAACATGTTCATTCTATTTTCACTTCAAGACCACATATTTTTATGTCGGACATTCACATACTTTAATCAATACAAGTTCAGGCTTCAAAGTTGATTACTAAAGTCATGTTTTCATATAACAAGGCTAAACAATATATAATATGTATGCTCGAGTATACTACACACATATACTTTAATCACATAGTTGAAGTTTATTTTCTACGATTAAGCATGCATATGTGAAATCTGTATATAAACAAATGAGATGCTTGTTAGTACGTCTATAGACATAATAACATCCTAATATATATGCTTGCGTGACCATAACATAACTCACGTGGTAATCAATGTCGTTAGCTTTCACATTCTATGTTTTCTCATTGAAAGTCACACTAAGTCAACAAGGTATCATAATACATGTTAAGTGCCTTGTGCTCATAACTCGTATGTCTTAGAACTCATATATAAACCACATATACGTTCTCAAATGGTCAGAATCTAAAAGACTCAAGTCTTGGTCAAGTTTGGTTTCAAAAGTCTTAAGTTTCTTATTTGAAACTACCTTAACTTACGATCGAGTATGCTAGTATGTTCTACCACATTAGACTTAATTTTTCATGTCCATATATACCATACTAACATGCTTGCCAAATTAGAATACTTTCATGCTAACGTTGACCTTTGAAACTTATATGTTTCGTTAGAAATGTTCACTAACGAGGTCAACATGCTAGCGCTTCATTACGAATCATATAAACACAAGTTAATAGGTTGTTCATGCACTTCTTAACCACACTACTACGCTCGTAGAAATCATAATAGTAACATGGCATAGCATGTCATGGTTTGTGTTTCAAAACTTACATTATTGCTAGGAACGTGCATTAGTACGGTTCATATGATCACATTTCATTATGGAACCTATATACGCTAGTTAGCATGCTTCTCATACATTTTTAAATCATACTAATATGCTTGCAAAGTCAGAACACTAACATGTTTCATATATGTTAACATTCGTTCATGAAATCTTAAGTTTTATTTCAAAACCATAAGTGATATGTCAACCATGTGTATCATAGTTGTTATGCATGTTCAATTACTTGTATATACTCCTATAAGTGTATTAAGTTAGTCCACATGCCTGCTCTAAAGGGATAGTACATGATAGCATAACAGGTGCTGCAACAAAAATCGAAAAACTCAGAACAGGCACTGGCGCAGCTGCGCCGCTGGCCATTGCAATACTGGCGTAGCTGCGCAGGCTGGCGGCCAGGCCAAGAGCTTGCAATTTCGGCAGATTCCTTCAGCTCATCTCAGAAAACTCATACGAAATTCATTCCAGTCACAATATAAAACAATTCTATAATACTTGTAAACTAATTTACTTACTACTAAGCATTTCCCAATCACTTATCATACAATCCATGCTTAGTCAAAGATTTAAGGAATTAGAAATTTATTAAAAATTGAAGAACATGTTATACCTCTATAATTGGTGTTTGCTAAATTACTCTTCCTTCAACCTCAGAATATTTATCACAAATAAATGAATTTGCTCTCAATTCTAACTTAAAGAAATTTTAGCAAATGTAAGTAAGAAGGAGAGAGTTCATTATATAGGCAAATTCAATACCTGGTTCATGCATTTATTCACCAATCCAAACCAATGGAGAACAAGATTGTACAACGGGCCAGGAATGGTAGGTGAGTAGTTGGTGAGTTCATCATGAACTCCACACCTCTTGAAATCATTAGCTAGCATTGATGAATTTGAGAAGAAGATAGGCTAGTGTAGCATGTGGGTTTACACGCGAAGGAGAAAAGGAATGGACTCTAATATTGGGACAAGCCAAACTCAGCATTAATAAATACCACACTTGGGTCATATTATACACATAATACACACCTTAGTTATATAATATATATACAACCATTTCATATAACATAGGTTATAACAAATAAAAAGGGCATTCAATGTGATTCCCAATTACAAGTGTCAAGTAGTGTACTTACCTATAATCCATGTATATTTTCTATTAACACCAAATATAATACAATTGTGTATTTATTTATTACCATAACTGTTATTATTGTAATAATAACTTAATGAAATCATTATCAATTAATAATGTTTATTGATATAAGGTAATAGGGTATACATATTAATGTCTATACATACATTGTCACATGCCCTTATGTACACATTTATCAACTAAGGTTACTATATAGTCCATACATGCAATATAAGCCACATTACAATGTCACATTGCATTATATATAATATAGATAACTACTATATATTAAAGGTTTAATATATCACATAAAATATCATCTAATAAGAATTTTCTTTGTTTAATTCTTATTTTAATATTACCCAAAAATTTGGGTTATCACAACAATGTAACTTGATGTTGAGTTAAATTAATTTGCTTCTTTGTTTATTTTTGTTGATTATTGTTGGATTGTTTTTTAAATCTTATGCTTTATTTGATTATATGTCTGATCAATAATTAGCGTGGTAATCAATATGAAATTAAGAGATGAATTATAAGTTTAGACCTAGATATAATTAAGGGTGTAAACGAGTCGAACCGAAGCGAACATAGATCTACTAAAATTCGACTCGAAAAGTTAAATTCATACTCGAATTCGAATTGTATTTGAAAAAATCTACTCAAATTCGAATCAAATATTTTTTACTATAATTTGATCCGACTCTGATCAAATTATATTCAAACTACTCGCAAGCTTCAATTCAAGCTCGAATTCGAATCTTCACATAATAACTAGTTTTATAATAAATATAATTATAAATTGAATTTGTATTGCCTAATTTCTTAATAACACTTAACACGCAAGTATATGCGTTCGTTTGTAATATTCAACAAGCAAGGATATCGTTCCCACGAAGAAATAGATTACTATTTATCGATTATCAATTCTAATTTAATTAATCTTACTTTAAACTACGAAATATTGTTTGTGTTAGGAAAATTTAAATTAACAAAATTAATAAATAAGATCAAAATTTCACAAGAGTAACTATAAATTTAATAGGTTAAGATTACAACTTCGCTTGATATTTCATTTAAATCAATTTACTTCCCATTTAATTCAGTTAAGTAATACGAATCATTATCCAAAAATGCTTTATATTATTCACGCACTTCTTCCAACATGAACATATCCTCCTAAATTTAATCTTTAAGATGTAGAATTACAAGGAACACCCTATTCAATCAAGTCACTATATTCCTATGTGAATCAAGTTAATTAGGGTTTTAAGTACAAATTCTTTAAATGGATACGAAAGTCACATAGGTATATTCATATCCTACATGCTAATTATATTAACCCTATTCAGATTATATAAACATCTGTTATTATACCCAAATCTCAATCTATACCCCATCTTCCAATTTTATATAGATTATCACAGTAATTATTGACCAAATAATTAATTAATAAGCACAAGATATAATTAACGATTCAATAAACCCAACTTTCTTCAATGGGAATGATTAATTTAAACTACATACCAAGTTCTGTTGTAATCTTAATTGAAACTTTAGTTCATGATAAAAAAGGAAAACATCATTCAAATTATAAATTCAAACAACCTTGATAATTACAAAGATTAAAAATTAGAGAAAAGATTAGAAGAACTTGTCAGATTGCTCCTAATCCTCCACTTGATCTTTAGCCTCTAAAATCTCCGTCGTGTTCTCCCTTATTGTTCTCTTTGTAAATCTCTTGATAATTTTCTTGATACATCTTTTCTGAAGTCTCTTCCTTTTTATATTGGTCCAAAGCCTCATCAAGATTCCTATTTGTCTTCAAAATCCACTTAATAGCAAAACAAACAAACAAAACCTAGGCTAGAGCGCTATAGGTGCTCCATTTAGTGTATTCCAAGCGCTATAGACGCTTGATTGATGCACTATAATTATAAAAATGCCACTCAACTTTAATTTTAATTATTTTCAATCCTCTTCTTCTCCAAATGACCAATTTTCCCCTCCAGCTCCATCCTGAAATAAATAAACACAAAAACAAATAAAAGATATTAAAGCACTCAAAGATAACATTAATTAATCTTAACAATACTCGATTCGTAGGTATAAAACTTACTCGTCAAATATCCCAAACTAAACCATTGTCCCCAAGCAATGCAATAATGCATATGCACCCTAACTATATGCCTACGAATCAAGTAACCAAAAAACATAGCATCCAATACCATACCTCAAAATTAATATATACTACTCAAACAGAATATCCAACCAATACTAAATTTCCAACTGTAACCAATTCATCAAATTAAACTTGTCATCACCCACATTGTGTGTGTGAGCAAACTATTTTGATCAATCACAAATCA
The DNA here is from genome assembly GCA_020205555.1 of Panax stipuleanatus. Classification (NCBI taxonomy): domain Eukaryota; kingdom Viridiplantae; phylum Streptophyta; class Magnoliopsida; order Apiales; family Araliaceae; genus Panax; species Panax stipuleanatus. Next base: position 33,779,715 of record CM035115.1, read on the forward strand.
AATCACTCACATAATTACCTTCTTTGAAAGAAATTTCAGTTTAACTTAACTCCATCAGTAAACACAACCACTCCAATTATCGCAAGCAAATTCTAAGTAAAGGGGTGTTAATAAGGTTTATTACATAATACTTTATTATTTCTCGAACTTGTACAATGTCTAGTTTTCTTAGGCTTTTTCAGAGCTACCCATGTATCGAGCTTTCTACCAACAACTCCCAAACCAGTTAGTTTTAGGGTACTAGGTGTTAAGACACCCCTACGGATCTAATAACCCGAGTAGCAAAGGCCACAAAATTAAACGAGTCAAGTGATTTTTTTTAATTATTATTATTATTATTAAAAAAAATTATCTGACTTGTGCAAAACTCTCTTAGGCTTTTCAGAGCTACCCTTTTAGCGAACTTTCAACCAACGACTCCCAAACCCGTTGATTTTATGGCACTAGATGTAGAGACACCTCTATGGCTTACTTGTTCGAGTATAAAAGGCCACAAAGTTGAACTAATCTAGCTTTTTTTTTGAACTTTTTTTCCTTGTTTTTATGGTATATAGATATCCTAAGATCCCCCTAAACTTAGTTTATTGCTTATCTTCTTCTTCATAGATGCTTTACTGACTTTGACAAATTGTATCTCAAATTTTCTCATAAAATACAAATTATGTAAAGATTTGATTTAGATTGAGCAAATAGTCAATAAAGTGTTTTCCTTGTTAACATGAGTTCCAGACAAGTATAATTAACTTCATAGTTAAAGTTATCACTTAGCATTGGTTTTCCATTCTACTCAAGTCATTACTATCAATCATGTCTTATCATTGGCCAAAATTAGATAACTATGTCATTTATGCTTGATTCATGCATTAGATGCATAAAACAATCCTAAAATGAGCTAAATATGCATAATATAATAAAACCTACTTTATAGTTAACTTCATAGTTAAAGTTATCACTCAGCATTGGTTTTCCATTCTACTCAAGTTATTACTATCAATCATGTCTTATCATTGGCCAAAATTAGATAACTATGTCATTTATGCTTGATTCATGCATTAGATGCATAAAACAATCCTAAAATGAGCTAAATATGCATAATATAATAAAACCTACTTTATATGCATATACTCTAACTACTACACATAAGGTCCCCCAAAACTTAACTATTGCAATGTCCTTATTGTAAAAGATAAAGAAATAAAGAATCGAGGACTTCCCTGACAATTATTTACTCAATTTGGCTTTATTATCTTCGCTATCACTGTCATCGTCAGTAGTTAAGGTAAGAGGAGGATACAAGGACATAGGTGGAGGTGGTGGAAACAGGAAATGAGATGCTGCTGGGTTCATTATATCAAACATGTCTTTTAGAGGTTTGGTAACTTGTAAATAGTTTCTTCTCAAACTTGCCCGTAGCTTTCGAAATCTCCCCTATATGCCTTTTCGAAGCCATATGCTTTTGTGTTTCAAGTTCTTGCCCAACGGATAGTGTTCAGTAGCTAAATTGGTGAAAACTCTCTTTGTGGTAATATATCAAATACTTGGAGTACACTGTTAAAAATACGTTTTGAAAAGCCTTCCACTAAACTTAATTTTCACCAAATATATCAATTAACTAAGCAAAATATCCTTCCAATGCAATAGAATAGCAATTGAACAATATCCAAACTTAATTGAGCCAACAAAAACTCAATTGGGTACTCAAACAATAATATAGGTAAAATACCTCAACATTGTTACTAATTGTGACGAACGAGAATTTTGTAAAGTTAATTGAATATTTATGGAGATAAATAAATATTTTTAATGATTTAATTATTGAATTAAATAATTAATTCATGAATTTGTGGTAGATTAATTTAATTATATGTGTGACATTAATTAAATTAATATGTATTAATTTAATAGTTCAAAGAATATATTTAATGGAGTTTATTTGATTAATTGAATTAATTAAATAAGCATAAGTTACTTTAGTTAATTTAATAATTAATTAATGAATTGACATAATTAATAAATAAAAATATTAATTATGTGACAATATGATTTAATGTAAAATTTATTATATTATATTTAATTGATTTAAATAAAATTGATTGGTTAATAAAAGTGTTACAATTAACTATATACTAAACTAGTTAATTAAAATAAATGAAAAAGGAATTAAAGGTGTAGCCAAACAAGGCCTTAAGGGGAGTTAGTCCGTTTGTGATACAACGGATATATTATATATACGTATATTATTCTGTTAAATAGAATTGTTTTCATTTTGTTCAAAGTCAGAGAAAGAAAAAAAAAACTTAGAAATTTTCAGAGAGAAGAAGAAGAAGAGAGAAAGAGATTTGAGGAATCCTGAGTGTTGTATTAGATTTATCTTCATACTAACAAAGGGTAATCTTCTTTCAAAGTTTTTCATATACGTATTCTAAAGTATGTGAAAATTTGGGTTTTCCAATTGGGTTATGATATGGCTTTATCTGTATGGGTATGTGATTATAACATGTTTGCTAATGTATATACATGTTTTAAAGTAATCAATTTTATATAATTTGGCCTTAATTGATTTTTCAAAAAGTTACAGAGTTTTCTACGATGTTGTAAAATTTCTCTGTCAGTACTTATTTTTGGAAAATTAAAGTGTGAGGTTATTATGTATGTGACCGTATATGTTAGTATTATGTGTTGGATCATGTATCCATGATTTACACTGATCACACCAAATAACTTTGTTAATAAATGGGTTTGATGAAATTACAAAGTATTGAATATGGGTGAATAACCCATATGGGTTAAATTAATGATTGAATCATATGTTTATATTTAAATTGATACATGAATATGATTGTATATGTTAAAACAAAGAAAATAGAATTGAAATGAATGGATTCGGTGTAGTAACGAATCCGTAAGGAGATTTTTATGTTTTTCATTAAACTATTGAAAGTTATGAATAACAGTGAATTTGATGATGTTAATTCGTATAATTTTATGTGTTAAAATGTTAAGAATGTGTTAGAAGTGTTATATAATGTTCCTATGAAGTTTATACTTCATGGGTAACACTACAAATCATTATATTGGTGTAAAATTGGAGAAAATGGCCAAATTCTGTGTTCGTTCGCGAACTTCAGATTCTGAGTTTCCGCAGCCGCGCGGCCGCGCCGGGTGCAAGGCTAAACGGCGCGCGGCAGCGCCTGTCCGAAAATTTTGAAAAAAATTGCTAAGTGTTGGAAAATTTTGAAATGTGTTTTGAGTCTAATGAATATGAACACATGTTGTATAAATATGATAAAATATTGATATGAGTTTAATAATTTATGTTATGTGATTAATTAATAAATTAATTACGTGACTTAAATTATTATTTGTAAAGGTTAAATAATGTGATATAAATATAAAGACATTATTTTAAGTCTAATAAATATGAAGGCATGTGATGTAAGTAATAAGTTATTAATAGAAGTTAATAACTTAAGTTATGTGATTAATTAATCAACGTAAACCATTATTTGAAAAACCTAATAATGAGTTTGAAGAATATTATTGTAAATCAATAATCATATCGAACTTGTGATTAATTGATATTGTGAATGTATTGATAGGTAAGAGTAATTAAAGAAGTGAGAAATAATTGTAGCTTGTGCACGAGGCAAGTTTTCTATCCCTAACTTATTATTATTGTTGGGCAAGTTTCCTAAACTAAACTCTTTAAATTAAGCAATTTCTATGCTTAATTACTATTGTTGAGTAAATTTTTACTCTTGAATATCCAAGTTTAGAATTTTACATGAGATGCCATTATTCTTTTAAAAGTATCATTTAAGTGTACAATACTTATTCGATTGTATACCTTGAGAAGTTAATATTCAATTTGAATATCATTTATTGAGTTATCCAAACCAACTTTATTTGGTGCGGATTCTGATGTCAAACTGAGATGAACAACCCTAATATAAGGGATTAATGAAGATGCTTTAAGCGTTAAGATAATGTGCACAGTATCAGTACGAAGGGCTGATCTCCCTAAGTACGAGAAGTAAAGTCTATAGTCTTATGACTGTTAAAGGTTGGAAAGGTTAATATACTTGACAACCTAAGACTCGATTCAAGGTCTTAATGACCCTCAGAAGTAATTTGACTCTCGATTAATATTCTTGATTCAAAAGTTGAGAAGTAATTTGACTCTTGATTAATATTCTTGATTCAAATGTTGAGATTTCTGTTATTCAGAATTCTTTCACTCGCATGTTATTATTCTGTCATATTTTTATACTTGCGGGCATTCGTGCTCACTCTCGCATAATAACATTGCAGTTAATAATGAACGAAGTGATGTACCTTCTAGTAGTAAGGGCAAAGGAAAAGTTAACAAGTGATGAAGACTTGTGTTGTCATGAATAATGTTAAAGTTCAAGACTTATGTGTGATGATTTAAGACTTATTTATTTACGCTTTCGCAACAGAGATTTAAGGTTAAGTTTAACCTGGGATTTATGATATATTATTATTTCAGATGATGTAAGATGATGATTTATTTATCTAATAAATGAATTTCATTATTTATGGGTAGATAGTTGTATGATATTGGAACAGTGAACACCAAATCCTGTGGCAATTAATATACCAAATTTGGGGGTGTCACAAGTTGGTATCAGAGCCGTAGGTTATGAACCTTAGGTGGGGGGGAAACCTTAGGATAGTAGCCTTCGTGAAGATAGTAATGACAACTCTGATTGAGTTCTAAGAAAGATAATAAAATTACCTTATGTGCTATGTGCTTATGTGTTCATACTTGTTAGAGTATTGATTAGTATCACGTAAAAAAACACTAAGACTTAAAACTTATTTTGTCAGGATGTCAGATACTGGAGGAGCTAGTCAGCCCAGGGATGTTGTACCCCTAGAGACTAGAGATGAGGAGCCCCGGGACATACATACTATCTGGGAGCAGTTAGTATAGCCAGAGCCATCTCCTATGATTCCAGATGTTGGTCAGGAGCATGAGCCAGAGATTGACTCAGAGGAGGACCCTGAGGAGGTCGAAATCCTGGCTGAGGCAGCCGAGGAGGAGGAAGAAGAGGAGGAAGACCCTGAGGAGTTTTCACCGAACTCTTTCAGTGCTGATATGTATGATTTATTGTATGATCGCAACGTAGAGTTACGAGATACAATTCAGGAGTTGAGGGAGCAGTCAGTTGCTCAGGGTGGTGAGATTGAGACACTCCACACCCGTCTTGGCAATGTGGAATGGGATTTGGTTCATGAGAAGGGCCAAACTGAGCAGAAGACAGAGGAGATTGAAAAGTTAAAGAATGAGTTGAAAGAGAAATCTGAAAGACTCGCCATAGTGGAAGAAGCTTGGGTGAGAAATGCACGACGTTCAGATCTGGCAGAGGATGATGCGCATGCGAAGAGAGTTAAGGTTGCAGAGACATGCTACACGTTTCTATGGGCAATGGATGAGGCCCAGGACCGAGTTATGAGATATCCAATTCAGTTCGAGGGACTTCCTGGGTATATGTTAGATCGCAGGACTATGTCCCGCATTATAGAGGAGGAACGTAGTGAAGCTGTCCGACGCCTTAGTAAGCCGTGATAGGATAATATGATATTGTTAATGTTTAAATAATCGTAAATAATGTAAATTCCGATGTGATTATAAACAAAGGAATATTGTGATAATGTAAATCCTGTAGAAACTTTATTTCAGGATAGTTGATGTAAATGGCAGAAATGCTATCGTATTGTACTAAAAGCTTTTGGTTTTAATAAAATAATAAAGTTGTTCAAGATGATATGGGTTAAGTGGGTATTTTAAAGTATTTAACATTATGTGATACTCTTTAGAGTAGTTAATGTAAATTCCGATGTGATTAAAAAAATATAGGAATATTTTGAGAAATTAAATCCTGAAGATTCTTTATCTTGGGATAGTTGAAGTAAATGGAAGAGATGCTATAGTACTATGTTTAAAATTTTTGATTTAAATAAAATATCAAAGGTTATTTGAAAAGAAGAAGAAGAATGATAATGAAGGAAACAATAAGGCTAGTGGCAGTCACACAGGGGGAACTAATAATCATAAACGAAAATGGAATGACAATCCGTCGTCTGTAAGTCAGCAAGGTAGTTAGAAGAAAAAGTTAGAACCATGCCCAACCTGTGGGAAGACTCACTTGGGAGTCTGCATGAAAGGAAAAAGATTTTGTTACAATTGTGGTCAGGAAGGCCACATAGCACCTAACTGTCCTAACCCTAAGAAGGGCGCCTGCTACACATATGGATCAAAGGATCACTTGGCTAGAGACTGTCCAAAGAAGGTATCTGGAGGGGCAGGGTCAGGTGGAAATAAGGGAAATAATAGTGGAAATCCTCTTACAATTACCGGACCGACTTCGACAAATCGACCAACTGCAAGGACATTTAACATGGCCGTACAAGACGCTGTACAGTCTCGTGATGTGGTGTCAGGTATCATTCCGATCAATAAAGTCAATGCTTATGTTTTATTTAATTCGGGTGCTACTTGTTCATTTATATCCGATGACTTTGTAAAGAATTTAGAATTGCTTAAAGACGAATTAGAAATCCCTATGAACATAGAGATTGTGAATAAGGAAGTAATTCCTGTTAAGTATATACGCAAGAACTGTAGAGTGGATATTAAGGGTAACGTTATGAATGTAGATCTTATCCCGATTAAACTTGGGGAATTTGACGTTATCCTGGGAATGGATTGGTTATTCAATTATGGAGCAGTAATTGATTGCCAGAAGAAATGTATTAACCTTATGACTCCGTCAAAGGTTGTGCTTTATGGCAGCAAATCGCCTAGACAAGCAAGTTGTCTAACGATGATGCAGGCCAGGAAGTTATTAAGACAGGGCTGTGTGGGGTATTTAGCCTACATAGTCGATAGTCGTAAAGAGAATCCAAAGTTAGAAGAAATACCAGTCGTAAGAGACTTCGTGGATGTTTTCCCGGATGATCTGCCAGGACTTCCGCCTGACAGGGAAGTAGATTTTGTTATCGATTTGGTGCCAAGAACGGCTCCAATATCGAAAGCACCGTACCGGATGGCTCCGGTAGAAATGAAGGAATTGATGGTACAGCTACAAGAGCTGTTGGACAAGAAATATATTCAACCGAGCGTATCACCGTTGGGAGCGCCGGTATTATTTGTTAAGAAGAAGGATGGTACAATGCGACTCTGCATTGACTATAGAGAATTGAACAAGGTTACCATTAAGAATAGGTATCCGTTGCCAAGGATTGATGATCTGTTTGATTAATTAAAAGGAGCGAGATATTTCTCGAAGATAGACCTGAGAAGTGGTTATCATCAGTTGAAGGTAAGGCCAGAAGATGTCCCAAAGACAACGTTTAGGACGCGATATGGTCACTACGAATTTTTGGTTATGTCATTTGGTCTAACAAATGCTTCTGTAGCATTTATGGGCCTAATGAATGGAGTGTTCAAGCCGTTTCTGGAAAAATTCGTAGTGGTTTTTATTAATGATATATTGGTCTATTCTAAGACCAAGGAAGAACATGTCGAGCATTTGAAGTTGACGTTAAAAGTATTAAGAAGAGAGAAGTTGTATGCCAAATTCTCAAAGTGTGAATTCTGGATTGAAAGGGTGCAATTTCTCGGACACGTGATTGATAAGGACGAAATTTCAGTGGATCCCTCCAAAGTCGAAGCAGTGATGAATTGGGATCAGCCGAAAACACCGTCAGAAGTAAGAAGTTTTCTTAGATTAGCCGGTTAGTACAGAAGATTCATTCAGGATTTTACCAAGATCGCCACTCCATTAACGAATTTGACTAGGAAAGTTGTGAAATTCGTTTGGACTGAGAAGTGTGAGGAAAGTTTTCAAGAACTTAAGAGAAGGTTAAGTACAGCACCTGTGTTGTCCCTTCCGGATGACATAAGAAATTTTGTGGTATATAGTGATGCGTCGCATAAAGGGCTAGGCTGTGTGCTTATGCAAAACGGCAGAGTCATTGCGTATGCGTCACGACAACTAAAAGATTAAGAGAGAGGATATCCAACCCATGATTTGGAATTGGCTGCGGTGGTATTCGCTTTAAATATTTGGAGACACTATCTCTATGGGGAAAAGTGTGAAATATATACAGACCATAAGAGTCTGAAGTATATTTTCACACAGAAAGACTTGAATATGCGCCAAAGAAGGTGGCTGGAGTTAATAAAGGATTATGATTGTGATATCTTATACCACCCAGGCAAAGCGAATGTTGTAGCCGACGCCTTAAGCAGAAAGGGTCGGGAGAAGTTGATGATGCTGACAACACAGGAAGAATTGATTTCAGCAATGGAAAAGCTAGAATTGGAAGTAGGATGTCCAATGGAGACTGACGAGAAACTGTTCCAGATGCAGGCTGGTACAACTTTATTGGATAAGATTAAGGAAGCTCAAATACTAGATAAGGAATGTGAGGAAGTAAAGAAAAAGATATCTGAAGGGACTGAACTTAGATTTAAAGTGGACAGTGAAGGATTGCTGAGGTTTGAAAGTAGAGTTTGGGTACCGCCAATACCAGAAATCAAGGAGGACATTCTGAGCGAGGCTCATAGTTCGAGGTATTCCATTCACCCTGGAAGTACCAAGATGTATCAGGATTTACGACAACACTTTTGGTGGCCAAATATGAAGAAAGACGTTGCCGATTGTGTTGCCAAGTGTCTGACTTGCCAAAGGGTTAAGGCAGAACACCAAAGACCAAGTGGTTTGTTACAACCTTTAGAAATCCCAGAATGAAAATGGGAACATATTACAATGGATTTTGTTGTTGGCCTTCCGACGACCTAGAAAGGCTATGACGCGGTATGGGTTATCGTCGACCGATTAACGTAATCCGCAAACTTTCTTCTAATCAAAATCAGATTTAACCTCGAAAAATTGGCAAAGTTATATGTAAAAGAGATTATTTCGAGGCACGGGGTGCCAGTGTCAACTATTTCTGACCGTGATCCACGCTTCACATCGAATTTCTAGAAGCGACTGCAAGAATGCATGGGAACACAGTTGAGGATGAGCATCGCTTATCACCCTCAGACTGACGGGAAAAGTGAAAGGACAATCCAGACCTTAGAGGATATGTTGAGAGCCTGTATCATGGATTTTAAAGGCAATTGGGATGATCATTTATCGCTTGTAGAATTCGGTTATAATAATAGTTACCACGCTAGTATTGGTATGTCGCCTTACGAAGCGTTGTACGGTAGAAAGTGCAGAACTCCACTGTAATGGGATGAAGTTGGTGAAAGACAATTGCTAGGACCAGAGTTAGTCCAACAAACGGCAGAAATAGTTAAAGTAATTCGTACAAGATTAGTAGCGGCTCAGGATAGGCAGAAGAAATACGCTGATCCACACCGCAAGAATGTAGAGTTTGAATCGGGTAGTTTTGTATTTTTGAAGGTCTCTCCTTGGAAGGGAAAGATCAGATTTAGTAAGAAGGGAAAATTGAGCCCGAGGTTCATTGGACCCTTTGAAGTACTCCGAAGAATTGGAGAAGTAGCCTATGAGGTAGCTTTACCTCCGGCACTGGAGCATGTCCACAATGTCTTCCACATGTCGGTATTACGACGTTATAAACCCGATTACAAACATGTGATCGAATATGAACCCCTACAATTTGAGAAAGATTTATCCTACGAAGAAGTTCCTGCTCAGATTGTTGACAGAAAAGAACAAGTTCTCAAGAACAAGGTAATACCTTCTGTTAAGGTAATTTGGAAGAACAACAACGTTGAAGAAGCTACGTGGGAACTCGAAGAGAATATAATGAAGAATTATCCACAATTATTTTCTTGAATAGGTGAACGTGATTCTGGGGACAGAATCCTTTTAAGGGGGAAAAGATGTGACAAACGAGAGTTTTGCAAAGTTGTTTGAATATTTATTGAAATAAATAAATATTGATAATTTTGTAAAGTTGTTTTGAATATTTATTGAAATAAATAAATATTGAGAATTTTGCAAAGTTGTTTTGAATATTTATTGAAATAAATAAATATTTTGGTTATGAGAATGTGATGGAACGATATTATTAATTGAACCGCGATTCTGAGGACATAATCCTTTTAAGGGGGAAAAGATGTGACGAACGAGAATTTTGTAAAGTTATTTGAATATTTATGGAGATAAATAAATATTTTTAATGATTTAATTATTGAATTAAATAATTAATTCATGAATTTGTGGTAGATTAATTTAATTATATGTGTGACATTAATTAAATTAATATGTATTAATTTAATAGTTCAAAGAATATATTTAATGGAGTTTATTTGATTAATTGAATTAATTAAATAAGCATAAGTTACTTTAGTTAATTTAATAATTAATTAATGAATTGACATAATTAATAAATAAAAATATTAATTATGTGACAATATGATTTAATGTAAAATTTATTATATTATATTTAATTAATTTAAATAAAATTGATTGGTTAATAAAAGTGTTACAATTAACTATATACTAAACTAGTTAATTAAAATAAATGAAAAAGGAATTAAGGGTGTAGCCAAACAAGGCCTTAAGGGGAGTTAGTCCGTTTGTGATACAACGGATATATTATATATACGTATATTATTCTGTTAAATAGAATTGTTTTCATTTTGTTCAAAGTCAGAGAAAGAAAAAAAAACTTAGAAATTTTCAGAGAGAAGAAGAAGAAGAGAGAAAGAGATTTGAGGAATCCTGAGTGTTGTATTAGATTTATCTTCATACTAACAAAGGGTAATCTTTTTTCAAAGTTTTTCATATACGTATTCTAAAGTATGTGAAAATTTGGGTTTCCCAATTGGGTTATGATATGGCTTTATCTGTATGGGTATGTGATTATAACATGTTTTCTAACGTATATACATGTTTTAAAGTAATCAATTTTATATAATTTGGCCTTAATTGATTTTTCAAAAAGTTACAGAGTTTTCTACGATGTTGTAAAATTTCTCTGTCAGTACTTATTTTTGGGAAATTAAAGTGTGAGGTTATTATATATGTGACCGTATATGTTAGTATTATGTGTTGGATCATGTATCCATGATTTACACTGATCACACCAAATAACTTTGTTAATAAATGGGTTTGATGAAATTACAGAGTATTGAATATGGGTGAATACCCATATGGGTTAAATTAATGATTGAATCATATGTTTATATTTAAATTGATACATGAATATGATTGTATATGTTAAAACAAAGAAAATAGAATTGAAATGAATGGATTCGGTCTAGTAACGAATCCGTAAGGAGATTTTTATGTTTTTCATTAAACTCTTGAAAGTTATGAAGAACAGTGAATTTGATGATGTTAATTCGTATAATTTTATGTGTTAAAATGTTAAGAATGTGTTAGAAGTGTTATATAATGTTCCTATGAAGTTTATACTTCACGGGTAACACTACAAATCATTATATTGGTGTAAAATTGGAGAAAATGGCCAAATTCTGTGTTCGTTCGCGAACTTCAGATTCTGAGTTTCCGCAGCCGCGCGGCCGCGCCGGGTGCAAGGCTAAACGGCGCGCGGCCGCGCCTGTCCGAAAATTTTGAAAAAAATTGCTAAGTGTTGGAAAATTTTGAAATGTGTTTTGAGTCTAATGAATATGAACACATGTTGTATAAATATGATAAAATATTGATATGAGTTTAATAATTTATGTTATGTGATTAATTAATAAATTAATTACTTAACTTAAATTATTATTTGTAAAGGTTAAATAATGTGGTATAAATATGAAGACATTATTTTAAGTCTAATAAATATGAAGGCATGTGATGTAAGTAATAAGTTACTAATACAAGTTAATAACTTAAGTTATTTAATTAATTAACAAGTTAATTAATCAACGTAAACCATTATTTGAAAAACCTAATAATGAGTTTGAAGAATATTATTGTAAATCAATAATCATATCGAACTTGTGATTAATTGATATTGTGAATGTATTGATAGGTAAGAGTAATTAAAGAAGTGAGAAATAATTGTAGCTTGTGCACGAGGCAAGTTTTCTATCCCTAACTTATTATTATTGTTGGGCAAGTTTCCTAAACTAAACTCTTTAAATTAAGCAATTGCTATGCTTAATTACTATTGTTGAGTAAATTTTTACTCTTGAATATCCAAGTTTAGAATTTTACATGAGATGCCATTATTCTTTTAAAAGTATCATTTAAGTGTACAATACTTATTCGATTGTATACCTTGAGAAGTTAATATTCAATTTGAATATCATTTATTGAGTTATCCAAACCAACTTTATTTGGTGCGGATGCTGATGTCAAACTGAGAAGAACAACCCAAATATAGGGGATTAATGAAGATGCTTTAAGCGTTAAGATAATGTGCACAGTATCAGTATGAAGGGCTGATCTTCCTAAGTACGAGAAGTAAATTCTATAGTCTTATGACTGTTAAAGGTTGGAAAGGTTAATATACTTGACAACCTAAGACTCGATTCAAGGTCTTAATGACCCTCAGAAGTAATTTGACTCTCGATTAATATTCTTGATTCAAAAGTTGAGAAGTAATTTGACTCTTGATTAATATTCTTGATTCAAATGTTGAGCTTTCTGTTATTCAGAATTCTTTCACTCGCATGTTATTATTATGTCATATTTTTATACTTGCAGGCATTCGTGCTCACTCTTGCATAATAACATTGCAGCTAATAATGAACGAAGTGATGTACGTTCTAGTAGCAAGGGCAAAGGAAAAGTTAACAAGTGATGAAGACTTGTGTTGTCATGAATAATGTTAAAGTTCAAGACTTATGTGTGATGATTTAAGACTTATTTATTTACGTTTCCGCAACAGAGATTTAAGGTTAAGTTTAACCTGGGATTTATGATGTATTATTATTTCAGATGATGTAAGATGATGATTTATTTATCTAATAAATGAATTTCATTATTTATGGGTAGATAGTTGTATGATATTGGAACAGTGAACACCAAATCCTGTGGAAATTAAGATACCGGATTTGGGGGTGTCACACTAATTCAATCCCAAACAAGCAATTTTCTAGTAATTAGAGATAAATCTTTGATAGCTTTACTTGTTTATGTCGATAGATTGTGTTCCAATGGAATTGATGAGTCAATTTGAATGCGTGAGCCGATGTTATCCAATCCGTGTGTGAGATGGAGGTGAGAGATTGGAATGGTGAGTTTAGATGAAAAGAGGTTAGAGATTGATTTTGATTTGGGAAGGGATTTCTGGATGTCATGAGGTTTAGGTAGAGATTTTTTTTAGATTTGGCTTCGAAGAGAAGAGGTTGGGATGTTGTGGGTTAGAGGAGAAAAAGGCTTGAGTTATCTTTAAGCATTGTCGGGCAGGGACTGAGGTTACATTGGAGCGCTATATGCGCTGCCTTTTAGCTTGAATAGGCGCTGGCAATCAGGGAACTTCACTTCAAGGCTACTATTGCAGTGCTCTAGGCACTAGGATTTGAGCATGTTGAACACACTATGCGCTAGGAGGAAGGAGATGGCAATTGCTGTAGCGCTTTAGGCGCTGGTTTTAGGGTTTGCTGAGCGCACTAAGCACTATAAGGCATGGAGTGGATGTCGAGCAAGCGCTCTAGGCGCTGGAGTTTTTGCTTGTGGAGTGTACTAAGTGCTGTAATGCAGGGAGTTGTGTTTTTTCCTGGATTTCCGCTTCCAGACTCCTGTATGTTGTTCCCTACGATCAAATAAACCCTTATTAAATCTTAATTTGCTGATAGCTTTTTAATTGCTGCAAAAACTGAAAGTAGTATGCATACAAGCCAATCATGTATGATGATAAAGCATATACTTTGTAAACAATCTTATTTATTTATTAATAAAAGTATTCATTTATTAAAGGCACTTAATTATGTACATGATATTATTTTTATAATATGTAAATAACCCATAGTTTTAAGCAATACTTTTAGAATCATGATGTTGATCATGCTAATGAGATCTAAATTCTTAAAAAGCTTAAAACTAAAATAGTTTCAGTCGTTGGATTACTAAAAAGAGGATTAGTAAATCCGGATAGATTGGTACATATGTTGCTTTCTCATTGGATGAGGATGATTGATCTCATGATCATTTGTGTAGAGACACTAAAGCAAGTATGTAGGTGCTTATTGGAGAATAAGTACACTGTACGTGACTCGCTAAGGAATATATAATGGAGTTTTACTCGCCTGTCAATAGAAATTCCTAATGTGATAGTAGTACAAGTGATCCTCAGACTTGAGATCATCATTGTATCTTGTGTGTAATGAATTATACTTTGACTTATTTCTTATGAACCTTAGGGTATATCAAAGGGTATATTTGGGTGTAATAAGTTACATATAGAGATAATAAATGATCAATAAAGAATCTACCGCTTCTAGTAAAAGAAGAGATATGTTCTATGTGATTCGTTAAATGACAACCCAGTAGTCCTTGCCCAAGGCAGAATGAAATTAGAAAGGAGTTTCTAATTTGCATTATTTGGAATTTTAGATTTTCTAATCGAAATACATATAATTAAATATAATAAGACTTGACAATAATTCCATGTCTTATTTTTAATTGGGACACTGTATGGTGGAAGGATTGAATTGCACGGTAACTATTAACTCAAATGTTCTTTTATGATTAATGTTGAAATCTATATTATCTGGAAAGTCGTTGATCGCTAGGAAAGCTTATCCCTATTGTAGAATAAATATTATTTATTTAAATAGATTATTAGTCTATTTATTTATTTAAATAAGATTAGAATTGTTCTAATTGAGTTATTCACAACCGATTTAATATGGAGAACCTAAAGGGTCACACCATAAAAAGACGAATAATTATTTAAGAAGGTAATGACATAATCGCAATAATATATTAAGTGTAATTAATTTAATCTATGGTGATAGAATAAATTAAATAGCTTAATGTTTATTATTTAATATTTTGGAAATATTGAATATAAATTAATAAGAGGAGTCTTATTAATATTATTACAATTATTATTATTTTAATTTCTAAAGGATTTTAGGAATTAATTTAGTACTAGTACTCTCATTTATTCTTAATAAGATTAGGAGACAAATTAATTAAAGGAGTTTAATTAATTATTCCTAATGTGTTGGGAAGCCAAATTAATTAAAGGAGTTTAATTAATTAAATGAAACCCAATTTTTAATTGGATTAGAAGGGTTGACCAATATCTATATAAGAGGAGTCTTATGTTAAATATCAGTTGATGCAATTCTAATTGTTGGAGAGTACTCCTTTTTTATATAGAATAAAAAACTAGGGTTTAGTCAACCACCCTCCTTCTTGAGCAATTCCTCTTTCTTAGTGGATCACCTCTAGAGGCCAAACACTTGGGTGGCTAACGTTGATCAAAGGAAGCAATCAATCCCTGAGATTCAAGGAGATAACGAAGAACAAGGAGTTGAACTTGTACCTGTGGAAACTTAGTTCTATAAGTGTATAAATCTAATCTCCTTCAATTTCTTTTTAATTAATAATTGTGCATAAAGGACGATCCGGGTAATTGGTTTGTGGAAATTTTTTTAAACTCTGATATACCATATTTTCGCTAATTTTGCAGTTTGATTACGCCACGATTCTATGAATCTTACAAACCTAACAGCAGCATCAGAGCCAATCCTTTATGTGAGTTATTAATTGTTTAGATTTGATATATATATACTAATATGTGTTTTGAACAATTTAATTGGGCATAATAGTTAGCTAGGAATTTTGTTTTTTTTAGAAAACTATTAAATTCGCGAACCAGGAAAACGGACACTGCCTAGCGGCGCTACAGCGTCGGTCACAAGCCTTGCAGCAACGCCGCAACGCCGACTCCGTGTTCCTGAAGGTGACATGGCACTGAAGTGCCAGCTCCGTGTCTCAATTTTTGATGATGTGGCGCGGAAGCGCCTGATGCTAGTTCACTAGCAGCGCTGCAGCGCCACCCCACCAGAAAAAAAACTATTTTTTTAAGAGAAAATGTTTATTTTATTTAAAAATTAAAATTAAAGGTTTTTTTTTATAATTCCATATTAATAAAGGAGTTTATTAGATTTAGAATTGGATTAAAATAAAGATATTTATTTTAATTAGAATTGGATTTCATGTTAACTAATTAGAGTTGGAATTGAATTCCATGATAACTAATTAGAGTTGAAATTGGTTTTCGAAACTAACTGGGAATGCCCATTAAAATGATATCAATGTATATATTAAATGTCTTATTTATTAATGCATATAGTGATATGTATGAAAACAAATGGTGCCGATTATAGACTATTGACCAATGTGATTGAATTTTATTTTAGTTGAATGCTTGAATGAATGTGTTTTATTAAATGGGGTTTGCGTACCTCGTCTTCTCTAATTTTTCTTGATGTAAAATTCTATCTCCCTCCTAGGTACTTCCCATTGACTGCTGACCAAGGTTTTTATTTAAATTAAATATTTTATGTAATAGGACTAGTTAGAATTATCTTGAAGAATTGGAGACCAAGGAGCAAAGAGCACTTGAAGACCCGTTTGTAATGGAGCTCGGGTTTAAATGTAATAGTTATGTTTAAATTTAATTATTGCACTCCTAGGTTTGACCTTTTGGTTCACTTGGTGACTTTAGTAAACCAAACTAGAATAAAAAGTCCATAATCAATCCGGGTAGAATATAGTATTCTATAAGTGCATGCTAGTATTATATATATTATATTTAATGCAACCATGCTTCGCATGTTTTAATAAAATGACGAGTATTATATACACACACACACACACACACATATATATATATATATATATATATATTTATTTATGTGTGTGTGTGTGTATGTGCGCTAAACAAGATTACACTAATAATAGCAAACCCCTCAAAGAAATTATTTTAAGTCTAAAGCATTCAAAGATATTTGGAATATCGAACGTCGCCTTCTAACATGATAAAATCAATAGAGTATTAAATATTTAATATGAGTTTGTTGTGCAAACACAAGTCCAGTATTAAGTATTTAAGATGTTAATTTAATCACATTTGATGCTTATAAAGAAAATTGAACAATATTATTTTGTTGTGCTACACACCAGGATAATATTTTTTTTTGAATATATGGAAGTGCTAGGTTGGACTTAACTCAGATAATTTTGATTCGGATGTGCAACCAGTTGATCAAAATAATCTGAGATGCAAAATAAAAGGAGTTACATGTGGATGTAATTGACAAAGAGTTGTCTACCTATTTACTTATATATAGTTTGTTGTCTACCTGTGGAGCCCGGGTTTAAATGTAGTAGTTATGTTTAAATTTAATTCTTGCACTCCTAGGTTTGACCTTTTAATTCACTTGGTGGCTCTAGTGAACAAAACTAGAATAAAAAGTTCAAAATTAATCCAAGTAGAATATAGTATTCTATAAGTGCATGCTAGTATTATATATATATATATATATATATATATATATATATATATATAATATTTTATGCAAACATGCTTGGCATGTTTTAGTAAAAAGACGCATATTATATATATATATATATATATATATATATATATATATGTATGTGTGTGTGTGTGTGTGTGTGTGTGTGTTTGTGTGTGTGTGTGTATAAAAGGTTTATGTTATTTAAAAATTAAAATTAAAGGTTTTTTTTGTAATTTCATATTAATAAAGGAGTTTATTAGATTTAAAATTGGATTAAAATAAAGATGTTTATTTTAATTAGAATTGGATTTCATGTTAACTAATTAGAGTTGGAATTAGATTCTATGATAACTAATTAGAGTTGAAATTGATTTTCGAAACTAACTACGAATGCCCATCAAAATGATATCAATGTACATATTAAATGTCTTATTTATTGATGCATATAGTGATATGTATGAAAATAAATGGGGTCGATTATGGACTATTGACCAATGTGATTGGATTTTATTTTAGTTGAATGCTTGAATGAATGTGTTTTATTAAATGGGATTTGCATACCTCGTCTTCTCTAATTTTTCTTGATGTAAAATTCTATCTCCCTCCTATGTACTTCCCCTTGACTGCTGATCAAGGTTTCTATTTAAATTAAATATTTTATGTAATAGGACTAGTTAGAATTATCTTGAAGAATTGGAAACCAAGGAACAAAGAGCACTTGAAGACCCGTTTGTAATGGAGCTCGGGTTTAAATGTAATAGTTATGTTTAAATTTAATTATTGCACTCCTAGGTTTGACCTTTTGGTTCACTTGATGGCTCTAGTGAACCAAACTAGAATAAAAAGTCCATAATCAATCCGGATAGAATATAGTATTCTATAAGTGCATGCTAGTATTATATATATTATATTTAATGCAACCATGCTTCGTTTGTTTTAATAAAATGACGAGTATTATATATATATATATATATATATATATATATATATTTATGTGTGTGTGTGTGTGTGTGTGTGCATGCGCGCTAAACAAGATTAGACTAATAATAATAAGCCCCTCAAAGAAATTATTTTAAGTCTAAAGTGTTCAAAGATATTTGGAATATCAAACGTCGCCTTCTAGCATGATAAAATTAATAGAGTACTAAATATTTAATATGAGTTTGTTGTGCAAACACAAGTCCAGTATTAAGTACTTAAGATGTTAATTTAATCACATTTGATGCTTATAAAGAAAATTGAACAATATTGTTTTGTTGTGCTACACACAAGGACAATATTTTTCTTTTTTGAATATATGGAAGTGCTAGGTTGGACTTAGCTTAGATAATTTTGATTCGGATGTGCAACCACTTGATGAAAATAATCTGAGAGGCAAAATAAAAGTAGTTACATGTTGATGTAATTGACAAAGAGTTGTCTACCTATTTACTTATATATAGTTTGTTGTCTACCTACAGAGCCCAGGTTTAAATGTAATAGTTATGTTTAAATTTAATTCTTGCACTCCTAGGTTTGACCTTTTGGTTCACTTGGTGGTTCTAGTGAACCAAGCTAGAATAAAAAGTTCAAAATCAATCCTAGTAGAATATAGTATTCTATAAATGCAGGCTAGTATTATATATATATATATATATATTATTTTATGTAAACATGCTTCGCATGTTTTAGTAAAATGATGCGTATTATATATATATATATATAAATATATTTATATATATATATATATATATATGTTTGTGTGTGTGTGTGTATGTGCATGCGCGCTAAACAAGATGAGACTAATAATAACAAACCACTCAAAGAAATTATTTTAAGTCTAAAGCGTTCAAAGATATTTGGAATATCGAACGTCGCTTTCTAGCATGATAAAATTAATAGAGTATTAAATATTTAATATGAGTTTGTTGTGCACACACAAGGCAAATATTAAGTATTTAAGATGTTAATTTAATCACATTTGATGCTTATAAAAAAAATTGAACAATATTATTTTGTTGTGCTACACACAAGGATAATATTTTTCTTTTTTAAATATATAGAAGTGCTAGGTTGGACTTAACTTATATAATTTTGATTCGGATGTGCAACCACTTGATCAAAATAATCTGAGAGACAAAATAAAAGGAGTTGCATGTTGATGTCATTGACAAAGAGTTGTGTACCTATTTACTTATATATAGTTTTGTTGTCTACCTATGGAGCCCGGGTTTAAATATAATAGTTATGTTTAAATTTAATTATTGCACTTCTAGGTTTGACCTTTTGGTTCACTTGGTGGCTATAGTTGATGAGTTGGTTTTATACCTACGAATCGATGTCCGTTATAGCTTTATTCTTGGCTACTTCAAGTAGTTTTAGTATCGTTTTACCTTGTTTTTGTAATGATGATTACAGGAGACGGAACGGATAGGAACAGGACTTCAAGAGCAAGAACTTCAGCATAAATGGTTTGAGGACCCGCTGGGGTGGATTTTTGTAGAGCAAATACCCGCTGGGGCAGAAAGCGACTCGGCTGGATAGTAGGAACACCCGTCGGGGGGAGTGTGTCAAGGTATACAGACCCGCAGGGGCGGGTAGGCGCGTCTGATGAAGAGTTTTCCTTGTTCGAATAGGACTTTGACGAAAAGATAAGCTATGAGTAGGGCTAGAATAAGAGGTTATAAAAAGGTCAAAGAGGAGCATATATCATATATACTTAGCCTTACACAAGCTCTAGATTGGAGATTGACTCTTGAAGGGAATTGAAGCATAGTTGAAGCACGAAGAACACAAGGAGCATGAAGAAGAGCGGTGAACCAATTGTAGAGTTTATTTTCTCTCTTTCTCTATATCTTGTATTCAGAATGCTTGATATGTGACGCCCCCAGAATAGGTCCATTCAACCCAACCCATTCTGAGTCGCCAAATACATGGTATAGAATTCAAATACAAACTTTATATCATACGATCGTGCAAAATACGACCACACAACTGTGAGTCTCAGTACAAATATGTAGAAAATATTAAGATTCAAACTAAGTCCTCATTACAATTATTATCACACTATTTATCAGAAATAGTGAGGACTACTACTGCTCTAACTCGGACCATCACTCTGTCCCCCGACTAGTCCCCGCAACATTCTCATTTCCTGAAGAGGACAACAGATGAAAAGGGTGAGCTCAACTAGCCCAGTAAAGAATATTATGACTAAGATAATGAAAAATAAATTATCGTTAGCCTTCAACAGTTCAGATAAAATATTATTGATAACATGTTTTAGATCAATATTCGCAGCGGAAATAACCGTTCATCATCAATATTTTATCCCTGTAACATCAATCAATATTCATCTCATCAAATATTCATCTTTGCACTACAGGCCAAAGATATTCATTTGTATCATCAGTGGTCATATTCAACACCTGTCATCTTTGCACTACAGGCCAAAGATATTCATCAGGTAATCATTCATCTTTGCTCTACAGGCCAAAGATATTCATCAAGTAATCATTCATCTTTTAGGACTGAGGATAATGAAAAACATTTAAAAAAAACGAATCCAGTGAGATAAAAGACAAAGACTAAGGATTCGTATTTCAATATATCCAATTCAAAAATACCTCGTAATAATCAATTATGGAGCAAAATTCAAGAATAGAGCTCAAAACTTGGATACAATCAAAGATAGTAACCTTAACAGACAATTTGGACAAATAGAAGAAAAATAAATTTTCCCGTGAATAGTGCCGTATACGTGAATAGTAATCCCGACGGAAAAAGTAAGAATTTCAACATAAAATCCATGACAATATTTTTGTATAATGATATTGAGAAGAATAACATCATTTACAAAAGAAATAACATCCCTTACCTCAAAAAGATAGTACCTCTGACTGGAATATCGGATATAATACCGAAAAAAACTTGCGCTGAATACTAATAATCAAAGTATTGAAATACTCACAAAAATACGCTCGATATTATAGAGAGAGAAAACTTCTGATTCTGGTGTGATTTTCAATTCTAACCTAAGCACCCTATTTATAGGAAAAGCTTAGGATGCCAAAGGAGACTAAAATAATAAAATAATATTATTTTTTCTTAGCCGCCGGCTGCTCCAAAAATTCTGATTTTTCAACCAAAAGTGGGTCCCACCCTTTATTAAAAAAAATATTTATTTTCTGAAACTTCAATAATTCATAACAAATAGCCCCTTTGTCAGAAAAATACAAATGATGTGTCCTTCTATAGGAAATTTAATTCTCTACAACTTTGCAGAAGAAAGTTTTTCCAAATTCCAAACATAAATTATCCGAAATCCAAAAACAGATGATTTCTCACACCAAAATATTGATAAAAACACATCAGCACTAATTCCTTCTTTAATATCCACAAAATAAATATTTCCTTATCATATAAATCAATAATTAATTATTCACAAATAATATTATAGAACTACAATATTAACAACCAGGTCGTTCCCAGGACAGAGGGGGCCTTCCGATAAGGACTTCTCCTTACTGGCGCGCAATTAAATAACCCCTCCTAGACAGAACTTCCTTAGACATTGTCAATAATGCTATCTAATAATATTATTCAAATAATATGAATTATTGAGTTGATAACGTGAAATACTGTGCAACGACAATTATTGAATCAATACTACAAAATATCAACTGTAGCCATTATTGAATCAATCATAAAAAAATAGCAACGTGGCAATTATTGAGTCAATAAAATATCAATGCAGCAATTATTGAGTCAATAATATAAAATATCAACGTAGCAATTATTGAGTCAATAATATAAAATATTGAACAGTAATTACTGTAACAATAATTGAGTAGGCTTCTCACGTAAGACTCAATAATTCGAAATACTGTGCAATACCGTGTGCTACTATGCAACACCGTGTATCACTGTATTTTAACCACCGGGTATTTCAACAGTACTAACGGTAACAACCACGCCGTTATCTTGTAAAAAGTTATTTCTGTCGCTTTCTATATCCGACAGTTATTCCGTTGTGGGGGCCCACAAATAGCTGCGCCGTCGTACGAATATTCCCCGACAACAAGAATATTCCACGACCAAACGAATATTCCCCGACAACAAGAATATTTTATAACCACTTGCTCATTTTAAAAATATTTGCACATTTCACCCATAACTTTCATATTTATCAAAACAACCCCTTACTGTTCAAAATAATATATAAAGAAAACTAAATCTTTATTCATAAAAGTTGGGGTCTTACATGATACTTCATGGATTATGGATTTTAATTCATTTAAGATGAACTAATTTTCTATTTAAGCCTATAACAGATCTTATTATGTAACGGAGGATTGAATTGCTTTCAATTTAGTTTATGAATATTATTTCCAGGTTATTTACTATGTGTTGTGCATAACTAATATAGTTGCTTGATCACCAATTATCTGTTATCTCATATAAACTCGAGAGATGATATATGAGATTAGAACTGGCCATAGTAATATATGTTTGTGATTTCTACCATAGTTAGGATTCATAATTCATGTATAGGATAGAGATATCTATGCATCATACGTAATCTTAAGAGAACTTGATAATAAACCTTTTTCAATTATAATTCACATAGAGATATGGTGAGTTTGTTAATTAAGGTGTCCTGTTTAATTCTATCATTTGTTAATTTGAGTGAGTATGGATGTAATGCATTGAGAGATGATTATATATGCTTTTGTGTTCTTGATTAATAATGTGGAGTAATTAATATAAACTGAAGGAAAGTATATTATCAGAAGTGAAGTAATAGGTGAAGTTGTAGGCTTAATTCTACAAAACTTGTTAAAATCTTGAATTAGTGTAAATTTTGGTCTAAGTAGTAGTTTATTATAAAAATCATCAGTTAATCATTAGTTTAATAAAGTTGAAATAAAATAAAAATGGTACTTGTTTGAATAAATTGGAATTATTGTCTCTGTGGGTACGATACTTGATTTTATCATTATATTATATGTTGACCACGTATACTTGCGTGTTGTGGGTATAGATTTTATCCAACAAATTTTTGGCGTCATTGCTGGGGACAGTAATTGCGTTTATTACTTACAATATAGTTTAATTAGATCAGTTTTAGTTAAACATTTATATATATATATTTTTATTCTTATTTTTTTTGTTTGATTGGTTATTTCAGGTACGCTCGAGTAGTGATTGCAAACTCGATCACAGAAACCAGAGTTGTTGCCTTACGAGGACGACATCGACAAGCGATTTCAGCGGTTGAGCAAGTGGATACAGAAAACTCGAGAAGAACTTGAAACACCCAACGAAAACATAACTGCAGAGGAAGATAAACCACTGAAGGATTATGCTACCCCAAGGATTACTGAAATTCAGTCAAGTATCACTAGGCTAGTGATTAATGCTAATAACTTTGAGATTAAGCCTGGAACAATACAGATGGTGCAAAATAATTGCCAGTTTGGGGGTCTTCCGAATGATGACCCGAACGAGTACATCGTTAGTGTCATAGAAATCTGCGACACCTTCAAGTGCAAAGGGGTGTCAGATGATGTGATCAGATTGAGATTATTTTCGTTCACACTCAGAGACAAGGCGAAGGGTTGGCTCCATTCTCTACCACCGGGGTCAATCACCACATGGAACGATTTGGCGCAAAAATTTCTGGCTAAGTTCTTCCCTCCTTCAAAGACACATAAATTGAACACATAGATATCTTCATTTGTACAGCTACAAGGGGAGCCACTATATGAAGCATGGGAAAGGTACAAGAAGTTTTTGAGAAAATGTCCACACCACGGATTCCCGCATTTGATGCAGATGAATACATTTTACAACGGGTTAGGGAGTCATATACGTGTAACAGATGATTTTTTTTTTTTTTTTTTTTGTGATTCTGGGGACAGAATCCTTTTAAGGAGGGAAGATTGTAACGAATGAGATTTTATATATTAATTTTAAATATTTATTGAATTAAATAAATATTTGATTTGATTTATTTATTGAGTTAAATAAATAAATTATTTGATTATTGTGGAGTAATTTAATTAAGTGTTATATATTAATTAAATGAATATTTAATATTTAATTTAATTGATGTATATTGATTTTATGGAATAGTTCTAATTTAATTGAAATAATTAAATTAGATGAAGTTTATGTGATAATTGTTACATGAAATTATAATTAGCGAGTATATATAAATTGTTATGTGGTATTTTTATGTGGTTAATTGATGTTAGCTTTTATTAATTAAATTAGTATGTTAAAGATTTAATTAATTAAAGTGTAACGTTAAGAATATGTGTTAAATGATTTATTAAAAGAATAAAAAGGGATTTTAAATTAGTTTTACCCAAACAAGGCCCTTAAAACTTTTTTTTAAAAGGTTTTATCAAACAAGGCCCTTACTTTTGTTTTAATCATGTCTTACCAAACAAGGCCTTCATTATTAAATAATCTGTTTTTAAAATTAAAGGGAATTTTCCAAACAAAGCCTTATGGCTTTGGTTTTCAAAAATTTTGTATCTGCTATGTATTAAGTAGAGATATAATTATTTGACAGTTATGTATTATATAATTATGTTTTATATTATATACATATATCAGTTATGTATATTTTATATTACGTTAGTTAAAGTTAAGTTAGTCAATGTTAGAAGTAGAGAAGAAAATACAGAGAGAAAAGAGATAGTTAGAGAGAATACAGAGAAAGAGTGAGAGAAGAAGAAGACAAAGAAAGGAAAAGTTTGAGAAATCAAAGCAATCAACTTCATCTTCTTCCCAATTTTTTTAATTATGTTTTCTTTATGTTCTTCATGAAATTTAGTTCTCTGTTAAGGAGTTCTTATAAAAATTGTATAAACAGGATTTATATATATATATATATATATATATATATATATATATATTATGTTTATAGCTTGCTTTTAGATAAATCTCATGCTTAATTAAGTTGTTAATTCGTAGATACAAGAAGAACACGAGAGATTCATGTTCATCAAGAATCACAGTAAAGTATGTTGAAAAATTATATAGTTTTTTTTTTTAAAATCAAAAGTTTATGTTTGATTGTTCATTTTTGTTTAAATTAATTGTAGATGATGATAGCATGTTTAAAATTTATTTACTATGCTTGAAATTGTGTGAATTGGTTTAAAAACAAAAGTTCAGTGTTCAATTTCATTAAGAACACTTAACAACGGCTTTTCTTCAAAAATTATGAAATTGAGTTTTTGATTATGTGTTTTAATGGTTAAATGTGTTAAAACATGTTAGAAACTTTAATATTATGTTTCGGTAAAGTTTTAAGTGTAATTGGTTGGCTAAATTCGAAACTCGATGTAGAAAAATAAGCCAAATTGACTTTTTCTCTGCAAAGTTCGCGAATCTGTTTGCTGACGCTGCAAGGGGCCTGCCCCGACGGACCTATCAAGGTTAAAAACCCAGCCTCGGCAGGGGGGTTGCTGAAAATAATTTTTTTTTAAATCTTGTGTACTTTTGTTTAGATCATGAAAGCTAACCTAATGTGATTATGTGATAACATGTTAGACATACATTAAAATGCTAAATGAATATTAATATATTATATTAATAAAATATAATATATAATTATAATTTGAATAATTATAGATAAAGTAAAGGTTTAATTTAAATTATAATTTTGTTAAATTATAATTAATCTTATTTGATTAGTTTTAATCAAGTAAATGTTAATTTAAATTGTAATATGCTTAATTATAATTTAATAAATGCATGTTGATTAATTATAAATTATAATTAATTAATTAATTAATATATGATGTAATTATAATTTGATTAATTATAATTGAAGTGAATGTTTAAATTGAATTATAATTTGTTTAATTATAACTTAATTAATATGAAGTACATAATTATTATTTGATTAATTATGTGAATGTGTAACTATGTGGTGTGATTAATTATGTGATAATTAATTATTAACTTGATAATTATATAAGTATTAGTTAACCTAGATGGGTTAACTAATTTAGATTATTATGGTTAAATATATATATGTAGGAAGTGTTGAAGAACATGAGTTGTAACTGTAGCTTACACTTGAGGCAAGTTTTCTAAAATCAAACTTGTTATTGTTATACAAATGTTTTAAATTCAAATATTTATTGAATTTGAGATTGTCCTTTTATTTATGCAATGGACAAATACTTATTTAAAGTTCATGATTTAATTAAAGTGACCTTGACTTAATTTTTCAAGTAAGGTTTATCTTATCTTTCGTATGTTTTAAGTTAAAATTCTAAAGCATAAGTTATTTCATAATTCGTTATTATTGGATTATTCTTAATTATTGTGAGTTGATTCAACTACTCCTTAGTTGATGGTAGTTGAAACTCCAAATTTTCTTTTAGCTATCCAAACCAAACTTTCTTTGGTGCGGACTCATATTAAATACTGAGATGAACAACCCTATTTATTAGGGGAGGTTACTATGCAAAAGCGTTAAATATTTGTGCACAATACATGGTACGAAGGGCTGATCCCCCTAAGTACGAGTTGAGAGTCCATAGTCTAAATGACTGTTAAAAGTTTTAAATATAATGTTATAACATAGGACAAAGTTCAAGGTCTTACGACCCTCAGATGTTTCAATATTCAAAATTCCAAATATTGATGAAAGAATTATTATTCAATTCTTTATTGTTGATGAAAGTAAAGTTATTCAAATCTTTTGAAGTTATTCAATTATTTCATATTATTGTGGTATTCCATGTGAGCTTTGTTTGCTCACTCTTTCATATTTAATAATCCCTTGCGGTTAAAGCCGAGAACGTTGACGTACCCGTCAACGAGTAAAGGGAAAGACAAGATGAACAAGTGAAGACTTGTTATCTTTTTATTTTGATTGTAATAAGACTTTATGTTATGTTTTTATTTCCGCATTATTATTTATGTTAAGGTTAGATTAATCCTTGAGATATTTTGGACAAAGTTGTAATCCTTTTTACAAGGAAGATTTTTATTTAATTATAAGGTTGTAATTTATTTTGCATTCCTTATTATTGGGTAAATGTATGTTTTATTAGAAAGTGAAAACCAAATCGTGGGGAAACGAAGTACCCAGATTTGGGGGTACCACAATACGGACCAGCATCGATGCAGCCTCGGGTGGAGCTTTTCTAGGAAAGAAATTTGAGTAGGCATGGAACTTGATAGACACAATGGCTGCAAACAACTATCCGTGGCCGACTGAGATAATGACTCAACCCAAAGCAACATGTATTTTGGAAGTGGACACTGTAACAGCTCTATCAACACAAATAGTAGCATTATCAAAAAAGATGGATGCCATGTCTATATTATATATGAGCTTTGTGCAGGTGAGAATTCGACAGAACATTGTGCAATCAACCCAGCTTTAGTACAGTTTGTGGGTTAGCTATAACAGGCAACCCAACAGTTATCAGAATGCATATAATTAGGGGGCAAAGAACCATTCGAATTTTTCATGGAGCAATAATAAGAACCATATTCAGAATCAGCAGTAGGCTGCACGACCATCATACCCCCTAGTTTTCAGAATCAACATCAACAGTCAGTTCCACCGCAAGAGAAAAAGACAGATTTCGAGGAGCTAATAGCCAAATATATAACGGGAAATCAAGCGGCAATGAAAACTCAGGCGGCTCCAATTAAGAATTTGGAAATTCAGGTGGGACAGATTGCTAGTGCATTGAACATTAGACCCCAAGGAACCTTGCCGAGTGACACAGAAAAGAATCTGAGGGGAGGTCATGAACAATGTCAAGCCGTTACACTTCGAAGTGGAAAATAGTTAGCCGAGCAAGATTCAGAAAAGCCGACAACTGAGAAAAAAGTCGAGACTAGTGTGGAAAAGACAGTGGAAGGGAACAAAGAAGACAAAAAATCTGCGATACAGGAACAAGTTGTTACATCGATAGTTTATCCACCACCACCTTTTCAATAACGGATCTGAAAGCAGAAACTAGAGAAGCAATTCACTAAATTTTTGGAGGTATTCAAAAAGCTTCACATCAACATCCCCTTCGCGGAGGCATTAGAGAAGATGCCTAGTTAAGCCAAGTTCATGAAGGACATCTTGTCAAAGAAGAAGAAATTAGAGGACTTCAAACGGTGGCACTAACGGAGGAATGTAGTGCGATTTTGCAAAAGAAGCTTCCACCAAAGTTGAAAGATCCAGGTAGTTTCACCATTCCATGAAAAATAGAGAGTTTGGCCTTTAAAAAATGTTTATAATTTAGGTGCAAATATAAAGCTCATGCCACTATCAGTCTATATTTAGTTAGGTTTATCGGCACCCAGACCCACAAACATCTCCCTATAGCTGACGGATAGATCGGTAACATATCCACGGGGAATTATTGAGGATGTTTTGGTAAAAGTAGACAAGTTCATCGTCTAAGCGGACTTCATCATATTAGACTATGAAAAGGATAAGGGTATTTCAGTAATCCTTGGGCGACCATTTCTGGCAACCGGTAGGACTCTCATTGATGTTTAGAAAGGAGAGTTGATCATGAGGGTTCAAGATCAAGAGATAACCTTCAACGTGTTTAAGGCCATGAATTTCCCCAAAGAGGATGAGGAGTGTTTTAGAATGGATATAATCGATGAAGTGGTGGGAGTTGAACAACATCGGATATTGAGTACGGACCCGTTAGAATCGACATTGATAGGAGACTATGATGGAGATGAGCCACATTTATTGGAATATCTGCAGTTGTTAGAGGCACATCCTAGAATTAGCATATTCAAATTTCCATTTGAGCTATTGGAAGCAGCAGAAACTTCATCAGCAAGGATGAAACCATATCTAGAGGAACCACCGGCACTAAAACTCAAACCCTTAGCCAATCACCTTAGGTATGCTTATTTGGGTAATTCATCTACTTTACCTGTTATTATTGCATCTGCGCTTAACGAATTGTAGGAAAGTAAGTTGTTAAGAGTTTTGAGGGAATACAAGTCTGCTATTTGATGGACTATCGCCGACATCAAAGGAATCAGCTCATCATTCTGTATGCACAAAATTCTGATGGAGGAAGATGGCAAGCCAACAGTAGAACAACAAAGGAGGCTTAACCCGATCATGAAAGAGGTAGTGAAGAAGGAAATCTTGAAATAGCTGGATGCTGGAATTATCTACCCAATTTCAGACAGTGCATGGGTAAGTCTGGTTCAATATGTTACGAAGAAAGGTGGGATGACGGTAGTGAAGAATGAAAACAATGAACTGATACCGACGAGGACAGTGACTGGCTGGAGGGTTTGCATGGATTACAGGAAGCTAAATAAGGCGACCCGAAAAGATCATTTTCCCTTGCCATTTATTGATCAGATGTTGGACAGACTAGCTGGACATGAGTACTACTACTTGCTAGATGGGTATTTCGGATACAACCATATTGTGATTGCATCGGAGGATCAAGAGAAAATGACGTTCACATGTCCATATGACACCTTTTCCTTTAGAAGGATGTCATTTGGACTATGTAATGCACCCGCGACCTTTCAGCGATGCATGATTACAATCTTCTCAGATATGGTGGAACGCAGTGTCTAAGTGTTTATGTATGACTTTTCAGTATTCGGGGAATCTTTTGACAGGTGCCTTAAAAATCTAGTCCTGGTGCTGAAAAGATGTGTTGAGACGAATCTAGTGCTCAACTGGAAAAAATAACATTTTATGGTTCGAGAGGGATAATACTTGGGCATAAAGTTTATGGAAAAGGGTTGGAAGTGGATCGGGCTAAATTAGAAATAATAGAGAATCTGCCATCGCCAACATCAGTAAAGAGTATTCGGAGCTTTCTTGGTCATGCTGGATTTTACCACCGATTCATCAAATACTTCTCCAAAATCACAAAGCCACTATGCAGTCTTTTGGAAAAGGATGTACTGTTTAAATTGGATGAAGACTGTCTAGCGGCGTTTGAGCAGTTGAAGAAGAAGCTAACCACAGCCCTGTGATTATAGCACCGGATTGGGCAATGCCGTTCGAGCTCATGTGTGATGTCAGTGACTATGTAGTAGGAGCGGTGCTTGGACAATGCCGGGAGAAAGTCTTTTATGCCATAAATTATGCAAGCAAAACACTGACCGATGCACAGTTAAACTACACAACCACTGAAAAGGAATTACTTGCGGTTGTGTACGCATTTGATAAGTTTCGCTCGTACTTGGTGGGGACAAAGGTGGTGGTATACGCAAATCACTCAGCCATCCGGTATCTAGTTACAAAGAAGGACACAAAGCCGAGACTGATTCTCTGGATTTTGCTTCTTCAAGAATTTGATTTAGAGATTAAAGATTGGAAGTGGACAGAAAATCAGGTGGCTGATCATCTTTCAGGACTAGAAAACCCGAATCAGGACGATACAGACAAGGTATCAACGAGTCTTTTCCTTATGAACAATTATTTTTGATACACGGCGAGTTTCCATAGTATGCTGATTTTGTGAATTACTTGGTAAGTAATATTTTCCCACCAAATTTGACATGCCAACAAAAGAAGAAATTCTTACACGATGTGAAGTGGTATGTGTGGGATGAACCATATCTGTTCCGACAGTGTGTTGATAGAATGATCCGGCGATGTGTACCAGAAAGTGAAGTAGAGAGCATGTTGCAGGCATGTCACGCCCCATTATACGATGGACTGTAATACCCGAGAATTTTCATATATTATTAAATGAATATATTAATGAAAATGAGAATTTATTTAATATAAATGATTTTGTGTTATGAGAAGGATTAATTCAATTATATAAAATTAAATAATTATAATAATAATTGAGAAACTTATGGAGTTGCGATAAACTCGTTGATAGCCTTGTGTGGTATAGTGACATAATATAAGAATAATTATATTAATTTAAGCGAATAATTAATCTATATTAATTGTTAATTGTAGAATATTAATTAATTGTTATCGTAAAATATTAATTAATTGTTGTGGAATATTAACTGTGATTGATTAATAATACGTGATTATTATTATTGTAAATAATATAATAATAATACGCAACGTGTTTATAAATATAATAATAATAAACCACTTGTTTATAAAAATGCTGGGAATTATATTTGTTAATGTGATAATTAATCCTATGATTATTAATTAAGTGTTATTAATAATCGATGAGGAATGGATTAATTAATATTATTATTAATTAATCAATAAGTTGAATAATTTATTTATGTGACATTATGAATAATAAAACAAATAAGTAAGTTATTAATATAATAAGATTATATTGATTGTTATGTACAAGCATGCAATAATTAATAATATAAAGTATATAGAATACAACTATATTATATAGTGTGGTACAACATTTATGTGACTATACTATATATATGGACCATGTATTGGGGTTTATTAAACTATGTAAGCTACATGATTAATTCCTATGTGACAATATGTATGTAAGTATACATTAAAATAATATGAATATATTGTAATCAATTGTTGATTGTAGAATTTAATAATAAAGGAGACAGTATAGTGTGATAATATCTGAAAAGACTATACCAGTATGATAAAAATGTACATGAATTATATGTGTGCAAGTCACATTTACTACCTTATGTGAATTATGGTGTGACATCTCAATTAAAGACATATGTATAAAATATATATGCGTATATAGCCTAAGTATTAACATTAGTTGTTTACAAGTTGGGAATGCTGAGTTTCATATTGCCTTGTCCCATTATATGAGACCCATTCTCCTTCACGTGCATAGCATTATAAAGGCTAAAGCCTATAACCTTAAACTCAGCAAAACTCTCCTAGCGTTATAGTTCATAATGAGCAAAGGAGTGGGCATGATGATTAGTTTCAACTACTAATTACCTACCATTTCTTAACCTCCATACAATTCAAATTCTTATTGGTTTGATTCATAGGAAGATAACATTGTCTGGGTATTGGTTTTTGTTATAATTACAACCCATTTCCTTCACATTTCAAATTGTTGAGAATTGCTTGAGTTTGATAAATTGAGAGCATATATAATATCAGTCGAAAATTGTAAGAAGTGAAGTAACATCAAGTTCAATTATCTAGCAGAGGTATAATTCCATGATTGTAGTTCTTCATTTTGTCTCTGTCAAAATTTCTATTTTTGAAATTCTTAATTCTTGATCATGTTGAATTGGGTTGCAATTGAAGTATGAATTGCTTGGTTAGTGGTTATATAAACTTATATACATGCTTAGTATGCATTGTACCCTATTTTGAATCAATTTCGTAAAAAATTTCTGCTTTTAGGTTTTGAAGTTGCCGTTTACAGGGACTGTCTGCCGCTGGCTGGGAACCGATGCAGCTGCGCCAGTATTGTACTAGGCAGCTGCGCCAACAGCTTGCTGCAGTGTCTTGCATCCTGCATAAACCTGTTAGGTGATAGTTTGTTTATATGGTTTAGAACAATATGCTAGCTTGTGTAACATATATATATATATATATATATATATATATATATATATGAACATAATGAGGCAATGTAAGCATGTTTTAGTATATTAGCATACATGGTTAACGAAAAGCATATGGTTTTGAGATAAACTTAGTGTTTTATAAACAAACTTCGATGTTTGGAAACGAACTTGATATGTATACTTGCCATGTTTACGTTCTGACTTTTGATGCTTGTTAGTATGGCCTAGAAACACATGAAATGAATGTTGACTTATGTATACATGTTTTATAGTATGACGTTAGCATACTAAACCTCGATTAGTAAACATTTTAAACGAAAATGGAAGTTTTAAAAAACAAACTTTGATATGTGTGTGACACATTGAGGTACTGATTTTGCAAACATGTTTACATGACCTAGAATCACATGTAATACATGTTAACTTGCATATATAGGTTTCATAAGGAAGCATGGTCATGATAGACCTTCTTAGTAAACTATACTAACAAAGTATAAGCTTTGAACGTGAACTTTGGTATGTCATGACGAGAGTTAGAATCTGATAATTTTGAACATGTGATAGTACTTTTAGACTCACTAATGTATCATACATGTATATATACCATGATTAGTTGCCGTGATTCAAGTTTAGCGTAAACGAAGCATGTTTTTAAGATAATAACAATGCTAGCTACATATATGCGATACGAGTACTCATGAGCATGCCTAATACAAGTTATATGAATATCTTATGTGTTTAAAAAGCGAGCATGTTATACCATATGAGTTCGTGTCCTTGAATGGCTTTAAGTATTAACTTAAGAATATATACCATGTACGATTGGATTTGGAAAAGTTATACAAGCATCAAAGTATCCTTTAAATATCAATACATGCTACGTGATATTATATGATATTACTTAAACCCGATTTTGACGGTTAACTTATGAGAATGCCATAACTTGCTAAAATAAAATATATTTAGTATTGATTGTGGTCTTATGTGATATTAATAAAATGAGATCATGTTTGCTAATTGTTGCGATCTTATATGATATGAGAATGTGTTTAAACTCTAAAGGAGGAACGTTAAGGATAGAAATTATATTTTATATAACTGTGTAGCTAGGTTAAAACTTAGCTTATGTGTTGATCGTATATTCGAAGACAAAATGTGAAGTTAAATTATATGACTAATGAATATCATATATATACGTAACTATATTACGATAGGAATTCGAAAGTGTTGGCTAGCTTTACGTGAGTAAACTACGCATAAGACAAGTATCTAAACCTTATCTCTTTAGATGCAAGTTTCTAAACCTTATCTCTTTAGATGTAAGTATCTAAACCTTATCTCTTTGGATACAAGTATCCTAACCGACGCATTTAATTTATGCAAGTATTCTATCCTTGTATATTGCGAACTAGTTTCTTTACTTAATCGTTTGAATTAAATTAGCATACTTGAACTCTTATTTCATTAAAGCTATTATTCATGTGGAACTTGGTATTGTTCTTGAATATTGTGAAAGTGTCTATGCCATTTGATTCGGCTAGACTTATATTATTGAAAAGCTACCCAAACCAATTGATTGGTGCGGGATCTCGTATTTGACTGAGAAGAACAACCTTCTTTGAAGGGAAAATATAATTATCGGAGAACCGACGTGCGCACTTGAGTATGATTGATTGTTATACATAACGATGGTACTTTAGGCTGATCACCTGTTGTACTTATTTTTGTTGGATTTTCAGTTTAATAATGTTAATTCTATTAGAAGTTCATAGTCCTTAGTGACTGCTCAGTATTTAGTTATCTTGAAATCTTGAATTGATTTATTATTGAATCACATTGATATTATTCTGTCCTTAGCGACTGTTATTGAAAACTGTTGATATTCTTGTTATTCTTGAACTATCAAACCTTGCTATACCCTTTCGAGAATTGAGAATTATATTACAAACCCTTATTGTATATTACTTGCTGAGCAATTTGTGCTCATTCTTGCTTTCCCTAAAATATTTTAGTTAAGGCAGAGCAGTGCGGACCTTTGAGTACCGACAAGGGCTGGGAAAGGCTACTGAGTAGCTTTGTTTATGTAGGACTTTATGATTGTAATAAAGAACTTATGATATTATGTACTAGTTAAGGTTATTTATGCTTAAGATATGTCTAAGCTATGTAATCACTGTTTAAGTTACAAGACCTTGGGACGTGAATAAATTATATTATTTAAATATAATCTATTCGGTATTAGTTTTGTATTATTCCGCTGTGCGATGCGACATTTAGTCATATTATTATTGTGATGTATTACCATGAGCACGTGACCAACCGAATTCAAGAGACCAAGTGGCGGTCCCGAATTTGGGGGCGTCACAGGTTGGTATCAGAGCTGTAGTTATAAACCTTAGGAACGAGTGTCCTTAGACTATAACTTAGGCGAACTTAGAAGTTAGGAAGGAGATAAAACTCATGTTGAGTTTTCTTTGAGAGACCTAGTCTGTTATGAAATGTAACTTCATTTTATACAATGAACTTATGTTTTATTTAACATTCTAATGGAGTTGCTGTTTGTTTGTCTTGTGTTTGTGATTGTAGGATGACAGACACAGGTGTACCTAGTAGAGTGGTAGAGGAGGAGCCCAGGGATATACATGTAGTATACGAGACACCTCTAGAGGCTACACCAGTGCAGGCTGTTGCACCGTTTGAGTCTGACGACGAGGACGAGATTGAGATAGAGTCTGATCTAGAGGAGGAGCCGATGAAGGACGAGCCGATGGGGGATGAGCTAGTAGAGGACTCTGATGAGGCTACTATAGAGGAGCAGATGCTAGGAGAGTATGAGGAGCGGATCCTAGAGTTAGACTGCAGGGTCCAGGAGGTGGAGGCCTCGTGAGAGAGAGTCTGAGTTCTAAAAACTGAGGGACGAGGACCACCAGAGGAAGCTGGCCATGCAGGAGTTAGAGGTAGAGATTGCTTATCGTAGGGAGGCAGGGATCCAGATGGGAACTTTATTCCACAGGTCGATGGCGAGAAATGTAGATATAGCAGGGAAGCTGGAAGAAGTAGAACAAAGGGAATTGAGTGAGAAGACTGAGAAAGAGGCACTCCGTACTCAGTTAGAGTTGGAGGTAATGGATAGGATACACTTCGAGGAGAAGTGGGAAGTGGCCAATGAGAGAGCTGACGACCTAGAGGACGAGGTCAGGTGCAAGAAGAGGAAGATGAACAAGATGGGGTATGTGTTCCGTTCAGCTTTTGAGAGGGTGATTGATGGTGTGTTCCACTACCTGGCAGAGCAGGGACAGACTCTACATACCTTGAGTCGAGAGCTGGTTGCATATATAGCGCAGATGGAGTACAAGAGCGCAGTGGAGCGCGGGATGATGTGATGAGATTTCCTTAGATGGTGTAGTGGTAGTTTAGTAGAATTTATCTTTATGTGTTGTACATACTATGTTGTAATCCCAATCTTTTGTGTAATATGTGGGATAATGATGTGAACCCCGTGTTAGCTTTTGTTAGAGGGGTAGTATGGTAGTAGGTTGGTATATTCCCCGTCTTTTGTGATATTAAGGGATATATGTGATAATATTTATAGCAGTATGCTAGGGAAATCATGTAATGAACGATTTGGCATATGAATATAAATGAAGTATATTTCAGAAATGTGTTATAAATTTATTCTTTTAATATTAAAAGAAATACTTAAGTAATATACTTGAATAATAATAAAATGAAAATTTGTGACGCAGATAATGCTGCCCAGAAGTAGATTGACTGCACCCGAAGAATCTGTTAATAACGAGAGGGAACAAGTTGACCCGATCCAGAAACTGGTAGACTTGTTAGGAGAGGCATTAAGGGGAAGGAACAATGAACCCGTTCGCCCAAATACTCAGGCTATGCCAGTAACAACCTTTAAAGACTTTAAGAGTGTAGGACCCCCGGAGTTCGAGGGAACTACCGACCCAATCGTCGCACAAACGTGGATCAAGGAGATCGAAAAAGCTTTCACTATAGCTCGCGTAGGCGAAGATCAGAAGACGGTATTTGCCACATATATGATGAGGGGAGAAGAGAACTACTGGTGGGAGGCTAATCAACAAAGAGCTGGAGAAGGGATAATAGTTTAGGATAAGTTTAAGACGTCGTTCTTCGAGAATTACTTACCGAAGAGTATGAAGAATCGGATGGAGGTGAAGTTCTTAGAACTAAAACAAGGTGACATGACGGTGGCGCAGTACGCAGCTAAGTTTAATGAACTAGCGCGATCTGCGGAACACCAAGTTGGAGATGAGGAAAGGAAGGCGAGAAGATTCGAACAAGGGCTGAAGCAGTGGCTGTTCAATAAGGTATCAGTTCTTCAAATTGATTCCTTTGCAACATTACTGGGGAAGGCAATCATTGCGGAAGGTTGCAGTGAGGCCTTAAGTCTGTATAACAAAGAGAAGAAAGGAAAGAATACTGGAGAGAACCGTACGGGAGGAAACTGTAGCAGAGGAAGCAACTTGGGAAAGAGAAAATGGGAGAATAACAACAACAACAACAAAAACAACAATAATCAATCAGGGAATTTTCGTGGAGGTTTCAAGAAAAGGGCTGAAGGATGCCCAAAGTGTGAGAAGAATCACCAGGGCGAGTGCTGGAAGGGACGTGGCACTTTCTACAACTGCGGACAAGAAGGGCACATCTCGCCCAACTGTCCGAAACCAAAGAAGATACAAGGATGCTTTGCGTGTGGCTCGACGGAGCACCGAATTAAGGACTGTCCAAAGAAGAGAAGTGGCGGGGGTAGCAATCAGCAAGGAGGCAACAAGCTGATGATCAGCGGGCCGACATAATCCAACCGCCCAACCGCTAGAACCTTTAACATGACCGTCCAGGATGCCATGGCTGCGAAGGACGTGGTGTCAGGTATAACCCCAATCAATGATATAAATGCTTATGTATTATTTGATTCGGGTGCTACATGGTCTTTTATATCTGAAGAATTTGCTAGTAAACTTAGTACAGCCCGAGAACGATTAGAAAATCCTTTGAACATAGAAGTTGCGAATAAGGAAGTAATCCCTGTAGAATACGTTTATCGAAATTATCGCGCAAACATTAGAGAACGTGAACTGAGCATAGACTTGATTCCTATTAGATTAGGAGAATTTGACGTAATACTGAGAATGGATTGGTTGTATAACCATGCTGCGATAATTGACTGTCAGAACAAATGTGTGAACCTTCAGACTCCCAGTAAGTCTAAGGTAGTGTTTTATGGTAGCTCATCGCTTAAGCAATCGTGTTGCGTTATGATGATGCAGGCCAAGAAATTGTTAAGGAAAGGATGTGTAGGTTATTTAGCTTACATTGTTGATACTCGGAAATAAGGAGTAGAAATTAAGGATATATCCATAGTGAATGAATTTCAAGATGTATTTTCGGATGATCTGCATGGTCTTCCGCCAGACAGAGAAAACGAATTAGTAATAGACTTAGCACCGGGAACGGCACCGATTTTGAAAGCTCCATATCGTATGGCGCCAGTAGAAATGAAGGAATTGATGATACAACTGCAAGAGTTGTTGGATAAGGGTTACATTCGACCGAGTGTTTCTCCTTGGGGAGCACCGGTGTTATTAGTTAAGAAAAAGGACGGATCGATGAGGCTCTGTGACATCCCGGATTTTTAAGAATTAATAAATGAGAATTTAATAAATAAAATTCTTATTTTAAGATGTTTAAGTACGAGTATGTGTATATGTGTTATATATTGTGAAATATGTGATTTGGTGTGAAGAGAATTTAAATGTTAATTTAATATTTATTGAAATAAATAAATATTTTAATTGAATTAATTATTGAGATTATGTGATTAATATGGAGTAACGTAATTAAGTGTATTATATTAATTAAATGAAGTGAATAAATATTTTATTGAATTTATTTGTTGAGTTAAATAAATTAAGTATGTGATCATGTGGATTGATTTAATTAAGTGCCATATATTTAATTAAATTGATATATTAGCATTGGTGTAGAATAATTCTAATTTAATTAAGAATAATTGAATTAGATTTAATATTATGTGCTACGTGTTAATAATAATTTGTTACATGTATTATGTTTAATAAAGAAATTATAATTGTGTAACAATTTAGTATTGTGTGTTTTTATTATTAAATGAGTGTTAGTTTTATTTAATTAGAATATAGTAATTTAATTAAATAAGTGTAGTAATTAAACTATGGAGTAAAAGATTTATTAAAATAATGGGAAATGATTTTAAATGGTTTTACCAAACAAGGCCCTTGTACTTGATTAACCCTATTTCTCCAAACAAGACCTTAGCTAAAAAGTGGTTTTTTAAAATAGCCTTGTTTTACCAAACATGGCCTTAAGCTCAAAAAGTTAGTTTTTAAAAATAATGTGGTTTTGCCAAACATGGCCTTGGGCTTTTCAAATTTTGTAACCTATGTAATAAGTGGTAGTTAGTATAGCAATTAGTATATTATTTATTAGCAATATTAATAATATAAGTTACATATATATTATATATGTATATGTATATTGTATATTGTATAATATATGCTAAGTTAAAAGATACATTAGTTTTTAAAAGCCTAAGTCAAAACAAAGAAAGAAAAAGAAGAAGAGAGTTAGAGAGAATTGTTAGAGAAGAGAGAAGAGGAAGAAAAGCTTGAGAAGGCAAGAGAGGATCATCATCTTCATCATCTCTTCTCTTTAATTAAAACTAGTAAGGTTATACCCTAACCCTTGTACTCAATTCATATGTTTTGTATTTAGTCTTTGTCAAATTAGGTTTTCATGATTATGAATTTATATGTATATATGGTGCTCATATGTTTTCATATGTAATTGTATGCCATAAAAAGATTTTTAGAAATCAATTGTTGTAAAAACAAGTTTTAAACTATGTTCTTCTATGTTTTCATGGTTTTAGAGTTCTCTTGTAAAGTCTTGGTGTGAAAGCTCTTGATTTTGATATATGTATGGGATGTGTACATATATATATATATATATATATATATATATATATATATATATATATAAATGTGTGTATATATATGTTACATATGATTTTTATAGTTGTATAAGTGTTTTAATTCACAAAGATAGGATGAACATGGAGAAATCATGTTCATAGTGTTTTATCATGAAGTTATATTGAAAATAGTCCTTAAATTATCAAAGGAATTGATGAAAGCATGAAGTTATATGTAATATGTGATATAACATAATTATATATGAGTTATATGGTTGTTTTAACAATTTAATTCATGAAATTTTGATAAACAAGAAGAACGGGGTTCATAGTGATTTTATGTGAACTAATTTCTGAAAAATAGCTTTTGAAACTATCAAAAGTGATGTTGATTATAAGTTTTTGTTAAAATTGATTAAGTATTATGTTAGTATGTTAAGAAT
Organism: Panax stipuleanatus; assembly: GCA_020205555.1. Taxonomy (NCBI): domain Eukaryota; kingdom Viridiplantae; phylum Streptophyta; class Magnoliopsida; order Apiales; family Araliaceae; genus Panax; species Panax stipuleanatus. The sequence continues at coordinate 33,820,051 of CM035115.1, forward strand.
AGAAGTGATTACAATCGGAATCACTTGAATTGGATGAAAAATGAATTCGTAGTAGCAATTTTCGTCAAGAACGCTTAAAATTGTGTTTTTCTTCGAATTCCATGAAATCTTGGTTGTGATTACGTGTTTATATGAAAATTTTATGTTATGAGCATGTTAATAAGCTTAAAATATTTTTTGTCACATGTTTCATGTTTGTCATGTTGGAAAAATTCGAATTCGGTGTGACGGAATAAGCCAAATTGGCTTATTTCTCCACCAATTCGCGAACCAGCCCCTCCACCAGCCTTTGGACCCGCCCCAGCGGGTGTTTGTTCCTTGTGGGACCAGCCCCAGAGGGTACCCTTGCTGTCCGGGGTGGTTTAGTTGTTGTAATGCGAAACTATTTTGACATCTGTAAGTAAAATGGCCATAACTTTTTCATACAAACTCCGATTGAGACGATTCAAGATGATCCGGAATGAGCACGAGTAGACCTATAACTTTCATTCTTTAAATTTTTTGATTTGATGTTATTAACAAGGGTCAAAATGGTCATCTTTGTGACTGATGCGTATTCGAAGGCAATCGGAAGGTGTAGATCATGCACATACGCAAGTATAGTGCTGTCGACGATATTAGATGTTGTTCTAAGTTATAAAACATGAATGTTAGTAAATATAATGATGTTTAACTTGAAGTGTAATTTGATTGACGTAAGATGCAGTTATAATTGATTAATTATGTGAAATGTAATATGATTATGTGAGGTGATTAAATTACGTGGTGATTAATTATTAACTTATTAGTTAATGAGAAATGATTTAACCTAAATTAGTTAACTAACGATGAAGATTAACTATCTAATAATTATACATATGTTTTGACAGCGAGTGTCAAACGAGAGAATGGAAGAGAATTACGAAATGTAAATTAGAAAGTGTAAATTAGAATTTTGTTAGACGTTTAATAAGCGTTGCTAAGTGACTAATAATTGATGCGTATGGTGATACGTTATGTAGGATCATGAAGCAGATTATATTAAGTAGTTTTTCGGTAATTGGTAATCCACGAGCCAGGCAAGTCTTTCGGTTCCTATTTGTCTACGTGAATTTGATGAACTGTTTTAAATTGCATGATATGTTATATATGTTGTAAGCGAGCATGATATGTTATACATGTTGTAATCATGAAATGTTAAAGTCAATTTATGACTACACTGTTTTGATTAAATAATGTTGATTGAGTAAGGAACTCAATCTTTATATTTGTTATGTGAATTAAAGCATGTATGCCATGTTACTTTAATTATTATGATATTTATGTTGAGCATGTTTATTATGTGATACGTGATGCATGAAAACTGTTAGAACTTGCTGAGCTGTCGAGCTCACTCTTGCAAATAACCATTTTTGCAGGTCAAGGATGCAAGGTAAAGATACGTGTTAAGTGATTTATAGAGATCAATGTTCAAGAATATTAGTTATGTTCAATTTCAAATTGTAGTTAATGTTTTGAATGAAATATGTCGCTGAGCTATAAGTAGAGTTATCCAATGTAGATGGATATTATTTTATTATGTAAGAGTTTGTATAGTCATTTTGTTGTAACGATTCATGATATGGATTTGAATCGAAGAGATGTAATGTAAAGGTTGCGATTCAGGGAAATATAGAAAGAAAGTTTATAAAAGTTTTAAATATTCCGCATTTTTAGTGATTTTTAATATCGAATAATGATGTAATGAGAGATTAAAGTTGTAATGTTAACGATCGAGAAGGAGAATATTATTGTATGAATTTTGGGATCGTTACAGGCTCTATATCGATTATCAAGAATTGAACAGAGTAACGATCAAGAACCGATATTCGCTATCGAGGATAGACGACTTATTTGATCAACTCAAGGGAGCAAAGTGTTTCTCAAAAATTGACCTACGAACAGGATATCATCAACTAAAAGTGAGGAATGAGGACATACCAAAGACTGCGTTTCGAACCCGTTATGGACACTATGAGTTTTTGGTAATGTCATTTGGATTGACTAATGCTCCGGCAGCATTAATGGACTTGATGAACCGGGTTTTCAAGCCATACTTGGATAAATTTGTAGTGGTTTTTATCGACGACATTTTGATCTACTCGAAGACGGAGGAAAAACACGTCGAACATCTGAAGATTGTTTTGGAGGCACTAAGGAAGGAGAAGATGAATGCGAAATTTTCAAAGTGCGAATTTTGGATGGAGAAGGTTCGATTCTTAGGCCACGTGGTGGATAAGAATGGAATCTCAGTAGACCCTGAAAAGGTAGAAGCAGTAAGTAATTGGGAACAACCGAGAACACTGACGGAGGTGAGAAGCTTTTTAGGGTTAGCTGGGTACTATCAAAGATTCATCCAAGATTTTTCTAAGATAGCAACCCCGTTGACCAATTTGACTAGAAAGACGATGAAATTTGTATGGACCGACAAATGTGAAGAAAGTTTTCAAGAACTGAAAAGGAGATTGAGCAATGCACCTGTGTTTTCATTACCAGATGATGCGGGAAATTTTGTGGTGTATAGTGATGCATCGCACAAGGGGCTTGGCTATGTGCTCATGCAACACGGAAAGGTCATTGCATATGCGTCACGAATATTGAAGGATAACAAAAAACGATACCCTACTCACGACTTAGAGTTAGCGGCAGTAGTTTTTGCGTTGAAGATTTGGAGGAATTATTTGTATGGGGAAAAATGTGAGATATACACGGACCACAAAAGTCTAAAATATATCTTCACACAGAAGGAGTTGAATATGCGGCATAGGAGGTGGTTAGAATTAATCAAAGACTATGACTGCGATATTCTTTATCACCCGGGAAAGGCAAACGTGGTTGCCGACGCTCTGAGCAGAAAAGGAAGGGAGAAATTGTTCAATTTGACGACTCAGGAAGAGTTAATAAGAGAGATGGAGAAATTGGTAATAGAAGTGGCGGGACCCGAGAGGTCTGAAGAAAGGTTATTTGTGGTGGAAGCTCATCCGACATTGTTGGATAGAGTAAAAGAAGCACAAGAGAAAGACGAAGAGTGTGAGAAAATCCGAAAGAGGATCACAGAAAATGAGGAAGAGAAATTTTGAATGGATAAAGAAGGTATTTTGAGATTTGAAGAAAGAGTATGGGTACCAGCAGTAACCGAGTTAAGGGAAGAGATTTTACACGAGGCACACAATACGACATATTTCGTTCATCCGGGAGGCACGAAGATGTACCGAGATCTAAGGTAACATTTTTGGTGGCCGAATTTGAAACGAGAAGTCACAGAGTGCGTCAGTAGATGTTTAACTTGCCAACGCATTAAAGCAGAGCATCAATGGCCGAGTGGTTTACTACAACCGTTGGAAATACCAGAGTGGAAATGGGAGCATATTACGATGGACTTCGTGGTAGGACTTCCAGTTACACAGAAAGGTTATGATGCTATTTGGGTTATCGTAGATCGACTTACCAAGACCGCACATTTTCTACCGATCAAGATCCATTCAGTTTGAATCAGTTAGCTGGTCTATACATAAAGGAGATTGTCTCACGACATGGAGTGCCGGTATCTATTGTCTCTGATCAATATCAGCGCTTCACGTCCAATTTTTGGAAGAGTTTGCAAGAGAGAATGGGAACGCAGTTGAGGTTGAGTACAGCTTATCATCCTCAGATAGACGGACAGAGTGAGCGAACAATACAAACACTGGAGGACATGCTTAGGACTTATGTGATGGATTTTAAGGGAAATTGGGACGACCACCTACCCTTAGTCGAATTTGCGTATAACAATAGTTACCATGCGAGTATAGACATGCCACCGTACGAAGCTTTTTACGAAAGAAAGTGCAGAACGCCATTATGTTGGGACGAAGTCGGAGAGCGACGAATACTCGGACCAGAGCTAGTTCAACAAACCGCAGACGTGGTGACAATGATAAGAGCCAGATTAGTAGCAGCTCAAGACCGCCAGAAAAAGTATGTAGATTTGCATCGGCAGGACCGAGACTTCAAAGTCGGTTGTTTCATATTCTTGAAGGTATCTCCATGGAAGGGAAAAATCCGTTTTGGCAAGAAAGGAAAATTGAGTCCGAGATTCATAGGACCGTTCGAGATACTAAAGCGAGTGGGCAAAGTGGCATACAAAAGTTGCGTTACCACCCGAGTTGGAGTACATCCACAACGTGTTTCACATTTCTGTGTTGCGACCATACAAGGCCGACTACAAGCACGTGATTTCTTACGAGCCCATTCAAGTGGAGAAGAACTTGGCATATGAAGAAATTCCTGTCCAGATATTAGATAGGAAAGAGCAAACTTTGAGAAATAAAATTATACCTTCTATAAAAGTACTTTGGCGTAAACACAATGTCAAGGAGGCAACGTAGGAGTTAGAAGATAAGGTGATGAGGGACTATCCCCATCTATTTGTGTAACCTTGTAGCAATTTCGGGACGGAATTTTTATATGGAGGGGGGGAGAGGATGTAATACCCGAGAATTTTTATATATTATTAAATGAATATATTAATGGGAATGAGAATTTATTTAATATAAATGATTTTGTGTTATGAGAAGGATTAATTCAATTATATAAAATTAAATAATTATAATAATAATTGAGAAACTTATGGAGTTGCGATAAACTCGTGATAGCCTTGTGTGGCACAGTGACATAATATAAGAATAATTATATTAATTTAAGCGAACAATTAATCTATATTAATTGTTAATTATAGAATATTAATTAATTATTATCGTAGAATATTAATTAATTATTGTGAAATATTAACTGTGATTGATTAATAATACGTGATTATTATTATTGCAAATAATATAATAATAATACGCAACGTGTTTATAAATATAATAATAATAAACCACTTGTTTATAAATATGCTGGGAATTATATTTGTTAATGTGATAATTAATCCTATGATTATTAATTAAGTTTTATTAATAATCGATGAGGAATTGATTAATTAATATTATTGTTAATTAATCAATAAGTTGAATAATTTATTTATTTGACATTATGAATAATAAAAAAAATAAGTAAGTTATTAATATAATAAGATTATATTGATTGTTATGTACAAGCATGCAATAATTAATAATATAAAGTATATAGAATACAACTATATTATATAGTGTGGTGCAACATTTATGTGACTATACTATATATATGGACCATGTATTGGGATTTATTAAACTATGTAAGCTACATGATTAATACCTATGTGACAATATGTATGTAAGTATACATTAAAATAATATGAATATATTATAATCAATTGTTGATTGTAGAATTTAATAATAAAGGAGACATTATAGTGTGATAATATCTGAAAAGACTATACCAGTATGATAAAAATGTACATGAATTATATGTGTGCAAGTCACATTTACTACCTTATGTGAATTATGGTGTGACATCTCAATTAAAGACATATGTATAAAATATATATGCGTATATAGCCTAAGTATTAACATTAGTTGTTTACAAGTTGGGAATGCTGAGTTTCATATTGCCTTGTCCCATTATATGAGACCCATTCTCCTTCATGTGCATAGCATTATAAAGGCTAAAGCCTATAACCTTAAAACTCAGCAAAACTCTCCTAGCGTTATAGTTCATAATGAGCAAAGGAGTGGGCATGATGATTAGTTTCAACTACTAATTACCTACCATTTCTTAACCTCCATACAATTCAAATTCTTATTGGTTTGATTCATAGGAAGATAACATTGTCTGGGTATTGGTTTTTGTTATAAATACAACCCATTTCCTTCACATTTCAAATTGTTGAGAATTGCTTGAGTTTGATAAATTGAGAGCATATATAATATCAGTCGAAAATTGTAAGAAGTGAAGTAACATCAAGTTCAATTATCTAGCAGAGGTATAATTCCATGATTGTAGTTCTTCATTTTGTCTCTGTCAAAATTTCTATTCTTGAAATTCTTAATTCTTGATCATGTTGAATTGGGTTACAATTGAAGTATGAATTGCTTGGTTAGTGGTTATATAAACTTATATACATGCTTAGTATCCATTCTACCCTGTTTTGAATCAATTTTATAAGAAATTTCTGCTTTTGGGTTTTGAAGTTGTCGTTTACAGGGACTGTCTGTCTGTGACGCCCCCAAATCCACGTTCCTTTGAAACCTCGAATTCGGTGCAGTCACGATACTATTATCGCCAAATTATTACAACTTTTATTCATTACTAAAAGAATACAACTTGCTTTATTACAATTTAGAATATAAATTCTATTCATATCCAAGATCTCGTCTTTACATCATATTCGATGTTACTAAAATACAGAATAATTTAAACTTTTTAATATCCTTTGAATAAAAATCTTTTTATTGATTCCATAACTTTGATACCAATTACAAATCTTGAATCAACTATATAATATGATTCCTTCTTATCTGAGTTATCGTATAAACATTTACAACTCAACTCGATATCCTCTATGTATTAATTAATACATTCTTACAATACAACAAGTATTAAACAGTGTAAGCAACTATCAAGTACATCATCTAGAATCTAAACATGGTCTAGACAATAATCTAAGTAATATTCTTCAATGCGATACTATCTATCTTTATCAATCAAGAAGCACGAAATCTTTACCGTGAATCCTTAACCTGCAAAACTGGTTATTTGCAAGAGTGAGCTCGACAGCTCAGCAATTCTAACAGTCCTCATGCATCACATAGCATATAACATCATACTCAGTTCATGCATTTATAAACAGTTTATATTTACTACGCATGTTACTTTTCACATAACAAGTATATCATCAAAGATCAACTTTCAATCTCATTTATATCTCATATACAGTTCATATATAAGTTCACATTATCACAGCATAATATAATTCAACTAACAGTTATTGAATTCATATATCAAATAGGAACTGAAAGACTTGCCTGATTTGTAGTTTAACAACTACGACTTAACTACTTATTGATATCTGCACTTCGTGTAATCCTACACAGTTATATTAATCATAGAGATCACACTTATCAGTTATACACTTCCATACATTCTCAATATAATAATTAGTATTACATTGTTGTCTAACTTGGTTCTTAGAACCTTCGTCTTACTTTCTTATCGTATTCTTATAATAACTATGTACGTATAAGTATACTTTAACCATACGTACTTACTACCATTCTCTACATATACATATGCATGTCTACCACTAATCTATTTACATATAGCTAGTGTAGTCATTCTTTTGAGTTAATCATTTTCATATATCATTACTAACACATAAGACCATAACAAAGCAAATATACGCTATTAACCGTCGAAGTCGGATTCAAGTATTAACATATGGTCCTACATAGCATGTATACACATTAAAGGATACTTTCATGCTCGTTTAACCTTTTCACGTTCAATTTACATGATATAGGTTCTAATTTAATACCCGTAAAAACTTAAGTCCATTCAAGGCTATAAAGTCATAAAGTCTAACATGCTCGCTTTTTAAACACATGGGGTATTCATATACTTTGTATTAGGCATACTCATGAATAATTATATCACATTCATGCAACTAACACCGTTTTGTTTTGAAAACATGCTTCATTTATGCTTCATTTGAATCACAACACCTAATCATGGTATATATACATGTAGGATACATGATCGAGTTTACGAGTACTATCAAACTTGTTTACAAATATCAGAATTCAAATCTTAAGGTAACGTGTTAACGTCCACGTTCAAAGCTCGCATTTTCATTAGTGAAGCTCACTAACAAAACCTAACATGTTCATGCTATATATATATATAGGTTGACATGTTCGATATGCATTTCTAAGTCATCTAAACATGCTCACAAAAATTAGAATGCGTACATGGTATTTACATGTCAAGATCCACCTTCTAAACTTACATTCTCATTAGAAATGTTTACTAACGAGGTTCGGCATACTCATGTTATACTATGAAACATATGTATGCAAATCAACATGCCTTTCATGCATTCTTAAACCATACTAATGTGTCTTCAAAGTTAGAATATAAACATGACTTATATACGCCAAAAATTCGTTTATAAAACCTTGAGTTTATTTTCAAAACTATAACTTCATCGTTCACGTAAGCGATCCGAATATAATATGCACATCCTAGTTTAACAAGTCCATATATATGTATTATTCATACCAGCATGCTTGTCCTAATTCCTTTCAATATCTATCACTTAGCAGACATCAAGCAGGAACAAAATCTGCAGAAACTGGGATCAGGGACCGGCGCAGCTGCGCAGCTCCCCAGTTCAAAACCGGCGCAGCTGCGCAGGGCCTTGCCCAACTCAAGTCTGGTACCGGCGCAGCTGCGCCGCTGGCCAGTATAAAACTGGCGCAGCTGCGTAGGTGGCCGGCCAGAAACAGAGCAGCTTTCTGCTCGGCAGACTACAAACCCAACTCACAAATTTCCTACGAAATTCATTCCAGATATATTCTAACACAGTTCTAACATATCTATAAACTAGTATAGCAACTAAGGACCAATTAACAAACATTGCTTGATCACATAATCATGGATTCCATACTCAATTCACAAGTGATTTTCAAGAAATTCTAGAATTCTTCAATTATCAAAGTAAGAACACTGATATGTTACCTTTGTGATATGAAATGCTAAATTTTACTTCCAATGACAGATAGCTCAATGGTTCATCACTCTCACACTCTATAAGGACTTAGCAGAATTTCAGCAATTCAATTTGAGAGGAGAAGAGCTTCATTTTATAGACAATCCATTACCTAGTCCATGGATTTACTCACCATTTCAAACTAATGGAAGGAACAAGAATCTAATGGTTCATGGAGATTAGGTAGATGGTTGGTAAATCCCATCATCATCTCCACTCCTCTTGCACTCATTAGCTAGGATTGATGAAAATGAGAGAAGATATAGAGTAGCTTGTTCCATAGAGTTCACGTGAGAGGGAGATGGGTCTATCAGTATGGGGCAAGGAACATATTCTCAGCATTACCAACATATAAACACCTAATATTAATACTTAGGCTATATATATGTATATGGCTTATACACTTAGGTTAAAAATGGGGTTACCATGTAATCCTAATAAATAAATACTACTATCATGTAGTAAATTTTAACTTGCACATAAAATCCATGTACATTTTATCTTACCGATATAATTTAACCGGATATCCTCACATTATATTATTCAATTATATATTGAAGAAATCATCAATTATAATTGTTTACTCTATACATTCATGATGTATTATTTTACTGTTTACTCACGTACAATTTTGTCATATAACCACATGATATATTCATGTAGCTTTCACAATTTAATCAATTTTAACACATGGTTTCTATATATAGTATAGTCACCTAATTGTTGCACCACACTATATAACAGAGTTGCACTACACTTCACACTTCATATAATATATAGTTAGTTACTATACGCTATACATTTTATTCGCATGCTTGCACATAGAATTTAATAAATTACTTATCTTATTAATTAATAATAATATTAATTAATCTATTTATCATAAATCAATGGAATTATAATTTTCATAACAATTAATTAACATTTATATAGTTAATTATCACAATAAATAAATATAAATCTTATTATATTTATAACAAATATACTTATTATCATGCTATCACTTGCAATAATAACTTTAACATATTATTATAATAACAATTAAAATATATTAATTGTTTAATTAATAATTCTTCCATCTTCGAAATAATCAATTCATTACCAAATCTATTATCGTGCTACACAAGGCATTTCTCACAAGCTTAATCTCAAGCTTATTATTATTCCCATCACTTACTACTTATAACATGTTCAATATAATTAGAACTATTAAGTCACAAGGTTCACATATATAAATATATCGTGAATGAAAATACGCTAATATTCTATATAACCTTTACGGTAATATAATAGCTCAAGCTATTAAAATGCTAAACTACTTCAATTAATTATATTTATAATAAGTATAACCTTTACGCTTATAATAATTAATATATACTCTATTAATTATTCCAATAATAATATTCACGATCAAATAATAACTTAAGTTATTTAATATATTAAAAATAACTTAGTTTCCTTTCATTAATTAAACTCCCTTGAAAATACATTTAAAATTATGTATTTAGCTATATCATAAAATATTATGTTTTCTCCAAATAAGCACATTCGTTATTAGAAAATAATTTACTTATTGTCTCATGATATTATTCTTAATATAATATCAAATAACTATATGTACGACATATGTACATATGTTATATATAGAAAATAGATCATAAGTTTATTTTCTATTATAATAAATTGTTTCCATCAATTTAATTACATATAGCAAATACGTTTTAATATATTTACTATATTAACCAATCACACCTTATACAAAAATATATAAGGTAATATTATTATTCAAAAATAACATTTCCTCCTTTTATTAAAATAATTCAATATTACAAATTATTTTAATACCCTTTATTATATAATAATTAGTTCTCTTTCTTTTCTATAAATTGTTCCCAAAATAATTTCTTCAAATATTCATTTAAAGATATAATGATTTTCATCTCCTTTTAATAACGTATATATATATATATATTTAACGTTATTCGTACATTAGACTTTCTCACATATTACTATTCTAAGTAATATATATAAAAGTACCAACTATAATTACATATTCAACACACATATTAATTCACTCCTTTACATAAGTAAATTAAACACTGTACTATATCATCATAGTTAATTAAGGTTCAATACTCTCATTATATTATTCCATAATATAACTCCCAACTTAAATTAACTAATATTTATTCTTATTAGTTAATTCCTTAACTAACTCATGCTTCACTATCCAAACCTATTCACGGATAGCTTAAGTGCTATTAATAACCTATATTATAAACATACTGGTTATTAATACACATACACAAGAATATGGTGATTATACATTAAGGATATTTAATGTCTCCAACTTACTATGATAAAATAATCCTATGAATTATTTAATATCTATAGATAATTTTATCCACTCCCTTTATCTCAACTGAAATGTCTCTACGCTAAGTAACAAATATATATTAATAATATATTTATAAATCACAAAACACATATTACATAGTCCATGTGACACCCCCAAATCCGGATACTTCGTTTCCACATGATTTGGTGTTCACTTTCTAATATAACATACATCTACCCAATGAATAATGTAAAATAAACTACAACTTAAATTAGAATAGATAAATCTCCCTTAAAACAAGGGTTACAACCTTTTTAAGATAATCCCGGTTTACTCTAATCCTGACATGAATATAATAAAGTGCGGAAACAAAAACATAACATTCAATTATTACAATCATTCTCAATTAAATAAAAACAAGTCTTCACTTGCTTTGCTTTCCCTTGCCCTTACTCATAGACGGAGCATCAGCGTTATCAACCTTAACTGAAATTGTTATTTAATGCAAGAGTGAGCAAACCACAGCTCACTGGAGTTTAACAATAACATAGACATGAAAGGATATATTTAAAAGAATCTGAACAACTTAGCTTGCTTCAATAATAAAGAATTGAATAATAATTCTCTATCAACATTAAAATTCGAATATAGAATTTATCTGAGTGTCATAAGACCTTTGAACTCTTGTCCTAGGTTATAAATATTTCTATTTAAACCTTTAACAGTCAATAAGACTATGGACCTTAACTCGTACTTAGGGGGATCAGACCTTCGTATCATGTATTGTGCACAACCATCTTAACGCTATGCGTAGTAACCTCCCCTAGTAAATAGGGTTGTTCAACTCAGTAATTTGAATTCAAGTCCGCACCAAAGAAAGTTTGGTTTGGATAAGCTTACAAGGGTAATTTAGAATTCACGTTCATCAACTAAGGATTAGTTGAATCGACTACCAATAATTCATAAATAAAGAGTTATGAATTAACATATGCTTTAGAATAAACTTAAAGCATTTAAAATAATAACTGGATCTTACTTGAACAATAAGTTAAGATCATTTTAATTAAATAAACAATTGTCTAATACAGAAATAGAAAAGGACATTCTTAACAAGAATATATGAACTCAAGAAATTATACAAGATTAGGGTTTAGAAAACTTGCATAAAATTAACGAGTTTAAGGTTTAGAAGACTTGCCTCAAGCGCAAGCTACTTAACACAATTCACGTACTTTAATACTTCCTACACATATATATTCAATCACAATAACCTAAATTAGTTAACACGTAACTAATTCACATAAGTGGTTAACCCTCATGGTTAACTCACTCTAATAATAATAATCAACTATCACATAGTTAATTAAATCAATTATGTATTTAACTAAATTATAATTAAACAATTATAATTCAAACACTTAATCAAATTATAATTATAAACAAATTATAATAATTATAATCAATTAAACCACATCATGCATTTAATTACACAAATTATAATTAATCATGAAATTATCAATTTATAATCCATAATTAAACATGCATTTATTAAATTATAATTACATAAATTATAATTTAAATTAACATCTAATTGATTAAAATAAACCAACTTCTATACATTATAATTTCACAAAAATTAAAATTAAAATTAAACATTTACTCTTAATTATAATTAATAAATTATAATTAAGTAACTTATTGTACAATTAAACAATTATGGTTTATAATTTAAATACCATATTAGTTTTTCAAAACTTCCTTTTTCTCAAATTATAACACATGTTATAGCAGCTAGATACATGCTCCTTGTCATAGAATAATTAAACTAAGCTTAGAATTAACACTGCACAAAAACTAAAGTCACTGCCACTGCCCGGGACACGGCGCAGCCACATGCCTTGGCACCGGCGCAGTTGCGCAGGGTAAGGATCTGGGAAGGACAAGTGGCGCAGCTACGCTGCTCCTGGCCTTGTTGCCGGCGCAACTGCGCAGCAACTCGGCCAGACGCAGACAGCCACGTTACTCTGCTTCACCGATTAACCCATACAAGCCAACAGATAGATATTTACAGTAACTTAAACATTGTAAATCATACCTATGCAATTATACATATATATAACATGCTTCCACAACACAAAACCATTTAAACAATGATAATCATAAGTTTTAAAAATCCAATTTGGCCATTTTCATGAAAACTCATATATTTTCCAAAATAAGTCATTGTAATCAAATTCTTAAGCAATTCAACTTATAACACATGCTTTATTCTCATGATTCAAGGTAGTATCATAGAAAATTTTTAAACAACATACTAACATATACCAATTTCTCAATGTAAAATCACCCATAATATATAAACTTATAAAATTCCATATGAACTCATATAAACATGAATTTTCTGTTAAAATATATTTCTACAGTAATTTGATTTCTGAAAATCATTGATAACCATATAATTCACCATGAACAACACCACCTATATATATATCATCCATATTTATGCTATTACATGAAAACTCAGTTTTCACAGAGAATAAAATATGAAACTTAAATCGAGTTTTGAAAATATGAAAGTAGAGATTATGGATTACCTTTCGGTGATAGGAGAAGAAAACAAAGATTCACTCTAGCCTTCACAAGCTTCTTCTTCCTTCTCTTCTTCTCCAACTCTTCTCTACTTTCTCTTTTTCCTCTGCTCTTTTCTTTCTTCTTTGCTCTTAGTTTAGACTTAGGATTAATCTAACGTAGTATAGAATTAACGTAATATAATATAATACGCGTACTAACTAATACTAATTAGCCTAATTAATTTAGCAGTTACATAAGTTCCAAAATTCAAAAAGCCTTAAGGCTTTGTTTGGCCAAAACAACATTATTTTTTAAAAAACAGGTTATTATTACTAAGGCCATGTTTGGTAGAATAGATTTAAAATAAATGCAAAGCCTTGTTTATTTAAACTCATTTAAAATCCTTTTTCTTTTATTTCAACAAATTATTTAATGCATACTTTAATGTCACATTTTAATTAATTAAATATCAATCATCTAATTTAATCAATTAAAATCTAACATCAATTAATCACATAAAATTACCACATAATTATAATTACTCGCTAATTATAATCCATGTAACACTTCATCACATAATTCATCTAATTAAATTAGAACTATAATATAACATTAATATTAATTAAATAAATATTACACATTCATTTAATTAGTATATAACACTTAATTAAATCACTCCATAAATCACATAATTTATTTATTTAACTCAATAAATAAATCACATAAAATATTTATTTATCTCAATAAATATTAAAATTAATTATAAAATCTCAATCGTTACAATCTTCCCTCCTTAAAAGGATTCTGTCCCCAGAATCACACATAAAAAAAATCTCGTCTATTACATTCTTCCCTCCTTAAAAGGATTCTGTCCCCAGAATCAGTATATAAGGGGTTACACATAACTAAGAAAATAAATGCGGATAAGACTTCATCATAACATCTTCGAGTTCCCACGTAGCTTCTTCAGCACTGTGGTTTCTCCAGATTACCTTAACAGAAGGTATTACTTTATTCCTAAGTACTTGTTCCATTCTATCAATTATTTGAACAGGCACTTCTTCATATGATAAGTCTTTATCAAATAGCAAAGGTTCATATTCTATTACATGTTTATAATCGTGCTTGTAAGGTCTTAACACAGAAATATGGAAGACATTATGTAAATTCTCGAGCTCCGGAGGTAACGCAATCTCGTAAGCAACCTCGTCCACCTTTCGTAGTACCTCAAAAGGTCCAATGAATCGGGGACTCAGCTTCCCCTTCTTACCGAATCGAATTTTCCCCTTCCAGGGAGATACTTTCAGGAACACGAAACTTCCTGGTAAGAATTCTCGGTTCTGTCGATGTAAATCGGCATACTTCTTCTGTCTATCTTGAGCAGCAACTAATCTCGTTCTGATCAGCTTTACAATTTCGGCGGTTTGTTGTACCAATTCTGGTCCCAACAATTGACGTTCACCGACTTCATCCCAGCACAAAGGAGTTCTGCATTTTCTACCGTATAACGCTTCGTAAGGCGGCATGCCAATACTTGCATGATGACTATTATTGTAGGCGAACTCCACCAATGGTAGATGATCCTCCCAGCTTCCTTTGAAGTCCATCACACAAGCTCTCAGTATATCCTCAAGTGTTTGAATCGTTCTTTCGCTCTGGCCATCGGTCTGAGGATGATACGCTGTACTCATTCGCAATTGCGTTCCCAGACATTCTTGCAATCGTTTCCAGAAATTAGATGTAAAACGCGGATCTCTATCGGACACAATTGACACTGGAACACTATGTCTAGAAATAATTTCCTTTACGTATAGCTTCGCTAGCTTATCCAGGTTGTACTTAACCCTGATCAGCAGAAAGTGGGCTGACTTCGTCAGTCGATCCACTATAACCCATATCGCATCGAATCCCTTCTGAGTCGTTGGAAGTCCTACCACAAAATCCATCGTGATGTGCTCCCACTTCCACTCTGGAATTTCTAACGGTTGCAGCAAACCACTTGGTCTCTGGTGTTCTGCTTTAACTTTCTGGCACGTTAAGCACTTCGCAACACATTCAGCAACGTCCCTCTTCATATTCGGCCACCAGAAATGATGCCTAAGATCCTGGTACATCTTCGTACTCCCAGGGTGAATAGAATATCTAGAACTACGAGCTTGGCTCAAAATCTCCTCTTTGACCTCTGGTACTGGCGGTACCCAGATTCTACCTTCAAATCGTAACAGTCCTTCATTATCGACCTTGAACTTGAACTCTTCACCATCAGTTAACCTCGTCCGAATCTTTTCACATTCTTCATAATGAAGTTGTGCTTCTTTCACTTTGTCTATTAAAGTAGAACCAGTGGTTACTTGAAACAACATCTCATCCGATTCTTTCGAAAACTTCACTTCCAACTCCAATCTAGCCATTTGTTCTATTAACCGATCCTGATCAGTTAACACGTTCAGCTTCTCCCGACCTTTTCTGCTCAAAGCGTCGGCAACAACGTTAGCTTTACCCGGATGGTAAAGTATCTCGCAATCATAGTCTTTAATCAGTTCCAACCATCTTCTTTGGCGCATGTTCAAATCCTTCTGGGTAAATATATACTTCAGACTCTTGTGATCTGTGTATATTTCACACTTCTCTCCATATAAGTAGTGTCTCCAAATCTTTAGGGCAAACACTACTGCCGCCAATTCTAGATCATGGGTCGGATACCCCTTCTCGTAATCCTTCAGCTGACGTGACGCATATGCAATGACTTTGTCGCTCTGCATCAATACACAGCCTAATCCTTTATGTGAGGCATCGCTATATACTACGAAATTCCCCGAACTATCCGGTAAAGACAATACAAGCGCAGTATTCAACCTCTTTTTCAGCTCTTGAAAACTCTCCTCACACTTCTCCGTCCAAACAAACTTAACTATTTCACAAGTCAAATTCGTCAACGGAGTTGCGATTCTAGAAAAGTCTTGAATAAATCTTCGATAATAACCAGCCAATCCTAAGAAACTTCTCACTTCAGGCGACGTCTTCGGCTATTCCCAACTAATTACGGCCTCAACTTTCGACGGATCTACCGAAATACCATCCTTGTCGATCACGTGGCCAAGAAATTGCACACGTTCCAACCAGAATTCGCATTTTGAGAATTTAGCGTAAAGCTTTTCTCATCTCAGTGCTTCTAAGGTTAGTCATAAGTGTTCAGCATGCTCTTCCTCGGTCTTGGAATAAACCAGGATGTCATCTATGAACACTACCACGAACTTGTCCAGAAATGGCTTGAACACCCTGTTCATTAAGTCCATAAATGCAGCTGGGGCATTCGTGAGACCAAATGACATCACCAAGAACTCGTAATGACCATACCGAGTTCTAAAAGCCGTTTTTGGTATATCTTCTTTCCTCACCTTCAATTGATGATACCCGCTTCTCAAATCGATTTTCGAGAAGTATTTTGCACCCTTCAGCTGATCAAACAAGTCATCGATCCTAGGTAAAGGATACCTATTCTTGATTGTAACTTTATTTAACTCTCTATAATCAATGCAAAGACGCATCGACCCATCTTTTTTCTTCACGAATACGACAGGCGCTCCCCACGGTGAAACGCTCGGTTGAATATACTTCTTGTCTAGCAGTTCTTGCAGTTGAACCATCAGTTCCTTCATCTCGACTGGAGCCATTCGGTACGGAGCCTTCGAAATCGGAGCAGTTCCCGACGCTAGATCGATCACGAACTCTGTCTCCCTATCTGGCGGAAGTCCTGGAAAATCTCTTGGAAAAACGTCCACAAACTCCTTAACTACCGATATCTCCTCCACCTTCGGGCTTTCCTTACGCGAATCTACTATGTAGGCTAGATATCCTACACAGCCTTGCGTCAGAAGTTTCTTGGCATGCATAATCGTCAGACAACTCGCTTGCCTAGGCGATTTGCTACCATAGAACACCAACTTCGACGGAGTCATAAGGTTTACCGACTTCTTCTGACAGTTGATTACCGCCCCATGGTTGAACAACCAATCCATACCTAGTATGACGTCGAATTCCCCAAGTTTTATCGAAATCAAATCTACTCCAAGCTCCTGACCTTTAATGCCCAATCTACAGTTCTTATAAACGCTCCTAACAGGAATAACCTCCCTATTCGCAATCTCTATGTTCAAAGGGTAAATTAACTCCTCTACAGGTAAGTCTAGGGTTCTATCAAAATCATCAGATATAAATGAGCAAGTAGCACCTGAATCAAATAATACATATGCATTTATACTACTGACCGGAATAATACCTGACACCACATCTTTTGATTGCACAGCATCCTGCACCGTCATATTGAATGTCCGTGCAGTGGGTCGAACAACTTGCAATGGTGCAGCGATAGTAATGGTACTGCCGCTTCCATTCCCTCCGCTCCCTGTTGACCTTGCCGTCAGCTTCTTCGGGCAGTTGCGAGCCATGTGATCTTTGGATCCACATGTAAAGCAAGCTCCCTTCGTCGGTTTTGGGCAATTAGGCGCGATGTGGCCTTCCTGACCACAGTTGAAGCACACCCGCTTCCCCTTCATGCACACGCCAGTGTGATTCTTACCGCATGTAGCACATGCTTCGAACTTCCTCTTCTGCTGGCTTCCTTGCTGACTCCCAGCAGAGGTATTATCAAACCACTTCCTCTTCTGGTTCGCAGTGCTGCTACCCCCAAACTTGGTTTCTACCTCATTCTTCTTCTTCTTATCTTGGTTGAACTTCGTCACCGCTTCGCTTCCTCCCTCAGCAAGTATGGCCTTCTCCAGCACCGCTGCAAAGGCATTCAGCTGGAACATGGAAACCTTGCTGTAGAGCCAGGGCTTTAGTCCCCGCTCAAACCTTCTCACCTACCTAGAGTCAGTGCTGACCTGGTATGTAGCGAACCTGGCCAACTCGTTAAACTTAGCGGCATACTCAGACACCGTCATCCCTCCTTGCTTAAGTTCTAGGAACTGGACCTCCATCTGGTCCTGCGAACTCACTGGAAAATACATCTCGTAGAACATTTCCTTGAAACGTTCCCACGTGATGACTCCCTCTCCCTCACGAGTCTTGTTAGCCTGCCACCAAAAGCTAGCATCCGACTTCAACATGAAAGCCGCGAACATTGTCTTTTGGTCTTCTCCTACCCTAGCCATGTCAAATACCTTCTCCATTTCCATAACCCATGTCTGAGCTTCAATAGGGTTAGTCGATCCTTTGAACTCAGGCGGTCCTACTGCCTTGAATTCCTTGAAAGTAGTATCCTGCACCTGCGACTGATTCGCAAGAGCTCTTGTTAACAGGTTCACCAACTGCTGAACCGAATTGGGATTCGTTCCCTCGTTATTGTTGTTGTTCGTCGAACCCTCGGGATTTTGACGTGTTACTCTTCTTCTAGGAGGCATTTTCTATTACGAAAATATTATTATTAGACCCTTTATTCAATTATTAAGTACTCCAGTTCATACTTAAACGTTTGAACAATTCAGTGCACATAGAACACATAGCACATCAATAAACTTCTTTTATTCATTAGTCGTAGTTTAAAAACATCAATCAGATAGTATTTCTGCCATTTACATCACCCTTCCTGAACTGGAAAAGTTGCAGGATTATATTATTAACTCATCCCATTCTTATCTCAAATTATGGAATTTATTTATTTAATACAAAAATCAATACATAAATAAAAGCACTACTACTACTACTACTACTGCTACTGTTACTACTACTATTACTGCTACTGCTGCTACTGCCTAGGCATATTAATACGTTGCACAGCCTCCCTACATTCCTCTTCCATTATCCGAAATGCCGTTCTTCGGTCCACCACATACCACGGTAAACCTTGGAACTGAGCTGGGTAGTAGAAAATACGGTCATGAGCTCTCTCTATCGCTGTATGAAATACATATTCTATTTCCCTCTGCTTGGCCTTCTTGGCTTCAGCTTCATCTTTAGCTCGTTGATTAGCCCTCAAGCTTGACTCCTCAGCTCTGGCACGCTTCCTCGACTCCTCCTGGATGTCTTGCTTCAGCTTTGCCAATTCAAAACGAGCAGCATCTCTTTCAACCTCCATATGTATCAGGTTCCACTGTGCATCTCCCAGGTCACTTGCCATTTCCTCCATCGTCTCATCTCGTTGCTGGATAGTCTCCTCGAGATCTCCTACTCGTCCATGAAGCTCCACGTTGCTATCGTAGACTGCCTCGTACATCTCAGCACTAGTAGAGTGAGGTGGGAATTCCTCTTCGGAATCCTCTTCCTCCTCTTCCTCCTCTTCAGACTCATCCTCGTCCTCATCCTCTTGAATAGGTGTCAGCTCACGCTCCCGACCAGCTACGGTGATCACTGGAGATGGCTCTCTCCTAACCAGCTGCTCCCAGACAATATGTATGTCACGGGGCTCTTCCTCTCTAGGCACCTGAGGTACATCCTCTCTAGCCTGACTAGGTTCTCCCACGTTCAACATCATGACAAAAGAATTTTAAATTTCATTATTACGTGATAACGAATCGTCACTCTTCGAATACTATAATGTAAACACGTAGCACATAAGGTAGTTTATTATCTTTACCTATCACCCCTATCTTTTCGATCTTACCATAAGGCTACTACCTAAGGTTTTTTCCCACCTAAGGTTTCATAACCTACAGCTTTGATACCAATCTGTGACACCCCCAAATCCGGGTACTTCGTTTCCACATGATTTGGTATTCACTTTCTAATATAACTTACATCTACCCAATGAATAATGTAAAATAAACTACAACTTAAATTAGAATAGATAAATCTCCCTTAAAACAAGGGTTACAACCTTTTCAAGATAATCCCGGTTTACTCTAATCCTGACATGAATATAATAAAGTGCGGAAACAAAAACATAACATTCAATTATTACAATCATTCTCAATTAAATAAAAACAAGTCTTCACTTGCTTTGCTTTCCCTTGCCCTTACTCATAAACGGAGCATCAGCGTTATCAACCTTAACTGAAATTGTTATTTAATGCAAGAGTGAGCAAACCACAGCTCACTGGAGTTTAACAATAACATAGACATGAAAGGATATATTTAAAAGAATCTGAACAACTTAGCTTGCTTCAATAATAAATAATTGAATAATAATTCTCTATCAACATTAAAATTCGAATATAGAATTTATCTGAGTGTCATAAGACCTTTGAACTTTTGTCCTAGGTTATAAATATTTCTATTTAAACCTTTAACAGTCAATAAGACTATGGACCTTAACTCGTACTTAGGGGGATCAGACCTTCGTACCATGTATTGTGCACAACCATCTTAACGCTATGCGTAGTAACCTCCCCTAGTAAATAGGGTTGTTCAACTCAGTAATTTGAATTCAAGTCCGCACCAAAGAAAGTTTGGTTTGGATAAGCTTACAAGGGTAATTTAGAATTCACGTTCATCAACTAAGGATTAGTTGAATCGACTACCAATAATTCATAAATAAAGAGTTATGAATTAACATATGCTTTAGAATAAACTTAAAGCATTTAAAATAATAACTGGATCTTACTTGAACAATAAGTTAAGATCATTTTAATTAAATAAACAATTGTCTAATACAGAAATAGAAAAGGACATTCTTAACAAGAATATATGAACTCAAGAAATTATACAAGATTAGGGTTTAGAAAACTTACATAAAATTAACGAGATTAAGGTTTAGAAGACTTGCCTCAAGCGCAAGCTACTTAACACAATTCACGTACTTTAATACTTCCTACACATATATATTCAATCACAATAACCTAAATTAGTTAACACGTAACTAATTCACATAAGTGGTTAACCCTCATGGTTAACTCACTCTAATAATAATAATCAACTATCACATAGTTAATTAAATCAATTATGTATTTAACTAAATTATAATTAAACAATTATAATTCAAACACTTAATCAAATTATAATTATAAACAAATTATAATAATTATAATCAATTAAACCACATCATGCATTTAATTACACAAATTATAATTAATCATGAAATTATCAATTTATAATCCATAATTAAACATGCATTTATTAAATTATAATTACATAAATTATAATTTAAATTAACATCTAATTGATTAAAATAAACCAACTTCTATACATTATAATTTCACAAAAATTAAAATTAAAATTAAACATTTACTCTTAATTATAATTAAGTAACTTATTGTACAATTAAACAATTATAGTTTATAATTTAAATACCATATTAGTTTTTCAAAACTTCCTTTTTCTCAAATTATAACACATGTTATAGCAGCTTGATACATGCTCCTTGTCATAGAATAATTAAACTAAGCTTAGAATTAACACTGCACAAAAACTAAAGTCACTGCCATTGCCCGGGACACGGCGCAGCTGCGCAGCCACAGGCCTTAGCACCGGCGCAGCTGCGCAGGGTAAGGATCTGGGAAGGACAAGCGGCGCAGCTGCGCTGCTCCTGGCCTTGCTGCCGGCGTTGCTGCGCAGCAACTCGGCCAGACGCAGACAGCCACGTTACTCTGCTTCACCGATTAACCCATATAAGCCAACAAATGGATATTTACAGTAAATTAAACATTGTAAATCATACCTATGCAATTATACATATATATAACATGCTTCCACAACACAAAACCATTTAAACAATGATAATCACAAGTTTTAAAAATCCAATTTGGCCATTTTCATGAAAACTCATATATTTTCCAAAATAAGTCATTGTAATCAAATTCTTAAGCAATTCAACTTATAACACATGCTTTATTCTCATGATTCAAGGTAGTATCATAGAAAATTTTTAAACAACATACTAACATATACCAATTTCTCAATGTAAAATCACCCATAATATATAAACTTATAAAATTCCATATGAACTCATATAAACATGAATTTTCTGTTAAAATATATTTCTACAGTAATTTGATTTCTGAAAATCATTGATAACCATAAAATTCACCATGAACAACACCACCTATATATATATATCATCCATGTTTATGCTATTACATGAAAACTCAGTTTTCACAGAGAATAAAATATGAAACTTAAATCGAGTTTTGAAAATATGAAAGTAGAGATTATGGATTACCTTTCGGTGATAGGAGAAGAAAACAAAGATTCACTTTAGCCTTCACAAGCTTCTTCTTCCTTCTCTTCTTCTCCAACTCTTCTCTGCTTTCTCTTTTTCCTCTGCTCTTTTCTTTCTTCTTTTCTCTTAGTTTAGACTTAGGATTAATCTAACGTAGTATAGAACTAACGTAATATAATATAATACGCGTACTAACTAATAATAATTAGCCTAATTAATTTAGCAGTTACATAAGTTCCAAAATTCAAAAAGCCTTAAGGCTTTGTTTGGCCAAAACAACATTATTTTTTAAAAAAACAGGTTATTATTACTAAGGCCATGTTTGGTAGAATAGATTTAAAACAAATGCAAAGCCTTGTTTATTTAAACTCATTTAAAATCCTTTTTCTTTTATTTCAACAAATTATTTAATGCATACTTTAATGTCACATTTTAATTAATTAAATATCAATCATCTAATTTAATCAATTAAAATCTAACATCAATTAATCACATAAAATTGCCACATAATTATAATTACTCGCTAATTATAATCCATGTAACACTTCATCACATAATTCATCTAATTAAATTAGAACTATAATATAACATTAATATTAATTAAATAAATATTACATATTCATTTAATTAGTATATAACACTTAATTAAATCACTCCATAAATCACATAATTTATTTATTTAACTCAATAAATAAATCACATAAAATATTTATTTATCTCAATAAATATTAAAATTAATTATAAAATCTCAATCATTACAATCTTCCCTCCTTAAAAGGATTCTGTCCCCAGAATCACACATAAAAAAAATCTCGTCTATTACAGTCTATATTACCCTATGTAATATAATACCACATATCTTATATCACATAAAAATACTCTTATTCGAACCCATCTCATAGTTTAAGAATTTTATTTATTAAATCCTTATTTAATAATATCTAAAAATTCGGGTTCTTACATCCTCTCCCCCTTATAAGGATTCCGTCCTCGGAATCACCGAAACTTCCTTTACTCGGTGCTATTCCGATTATTACATATTCTCTTGAATAATTTTATTCATTCTCTTTTCAGAAGTTTTATTACTATAACTTTCTCAATCTCATTCTACCACTTTCTCCTTTCTAAGGAACATTCTACTTACTACATTCATCCTTTAGAAGAATAAGAATCTTCCACGATTTTTCAATAATCGGGAAGTAGTATGAATAACTCAGATTCCAATTTATGCTGAGGGGTCACAAGACCGTGAACTTTTCTCCAGGTTTCCTAATGCTTCAACACAATTCTTCACACTGCAAACCAGAGTGTTTATCAATCACAAAGACTGAAAACACTCTCCACGCGTACTCTAGGTGGCCAACCTATTGTACCACTACGTTGGGCCGCAACATAGTGTTTTGTAACGACTATATGCGTTACGCTCGGAACCATTGTCTCCGAAAATATGTTCCCTTATAGGGTTGTTCACCTTAGCTTTTCAACGTCAAAATCCGCACCAGAGCAATCTGGTTTGGCATACATACACAAGAATACTTGAATTCTATAATCCCTTTCCAACAGTAGCCTAGCCGAATCAAGTAGCTTAGACTCTCATCAACAATTCGGACATCAATCGAAATAATTTAGCCAACTTAATTGACTTTCTTTATAATTTACAAGAAAACCAAAAATTCTTTTATGACGTCATGATACCATACTAGATTAGTAGTACGTTGAGGATTCCGCCATTTTATGACTTTGTCATATTACAACATACCATAGTGGGCTGATGATCTTTCGATCACAACCAACACTAGGTTCGATTGCATTGATGACTCCATCGTTTACCATTCTACATCATATCAAATGATGCACATGGTTAAAATATATTTTGAAAGATTGTCAAATCATTTTAGTCTTAGCCGAAACAAATAGCGTAGACATACGAATAACGGTGTTGTTTTTAAAACTCATTAGTTCAGTTACCTGACCCAATATTTTCTCAAGAAAACCGAAGTGCAAACACTAGCACGAAGTCAATAAATATTGAAAATCTAGCGTAGCTAGAGGATTTAGGAAAATCCAATTTCTCCATCGCTTCAATCTCTTACCACCATCAATGCTCACTATTCCAAAACTCTTATATAATACATCTATTCTCAGTACAGTTCACCAACTTACCACACCATGGAAGCTCAGGAACCTACCATAATCATATGGGTTGAGGAACTTATCCTAGTCAAACCAAAGTCGTCCATTCGCTGAGGGGTCCCACCATACGATTATGAGTCACGAACTTGTCATAGGCATGAGTTTTAAGAACTCGCAGCTAATCTTAATATTATCTAATTATATCTTAGAAACCTCTATCTATCAAAATAAATATGAGAAAAGAATCACCTTTCCACCATATGTATAATGATACCGCGACACTAACATTCCAACGATTATCAATGTGACGCACTCAGTGCAAGCACAAAACTTCTGCCCATACAAAAGTTTGTACAACTAAGCCATCACATGAGTCCTCAATGGAAATCTAACACTTAACTCTATCTTACTCTATCACTTGCTCATTACGAGCTTTCTACGTTCATCACATACAACTCCTCATGAGTTCATATCGTACTTTTTATAGTACATTCTCTCATAGCATTAAGCTATACACACTTAGTCGTTACAGACTATCTATCATTTCACAGTTCAATCTGATCACGTCGTGATCATCGCTTTACCTCAGGGTTCTTTCCCTACTATCAACTAAACTCCATCCGAGTTTATTCTCACTATCTTCGTCATATACATCTTATACACATCGTCTTAACATTTTCATTACCGGAGTTAGGAAACTCCTGATTCTCATTCTCTAGATATTTCAAGATTCTTCTTTGAATCTTCACGTATATATTTTAATCTTTATCTTTCCCTCTCTCAGGTTATAGTCTAAGGTACACTTACCTAAGGTTTATAACCTACAGCTTTGATACCAACCTGTGACGCCCCCAAATCCACGTTCCTTCGAAACCTCGGATTCGGTGCAGTCACGATACTATTATCGCCAAATTATTACATCTTTTATTCATTACTAAAAGAATACAACTTGCTTTATTACAATTTAGAATATAAATTCTATTCATATCCAAGATCTCATCTTTACATCATATTCGATGTTACTAAAATACGGAATAATTTAAACTTTTCAATATCCTTTGAATAAAAATCTTTTTATTGATTCCATAACTTTGAAACCAATTAAAAATCTTGAATCAACTATATAATATGATTCCTTCTTATCTGAGTTATCGTATAAACATTTACAACTCAACTCGATATCCTCTATGTAACAGATGAGAATTTTTATGAGGTGAGAATTTTTATGAGATTTTTTTATGTTGTGATTCTGGGGACAGAATCCTTTTAAGGAGGGAAGACTGTAACGATTGAGAATTTTATATGTTAATTGTAAATATTTATTGAAGTAAATAAATATTTTATGGAATTTATTTGTGAAGATAAATAAATAAAGTGTGCGAGTGTTGTGGACAATTTAATTAAGTGTTATATGATTAATTAAATTGATATGTTAGCAATGGTGTAGCATAATTTTAATTTAATTGGGAATAATTTAATTAGGATTTAATATTATGTGCTAAGTGATAATAATTTGTACACGAATTATGTTTAATAAAGGAAATTCAATTGTGTGACAATTTGGTATTATGTGAATGTTAGTTTATTTAATTGAATTAGAGTGTTGTAATTTAATTAAATAAGTGTAATATTTAATCTATGGATTTAAAGAGTTATTAAAAGACTAGAAAAGGATTTTAAAGTGTTTTGCCAAACAAGGCCCTTGTACTTGTTTAATCTTATTTTACCCAAACAAGGCCTTAGCACTAAAAACCTATTTTTCTAAGAGGTTGCCAAACGTGGCCTTACTCTTTTCAAATTCTATAACCTATGTAATTAATAATACTTATTATGGTTATAAATATTATACTTATTATTTATAAGTTACATATATGTATATGATTATATGTATAATATTATATATGTCAGTTAAAAACAAAGTTACGTTAGTTTTATAAAACAAAGAAAGAAAAGAAGAAGAGGGTTAGAGATAATTGTCAGAGAATTCTCAGAGAAGAAGAAGAAGAAGAAGAAGAAGGCAAAGCAAGCCCAAGTTCATCTCTCTCTTAACCCAAAACTAGTAAGGTTATAATCGTAACCCTAGAACTAATTCTTATGTGTTGTGTTTTCTTCTTTGCCAAATTAGGTCTTTCCAATCATGAAATTATATGTGTTATATGATGTTATATGTTTTCATATGAAATTGTATGCCATGAAAGGGTTTTCAAAATACAATTGTTGTAAAATAAGTTTTCAAAGCATATTCTTTTATGTTTTCATGGTTTTAGAACTCTATGTGAAAGTCTCTTTGTGAAAGCTATTTATTTTGATATGTGAATGGGATATGTATGTATATATATATATATATATATATATATATATGTTTACATGAGAGTTTCATAGTTGTTTAAGAATTTCAATTCACAAGTATATGATGAACACTATGAAATTCATGTTCATAGTGTTAGATTATGAAGTTATGTTGAAAATTTCTTTAAATCCTTGAGGTGAGCATGAATTATGTGTAATAGGTGATATAACATGATTATATATGAGTTATATGATGATTCTAGCAATTCAATCCATGAATTTTTGATAAACAATAAGAAGCATGTTCATAGTGATTTTTGGTGAAACTATTTCTGAAAAACGGCTTTTGAAACTATCAAATTGATGTTTGATTTTGAGTTATTGTTAAAATTGATCATGTGTTATGTTAATGTGTTAAGAATATGAGTTAACACAATTGGAATCACTTGAATTGGATGAAAAACGAATTCGTAGTAGCAATTTTCGTCAAGAACGCTTAAAATTATATTTTTCTTTGAAAATCATGAAATCTTGTTTTGGATTATGTGTTTTATGGATTATATATGTTATGAGCATGATAATAAGTTTAAAATATTGTTAGTATCAAGTTTTATGTTTATCATGTTGGAAAAAATCGAATTCGGTGTGAAGAAATAAGTCAAATTGGCTTAATTCTCCACCAGTTCGCGAGCCGGGCGCTGTGGCAGGGGGAACACCCGCCCCAGTGGGTGTTTTGCACTGGGAGGACCCGCCCCAGCGGGTGGGGCTGCTGCCAAGAAAATCTGGAATTTTGTTTTTGAGTTTTTATGCCCCGTTTGTTAAGCTAACTTGTTTCTAAGACTTGGAAAGTGAAATATATAATAAGATAACATGTTTTTGATGTGTTTAAGTTAGATTGAAGTATATTATGAATATGTTACATGTGTGTGTTTGTGTGTTGCTTTCACGAGGCACACAACACGATTCCTTGAGTTATAGACTTATAAATGTATGCCGTGAGTATAGACTCACGTACTTGACTAATTAGTAACCAATGTGATAAATTATACTATGAGTTGGACTTGGATATGAAGTTCAATGGTTTAAATGTTGTAATTGGATACTAATAGATGGTTTGAATGTAATATAAATGTGTAGGGTGTTTGTGAAGTGCGTATAGTTGTTAAAGTGTAGCTTGCGCTTAAGGCAAGTTCTCTTACCCTTATTCTCTTATGTTAAGCAAGTTTCTAAACTTGTTATTTATATTGTGCAAGTTCTTTAATCTACTCTTGAATGCTATACAAGCCTATTCATTGTATATTTTCATTGTGCAAGTTTCCTAACCCTTGCTCAAGAAATCACGAAAGTTTATTTACGTTCTTTAAATTGTTATGTGTGGTACAAGTTATACCATACTCATAAAGCGTAAGTATTAAAGCGTTATTTTAGTAATATGATATTGACTTAGTTGTTCAAGTAAGATCTACTTAGTCTATCGAATGCTTTAAGTTGTTTCTAAAAGCATGCCTATCTATTATGAGTTTATTGTTATATTTTGAAATTGGTTCATGATTCTTATATTATTGAACTGTAAAGGACTGTAAGTCGATTCAACTACTCCTAGTTGATGATAGTTGAACTCTAAAGTTCCCTTATCTATCCAAACCAAACTTGCTTTGGTGCGGACTTGTATTCAATTTCTGAGAAGGAACAACCCTATTAATTAGGGGAAATGTATGCGAAAGCGTTAAATGGTTGTGCACAATTCATGGTACAAAGGGTTGATCCCCCTGAGTACGAGTTAAGGGTCCATAGTCTTATTGACTGTTAAAGGTTTAAATAGAAATATTTATAACCTAGGACAATGGTTCAAGGCCTTATGACCCTCAGATGATTTCATATTCGAATCCTATATATTGATGAAAGAATTATATTTCAATTCTTTATATTGATGAAAGTAAAGTTATTCAAACTCTTTTGAAACGATTCACTTATGTTATATCACTGTTGTATATCCAAGTGAGCTTTTGTTTGCTCACTCTTGCCTGCTTTACCATCATTTGCAGTTGAGACCAAGAATGTTGACATACCATCAACAAGTAAAGGAAAAGGAAAGATGAATAAGTGAAGGCTTGTGACGTCAAGTTGCTTTTGTAATAAGACTTAGTTGATTATGTTTATATTTCCGCATTTACGTTATTTGAATGATGTTAAGGTTTAGATAATCCTGGGATTTTTGTTGAACAAGTTGCCATTCTTTCTAGAGGAAGATTTTATTAAGGTTTTATAAAGGTTGTAATTAGTTTGAAATTTTATTTGGGTAGATGTATGTTTTAATTAGAAAGTGAACACCAAATCATGTGGAAACGAAGTACCTGGATTTGGGGGTGTCACAGGTTGGTATCAAAGCCATAGGTTATGAAACCTTAGGTGGGGAAAAACCTTAGGTAGTAGCCTTATGGTAAGATCGAAAAGATAGATGTGATAGGTAAAGATAATAAACTACCTTATGTGTTATGTGTTTACGTTTAGGTATTCGAAGAGTGACGACTCGATATCACGTAATAATAAACTTTAAAATTCTTTTGTCTGGATGACGAACATTGGAGAATCTAGTCAGGCTAGAGAGGTTGTATCTCAGGTGCCTGGAGGGGAGGAACCCCATGACATACATGTTGTCTGGGAGCAGCTGGTTAGGAGAGAGCCATCTCCAGTGATCACCATAGCTGGTCGGGAGCGTGAGCTTACACCTATTCTAGAGGACGAGGACGAGTCTGAAGAGGAGGAAGAGGATCCCGAAGAGGAATTCCCACCTCACTCTACTAGTGTTGAAATGTACGAGGCAGTCTACGATAGCAACGTGGAGCTTCATGGACGAGTAGGAGATCTCGAGGAAACTATCCAGCAACGAGACAATATGATCGAGGAAATTGCAAGTGACTTGGGAGATGCACAGTGGAACTTGATACATATGGAAGTTGAAAGAGATACTGCTCGATTTGAACTGGCAAAGCTAAAGCAAGACATCCAAGAGGAGTCGAGGAAGCGTGCCAGGGCTGAAGAGTCAAGATTGAGGGCTAATCAACGAGCTGATCGAGCTGAAAATGAAGCTGAAGCCAAGAGGGCCAAGATGAGGGAAACGGAATATGCTTTTCATACAGCGATAGAAAGAGCTCAGGACCGTATTTTCTACTACCCAGCTCAGTTCCAAGGTTTACCGTGGTATGTGGTGGACCGAAGAACGGCAATTTGGGTAATGGAAGAGGAACGCAGAGAGGCTGTGCGACGTATTAATATGCCTAGGCAGTAACGGCAATAGAAGTAATAGCAGTAATAGTAGTAGTAGCAGTAGTAGTAGAGCTTTTGTTTATGTGTTGCTTTTGAAATAGATCAACTAAATCCCATAATTGAGATAAGAATGGGATAAGTTAATAATGTAATCCTGCAACTTTTTCAGTTCAGGAAGGATGATGTAAATGGCAGAAATGCTATCTGGTTGATGTTTTTTTTACTACGACTAAGGAATAAAAGAAGTCTGTTGACGTGCTTTGTGTTCTATGTGAACTGAGATATTCAAACCTTTAAGTTTGAACTTGAATACTTAAGATTTGAATAAAGGATCTAATAATAATATTTTCTTATCAGAAAATGCCTACTAGAAGAAGAGTAACACGTCAAAACCCCGAGGGTTCAACAAACAACAACAATAACGATGCAACAAACCCTAACGCAGTTCAGCAATTAGTGAACCTGCTGGCAGGAGCAGTGGCGAATCAACTATATAATATGATTCCTGAATCAACTATATAATATGATTCCTATTTTCTATGCTTCTTGAATCAACTATATAATATGATTCCTTCTTATCTGAGTTGTCGTATAAACATTTACAACTCAACTCGATATCCTCTATGTATTAATTAATACATTCTTACAATACAACAAGTATTAAACAGTGTAAGCAACTATCAAGTACATCATCTAGAATCTAAACATGGTCTAGACAATAATCTAAGTAATATTCTTCAATGCGATACTATCTATCTTTATCAATCAAGAAGCACGAAATCTTTATCGTGAATCCTTAACCTGCAAAAGTGGTTATTTGCAAGAGTGAGCTCGGCAGCTCAGCAATTCTAACAGTCCTCATGCATCACATAGCATATAACATCATACTCAGTTCATGCATTTATAAACAGTTTATATTTACTACGCATGTTACTTTTCACATAACAAGTATATCATCAAAGATCAACTTTCAATCTCGTTTATATCTCATATACAGTTCATATATAAGTTCACATTATCACAGCATAATATAATTCAACTAACAGTTATTGAATTCATATATCAAATAGGAACTGAAAGACTTGCCTGATTCGTAGTTTAACAACTACGACTTAACTGCTTATAGATATCTGCACTTCGTGTAATCCTACATAGTTATATTAATCATAGAGATCACACTTATCAGTTATACACTTCCATACATTCTCAATATAATAATTAGTATTACATTGTTGTCTAACTTGGTTCTTAGAACCTTCGTCTTACTTTCTTATCGTATTCTTATAATAACTATGTACGTATAAGTATACTTTAACCATACGTACTTACTACCATTCTCTACATATACATATGCCTGTCTACCACTAATCTATTTACATATAACTAGTGTAGTCCATCTTTTGAGTTAATCATTCTCATATATCATTACTAACACATAAGACCATAACAAAGCAAATATACGCTATTAACCGTCGAAGTCGGATTCAAGTATTAACATATGGTCCTACATAGCATGTATACACATTAAAGGATACTTTCATGCTCGTTTAACCTTTTCAAGTTCAATTTACATGATATAGGTTCTAATTTAATACCCGTAAAAACTTAAGTCCATTCAAGGCTATAAAGTCATAAAGTCTAACATGCTCGCTTTTTAAACACATGGGGTATTCATATACTTTGTATTAGGCATACTCATGAATAATTATATCACATTCATGCAACTAACACCGTTTTGTTTTGAAAACATGCTTCATTTATGCTTCATTTGAATCACAACATCTAATCATGGTATATATACATATAGGATACATGATCGAGTTTACGAGTACTATCAAACTTGTTTACAAATATCAGAATTCAAATCTTAAGGTAACGTGTTAACGTCCACGTTCAAAGCTCGCATTTTCATTAGTGAAGCTCACTAACAAAACCTAACATGTTCATGCTATATATATATAGGTTGACATGTTCGATATGCATTTCTAAGTCATCTAAACATGCTCACAAAAATCAGAATGCGTACATGGTATTTACATGTCAAGATCCACCTTCAAAACTTACATTCTCATTGGAAATGTTTACTAACGAGGTCCGGCATGCTCATGTTATACTATGAAACATATGTATGCAAATCAACATGCCTTTCATGCATTCTTAAACCATACTAATGTATCTTCAAAGTCAGAATATAAACATGACTTATATACGCCAAAAATTCGTTTATAAAACCTTAAGTTTATTTTCAAAACTATAACTTCATCGTTCACGTAAGCGATCCGAATATAATATGCACATCCTAGTTTAACAAGTCCATATATATGTATTATTCATACCAGCATGCTTGTCCTAATTCCTTTCAATATCTATCACTTAGCAGACATCAAGCAGGAACAAAATCTGCAGAAACTGGGATCAGGGACCGGCGCAGCTGCGCAGCTCCCCAGTTCAAAACTGGCGCAGCTGCGCAGGGCCTTGCCCAACTCAAGTCTGGTACCGGCGCAGCTGCGCCGCTGGCCAGTATAAAACTGGCGTAGCTGCGCAGGTGGCCGGCCAGAAATAGAGCAGCTTTCTGCTCGGCAGACTGCAAACCCAACTCACAAATTTCCTACGAAATTCATTCCAGATATATTCTAACACAGTTCTAACATATCTATAAACTAGTATAGCAACTAAGGACCAATTAACAAACATTGCTTGATCACATAATCATGGATTCCATACTCAATTCACAAGTGATTTTCAAGAAATTCTAGAATTCTTCAATTATCAAAGTAAGAACACTGATATGTTACCTTTGTGATATGAAATGCTAAATTTTACTTCCAATGACAGATAGCTCAACGGTTCATCACTCTCACACTCTATAAGGACTTAGCAGAATTTCAGCAATTCAATTTGAGAGGAGAAGAGCTTCATTTTATAGACAATCCATTACCTAGTCCATGGATTTACTCACCATTTCAAACTAATGGAAGGAACAAGAATCTAATGGTTCATGGAGATTAGGTAGATGGTTGGTAAATCCCATCATCATCTCCACTCCTCTTGCACTCATTAGCTAGGATTGATGAAAATGAGAGAAGAGATAGAGTAGCTTGTTCCATAGAGTTCACGTGAGAGGGAGATGGGTCTATCAGTATAGGACAAGGAACATATTCTCAGCATTACCAACATATAAACACCTAATATTAATACTTAGGCTATATATATGTATATAGCTTATACACTTAGGTTAAAAATGGGGTTACCATGTAATCCTAATAAATAAATACTACTATCATGTAGTAAATTTTAACTTACACATAAAATCCATGTACATTTTATCTTACCAATATAATTTAACCGGATATCCTCACATTATATTATTCAATTATATATTGAAGAAATCATCAATTATAATTGTTTACTCTATACATTCATGATGTATTATTTTACTGTATACTCACGTACAATTTTGTCACATAACCACATGATATATTCATGTAGCTTTCACAATTTAATCAATTTTAACACATGGTTTCTATATATAGTATAGTCACCTAATTGTTGCACCACACTATATAACATAGTTGCACTACACTTCACACTTCATATAATATATAGTTAGTTACTATACGCTATACATTTTATTCGCATGCTTGCACATAGAATTTAATAAATTACTTATCTTATTAATTAATAATAATATTAATTAATCTATTTATCATAAATCAATGGAATTATAATTTCCATAACAATTAATTAACATTTATATAGTTAATTATCACAATAAATAAATATAAATCTTATTATATTTATAACAAATATACTTATTATCATTCTATCACTCGCAATAATAACTTTAACATATTATTATTATAATAATTAATATAGATTAATTGTTTAATTAATAATTCTTCCATATTCGAAATAATCAATTCATTACCGAATCTATTATCGTGCCACACAAGGCATTTCTCACAAGCTTAATCTCAAGCTTATTATTATTCCCATCACTTACTACTTATAACATGCTCAATATAATTAGAACTATTAAGTCACAAGGTTCACATATATAAATATATCGTGAATGGAAATACGACAATATTCTATATAACCTTTACGGTAATATAATAACTCAAGCTATTAAAATGCTAAACTACTTCAATTAATTATATTTATAATAAGTATAACCTTTACGCTTATAATAATTAATATATACTCTATTAATTATTCCAATAATAATATTCACGATCAAATAATAACTTAAGTTATTTAATATATTAAAAATAACTTAGTTTCCTTTCATTAATTAAACTCCCTTGAAAATACATTTAAAATTATGTATTTAGCCATATCATAAATTATTATATTTTCTCCAAATAAGCACATTCGTTATTAGAAAATAATTTACTTATTGTCTCATGATATTTGTAAGAACAGTGAATTTCATGAATAATTTTTTTTTTATTTATATAATAAGAAAATGAATATTACTTGAACATAAATGTTTGTGAGTTACGAGAGAAGTAATTCGATTATATTAAATTGAATTTATAATAATTGAGAAAATATGGAGAATGACGATGAACTCGTAGAATGCCTTGTGTGGCATGAGAATGAAAATGGTGATGATTTAATTAATTCAAGAGGGAAATCAATAAGCGAAGGATTAATTAATATTACATTGTTAATTAATTGTTGTTATTAATGAGTAATTGTTAATAATATGTTATTATAAATAACAAAACATTTATGAGTAAGTAATCGATGAATATGATAAGAATTATATTTAATTGATTATTTGTTGAGTGCAATGCATGTGATAGTTAATCATACAATAATGTTATTAAGTGTTATCATGAATGATAATCAGTTATAAAGTAAATGAATTATTAAGTGAACAATTAATCTATATTAATTGTTAATTGTTATTATGAGAAATATAATAATAATCTGTGGATTTAGTATTTTTGCAAGTAATGATTTAATACTAAGAAAATGGTTTATAAATATAATAAGATTTATATTTATTTAACTTGATAATTAATCATATAAAAGTTAGTTAATTAATATGGAGATTAATAATTTCATTACTCTATGAGGAAGGAATTGATTAATATTTAATTAATTAATTAATTGTCATTATAAAACAAATAAGTAAGTCATTAATATAATGAGATTTTATTAATTGTTATGTGTATGTATGCGAAGTTAAATATATAAAATATATGGGATACAACTATATTATATAGTGTAGTGCGACATTCATATGACTGTGCTATATATAAAAATCACATATTAGGAATTATTAAACTATATGATGCAATGTGATTGTACATATTGAAACCATATGTTATGATTATTTGAGTTACATAATAAAGCTTATGTGACAACATGTGGTATGTGGCTACATTAAAAGATGTACTTCGTATAATATTATAAATAAACAAATGTTATGTGACAACATGTATATATGGATACATTAAAGGTGTACTTATGGATTATCAAATTGAATTAAGTGTGTATTTAATAATATGAGAGGGAATAAATAAATGATTATCTATCTTAATATTAATGTGGAATGAAAACTAATAATTATTTCCATGATTATAAATAATTAAAATAATATGGTTCATGGTAATGTGGAAAGATAATACCCAATTGGATTATGTTTAGTATTATAAATATACATGGATTATATATTGAGAGATATACATGTACCTCAACTTACTACATTGTAATATTATTACCTTATTAAAAAAAAAACTACATTGTGACTCTAAATAAAATTTCAACCTATGTATACATACATGTGTATTTAGCCTAAGTTCATATAACAAACCTAAGTGTTGTATTTATTTCATTTGCCAAATGCTGAGTTCTACATAAGCTTGTCCCAAATTGAGAGTCTCTTTCTCTCTTCACGTGTGCAAGCTCAAGCTAGTCTACTTTTCTATTTCTTACTCAAACTCAGCATTTCATAGCTTATGATGAACAAGGGAGTGGGAATCATGATTGATTTCACCAACCAATTACCAACTCTCCATTAACCTCCATACAATACAAAATCTCGTTGGTTTGATTTGGGAGGGAAAAGCATTGTCTGGACATTCACTTCTCTATATATATAAGCTCTCCTTCTTCATATTTCAATTGCTGAGATTGTGTTTAAATATTGAATTGAGAGCATACATAAATTAGTAAAATCATTCTAGAGTGGGAGAATCAGTAGCAGCTAGTCCAATTCGTAATTACAGAGGTATAATCCCAAATTCCATGTTCTTCATTTCTTGTTCTCTGATAATTCCAAGCTTCTTGATTATGGATGCAATACATGCTAGTTGAATTATAGAAAGCTTGTTAGTTGTTATATGGACTTACATACATGTTAGAATTACAATATAGCTTCTTTGTTCTTTATTTTCATTTTCTGTTTCTGTAATTTCTGTCAAAATTCCATGTTCTTTAATTCACATTTCTGCAAATGCTGTAAAATTTCAATTCTTGATTTGAGTTGAATTAGATGATAATATGATTTGGGTAATGTTTACTAGTTATTATATAACCTTATGAGTGTGTTAGTAAAGTAATATGATTGTTTAGAATCAGAATTGTGCTAAAAATTTGGAGGTTGGCCTGCATTCTGCCGAACCAAGAAAAATTCTGGCACAGACTAGTAGTGGCGCAGCTGCGCCGGCCCTTGTGTCCTGCTGCTGATTTCTGCAATCTGCTAAAATCTGTCAAGTGTTAGCTTATTGTTATAACCTAAATGAGCATGCAAGCATGTGTAGTGTCTATATATGAGCATGTTAAACTAATATGAGCATGATATATTAGGATCGCTTGCTTGAATGGTGAAGTTATAGATATCACAACGAACTTAGAGTTCAAAATGGACATTTACTATTTCTATCCGTTTTAGACATTCTGACTTTTGAGACATGTTTGTATGACCTAGAAACATATGAAATGTATGTTCACTTGTGTAGATAAGTTTCATAACGAAATACGAACGTTCAAACCTCATTAGTAATGGAAATGTAAGTTTTGTAAACAAACTTTTGACATATGTGTAACACATTGATATTTCTGATTTTTGAGGCATGTTAGTATGAGGTAAAGACGCATGAAAGACATATTAACTTATGTATATATGGTTCATAGTATGACAAGAGCATGTTAGACCTCACTAGCAAACATTTCTAACAAAAATGCAAGTTATGAAGGTTGATATTGACATGAAAAGACCATATATACATTCTGATTTTTCGGGCATGTTTATATAACCTTGAAATGCATGTCGAACCTATTGACTTATGTATACGGATTCCATGATGTAACACGAACATGTTAGTAAGCCTTACTAATAAAAATATAAGTTTTGATTGAGATCCTTAACATGTTATTGCAAGTTTTGTATTCTGGAGTTTACGTACATATGAGATAATACTCGTAGACCCATTCATGTATCATACATGTATATATACCATGCTAGATGCCATGATATCAAGTTAAGCATAATTGAAGTATATTTTTGAACTAATAACAATGATAGTTACATGTATGCGATATGAATATTCATGAGTATGCTTAGTACAAGTTATATGCTTACCTTATGTGTATAAAAGGCGAGCATGTTAGACTTTGTGACTTTATAACCTTGAATGACCGTAAGTTTTCGAAAGGATTAACTTAGAAGCTATATCACATGTTTGGAACGAAGGAAGGTTATACAAACATAAAAGTATTCTTTAATGTATATATGCTATGTGATATTATATGTTGTTATTTGAAACCGATTTTGACGGTTAACTTATAACAATGCCATATCTTGCTAAATAAAGTATGTTTGGTGCTAGTTGTGGTCTTATGTGATAGTAATAATACATGAAGATGTTTTATTTATAAAAGGAACTCCAGAGATAATAAAGACATAACCAATTTAGTGTTATGATTTACTACAAATGCCATACATGATAGAACTATGTTACTTGATTCTGTAATGTCTTATAAACTAATTATGTGTTAAGTGTATGTGTAACTTACATATCGAGCTTGCGTACCGAATGTATTTAGCTAATGAATATTCTATACATGTAAATATGTTATAATAGGATTCGAAAAGTGTTGATAAGCTTTACGTTGGTAAACTACGCGTAAGGCAAGTTTTCTAACTTACACTCTTTTAAAGTGCAAGTTTCCTGACTTACACTCATTTATAGTGCAAGCATCTGAACCCTACTTTTATTGAGTTGCAAGTATCCTATCCTTGTGGTTACTTATTCGAGGAACGTCGTAAGCAAGTTCCCTAACTTATACTCTTTCATTGTGCAAGTTTCCTTGAAACCGTTCTTGTATATTAATTGCAAGTATTTGACTATTTTTTTATTGGGCAAGTATTTGATTCATACTCTTTATTGAACACATATTCGAGCTTGTACTGACTTTGGTCGTACGAGTAAATAGGTGCTAGAATAATGCTTGCCTTACAAACTTATGTTTCATAGTTTGATTTAAATCACGATTATATTCTTCGAATTATTGTTGCGAATACTGAACTCATAAATTGTTCTTATATACATTGTTGAAATTGTCTACGCCATTTAATTCGGCTAGACCAATATCATAAATTAGAAAGCAATCCACACCAATTGCCTTGGTGCGGACTCTTATAAATTGACTGAGTTGAACAACCCTTGTAAAAAGGGAAACTATATAGTCGGGGTGCCGACAGTGGTGTGGTAGGTTATGCATAACTCCAGGTACGATAGGCTGATCCCCTAATTGTACTTGGTTGGATTACCAAAAATATTTTTGGTGATTCTAGTAGAAGTTCGTGGTTCTTAGCGACCACTCAGTATCCAGTATTTATTTACTTGAAACTTTGAATTCTTTGGATTCTTTTATAAATCCTTGGTCCACAGCGACACTTAGTGATATCTATTCATTCACTTGAAATTGTTGAAACTTTTGAATCCTTTAATAACTCCTCGACCCGTAGTGGTCCTTATTCAACTTCACAGAATAGATTTGGAAGTCATTGCTATTTATTTTGTTCACAACATTCTTAATTGAAATCCTGAGTGATTAATTATCGTTTTACCCTTGAGATTTAGAAATGTATATATTCCTGTTCACATTTATTGGCATATTACTTGCTAAGAAAATTTGTTGCTCACTCTTGCTTCCCATAAACATTTCAGTTAGGGCAGGGCAAGGTGGAACCCCAGGACAAGACAAGTGCGAAGGCAAGGCTATGGAGTAGCTGTGCTTTTCTATCTTAGAATGTTTTCGTTATATAGTATTAAGACTTATTTAAATGTTATGTATTAAGAAATGTTTGGTTTAAGTTATGAAGTGTATTAGTAATAGTTTCGAGACTTGGGACGAGAATATTTATGTTATATCAATGTAAATTATTCTGTTATTCCATTGTTTGAGATTTTAGTTGTTATTAGAATTAGTACGTGATGAACCGAATTCGAGATCAGTGACGGTCTGAATTTGGGGGCGTCACAATATTATTCTTAATATAATATTAAATAACT
This sequence comes from Panax stipuleanatus, assembly GCA_020205555.1. Classification (NCBI taxonomy): domain Eukaryota; kingdom Viridiplantae; phylum Streptophyta; class Magnoliopsida; order Apiales; family Araliaceae; genus Panax; species Panax stipuleanatus. Next base: position 33,859,959 of record CM035115.1, read on the forward strand.
ATATGTACGACACATGTACATATATTATATATAAAAAATAGATAATAAGTTTATTTTCTATTATAATAAATTGTTTCCATCAATTTAATTACATATAGCAAATACGTTTTAATATATTTACTATATTAACCAATCACACCTTATACAAAAACATATAAGGTAATATTATTATTCAAAAATAACATTTCCTCCTTTTATTAAAATAATTCAATATTACAAATTATTTTAATACCCTTTATTATATAATAATTAGTTCTCTTTCTTTTCTATAAATTGTTCCCAAAATAATTTCTTCAAATATTCATTTAAAGATATAATGATTTCCATCTCCCTTTAATAACGTATATATATATATATTTAACGTTATTCGTACATTAGACTTTCTCACATATTACTATTCTAAGTAATATATATAAAAGTACCAACTATAATTACATATTCAACACACATATTAATTCACTCCTTTACTTAAGTAAATTAAACACTGTACTATATCATCATAGTTAATTAAGGTTCAATACTCTCATTATATTATTCCATAATATAACTCCCAACTTAAATTAACTAATATTTATTCTTATTAGTTAATTCCTTAACTAACTCGTGCTTCACTATCCAAACCTATTCACGGATAGCTTAAGTGCTATTAATAACCTATATTATAAACATACTAGTTATCAATACACATACACAAGAATTTGGTGATTATACATTAAGGATATTTAATGTCACCAACTTACTATGATAAAATAATCCTATGAATTATTTAATATTTATAGATAATTTTATCCACTCCCTTTATCTCAACTGAAACGTCTCTACGCTAAGTAACAAATATATATTAATAATATATTTATAAATCACAAAACACATATTACATAGTCCATATTATCCTATGTAATATAATACCACATATCTTATATCACATAAAAATACTCTTATTCGAACCTATCTCACAGTTTAAGAATTTTATTTATTAAATCCTTATTTAATAATATCTAAAAATTTGGGTTCTTACACTGTCGCTGGCTGGGAGCCGGCGCAGCTGCGCCAGTATTGTACTGGGCAACTGCGCAGCTGCGCCAGTAGCCTGTTGCAGTTTCCTGCATCCTGTATAAACCTATTAGGTGATAGTTTGTTTACATGGTTTAGAACAGCATGCTAGCTTGTGTAACATATATATATGAACATAATAATGCAATGTAAGTATGTTTTAGTATATTAGAATACATGGTTAACGAAAAGCATATGGTTTTGAGATAAACTTAGTGTTTTATAAACAAACTTTGATGTTTGGAAACGAACTCGATATGTATTCTTGCCATGTTTACGTTCTGACTTTTGATGCTTGTTAGTATGGACTAGAAACACATGAAATGAATGTTGACTTGTGTATACATGTTTTATAGTATGATATGAGCATGCTAAACCTCGATTAGTAAACATTTTAAATGAAAAAGGAAGTTTTAAAAAACAAACTTTGACATGTGTGTGACACATTGAGGTACTGATTTTGCAAACATGTTTACATGACATAGAATCACATGTAATACATGTTAACTTGCATATATAGGTTTCATAAGGAAGCATGGACATGATAGACCTTATTAGTAAACTATACTAACAAAGTATAAGTTTTGAACGTGAACTTTGGTATGTTAGGACGAGAGTTAGAATCTGATAATTTTGAACATGTGATAGTACTTTTAGACTCACCCATGTATCATACATGTATATATACCATGATCAGTTGCCGTGATTCAAGTTTAGCGTAAACGAAGCATGTTTTCAAGATAATAACAATGCTAGCTACATATATGCGATACGAGTACTCATGAGCATTCCTAATACAAGTTATATGAATATCTTATGTGTTTAAAAAGTGAGCATGTTAGACCATATGAGTTCGTGTCCTTGAATGGCTTTAAGTATTAACTTAAGAACCTATACCATGTACGATTGGATTTGGAAAAGTTATACAAGCATGAAAGTATCCTTTAAATATGAATACATGCTACGTGATATTATATGATGTTACTTAAACCCGATTTTGACGGTTAACTTATGAGAATGTCATAACTTGCTAAAATGAAATATATTTAGTATTGATTGTGGTCTTATGTGATATTAATAAAATGAGAGCATGTTTGCTAATTGTTGCGATCTTATATGATATGAGAATGTGTTTAAACTCAAAAGGAGGAACGTTAAGGATAGAAATTATATTCTATATAACTGTGTAGCTAGGTTAAAACTTAACTTCTGTGTTGATCGTATATTCGAAGACAAAATGTGTAGTTAAATTATATGACTAATGAATATCATATATATACATAACTATATTACGATAGAAATTCGAAAGTGTTGGCTAGCTTTACGTGAGTAAACTACGCATAAGGCAAGTATCTAAACCTTACCTCTTTGGATGCAAGTATCTAAACCTTATCTCTTTGGATGCAAGTATCCTAACCGACGCATTTACTTTATGCAAGTATTTTATCCTTGTATATTGCGAACTAGTTTCTTTACTTAATCATTTGAATTGAATTAGCATACTTGAACTCTTATTTCATTAAAGCTATTATTCATGTGGAACTTGGTATTGTTCTTGAATATTGTGAAAGTGTCTATGCCATTTGATTCGGCTAGACTTATATTATTGAAAAGCTACCCAAACCAATTAATTGGTGCGGGATCTCGTATTTGACTGAGAAGAACAACCTTCTTTGAAGGGAAAATATAATTGTCGGAGAACCGACGTGCGCACTTGAGTATGATTGATTGTTATGCATAACGATGGCACTTTAGGCTGATCACCTGTTGTACCTATTTTTGTTGGATTGTCAGTTTAATACTGTTAATTCTAGTAGAAGTTCATAGTCCTTAGTGACTGTTCAGTATTCAATTATCTTGAAATCTTGAATTGATTTATTATTGAATCATATTGATATTATTTTGTCCTAAGCGACTGTTATTGAAAACTGTTGATATTTTTGTTATCCTTGAACTATCAAACCTTGATATACCCTTTTGAGAATTGAGAATTATATTACAAATGCTTATTGTATATTACTTGCTGAGCAATTTGTGCTCATTCTTGCTTTCCCTAAAATATTTCAGTTAAGGCAGAGCTGTGCGGACCTTCGAGTACCGACAAGGGCAAGGGAAAGGCTAATGTGTAGCTTTGTTTATGTAGGACTTTATGATTGTAATAAAGAACTTATGATATTATGTACTAGTTAAGGTTATTTATGCTTAAGATATGTCTAAGCTATGTAATCACTGTTTAAGTTACGAGACCTTGGGACGTGAATAAATTATAATATTTAAATGTAATCTATTCGGTATTAGTTGTGTATTATTCCGCTGTGCGATGCGACATTTAGTCGTATTATTATTATGATGTATTACCATGAGCATGTGATGAACTGAATTCGAGAGACTAAGTGGCGGTCCCGGATTTGGGGGCATCACAGGGACACTATGGGAGTGAGAGAACGGCCACGAAAGTTCTCCAAGCAGGTTTCTTCTGGCCCATATTGTTCAAAGACGCACATCAGTGCGTGAAAAATTGTGATAGATGTCAACGAGTGGGAAATATTTCGAAGCGAAACGAGATGCCCCTAAACATGATTTTGGAAGTCGAGGTTTTTGATGTATGGGGAATCGACTTTATGGGACCCTTTCAGTCATCGTTCAGTAATTTGTATATCCTGTTGGCAGTCGACTATGTGTCGAAATGGGTCGAGGCAGTTACACTACCAACGAATGATGCGAAGGTGGTACTAAAATTCTTGCAAAAGAACCTCTTCACACGATTTGGCACCCCGAGGGCAATTATCAGTGATGCATAAAGCCATTTCTGCAACAAATACTTCACCGCTCTCTTGACGAAATATGAGGTCAACCATAAAATAACCACAACCTATCACCCCCAGACGAGTGGTCAAGCAAAAGTATCTAATAGGGAGGTGAAAAGAATTTTGGAGAAAGTGGTAAACCCGAATCGAAAAGACTGGTCCTTGAAACTAGACGACGCTCTTTGGGCATATCGGACCGCCTACAAGACCCCAATCGGCATGTCTCCATATCAGTTGGTCTACAAAAAGGCATGTCACCTTCCGGTGGAACTTGAGCATAAAGCGTATTGGGCAATCAAGAAACTTCACTTTAATCTATCAGCAGCAAGGGAGAAAAGATTGTGGCAGATTAATGAGCTAGACGAATTTCGCCTGTAAGCATACGAGAATTCAAAGTTATACAAAGAAAAGGTCAAGAAATGGCACGATCAGAAGATAATGGATAGAAAGTTCTAACTGGGCCAGTCAGTATTGCTATTCAACTCTCGGTTGAAACTTTTTCTCAGGAAACTGAAACCTAGGTGGTCGGGACCATTTACCATCAAGACTGTGTTTCCACATAGTGCCATGGAAGTATACAGCCGGGATTCGTCTGAAACATTCAAATTGAATGGCCAACACTTAAAGCACTACTGGGGCGGTGACATCGATCGCCAGGCGACCCCAGTCGACCTGACCGAGCCAATCTAAAATAGGGAGTAGTCAGGCTGAACGACTTAAAATCAAGCGCTCGATAGGAGGCAACCCATCCTTTATGTTTATTTTCATACATAGATGTCAATTAGTTGTAACAATATATATTAAGTAGTAATTTCTCTTACAAATGCATGTTCTGACAATTCTCAAGTTGTGCGTGCAGACTAAGGACACGTGCAAGTCCATTTAAGCCAAACCTCAAGGTGCAAAAATATAATCACTAAGGGGAGTCCATTCAAGCTTAGAAAGTTCAAGAAAAGTCAAAGAAATTTTAATTTTTGGGAAGAATCACACCCGCCCCGGCGGAGTTTTGTGCATATATTATCCTCCCCAGTGGACTTAGTAGCTGGATGGGATCCGCCCCCGCGGGCTTTTTAGCCTTAAAACTCCTTTTAACACCCCAATTGAAGCAAGTCTCAACACAACCTTAACCCTAACCTACCAAAAACCTACCCCCCAATGCCATAAGCTTCTCTCATAACATAGATTCCAGAATTCAAAAGGACATAACTTTCAATCCCATATCTTTCTACAATTGAGACTACGTGCACACTCATCAAGCACCTGGGACCTCAATCTCCATTCTTCAACCACTCAAGTGCACACAACCAGGGGATTTAAGGCAAGAGGGAAGACTCTAAGCATCAATCACTTTGGGAAGTAACTTACAAGGTCTTGTGGTAAGCATACACATTGTGGAGTGATTTTCTACTTGATGAACAAAAAGAATAAGAAATTGAGAAAAAATTGAGATATTGTATGTTGGGTCTTTGATGTGGTAATGCACAATTGTTGTACTTTATATATATATATATACTGCTTGGTTGGTTGTGTGAGACAAAAGTGGGGAAAGCAAAGAAACAAACATCATCAAATGAAAGTTCAATTGACATCGCACACCACCTGTTCGACAAAAGACCAGAACCAAATTTCTTAAGGAATTCTTTGATTTTGAGTAAGTAGACAACATGCCACCGCGAGCACAAAAGAGACAAAAGGGTGAGGGATCATTCACCCCCGCTAGGAGATCGAAGGAGATTCCAGAGTGAGTTCACCGTCGAAAGATTTGACTACTTGGCCGGAAAGGCACTAGTACCAGAACGATGCCTTAAACCCGATCCTTTGGATGGAGATATGAAGCTACAAGTCATAGAACGGGGCTGGGACATCTTCACGGATCAGCCCGACGTGGAAGTGGTAGCCGTTGTCAAGGAGTTTTATGCAAACGCGGAGGACATGGCTCCATTTAAAGCTTTCGTTAGAGGAAAATTGGTGGAGTTCAGTGCAGAGGCAATAGACAATTTCTATAATATACGAGAGCCAGAAGTTTGTTAATACACAAAGTTGAGAGATAGCGGGATCGATTATGATCAAATCCTCACTGAGATATGCAAGCCAGATACAGTGTGGGAAAAGGGCAACAGAGGAGGCACGCTGATTATGAGCTCCAGATTGAATAAGTATAGGAAGTTATGGTATTCTTTTATTTGTGCAAAGCTGCTGCCCTCAACACATACTAGCGAGATCACCAAAGAAAATATCTCGCTATTGTATGCAATCGTCAAGGATTTCCACATCAATGTTGGGACGATCATCAATTTCTTGATTCATCGTTGTTTGAGAGGGCTCCTTACGAGAGGATTACCACATCCATCCCTCATCACCTGGCTGTGCAAGCAAGCAGACATCTGGTGGGTAGATGATGAATCGAATCAACCACCTCTGTAGCTTCTGGACAAGAGGATGATTACCCGATTTGAAACCTGGAAGGGGGAAACTTCACATCCCCACAGCCTAGGCTTTTTTTCCAGACTCGAATGAGGAGGAGGATGAGGCCATGGATGTGGATTATGTGCTACCCGAGGAGGATGAATTGGAGGAGGACCCACTGCCTAAAGAGGGGGACACTTATACGTCGAGCGCGTTTCGCTCGACGAAGTCCATGTTCAGAAACCTTCAGCGGCAATTGGACCAACAACGCAAGAGGGATGCTAAGAAGAAAGACAGGTTGGCGGCGAGGCAAAGCCACATGTTCGACACACAGAACCATTTCAATGCCGCAATTGCTTAGGCATTGGCTAGATTGAACACTTTTGCCAATCCATTCCAGTTCCTGACTTCACAGCCACTTCCCGGTTATCCACCTTCAGATTCTGATGAGGAGGAGGTTGAGCCGGATGCATGAGTTGTCAGGGAAGTTCTCTAAGCTTTAATTGCTTTATTTTTCATCAATGAGGACATTGTGCTATTTAAGTTTGGGGGTGTGGATATTATTCATCATAATATGGTTATAACTTGCATATAGTTAGTAGTAGTTTAGTTCAGTCGTTTATTTAAGTGTTTTTTTTCTTATAAAAAAATTGAAAAATAACAAAAAGAGTCGATAATTAGGATTTCAGGAGTCGAATATGTCAGTTGGTATGAAGTAACCATAGCCAGTGATGAACTTGGACTTACATAGAATTTGAACAGTAATGATAACTAAGACATCTATTCAATTTCAGATCTTTACATGAATTAATGCATGTTTCACATTGTTGTACCAGTTAGCACGTTAGGATGACAATATAGTTCAACTTGGGTCAAATAGTCACATAATTGATGTCTTGAAAGAAATTGGGTTTTAATGACAAGAAACTCAGTGAACTGATAAGAATGACCAAGATTAGACAGAAACCTAAGTTTGGGGGGAAATATGGGAGCTATCTAAAAGAAAAGAAAATGAAAAATAAAATTGGAAAATATTTTTGGAAAATATGAAAAAGAGAAAAAGAAACTTGTGAATAAACATCGTGACTCGTTTGGTTTTGTGGCCTTTGATACTTGAGTAAGTACGCCCTAGGAGATGTTTTTACACCCAGCGCCGTAAAGTCATCTGTCTTGGGAGTCGTTGGTCGAAAGCTCGCTACACAGGTATCACTGAAAAGCCTAATGGAACAAAACATTGCACAGTCATGAGTTAAATAAAAGTACGGGAAAACGACCAAAATGCCCCTGTAAATGAATAAAGATAGAAAATCTCCCATATTGACGTCTGGATTGGTTGATGTTGAGTCGAGGTTGCATTATCGTGTTTACGTGATTTCTCGAGTTAAAGCTGTGTTTTCTTTCTAAGATGCATATTATGTGGTATATTTGAACTGTAGTTGATCATATTGTTATCGAGCACACACGCATTGCAGTGGTGTTAATAAGTATTGATTCATAGACTGGTTTAAATTGCGGATATGTCTCCAGATGGATTTATTATTTATATCTGTTGTGATTTCCCTGAGGCAATATGAGTAGCTTTGTATTATCAGATGTGACAACCAAAAAATTTATAAGATTTTAAATGATTAAATAAAGGTTAAAGAATAAAACCTAGATGAGAATTTGAGAATTTAGTTAAAATTTTTAAAGAACCTATATGGTTTGATTTGAATTCTTAAAATGTGTATATGTATAGGTACATATATGTATATTTAGTGATGTGCTATATATATTTTAGCAAGAGGGATGATAAGAATAAATATAATATGACATTTGTGGGATATTTCTCAAAGTATTAAATTATTTGGTATGTGTACGTATAATATTTGATTGCTTATATTTGTTTATTATATAATAATCAAATAAAAGAAACTAATATATATATTAGGTATGGAAATTTAAATAATCTAAGGGTTATAATAGGAAAGGATGTTAGTATTTAACATATTAACTAACACTAAGAGATTTATTTTATTATCTCAATTTATTAATTAATTTTATTAAAGCAAGTCTAATTGGGTTAAGTAATTGAGTGTGCATGAGGAAGAATTTGATTTACAATTGAGTGAATAGAAATCTGGATTAAATGATTAGGGTAGGATAGAATTATAAATAGTAGACTATGTTAATTTACATAGTCCAAAAATTTTATTATCAAGCCCAAAGTAATTAAATAAAATGGCCTAAGATTAACCAAATTGAGGAAGGACATGTTAGGCATTTAATAAAGCTAAGTAAGGAAATAAAGACAAAACAAAATTTGGAGGAAAAATGGGCTAGCATGTTCGGTCAAACAAGGAAGAAATAAGGAGGGAATGTATGCAATCATTGGATTTACCAACTCTCCACCAACTCTTATTATGTGTCACCTTAAGACTAGCCCACTTATTTAGCCACTCTTACAAGCAATCTAAGTCTACAAGCAACAATCTAAATGATTAAGTAAGAGATATTGGTGAAATATAAATAGATATATACAACATATATATACATTTTTTATAAACAAAAAATCTAAGTTCCTTCCTTTTTCTCATTCATTTCATTTCCAAGCTTAGCAAACAAAAGAAAGAAATAGAAAGGAGAGAGAAAAGGGGGTGAGTTCGGCAGCCTATAGATGAGGAAGGAGAGAAATTTTTCATGTTTCCTATCTTCATCTTATATGGTGTAAAGGGAAGGAGAAGAGCTACATGATCTAGGTATAAAATCCTAGTTAAGTTTATTCCATTTATTTTGTTTGATTTAATGAAATAATCAAGTTATATTTTTCAAACTTAAAAACCATATATCTTCATATATATTAGTGTTATACGTTTAGATCTATCACTTTGAAGTGCCAAAATTTAGTTCAAAAGCAAGAAAACAGAAACTATGTTTTAAAAGTTAGAAAATTATAATTTTCTTAGTATATATTATGTTATATTTGTGTTTGGTAAAGTTTTAATGAAATATATCATGGATCATGGTAGATCCATGATCTTAAGGTGTATTAGTATGTATTATAATAATTTATGATGTTTAATATTTGGTTAATCAAGAGATCTAGGATGATTTCTTAGAAACCACAAAAGTTTTAAAATTAGATTTTTGAGAAAACGTAACCTAAAATTCAAATAATCATATCTCTCATTGTGTTTCGAATTTTTGAGTGTGGTTAATTTTTGAAGTTAGATCTATAAGTCTACTAACTTTTCCAAGTGGAATCACTGAAAAAGAAGTTATAGATTTTTGTGTGGACTGAAATTAGCAAAGGACGTAAAATCTAAAAATGAAGAAAAGCAATCTGTCCATAAATTATAAGGGCAGTTTTGTCCACTTAATTTATGAAATAAATTCTAATTTTTTTGGACATTAAAATATATGTTATAAAGTAGCTTGTGTCCAAAAATGAACTCATTCTGACCTAAATTGAGCAAGTTATGACTATTTTAATATTTGTATTTTTTTAACAAAAATCACTATAACCGGAGTTGTATAACTCCGATGGGCACGAAATTTAAACTGGAGGATCACGTTAGTACGTATAAGAGCCTACCAAGAGTTGGGAATTGTTGGAGTTAAGCACGATGTAGCAAATTTCTTAAGGAATTAACTAGAAATGGATTTTTGAAAAATACTTAAGGAAGTTGAAAAATTCCTAAAAAATTATTTTTGTGTCTGGAATACATGTATTTATGTGTGGACAAAAGATAAAAAAATAATAAGATGATTTGGTTAAAAAAGGAATCCAGTTTGCTGGATTGGAATCTAGTTTGCCAGATTGCAATCTGGTTTGCTGGATTAGCCATCAAGTTGCTGGAATGATCTGTTTGGATAATCCAGGTTGCTGGATTGAAGAATTAGTGAATCCAGGTTGCTGGATTGTAGGTAAGTTGAATCCAAGCTTGCTGGATTAGATGTTAGTTGAATCTAGGCTTGCCGGATTGGATGACTGTTGAATTCAGGCTTGCTAGATTGGAGGTTAGTTGAATCCAGTCTGCTGGATTGGAAAATAATTTACTAAATTGAAATTCAGTCTGAATCCAGGTTACTGGATTAGGTATTTGGCTTACTTAATTATAAATAACTTATAAAATGAAAGACTAAGTGTTAATTCACAAGTTATATAATACAGTAGTGTTAAGTCTACGGTAGTACAATCGTACTCTTTAATGGTTGATGTATAGTAGCTGGGCTAAACGACTCCTTCATATGGAGAAGGGATCTACGAATTAGTAACTGATCTAACTCACTGTGAAAATAGTGTAGACTAGACGAAAACTAATTTGTTAGTTGTTTGTGGGAAACCACTCAGTATACTATATTGAATATTATTAAAGACTCGATGTGTGCTAGGTTTAGACTTGTGTATATGTATAGTGTTAAGGTTATCTAATATTTGACTATGTGTTTAAATGTTAGATAGTTTACTTATAAGGTATGTTATGCTAATTGAAAGATCAATCTTATAACTGATAGGTCTTTACAATAAAACGATTAAATTATGTTGCATAGCAGTAATCGACGGTACACGCAAGTTTCCTAACTCGAACTCGAGTTGTTATTGTAAAGCATGTTCGTGATTAATTATTGTTGATTATATCACACCTATGATTTATTGATTAGCACGTTGTGCATATTGTATATGTTCATCAGATATGAAAGGCTGATCACCTTTATTACCATATTGTTCAGTTAAATTATTCATGTTCATTATTGGCTATTCAGCATTATTGATTCATGTTCTTTCACAATTCTTATATTGTTGAAAATTTATCAGCTTATTATTCTTTTCAATCATGATATATCTTCATCTGAACGTAAACTTGTTGGGCAAACTTGTTGCTCACCCTTGCTATATCATGATAAATATTTTAGATTAAGATGAAACTTCGGACACAGGCAAAGGCAAAGACAAGTTCCAGGATTGGATTATTGTACGGTTAAAATGGTAATAGTATTGGATACAAATGACATTGTAAGTCGTATAGGATATTAAATGCAGGTATTAAGTTAAGGTTACAGACCGTGGGAATTATGTTGTAAAAGTTATTGTATAAATAATTTATGTTTATATCTTCCTCAATAGTTATAGAAATGATGTATCGTAACGTACCAGGTCCGAGGTTCTGGGGACCCGGATTTGGGGGCGCTAGATCTGACAGTTGCATTCGTAGGCATTCTATTTATTTGCACGTGCATTGTTTTGCTTGAGGACAAGCAAAGTTTCAAGTTTGGGGGTATTTGATGAGTTAGTTTTATACCTACAAATTGATATCCGTTATTGATTGATTCTTGGCTACTTCAAGTAGTTTTAGCATCGTTTTACCTTATTTTTGTAATGATGATTGCAGGAGACAGAAAGGATAGGAACAGGACTTCAAGAGCAAGAACTTCAGCATAAATGGCTTGAGGACCCGCTGGGGCGGATTTTTGTAGAGCAAATATCCGCTGGGGCGGAAAGAGACTCGGCTTGAGAGTAGGACCACCCACCGGGGCAGGTGTGCCAAGGCATCAAGACCCGCCGAGGTGGGTAGGCACTGCTGATGAGGAGTTTTCCTTGTTTGGATAAGACTTGGACGAAAAGATAAGCTATGAGTAGGGCTACTAATAAAAGGTTATGAAAAGGTCAGAGAGGAGCATATATCATATATACTTAGCCTTACACAAGCTCTAGATTGGAGATTGATTCTTGAAGAGAATTGAAGCACAGTTGAAGCACGAAGAACGCAAGGAGAGCGAAAAAGAGCGGTGGTACAATTCTAGAGTTTATTTTCTCTCTTTCTCTATATCTTGTATTCAGAATGCTTGATACTTTGTGGATTATGGATTTTAATCATTTAAGATGAACTAATTTTCTATTTAAGCTTATAACAGATCTTATTATGTAACGGAGGATTGAATTGCTTTCAATTTAGTTTATGAATATTATTCCTAGGTTATTTACTATGTGTTGTGCATAACTAATATAGTTGCTTGATCACCAATTATCTGTTATCCCATATAAATTTGAGAGATGATATATGGGATTAGAACTGGTAATAGTAACGTATGTTTGTGATTTCTACCGTAGTTAGGATTCATAGTTCATGTATAGGATAGAGATATCTATGCATCATACGTAATCTGAAGAGAACTTGATAATAAACCTTTTTCAATTATAATTCCATAGAGATAGAGTGAGTTAATTAATTAAGGTGTCTTGTTTAATTCTATCATTTGTGGATTTGAGTGAGTATGGATGTAATGCATTGAGAGATGGCTATATCTGCTTTTGTGTTCTTGATTAATAATCTGGAGTAATTGATATAAATTGAAGGAAAGTATATTATCCGAATTGAAGTAATAGGTGAAGTTGTAGGCTTAATTCTCCAAAACTTGTTAAAATCTTGAATCAGTGTTAATTTTGGTCTAAGTAGTAGTTTATTATAAAAATCATCAGTTAATCATTAGTTTAATAAAGCTGAAATAATATAAAATTGGTACTTATTTGAATAAATTGAAATTATTGTCTCTGTGGGTACGATACTTGATTTTATCATTATATTATATGTTGACCACGTATACTTGCGTGTTGTGGGTATAGATTTTATCCAACAAATTTTTGGCGTCATTGCTGGGGACAGTAATTGCGTTTATTACTTACAATATAGTTTAATTAGATCAGTTTTAGTTAAACATTTATATATATATTCTTACATTTATTTTGTTGTGCAACACACAAGGACAATATTTTTGTTTTTTGAATATATGGAAGTGCTAGGTTGGACTTAACTCAGATAATTTTGATTTGGATGTGCAACCATTTGATCAAAATAATCTGAGAGGCAAAATAAAAGGAGTTATACGTTGATGTAATTGAGAAAGAGTTATCCACCTATTTACTTATATATACTTTGTTGTGCACACACAAGGCTATATACATTTGAAATAGGATCTTTATTCTCACTAGAAAATCTTTAATTAGATTTTGCCGAAACAATATAATTGAGGTTAATATAGTTTGAAGAAAATAGTGGGAGTTACCAATTTAAAATAAGACCTAATTTATCTTGGTATGTAAAGAATTAATTACATGAATGTTTGCTTAAATGTTTTCTTTTCATATGCAAAAATTTAAAAATATTGAAATCACTAATTTCATTACGTAGCATACTTGATGCTAACAAACTGACCGGACCGAATTACATGGACTGGTTAAGGAATTTGAGAATAGTTCTCACTGCTGAAAAGATTTCTTATGTCCTAAATTCATATGTCCCTGGAACTGTTCCAAAAACAGCCTCTGAGGAAGAGATTGCCACTATTGTAAAGTGCCAAGATGATGCATATGTGGCTTAATGAATCATGCTCGCATCCACGAATAACGAGCTTCAGCGTTAGCATGAAAACATGGATGCTCCTACTATGTTGTTTCACCTCAAGGAGTTGTACGGTGAACAAAGTAGGACTGCTAGATATGAGATATCTAAGGAGCTCTTTCGATCTTGGATGACCGAGGGCACTTCCATTGAGACTCATGTCCTAAGGGTGATCAACCTGATTGAACGCCTTGAACAGCTTGAGTTCGTCATGGATGGGGAGTTGAGTCAAGACTTAGTCTTGCAGTCACTCCCTGATACCTTCTCACAATTTGTTGTGAATTTTTACATGAATAAGTTAGATGTCAGCTTGCCTGAATTACTTAACATGTTGAAAACTGCAGAAGGTTACTTCCCATCCAAGAAGAACCATATCTTAATGGTGGATGATTCTTCCAAGAATAAGAAGCGGCCCAAGGTATCTTCTAAAAAGAAGAAATCTAAGAAGGATAATGGCAAGGTGAATATGAAGGAACAAAAGAAACATGATTCAGATAGCAATGGAATGTGCTTACATTGCAACAAATCGGGTCACTGGAAGAGGAACTGCAAGGATTTCCTTGCAGAACAAAAGCAGAAGAAGTTTGGAGAAGCATCTAATCCTAATTAAGGTTTTTTTATGATTGAAATTATTTTTTCAGAAAGTCAAAATTCTACTTTGGTATTAGATACCGGTTGTTGTTCTCACATATGTAATACTATGCAGGGACTGGTCAGAAGTAGAAAGCTGAACAATGATGAGGTTGTCCTATGAGTGAAAATTAGAACAAAGGTTGCTGCATGCTATAGGCATTTATTGTTTAGCACTGCCTACGGGCAAGTCCATTATTTTAAATAATTGTTATTTTATTCCGAATATCATTAGAAATATTATTTCTATTTTCGTATTAGATTTGGATGGATTTGACATTATAATAAAGAACAACAGTTATTCTTTTTATAATAACAATGTTTTATGTGACACCCCCAAATACGAGTACTTCAATTTTCACGGGATTTGGTGTTCACTGTGCAATTATCATCTATCTATCTACCCATAATAAATACAAACCATGTAATAGATAGAAATAAATCCTTCCTTTAAGGGGTTACAACATCTGAATAATAACTACAATCCCAGGTCAAACTAACCTTAAACATCTGTGCGGAAACATAAACAAATAAATAAGTCTGAAACAACATCAAGTCTTAACAATAAACATTCTTAAATTAAATAACAAGTCTTCAACACTTGTTAACTTTTTCCTTGCCTTTGCTAGTGGAAGGCTCTTCAGATCTTTCGTTCTTAACTGCAATATTATTATTATGCAAGGGTGAGCACGATTGCCCACAAGTATAACAATATAACAACAATATAATAACATGCAAGTGAATCAAAGACTTCTGAATAAGAAAAATTGACTTTTGAATCAAGAATGAATAACAAGAATCAAAAGAACTTCTAAGGGTCATAAGACCTTGAACTATGTCCTAGGTTGTAAAGTGTTTATATTTTAAACCTTTAACAGTCATAAGACTATAGACTCTACTTCTCGTACTTAGGGGGATCAGCCCTTAGTACCATATTGTGCACAATATCTCAACGCTAAAGCGTAAATAATCCCCTATACAGGGTTGTTCATCTCGGTTTGACATCAGAGTCCGCACCAAAGGAAGTTTGGTTTGGATAAGCTCAATAACAGTTATATAATTTAGAACGCTCATCAACTATGGACTAATCAAATCAATAAGGGTTCGCTAGCCTTACAAGGTTCAACAATAAACTGAAAATCAATTCGAATAAAAATTCTCAAGAGGTATACAATCGAATAATTATTGTATAATTGGAATCATGCTTTAAAAGAATTATAACATCTAATATGAAATCTTGAACTTGAACAATTAAGAACAAGATCTTACTAGATATAGAATACAAGTCTATGACATGATAAATGGATAATTTAGAATTAATGGAACCTGCTCAATAAAAGTAAAGTTTAGAAACTTGCTCAATTTAAAGGGTTAAGTTTAGGAAACTTGCCACTTGCACAAGCTACAACTAATTCACATTCCTTTTTAAATCCTACATATCAATACATTCGTAATACCCATTAATCATAAGTTCGATATACTCATCGAATCACAACATTAGTCTTTGAACACGTTATTAGACTTTACAAATAACGGTTTAAGTTATGAAATTAACTTACTAATTATTCACATAAAGTAAGTTATTACCATCTTATAATATGCTTAACATGTCTTCATGTTCATTACATTAGGTTTTAAAACATATCTTTGAAACTTGAACACTTAGAATTTTTTTTGAAATTTTGCAGGTAGGGCGTGGCCGCGCTCCAATTACTCTTTAGAGCGGCGCGGGAGCGCTGCACGGCGCGGACGCTCTCCAAGTGTACCTTGAAGCGACGCGGCCGCGCTGCGACGTAGACTCAGTTTCTGCAGTTCCTGAAGAACACACAGAACAGCCCAATAAATCCCAAATCAAACTATTACAACGGTTTGTAATATTACCCATGAAGTATAAACTTCACAGAAACATTATAAATCGATTCTAGCATGCTTCTAACACTTTAAATCACATACTTACACAGTTTAAAGCATTTAATTTCACTGTTTTCAATATTTATCAAGTTTTGATGATAAAATATGAAATCCATCATTACGGATTCGTTATAACTCCGAATCCGTTCATTCCAATTATGTTTCCTTCGTTTTAACATGTATAATTATAATCAAGTGTCAATTTTAATTCAAACATATAATTAAAGCATTTAATTTACCCATATGAGTTATTCATACAATATTTATACTTTGTAATCTATAAAATCCCAATTTAACCAAAATTCAATAGTATGATCACTGTAAATTCATGCGTATATGGTTTAAAACACTTTATGAACATATATTAACACACATAAGGCCATATGATCAACAATAATTGATTTTAAATTATTTAATTTGTATGTAAGGTCATATATACAACTTTTATACTCTAAGACTTTTGAATTCCACATTAAGGCATGCATTCATGAATTTGATTGTTTTAAACATACAGAAAGTATAGAAAACATGTTATGGACATCAATTAATATATATATAGCCATAAAATCAACAATTGCCAATTTTTCCATTCTCAAAGAACCTTTAAAATACGTAAATGGAAAACTCTGTAACTTTTTAAAAAATTTAATTTAGACATGCTTTCATGGATTAATTACTCTAAAACAGATATAATTCACATACAATTGAGTTATGTATGTTAATAAACATCTAACATCAAATAATAAACAATAACCTCATGAAATCCTATTTTCAAAGAACTCAGTTGGGAGAAAACATAATACGTGAAATATAAAACTTAGATGTGGGTTACTCTTGTTTTCTCTATTTGAAGGTGATATAAACTTGAATTCTTTAACTCTTCTCTAATCAATTCTTTCTCTCTCAAAGTTCTCTCTAAATTTCTCTCTGATGGAAGAAGTGGATATAGGAAAACTGATATAGGTAGTATATAAAAGTATACGTATATAATATAAGTATAAACTGACGGGTTAGTGGTGTCAGTTAATCCATAATGGGTTACTGCTCCAACTCCCCTTAGGGCCTCGTTTGGCTAGCTCCTTTATTCTCCCTTTTCATTTATTTTAATTAAATCTTACCTTATAGTTAAATAATGTCACACCCAACAATCAAATATCTCATTGAAATCAATTAAATAAAATATAATAAATCCACATTAAGTCACATAGTCACATAATTAAAATTCTTATTTATTAATTATGTCAAATCATTAAATCTCTAATCAATTATTAAATTAATTAGAATAACATTATGCTTACCAATTAATTCATTTAATCAAATAAGCTCAATTAAATACATACTTTGAATATAAAAATTATCCACATTAATTTAATCAATGCAACACATATAATTAAATTAATCTACCACAATTCATCAGTTAATTATTTGACTCAATAATTAAATCATCAAAAAATATTTATTTAATTCAATAAATATTTAAATTAAATTAAAAAATCTTGTTTGTCACATTTTTTCCCCCTTAAAAGGATTCTGTCCCCAGAATCACGGTTCAATAAAAATTTTATCCCGTTACATTCCCCCCCCCCCACCCCTTACAAAGATTCTATCTCCAAAATCGCTTAAACAAAAATTAAGTAAATAAATGTAGGTAATTCTTTATCATATGCTCTTCGAGTTTTCACGTAGCTTCTTTAGCGTTGTGGTTCCTCCAAATTACCTTAATAGAAGGTATAACTATATTTCTGAGAACTTGCTCTTTCCTGTCAACAATCTGGATAGGAATTTCTTCACAGGATAAGTCTTTCTCAAAATGTAGGGGTTCGTATTCAATCACATGCTTGTAATCGAGTTTGTAGGGTCGTAAAAATGAAACATTGAAGACGTTAAGTACATTCTTGAGCACCAGAGGTAAGGCTACCTCATACGCAACTTCTCCAATCCTTCGCAGTATCTCAAAGGGTCCAATGAACCTCGGACTAAATTTCTCTTTCTTTCCAAATCTGATCTTTCCCATCCAGGGAGAGACATTCAAAAACACATAGCTACCCGATTCAAACTCAACATTTTTATAGTGTGGATCGGCGTATTTCTTCTGCCTATCTTGAGCTGCTACCAGTCATGTTCGGATCACTTTGACTATCTCTGTTGTCTACTGTACCAGTTCTGGACTTAGTAATTGTCTCTCGCCAACTTCATCTCAGTATAGCGGAGTTATGCATTTTCTTTCGTACAACTCTTTGTAAGGCGGCATGCCAATACTATCGTGGTAACTGTTGTTGTAGCCGAATTCCATGAGCGGTAACTGATTATCCCAATTTTCTTTAAAATCTATGATGCACGCTCTCAACATATCCTCTAAAGTCTGGACCGTTCTTTCGCTCTGCCCATCTGTCTGAGGGTGATAAGCCGTACTCATTCTCAACTGTGTCCCCATGCATTTCTGTAGTCGCTTCCAAAAGTTTGAGGTAAAGTGCGGATCCGTATCAAAAATAATTGACACCGGAACTCCATGCCTCAAAACAATCTCTTTCACATATAACCTTGCCAACTGGTCTAAGTTGAATTTGATTCTGATCGGAAGGAAGTGTGCGGATTTCGTCAATCGGTCAACGATAACCCATACTGCGTTGTAGCCTTTCTGTGTCGTCGGAAGGCCAACCACGAAATCCATTGTAATATGTTCCCATTTCCATTCTAGGATCTCTAAAGGTTGTAGAAACCACTCGGCCTCTGATGTTTTGCTTTCACTTTCTGACATGTCAGACACTTTGCAACACACTCAACAACATCTCGTTTCAAATTCAACCACCAAAAATGTTGTCGAAGATCCTGGTACATCTTGGTACTACCGGGGTGAATCGAATACTGTGAGCTATATGCCTCGCTCAAAATGTCCTTCTTAATCTCTGGCACTGACGGTACCCAAAACTCTGCTCTCAAATCTCAGTAGTCCCTCACTGTCTATCTTGAATCTCTACTCAGTTCCTTTAGATATCTTCTTCTTCACCTTTTCACATTCTTCGTCCTTAAGTTGAGCTTCCTTAACTTTATCTAGCAAGGTAGTACCAGTTTGCACCTGGAACAACTTCTCGTCAATCTCCATCAGATACTTCACTTCCAATTCCAGCTTCTCCATTGCTGAAATTAGCTCCTCTTGAGCAGTCAACATCATCAACTTCTCCCGACCCTTTCTGCTTAAGGCGTCGGCAACCACATTTGCCTTACCCGGATGGTATAAGATCTCGCAGTCGTAGTCCTTAATTAACTCCAGCCACCTTTTCTGGCGCATATTCAAGTCCTTCTGTGTAAAAATATATTTCAGACTCTTGTGGTCTGTATATATTTCACACTTGTGACGCCCCCAAATCCGGGTACCTTCAAACCTAAGATATGGTGCTACACGGTGCTACAATCTACTCATACATTCAACTGAAAAGACTTCACTATCAATGCATAAGTTTACTAATTATTACATTATATTAATCCCTTCCTAAGTATTTGTAACCAATACATTGTTCTGTGTCATAATATCAGTAAATACAATACTAATACTATACTATTAAAAAGGTCACTACTTGTCCAGCTTGGACTTGCCTTTGTCTTTACCGGATCCTTTGGTCCATTCGCTCTTAGCTTAAATCATTTAGTTTTAAGCAAGAATGAGCATAAATAGCTTAACAAGTTAAACAGTATTTCTTAAAACCACAAAATCCAGAATCATATATCTTGGTCTTCAATAACTGTACAATGGTTATGAAGTATTTAAGAATAATCAAAATATCATTTTGATTCTTTTAAAAACCATTCCCGAGGACTTTATAGCCTCTTTGGAATCCATCTTGGTCAACGACCACGAACCATATTTTAGTTCTCATTCATGAAAGGAACAACCCGACACGATGGCCGTAAGTTTGATATAGCTTACGAGCACATCCAGGTGATCAGCCTGTAGTACTCTATTTTGATCAACACTCATACATTAAACGTGTTTAAGTTTACTTGGTGGCAACCTCACGTGCCTGTCGAATTAACGATGTTTAAAACCTTCGTTTTATTCATACTAAAGTTTACCTGAGAATCCGTACCAAGCAATTGGCATAGGATCACCACATTGTATATATATATTTTGGAAAGATTTGTGGAAAAACCCACCAAAATATGCTAAGTCTCAGTCTAGCCGAATCAAATGGCATCTACTATGAAATAACAATTAATGCGTAAGCAGTTATGCACAATGACCACTTGTCCAACCATAACGCATAGACAAGGGTTTAGCAAAACTCGCATTCATAATCATGTATGAACGAAGTTAGGAAACTTGCATAACACAATGTTAATGCAAGAGTTAGAAAACTTGCCTTTGCATCTTCTATACCTTTACGTAGTCTACTCCGTATTTAGCACGCCTACAAAGTATAACACATGGTATACCAATTAGTAATCATAGTTGGTATACACTCTATTTGCCTAACTCCTCCTTCTTGTATAACTAAATCGAATTGTTAAACTAATAACATTCGTTCAAGTTATTTAACGTGTTATTACGGCTTATTAACATCCCTATGTTATATACCGAACTCTCATTGATCATCACTAATCATGAAGATAATGAGACTTCACTTGTTCCTTAACTTAATCTTGGTTTATGGTTTCCAATCTTAAGTTAAATTACGTTTAGTTAACATTTAATTCTCATAACCCTTGGTTAAACATGTCGTTTAAAGGGTATACGTTCATGTTAATTCATCACTTAATAACACTTTAGTACTTATGGAAAGAGTTGAGTAAACATATCATTTGGTCAACAATTTTTCTTGGACGGTGCGGTCCGCGCTCCATTTCCATTTCAAACGGCGCGGTCAGCGCTACCTATGTAGTAGACCTGATCCAGAACGGCACGGCCAGCGCTGTTTAAGGAGCGGCCTGCGCTGCACCTGTGCTGCAGAAAAAATTCCTAAGTCCTAAAAATTCTAATATTCCCGAGCTCGTAATGTGATCGTTATAACTCATAATTGGCTCGTTCAAAAGCCCATAGTTCACAAATGGTATGCTCTATCATCCTATCAAGTTGGAATTCAATTCTGAATCTGTCAGCGAGAAATTTGTCGATTAGTCCATTTTTACGTTTTGTTAAATGTTCGTGAACGTTCGACGCTCAAATCTTCGTTTTAAGTCGAAATCAATCCGTTCTTGTTCCCGAAAGTCTTATTTACCTAATTACACATGTTGCAATCGAAAACCATCATTTCTGATGCACACGACAAGTTTTGACTTCTAATCCGAGAAATTTACGTTTTCGATGATTATCGTTTAATCGCGTAACTTCCGCCGAATCTTTGTTCTTCATTATTATTACTCCAAACCACTTGGAATCAATCCCATGGTTGATTATTACTAATTCTAATCATTCAAAATATTTAAGTTTTAATAGTTTGATAAGTTCATTAGTCCATTTCATATTAATTCATTAAGGTCTTCCTTAGTACTTAATGAGTTCTTATTAGCTTAACATGCATGGTTTATTTGGGTTCATACCTCACCATCATAACATCCTTATAACTTCCTCATAATCATATCTCCTTCCATCACTTCTCTATCAAATCTATTATAAAAAGAAAAGAGATGTTTATATATTTCTTAGGTTATACCTTTCTTGTTCTTGGTTTGATTGAGTATTAAACTCAAAGTTTTTCTTCTTCTTGGATGATGGAAGTCTTCAAAAACACAAGCTAGCCTCTCTTCTTATCTCTCTCTCTCTATTGTGTTGGTGGGAATTTTGTTAGAACAACAAATGAAGAGCAAGGCTCTCTATTTATAGAATTGGCAAGGCTTAGGGTAGGATGGTAATTTAGGCCCAACCTCCTCTACTATTCCCACCTCCTCTCCTTTCTTTCCCACCAAGTTAAGGCCAATGTGCTAGCACATGGCCAACCATGTCTCCCCTTGTGTTCTCCCATGTCCCCCCATGTGTCAACATGGATAGTGGGTTGAACCATAGGTTAAACCCACCCGTTTACCCAACGGTTCGACCCATGGGTTAAACTTATTAACCTTAATTCAAATTAATCCAAATTCAATTCATTTTAACGTATTTACTCTGTATAAAATTCGTATTATACATCGTATTAATTCTCGTATCCTCTCTGCATAATTCTCTTACAATGCCTCGTATTTTACGCGTATTATTTCCGTATAATAATCATATATTATTATACGTAAACAATTAATCATTAATCTCAGTTTCCCTAACGCTTAGGCTTTTTATGTCCCTACGCAAAAACTTCGTGAGTCATAAATGAAATATTATTACATATTCCATCTAGTATCGAAATCGTATCATTACGCATTTCTCAGAATTTCAAAATAAATTCCCGAGCAGAAACGGATGAATATTGATTCCCTCACTTTTCCTCCCGAGAAATCTTTTCTCTGCTAACTTAACTTTTCACGGTATATTACCGTCAAATCTTCCTACAGAATGTCATTCTGACATTCCGAACTCTTAAAATGGCCTAGGGTCTCCAACCCTAACCCTTAGGGTTAAATAGTGCCTATTTCGTCTTTTTCCAAAATATTTTTATTCTCGAAAATCTTTTATTTTCGTCTTATAAATTCATATCAATTATTCCTAGCACGTAGCCAGAATCCAACTCATTTCTGCATTCTCTAGGTCATAAAATGACGTACAATTAGCTTACTCAGTTTAGTAAACAAATAATCTCAATTTTATTCAATAAATCAAATAAAAAATCATTTACATAAACGTTCGATTTTTCTCAGGCGTTACATTCTCCCCTTCTTATTAGAATTTTGTCCCCAGAATTACAATACAATACTCCTCAGTTCTTGAGTTGCACTTCCTTAGCCTTTTCCACTATTGTGGGTTGAACTTCTATCGCAAATAGTTTCTCCCTTTCTTTGATTGGACATTGTACTTCTAACTCCATTCTTGCCATCTTTGTCACCAAATCATCTTGAGATGTTAACATCGACAGCTTCTCCCGACCCTTTCTACTTAAGGCGTCGGCCATACATTCGCCTTCCCTGGGTGATACAGGATTTCACACTCATATTCCTTTATCAACTCCAACCATCTCCTCTGTCTCATATTCAACTCCTTCTTAGTGAAGATATACTTCAGACTTTTATGGTCTGTGTAGATCTCACACTTCTCTCCATATAGGTAATGCCTCCAAATTTTTAAGGCAAAAACCACCGTGGCAAGTTCAAGGTCATGAGTAGGATAATTCCCCTCATACACCTTCAACTGCCTAGATGCATACGTAATGACCTTTCCATACTGCATGAGCACACAACCAAGTCCTTTATGCGAGGCATCGCTATACACTACGAAATTCCCCGTCTCATCTGGTAAAGATAATACAGGAGCTTGACTCAACCTCTTCTTCAACTCTTGAAAGATGTCTTTACACTTTTCTGTCCATACGTATTTCACCGTCTTCCTGGTTAAGTTGGTTAACGGAGTAGCTATCTTTGAGAAGTCATGTATGAACCTCCGATAGTAACACGCTAACCCTAGGAAACTCCACACTTCAGTCAGTGTTTTCGGCTATTCCCAGTTAATCACCGATTCTACCTTCGCTGGATCCACTGAAACTCCTTCCTTGTCAATGATGTGCCCCAAAAACTGCACCCTCTCTAACCAAAATTCACACTTTGTGAATTTTGCATGCAACCTCTCTTTTCTTAGTGCCTCCAACACTAATGTCAAATGTTTAGCATGATCCTCCTTCGTCTTGGAATAGACTAGGATATCATCAATGAACACCACTACAAACTTGTCCAATTATTATTTGAACACTCGGTTCATCATGTTCATGAATGTGGCTGGCGCATTTGTCAACCCAAATGACATCACTAAGAACTCGTAATAGCCGTAATGAGTCCTAAATGCTGTCTTAGGTACATCCTCCACCCTAACCTTCAACTGATGATACCACGTACGTAAGTCTATCTTCAAAAAATACTTTGCCCCTCTCAACTGATCAAAACGATCATCGATCTTGGGTAATGGGTACTTATTCTTTATCGTTAGTTTGTTCAACTCTCGGTAATCAATACAAAGCCTCAACGATCCATCCTTCTTTTTTACAAACAATACCGGTGCTCCCCATGGAGAAACACTCGGTTGAATGTACTTCTTATCCAAAATTTGTTGCAACTGAATCATTAATTCCTTCAATTCCACTGGCTCCATACGATATGGTGCCTTTGAAACTGGTGTCGTCCCTGGCGCAAGGTCTATAACAAATTCGATTTCCCTATCGGGTGGAAGACCCTGTAAGTCACTCGAAAATACATCGGCATACTCATTGACAATAGGTATCTGTTCCAACGTTGCTCCCAATCTTTGGGTATCAACAACATGGCACAGGTAACCTTCACATCCCTTGTTTAATAATTTTCTAGCTTGTGTCATGGTTAGACAACAAGAGCGTCCCGGTAATTTACTACCGTATAACACTACCTTGGGTTTCCTAGAAATTTCGAAGGTTCACACTCTTATTTTGGTAATCTATCATTGCCCCATGGTTAATTAACCAGTCCATCCCGAGAATTGCATCGAATTCTCCCAATTTTATCGGTATAAGATCTACCGACAATTTGTTACCTCTAATATCCACACAACAACTCCTATAAACCAAATCCACAAGAATTACTTCATCGTTAGCTACCTTAATGTTTAAAGGTATTACAAGTTTTTCGGGGAATAATCCTAATTATTTAGCAAACTCACATGCTATGAACGAACACGTTGCACCCGAATCAAATAGTACATATGCATTAATGTCGTTAACCGAAATGATACCTGCTACGACGTCGCTCGATGCTACCGCATCTTGGACCGCCATATTAAAAGTACGGGCAGTCGGTCTACCCTATGGTACTGCGCCGCCAATCGCCAGCTTATTACCGCTAGCTCCCTTCCCACCATCCGAACCATTCTTTGGACAGTTACGCGCCATGTGGTCCATAGATCCACATACAAAACAACCGCAACTCTTCTTGGGAATGGGACAGTTAGGATAAATATGCCCCTCCTGTCCATAGTTGTAGCAGACTGCCTTACCCTTGAGGCAGACTCCCAGATGAGTCTTACCGCAATTCTTGCATGCCTCCATCTTCCTCTTGGGAAACTCCTGTTTTACTCCTGTATTTCTGGAGTTGAAACCCTTCCTTTTCAAGCCACTCCCACTGGCTCCCACAATTTTGACTGATACCTTAGCCTTAGTCTTTTTCTTCTTCTCCTTATGGTATAAGGTCAACGCCTCACTACTACCCGAGGCGATAACTGCCTTCTCCAACACCGCTCCAAAGGTAACACATTGGAAAACCGAGATACAGTTGTAGAGCAAGGGTTTCATTCTCTGCTCAAACCGTCGTGCCTTTCGCAACTCCGTGTCTACTTGGTGTAGAGCAAACCTTGCTAGTTCATTGAACCTGGCTGCGTATTGGGGTACTGTCATGTCCACCTGCTTCAGTTTTAAGAACTGAATCTCCATCCTCCCTTGCATACTGTAAGTCCCTAACTTTTATGAATAAAAATTGAATTTCCTCTATATATTATTTTGGAATAGCCAGGGGTTAATTTGATAATGTGGAATGTTATGGGTAAAATGCGCAAATATTTTAAATAAGCAAGTGGGAATATTCGTTTGGTCGTAGAATATTCTTGCTGCCGGGGAATATTCGTACGACGGCGCAGCCAATTGTGGGCCCCATAACGGAAAAATGTCGGATGAAGAAAACGATAAGAATAATTTTTTTATAAATAACGGCGTAGTAGTTACCATTAACACTGTTGGAATACCCGATGGGTAAAGTAAAGTAATACGCGTTGTTGCACAGTAGCACACGGTATTGCACAGTATTTTTATATTATTCTTAATTCAATAATTGTCACTGCACAGTATTTTCCATTATCAGATCAATAATTCATAATAATATTATTAGATAACATTATTGGCAATGTCTAAGGAAGTTCTGTCTAGGAGGGGTTATTTAATTGCGCGCCAGTAAGGAGAAATCCTTATCGGAAGGCCACCTCTTTCCTAGGAACGACCTGGTTGCCAATATTGTAGTTCTGTAATATTATTTGTGAATAATTAATTATTAATTTATATGATAAAAAAAATATTTATTTTTGTGGATATAAATGAAGAAATTAGTACTGATGTGTTTTATCAGTATTTGTCAAAATGGAGGTGTGGAAAATCATCCGTATGTGGATTTCGGTCATTTTTCGTTCGAAATTTAGAAAAACTTTCTTCTACAAAGTTGTAGAGAATTAAAATTCCTATGGAATGAACATAAAATTCGTATTTTTCTAATAAAATGACTATTTATTATGAATTATTGAAGTTCTGAAATAATTAATTTTTGGGGTTATAAATGTTTTTTAAAAGAAAAATATTTTTTTACGTTAGTGGGCCCCACTGGTGTGCTGATGATTTTTGGTCAAGGGTGGGCGTGAAAATTTGTTTTATAAAATATTATTTTATTAAATTTTCTGCTTTGGCGTTATAAATATTTTCCTATAAATAGGGTGCAGAATTAAAATTTGAAAATCACACCAGAATCATAAGTTTTTTTCTCTATAATATCGAGCGTATTTTTGTGAGTATTTCGATAGTTTGAGTGTTGCTATTCAGTGCAAGTTTCCTTCAGTATTATATCTGATATTCTAGTCAAAAGTACTGTTCTTTTGAGGTAAGGGATGTTATTTTTTTTTTTTCCAGAAATGATGTTATTTCTTTCAATATCATGACACCAAAATATTGGTATGAATTTTTTTGTGAAATTTTTACCTTTTCATATTGGAGTTACTATTCACGTATACGGCACTATTCACGTATACGGTACTATTCACGAATACGGTACTATTCACAGAAAAATAAAATTCTCTTTTCTTTGTCCAAGTTTGCTATTATGGTTCCTATCTTTGATTGGATCCAAGTTTTGATCTTCATTCTTGAATTTTGCTCCACAATTGATTATTATGAAATATTCTTGAACTTGGATAAACTAAATTACGAATCCCTAATTTTTGTCCTTTATCTCACTGGATTCGTTCTTTAAAATATTTTTTATCATCTTCAGTCTTAAATGGTGATACAAAAGAATATCTTTGGCTTGTAGTGCAAAGATGGATGATTCTTTGTTGAATATCTTTGGCCTATAGTGCAAAGATGAATGATTACCTGATGAATATCTTTGGCCCGTAGTGCAAAGATGAATATTTGATTCAAGATATATATTGATTGATGTTACAGGGATAAAATATTAATTATGAACTTTCAAATCATAGAAGATAGTAGACATTATTTCCTACTTTATTCTTCTTATGCATTGTTATTTCCGCTGCAGTTGTTGATCTAAAACTTGTGGTCCATAATATTTTCTCTGATTTATTGAAGACTAATGATAAATTTTTCTTTATTATCTTAGTCATAATATTCTTTACTGGGCTAGTTGAGCTCACCATTTTCATCTATTGTCCTCTTCAGGAAATGAGAATGTCGTAGGGACTAGTCGGGGGACAGAGTGATGGTCCGAGTTAGAGCAGTAGTAGTCCTCACTATTTTTATAAAATAGTGTGATAATAATTGTAATGAGGACTTAGTTTGAATGTTTATATTTTATACATATTTGTATTGACACTCATAGTTGTGTGGTCGTATTTTGCACGGCCGTGTGATATAAAAGTTTGTATTTGAATTCTGTACCATGTGATTGGCGACTCGGAATGAGTTGGTTGGATTGGACCTATTCTGGGGGCGTCACAGTTGGTATCAGTGCTTAGGGATATGGTCTCTGGCGAAGATCGGGGAATAGAACTAGGAGGGGAGAGACGAGTAAATCTTTCACTGGTGTGTCCTACCTAAGCTTATGTGGTATTTAATTGGTCAATTGGAGCATAGGGTTAATATGTGATATGTTAATTTGTTTAATTAACCCTTGTTTTATGGCAGTATTTGAGAATGGCAGCTAAGAATGTTAACAATGGAGTGAATGAGACCGCGGAGACACCTTTAATCACCAACCAAGAGAACGTACAACAGGAAGACAATGTTCTTCCTGAAAACAACACTGATCAGACAATAAACGATGAGATGTGTAGAAGCTTTTTACAGTTCATGCAAAATCAGACGAGGGAGACTCTTGTGCAAAATAAAGGTGGAAATAAAAACAACACGCGGATTATCACTGCCAAGCAGTTCAAAGAGTTGGGACCATCAAAATTTCAGGGAAAGCCAGATCCAATCAAGGCAGAGACGTGGGTTAAGCAAATTACCAAGATATTTGATGTCTTGGGATGCACGGAGAAACAGAAGGTTCTATTCGCCACCTTTATGTTTCGTGGAGAGGCAGATTACTGGTGGGAGTCTGTGAAGCGTACCCAGCCTGCCGCACTCAAGATGTATTGGAAAGCATTCCTGAAACTGTTCAATAACAAGTACTTTCCTGAAAGTTTTCGTCATATGAAAGAGGTAGAGTTCATCAGACTGGAACAAAAACTACATGACTGTGTCCCAGTACGAGGATAAGTTCGCGGAGTTGTCCAGGTTTGCACCTCATTTGGTAGAGAATGAGGAACGTATGACACAGATGTTTCTGAGAGATTTGAAACTCGAAATTCGTTAATACCTCATTTTTAACAAATTTTCTCTCTATTCATATGTAGTAAATAGGGCTCAGTTATTAGAACGAGATAATGAGTCCGTTCAACTAAGGGACCACAACCAGGGTCGTACCAGTGGCA
Organism: Panax stipuleanatus; assembly: GCA_020205555.1. Taxonomy (NCBI): domain Eukaryota; kingdom Viridiplantae; phylum Streptophyta; class Magnoliopsida; order Apiales; family Araliaceae; genus Panax; species Panax stipuleanatus. The sequence continues at coordinate 33,888,929 of CM035115.1, forward strand.
GTAGTCATCGGAGCAATGACAACCAGCGGGGAGGAAAGTATCATGACAGAAGCAGTAACCATTTCGGTGGTAATCGTGGCCATGATAATAGAATAAGTGAGTTGGGGAGAGATTTCAAGAAGAGAATGTACAACAATGAGAACTTGAAGACATCAACATCAGCACCAGCATCAACTGTTTCTAGGGGAGCATCGGTCGTATGCTATAAATGCGGGAAAAAGGGACACATTAGCACAAACTGCCCACAACAATTTAAGGCATGCAATAACTGTGGAAAGGAAGGACATATAGCTCGAGATTGTCCTGTAGCGTAACCAAGTCCAGCGGGGGTGGTGATTCCAAAGGCTGTTTCGGACAAGTCAAAGTCGGTGGTTCCTGGAAGAGCGTTTGTCGTGACTGCCCAAAACACGAGGAACTCGAACGCGGTGATCACGGGTAAACTAATCATAAACTCTTGCGAAGTTTTCACTTTGTTAGATACTGGTGCTACCCATTCTTTTATATCACTTACTTGTGCTCAACGTTTGAACTTGACACCTGAGAAATTAGACTTTGACTTATCTATTGAGACTCCGTTGGGATAAACATTTGTTACATCTATAGTTTACAAATCTTGCTTGATTCAGATTGGTACCCTCATCCTACCTATTGATCTTATATCTTTGAAAATACTTGTATTTGATGTGATTTTAGGAATTGATTGGTTAACCACTTATCATGCCAAAATTGATTATTTTCGTAAGGTTGTTAGTTTTCATATTCCTAACCAACCTGTTGTGCGAATTCAAACCACCAAACCACTAAAATCAGTCAATGTCATTTCAAGTCACAAAGCTATTCGTTTATTGAAAAACGGATGTCAAGCTTTCTTAGCTCATGTCACTGATCTAAACCAAAATATGTCAGATTTGAATAATATTTCTGTTGTTAATGACGTTCCTGATGTATTTCCCGAAGAACTTCCTGGTCTACCCCCAAAACGTGAAGTTGAATTCTTTATTGACCTTGAGCCCGGTACAAAACCCATTTCTAAAACCCCATATCGAATGGCTCCTATTGAACTTCTGGAGTTAAACGTCCAACTACAGGAGTTGTTAGACATCAGTTTTATTCGTCCTAATACGTCTCCTTGGGGTTCTCCTGTTTTATTCGTAAAGAAGAAAGACAGGAGTATGCGACTTTGTATTGACTATCGAGAGTAGAACCATGTCACCATCAAGAATAGGTATCCGCTACCTCATATTAATGACCTATTCGACCAGTTGCAAGGAGCATAATTCTTTTCAAAGATCGATCTTCTTTCTGGATATCATCAGCTGAAGATTTAAATTGAGGATATTTCGAAGACTGCCTTCAGAACTTGGTACGGGCATTATGAGTTCTTAGTCATGTCTTTTGGATTGACTAATGCTCCTGCTACTTTCATGGATATGATGAATAGTGTATTCAAGGAATATTTGGATCAGTTTGTGGTTGTCTTTATTGATGACATCCTCATCTATTCCAAAAGCCGTGAAGATCATGAGCACCACTTGAAGCTGGCACTTCAAAGGCTTCGTGAAAACAAGTTATATGCCAAGTTAAAGAAATGCGAGTTCTGGCTTGAGGAAGTAGCATTCGTTGGGCACGTGGTGTCAAAATATGGAGTATCTGTTGACCCAGCGAAGATTGAACCAATACAAAGTTGGGAGCAACCGAAGTCGGTGATCGAAGTACGTAGCTTTCTGGGCTTAGCTGGTTATTAACGGAGATTCGTGGAAGGATTTTCTCGAATTGATACTCTATTAACTCAGTTGACTCAAAAAGATACAAAATTCGTTTGGAGCGAGGAATGCGAGAAGAGCTTCCAAGAGCTCAAGAGGAGACTTATCTCAGCACCTGTTCTGACAATACCATCTGGTTCGGATGGATTTGTCATCTACAGCGATGCTTCGGGCAAAGGGTTAGGATGTGTTCTCATGCAACATGGGAAAGTTATAGCCTATGCCTCGCAACAACTTAAGTAATATGAGAGAAATTATCCTACTCATGATCTAGAGATGGCAGCAATCGTTTTCGCGTTGAAGATCTGGAGACACTACCTGTACAGAGAGAAAGTGGAGATTTATATGGATCATAAGAGCCTTAAATATTTCTTCACTCAAAAGGAACTCAACATGCGACAACGACGTTGGCTTGAGCTGTTGAAAGATTATGATCATACCATCTAATACCATCCGGGAAAAGCAAACGTGGTAGCTGACACGTTGAGTAAAAGATTGTTGGGTTTGTACGAAATCGTGACACAATCAAATTGCAAAAATTAGCGGAAGCATGGTATATCAGAGTTTAAAAAAATTTCTACAAAACCATTACCCGGATCATCCTTTATGCAAATTATTAATTTAAAACGATAAATAAGAAGTTATGGAATCATACCCTTGTAAAACGAAGCTTCCATAGGTACTAGTTCAACTCCTTGTTCTTCGTGATCTCCTTGAATTTTCGGGTTAGATTCCTTCCTTTGATCAACGTTAGCCACCCAAGTGTTTGGCCTCTAGAGGTGATCCACCAAGGAAGAGGAATTATCAAGAAAGAGGGTGTTTGGCTAAACCTTAGTTTTCTATCCTCTATAGAAAAGGAGTCCTCTCCAACAATTAGAATTTCATCAATCAATATCTATTATAAGACTCCTCTTATATAGATATTGGTCAACCCTTCTAATCCTATTAGACATGGGATTTCTTTTAATTAATTAAACTACTTTAATTAATTTAGGCTTCCCACCACATGGGAATAATTAATTAAATTCATTTAATTAATTTATCTCTTAATCTTATTAGGAATAAATGAGAGTACTAATATTAAATTAATTACTAAACACCTTTAGAAATTTAAATAATAATAATTGTAATAATATTAATAAGACTCCTCTTATTTATTTATATTTAATATTTCTAAAATATTAAATAATAAACATTAAGCTATTTAATTTATTCTATCACTATAGATTAAATTAATTATACTTAATGCATTATTACGATTATGCCATTACCTTCTTAAATAATTATTCTTCCTTTTATGGTGTGACCCTTTAGGTTCTCTATATTAAACCGGTTGTGAATAAATCAATTAGAACAATTCTAATATTATTTAAATAAATAAATTAAACTAATAATCTATTTAAATAAATAATATTTATTCTACAATAGGGATAAGCCTCCCTAGCGATCAACGACTTTCTAGAGAATATAGATTTCAACATTAATCATAAAAGAACCTGTGAGTAAATAGTTACCATACAATTCAATCCTTCCACCATACAATGTTTCAATTAAATATAAGACATGAATTTACTGTCAAGTCTTATTTTATTTAATTATATGTATTTCGATTAGAAAATGCACAACTCCGATTAATGCAAATTAGAAACCTCTTTCTAATTTCATTCCACATTGGCCAAGGATTCCTGGGTTGTCATTTAACGAATCACATAGGACATATCTCCTCTTTTACTAGAGGTGGTAGATTCTTTATTGATCATTCATTATCTCCATATGTAACTCATTATACCCAAGCATACCCTATATATGCCTTAAAAGGTCTTAAGGAATAAGTCAAAGTATAATTTGTTACATACAAGATACAATGATGATCTCAAATCCAAGGATCACTTGTACTACTTTCACATTAGGAATTTCTATTGACAGGCGAGTAAAACTCCATTAGGTATTCCATAGCGAGTCACGTTCAGTGAACTTATTCTCCAATAAGCACCTACATACTTGCTTTAGTGTCTCCGCACAAATGATCATGAGATCAATCATCCTCATCCAATGAGCAAGCAACATATGTACCAATCTATCCGAATTTACTAATCCCCTTTTTAGTAATCCCACGATTGGGAACTATTTTAGTTTTAAAGCTTTCTAAGAATTTAGATCTTATTAGCATGATCAACATCATGATTCTAAAAGCATTGCTTAAAACTATGAGTTATTTACATATTATAAAAACAGTACCATGTAGATAATTAAATGTCTTTAATAAATGAATATTTTATTAATAAATAAATAAGATTGTTTACAAAGTATGTGCTTTATCATCATACATGATTAGCTTGTTTGCACACTACTATCAATCTCCCACTTGCACTAAAGCCAATCGCCATGGTATCTCATACCCATCTTCTCTAAGTGACGATCAAACTGCTGTTGTGTTAAAGCTTCAGTAAATGGATCTGCAATGTTGTCTTGAGAGTCTACACACTCCAAGGTGACGTCTCCTCTTTCAATGATCTCCCTGATCAAGTGAAATCGCCGCAACACATGTTTAGATTTCTGATGAGACCTCGGTTCCTTAGCCTGTGCAACTGCTCCTGTGTTGTCACAGTAAACGGGAACTGCTGTGACGCCCCCAAATCCGTGTAACATCGGTTACAGGACATGGTGCTCACGATACAGCATACATCATCATCTATCTAAGTAAATTCCCATAAAAATAATAATATTATAACTATTACGTACATACTCCAAATAAAATCCCAAGTCTTTACAACCTTTAATAAACCACAACTTAAACTTAGCGTTTATCGCTACATTACATCATATGCGGAAATATAAACTTATTACATAAGGTAACTAGCATCATTTCATCTTAGACTTCCCCTTGTCCTTGCCCGAGCCCTCAGCCTTCACATCCTTAACTGAAAGGTTTAAGCAAGAATGAGCACAAATTACCCAGCAAGTATATAAAGTAGTTTGAAAACGTACATCAGGAGTAGAAACATCTGAATAGGTATAACAGTTGAAAGAATTGTCAAGTGTTAAACAGAAATATCAAGAATAAGAGTTTAAGAATTCTCAATATCATACTAAGGGGCATAAAATACCCTGAACATTACTTTGTTTCATCGAAAAATCATTAGACGGTTTAACAATCAAATAGATTGTAAACGGTCTCTGCAAGTACTCCAGGTGATCAGCCTATTGTACCCTACATTGTGCACAAGTATTAAGTTTAAACTGCATAAGCATAAATGAGACTATATGCCCGACATCTGTTTGCCCGTTTATTCGGGTTGTTCATCTTAGTATTCATGCGAGACCGCACCAAAGCAAGGATTGGTAAAAATTAAATAGCTTTGAAAGATTTGAATTAAATCATTTTTCATCGATAATAACTAGCCGAAAACAAAGGCCAGGAAACATACTTAGAAACAGTTCTGTAATGACATGAAACTTATAAGCATAGCTGTTAGAATAATAACTGAGTAATCATCGATAAGCTTGCAAGATAGTTGAAGTTGTATAACCTCACAAGAAAGGAACTTGCACGAATAAATAGCTAACACAAGTCCAATACTTACCCTTACTGCGATAAAAATGAGTAAAGATTGAATAAATGCCCAATAGAAATTAGGGTTAGGAAACTTGCCTGATACGCCTGCTACAATTAACGCTATCTACTAGCTCTTCACATAACCTATTCATATTGGTCACGTTAAGCAATTAGGTTCTCGAACACGACTCTGAAATATAATGGTTTCCTTTTATCTCAATTGGATTATCATCTAACATGTAATCAATTAACAATGCAATTCAATTACACAATACCATTAAATTACATAAACAGGTTGCAACTTATAGGTCCAGGGGTTAAATATAAAAATCTGGGAAAATAAAGTTTCTAGAAATTTTTTTGACCCGACCCGATCCGGATCAGACCTGACCCGGACCGGCGCAGCTGCGCAGCCTCAAGCCGTGTTACCGGCGCAGCTGCGCTGCCTGGCAAACCCGGACTCCAACTTTGAGTGGCGTAGCTGCGCAGCGTTAAGCCGTATGAACAGCGCAGCTGCGCTGCACTTTATGCCAGAAAAGTTTTTTTCCTGCCTAACAGCCTATTTCCCGATTTAATTCCCACTTGTTTACAAGTTGTATGACCATAATATTTGGACACCATACACTCCATACATCACAGTATTTTACAAAAATGCAACATACATGAAACTAACATGTTAAGACCTCGATCCAGGAGTCTAGATAAGCGTGCCAGACTGCCTTCCAGACTTAGAAAATTTCTGGAAATTCCCAGAATTCTGCAGATTTTTATACCAACATGCTTGCTTACGAAATTCATAACTTGCTCATTTTAACTCCGTTTCTTTTGAAAAATGGTCAGGTGAGACATCATACTACATAGTATTTTACAAAATTAACACATACAACCAACGAGTCACATAAGCTATGATTCCAAGGCTCCGAAAAACCCAAAAAGTCACAGATTCTAAGTTAACCCACTTTGACAAAAATTCATGATTTTGATTCTAGCATGCAAGGACTTGGTTCCTATTGTCCAGAACATATATACTAACATAAATACACGTGTTACAATAATCAAACTCACTAACTTTTCATATTTTGAGCAATTTGACATCTAAGAAGCATTTTAGCAAACACTTAGCATGCATGGCATAAATTCATACGATTCAATGTGTAAGAGACATGAATTAAACCAGAACTTTCGTTCTCTACATCCACATATCAGTAACCAACATGAACATAGCCTCACAAAATCAAAAAAATCATTTACCATGGCTATACATGCTTTTTCTTACTATTTTCTTAAGAACATATGAAAGAGAGTTCATGCTTACTTTTTTGGACGAATTTATTCCTTGTTTTAACCCTGATAATCCTTCCCCCTTGTTAGTTTAGACTCTCCAAAACTCCAGAAATCGTCACAACACTCAAACTCTCCTTCTCTTGATTTTTTTCTTCTCTTGGTGGAATTTTATAAAAAGGAAGGAAGTATAGAGGTGGAGAGTATATATATATATTATAAGCATTGGTTTCCCTTGCCTCTTCCATTCCCATCTCAGGAGTTACACAAACTTGCAACAAATACACAATTAAAAGAAAGAATTAACTTGGGAGTTAGAGAAAATGAAAGAGTTCTTGGTTTAAAGAGGAGAATGAAGTACTCCATCCTTAATATCATTGTTATATACGTATATACTCCTCCATGTTGTCCTATTTCAATTGTCACCAAGTCCCACCAGCTTCTGACTAATTAAAATTTTAGTATTTTAATTATTTAATCAACTAATATATCATTTTGACCATTTTGCCCTCCGTAGCCGAACGTTGCGATACTTATATCGATTCCTACTAAAGTCGACGTCCTAGACGTTATGGGACTATCCGTTTCATCAAATTCCTCTTCGAAATTCATTGTTGACTTTTTTTCCCGAAAAAGTTAACCGATTGACTTTGACCAAAAAGTCAACCGTGACACATTTTTTTTTGTTACAGTCTATCCTGACTAATTTTGATATTCCGGACTCAAATACGCAGTCCGCGTCTCTAAATTCCGCTCCGAACTCAAACTCATACTATAAAGCCATCCCACGAAATTAATAAAATTAATTCCATACTTACCCAATTTAAATAGTTGAATTAAACTGAACCAACCATTTAAATACTCCTCATCACATATCATAAAATAACACATGTATGTATAACATAGATACATCTAATAAAAGAAAACACACAAGAATTTCACATAAATTCGTTTATTGATAATTGTTAAATGACATAATAACCTCGGATATTACAACTGCTTCTCCAATGCTAGGAACCACACCCAGTTCATTTATGAACTTCTTCATCTAAACAGCTTCTTTTGCAGCTTCACTTGCAGCTATATACTCTGCCTCTGTCACTGAATCAACAACTGTTTGCTGCTTGGAACTCTTCCAACTCACTGCGCCTCCGTTCAAGGTAAAAACATACCCCGAAACAGATTTATTGTCATCTTGGTCCATTTGAAAACTTGAGTCTGTGAAGCCCTCGAGTTTTAATTCAGACCCACCGTAGACAAGAAAAATATCCTTAGTCCTTCTCAAGTATTTTAGGATATTCTTCATTGCCTTCCAGTGCTCTTCTCCTGGATTCGACTGGTATCTGCTCGTTACACTAAGTGCATGAGCAACATCCGGTCTAGTACATATCATACCGTGCATGATAGATCCTATTGCTGAAGGACAAGGGATCTTACTCATACGGTCTCTCTCCTCAGGTGTCTTTGGGGCCTGTTTCTTGGAGAGATGTATTCCATGGCTCATCGGCATGAGACCTCTTTTGGAATCTTCCATGCTAAATCTCTTTAGCATTGCATCAATGTACATTCCTTGGGATAAACCAAGCATCCTTTTAGATCTATCTCTATAGATCTTTATCCCCAAAATATAGGATGCTTCTCCCAAGTCCTTCATGGAGAAGTGTTTAGATAACCAAATTTTAATCGATTGTAGCATAGGAATGTCATTCCCTATCAGTAATATATCATCAACATATAATACAAGGAATGAAATTGCGCTCCCACTAACCTTCTTGTACACACATGGTTCATCGTCATTTTTGATAAAATTAAACTCTTTGATTGTCTCATCAAAATGAATGTTCCATCTACGAGAAGCTTGCTTCAATCCATAAATGGATCGTTGCAGCTTACAGACTTGATTTGTTCCAACCTTTGAAACAAATCCCTCTGGCTGTGTCATATACACATCCTCCTCAAGTTTCCCATTGAGGAAGGCCGTTTTCACGTCCATCTGCCAGATCTCATAGTCGTTATAAGCTGAATCGCAAGCAAAATCCGAATGGACTTGAGCATAGCTACTGGTGAAAAGGCTTCATCATAGTCAACTCCTTGTCTTTGTTTGAAACCTTTTGCAACCAGTCAGGCCTTATAGGTCTCTACCTTACCGGCCGCTCCAGTCTTTCTTTTAAAGACCCATTTACACCCAATAGGCTTAATGCCTTCAGGTGGTGAAACCAAAGTCCATACTTTGTTTTCATACATGGAGCCCATTTCGGATTTCATGGCTTCAAGCCATTTTCTTGAGTCTTTATTACTCATAGTCTGTTCGTAATTCAATGGATCATCATCATTCATGATGTGTACCTCATCGTCATCCTCTATAATGAATCCATACCTCTCAGGTATCTTTGGTACTCTTCCAGATTTACGAACAGGGTGTAGTATAGTAGGTTCTTCTACTTGGTCAGGTACCTGACTTTGATCCGTGATAGTTTGTGGTTCTTGAACTTCTTCAAGATATATCTTACTCCTACTGACCCCTTCATGGATAAACTCCTTTTTCAAGAAGGTAGAATGTTTCGCAATAAACACCTTTTGATCAGTTGGATGATAGAAATAATACCCTAAAGTTTCTTTAGGGTATCCCACAAATCTACACTTATCGGATTTAGTCTGTAGCTTATCATTTTCAAACTTTTTGACATAAGCTGGGCAACCCCAAGTCTTAACATGCTTAAGATTTGGTTTCCTCCCCTTCCACATCTCATATGGAGTCTTTGGGGCGGATTTGGTAGGTACCTTATTAAGTAGGTATGCAGCCGTTTCTAGGGCATATCCCCAGAAAGAAATTGGAAGGTCGGTAAAACTCATCATGGATCGAACCATGTCCAACAGTGTTCGATTTCTCCTTTCAGATACTCCATTTAACTGTGGTGTACCTGGAGGAGTCCATTGTGAGATTATACCATTTTCTTTCAGATACTCCATGTCCAACAGTGTTCAATTTCTCCTTTCAGATACTCCATTTAACTGTGGTGTACCTGGAGGAGTCCATTGTGATATTATACCATTTTCTTTGAGACAATTGAGAAACTCACCGCTTAAGTATTCTTCACCTCGATCTGATCGAAGTATCTTTATACTCTTGCCCGTTTGTTTTTCTACTTCACTTCTGAACTCTTTGAACTTTTCAAATGATTCTGACTTGTATTTCATTAAATACACATATCCAAATTTTGAGTGATCATCAGTGAAAGTAATAAAATAAGAATACCCACCCCGTGCACTTGTTGTCATAGGTCCACAAACGTCTGTGTGAATCAATGCCAACAACTCTGTAACTCTTTCTCCTTTTTCACTAAAAGGAGATTTAGTTATTTTACCCATGAAACAAGATTCACAAGTTGGATATGATTCATAATCAGATAACTCAAGGAGCCCATCTTTATGCAACTTGGATAATCTTGTTTCATTGATATGACCGAGTTTACAGTGCCATATGTAAGTATAATTAATATCATCTCTTTTCTTTTTCTTAGTTTGTTCAATTTAAAAAATATTTTCTTGTAAGTCAAGTGTATAAAGTCCATTTCGCAAATTTCCAATACCATATAAAACATCGTCTTTATAAATAGAACAACTATTGTTCTTTATAACAACGTTAAATCATTCCATATCCAATACAGAAATTGAAATAAGGTTTTTAATAATATTCAGAACATAATAACAATTATTAAGATAAATGGACTTGCCCAAAGGCATTACTAAACAGTAAGTCCCTACAGCTAATGCAGCAACCTTTGCTCCATTCCCCACTCGTAGGATGACCTCATCATTGCTCAGCTTTCTATTTCTGACCAGTCCCTTCACATTATTACATATGAGAGAACCACAGCCGGTATCCAATACCCAAGTAGAATGTTGACTCTCTGAAAAAATTAATTTCAATCATGAACAAACCTTGATTGGAAGTCGAAGCTTCTCCAAGCTTCTTCTTTGCCAGAAACTTCTTGCAGTTCCTCTTCCAATGAACCGGCTCGTTGCAATGGAAGCACATTCCTTCGCTAGCTGGATCAGATTTCTTTTGTTCCTTTATGTTCACTTTGCCCTTGGTCATCCGAGATCGGAAGAGCTCCTTAGATATCTCATATCTAGCAGTCCTACTTTGTTCACCATACAACTCCTTGAGGTGAATCAACATAGTAGGAGCATCCATGTTTTCGTACTGACGCTGAAGCTCGTTATTCATGGATGCGAGCATGATGCATTGAGCCACATATGCATCATCTTGCCACTTTACAATGGTGACAATCTCTTCCTCAGAGGCTGTTTCTGGAACAGTTCCAGGGACAGGTGAGTTTAGGACATAAGAAATCTTTTCAGCAGTGAGAACTATTCTCAGATTTCTTAGCCAGTCCGTATAATTCGGCCCGGTAAGCTTATTAGCATCAAGTATGCTTCGCAGTGAAATTAGTGATTTTGACATTTTTAAAATTCTGCATGTGAAAAATAACATTTTAGCAAACATTCATTTTATTAATTTTTCATACCAAAATAAATTTAGATCTTTATTTTAAATTGGTATCTCCCACTATTTTTATCAAACTATATTACCCTCACTTATATAGTTCGGCAACATCTAATTAAAGATTTGCTAGTGAGAATAAGGATCCCATTTCAAATGTATATAACCTTGTGGATAGCACAACAAGCGATATACAAACAAATAGGTAGACAACTCTTGTCAATTACATCACTATATAACTCCTTTTATTTTTTCTCTTAAATCATAATGGTCAAGTGTGTGCACATCCGAACTAAAATAATTTAAGTTAAGTCCAGCCTAGCACTTCCATAAATTTAAAAAAGAAAAATATTCGTCCTTGTGGATAGCACAACAAGACTAGATCGTTCAATTTTCTTGATCAGGATCAAATGTGATTAATTAACATCTTAAATACGCAATACTAGCCTTGTGGATAGCACAACAAGCTCATATTAAATATTTAATACTCTATTAATTTATCATGCTAGAAGGCGACGTTCGATATTCTAAATATCATTTGACCGCTTCGGACTTAATATTATTTCTTTGAGGGGTTTGTTATTATTTGTCTCATCTTATTTAGCGCGCATGCACATATATATATAAAATACGCGTCATTTTATTAAACATGTGAAGCATGTTTGCATAAAATATAATATATATATAATATTTAGCATGCAATATAGAATACTATATTCTACCCGGATTGATTATGGACTTTTATTCTAGTTTGGTTCACTAGAGCCACCAAGTGAACCAAAAGGTCAAATCTAGGAGTGCAAGAATTTAAATTTAAATATAACTATTACATTTAAACCCGGGCTCTATACAAACGGGTCTTCACGCGCTCCTTGCTCCTTGGTCTCCAATTTCTTCAAGATAATTCTAACTATTTCTGTTACATTATACTATTTAATTTAATTAGAAACCTTGATCAGCAGTGAAGGGGAAGTACATAGGAGGGAGATAGAATTTTACATCAAGAAAAAAAAATTAGAGAAGACGAGGTACACAGACCCCATTTAATAAAACCCATTCATTCAAGCATTCAACTAAAATAAAATCCAATCACATTGGTCAAATAGTCCATAATCAATCACCATTTATTATCATACATATCACCATATATATCAATAAATAAATATTCATCTCATGAATTAAAACATTCCATATATATATGAGTATCATTTAATGGGCAATTTTAAATTGCATGAAATCCAATTTCAAGATTAAAATAAACTCTTTATTTTAATTATAAAATTATTTAGAATATAATATATAAATATATCATATATATATATATATATTTGATATTACCGTATATATTATATATATTTATATAACTAATTAGGTTATATATATATATATATATAATATAAATTCACATTTATTTTTAAAAAAAGAAGTCACCTTCTTTTATTAAAAGAGTCCTTTTCTGATGGGTCACCTTCTTTTTGGAGTAAGAAAGAGACAACACCTTTTCTTTGCAGAATTCAAGATTAGCACCCCAAAAAAAATATTGTGATTCGTCCCAAAAAAAAAACGTCATTTTTTTTTTCTTAAAAAAAATAATTTTATACAATAAAATTATGCCCAATAAATTATTTTAATTACATACCCATATGTATATGAAATCAAAAATAAATTAATAATTGCATAAAGGTTTGGCTCTGATGCCACTGTTGGGTTTGTACGAAATCGTGATGCAATCAAATTGCAAAAATTAGCGGAAGCATGGTATATCAGAGTTTAAAAAATTTTCTACAAAACCATTACCCGGATCATCCTTTATGTAAATTATTAATTTAAAACGATAAATAAGAAGTTATGGAATCATACCCTTGTCAAACGAAGCTTCCACAGGTACTAGTTCAACTCCTTGTTCTTCGTGATCTCCTTGAATTTTTGGGTTAGATTCCTTCCTTTGATCAACGTTAGCCACCCAAGTGTTTGGCCTCTACAGGTGATCCACCAAGGAAGAGAAATTATCAAGAAGGAGGGTGTTTGGCTAAACCTTAGTTTTCTATCCTCTATAGAAAAGGAGTACTCTCCAACAATTAGAATTTCATCAATCAATATCTATTATAAGACTCCTCTTATATAGATATTGGTCAACCCTTCTAATCCTATTAGACATGGAATTTCTTTTAATTAATTAAACTCCTTTAATTAATTTAGGCTTCCCACCACATGGGAATAATTAACTAAATTCATTTAATTAATTTATCTCATAATCTTATTAGGAATAAATGAGAGTACTAATATTAAATTAATTACTAAACACCTTTAGAAATTTAAATAATAATAATTGTAATAATATTAATAAGACTCCTCTTATTAATTTATATTTAATATTTCTAAAATATTAAATAATAAACATGAAGCTATTTAATTTATTCTATCACTATAGATTAAATTAATTATACTTAATGCATTATTACGATTATGCCATTACCTTCTTAAATAATTATTCTTCCTTTTATGGTGTGACCCTTTAGGTTCTCTATATTAAACCGGTTGTGAATAAATCAATTAGAACAATTCTAATCTTATTTAAATAAATAAATTAAACTAATAATCTATTTAAATAAATAATAGTTATTCTACAATAGGGATAAGCCTCTCTAGCGATCAACGACTTTCTAGAGAATATAGATTTCAACATTAATCTTAAAAGAACCTGTGAGTAAATAGTTACCATACAATTCAATCCTTCCACCATACAATCTCCCAATTAAATATAAGACAGGAATTTACTGTCAATTCTTATTTTATTTAATTATATGTATTTCGATTAGAAAATGCACAACTCCGATTAATGCAAATTAGAAATCTCTTTCTAATTTCATTCCACCTTGGCCAAGGATTCCTGGGTTGTCATTTAACGAATCACATAGGACATATCTCCTCTTTTATTAGAGGTGGTAGATTCTTTATTGATCTTTCATTATCTCCATATGTAACTCATTATACCCAAGCATACCCTATATATGCCTTAAAAGGTCTTAAGGAATAAGTCAAAGTATAATTTGTTACATACAAGACACTATGATGATCTCAAGTCCAAGGATCACTTGCACTACTTTCACATTAGGAATTCCTATTAACAGGCGAGTAAAACTCCATTAGGTATTCCATAGCGAGTCACGTTCAGTGAACTTATTCTCCAATAAGCACCTACATACTTGCTTTAGTGTCTCCGCACAAATGATCATGAGATCAATCATCCTCATCCAATGAGCAAGCAACATATGGACCAATCTATCTGAATTTACTAATCCCCTTTTTAGTAATCCCACGATTGGGAACTATTTTAGTTTTAAAGCTTTCTAAGAATTTAGATCTCATTAGCATGATCAACATCATGATTCTAAAAGCTTTGCTTAAAACTATGGGTTATTTATATATTATAAAAATAGCACCATGTAGATAATTAAATGCCTTTAATAAATAAATATTTTATTAATAAATAAATAAGATTGTTTACAAAGTATGTGCTTTATCATCATACGTGATTGGCTTGTATGCACACTACTATCAAAGATCACATGCGAGAACGAGTGCGATGATGTCCACACAAAAGCCTATTCTGTGTGAATTACAAAAGATGGAGATAGAGTTCAAGACTTCGGGGACCCACATGATGATGTCAAGTATACGCGTAGAACCTGCTTTGATTGATAAAGTTAAAGCTGCTCAAGCTACGGATCTGGAGCTGATGAAGATGAAGAAGAAGGTGCAAGAAGGTGTGGTTCTAGAAGTAAGAATCGATGAAGAAGGAATACTCCGAGTCAACTCCAGACTTTGTGTTCCTAACGATTCTAATTTGAAGTATAGAATCATGATGGAGTCACACAACACACTGTTTGCAATCCATCCTGGAAGTACCAAAATGTATCGTGATCTTCAACATACATTTAGGTGGAGCAATATGAAGAGAGAGATCGCGGAGTTTATTTCGAGGTGTTTAACTTGTCAACGTGTAAAGGCGGAGCATCAAGTGCCGAAGGTTCCATTGCATCCACTTGAGATTCCAAAGTGGAAGTGGGAACACATTACCATGGATTTCGTTACGGGTCTTCCCAAGGTTTCTCAAGGCATAGATGCGATTTGGGTTATTCTTGATAGATTAACCAAGTCTGCTCATTTCTTGCCGATACGGGAGACCTATTCCCTTGAACGTCTTGCTCGTATATACGTGAATGAGATTGTGAGATTGCATGGTATGCCAGTATCCATAGTTTAGGATCATGACCCAAGATTCACTTCACAATTTTGGGTTAGCTTGCAAAAAGCTATTGGCACGAACTTACGATTCAGTTCAGCATATCATCCTCAAACGAACGGGCAATCGAAAAGGACTATTCAAACTCTTGAAGATCTATTGAGACTCTGTGTTCTAGACTTCAAAGGGAGTTGGATAAGTACCTACCATTGGTGGAATTCTCCTACAACAACAGTTATCAGGCAAGTATAGGTGTGGCTCCATTCGAGGCATTGTATGGGAGAAAGTGTCATTCTCCAGTATGTTGGGATGAGGTGGGTGAGGCAACATTATTGGGACCGGAGTTAGTACGTATGACTACGAAAAATATCCAAATGATCCGAAAACGTATACAAATGGCACAGGATCGACAAAAGAGTTATGCGGATCTTCATCGAAAGGACGTGGAATTTAATGTTGGGGACCATGTATTGTTACGTGTTGCTCTGTGAAAAGGAGTTACGAGGTTTGGGAAGAAAGAAAAGCTCAATCCATGATTCATTGGTCCATTTGAGATTCTTGACCGAGTAGAAAATGTGGCCTATAGATTCGCATTACCTCCAAGCATGTCTCGTGTTCATAACGTGTTTTGTATATCTGTGTTACGTAAATATGTGAAAGACCCGAGCCACATTATTGAGTTAGAACCGGACGAGATAGCTGAAGATTTAACGTATGAGGAGATACCTGTCAAGATTTTGGATAGGAAGGAGCATGTCCTACGCACAAAGGTTATACCACAAGTCAAAGTTTTATGGAGGAACCATGCTATTGAGGAAATGACCTGGGAGTTGGAATCGGAAATGAAAGCGAGGTATCCTCACCTTTTTGAAACACCAGGTACGCACGTCAATTTCGAGGATGAAATTTCATAAGGAAGGGAGGTTGTAAGACCCCAACTTTTATGAATAAAAATTGAATTTCCTCTATATATTATTTTGAAATAGTAAGGGGTTAATTTTTATAATGTGGAATGTTATGGGTAAAATGCGTAAATATTTTAAATAAGCAAGTGGAATTATTCATTTGGTCGTGGAATATTCTTGCTGTCGGGGAATATTCGTACGATGGCGCAGTCAATTGTGGGCCCCATAACGGAAAACTGTCGGATGAAGAAAACGACAAGAATAATTTTTTTTATAAATAACGGCGTAGTTGTTACCGTTAACACTGTTGGAATACCCAATGGGTAAAATAAAGTAATATGCGTTGTTGCACAGTAGCACACGGTATTGCACAATATTTTTATATTATTGTTAATTCAATAATTGTCACTGCACATTATTTCCCATTATCAGATCAATAATTCATAATAATATTATTAGATAAGATTATTGGCAATGTCTAAGGAAGTTCTGTCTAGGAGGGATTATTTAATTGCGCGCTAGTAAGAAAAAATCTTTATCGGAAGGCCCCCTCTTTCCTAGGAACGACCTGGTTGTCAATATTGTAGGTCTGTAATATTATTTGTGAATAATTAATTATTAATTTATATGATAAGGAAATATTTATTTTTGTGGATATCAATGAAGAAATTAGTGCTGATATGTTTTATCAGTATTTTGTCGAAATGGAGGTGTGGAAAATCATCCGTATGTGGATTTCGGTCATTTTTCGTTCTGAATTTGGAAAAACTTTCTTTTACAAAGTTGTAGAGAATTAAATTTCATATGGAATGGACATAAGATTCGTTTTTTTCTGATAAAAAGGTTATTTATTATGAATTATTGAAGTTCCAAAATAATTGATTTTTGGGGTTATAAATGTTTTTTAAAAGAAAAATGTTTTTTTTATGTTGGTGGGCCCCACTGGTGTGCTGATTATTTTGGGTCAAGGGTGGGCGTGAAAATTTGTTTTATAAAATATTATTTTATTAAATTTTTTGCTTTGGAGTTCTAAATATTTTCCTATAAATAGGGTGCTAAATTAAAATTTGAAAATCACACTAGAATCATAAGTTTCTTTATCTCTAATATCGAGCGTAGTTTTGTGAGTATTTCGATACTTTGAGTGTTGCTATTCAGTGCAAGTTTTCTTCAGATTATATCCGATATTCTAGTCAGAAGTACTGTTCTTTTTGAGGTAAGGGATGTTATTTATTTTCAAAAATGATGTTATTTCTTTCAATATCATGACACCGAAATATTGGTATGAATTTTGTTGTGAAATTTTTACCTTTTCATATTGGAGTTACTATTCACGTATACGACACTATTCACGTATACGGCACTATTCACGAATACTTTACTATTCACAGAAAAATAAAATTCTCTTTTCTTTGTCCAAGTTGGCTATTATGGTTCCTATCTTTGATTGGATCCAAGTTTTGATCTTTATTCTTGAATTTTGCTCCACAATTGATTATTATGGAATATTCTTGAACTTGGATAAACTAAATTACGAATCCCTAATTTTTGTCCTTTATCTCACTGGATTCGTTCTTTAAAATATTTTTCATCATCTTCAGTCTTAAATGGTGATACAAAAGAATATCTTTGGCCTGTAGTGCAAAGATGGATGATTATTTGATGAATATCTTTAGCCTGTAGTGCAAAGATGAATGATTACCTGATAAATATCTTTGGCCCGTAGTACAAAGATGAATATTTGATTCAAGATATATATTGATTGATGCTACAGGGATAAAATATTGATTATGGACTTTCAAATCATAGAAGATAGTAGACATTATTTTCTACTTAATTCTTCTGATGCATTGTTATTTCCGCTGCAGTTGTTGATCAAAAACTTGTGGTCCTTAATATTTTGTCTGATTTGTTGAAGACTAACGATAAATTATTCTTTATTATCTTAGTCATAATATTCTTTACTGAGCTAGTTGAGCTCACCATTTTCATCTATCGTCCTCTTCAGGAAATGAGAATGTCGCAGGGACTAGTTGGGGGACAGAGTGATGGTCCGAGTTAGAGCAGTAGTAGTCCTCACTATTTTTATAAAATAGTGTGATAATAATTGTAATGAGGACTTAGTTTGAATGTTTATATTTTCTACATATTTGTATTGACACTCACAGTTGTGTGGTTGTATTTTGCACGGTAGTGTGATATAAAAGTTTGTATTTAAATTATGTACCATGTGTTTGGCTACTCAGAATGGGTTGGTTGGATTGGACCTATTCTGGGGGCGTCACACATACTCGTGGGGAAGTAGTTCTCGAAAAATATTTCCTTGAACTGTTCCCACGTAACCACTTCTGTTCTGGCCATACCCTGGTTGGCTTCCCACCAGTAGTTGGCCTCCCCCTTCATCTTGTAAGTCACAAAAGAAGTCTTCTGCGCCTCACCAACATTTGCAATAACAAATGCCTTCTCTATTTCTTTTACCCAAACCTGGGCAGCTATTGGGTCCGTAGTTCTGTAGAACTCAGGCGGACCAATTAACTTAAACTTGTTGAAGGTAGTCCCCCGACCTACCCCAGCATTAGGGCATACGGTATCTCTCATTCGATTGAGAGCCGTAGCCAGTAGATTCATAAATTCCTGCATCGGGTTACTGTTCCCTTACCCCTCCTCATTACGAGGTTCTTCTTCTTGATTTCTTGCACTTCTTCTTGGCGGCATTTTCTGTTAATACGAAAACATTTCGTTATTCTTTCTTTCTTCCTTCAGTTATTATTAACAATCAAATAATAACTCAATCACATTGCCAATCATTTTAGTAAAACCATTATATTAAAATGCTTCTTTGTAGTATAAAACTACACTTTACATTACATGGCTTCAGCTATTTACAATACTATCCCGCAATTACTTTCCAAAAGTTGGGATTTACAAAAAGACCACCCTTATCTATACAAAAGAGGATTTTACGTCATCACTAACTATACACACATTTACATAGCTATTTACATCGCTATCTCTTCTATACATACTACGAAACTAAAATTGCAACACGGCATTCATGTAATCCGCATCGGCTATACTGGCCATATTTTCCCGGCTAATAGTATGCCGAGTCTGTCCTTCCTCCATGGGATACTCAGCCATCTGTTGCTGGTAATCTTCATGCGAACACCTATGAATATAGCACATTAGTCCTATTTTCTGCTACTTGTTCAGAAGCTCAAGCTTCAGTTCTTGGACTTCTAGTTTCAAGTCTTGGACTTTATCCTTAGCCAGCACTTTCTCATAGTGCTCAGCCTCCCAGAAGATCTCCATATCCTCTCTATCTTCTACCACATCATCCACCACGTTTTTGAGGTCACGGACCTCCTTACTCAGTTGGACATTTCTGTCTAGTATTGCCATGAACAGTAGTTTCATGGACTCCCCTTGTACAGACTCCTCTACTTCCTCCTTATTAGATAATACCGTATTAATCGGCGTTGTCTCCACCTCCTCAGTAGACAGTATCGTATTAATCAGCACTGACTCAACCTCCTTCTCCGACATACCTTCAAACAATTCGCGTAGTCAAAGTTATCGGAGTACTCGGATGGATCCACTTCTTTTATATCAGTCCCCTCTAAGATTACCACATGTATCTCTACTACTGGCATAGGTACCACCTCTACAAAGTTGACTGAATCCTCGCTAACCTCATGTATTTAATTATACATATTCATTATTCATGTTATCTTCATAAAACATAAATAACTGGATTAGTATACAATCAAATATGAACAGTTTATATCACATTTAATATGTTTAAGGTTACTTTCTTCTTTCAAAATGTTACCCGAGTTTGTTAACTTCTAACTTCTACTTCACTTCTCCAGGTTATAGCCTAAGGTTTTTACCCCTTAAGTTTAATAACCTACAGCTTTGATACCAACCTATGACGCCCCCAAATCCGGGTACCTTCAAACCCAAGAATACATTCAACTGAAAGACTTCAATATCAATGCATAAGTTTACTAATTATTACATTCTATTAATCCCTTTCCAAGTATTAGTAACCAATACATTGTTTGTGTCATAATATCAGTAATACAATACTAATACTATACTATTACAAAGGTCACTACTTGTCTAGCTTGGACTTGCCTTTGTCTTTATCGGATCCTTCGGTCCGTTCGCTCTTAGCTGAAATCATTTAGTTTTAAGCAAGAATGAGCATAAATAGCTCAGCAAGTTAAACAGTATATCTTGAAACCACAAAATCAAGAATCATATCTCTTGGTCTTCAATAAATGTACAATGGTTATGAAGTACTTAAGAATAATCAAAATATCATTTTGATTCCTTTAAAAACCATTCTCAAGGACTTTATAGCCTCTTCGGAATCTATCTTGGTCAACGACCACGAACCATATTTTAGTTCTCATTCATGAAAGGAACAACCCGGCACGAAGGCCGTAAGTTTTATATAGCTTATGATCACATCCAGGTGATCATCCTGTAGTACTCTATGTTGATCAGCACTCATACATTAAACGTGTTTACGTTTAATTGGTGGCAACCTCACGTGCCTGTCGAATTAACGACGTTTAAAACCTTCGTTTTATTCATGCTCAGGTTTACCTGAGAATCCGTACCAAGCAATTGGCATAGGATCACCACATTATATATATATATATATATATATACATATATATTGGAAAGATTTGTGAAAAAACCAACCAAAATATGCTAAGTCTCAGTCTAGCCGAATCAAATGGCATCGACTATGCAATAACAATTCATGCGTAAGCAGTTATGCACAATGACCACTTGTCCAACCATAACGTATAGACAAGGGTTTAGCAATTCTCGCATTCATAATCAAGTATGAACGAAGTTAGGAAACTTGCATAACACAATGTTAATGAAAGAGTTAGAAAACATGCCTTTCCGTCTTCTATACCTTTACGTAGTCTACTCCGTATTTAGCACGTCTACAAAGCATAACATATAGTATACCAATTAGTAATCATAGTTGGTATACACTGTATTTTCCTAACTCCTCCTTCTTATATAACTAAATCGAATTGTTAAACTAATAACATTCGTTCAAGTTATTTAACGTTATTACGGCTTATTAACATTCCTATGTTATATACCGAACTCTCATTGATCATCACTAATCATGATGATAATGAGACTTCACTTGTTCCTTAACTTAATCTTGGTTTATGGTTTCCAATCTTAAGTTTAATTACGTTTAGTTAACGTTTAATTCTCATAACCCTTGGTTAAACATGTCGTTTAAAGGGTATACGTTCATGTTCATTCATCACTTACTAACACTTTACTACTTATAGAAAGAGTTGAGTACACATTTTATTTGGTCAACAATTTTTCTTAGACGACGTGGTCCGCGCTCCATTTTCCTTGCAAACGGCGCGGTCAGCGGTACCTATGCAGTAGACCTAATCCGAAACGGCACGGCCAGCGCTGTTTAAGGTGCGGCCCGCGCTGTACCTGTGCTGCAGAAAAAATTCCTAAGTCTTAAAAATTCTGAAATTCCCGAGCTCGTAACGTGATCGTTATAACTCGAAATTGGCTCGTTCCAAAGCCCATAGTTCAAAAATGATATGCTCTATCATCCTATCAAGTCAGAATTTGTTTCCAAATCCGTCGACGAGAAATTCTCCGATTAGTCCATTTTTACATTTTCGTTAAACGTTTGTGAACGTTCGACGCTCAAATCTTCGTTTTAAGTTGGAATCAATCCGTTCTTGTTCCCGCAAGTCTTATTTACCTAATCACGTGTGTTGCAATCGAAAACCATAATTTCCGACGCACACGGCGACTTTTGACTTCTAATCTGAGAAATTTACGTTTTCAACAATTATCGTCTAATCGCGTAACTTCCGCCGAATCTTCGTTCTTCATTATTATTACTCCAAACCACTTGGAATCAATCCCATTGTTGATTATTAATAATTTTAATCATTCAAAACATTTAAGTTTTAATGGTTTGATAAGTTCATTAGTCCATTTCATATGAGTTCATTAAGTTCTTCCTTAATACTTAATGAGTTCTTATTAGCTTAACATGCATGGTTTATTAGGGTTCATACCTCACCATCATAACATCCATATAACTTCCTTATAATCATATCTCCTTCCATCACTTCTCTATCAAATCTATTATAGAAAGAAAAGAGATGTTTATATATTTCTTAGGTTATACCTTTCTTGTTCTTGGTTTGATTGAGTATTAAACTCAAAGGCTTTCTTCTTCTTGGATGATGGAACTCTTCAAAAACACAAGCTAGCCTCTCTTCTTATCTTTCTCTCTCTATTGTGTTGGTGGGAATTTTGTGTAAACAACAAATGAAGAGCAAGGCTCTCTATTTATAGAATTGGCAAGGCTTAGGGTAGGATGGTAATTTAGGCCCAACCTCCTCAACTATTCCCACCTCCTCTCCTTTCTTTCCCACCAATTTAAGGCCCATGTGCTTGCACATGGCCAACCATGTCTCCCCTTGTGTTCTCCCATGTCCCCCCATGTGTCAACATGGGTAGTGGGTTGAACCATGGGTTAAACCCACCCGTTAACCCAACGGTTCGACCCATGGGTTAAACTTATTAACTTTAATTCAAATTAATCCCAATTCAATTCATTTTAACGTATTTACTCCGTATAAAATTCGTATTATACGTCGTATTAATTCTCGTATCCTCTCTGCATAATTCTCGTACAATACCTCGTATTATACGCATATTATTTTCATATAATAATCATATATTATTATACGTAAACAATTAATCATTAATCTCACTTTCCCTAACGCTTAGGCTTTTTTAGTCCCTACGCAAAAACTTCGTGAGTCACAAATGAAATATTATTATATATTCCATCTCGTATCGAAATCCTATCATTACGCGTTTCTCAGAATTCCAAAATAAATTCCCGAGCAGAAACGGATGAATAGTGATTCCCGCACTTTTCCTCCCGAGAATTCTTTTCTCGGCTAACTTAACTTTTCACGGTATATTACCATCAAATCTTCTGACAGAATGTCATTCTGACAATCCGAACTCTCAAAATGGCCTAGGGTCTCCAACCCTAACCGTTAGAATTAAATAGTTCCTATTTCGTCTTTTTCAAAAATATTTTTATTCTCGGAAATCTTTTATTTTTTTCTTATAAATTCATATTAATTATTCATGCCACGTAGCCAGAATCCTACTCATTTCTGCATTCTCTAGGTTATAAAATGACCTACAATTAGCTTACTCAGTTTAGTAAACAAATAATCCCAATTTTATTCAATAAATTACATAAAAATTCATTTACATAAACGCTAGATTTTTATTGGGCGTTACAACATTTCTCCCCATAGAGATAGTGTCTCCAGATCTTTAAAGCAAATACCACAGCAGCTAACTCCAAGTCATGGGCATAGTCCTTCCATTGTCGTGAAGCATACGCAATGACCCTGCCGTTTTGCATAAGCACACAGCCTAGTTATTTATGTAACGCATCACTATAAACCACAAAATTTCCTGTGTCATCCAGAAGAGATAACACAGGTGCTGAACTCAATCTTTTCTTAAGCTCTTGGAAGCTTTCCTCACACTTCTCCGTCCAAACAAATTTTATCGATTTCCTAGTCAAATTCGTCAACGGAGTTGCGATCTTGGAAAAGTCCTGAATGAATCTTCTATAATAACACGCTAATCCAAGAAAACTTCTCACTTCCGACGGCGATTTCAGCTGATCCCAGTTCATCACAGCTTCAACTTTAGAGAGATCTACCAAAATTCTGTCCTTATCGATCACATGTCCAAGAAATTGCACCCTTTCAATCCAGAATTCACATTTTGAAAATTTGGCGTACAACTTCTCTATTCTCAATGCCTCTAGTGTTACTTTCAAATGCTCTACATGTTCTTCCTTGGTCTTCGAGTATACCAAAATGTCATCGATAAACACCACCACAAATTTGTCCAAAAACGGCTTGAACGCTCCATTCATTAGGCCCATAAATGCTGCAGGAGCATTCGTTAGACCAAATGACATAACTAGAAATTCGTAGTGACCATATCGAGTCCTGAATGCTATCTTTAGAACATCCTCTGGCTTCACCTTCAGCTGATGATAACCAATTCTCAAGTCAATTTTCAAAAAGTATCTTGCTCCCTTCAATTGATCAAATAGGTCGTCGATCCTCGATAAT
Organism: Panax stipuleanatus; assembly: GCA_020205555.1. Taxonomy (NCBI): domain Eukaryota; kingdom Viridiplantae; phylum Streptophyta; class Magnoliopsida; order Apiales; family Araliaceae; genus Panax; species Panax stipuleanatus. The sequence continues at coordinate 33,913,391 of CM035115.1, forward strand.
TGATATCTATTTTTAATCGTGACCTTATTCAATTCTCTATAATCGATGCAGAGCCACATCATCCCATCCTTCTTCTTCATAAACAACACCGGCGCTCCCCACGATGATACGCTCGGTTGTATGTACTTCTTGTTCAGTAGCTCTTGCAGTTGTACCATCAATTCCTTCATCTCTACCGGAGCCATCCGATACGGTGCCTTTGATATTGGAGCCGTTTCTGGCACCAAATCAATCACGAACTCAACCTCTATGTCTGGCAGAAGTCATGGAAGATTATCCAGAAATACGTCTATGAAGTCCCTCACGACTGGTATATCTCCTAATTTCGGGTTCTCTTTAAGACTATCGACTATGTAAGCAAAATATCCTACACATCCTTGTCTTAACAACTTCTTGGCCTTCATCATCGTCAGACAACTCGCTTGTCTAGGCGACTTGCGGCCATAAAACACAACCTTTGACGGAGTCATAAGGTTAGTAAATTTCTTCTGGCAATCAATTACAACCCCATAATTGAATAGCCAATCCATTCCCAAAATAACATCGAATTCCCCAAGTCTAATCGGGATAAGATCTACATTCATAACGTTACCCTTAATATCCACCCTATAATTTTTTTGTACGTACTTAACAGGGATCACTTCTCTATGCGCAATCTCTATGTTTATGGGGTATTCTAACTCGTCCTTAGGAAATTCTAAGTTCTTAGCAAAGTCATCGGATATAAATGAACAAGTAGCACCCGAATCAAATAGTACATAAACATTAACTTTATTTATCGGAATGATACCTGACACTACATCGCGAGACTGCATAACATCCTGTACTGTCATGTTGAAGGTCCTGGCGATCAGTCGGTTGGTTGTAGTTGGTTTCGTGATAGTTAGAGCATTGCCCCCACTGCCTCCTCTGTTCCCTCCTGATCCTTCCCCTCCAGATCCCTTCTTGGGACAGTCCCTTGCTAGATTGTCCTTCGACCCACATGTGAAACAGGCACCCTTCTTTGGGTTAGGACAGTTAGGTGCTATGTGGCCTTCCTGACAACAATTGTAGCACACCCATTTTCCCTTCATACAGACCCCCAGGCGAGCTTTTCTGCAGGTCAGACATGCTTAGATTCTCTTCTTCTAACCTCCTTGCTGATTTCCAGTTGACTAGTTGTCAGTCCACCTCCTCTTCTGATTGTTTATTTCTCCCGTGTTGCTGCCACTAGCTTTGTTATTTCCTTCACTTTCACTCTTCTTCTTTTTATGATCTTGGTTATACTTGGTTACCGCATCGCTTCCACCTTCAGTGAGTATGGCCTTCTCCAGCACCCCAGCAAAAGTGTTTAATTAAAACATTAACACTTTTCTATACAACTAGGGCTTTAGGCCCTGCTCAAACCTCCTTGCCTTCCTCTCATCGGTGTGCACTTGATACGCGGCAAACCTAGCCAACTAGTTAACTTTTTCCACATAGTCAGGTACGGACTTAATCCCCTTCTTCAGCTCCAGAAACTGGACCTCCATTTGGTTCTACGAGCTTGACGGGAGATACATCTCAATGAACATCTCCTTGAACCTCTCCTAGGTAATAACACCTTCTCCTCCCCGGACCTTATTTGCTTGCCACTAATAACTGGCCTCTGATTTTATCATCATGAACATTGCGTAGGCAGTTTTCTGGTCCTCTCTGACTCTGGCGATGTCAAAAACTTTTTCCATCTCCATAACCCAAGTTTGAGCTTCTATTGGGTTTATGGAGCCTTTAAACTCTGGCGGTCCCACCGCCTTGAAGTCTTTAGACGTTGTGTTCGGTGGAACTTGAGGTTGATTGTTAATTGCTCCAGCTAATAAGTTCACCAACTGCTGAACGGGATTAGTATTGGCATCGTTGTTGTTGTTCGTTGACCCTTCCTGGGCCGGTTGACGGTTTGGTCGTCTTTTTGGAAGCATTTTTCTGTTAAGAAATACTCTTATTAGATCTTTATCCAATTCTCTAAATATTTAAGACTTAACTTAAACATTTAGACACAATCACCTAACACATTATCTCAAATAACTCTGATATTTTATTTAATCAAAAGTTTTAACAAAATACGATAGCATCACTACTATTTACATCAACTATCCCGAGATAAAGAATCTACAGGATTTAAAACATCAAAATATTCCCTTGTTTATAAGCCCATCAGAATTTACATTATTAACTACCAGACAGGTTTTCACATAATCAAAATGTTCCTATCACTGCCTATTAAGGCGACAAACAGCTTTGCCTCGCTTTTCTTCCATAATACGGGACATCGTCCTGCGATCTAGCATGTACCACGGTAGACCTTCGAATTGAATTGGATATCTCATAACCCGATCTTGGGCCTCATCAATAGCATTCTGAAGCATATAGTGTGTTTCCTCAAGCTTGGACTTCTTCGCCTGACAGTTATCTTCTGCAAGATCTTAACATCGTGAATCCCTTACCCAGGCCTCCTCTACTATGGCAAGCCTTGCTAATTTCTCTTTCATTTCATTGTACGATTCCTCTATTTCCTCTGACTTCTGTTTATTTTGGCCCTTCTCATGAACCAAATCCCACTCTACGTTTCCCAGACGTGTGTGAAGAGCATCAACCTCCCCATCCTTCTGTTCGATGGTAGACTGTTGAGTAACTGTCCGCTCCCTCAGCTCCTAAACAGTATCTCGTAACTCTATGTTACGGTCATATAACTCGTCGTACATCTCAGCACTGATAGAGTTTGGTGGAAACTCTTTAGGGTCTTCATCATCCTCCTCAGCTGCACCAGTGTGAATCTCAACCTCCTCAGGGTCTTCCTCAGAGTCCTCTTTTGAGTCAAACACTGGCACATGTTCCTGACCCACGACGGTGATCAAAGGAGATGGCTCTCGTCGAACAAACTGCTCCCAAACTGTGTGGATGTCTCGGGGCTCCTCCTCTCTAGCCTCTCGGGGCACAATGTCCCTAGGCTGACTAGGTTCTCCAGCATCCGTCATCCTGACAAATCAAATTTTATGACTTAGTTATTACATGATGCAAATCGATACTGTGACGTCCCCAAATCCATGTTCTTTTGAAACCTCGGATTCGGTGCAGTCACGATACTACTATCGCTAAACTATTACATCTTTTATTCATTACTAAAAGAATATAACTTGCTTTATTATAATTTAGAATATAAATTCTATTTATATCCAAGATCTCGTCTTTACATCATATTCGATGTTACTAAGATGCAGAATAATTTAAACTTTTTCAATTCTCTTGAATAAAATCTTTTATTGATTTCTTAATCTTGAATCGATTACATAACATTGAATCATACTATATTATAATTCGCTTTACACAAATTATGTATAAACGTTTACAACTCGACTTGATATCCTCTATATATTAGTTAGTACATCTTTTACCATGCAACAAATATTAAACATTGTAAGCAACTATCAAGTACATCATCTAGAACCTAATCACGGTCCAGATAATAATCTAAGTAGTATTCTTCAATGCGATACTATCTATCTTTATCAGTCAAGAAGCACGAAATCTTTATCGTATGTCCTTAACATGCAAAAGTGGTTATTTGCAAGAGTGAGCTCGACAGCTCAGCAATTCTAACAGTTTTCATGCATCACATAGCATACAACATCATACTCAGTTCATGCATTTATAAACAATTTATATTTACTACGCATGTTACTTTTCACATAACAAGTATATCATCAAAGATCAACTTTCAATCTCATTTATATCTCATATACAGTTCATATATAAGTTCACATTATCACAGCATAATATAATTCAACTAACAGTTATTGAATTCATATATCAAATAGGAACTGAAAGACTTGCCTGATTCGTAGTTTAACAACTACGACTTAACTGCTTAAGAATATCTGCACTTCGTGTAATCCTACACAGTTATATTAACCATATAGATCACACTCATTAAAAATATGTATCCACACATTCTCAATGTAATAATAAGTATTACATTGTGTTCTATATTGGTTCTTAGAACCTTGTTTCACTTTCCTAACATACGCTTAGTATCGTTAGGTACGTATAGTTATATCTTAACCATAATCAATATCATTATTAACACACTTAACTATTTAAGTGTTCGACACATTTTTTTTAACTCATAAATATATAATCTATATTGCTCTTACATTTCTCAAACCTTATCGGAACCATTACGTTCAAACTTTCTAGGTTTCACCTTTCAAAATCCTTGTCATACTTAACTAGTCATGCAAGGCTACTATAGTCATCATGTATACATGTATATAAGGGCATTAACTCCAGTTTTATAACCTAGCATGCTCATTATAAGTCAAAATCATATGGCATTAATGCCGGACTTTCATATACCTCAAGTAAATCAAGTTCATGTCACAAGGGTCGACCACTAACTTTATATTACCACAAAAAGAGGCTAAACAATGCTAAGTAGTCATGCTCGTGCTTATACCACACATGTATACTTAATCACATAGTCTATGCTTTAGAAATTCATTTTCTTGAATATGCGTGCATAGGTGATATCCATGCTCCATCAAATGATGCTCATATCAACATGTCTATAGGCATAATGACATCCTAATGCATATGCTTGCATGATCATAACATAATTCATATGGTAATTGATGTCTTTAGCTTTCCCACTATGACACCCCCAAATCCGGGTACTTCAATTCCACGGGACTTGGTGTTCACTGTACGAATATTATCTATCTATCTACCCATAGTAAATGCAAACCATGCAATAAATAGAATTAAATCCTCCCCTTATGGGGTTACAACATCTGAGTAATAAATAAAATAAATCCCAGACTACGTGGATATCTCGGGGCTCCTCTTCTCTAGCCTCTAGGGGTATAAGGTCCCTGGACTAACTAGGTTCTCCAGCATCTGTCATCCTGACAAATAAAATTTTAAGTTTTAGTAATTACGTGATGTTAATCGATACTCGAATATATAAGTATATGCACATAACACATAAGGTAAGTTATTATCTTTCTTATAACTCGATAAGAGTTATCATTACTATGTTCTCGATCTCTAAAAAGGCTACTATCCTAAGGTTTTCCCCCAACCTAAGGTTTATAACCTACAGCTTCGATACCAACTTGTGACACCCCCAAATCCGGGTACTTCAATTCCACGGGACTTGGTGTTCACTGTACGAATATTATCTATCTATCTACCCATAGTAAATGCAAACCATGCAAGTATCAATTTAAGTTAAATAAACGTATAAGGCGTGTAAATTTTGTACGTAAGGGCTATATGGGCCATATGTACAATTTCTACACTCTGTAACTTTTGAAAACCCAATTATCAACAAAATTCCATGGTGGGATCACTGAAAGTTATGCATATATGGCATATAATATGTTATAAACACATATTAACACAAATATAGCCATATAATGAATAAATATCAATTTTTTCCATTCACAGAGAATTTTTAAAGCTCGTAAATGGAAAAACTCTGTAAAATTTTGAAAACCCAATTAAGGCCTAATTACATGAATTCGATTATTTTAATTCATTCATACCAAATACAAAACATGTTATAATGATATAATAACACATATATAAGCATATAATCAAAAAATTCTAATTTTTCCCATACACGGAGAACTCAGAATATATGTTCATGAAGGAAACATAGTACATGAAATAAATTGGGACAAAGGAATTACCCCTAGTAAACTCTGTGAAGATGATGATATGGGCTTTAATTCTTCAATCTCTTCTCTAATCGATTCTTCTCTCAATTTTCTCTCCTAATCTCTCTAAGTTCTCTGATGTTTGTAATATAAAATATAAGACTGATGTATAAGATATATGTATAGCGTAATATGTATAATGTGTATAGTGGGTGAGTGGTCGTCGGTTAGTCCCATAGTGGGTTAACTGATCAACTCCCCATAAGGCCATGTTTGGTTTCTCCCATTCACTCTCCTTTCCCTTTAATTTAATTAACTTACTATAATATAGTTTAATAATGTCACACTTTTAATTAATCAATTAATGTTATTTAAATCAATTAAATAAAATAGCATAAATCCACATTAAATCACATAGTCACATAATTAAAATTCTCATTCATTAATTCGAAATGTGAATTCTGGATTGAAAGAGTGCAATTTCTTGGACATGTGATCGACAAGGACGGAATTTCGGTAGATCCCTCTAAAGTCGAAGCTGTGATGAACTGGGATCAGCCGAAAACACCGTCAGAAGTGAGGAGTTTTCTTGGATTGGCGGGTTATTATAGAAGATTCATTCAGGACTTTTCCAAGATCGCAACTCCGTTGACGAATTTGACTAGAAAATCGGTGAAATTCGTTTGGACAGAGAAGTGTGAGGAAAGTTTCCAAGAGCTTAAGAGGAGGTTGAGTTCAGCACCTGTGTTATCCCTTCCGGACGACACAGGATATTTTGTGGTTTATAGTGATGCGTCGCATAAAGGACTTGGTTGTGTGCTTATGCAAAACGGCAAGGTCATTGCGTATGCGTCACGACAATTGAAAGACTATGAGAAAGGGTATCCGACCCATGACTTGGAGTTAGCTGCAGTGGTATTTGCTTTGAAAATTTGGAGACACTATCTCTATGGGGAGAAGTGTGAAATATATACAGACCACAAGAGTCTGAAATATATTTTTACACAGAAGGACTTGAATATGCGCCAGAGAAGGTGGCTGGAGTTAATTAAGGACTATGACTGTGAAATCTTATACCATCCGGGTAAGGCTAATGTGGTTGCCGACGCCTTAAGCAGAAAGGGTCGGGAGAAATTGATGATGTTGACTGCTCAGGAGGAGCTAATTTCAGCAATGGAAATGCTGGAATTAGAAGTGAAGTATCCGATGGAGATTGACGAGAAGTTGTTTCAGATGCAAACTGGTACAATCCTATTGGATAAAGTTAAAGAAGCTCAACTTCAGGACGAAGAATGTGAAAAGGTTAAGAAAAAGATATCTGAAGGAACCGAACTGAGATTCAAGATAGACAGTGAGGGACTACTGAGATTTGAGAACAGAGTTTGGGTACCGTCAGTGCCAGAGATTAAGGATGACATTTTGAGCGAGGCTCATAGCTCACGGTATTCGATTCACCCCGGTAGTACCAAGATGTACCAGGATCTTCGACAGCACTTCTGGTGGCCGAATTTGAAACGAGATGTTGCTGAGTGTGTTGCAAAGTGTCTGACCTGTCAGAAAGTAAAAGCAGAACATCAGAGGCCGAGTGATTTGCTACAACCCCTGGAAATCCCAGAATGGAAATGGGAACACATTACGATGGATTTCGTGGTTGGCCTTCCGACGACTCAGAAAGGCTACGACGCAGTATGGGTTATCGTTGACCGACTGACGAAATCAGCACATTTCCTTCCGATCAAAATCAGATTCAACTTAGATCAGTTGGCAAGGTTATATGTGAAAGAGATTGTTTCGAGGCACGGAGTTCCGGTGTCAATTATTTCCGACAGAGATCCGCGCTTCACATCAAACTTCTGGAAGCGACTACAGGAATGCATGGGGACATAGTTGAGAATGAGTACAGCTTATCACCCTCAGACAGACGGGCAAAGTGAAAGAACGATCCAGACATTGGAAGATATGTTGAGAGCATGCATCATAGATTTTAAAGGAAATTGGGATGATCACCTACCACTTGTGGAATTCGGTTACAACAACAGTTACCACGCTAGTATTGGCATGCCGCCTTACGAAGCGTTGTACGGAAGAAAATGCAGAACTCCGCTATACTGGGATGAAGTTGGTGAGAGACAATTGCTAGGTCCAGAGTTGGTACAACAGACAGCAGAGATAGTCAAAGTGATCCGGACAAGACTGGTAGCCGCTCAGGATAAACAGAAGAAATACGCCGATCCACACCGTAAGAACGTTGAGTTTGAATCGGGAAGCTATGTGTTCTTGAAAGTCTCTCCCTGGAAGGGGAAGATCAGATTCGGTAAGAAGGGAAAATTGAGCCCAAGGTTCATTGGACCCTTTGAAGTACTACGAAGGATTGGAGAAGTTGCGTATGAGGTAGCCTTACCTCCAGCGCTTGAGAATGTCCACAACGTCTTTCATGTTTCAGTTTTACGCCCCTACAAACCCGATTACAAACATGTGATTGAATATGAACCCCTACATTTTGAAAAAGACTTATCCTATGAAGAAATTCCTGTTCAGATTGTTGACAGGAAAGAGCAAGTCCTCAGAAACAAAGTTATACCTTCTGTTAAGGTAATTTGGAGGAACCACAATGCTGAAGAAGCTACGTGGGAACTCAAAGAGCATATGATGAAGAATTACCCAGATTTATTTACTTAAATTTTTTGTATATGTGATTCTGGGGACAGAATCGTTGTAAGGGGGAAGAATGTAACGGGACGAATTTTTAATTGAACCGTGATTCTGGGGACAGAATCCTTTTAAGGGGGGAAAGATGTAACGAACAAGATTTTTGTAATTTAAATTGAATATTTATTGAATTAAATAAATATTTTTCGATGATTTAATTATTGAGTTAAATAATTAATTGATGAAATTGTGGTAGATTAATTTAATTATACGTGTCACATTAGTTAAAATAATGTGGTGAATTTTATATTCAAAGTATGTATTTAATTGAGCTTATTTGATTAATATATTAATTAATAAGCATAATGTTATTCTAATTAATTTAAATAATTAATTGGGGATTTAATGATTTGGCATAATTAATGAATGAGAATTTTAATTATGTGACTATGTGATTTAATATGGATTTATGCTATTTTATTTAATTGATTTAAATAACATTAATTGATTAATTAAAAGTGTGACATTATTAAACTATATTATAGTAAGTTAATTAAATTAAAGGGAAAGGAGAGTGAATGGGAGAAACCAAACATGGCCTTATGGGGAGTTGATCAGTTAACCCACTATGGGACTAACTGACGACCACTCACCCACTATACACATTATACGTATTACGCTATACATATATCTTATACATCAGTCTTATATTTTATATTACAAACATCAGAGAACTTAGAGAGATTAGGAGAGAAAATTGAGAGAAGAATCGATTAGAGAAGAGATTGAAGAATTAAAGCCCATATCATCATCTTCACAGAGTTTACTAGGGGTAATTCCTTTGTCCCAATTTATTTCACGTACTATGTTTCCTTCATGAACATATATTCTGAGTTCTCCGTGTATGGGAAAAATTAGCAATTTTTGATTATATGCTTATATATGTGTTATTATATCATTATAACATGTTTTGTATTTGGTATGAATGAATTAAAATAATCGAATTCATGTAATTAGGCCTTAATTGGGTTTTCAAAATTTTACAGAGTTTTTCCATTTACGAGCATTAAAAATTCTCTGTGAATGGAAAAAATTGATATTTATTCATTATATGGCTATATTTGTGTTAATATGTGTTTATAACATATTATATGTCATATATGCATAACTTTCAGTGATCACACCATGGAATTTTGTTGATAATTGGGTTTTCAAAAGTTACAGAGTGTAGAAATTGTACATATGGCCCATATAGCCCTTACGTACAAAATTTACACGCCTTATACGTTTATTTAACTTAAATTGATACTTGCATGGTTTGCATTTACTATGGGTAGATAGATAGATAATATTCGTACAGTGAACACCAAGTCCCGTGGAATTGAAGTACCCGGATTTGGGGGTGTCACACCCACTCTAAGCTTTTCATTGGAAATCACACTAAGTCAACAAGGCATCATAGTACATGCATGACATCTATATATATTTCATATGCACTAAAAACTCATATTTAAACCACATAAATATTCTCAAATGGTCAGAATCTAAAAGACATTAGTCTTGGTCAAGTTAGTTTTCGAAAGTCTTAAGTTTATTATTTCGGAAATTGTCTGAACTTCCAATACTAGTGTACGGTTAATACTTTAAGCATGCATTTCATGTCAATATAAACCATACTATTATGTTTAAAATATCATATTATATACATATTACATATGTGTTTAAGTTCACAATCGAAACTATAAGTTTCATTTCAAAACTATAAGTTTTTCTTCAATCGTGTGTACTAATATCGTTAAACATGCTCATTTCATATCAAGGTAATCATATATGTATGTTATCTATGTCCACATGCTTGTTCTAATTCTATATCGCATGCTAGCACTTAACAGTACTTAACAGAAAATAGAAACTGGGGCAGGGGACCGGCGCAGCTGCGCCGTGTCTGGTTCATGATAAAGAGCAGCCTGCTTCGGCAGTTTTCTAGCCTAAACACAGAAACTTAATACGAATTTGATTCTAATCAGCCATATGACAGTCTAAACATATGTATAAGCTAGTATAGCAACTAAGGAGCAATTAACAAACATTGCTTGATCACATAATCATAGATTCCATACTCAATTCAAGAATTAGAAATTTACAGAATTTCAGAAAACATGAATTGAAGAACATCCAAAATAATTTCTTCAAATATTACATATTCATTTAAAGATATAATGATTTTCATCTCCCTTTAATAACGTATATATATTTATTAACGTTATTTGTACATTAGACTTTCTCACATATTACCATTCTAAGTAATATATATAAAAGTATCAACTATAATTACATATTCAACACACTTATTAATTCACTCATTTACTTAAGTAAATTAAATACTGCACCATATTATTAAGGTTCAATATTAACATTATATTATTCCATAATATAACTCCCAACTTAAATTAACTAATATTTATTCTTATTAGTTAATTCCTTAACTAACTCATGCTTCACTATCCAAACCTATTCACGGATATCTTAAGTGCTATTAATAACCTATATTATAAACATACTAGTTATTAATACACATACACAAGAATATGGTGATTATACATTAAGGATATTTAATGTCTCCAACTTACTACGATAAAATAATTCTATAAATTATTTAATATGGATAGGAATTTATACACTTCCTTTATCTCAACTGAATCGTCTCTACGCTAAGTAACAAATATATATTAATAATATATTTATAAATCACAAAAACACATATTACATAGTCCATATTACCCTATGTAATATAATACCACATACCTCATATCACATATATATACTCTTATTCGAACCCTTCTCACAGTTTAAAAATTTTATTTATTAAATCCTTATTTAATAATATCTAAAAATTCGGGTTCTCACATCCTCTCCCCCTTATAAGGATTCCGTCCTCGAAATCACCGAAACTTCCTCTACTTTGTGCTATTCCGAATATTACATATTCTTTTGAATAATTTTATCCATTCTCTTTTCGGAAGTTTTATTATTATAACTGCTCCATCGCATTCTGCCACTTTTTCCTTTCTAAGGAACATTCTACTTACTACCTTCATCCTTCATAAGAATAAGAATCTTTCACGATTTTTCAATAATCGGGAAGTAGTATGAATAACTCAGATTTCAAATTATGCTAAGGGGTCACAAGACCGTGAACTTTTCTCAAGGTTTACTAATGCTTCAACATAATTTTTCACACCGCAAACTAGAGTGTTTATCAATCACAAAGACTGAAAATACCCTCCACGCGTACTCTAGGTGGCCATCCTATTGTACCACTACGTTGAGCCACAACGTAGTGTTTTGTAACGACTATATGCGTTACATTTGGAACCATTGTCCTCGAAAATATGTCCCCTTTATAGGGTTGTTCACCTCAGCTTTTCAACATCAAAATCCGCACCAGAGCAATCTGGTTTGGCATAAATACACAAGAATGCTTGAATTCTATAATCTCTTTTCAACAGTCGCCTAGCCGAATCAAATAGCTTAGACTCTCATCAACAATTCGGACATCAATCGAAATAATTTAGCCAACTTAATTGACCTTCTTCATAATTTACAAGAAAACCAAAAATTCTTTTATGACGTCATGATACCATACCATATTATTAGTATGTTGAGGATTTCGCCATTTTATGACTTTGTCATATTACATCATACCATAGTGGGCTGACGATCTTTCGATCACAACCAACACTAGGTTCGATTGCATTGATGACTCCATCGTTTACCATTCAAATGATGTACATGGTCAAAATACATTTTGAAAGATTTTCAAATCATTTTTGTCTTGGCCGAAACAAATAGCTTAGACATACGAATAACGGTGTTATTTTTAAAACTCATTGGTTCAATTATTTGACCCAATGTTTTTCTTAAGAAAACAGAAGTGCAAACACTAGCACGAAGTCAATAAATTCTGAAAATCTAACGTCGCTAGAGGATTTAGGAAAATCTAATTTCTCCATCACTTCAATCTCTCACTACCATCAATGCTCACTATTCCAAAACTCTTATATAATATATCTATTCTCAGTACAGTTCACCAACTTACCACACCATGGAAGTTCAGGAACTTACCACAATCATATGGGTGCAGGAACTTATCCTAGTCAGACCAAAGTCGTCCATTCGCTGAGGGGTCCCACCATACGATTATGAGTCATGAACTCGTTATAGGGATGAGTTTTAAGAACTCGCACCTAATCTTAATATTATCTAAATTAATCTTAGAAATATCTACCTATCAAAATAAACATGAGAAAAGAATCACCTTTCCGCCATATGTATAATAATACCGCGACACTAACATTCCAACAATTATCAATGTGACGTACTCAGTGCAAGCACAAAACTTCTGCCCATACAAAAGTTTTTACAACTAAGCCATCACATGAGTCCTCAACGGAAGTCCAACACTTAAATCTATCTTACTCTTAATTTGCTCGTTACGAACTTTCTAGGTTTTGCCACATACAACTCCTCATGAGTTCGTCTCGTACTATTTCATAGTACCTTCACTTATAGCATCAAGCTATATACACTTAGTCGTTACAGACTATCTATCATTTCACGGTTCAATCTGATCACGTCGTGATCATCACTATACCTCAGGGTTCTTTCCCTACTATCAGCCAAACTCCATTCGAGTTTATTCTCATTATCTTTGTCATATTCATATTATAGACATTGTCTTCACATTTTTATTACCGGAGTTAGGTAACTCCTGATTCTCATTCTCTAGATATTTCGAGATTCTTCTTTGAATCTTCATTTAGATATATTTTAATCTTTATCTTTCGCTCTCTCAGGTTATAGTCTAAGGTACACCTACCTAAGGTTTATAACCTACAGCTTTGATACCAACATGTGACGCCCCCAAATCCACGTTCTTTCGAAACCTCGGATTCGGTACAGTCACGATACTACTATCGCCAAACTATTACATCTTTTATTCATTACTAAAAGAATATAACTTGCTTTATTACAATTTAGAATATAAATTCTATTTATATCCAAGATCTCGTCTTTACATCATATTCGATGTTACTAAAATGCGGAATAATTTAAACTTTTTCAATTCTCTTGAATAAAATCTTTTATTGATTTCTTAATCTTGAATCGATTATATAACATTGAATCATACTATATTATGATTCGCTTTACACAAATTCTGTATAAACGTTTACAACTCGACTTGATATCCTCTATGTATTAGTTAGTACATCTTTTACCATGCAACAAATATTAAACATTGTAAGCAACTATCAAGTACATCATCTAGAACCTAAACATGGTCCAGATAATAATCTAAGTAGTATTCTTCAATGCGATACTATCTATCTTTATCAGTCAAGAAGCACGAAATCTTTATCGTAAGTCCTTAACCTACAAAAGTGGTTATTTGCAAGAGTGAGCTCGACAGTTCAGCAATTCTAACAGTTTTCATGCATCACATAGCATACAACATCATACTCAGTTCATGCATTTATAAATAATTTATATTTACTACGCATGTTACTTTTCACGTAACAAGTATATCATCAAAGATCAACTTTCAATCTCATTTAGATCTTATATACAGTTCATATATAAGTTCACATTATCACAGCATAATATAATTCAACTAACAGTTATTGAATTCATATATCAAATAAGAACTGAAAGACTTGCCTGATTCGTAGTTTAACAACTACGACTTAATTGCTTAAGAATATCTGCACTTCGTGTAATCCTACACAGTTATATTAACCATATAGATCACATTCATTAGATATATGTATCCACACATTCTCAATGTAATAATAAGTATTACATTGTGTTCTATATTGGTTCTTAGAACCTTGTTTCACTTTCCTAACATACGCTTAGTATCGTTAGGTACGTATAGTTATATCTTAACCATAATCAATATCATTATTAACACACTTAACTATTTAAGTGTTCGACACATTTTTTTTAACTCATAAATATATAATCTATATTGCTCTTACATTTCTCAAACCTTATCGGAACCATTACGTTCAAACTTTCTAGGTTTCACCTTTCAAAATCCTTGTCATACTTAACTAGTCATGCAAGGCTACTATAGTTATCATGTATACATGTATATAAGGGCATTAACTCCTGTTTTAAAACCTAGCATGCTCATTATAAGTTAAAATCATATGGCATTAATGCCGGACTTTCATATACCTCAAGTAAATCAAGTTCATGTCACAAGGGTCGACCACTAACTTTATATTACCACAAAAAGAAGCTAAACAATGCTAAGTAGTCATGCTCGTGCTTATACCACACATGTATACTTAATCACATAGTCTATGCTTTAGAAATTCATTTTCTTGAATATGCGTGCATAGGTGATATCCATGCTCCGTCAAATGATGCTCATATCAACATGTCTAGAGGCATAATGACATCCTAATGCATATGCTTGCATGATCATAACATAATTCATATGGTAATTGATGTCCTTAGCTTTTCCACTCTAAGCTTTTCATTGGAAATCACACTAAGTCAACAAGGCATCATAGTATATGCATGACATCTATATATATTTCATATGCACTAGAAACTCATATTTAAACCACATAAATATTCTCAAATGGTCAGAATCTAAAAGACATTAGTCTTGGTCAAGTTAGTTTTCGAAAGTCTTAAGTTTATTATTTCAGAAATTGTCTTAACTTCCAATACTAGTGTACGGTTAATACTTTAAGCATGCATTTCATGTCAATATAAACCATACTATTATGTTTAAAATATCATATTATATACATATTACATATGTGTCTAAGTTCACAATCGAAACTATAAGTTTCATTTCAAAACTATAAGTTTTTCTTCAATCGTGTGTACTAATATCGTTAAACATGCTCATTTCATATCAAGGTAATCATATATGTATGTTATATATGTCCACATGCTTGTTCTAATTATATATCGTATGCTAGCACTTAACAGTACTTAACAGAAAATAGAAACTGGGGCAGGGGACCGGCGTAGCTGCGCTGCGCCTTAGTTATAAACCAGCGCAGCTACGCCGTGTCTGGTTCATGCCAGAGAGCAGCCTGCTTCGGCAGTTTTCCAGCCCAAACACAGAAACTTAATACGAATTTGATTCTAATCAGTCATATGACAGTCTAAACATATGTATAAGCTATTATAGCAACTAAGGAGCAATTAACAAACATTGTTTGATCACATAATCATGGATTCCATACTCAATTCAAGAATTAGAAATTTACAGAATTTCAGAAAACATGAATTGAAGAACATGAAAGGTATATTATACCTCTGCTAACAACTTGGGCTTGCTGCTACTAAATTCTCTCTCAATTCTCGAATGCTATTACTAAGGTATGCAATGCTCTCCACTTAACACTTAAAGCAAAATCTCAGCAAATGAAAAGATGAAGGAGAAGAGCTTCATTTTATAGGCAAATGTTTACACAGACATTACAATTCCACCTCGAATTAAACCAAAGGAATGCAAGATTGTTCAATGGATAAGGAAGAGTTAGTGAGAGTGGGTGGAACTCATCATGAATTCCTCACCCTTGCTCATCATTTGCTATGGAATGCTGAGTTTGAGGAGTAGGAAGTAGACTAGCTTGGAGCATATCATGTGAAGGAGAAGTTGGGCACTCATTGTGAGACAAATAATCTAACTCAGCAATAGCAATTAGCAAATATAATTCCACACTTGGTTACACACCTCTATATATAATATATACACTTGGGTTATATAATTTATGTATACATTTCATCTCATATGACTTAGGTTATAGGTAAATATATACAAACCTACAAATATGTACACTCACACCTAATTAGGTATACTCATATTTTGAATATACACTACTACATATAATCATGTACCTCATGTACATAGGTTAAGTTAATATTCTAATTTGACTAAATATAATATGGTTGGGTACTATCATCCCACCATTTTTCATAAAATTATTATCATAAATATACTCAAATATTATAATGATAATTAATATCAACCATTCATTTTCTTCTAATACTTCCAATTAAATCCCCTTGATTTAACTTCATTATTTATGCCACACAAGACATAATTATGTGAACTTAGTACTTAATAGTACACAAGCTTATAATAATATAATCTCCTAAAATAATATTATACTCAATGTTACATATTATAATATGTTTGTAACGTAATATCATTACATTACTAATTTACATGTTCTCTATTATAATCCATCTATTACTCTCCTATAGGTAATATCCAATGGTCAAAGAAGAGTTGGTGGCTAACTCCACCAACTACTACTATTCACGGTCCTTCCTCATCATTACACCTTATAACATGCTCATGATGTAATTACATTTCTTATATACTTTTACCCCTCTTGAAAATACATAAGATATAATTACTATTATGTATTCCGTCATAACATGATATGAAATATTATGTCTTCTCCAATTAAAGGCATTCATTATTAAAAAATAATTTACTTATTGTCTCGTGATATTGTTCTTAATATAATATCACATAACTATATGTACGACACATGCACATATATTATATATAAAAAATAGATAATAAGTTTATTTTCTATTATAATAAATTGTTTCCATCAATTTATTTACATATAGCAAATATATTTTAGTATATTTACCATATTAATTAATCATACCTATTACCTCATACAAAAACATATAAGGTAATATTATTATTCAAAAATAACATTTCCTCCTTTATTAAAATAATTCAATATTAGAATTTATTTTAATATCCTTTATTAGAAATATATAATAATTATTTCTCTTTCTTTTCTATAAATTGTCCCCAAAATAATTTCTTCAAATATTAAATATTTATTTAAAGATATAATGATTTTCATCTCCCTTTAATAACGTATATATATTTATTAACGTTATTTGTACATTAGACTTTCTCACATATTACCATTCTAAGTAATATATATAAAACTATCAACTATAATTACATATTCAACACACTTATTAATTCACTCATTTACTTAAGTAAATTAAACACTGCACCATATTATTAAGATTCAATATTAACATTATATTATTCCATAATATAACTCCCAACTTAAATTAACTAATATTTATTCTTATTAGTTAATTCCTTAACTAACTCATGCTTCACTATCCAAACCTATTCACGAAAATCTTAAGTGCTATTAATAACCTATATTATAAACATACTAGTTATTAATACACATACACAAGAATATGGTGATTATACATTAAGGATATTTAATATCACCAACTTACTATGATAAAATAATTCTATAAATTATTTAATATTGATAGGAATTTATCCACTTCCTTTATCTCAACTGAATCGTCTCTACGCTAAGTAACAAATATATATTAATAATATATTTATAAATCACAAAAACACATATTACATAGTCCATATTACCCTATGTAGTATAATACCACATACCTCATATCACATATATATACTTTCACAATTTAAGAATTTTATTTATTAAATCCTTATTTAATAATATCTGAAAATTCGGGTTCTCACAGATACTCGAGTACTTAAGTATAAACACATAAGCACATAAGGTAAGTTATTATCTTTCTTAGAACTCGATAAGAGTTTATCATTACTATGTTCTCAATCTCTTAAAAGGCTACTATCTTAAGGTTTTTCCCCACCTAAGGTTCATAACTTACAGCTCTGATACCAACCTGTGACACCCCTAAATTCGGGTACTTCAATTTTTTCGAGATTTGGTGTTCACTGTGCAATTATCATCTATCTATCTACCCATAATAAATAAAAGCCATGCAATAGATAGAAATAAATCCTCCCCTTATGGAGTTACAACGTGTGAATAATAAATACAATCGCAGGTCAAACTAACCTTAAACATCTGTGTGGAAACATAAACAAATAAATAAGTCTTAAATAACATCAAGTCTTAACAATAAACATTCTTAAATTAAATAACAAGTCTTCAACACTTGTTAACTTTCCCCTTGCCTTTGCTAGTGGAAGGTTAGTCAGATCTTTCGTTCTTAACTGCAATGTTATTATTACGCAAGAGTGAGCATGATTTTCCACAAGTATAATAATATAACAACAATATAATAACATACGAGTGAATCAAAGACTTATGAATAAGAAAAGTCGACTTTTGAATCAAGAATGAATAACAAGAATCAAAAGAACTTCTAACGGTCATAATACCTTGAACTATATCCTAGGTTGTAAAGTGTTTATACTTTAAACCTTTAATAGTCATAAGACTATGAACTCTACTTCTCGTACTTAGGGAGATCAGCCCATAGTACCATATTGTGCACAATATCTCAACGCTAAAGCGTAAATAATCCCCTATACAGGGTTGTTCATCTCAGTTTGACATCAAAGTCCGCACCAAATGAAGTTTGGTTTGGATAAGCTCAATAACAGTTCTAGAATTTAGAACGCTCATCAACTATGGACTAGTCGAATCAATAAGGGTTCGCTAGTCTTACAAGGTTCAACAATAAACTGATAATCAATTCGAATAAAAATTCTTAAGAGTTATACAATCGAATAAGTATTGTATAATTGGAATCATGCTTTAAAAGAATTATAACATCTAATATGAAATATTGAACTTGAACAATTAAGAACAAGATCTTACTTGATATAGAATACAAGTCTAAGACTTGATAAATGAATAATTTAGAATTTGAGGAACTTGCTCTATAAAAGTAAAGTTTAGAAACTTGCTCAATTTAAAAGGTCGAGTTTAGGAAACTTGCCTCTTGCACTAGCTACAACTAATTCACGTTCCTTTTTAAATCCTACATATCAATACATTCGTAATACCCATTAATCATAAGTTCGATATACTCATTGAATCACAACATTTGTCTTTGAACACGTTATTAGACTTTACAAATAACGGTTTAAGTTATAAAATTAACTTACTTATTATTCACATAAAGTAAGTTATTACCATCTTATAATTTGCTTAACATGTCTTCGTGTTCATTACATTAGGTTTTAAAACACATCTTTGAAACCTGAACACTTAGAAAAATTTCTGAAATTCTACAGGTAGAGCGCGGCCGCGCTCCAATTACTCTTTGGAGCGGCGCCGGCAAACTGCACTGCGCGGGTGCGCTCCAAGCGTGCCTTGAAGCGGCGTGGCCGCGCTGCGACGCAGACTCATTTTCAGCAGTTCACGAAGAACACACATAACAGCCCAATAAAATCCCAAATCAAACTAATACAACGATTTGTAATGTTACCCATGAAGTATAAACTTCACAGAAATATTATAAATCGATTCTAGCATGCTTCTAACACTTTAAAGCACATACTTATACAATTTAAAGCATTTAATTTCACTAATTTTAATATTTGTCAAGTTTTGATGAAAAATATGAAATCCATCATTACAGATTCGTTATAACTCTGAATCCGTTCATTCCAATTTTGTTTCCTTCGTTTTAACATGTATAATTATAATCAAGTGTCAATTTTAATTCAAATGTATGATTAAAGCATTTAATTTACCCATATGGGTTATTCATACAATATTTATACTCTGTAATCCATAAAATCCCAATTTAACAAAAATTTCATGGTATGATCACTATAAATTCATGCGTATATGGTTTAAAACACGTTATGAACATATATTAATACACATAAGGCCATATGATCAACAATCATTGATTTTAAAGTATTTAATTTGTATGTAAGGACATATATACAACTTTTATACTCTTGAGACTTTTGAATTCCAAATTAAGGCATGCATTCATGAATTTGATTGTTTTAAACATACATAAAGTATAGAAAACATGTTATGAACATCAATTAATATATATATATATATATATATATATATATATATATATAGCCATAAACTCAACAATTGCAAATTTTCCCATTCTTAGAGAACTTTTAAAACACGTAAATGGAAAACTCTGTAACTTTTCAAAAATTATAATTTAGACATGCTTTCATGGATTAATTACTTTAAAACAGATATAATTCATATACAATTGTGTTATGTATGTTAATAAACATCTAACATCAAATAATAAATAATAGCCTCATGAAATCCCTTTTCCAGAGAACTCAGTTAGGAGAAAACATAATATGTGAAATATAAAATATAGATGAGGGTTTACCCTTGTTTTCTCTATTTGAAGGTGATATAAACTTGAATTCTCCAATTCTTCTCTAATCAATTATTTCTCTCTCAAAGTTCTCTCTAAATTTTTCTCTATTGTAAGAAGTGGATATAGGAAAACTGATATAGGCAGTATATAAAAGCATACATATATAATATAAGTATAAACTGACGGGTTAGTGGTGTCAGTTAATCCATAATGGGTTACTGCTCCAACCCCCCTTAGGGCCACGTTTGGCTAGCTCCTTTATTCTCCCTTTCCATTTATTTTAATTAAATCTTACCATATAGTTAAATAATGTCACACCCAATAATAAAATATCTCATTTAAATCAATTAAATAAAATATAATAAATCCACATTAAGTCACATAGTCACATAATTAAAATTCTCATTTATTAATTATACCAAATCATTAAATCTCTAATCAATTACTAAATTAATTAGAATAACGTTCTGCTTACCAATTAATTCATTTAATTAAATAAGCTCAATTAAATACATACTTTGAATATAAAAATTCTCCACATTAATTTAATCAATGCAACACATATAATTAAATTAATTTACCATAGTTCATCAACTAATTATTTGACTCAATAATTAAATCATCGAAAAATATTTATTTAATTCAATAAATATTCAAATTAAATTACAAAAATCTCGTTCGTCACATTTTATATGGTGTTTGTAATTTGCGAAATGGACTTTATATACCTGAATTGCATAAAAAGATATTTCAAATTTAACAAACTAAGAAAAGAAAAAGAGATGTTGTTAATTATCCCTATATGTGGCACTGTAGACTCGGTCATATCAATGAAACAAGATTATCCAAGTTGCATATTGATGAGCTCTTAAAGCTATCTGATTATGAATTATATCTAACTTGTAAATCTTGTCTCATCGGTAAAATGACTAAATATCCTTTTAGTGGTAAAGGAGAAAGAGTTACAGAGTTATTAGCGTTGTTTCACACAAAAGTTTGTGGACCTATGACAACGAATGCACGGGGAGGGTATTCTTATTTTATTACTTTCACTGCTGATCATTCAAGATTTGGATATGTGTATTTAATGAAATACAAATATGAATCGTTTGTAAGGTTCAAAGAATTCAGAAGTGAAGTAGAGAAACAAACTGGCAAGAGTATTAAGATTCTTCTATTAGATCGAGGTGGTGAATACTTAAGCGGTGAGTTTCTCGATTATCTAAAAGAAAATGGTAAAATCTCACAATGGACCCCGCCAAGAACACACTAATTAAATGGTGTATTTGAAAGGAGAAATCAAAAATTATTGGACATGGTTCGTTCCATGATGAGTTTTACCTATCTTCCAGTATCATTTTGGGGTTATGCCCTAGAAGCGTCTGTATATCTACTAAATAAGGTTCCCTCGAAATCCGTTCCCAAGACTCTATATGAGATGTGGACAGGGAGGAAACCTAGTCTTATATATGTTAATATTTGGGAATGTCCAGCTTATGTGAAAAGGTTTCAAAATAATAAGATTGGGACAAGATCTGATAAGTGCACGTTTATGTGATATCCTAAAGAAAGTTTAGGATACTATTTCTACAATCCTATTGAGAAAAAGGTGTTTGGTGCGAAACACGCTGCCTTCTTGGAAAAGAAGTTTATCCATGAAGGGGCTAGTGGGAGAAAAATAGATCTTGAAGAAATTCAAGAACCACAAACCACTATAGATCAATTGGATGAATCTATCCAAGTAAAGACACTTTCTGTACAACACCCTATTCGTTAATTTGGAAGAATACTGAAGATACCTGATTGGTATGGATTCGTCATAGAGGATGACAATGACGTATGCATCATGAATGATGATGATCCATTGAACTACGAACAAGCTATGAGTAATAAAAACTTAGGGAAATGGCTTGAAGCCATGAAATCCAAGATGGACTCCATGGATGAGAACCAAGTATGGACTTTGGTTTCACCACCTGAAGGCATTAAGCCTATTGGGTATAAATGGGTCTTTAAAAGAAAGACTGGAGCGGACGACAAGGTAGAGACCTATAATGCCCGACTAGTTGAAAAAGGTTTCAAACAAAGACAAGGAGTTGATTATGACGAAACCTTCTCACTAGTAGCTATGCTCAAGTCCATTCGAATTTTGCTTGCGATTGCAGCTTATTACGACCATGAGATCTGGGCGATGGACGTGAAAACGGCCTTCCTCAATGGAAAACTTGAGGAAGATGTGTATATAACACAGCCAGAGGGATTTGTTTCAAAGGTTGGAACAAATCAAGTCTGTAAGCTGCAACGATCCATTTATGGATTGAAGCAAGCTTCTCTTAGATGGAACATCTGTTTTGATGAGACAATCAAAGAGTTTGATTTTATCAAAAACGAGGATGAACCATGTGTGTACAAGAAGGTTAATGGGAGCGATGTTTCATTCCTTGTATTATATGTTGATGATATATTACTGATAGGGAATGAAATTCCTATGCTACAATCGATTAAAATCTAGTTATCTAAACACTTCTCCATGAAAGACTTGGAAGAAACATCATATATTTTGGGGATAAAGATCTATAGAGATAGATCTAAAAGAATACTTGGCTTATCCCAAGGAACGTACATTGACTCGATGTTAAAGTGGTTTAGCATGGGTGATTCCAAAAGAGGTCTCATGCTGATGAGCTTTGGAATACATCTCTCCAAGAAATAGGCCTCAAAGACACCTTAGGAGAGTGACTGTATGAGTAAAATTCCTTATGCTTCAACAATAGGATATATCATGTAGGGTATGATATGTACTAGACCGGATGTCACTCATGCACTTAGTGTAACAAGCAGATATCAGTCAAATCAAAGAGAAGAGCACTGGAAGGCAGTGAAAAATATCTTTAAGTACTTACGAAGAACTAAGAACGCATTTCTTGTCTGCGGTGGGTCTGAATTTAAACTCGAGGGCTTCACGGACTCAAGTTTTCAAATGGACCAAGATGACAATAAATCGATTTCGGGGTATGTATTTACCTTGAACGGAGGCGCATTGAGTTGGAAGAGTTCCAAACAGCAAACATTTGTTGATTCAGTGACAGAGGCATATTACATAGTTGCAAGTGAAGCTGTAAAGGAGGCTGTTTGGATGAAGAAGTTCATAACAGAACTTGGTGTTCCTAGCATTGGAGGAGCAGTCCCCTTATACTATGACAACACCAAAGCTTTTGCGCAGGCTAAGGAACCCAGGTCTTAGCAAAAGTCCAAACACGTGTTGCGATGATTTCACATGATCAGGGAGATCATTGAAAGATAAGACGTCACCTTGAAGCGTATAGACTCTCAAGACAATATTGCAAATCTATTTACTAAAGCTTTAACACAACAGCAGCTTGATCATCACTTAGAGAATATGGGTATGAGATATCACGGCGATTGGCTTTAGTGCAAGTGGGAGATTGAAAGTAGTATGCATATAAGCCAATCGTGTATGATGATAAAATATATACTTTGTAATCGATCTTATTTATTTATTAATAAAAGTATTCATTTATTAAAGGCATTTAATTATCTACATGATGTTGTTTTTATAATATGTAAATAACCCATATTTTAAGCAATGCTTTTAGAATCATGATGTTGATTATGCTAATGAGATCTAAATTCTTAGAAAGCTTAAAACTAATATAGTTCACAATCGTTGGATTACTAAAAATGGAATTAGTAAATCCGGATAGATTGGTACATATGTTGCTTACTCATTGGATGAGGATGATTGATCTCATGATCATTTGTGTGAAGATACTAAAGCAAGTATGTAGGTGCTTATTGGAGAATAAGTACACTGAACTTGACTCGCTAAGGAATACCTAATGGAGTTTTACTCATCTATCAATAGAAATTCCTAATGTGATAGTAGTACAAGTGATCCTCAAACTTGAGATCATCATAGTATCTTGTGTGTAATGAATTATACTTTGACTTATTCCTTAAGACCCTTAGGGTATATCAAAGGGTATGCTTGAGTGTAATAAGTTACATATGGAGATAATGAATGATCAATAATGAATTTACCGCTTCTAGTAAAAGAAGAGATATGTCTTATGTGATTCGTTAAATGAAAGCCAAGTAGTCCTTGCCCAAGGCAGAATGAAATTAGAAAGGAGTTTCTAATTTGCATGATTTGGAGTTATACATTTTCTGATCGAAATACATATAATTAAATAAAATAAGACTTGACAGTAATTCCATGTCATATATTTAATTGGGACACTATATAGTGGAAGGATTGAATTGTACGGTAACTTCTAACTCAAAGGTTCTTTTATGATTAATGTTGAAATATATATTATCTGGAAAGTCGTTGATCGCTAGGGAAGCTTATCCCTATTGTAGAATAAATATTATTTATTTAAATAGATTATTAGTTTAATTTATTTATTTAAATAAGATTAAAATTATTCTAATTGATTTATTCACAACCGATTTAATATGGAGAACCTAAAGGGTCACACCATAAAAGGAAGAATAATTATTTAAGAAGGTAATGACATAATCGTAATAATATGTTAAGTGTAATTAATTTAATCTATAGTGATGGAATAAATTAAATAGCTTAATGTTTGTTATTTAATTTTTTAGAAATATTAAATATAAATTAATAAGAGGAGTATTATTAATATTATTATAATTATAATTATTTTAATTTCTAAAGGAGTTTAGGAATTAATTTAATACTAGTACTCTCATTTATTCCTAATAAGATTAGGAGGCAAATTAATTAAAGGAGTTTAATTAATTATTCCCAATGTGTTGGGAAGCCTAAGTAATTAAAGGAGTTTAATTAATTAAATGAAACCCAATTTCTAATTGGATTAGAAGGGTTGACCAATATCTATATAAAAGGAGTCTTATGTTAGATATCAGTTGATGCAATTCTAATTGTTGTAGAGTACTCTTTTTTTATAGAGAATAGAAAATTAGGGTTTAGCCAACCACCCTCCTTCTTGAATAATTCATCTTTCTTGGTAGATCACCTCTAGAGGCCAAACAATTGGGTGGTTAACGTTGATCAAAGGAAGGAATCAATCTCGGAGATTCAAGGATATAACGAAGAACAAGGAGTTAAACTTATATCTGTGGAAGCTTAGTTCTACAAGGGTATGAATCTAATCTCCTTCTATATCGTTTTAATTAATAACTGTGCATAAAGGATGATCCGGATAATTGGTTTGTGAATTTTTTTTAAAACTTTGATGTACCATGCTTCCCCTAATTTTGCAATTTGATTGCACCATGATTCCATGAATCTTACAAACCTAACAAAAACTACTACGGTATCAATTCATATTATAAAACTAAACTAACTATACTACAAAAACAAATTGATTGAACTAAAAATTAACTGAAAAATGATTTGAAATCTAGGTTGCCTCCCAGATAGCGCTTAGTTTAACATCCTCAACCCGACTTTGCCTTTTGTTTCTCTATCCAATTCTCCTTCAATAATTGAGTAACCCTCCATCCATCAGTGATAATGTAACTTTTGAGAGCTTCCTATCTGCAAGGGTCATTGTTTCAAATTCACCTGTCTTGCTCTTTTTAAATTGACTCTCTTTTATAAATTTCAAGTAGATAGGCATTTGGTCCATTGTGTCCGTGAACGAATTATTGAATTAAAACTTTTTAAATATAAATGGATCTTCATCTATCTCTTCATGAACCCCTTTCTCATCACACCATGGCTCCAAATTTATGATATCTCCCTTGTCACAAAGAGCTTTACCAACGTAATGACTACCAATTGGGCACGAGATTGTAAAATTACCCGGATTTATCTCTTTTTTTCCTTTTTAGCATCCACATTAATTGGCACATCCGGTTGTAACTTTGGCGAGGGCAATCCATCAGTCTCGAGAACCTTGTCGCTTGACTATTCACCTTGAGGGCAATTGATGATGGCATTGAAAATTTGTCCCACCTAGTTCTCAAGATTTCGAATTGACATCTCCTAACTATTCGTTTACTCCTCAATCAAAACCATGAACTTGGAAATAAGCTCCTCCAAGTTTGACATCCTTTCTTCTTTATGTGGAGGGGTTGGATCCTAAAATTATGGAGTGTATGATTGGCTTGGAGCAAAGGTTTGGACTTGATTATTATGGCTCCATGAAAAATCCTGATAATTCCTCCAACTATAATGATACTTGATTGGATAGTCACCGAAGTTACCACCATACTGTACCGACTCGAAACTGATGGCGCATTGATGACTGGGATGGATTCCAACACAATACTGACATATCACCGCTACACTCTGAATTGGTTGGGCTGCTAGAGCGTTAATCTTCCTCAAAAGTGTCTTAAATTGTCTTGACAATTCATCGAGTCAATAATTCCCTGCCTCCCTTGGCCGAGTCATTCTCGAATAAGTCCACTGGAAATCAAATTAAGCAATGGTACCTAAAAAGGAATTAAACTTGAGAGGGAAATTAAATAAAAAAACATTAAAATTAAGATTAATTTGATTGAAATTAATAATGACAAACTATTAAAATAAATCCCTAGCAACAGAGCCAAATACTTTTTTCCTAATTTCTTAATAGCACTTCACACACAAGTATACGCGTTCATTTGTAATATTAAACAAGCAAGAATATCGTTCCCACGAGAAAATAGATTAATATTTATCGATTATCAATTCTAATTCAATTAATCATACTTTAAACTACGAAATATTGTTTGTGTTATGAAAATTTAAATTAACAAAATTAATAAATAAGATCAAAATTTCACATGAGTAACTACAGATTTAATAGGTTAAGATTACAAATTCCATTGATATTTCATTTAAATCAATTTACTTCCCATTTAATTCAGTTAAGTAATATGAATCGTTATCTAAGAATGCTTTATAGTATTCACGCACTTCTTCCAAAGACACATGAACAAATCCTCCTAAATCCAATCTTTAAGATACAGAATTACAAGGAATACCTTAGTTAATCAACTCACTATATTCCTATGCGAATCAAGTTAATTACGATTTTAAGCACAAATTCTTTCAATGGATACAAAAGACACATAGGTATATTCCTATCCTACATGTTAATCATATTAACCTTATGCAGATTTTATGAACAGATGTTATTATACCCAGATCTCAATCTATACTCCATCTTCTAATTTTATATAGATTATCACAGTAATTGCTGACCAAACAATTAATTAATAAGCACAAGATATAATAAACGATTCAATAAAAACCAACTTTCATTCAATGAGAATGATTAATTTAAGGTACATACTAAGTTCTGAAGCAATCTTAATTAAATGTTTAGTTCATGATAAATAAGAAAAACATCATCCAAATTATAAATTCAAACATCCAAGATAATTACAAATATTATAAATTAAAGAAAAGATTAGAAGAACTTGTCAAATTGCTCTTAATCCTCCACTTTATCTTTAGCATCTGAAATCTCCTTAATGGTCTCCCTTGTTGTTCTCTCTATAAATCGCTTGATAATTTTCTTGATACGGCTTTTCTAAAGTCTCTTCCTTTTTATATTGGTCCAAACCCTCATCAAGATTCCTACTTGGCTTCAAAATCCACTTAACAGCAAAACAAACTAACAAAATGTGGCCTAGAGCGCTCTAGACGCTCCATCTAGTGTATCCAAAGCGCTCTAGGCACTTGACTGATGCTCTAAAATTATAAAAATTCCACTCAGCACTTATTTTAATAATTTTTAACCCTTTTTTCTCCAAAATAACCAATTTGCCCCTCCAACTCCATCCTGAAATAAATAAACACAAAAATAAATAAAAAGATACAAAAACACTCAAAGATAACAATAATTAAGCTTAACAATACCCGATTTGTAGGTATGAAACCCAATCATCAATTTATTTTTTTTACGTAGAACTGAGAAAATATATTCACTATTACACTTTACAAATATAAAATCATAATTAAAATTATAATAAATAAATTAATAATAATTAATTATCCTAATTTGATTTAATTTTGCATATATACTAAGAGAATGTATCGAGTATCTAATCGAATATGTATTAATTGTGTATATATTGAATCACAATCGAGAATTCGTGTGACGCCCCCAAATCCACGTTCCTTCGAAACCTCGGATTCGGTGCAGTCACGATACTACTATCGTCAAACTATTACATCTTTAAATCATTAGTAAAAGAATACAACTTTGTTTATTATAATTTAGAATATAAATTCTATTTATATCTAAGATCTCGTCTTTACATCATATTCGATGTTACTAAAATGCGAAATAATTTAAACTTTTTCAATCTTCCTTGAACAAAATCTTTTATTGATTCCATAACTTAAATCCATTACATTTTCTAGAATCAAACTATATCATGATTCACTCTATTCAAATTTCTGTATAATCGCATACATCTTAACTTAATATCCTCTATGTATTATCTAATACATCTTTACAGTACGACAAGCATTAAACCTCGTAAACAAATATCGAATACAACTACTAGAACCTAAACATGGTTCGAGTAATAATCTAAACAGTGTTCTTCATTGCGATACTATCTATCTTTATCAATCAAGAAGCACGAAGTCTTTATCGTAAGTCCTTAACCTGCAAAAATGGTTATTTGCAAGAGTGAGCTCGACAGCTCAGCAATTCTAACAGTTTTCATGCATCACATAGCATATAACATTATACTCAGTTCATACATTTATACACAATTTATATTTACTACGCATGTTACTTTTCACATAACAAGCATATCATCAAAGATAACCTTTCAATCTCATATATATCTCATATACAGTTCATATATAAGTTCACATCATCACAGCATAATATAATTTAATTAACAGTTATTGAATTCATATATCAAATAGGAACTGAAAGACTTGCCTGATTCGTAGTTTAACAACTACGACTTAACTTCTTAAAGAATTCTGCAGTTCGTGTAATCCTACACAGTTATATAATCATGGATTTATTTCCATTAGTCATACATTCATACTTTCTCAATATAATAATACGTATTACATTATTTTCTATCTTGGCTCTTAGAACCTTGTTTCACTTTCCTATCATACGCTTAGTATCGTTAGGTACGTATAGTTATATCTTAACCATACTCAATATCAATATTAACACACTTAACTATCTAAGTATTCGACTCAAAAATATATAATCACACTATCCTTGTGTTTTGCAAACCTTAGGAAAATTTATCAATTCCGGGTTTAATATCA
Source organism: Panax stipuleanatus (assembly GCA_020205555.1). Lineage (NCBI taxonomy): Eukaryota > Viridiplantae > Streptophyta > Magnoliopsida > Apiales > Araliaceae > Panax > Panax stipuleanatus. The sequence goes on from CM035115.1 coordinate 33,943,160, forward strand.
CCATTACATCAATAAATACTCATGTCATTAGTTAGACTTTGTTTTATAACTTAGGATAACAATGCAAGCCTACCACAAGGTTCAGACTGCCATTAAAATAATAAGGCAAAATTGCCCTGTGGCGCAGCTGCGCCACATTTAGACCTGGGAGGGGCGCAGCTGCACAGCTCCCTGTCCAAACCAGATTTGGCCTTTTGATTTCTGGTTTTATTTTAGCTTTCTAGCATGCATAGGTACTAACATATAGCATGTTAAACATCCTTCAATACATCCAAATTATTCACTTTTAACTAGCATATGTCATCCTTTTCAAAACTCTTTAATCGAGACTAAAATAGGTTCATTCTACAAGAGACTCGCTATGTTAACCATTAAGTTACATAACGATATTAAACAATCCTTAATACGCATGATTATGTGTATTAAACTCGGTTACACATATTTAGTATAGTCCCTCTTTTGTCAACCTACTTTAAAACATGCTTGAATAGCTTATGTTATGCTTAACTAATTGGGTGCACATATCATTCATGCTTAAAGACATAAAAAAAAGTACCATCATGCTTGAACATGAGTTTAGAATGCAAGTAACTCAATACTTATTCATCTTAATTTTAAAATTTCTTTAATTTTATTCTTCAATGTCAAAGTAACTTAGCACATGTAATGTATCTTGAAATCATAACTCACATGCATTTGAACACATATCTATGCCATATAAACATACTCAAATGGTCAGAATTTAAAGGACACAAGTTTTGTCAAAGTTTGCTTTCAAAACATTTATATAATCTTTGGAAAATAACCATTTAAGCAACTCACGATATGAAAAGGTACTCAAGACCATATGTCATATCTATTAACATGCATTTTTATGTTTTATCACTTAGAATAACATATTTCATTGTCGGGGGCACTACAATTGCGTATGTGCATGTCCGACGCCCTCCGATTGCTTCTGAATACGGAGCAGTCACAAAGATGGATATTTTTACCCCTCTTAACGACTTCAAATCGAAAAACCTAAAGAACAAAAGTTGTAGGGCTGCTCGTTGGCTTTCCGAATCATCCTGAATCACCTCAATCGGAGTTCGTATGAAAAAGTTATGCCTAATTTACTACAGCAGGTCAAAACACTATTTTTTTTTTCTTCTGTCTGACCAAGCCTGGCGCAGCTGCGCCCCAAATGGCCTTGGGGGAAGCGCAGCTGCGCCACAAGAGGCAGAAGGTGTTTCAGACTTGGTTCTTTTGCGATTTAGCAGACCAATTCACTTTCGGATCATCATAACGCGAGTTATACTTACCCAAATTAGTCCGTTCTCGATTCTATGGATTCGTAATTCATAAAACTACAACATACCAAATACCCAACAATTAACATAAACATTAACTAATCCAAATATTAATCCAAAACTCATATTCATACTAAGTTTTCATGCTTTGACAAGTTTAACTAATTTTCATTACTACGGATTCGTTTCTAAACGAAATTGGTCCGTTTAACTTTCGTTGTTTTCGTATTTAAATGTATTATCAATATCTAACAATAATTTATGGATTACAACAATCCTTAGCCACCAATGTTTGACTCAAAAGCAACCATTTTCTTGATATTTTTAAGAAATTCAAAACATAGGAATTCAAGAGCATATACATTAGAATTATTACCTCTTGATGGCTTCAATTTGCTAACTATAGCTCTCCAATCCTCCAATTGCTCTCAATTCTACAATCCTTCCATAACCCATTTTCTCAAACAATTCAACCAACGAGAATTGAGAAGGAGGAGAGCTTTATTTATAGACCAAGCTTGACACAGACAATGGTTTTCTCCACCAATTCAAACCAACGGTAAGAGCAAGAATTTGATGGTTAACAAGGAGTAGTTGAGGAGTTGGTGAATTCATCATAAAACCCACTCCCTTTGTCATCATATGCTAGAATTACTGATTTTGAGAGAAAGAATAGAGTAGGCTAGCCACGTGAGGAAGAAATGGCCACTCATTTAGGGACAAGCCAATAGAACTCAGCAACTTGTATACAACATACTAAGGTTATATTACAAGTATACCTTATATACACTTAGGTTTTAATAGAGTCACAATGTAATCCCAATAAATAATTAATACTACTATGTAGTAAATTTAATTGCACATATATAATCTATGTACATTTCGTTAATACTGAGTATATTTCGATTGGGTATTATCTCATTGTATTATCCAAACTCTATTATTTTAATTATAGTAAATTATTGAAGAAATCCTCAATTAAGAATTGCTTATTCCTTATAATATTCATGTGGTACTTAAATAGGTTCACCCACACTTATAGTCACGTTACCTCATGTACACATTCAATATCTAATCTTACTATATAGTCTATATATCATATAGACACATTAATACGTCTCATTGCACTTTATAATATATAGAGGTAAATACTATATACTATAGGTTTAATTATCGCATGTTTGCACAAAACAAGTAATCGAGTTAATATAATCTACACAAGAAATCCTTTCACTATATTCAAGTAAATTGAATATTTAATTATTAGCCACCCTATCAATTCTTTTGATATAAAAACCTTAGGGCTAGTTCACTAATTTAATTAAACCGTTAGTGATTCCCTATAAATATAATCCTAGCAATTATTCTCATAGGCACTAACTCACATAACATGTATACTTGCACAAAGCAATAATTCTCATAATAATATTAATTATTCCGTTTAACCATTCCTTCATTAATTTATTTAAGGAATTGCTTATCCCCCCTCTTGGCTACACTAGGCCTATCTCACCAGCTTACCTTAAGCTCGTTATCACTTTCACCATGCCTTAATGTCCTTTTAATATAAAGTTTGTATGATACATACAACTTAATGCTAAGCTACCTCAAATAATTATACACTTATAATATGTATAACCTTTACACTTATAATAATTAATATCTATCCCATTAATTATTTAGATTATACAATCTACGTATAACTATCCGATCGTCCTAAGACAACCATCTTTACGTTTTAGCCATGCTAAAATAAAACTTTCATCTCTAACCGATATTCATTTACAATTATATTGGTTCTCTTCCTTTATTAACCACTTATCTATCAAATACTAGCCCTTTTATATATTACCATACTATGTAATATATTATCAATATCAAAATATTCTTTTTATTCTCTTAGGCTAAACACATATATTAATTCACCGTATTATGTAAGTGAACCAACTCTTTCTCATTCCTTTCCATTACCACACAAGACTATATATTATTCCATAACATAATTTGATTAACCCACATTTATCCTAGGTTAATTAATTTCTCATTCAAATCATGCTTTGCTAACTTAACCCATACATGACCCACATTTTAATTACTAATATACATATTCCCAAGTTCAGATTACACAACTCTTAGAATTTTCAACAGACCGGCGCAGCTGCGCTGGTCATAAGCTTGGAAGTGGCGCAACTGCGCCACCTCAAGTTCATAGGCAGACAAGTTCTGCTATAGCAGAACCATAATCTCAATTCTTAAATACTTAAACATGCTTTTTAATGTGCTATCTTGCTACATCGGTTAACCAACATATTTTATTACCTCCTTTAAATGATTCAAAGTTTAAATTATAAGTTCAAACTCTATTCCCCTATAAGGTTCTCATATATATATATATATCTAATTCCTTCCACATAATTCAAGATATATATATATATAACACATATGTATATTCCGTTAATGTTCGCTTCTCGCGGTATATTAAATCAACTAGTAATTCACTAACCAATGTTTATCTAAAGATATATCGGTTCTATTCTCTCTCTCTCTTCAACAACGTACATATACTCCAGAAGATGGTGATTATCAAATATATTTAATGTCACCAATCTTACTATGATAAATAATTATATAAATTATTTAATACCGAATAGCTAAATCTTATCCATCTTCTTGCTAATTCATCTCTATAATAAATAATAAATATATATTAATAATATATATATTAATCACAAAAATCACATATTACATAGTTTATATTATCCTATGTAACACAATACTTCCTACCTCATAACACACATATATATTCAAACCCAATACATGCCTTAGAAATTTTATTTATTAAATTCTCATTTTAATAATTTTATTGAAAATTCGGGTTCTTACATCCTCTCCCCCTTATAAGGATTCCGTCCTCGGAATCACCTAAACCTCCTCTACTCGGTGCTATCCCGAATATTACATATTCTCTTGAATAATTTTATTCATTCTCTTTTCGGAAGTTTTATTATTATAACATTCTCCATCGTATTCTGCCACTTTTTCCTTTCTAGGGAACATTCTACTTACTACCTTCATCTTCAGAAGATTAAGAATCTTCCACGATTTTTCAATAATCGGGAAGTAGTATGAATAACTCAGATTCCAAATTTATGCTGAGGGGTCACAAGACCGTGAACTTTTCTCCAAGTTTACTAATGCTTCAACATAATTCTTCACACCGCAAACCAGAGTGTTTATCAATCACAAAGACTGAAAACACCCTCCACACGTACTCTAGGTGGCTAACCTATTGTACCACTACGTTGGGCCGCAACGTAGTGTTTTGTAACGACTATATGCGTTACGTTCGGAACCATTGTCCCCGAAAACATGTCCCCTTTATAGGGTTGTTCACCTCAGCTTTTCAACATCTAAATCCGCACCAGAGCAATCCGGTTTGGCATAAATACACAAGAATGCTTGAATTCTATAATCTCTTTTCAAAGTCGCCTAGCCGAATCAAATAGCTTAGACTCTTATCAATAATTCGAACATCGATCGAAATAATTTAGCCAACTTAATTGACCTTCTTCATAATTTATAAGAAAACCAAAAATTCTTTTATGACGTCATGATACCATACCAGATTAGTAGTACGTTGAGGATTCCGTCATTTTGTGACTTTGCCATAATACATCTTACCATAATGGGTTGACAATCTTACGATCACTTCCGACACTAGGTTCGATTGCATTAATGACTCCATCGTTTTACCATCTACACCATATCAAATGATGCACATGGTCGAAATACATTTTGAAATATTTTCAAATTATTTTTGTCTTAGCCGAAACAAATAGCGTAGACATACGAATAACGGTGTTGTTTTTTTTTAAAACTCATTAGTTCAGTTACCTGACCCAATGTTTTTCTCAAGAAAACAGAAGTGCAAACACTAGCACGAAGTCAATAAATTTTGAAAATCTAGCGTAGCTAGAAGATTTAGAAAAATCCAAATTTCTCCATCAACTCCAATCTTTTACTCCATCAATGCTCATTATTCCAAAACTCTTATATAATATATCTATTCTTCGTACAGTTCACCAACTTACCACACCATGGAAGTTCAGGAACTTACCACAATCATATGGGTTGAGGAACTTATCCTAGTCAGACCAAACTCGTCCATTCGCTGAGGGGTCCCACCATACGATTATGAGTCACGAACTTGTCATAGGCATGAGTCTTAAGAACTCGCACCTAAACTTAATATTATCTAATTATATCTTAGAAATCTCTATCTATCAAAATAAATATGAGAAAGAATCACCTTTCGACCATATGTATAATGATACCGCGACACTGACATTCCAACGATTATCAATGTGACGCACTCAGTGCAAGCACAAAACTTCTGCCCATACAAAAGTTTGTACAACTAAGCCATCACATGAGTCCTCAATGGAATTCCAACACTTAACTATATCTTACTCTATCACTTGCTCATTACGAGCTTTCTACGTTTCACCACATACAACTCCTCATGAGTTCATCTCGTACTTTTTATAGTACATTCTCTCATAGCATCAAGCTATACATACTTAGTCATTACAGACTATCTATCATTTCACAATTCAATCTGATCACGTCGTGATCATCTATTTATCTTAGTGTTCTTTCCCTAATATCAACTAAACTCCATTCGAGTTCATTCTCATTATCTTTGTCATATTCATATTATAGACATCGTCTTAACATTTTTATTACCGGAGTTAGGAAACTCCTGATTCTCATTCTCTAGATACTTCGAGATTCTTCTTTGAATCTTTGCTTAGATATATTTTAATCTTATCTTTCACTCTCTCAGGTTATAGTCTAAGGTATACTTACCTAAGGTTTATAACCTACAGCTTTGACACCAACCTGTGACGCCCCGAAATCCACGTTCCTTCGAAACCTCGGATTCGGTGCAGTCACGATACTACTATCGTCAAACTATTACATCTTTTAATCATTAGTAAAAGAATACAACTTTATTTATTACAATTTAGAATATAAATTCTATTTATATCTAAGATCTCGTCTTTACATCATATTCGATGTTACTAAAATGCGAAATAATTTAAACTTTTTCAGTCTTCCTTGAACAAAATCTTTTATTGATTCCATAACTTAAATCCATTACATTTTCCTGAATCAAACTATATCATGATTCACTCTATTCAAATTTCTGTATAATCGCATACATCTTAACTTAATATCCTCTATGTATTATCTAATACATCTTTACAGTACGACAAGCATTAAACCTCGTAAACAAATATCGAATACAACTACTAGAACCTAAACATGGTTCGAGTAATAATCTAAACAGTGTTCTTCATTGCGATACTATCTATCTTTATCATTCAAGAAGCACGAAGTCTTTATCGTAAGTCCTTAACCTGCAAAAATGGTTATTTGCAAGAGTGAGCTCGACAGCTCAGCAATTCTAACAGTTTTCATGCATCACATAGCATATAACATTATACTCAGTTCATACATTTATACACAATTTATATTTACTACGCATGTTACTTTTCACATAACAAGCATATCATCAAAGATCAACTTTCAATCTCATATATATCTCATATACAGTTCATATATAAGTTCACATCATCACAGCATAATATAATTTAATTAACAGTTATTGAATTCATATATCAAATAGGAACTGAAAGACTTTCCTGATTCGTAGTTTAACAACTACGACTTAACTGCTTAAAGAATTCTGCAGTTCGTGTAATCCTACACAGTTATATAATCATGGATTTATTTCCATTAGTCATACATTCATACTTTCTCAATATAATAATACGTATTACATTATTTTCTATCTTGGCTCTTAGAACCTTGTTTCACTTTCCTATCATACGCTTAGTATCGTTAGGTACGTATAGTTATATCTTAACCATACTCAATATCAATATTAACACACTTAACTATCTAAGTATTCGACTCAAAAATATATAATCACACTATCCTTGTGTTTTGCAAACCTTAGGAAAATTTATCAATTCCGGGTTTAATATCACCATTACATCAATAAATACTCATGTCATTAGTTAGACTTTGTTTTATAACTTAGGATAACAATGCAAGCCTACCACAAGGTTCAGACTGCCATTAAAATAATAAGGCAAAATTGCCCTGTGGCGCAGCTGCGCCACATTTAGACCTGGGAGGGGCGCAGCTGCACAGCTCCCTGTCCAAACCAGATTTGGCCTTTTGATTTCTGGTTTTATTTTAGCTTTCTAGCATGCATAGGTACTAACATATAGCATGTTAAACATCCTTCAATACATCCAAATTATTCACTTTTAACTAGCATATGTCATCCTTTTCAAAACTCTTTAATCGAGACTAAAATAGGTTCATTCTACAAGAGACTCGCTATGTTAACCATTAAGTTACATAACGATATTAAACAATCCTTAATACGCATGATTATGTGTATTAAACTCGGTTACACATATTTAGTATAGTCCCTCTTTTGTCAACCTACTTTAAAACATGCTTGAATAGCTTATGTTATGCTTAACTAATTGGGTGCACATATCATTCATGCTTAAAGACATAAAAAAAAGTACCATCATGCTTGAACATGAGTTTAGAATGCAAGTAACTCAATACTTATTCATCTTAATTTTAAAATTTCTTTAATTTTATTCTTCAATGTCAAAGTAACTTAGCACATGTAATGTATCTTGAAATCATAACTCACATGCATTTGAACACATATCTATGCCATATAAACATACTCAAATGGTCAGAATTTAAAGGACACAAGTTTTGTCAAAGTTTGCTTTCAAAACATTTATATAATCTTTGGAAAATAACCATTTAAGCAACTCACGATATGAAAAGGTACTCAAGACCATATGTCATATCTATTAACATGCATTTTTATGTTTTATCACTTAGAATAACATATTTCATTGTCGGGGGCACTACAATTGCGTATGTGCATGTCCGACGCCCTCTGATTGCTTCCGAATACGGAGCAGTCACAAAGATGGATATTTTTACCCCTCTTAACGACTTCAAATCAAAAAACCTAAAGAACAAAAGTTGTAGGGCTGCTCGTTGGCTTTCCGAATCATCCTGAATCACCTCAATCGGAGTTCGTATGAAAAAGTTATGCCTAATTTACTACAGCAGGTCAAAACACTATTTTTTTTTTCTTCTGTCTGACCAAGCCCGGCGCAGCTGCGCCCCAAATGGCCTTGGGGGAAGCGCAGCTGCGCCACAAGAGGCAGAAGGTGTTTCAGACTTGGTTCTTTCGCGATTTAGCAGACCAATTCACTTTCGGATCATCATAACGCGAGTTATACTTACCCAAATTAGTCCGTTCTCGATTCTATGGATTCGTAATTCATAAAACTACAACATACCAAATACCCAACAATTAACATAAACATTAACTAATCCAAATATTAATCCAAAACTCATATTCATACTAAGTTTTCATGCTTTGACAAGTTTAACTAATTTTCATTACTACGGATTCGTTTCTAAACGAAATTGGTCCGTTTAACTTCCGTTGTTTTCGTATTTAAATGTATTATCAATATCTAACAATAATTTATGGATTACAACAATCCTTAGCCACCAATGTTTGACTCAAAAGCAACCATTTTCTTGATATTTTTAAGAAATTCAAAACATAGGAATTCAAGAGCATATACATTAGAATTATTACCTCTTGATGGCTTCAATTTGCTAACTATAGCTCTCCAATCCTCCAATTGCTCTCAATTATACTATCCTTCCATAACCCATTTTCTCAAACAATTCAACCAACGAGAATTGAGAAGGAGGAGAGCTTTATTTATAGACCAAGCTTGACACAGACAATGGTTTTCTCCACCAATTCAAACCAACGGTAAGAGCAAGAATTTGATGGTTAACAAGGAGTAATTGAGGAGTTGGTGAATTCATCATAAAACCCACTCCCTTTGTCATCATATGCTAGAATTACTGATTTTGAGAGAAAGAATAGAGTAGGCTAGCCACGTGAGGAAGAAATGGCCACTCATTTAGGGACAAGCCAATAGAACTCAGCAACTTGTATACAACATACTAAGGTTATATTACAAGTATACCTTATATACACTTAGGTTTTAATAGAGTCACAATGTAATCCCAATAAATAATTAATACTACTATGTAGTAAATTTAATTGCACATATATAATCTATGTACATTTCGTTAATACTGAGTATATTTCGATTGGGTATTATCTCATTGTATTATCCAAACTCTATTATTTTAATTATAGTAAATTATTGAAGAAATCCTCAATTAAGAATTGCTTATTCCTTATAATATTCATGTGGTACTTAAATAGGTTCACCCACACATATAGTCACGTTACCTCATGTACACATTCAATATCTAATCTTACTATATAGTCTATATATCATATATAGACACATTAATACGTCTCATTGCACTTTATAATATATAGAGGTAAATACTATATACTATAGGTTTAATTATCGCATGTTTGTACAAAACAAGTAATCGAGTTAATATAATCTACACAAGAAATCCTTTCACTATATTCAAGTAAATTGAATATTTAATTATTAGCCACCCTATCAATTCTTTTGATATAAAAACCTTAGGGCTAGTTCACTAATTTAATTAAACCGTTAGTGATTCCCTATAAATATAATCCTAGCAATTATTCCCATAGGCACTAACTCACATAACATGTATACTTGCACAAAGCAATAATTCTCATAATAATATTAATTATTCCGTTTAACCATTCCTTCATTAATTTATTTAAGGAATTGCTTATCCCCCTTCTTGGCTACACTAGGCCTATCTCACCAGCTTACCTTAAGCTCGTTATCACTTTCACCATGCCTTAATGTCCTTTTAATATAAAGTTTGTATGATACATACAACTTAATGCTAAGCTACCTCAAATAATTATACACTTATAATATGTATAACCTTTACACTTATAATAATTAATATCTATCCCATTAATTATTTAGATTATACAATCTACGTATAACTATCCGATCGTCCTAAGACAACCATCTTTACGTTTTAGCCATGCTAAAATAAAACTTTCATCTCTAACCGATATTCATTTACAATTATATTGGTTCTCTTCCTTTATTAACCACTTATCTATCAAATACTAGCCCTTTTATATATTACCATACTATGTAATATATTATCAATATCAAAATATTCTTTTTATTCTCTTAGGCTAAACACATATATTAATTCACCGTATTATGTAAGTGAACCAACTCTTTCTCATTCCTTTCCATTACCACACAAGACTATATATTATTCCATAACATAATTTGATTAACCCACATTTATCCTAGGTTAATTAATTTCTCATTCAAATCATGCTTTGCTAACTTAACCCATACATGACCCACATTTTAATTACTAATATACATATTCCCAAGTTCAGATTACACAACTCTCAGAATTTTCTACAGACCGGCGCAGCTGCGCTGGTCATAAGCTTGGAAGTGGCGCAGCTGCGCCACCTCAAGTTCATAGGCAGACAAGTTCTGCTATAGCAGAACCATAATCTCAATTCTTAAATACTTGAACATGCTTTTTAATGTGCTATCTTGCTACATCGGTTAACCAACATATTTTATTACCTCCTTCAAATGATTCAAAGTTTAAATTATAAGTTCAAACTCTATTCCCCTATAAGGTTCTCATATATATATCTAATTCCTTCCACATAATTCAAGATATATATATAACACATATGTATATTCCGTTAATGTTCTCTTCTCGCGGTATATTAAATCAACTAGTAATTCACTAACCAATGTTTATCTAAAGATATATTGGTTCTATTCTCTCTCTCTTCAACAACGTACATATACTCCAGAAGATGGTGATTATCAAATATATTTAATGTCACCAATCTTACTATGATAAATAATTATATAAATTATTTAATACCAAATAGATAAATCTTATCCATCTTCTTGCTAATTCATCTCTATAATAAATAATAAATATATATTAATAATATATTTATTAATCACAAAAATCGCATATTACATAGTTCATATTATCCTATGTAACGCAATACTTCCTACCTCATAACACACATATATATTCGAACCCAATACATGCCTTAGAAATTTTATTTATTAAATTCTCATTTTAATAATTTTATTGAAAATTCGGGTTCTTACAATTCGAGTAGTTTGAATTTTTAACGAGTCGAGTATAACCTTACTCAGATTCAACTTATATTTTTGTTGAACTATTTTTTATGCTCAAATTTGAATCATATTATTAACAAATTCGAGTCTCACTCGTATTTTTTCAAGCCGAGCTCGAATCGAGCCCGAACTGTTTGGTTCGGTTACAGCCTTAGATATAATAGTATATGATTGTGTATTCTTCTTACGTTAAAATTCATAATTTTTTTATTGGATAGAAATATACCTATATATTATATGTAATCTTAAGAAAACTTGTGCTCCAATCCTTTTTAATTCTAATTCATATTGAGATATAGTGAATTAATTATCTTGGATGTTCTTTCTAATTCTATCTTTTGTGGATTTAGGAAGATTTGTTTATAAGATCATCGAGAGATGCTTATGAATGTTGATGAGTTCTTGGTTAAGAATCTAACGTAATTGACATAATTTAATAGGAAGTGATATAATTGAATCATAGCATTAAGGAAAATTATAATCTTAAGTCTTTTAATCTAAGTAGATTATTGGTAGTTAGTGAAGGGTTAATTTAATTTAATTCATTTTCAAAATTCAACCATTTGAAACATTTGTTTACTAAAATCGATTTAATATAAAATTGGTAGTTGATATTATTCACAAGTCTCTGTGGGATGATATTTTTCTTGCCATTATATTACTATTTGATTGTGTATACTTGCATGTATTTGCTAGTGCATAAATTAGGTATTTATGGTATCAAAAGATCGATGCGTGTGAGCAGGATTGCATGTTATACTATGGGGAGGACATAGATAAGGTGTAGTGTGATATATGCAACTTGCATCGGTACATGGCAACAAAGTATGAGGGGAAGCTGAAGCATCTACCTAAGAAGATATTACGGTACTTTACTCTTGCGTTGAGGCTTCAACTGCTATTCATATCGTCCCACACTACTGAGCATATGAGTTGGCATAGAACAAGGGAAGTTGTGCCTGGTCAGCTGACTCACCCTGCAGATGGAGATGAATGGATGATGTTTGATGAAATTTTTTTAGAGTTTACAAAAAAAGTTAAGAATGTGAGGCTCGGTATGGCTATGGTTGATTTCTACACATTTAATAATTTTAGCTAGCCCTGCTTGGTTTAGTCGGTGATAATAGTAGCTTACAATCTTTGACCATTAATGTGCATAAGGGATCCGTATTTTTTCTTGGTTTACTCATACCGAGGGATAAGAGTTCTACAAATGACATAAACGTGTACCTCAGGCCGTTAGTCGATGAACTTAAGATGTTGTGGGAGACGGGGGTCTAGAAGTAAGGAAAATTTTGTGATGAAGACAGCCTTGTTGTTGACTATCATTGACTTTCTGGCACTTGGGATGATCAGTGGTTGGTCGACTCACCGGAAATTATCATGTCCAATGTGTATGGGGGATGTGCAAGGCACATAGCTACAACATGGGCGGAAAACTAGTTTATTTGGAACAACTCGTAGATTCTTGCCTATTGATCACATTTACAAAAAGATATTTGTATAATTCAACAAAAAAATAAAGAAGAAAAGGGTTGTTAGTCGACTGTCGGGCAGCGAGGTCTTGGGTTGACTGAACGATCTGACATTTCCACCGATAGGGAAGGAGTATAATAAGTTGAGAGCATTAAGGTATAGGAAGATTCATAATTGGACACACTCGGTCATGTAGTTTGAGTTGTCGTAATGAGTTACGATTTAAGTTCGTCATTGTATTATTGTCTTGCATACATAAAAGAATGTATTCGAGAACTTGTTTTACATTATGTTAGATGCGAGTGGGAAAAGAAAAGACAATGTTAATACATGAAAAGATTTGGAGGCACTGAACATAAGGTGGGAATTGTGGCTCCGCTTTAGCAATTTAAAACCTAAAGCTTCATTTTGTCTAACCAAGCATCAAGTTGAAGACATTTGCAAGTGGGTAAGTGCGTTAAAGTTCCCATATGGATATGCTTCTAACGTATCTTGCTGCAGTAAGGTTGAGCAGTTGAAAATAAATGGGTTCAAAAGTCACGATTGTCATGTATTCATGCAAAAGTTGATGTCACTTGCATTTAGTGGGATGTTACCCAGAAAAGTTATGGATGCCTTGACCAAACTTTCAAAAATTTTTTGAAATCTATGCACAACGGTAATAAGTTATAGTGATTTAGAGCAGATGTAGAACAATATTGTGCTTATAATTTGCAAACTCGAAATGCTCTTCCATCCAGGGCTCGATGGAACATTTGCCTATTCTTCTACCATATGAACTTAAACTTGGAGGACATATGTAATATCGGTGGATATATCCTTTGAAGAGGTAATATCATCTACAAATTATATTCTGCTGAGCATATTTAATTCTCATATTCATAATTAATTTCATTTAATAAACATATGTTAGGTATATGCGTCGATTAAAGTAGAAAGTCAAGAACAAAGCTCATGTAGAGGGTTCTATTGCTGAACGTTATACGGAGGAAACGTTTGTCAACTTCTACTTATTATATTTTGAAGAAATTATCTCAACAAAGCACAATCATTTAAGTCAGAATGAGGTTGTCGGCCCCCAATCTTGTGTTAATGAGTTAGTTTTATTCACATATCGGACTAAACCATTTTTCCATGAGATGATGACTTACTTAAGTGACAAAAAATTGAAGATTATATCTACATATGCGCTTCTAAATATGCCCGAAGTATCGTCATACATCATGTATGAATGTATTTTTTGTCTTTTTTTAATAATTAGAAGTGACATCACCAATTAAACCCTTTTATTATTATTATTTCAGTTCATTTGAAAAAGAAACGTATGTTGAATGAACTCACATCAGTCAATTCTGGGGTTGTCGTGTTGGAAAGTTTTTACCATGATTTAGAGTCCAATCACTATGGACGTTTACAAGATGTGGTTTGGCTTAATTATCCTGAGGGTAAAAAGGAAGTTACATTTAAGTGTCGCTGCTTTGATACTGAAAAGGGTGTTAAAGTTAATTGTAGTATAATCGTCACAGTAGATATAAAGTTAAAGCTAAATTCTGATGACATATTCATGTTAAACAGTCAAGCGGCACAAGTGTACTTGCGCGTCTAATGTCATAAATAGTAGAATCCCTTAGTATATACAGTTGCCATAACGAAAACTCGGGCATTTGATGGTGCTAATATTCTTGGGATGGATGCGTCGTTGCAAGGAGATGTTAGCAATCCAAGGAAGGTAGTGCTAAATAATGACGATGTGATGACAAATGATGTCATTGACGTACTCGATGATTAGGAAGCTGAGGAAGATGTAGTCGTGAATGAGTATGTCGTCATTAAACATGATAACGACGAAGAAACTAACGATGATGAGGAAGAGACAGAATTCGAGGATGATAATGATGTTGATTCTGACAGGTTTGATGACGTACTAAGTCTAAACTTCTTTCTGTTTTGTAAATAATTCACTATTAATATTGCATATTTAATTAACTTAACTGTAAATTTATATGCCTAATTTTGGTTATTTCAGTAGTTAATTTATGGATAGACATAGTGGTGGTCGCCGCGGTGGTGGGCGATCAGAATCAAGAGACGGCAGTCAGGCCGAAGGCTCGTCTTCATGAGTTAATAAGTTGTCGCACTGATTTCAATATTTCTTAATTATAATGTAGTTTATAATTTCTGAAAAATTTATATTAAACTCAATTTTTTTAATAATTATAGATATTGGTCGTCGACGTCACCGAAGGACTGACCTCGATATTTTTAACCGTCCGCCAGTAGTTCCACTTACAGTCCGAGTGCATGTCGACTCCACACAGTAAGTCTTAGACAATAAGAAATAAGTAGTTAAGTTAGTATAACTTATTTAATGACACAATTAATATAACATAATATTATTTTTTTTACAGTAATATGATGGCCCCGATCGTTAAGGCGGTCTACACTCTATCTACTTGACGCACCTCTTAACTAGGTGTATGTGCTTTAGCAAGTACGTGCAGTACGATGGCTCCTTTATGGAGACAATGTTGCGCAAGTTTTATGTTAGTTCATTTACTTAAATTATTCAATTATACGTAGATAGTCATTACACAATTAATTAATTTTTCCTGATAAGATATCATTTTTTTAGATTTATTTTAGATATGCGGAGGTCATCTCTCAAGAAGTCGGCGACAGTGTTATTATTGCACATGTCGCGAAGAACTACGCCGGTTAACTATATGAGATTAGACAAAGGGTCGCCCCAGAATTTGCCTAATAGCCCAGGACTACCGTACGAGATCATCGGCCTCAGATAGTCTCTAATACAGTATGGGAGGCTATGTGTACGCACTAGGATGCTGCTGACTTCAAGAAGAAGTTTGCGCAAGCAAAGAAGACTCGTGGCCAACTCCGAGTCGTACACACTACTCGATCACAATCTTTTGAGGAGATGAAGTCAGTAAGTATCTCTATTTAGTTGCTTAGTTACTCAATTATCATTAGCATACTTAATAAATGTTATATGAATGTATTTATTAAGTCATGAAGGCGAGCTTGGGCCGACCTTCGACCATAGTAGATTTCTGGGATACAGCCCACACGCCAAATGAGTCTACTATATATGCCGCATAATTAGCTATACGATTAAGACTAATCTTAATTTTTAGTAATTTTTCATATTAGGTAGTTAATAAAATATTTTAATTAACTCACATATAGAAAATAAATTACACGACCAATTTTAGAGGTTTTGGGACCAGCGTGTAGCTGAGTTGCGGGATGATAGGGGGATTCTGAGTCGTTAGATTCCACCATTACTTTGCCTGAGATTGAATTATCTCGGGATAAGGAACTTCGGTTATGGGTTGTGTCTTAGGATCCCTTTACTAGCAATACCAACAAGTAAGCCTACCGAGGGTACTCGCGTATACATTACCTAGAGGTAATATAATAATTATGTTTCTCATTATATCATAATTTAAAAAATAATATAAATTATTATTAGTAATATTATATTTATTTTTGTAGGCTTTAACCATCTCCAATGTCCGAGAGCACCTGTTGGACCATCGCATACGGGCACTGGCTTGGATGACGCCATGTTCTAGAGGGTTTTGGCGGCGGTGTCTGAGACGTTTGGTACGGATCCGATTTTCCGTCATCACGACCTGCCTAGCCATGCTCACCTCCACTAGCTTGCGCATGAAATTGCAATAGGGCCACTATCAAGAGTATAGCTATTCCTCCGGAACAGTTCGACGCGATACGTGACGAGGTGGTTCGGATGGTGGATACCCTACTTACGGAGGCTTTAGTTTCGATGCCGAGTCATCCCTCAACTACTCAGGTATATATTTTATTTATTTTAAGTTGACTATTTTGCATGTTATTTAATTTTCATTTAGTTGTCTCTTTAATTATATCATACGGACTAATGAGTTATATTTTTAAATATATAAATAGGGTGGCGATGCCAATGTCGCTGGTGATGGCGAATAGTATAACGAACAAATTTTTTGTATTTAATTTTAAACATTTATTGAATTAAATAAATATTTTAGTTGATTTATTTATTGGATTAAATAAATATTTGATGAAATTGTTGTAGATTAATTTAATTTAGTGTTATATGTTAATTAAATTAATGTGGAATAATTTTATAGTTGAAGTTTTAATTTAGTTAGGATAATTAAATTAAATGAACTGTTTAATAATTTTAATGTTGTTCTAATTTAATTTAATAATTAAATTAGAGATTTAATAGTTTGTTAAGTAAAATTATAATTTAAATGATTAATTGAGAATTATAATTATGTAGCAAATTAATTATTGAGTTAATATTAACTTTAGTTTATTTTAGTTTAAATATTGTATTTGAGGTGTCACAAATAAACTATATGTTATGTAAGTTATTAAAATAAATTAAAAGAAGGTTTAAAGTGTTTTGCCAAACAAAGCCTTATGGATTTTGAATTTTAAAACTGATGGAGTTGATTTTTTGTTTACGTAACTGATATAACATAATTAGGCTTTATGTATTTTTAATGTGTTATATTATATATTAGTTAGTATAGAAAGAGAAAAGAGAAAAACAGGGAGTTTGGAAGAGAGAAAGTGAGAACTCTATGAGTTTGGAAGAGGAAGATTGAGAGGAGTTTGGTGATTCTGAGAATCAAGAGGAGATTATCAGAGCTATTCTCATCATCTAACAAAGCATAATCAAGGATTAAGGTAGTAATTCAACTCTTTGTTCTTAGTTTTCTTGTGTTCTTGAGTTTTTATGATAATTGGAATTTGTAGTTGATGATTTGGTTAGATAAGTGTTACATGAATTAGTAGATGTTTATAATTCATTATATGTATGCTATAAACGATTTTCAAGAATTAATATATCATAAAATAAGTTTTAAATGGAGAATTTGTGTTCTTATGGAGTTTATATGTTTTGGTTGATTTTTAGAGTGAAAATTGATGATTTAATCTGCAAATTGAGAGTTGTTTATGATGTTATCTTTAAAAACAAAAACAATGCATGTGTTATGGGTTGATTTGGTTGAAAATTGAATCCATGGTGAATTATTTAGCTAAATGTATGAGTTTTGGGAAAATAACAAAATTTGGATTTAAAAACCTTTGACTTTGGTTGTTTAAATGGTTTTTTTTGTTGGAGTCGTGTTATGAATGTGGGTTGCTGCATATATGTGGTTTATATTTTTTGGTAGCTTTTAATTGTCGTTTGTTGAAGTTTTGGGGGAAAACATTGCAGCAAAGAGTAGCCTGCAACGTTCCTGTCTGCGTTCCGGCGCAACTACACTGACAGCAAATGCAGGAACGACGCAGCTGCGCCTGCTGAGCTTCCTGAGTCGAGCACCAGCGCAACTGCGCCGGTGCCAAGGCTTAGGGAAGCATAGCTGGGCCCGACTCTGAGCAGAGGCAGTTTGCTTTATTTGTTTGTTCAGTCTTTAAAACCCAATCTGATTTGGTCTAATGATGATGGTTATGTGTTAGACACGTAACAAGTTTCTATAGTATATTCTTAACATGTATTTGATGGTTTCAAATTGAAAAGTTAGTAAGTTGTGAAAACTTTAAGTTATTGTTGTAAAGTCTAGAGATGTTGATTAAGTGTTGTATTGCTTTACTAAGACTTGTGGTTTTAGATTTATGTATGATGATGGTCAAAACTTGAACTAAGATAATGAGTTCAACTAAGATGGAATTTAACTTGTTAAGTTAACCTTAGTGTAGCTAATCGGCATTACAATTCTAATGGTATGTGTAGGGTATTCGAGAAGCGTGAGTATTAATTGTGTAGCTAACGCACGAGGCAAGTTCCTTACCCTAGCTTAATTACGATTACGCAAGCTCATATCTTTAATCTCGTTTGGTTTTACGCAAGCTTTCTAACTTAATCTTTCCTTAAGTAATTCATTGTTTCTACATTGATTATTGTTGTAAGCCTTGATTCACTATTTCAAACATAGTATCTTTGATTATTCAACGGATGCAACTTTTTGAAAAGTATTACTTAGTTTCAAACGCTTATTCAGTTATAATTGATAATTGATGATCTTTAAGCATGATATCATTATTTATTTCTCTTATGTTGTACAAAACCTTTATATGGCTAGTGAGCTTTATTGACTCAACTAGTCCATGGTCGACAAATCGTTCTAAAATTCTAGAACCGTTTAGAAGTTAATCCAAACCAAACTTTCTTTAGTGTGGACTCGAATATCAAAACTGAGGTGAACAACCTTATTAGAGGGGATTATTTACGTTTAGCGTTAAGGTGTTTGTGCACAATACATGGTACAAAGGGCTGATCCCCCTGAGTACGAGAATTAAGGTCCATATATTCTTATGATTGTTAAAGGTTTAAAGTAGAAATACTTGAGAACCTAGGACGTAGTTCGTGGTCATACGGCCCTCATACATACTTTTTAACTCGTATTCTAATCTTGATTCAAAAGTTGAGTTTCTATTAAGCTTTTTGTTCATACTTATCAATGATAGGAAATATTTATTGTTCAACTGATGTTATTCGTTGTGATTTCATATATTGTTATTGTTCATGATTATTCCAGTGAGCTTTGCTTTGCTCACTCTTGCATATATAACCATTGCACCCAAAGCTGAGAAAGTTGACTTGACGTCAACTAGTAAGGGCAAAGGCAAGATAAACAAGGGATGAAAAATTGTTCAATTTATTATGTGATTTATGTAACAAGACTTAATTTTATTATGTGATGTTTTTTTTTTGCACTTGATGTTGTTTTAAGGTTAGACACCTGGGAACTTTTGATGATTATGTAATCCTTTTAGAGGAAAGATTTTAATTAATGTTATAATTTATTTTGCATTCCTTTATTCATGGGCAGTTAGTTATGTTTTATTTAGGTAGTGAATACCAAATCCTGCAGAAATGAAGTACCCGAATTTGGGGGTGTCACAAGTTGGTATCAAAGATTTAGGTTATGAACCTTAGGTGGGAAAACCTTAGGTAGTAGCCTTATAGGAGATCGAAAAGATAGTGGTGATAGTTAAGATAATAAAATACCTTATGTGCTATGTGCTTATGTATGATTAGTTTATGTGCTCGCGAGTATCTAATGACATCACGTAATAATTAGAACTTGAAATTTTGTTGTCAGGATGACGATTGTTGGAGAGTCCACTCAGGGTAGGGAGGAGTTACCTAAGATGCCTAGGGATGAGGAGCCCCGAGACATCCATACTGTCTGGGAGCAGTTGGTTCAGAGAGAGCCATCTCCACTAATCATTATTGTGGGTCAAGAGCATGATCCTGTCTTTGAACAAGAGGATGAGGAGGAGACAGAGGAAGAGGAGGATCCTGAAGAGTTTCCACCTAAATCTATCAGTGTTGTGATGTACGAGGAGGTTTATGACCTCAACATTAAGCTGTAAGATAGAGTCGTGGAGCTGGAGGAGCTGGTGGATGTGCGTCAGACCACCATAGAGTAGAAGGATGAGATGATTCTAGACCTGGAAGAACATTTTGGAAACGTGGAGTGGGAACTAGTTCACGTTGAGAGTCAAAGGGATGATGTACTGGCTGAGCTTGAGAAATTGAAGGGTGACATAAAAGAGGAGTCGGCAATGAGCGCTAGAGCGGAGGATGCTTATATGAAGGCTACCGAGCTACAAATCATACAGAAGACCAGGTTCAAGCAAAGAAGGCCAGGATGAATGAGATGGACTATGCTTTTCATTCAGCTATAGATAGGGCCCAGGATCGAGTCTTTTATTACCTAACTCCGTTCGAGGATTTACCATGGTATGTGGTGGATCGTAGAACAGTGTTTCGTGTCATTGAGGAGGATCTTAGAAAGGTTGTGCGATGTCTTAATATGCCTAGATACGAAGAGTAATAATAGGTGTGTTTATTTATGTATTAAATAAATGTAAGTCCCGGAGTTTGTGATAAATAATGGGATAAGATGATGATGTAATTCTGTAACTTTTTACAGTTTAGGAAAGTTCATGTAAATAGCAGAGATGCTATCCTTTCTGTGTTTTAAATCTATGAATGAATAAATTACCGAAGTTCATTGAAATGTTGTGTGGTTAAACTAAAAATGTTTAGTTAAATCTTAAATAGTTTTAGAGTCGAGTAAGGATCTAATAAGAGTATGTCTTAACAGAAAGATGCCTCCTAGAAGAAGGCCAACACGTCAACAACCTCATGAGGGGTCTACGAATAACAACAATAATGAGGCTAATGCCAATCCAGTTCAGAAACTTGTAAATTTGCTAACGGGAGCAGTTGCGAATCAGCCGCAAGTTCAAGCTGCAACCTTCAAGGAGTTCAAAGCGGTTGGACCGCCGGAGTTTCATCCGTGAATCTGATCGAGGCCAAGACTTGGGAAATGTAAATGGAGAAAGTTTTCGATGTTGCCAGGGTCTACAACGACCAAAAGACTGCTTTCGTGACATTTATGTTGAAGTCGGAAGCTAGCTACTGGTGGAAAGCAAATAAGGCTCGGGAAGGAGAAGGCAAAATAACGTGGGACCGATTTAAGGAAATGTTCTTCGAGAAGTACTTTCCAACAAGCTCGTGAAACCAGATGGAGGTTCAGTTATTAGAGCTGAAGTAGGAAACAATGTTTGTGCCAGAGTACACTGCAAAGTTTAATGAGTTGGCAAGGTTTGTGACATATCAAGTCAACACTGATGAGAGAAAGGCGAGGAGGTTCGAGCAGGGATTAAAGCCATGGTTGTATAGCAAAGTTTCAATGTTTCAGCTGAATACGTTTTCAGCAGTGCTATAGAAGGCGATCATCGCAAAGGGTGGAAGTGATGCCTTGACTAAGTACAACCAAGAGCAGAAGAAGAATAAGAAGAATGATAATGAAAACAAGGCTAGTGGTACTAGTGGTGGTGGTGGTAGCCAAAAAAGGAAGTGGAGTGATAGTGCGTCTACCAAAAATCAACAGGGAAGCCAGAAAAGAAGGATTGAAGCCTGTGCTACTTGTGGGAGGAATCACACTGGAGTGTGCCTGAGGGGTAAGCGGGTGTGTTTCAATTGTGGTCAGGAAGGCCACATTGCGCTAAATTGTCCTAACCTGAAAAAGGGAGCTTGTTTTACAGGCGGGTCAAAGGATCACATGGCTCGTGATTTCCCTAGGAATCCAACTGGAGGGTCGAGTGGAGGAGGAGGAACTAACAGTGGCAGCACTTTAACTATCGTTGGACCAACGTAGACGAACCGAACCACCGCCAGAACATTCAACATGACCGTGTAGGATGCTGTGCAGTTAAAAGATGTGGTGTCTAGTATCATTTTGGTCAATAGTACTAATGGTTATGTATTATTTGATTCGGGTGCTACTTGTTCATTTATATCGGATGACTTTGCTAAGAATTTAAATTGGCCTAAGGAGGAATTAATTTACCCATTGAACATAGAGATTGCAAATAGGGAGGTAATTCATGTTAGGTTTATACAAAAGAACTGTACATTGGTTATTAAGGGTCACGAGTTGATGGTAGATTTAATTCAGATAAAACTTGGGGTATTTGATGTTATACTTGGTATGGATTGGTTGTTCAACCATAGAGCGGTAATTGATTACCAGAGATAATTTGTAAACCTT
The DNA here is from genome assembly GCA_020205555.1 of Panax stipuleanatus. Classification (NCBI taxonomy): domain Eukaryota; kingdom Viridiplantae; phylum Streptophyta; class Magnoliopsida; order Apiales; family Araliaceae; genus Panax; species Panax stipuleanatus. Next base: position 33,965,780 of record CM035115.1, read on the forward strand.
ATGACTCCGTCGAAGGTAGTGTTTTATAGCAGCAAGTCGCCTAGACAAGCGATTTATCTGACGATTATGCAAGCCAAGAGGTTATTGAAACAAGGTTGTGTAGGGTACTTAGCCGATATAGTTGATACTCGGAAGGGGAGTCCAAAGTTGGAAGAAATATCAGTCGCTAAGGAATTTGTGGATGTGTTTCTAAGCGATTTGTTAGGACTTCTGCCAGAAAGAGAAATATAGTTTATGATTGCCTTAGGGCCAGGGACTGCTCTGATATTGAAGGCCCCGTACAAAATGACTCCAGTAGAGATGAAGGAGTTGATGGTTCAACTGCAAGAATTATTGAACATGAAGTATATTCAGCCAGGCGTATCGTCGTGGGGAGCACCGATGTTGTTCGTTGAGAAGAAGGATGAATCAATGCGGCTTTGCATTGATTATATAGAGTTGTACAAAGTCACGATTAAAAATAAATATACTTTACCAAGGATCGATGATTTGTTCGATCAGCTAAAGAGAGCTGGGTACTTCTTGAAAATAGATTTGAGAAGCGGATATCATCAGTTGATGGTAAGAAAAGAGGATGTACCGAAGACGACATTTAGAACTTGGTATAAATATTACTAGTTCTTGGTAATGTCATTTAGTCAAACGAATGCACCTGCGACATTTATGGACCTAATGAATAGGGTGTTTAAGCCATTTTGGGATACGTTCGCGATGGTGTTCATTGACGATATTTTAGTATATTCTAAAACTAAGGAGGAACACACTGAACATTTAAGGCTGACGTTTGAATCGCTAACACGGGAGGAGTTATATGCAAAAATTTTGAAATAGGAATTCTGGTTTGAACGTGTGCAATTTATTGGACACGTGATTGACAAAGACGTGATTTCTGTATATCCGTCGAAGGTTAAAGCTGTAATAAATTGGGATCAGCCGAAAATACCGTCAGAAGTTAGGAGTTTCTTGGGTTTGGCAGGTTACTACAGGAGATCCATTCAGGATTTTTTCAAAGTCGTGACTCCGTTGACGAATTTGACTATGAAAACGGTGAAGTTTGTTTGGACGGAAAAGTGTGAGGAAAGTTTTCAAGAACTAATGAAGAGGTTGAGTACTACGCGTGTGTTGCCTTTGCCTGATAGTACGGGAAATTTTGTTGTGTACAGTGATGCGTCACATAAAGGACTAGACTGTGTGTTTATGCAAAACGACAAAGTCATTGCATATACGTCACATCAGCTGAAGGACTATGAAAAATGGTATCCGAACCATGATTTAGATTTTGCAGATGTGACAAACGAGATTTTTATAATTTATTTAAAATATTTATTGAATTAAATAAATATTTATGTTGATTTATTTATTGAGTTAAATAAATATTTGATGGAATTGTGGTAGATTAATTTAATTAAATGTGTTACATTGCTTAAATTAATGTGGAATAATTTTATAGTTCAAAGTGTGAATTTAATTGAGATTATTAAATTAAATGATTTGTTTAATAATTATAATGTTATTCTAATTAATTTAATAATTAATTAGAGATTTAATGATTTGTCATAATTAATAAATTAGAATTTTCATTATGTGAAGATTTGATTTAATGTGTAATATTGCTTTTAATTTAATTAAATTTAAATAATATTATTTGATTAATTAAAGTGTGATAAAAAAAACTATATTATAAGAAAGGATCCAGTTAGCTTAGGGAGATTAAGCCCCAAATAGCTAGAGAGGAGGAGCCCCAAGACATTCATACAATCTGGGAGCAAATGGTTTAGAGAGAGTCATCTCCATTGATCACTGTTATGGGTCACAAGCATGAGCCTGTGTTTGATTCAGACGAGGACTCTGAGGAGATAGAGGTAGAGGCTGAGGCTGAGGAGGAGGGTGAGGACCCTGATGAGTTTCCATCATACTCTATCAGTGCCAAAATGTATGAAGAGTTGTATGATAGTAACATAGAGTTGTAGGATAATGTTCAAGAATTTAAGGACCAGATAGTTGTTCAACGGGCTACTATACAGCAGAAGGATGACGAGATTGAGAATCTTGATGGACGTCTTTGAGACGTGGAGTGGAAGTTGGTTCATGCCGAGAGCCAAAATACAGAGATGTCCGCTGAGATAGAGAAACTGAAGAGTAACTTGCGAGAGGAGTCAGCGAAGCGTGCTAGAGCAGAGGACGCTTGGATGAAGGCTTCACGACGTGCATATCTCGTTGAAGATAATTAACAGGCAAAGAAGGCTAAGATTTAGGAAACGGACTACACTTTTCAGACAACGATATATGGCCCAGGATCGAGTGGTCTACTATCCAGTGTAGTTTGAGGACTTACCTTGGTACATGCTGGATCTTAGAACTATGTTTCATATCAGGGAAGAAGAACGCAAAGATGTTGTTCGACGTCTTAGTAGGTCATGATAGGAACAGTATGAGTTATGTGACTATTCTGTGGTAGTTAGTAATGTAATTTCCACGGTGGTTATAAACAATGGAATATGATGATTTAAATCTTGAAGATTCTTTATCCCATAATAGTTGATGTAAATAGCAGTGATGCTATCTTGTTATATTTAAAACTTTTGAATGAATAAAATATCAGAGTTTATCTGATGATGTTATGTGTTAAGTGATAATCTTAGAATGTTTAAGTTAAGTCTTAAATATTTATGAAATTGAGTAACAATTTAATAAACGTGTATCTTACACAGAAAGATGTGCCAAGAAGACGCCCAACCCATCAACCAGATGAGGAAGGGTCGAACAAAAATAATAACAATAACGCCGATGTCAATGCTAATCCTATTCAGTAGTTGGTGAACATGTTAACGGCAGCACTTGCCAATCAGCCGCAAGCTCCACAACCCATGTCGTTTAAAGATTTCAAGAGGGTAGGACTGCCAGAGTTTAAGGGATCCATGAACCCAATCGAAGCTCAGACTTGGGTAATGGAGATAAAGAAAGTGTTCGACGTTGCAAGGGTCAATGATGATCAGAAGACCGCCTTTGCAACATTTATGTTGAAGGCAGAGGCCAACTACTGGTGGTAGGAAAATAAGGTCCGAGGAGGATAGGGCATAATCACTTGGGACAGGTTTAAGGAGATTTTTTTAAGATGTACTTCCCAACGAGCTCTCAGAATCAGATGGAGGTTCAATTCTTGGAGCTAAAACAAGGTAACATGTCGGTACCGAATTACGTCGCAAATTTTAATGAGTTGGCCAGGTTTATAACTTATCAAGTGAATATAGATGAGAGGAAGGCTAGAAAGTGTGAACAGGGGTTGAATCCCTGGTTGTACATCAAGGTGTCAATGTTCCAATTGAACACTTTTGCTAGAGTGTTGGAGAAGGCAATTATCGCAGAAGGTGGAAGCGATGCTCTGACCAGCTACAATCAAGAACTAAAGAAAAAGTAGAATGAAGGTTAAAATAACAAAGCTAGTAGCAGCAATACTGGTGGTGGAAACAGTCAGAAAAAGAGGTGGAATGACAGTGCGTCTACTAGGAACAAGCAAGGAAACTAGAAAAAGAAAGTGGAGGCTTGTCCTACCTGCGGGAAAAATCACCTGGTGGTATGCATGAAAGGAAAAAGGGTCTGCTACAATTGTGGTCAGGAAGGCCACATAGCACCAAATTATCGTAATCCTAAGAAGGGCGCTTGTTTCACTTGTGGGTAAAAGGACCATCTGGCAAGGGATTGTCTCAAGAAGGCATCAGGAGGAGCAGGATCAGGTGGAAGTAGAGGAACCAGCAGTGGAAACAAGCTGACTATCACTGGATCGACGTTAACCAACCTACCTACCACCAGAACTTTTAACATGACCGTACAAGATGATGTGCAGTCACGTGATGTGGTGTCAGTTATTATTCTAATTAATAATATAAATGCTTACGTGTTATTTGATTCAGGTGCTACTTGCTCATTTATATCCGATGACTTTACTAAAAATCTAGAATTGCCTAAGGACGAATTAGAATACCCTATGAACATAGAAATTGAAATAGAAAAGTGATTCTTGTTAGGTTTGTACAGAAGAACTGTAGGGTGGACATTAAGGGAAATATGATGATCGTAGATCTTCTCCCGATTAAACTTGGGGAATTCGACGTTATTTTGGGGATGGATTGGCTATTCAATTATGGGGCGATAATTGATTGTCAAAAGAAGTGTATTAAACTTATAACCCCATCAAAGGTTTTATTTTATGACAGCAAGTCGCCTAGACAAGCGAGTTGTCTGACGATGATGTATGCCAAGAAGTTTTTGAGACAAGGTTGTGTAGGGTATTTAGCTTACATAGTCGATAGTGGAAAGGAGAGTCTGAAACAAGAGGAGATACCTGTCGTGAGAGACTTTGTAAACAATTTTCTAAGACTTCGGCTAGATAAGGAAGTAGAATTCGTGATAGATTTGGCACCAGGAGTTGCCCTAATATCGAAGGCCCCGTACCATATGGCTCCGGTGGAGATGAAGGAATTAATGGTGTGGCTGCAAGAACTATTGGATAAGAACTATATTTAGCATAGCGTATCGCCTTGGGGAGCGCCTGTGTTGTTCATTAAGAAGAAGGATGGAACGATGCGGCTCTGCATTGATTACAAAGAGTTAAACAAGGTCACGATTAAGAATAAGTATCCATTGCCAAGGATCGACGACTTGTTTGACCAGTTGAAGGGAGCTAAGTATTTCTCAAAAATAGTCTTGAGAAGTGGTTACCATTAATTGAAGGTGAGGAAAGAAGATGTTTCGAAGACAGCGTACAGGACTCGATATGGTCACTCCGAGTTTTTGGTGATGTCATTTGGTCTAACGAATGCTCATGCAGCATTTATGGACCTAATCAACACAATGTTTAATCCATTTTTGGATAAATTCATGGTGGTGTTCATCGACGATATTCTGGTGTATTCAAAAACCAAGGAGGAGTATGTAGAGCATCTGAAGGTGACATTAGAGTTATTGAGAAGAGAGAAGTTGTATGCCAAGTTTTTGAAATGTGAATTCTCGATAGAGCGGGTGCAATTTCTTAGTCATGTGATTGAGAAGGACGAAATTTTTGTAGATCTATCAAAGGTTAAAGCTGTGATGAACTCAGATCAGCAGAAAACACCGTCGAAGGTAAGGAGTTTTCTCGGATTGGCAAGCTATTACAAAAGATTCATTCAAGACTTTTCCAAAATCGCGACTCCGCTAACAAATTTAACTAGGAAATCGGTGAAATTCGTTTGGATGGAGAAGTGTGAGGAAAGCTTCCAAGGGATGAAAAAGAGGTTGAGTACGGTGTAGACACTCAAAATTTTCCTTGCCCCAATACTAACACTGTAGGAGGGCAAAATCATAAATTAATTAAAATTCGGCCACCAATGCCGGTCCTTCAATTCAAATTCGGCCGCCAATGCCGGTCTTTTAACTCAAAACCGGTCGCCAATGCCGGTCTTTAAACCTAAATCCGATCCCTAATATCGATAACCTAAATTCGATCCCCAATATCGGTACTCCAGCCAAATTTGATCCCCAATATCGGTAATTTAGTCAAATCTGATCACCGATGTCGGCACTCAATCCAGCATTGATAGTCAATTGGACCGTTAATCCAGCTCCGATAGTTAATTGGACCGTCCATCCAGCGCTGATAGTCAATCGGACCGTCCATCTAGCTCCGATAGTCAATCGAACCACTTATCCAGCTCTGATAGTCAATCGGACCGTCAATCTATCTCCGATCTTTAATCGGACTGTCAATCTAGCTCCGATAGTCAATCGGACCATCTATCCAGCTCCGATAGTTAATCGGACAGTCGATCCAGCTCCGATCTCCAATCGTACCGTCTATCCAGTACCGATAGTCAATCGGACCATCTATCCAGCTCCGATAGTCAATCGAACCATCCATCCAGTTCTGATCGACAATTAGATCTTCATATCAACCCCGATCTTCACATCGGGCCGTCAGTCCGCCCCGGTCTCAACCCAGGAGGTACAGGTCAACCTGGAAATCAACCCAAGACATGTCAAGTCATCCCCAATCTCAGCCCGGGAAGTACAGTTCAACCCCAGAGATAACCCTGGGAAGCTAGATCCATCAAAGGCCGTGCCGACACCACAGGCAACCCTAGAAGGGGAAAAATGGTCATTTTATTCAAGTCTCAACCAATTTGGTCAAACTCAAGTTGAATTGATGCCATCGAAGTCAGAATGAACCATAACGACGATCCCGAGTGCAAACGACACAAGACAGCTTAACGAACAAACTGCGGGGAATCGAAGACCTGGTTATGAACCCATCTTCTCGGACCGGGAAAATGTTTTATCCCATGTCATTGAGACACTCTCGGCGAGGGATTTCCAAAAAGGTATCGCACGCCTCAAACGGACGCTCTGATTAAAAGTTAAAAAGTTTTAACTTCAACTGCGCGTTGTCCAAAATGCACGTAATTCGAGACGACAGAATCCGGTACCGCGGGCCGCACCAGGGGAACCGCACCTCTACCTGCGGTAGCAGCAGGTAGAGTCTATAAATATGAGGCCACCCCCCCCCCCCTTATTTTAAAGAATAGAGAAACGCAGCGAAGCTCTGCCCGTCTGATTTTCTGACTTTTACAACTCTTCCAAACCCAAATATTTTTACACCAACACGTAGAGAAACCCATATACTACAACATATCAAAAAACCACCGGTAGATTTGGACGTTTAAAGCCTACGATTTGGCAACAAGCCCGTATTGCTGTTCATTATAAGTATTTTTATGATCAGAAAGTTAATACTACTACTTTGCACTGTTTTCCACTTGCACACGAAGTTTCATCTTCTAAATATGCCTGGAACTTAGTTACGTGGCCGTTTTCATCAAAATTTGATATATTTCTGTATATAAACACAGTTTTTGCATTTTTATAACTCGGATTGACAATCCGTCAGTTCCAGCAGCTTCAATGCACTAACACACACATTTTTGGCAACTCCACCGGACTGGGTTGTCTTCCTAGTCCGAGTTTGGCTCTTATTTGTATATATCTAATTGCAAATGGACTAACATTTCAATTTTGTCAAATCCGTGGTAGCTTACCACTTTTATATATATCTACGCATATATAAGCGAATTTCACCATCACTGGTACTCATATCAGTCATGATTGACTACATTTTTGTTTATATATATATATATACATTTTCAGTTTAGCCTGGATTACTTCGTTGCAATTTTATTGCTTTTGCACACTTCGCCATACTGGGTGCTTTCCCCAGTCATTGGTTGACTACTTTTTCTGTCAATTTTAATTCCAGTACGAGCACCGGCATGAAAACCCATCGCCCTTATTACAATTTTTCTATATATATATATATATATATATATATATATTTCATTTCTATCACAGCCTGGACTATTTCGTGGCTATTTACAGTTTTTTTTATATAAATATATATATTTCAATTCATGTCCGGGCTTGCGAGTGAAAACCCATCGCCCTTTTACAGCTTTTGTATATATATAATTATATATATGGCTTTACTCAATTTATTGAATTGCTGCATTTAACATTCATTTGTATATGAATCTGCACTAACATATCTACGGGCGGACTAGATTTATCTAAATCTCGCCAATTCTAGCTTTCAACGTTTTAAACAGGTCCCGATAGAACCTGGAAGCTATAATGGCTGAGATTTCTTTAAATCTAGTTATTTTTATATTTTCATCTTCGAAAGCAAACTCGCATCCCATAGATCTCTATCTAGTGGGAACGAAACTCTTTGGCCATTCGCAGCCAGGATTTATTGATGAATCCTTGGTTCCATTGCGACGTGATGACGTATATATATCCATTTCTGTGCAAATTTGAACTGTGCAGGTTTATTGGCTACTCATATGTGAGCCTAGGAATCATGGGATTCACGATCGAAACGATTGAGATCTGTCTTCCCACGATGGACAAACTCAGGTTTACAGATGTACCCTGCCAGTTTTTCTGTAAAATGTACATACATGGACCTTAAAACTGTTATCTGGATTTAAGGTCTTAATATAATGAAAAAATGTCAATTGTCGTGTCAGCGTCCCTCCGATGGTTTTCATACCCATGAGGAAACCGACATTTGTATATTTCTATGGTCGAGGATGCTTCGCAGCCCGATAAATCACCATTCACCTGCAGCCTTAAGGCTGTAAAGATAAAAATTGAAAGTAGCGATACTCTTTTATTCCTATGGCAGCGTAAGGGTTTGATAAACCAGCTTTCAAAACATCATTTTCAAATCAATCAAAAGAAAAGCTTTTCAAAGAAAATCAAATTAAATGCTTTTGCAAATCAAATCAAAGACTGATTTTTAAAATCAAATCAAACCCTTCGTATATAGGTTCAACAAAGCAAAGCATTACTTTCAAATCAATCAAATCAATAGGCCCAATTTTCGAACAACATTCACTCATGCATTCACAATTTTAAGAGAAATATTGAAAAGATGCGGTACCGTGTTTACACGGGAGTTGTGGGGTGCCTAACACCTTCCCCCACTTAACCAAGCCCTCGAACTCAAAACTTCGATTTCTAAGATCATGTTTTGACAGTGTCCAGCAATTGGGCCTCTTTTCAAATCAAACTCGGTTGAGCTGGTACAACCATTTTCAAATCTACCAACTGGCGACTTTGTTAAAACATTCAAATCGTCGACTTAAATACATGTTGGCCTCTTTCCTAAAAAACCCTTTAAAACCTTTTTCCTAAATAAAAAAAATAAGGGTAGAGAGAACTTAGGAAGATCGATTTGAGGAAACCCGGGTTATGAACTGTCCCACGGGATTCTTAAATTTTCCAACGTCGACAGGTGGCGACCCCGCTGGGGACAGTAGAGGGCTTAGGCCGCTTTCTAATCTTTTTAAACATTTTCCTTTCAAAACTATTGAATGCATGAAATCCTGCGTCTCCACAGTCAATGGATGAGTAAATGCTGCATCTTTACATTGAATAAATGTGAATGAATACTTTCCTGCTTTAGTGCTTCGCACCCTTATTAGTACTTCGCACGAACTGTCATTGCATGCATAAACGGTAAGGCACGATGTATGAGAATGTATGTTGTGTGTCCCTCTCGTAAGGAGGATAAATCGATTGGTGTTAAGTAATGACTCTAGGGATGATTAAGTCTCTAGGGGTGCCTCATGAAAATACACCACTCAGTTTCGCTCCAATTGAACGATCGGATTAACTTCCCTTCTAGTAGATTGCGATGATCTGGTAGCCTTCATGCGGAAACAAAAGTCGCGAGAGAAACCTAAGATAGGTCAGCCTTTGATTAACCAAATCTGAAGGGAAGCTTCTTCATACCTTCCTCTTTCAATTCCATGTCAAGTCTCCAATTACTGAGGAGCACGATGTAAATATCAATAATAAAATAATTACTTTCCCTGTCAAATACATGTCATCCTGCCATCAAAACAACTAACCTCAATTTTTGCGGGATAAACACTAAAAGACACATCATGCATCCAATCCTTACCTACCTCAGGAAATTGACACGCCTACGTTTTGTTGTAGGTGTAAAAATTGGTCCTGTCACTAGATCTAAATTCAAGAAAGCACTCAGTCCATCCGCGAACATGGCTTCAAGTGCTCCACCAGAATCCACCCCTGTCTCCAGGGAAGAATTTGAAGGACTAAAAAATCAGATAACCGGGCTAGCCGATTTTCTGCGAGAATAAAGTAAGGCCTTTAAAGAGAAACAATCTCAAGCTCATCCAGAACTAGGAGCATCTGGTAGCGGTGCTGGCAGTCAAGATGTAGAAAAGGTCAAAACTCAAATTCTTGGACCACGAAACCAGGATACCACCAACAAGACTCCTGAGATCACCCCCCTCGTCAAAGAGCAGGAAGCTAGTGACATTCTCAAGAAAATGCAACAGATGGAAGAAACCATTCGATCTATCAAAGGAATTGGAGCATTCGGCAGTGTCAATTACGATGACCTTTGCATACTCCCCGGGGCTCGTTATCCTAAAAAATTTCAAGTCCCTGATTTCTAGAAATATGACGGAATGGGGGATCCTTACACACACCTGAAAGTCTTCATCGGAGAACTCGGATCCTATGCTGAGGATGAGAAGCTTCAAATGCAACTATTCTAGAAGAGTCTAACCGGAGAAACCAGAGCTGGTATGCCAGCTTGGACAACTCATAAATTTATAGTTGGGAAGAATTGGCCCGTGCCTTCCTCAGCCAGTGTAATACCAGTAAATTTTCAAATATTATTAAATGAATATATTAATATAAATGAATATTTATTTGAATAACGATTTTGTGTCATGAGATGAGTTAACTCAATTATATTAAATTGAATAATTATGATGATTGAGAAAACATGGAGTTTGCGATAAACTCGTTGGAAGCCTTGTGTGGCACGGGAATAGAAACGTTGATGAGATAATTAACGAAGGAATTATTAAGTGAACAATTAATCTATACTAATTTTTAATTGTTATTATAGAATATTAATTAATTGTTATAGAATATTAATGATGATTAATTAATGATATGTGATTATTATTATTGCAAGAGATATAATAATAATAGGCAACGTGTTCATAAATATAATAAGACTTCTATTTATTTAATGTGGAAATTAATAATTTCATTGATTGATGAGGAAGGGATTAATTAATATTATTATTAATTAATTGATAAGATAAGTAATTTATTAATTTCTATGTGCAAGCATGTGAATTAAATATATAATGTATGGTAGCTACTTATATGTTATATGAAGTGTAGTGCAAGGTGACTATACCATTATACATAAACTATATAGTAAAGTTATTGAATTGTGAAAGCTACATAAATAATGCCTATGTGGAAATATGTGTGTGTATGAACATTAACTTAGTATCTCTTATATATATAATAAACCATTGCTAGTTGGTAGTATTTCAATGTGTAATATAATTTAATAATATAGGAGATAATGTAATGTGATAATATCCGAATAAATTATGTCGGCATGATAAATTGTACATGGATTATATGTGTGCAAGTCACACTTACTACGTTATGTGGATTATATTGTGGCATTTCAAAACCTAAGTTTATAATATATTAATGTATATATAGCCTAAGTATGGACATTGGTTTATTTTCAAGTTGGTAATGCTGAACTTAGAATGCCTTGTCCCATATTGATAGACATAATCCTTGTACACGTGAATACATCATGAATCTAGCTCCCTATTTCTTCCTCAAACTCAGCAAACTCCCTAGCTTCATAGCTCATCATGCAATGGGGAGTGGGTGTGATGATGGAATTCAACCACCCATTACCTACCTTTTCATAACCAATATGCAATCCTAGTTTACGTTGGTTTAATATGAAGAACAATAGCAATGTCTGGACATTCACTTCTCTTTATATATAAGCTCTCCATCTTCATATTTTAATTGCTGAGATTGTGTTTAAGTATTGAATTGAGAGTAATACATATATTAGTAATAGCATTCTAAGAATTGAGAGACTCACTTAGCAGCAAGTTCATATTCGTTTGACAGAGGTATAACATACATTCCACATTCTTCAATTCATGTTTTCTGCAATTTCTGTAAACTTCCAATTCTTGATTTTAGTTGGAATTAATGATTTTGTGATTTGATAATGTTAATTGGTTGTTATATAAGCTAATATACATGTTAGTGAGACAATGTAACTTATTTTAATCGAATTCGTATTGAGTTTCTGTGTTTGGGCTGGAATTCTGCCGAAGCAGGAAGATTACATGGATGAACTGCACACGGCGCAGCTGCGCCGGCAGCCTGCTCCAATTTGTGTTTTCCTGCTGCAAACTGTTGAGTGTTGGGTTATTTATATAACTTAGATGAGCATGTAAGCATGGGTAATATATATATATATATATATATATATATATATATATTAGTACATTGAACTAATGTGAGCATGTTATATTAGGATCGCATGCTTGAATGGTGAAGTTATAGATTTCACAATGAACTTATAGTTTTAAAATGGACATTGACTTATTATATCCGTTTTGATGTTCTAACTTTTGATGCCTGTTAGTATGACCTAGAAACACATGAAATACATGTTGACTTGCATACACAAGTTTTATGATGGAATTGTGAACATGCGAACCCCACTATTGAACATTTCTAACGAAAATGTAAGTTTCAAAGGTGAACCTTGGCACATAGATATCATACATACATTCTGATTTTGCAAGCATGACTATGTGGCCTAGAAATGCTTGTCGGACATATTAACATATGAATCTAGATAGCATGAACAGTTTAGGCTTTATTAGTGAGATTTGCTAATGAAAATATGAGCTTTGATTGTGAACCTTAACATGTTAATGCAGTTTCGTATTCTAAAAATTATGGACATGTTTGGTAGTGCTCTTAACCTCATTAATATGTCATACACGTATACATGCCATATTAGATGCCATGAAAACTAGTTGAGCACAAGTAAAGCATAATTTAAGCTAAGTAACAATACTAGTCATGTGTATACAAAGAAGAAACTTGTAAGCATGCTTAATACAAGTTATATGAATACCTTATGTGTTTAAAATAACAAGCATGATAGCTTACATGATTTCATGATGTTGTAAAGCCTTAATTTGTTCAAAATATAGGTCTAGAACCTATATCATGTAAATTGAACGTGAAAAGGTTGAACGAGCATGAAAGTATCCTTTAATATGTATACATGCTTTATGATATCATATGTTGATACTTGAATCCGATTTTGACTGTTAACTTATAACAAGACTATAACTTGCTAAATAGAGTATGTTTGCTATTTGTTGTGGTCTCACATGATATTAATATGAGAGTATGTTTAAACTCAAAAAGAGGAACGTTAAGGATAAAAGTTATATTAATATGATACTATATATGGTATAACTGTATAGCTAGGTTAAAACTTAGCTTGTGTGTCGATCGTATATCCGAAGATAAGATACGATGTTAAACTATATGGCTAACAAATATCATATATATACATAATTATATTACGTATAGATTTGAAAGTGTTGAATTATTTATCGTGGATAAACTACACATAAGGCAAGTATTCAAACCCTACTTTTATTGTACAAGTATCCTATTTTTGTGTTTACGTTATTCGAGGAATATTGTATACAAGTTCATAACTATACTCTTTATTGAACATTCATTTAGCTTGCGATATTATTGTCGTACAAGTAAACTTTTGAGATTGAAATCCAGATATTATGAATCATATACTTCATGGATAAGATAAAAGTCGATTTGTATTCTTCGAACTTTAAATCTTGAGATTAAACTTATAACTGTTGTGATCTATGCCATTTGATTCGGCTAGACTTATATTATTGAAAAGCGACCCAAACCAATTGATTAGTGCGGATGTGTTTGACTGAGATGAACAACCTTCTTTGAAGGGAAAATATATTTGTCGGGAGACCGACGTGCGCACAATTTAGTACGATTGAACGATATACATACCGTAGGTTACTTTAGGCTGATCACCTATTGTACTTGTGTTTATTAGATTTTCAGTATATTACTGTTAAATTCTAGTAGAAGTTCATAGTCCTTAGTGACTGCTCAGTATTCAGTTATCTTGAAACCTTGAATTGATTTAGTATTGAATCTTATTGATATCTTTCTGTCCTTAGCGACTATTATTGAGAACTGTTGATATTTCTTGTTATCCTTGAAACTATCACATCCTGTTATACTCTTTAAAGATTCGAGAACTATATTACTCACCCTTATTGTATATTACTTGCTGAATAATTTGTGATCATTCTTACTTTCCCTAAAATATTTAAGTTAAGGCAGAGCAGGGCGAACCTTCGAGCTTCGATAAGGGCAAGGGCAAGGCTACCAACTAGCTTGTCTCTTTTATATTTTAAATATTTTAATATTGTATTAAGATGATGTAGTAAGACTGGATTTGACTATATTTAAGCTTAAGTTAGATTATGTAATTAGTCGTTAATTGATATTATTATATAATCTATTAAGTACTGTAGGTTGCGAGACTTGGGGGAATAATTATAATAAATTATTGTAAATTATTCTAGATTAGATATTCCGTTGTGAATGTGTGATTTTAGTTATTATTGTATTACCATGAGCACATGACGAACCGAATTCGAGTGACCAAGTGGCAGTCCGAATATGGGGGCGTCACAGGTTGGTATCAATGCTGTAGTTATAAACCTTAGGAGCGAGTGTCCTTAGATTATAACTTAGGAGAACTTAGAAGTTAGAAATGAGATAAAACTCATGTAGAGTTTTCCTTGAGAGAGACTTAGTGTGTTATGAAATGTAACTTCATTCTATACAATGAACTTATGTTTTATTTAACATTCTAATGGAGTTGCTGTTTGTTTGTCTTGTGTTTGTGATTGAAGGATGGCAGATATGGAAGCATCTAGTAGAGTGGCTGAGGAGGAGCCCAGGGATATACATGTGGTATATGAGGCACCTGTAGAGGTTGTGCCAGTGCAGGCTGTTGCACCATTCGAGTCTGACGATGAGGATGAGATTGAGGTAGAGTCCGGTCCAAAGGAGGAGCCGATGGAGGATGAGCCAGTAGAAGACTTTGATGAGGCTATTGTAGAGGAACAGATGTTAGGCGAGTACGAGGAGCGTATTCTGGAGTTGGACTGTCGAGTCCAGGAGCTGGAGGTCGAGGCCAAGGAGAGAGAGTCTGAGTTCCAGAAGCTGAGGGACGACGACCACCAGAAGAAGTTAGCCATGCAAGAGTTAGAGGTGGAGATTTCTTATCGCAAGGAGGCAGGGATCCAGATGGGAACCTTATTCCACAGGTCGGTGGCGAGACATGTAGATCTGGCAGGGAAGCTAGAAGAGGTCGAGCAGAGGGAGCTGAGTGAGAAGAATGAGAAGGAGGCACTCCGTACTCAGCTAGAGTTAGAGGTTATGGATAGGATTCACTTCGAGGAGAAGTGGGAAGCTGATGAGAGAGCTAACGACCTAGATGATGAGGTCAGGTGCAAGAAGAGAAAGATGAATAAGATGGGGTATGTGTTCCAATCAGCGTTTGAGAGGGTGATTGACGGTGTGTACCACTACCCAGCGGAGCAGGGATAGACCCTACATACGATGAGCCGAGAGCTGGTAGCATACATAGCACAGATCGAGTATAAGAGCGCTGTGGAGCGTGGGATGATGGGATGAGACCCTTAGTCAGTCTAGTTATAGTATTTACTTTATGTGATGTATATACTATGTTGTAATCCCAACTTTTTGTGAAAAGTATGGGATAGTGATGTAAACCCCGAGTAAGCAATGGTTAGAGGGGTAGTATGGTAGTATGTTAGTATTTCCCCGTCTTTTGTGATATTAGGGGATATGTGATAACATTTATAGAAATATGCTAGGGAAATCATGTAATGAAACGATTTAACATATGAATATAAATGAAGTTTAATTCAGAAACGTGTTATAAATTTATTATTTTAATATTAAAAGAAATACTTAGTAGAATAACTGAGCAATAATAAAATGAAAAATTTGTGATGCAGATCATGGCGCCAAGACGTAGATTGACTGCACCCGAAGAATCTGTTAACAATGAGAGGGAACAAGTAGATCCCATTCAGAAGCTAGTTGATTTGTTAGGAGAAGCTCTTAGGGGGAGGAACAATGAACCTGTTCCCCCAAACCCTCAAGCTGTGCCAATAACAACCTTCAAAGACTTTAGAAGCGTAGGACCCCTAGAGTTCGAGGGTACTACTGACCCGATAATTGCGCAAACATGGATCAAGGAGATCGAGAAGGCTTTCACTATAGCTCGTGTGGGCGAAGACCAGAAAATGGTATTTGCTACGTACATAATGAGAGGCGAAGCGAACTATTGGTGGGAGGCGAATCAACAAAGAGCTGGAGAAGGGATAATATCTTGGGATAGATTCAAGACTCTATTTTTTGAGAACTACTTCCCAAAAAGCATGAAGAATATAATGGAGGTGAAATTCTTAGAACTGAAGCAAGGTGATATGACGGTGGCGCAGTACGCAGCTAAGTTTAACGAACTAGCGCGATTTACGGAACACAAAGTTGGAGATGAGGAAAGGAAGGCGAGACGATTCGAACAAGGGCTGAAGCCGTGGCTGTTCAATAAGGTATCAGTTCTTCAAATTGATTCCTTTGCGACATTGCTGGAGAAGGAAATCATTACGGAAGGTGGCAGTGAGGCCTTAAGTCTGTATAACAAGGAGAAGAAAGGAAAGAATACTGGAGGAGAGAACCGTGCTGGAGGAAGCAGTAGTGGAGGAAGCAACATGGGAAAGAGAAAGTGGGAGAATAACAAAAACAACAACAAAAACAACAATCAATCGGGGAATTTTCATGGAGGTTTTAAGAAGAGGGCTGAGGGATGCCCGAACTGTGGGAAGAATCATCAGGGTGAGTGCTGGAAGGGATGTGACACTTGCTACAACTGCGGACAGGAAGGGCACATCTCGCCCAACTGCCCAAAACTGAAAAAGATACAAGGATGCTTTGCATATAGCTCGATAGAGCACCGAATTAAGGACTGCCCGAAGAAGGGAAGTGGCAGAGGTAACAAACTGATGATCAGTGGACCAACACAATCCAACCGCCCATCCGCCAGAACCTTTAATATGACCGTCCAGGACGCAGTAGCTTTGAAGGACTTAGTGTCAGCTATAATCCCAATCAATGATATAAATGCTTATGTGTTATTTGATTCGGGTGCCACCTGTTCTTTTGTATCTGAAGAATTTGCTAGTAGACTTAATACACCCCGAGAAAGATTAGAAAATCCCTTGAACATAGAAGTTGCGAATAAGGAAGTAATCCCTGTAGAATACGTTTATCGAAATTGTCGTGCAAACATTAAAGAACATGAACTGAGCGTAGACTTGATTCCAATTAGATTGGGAGAATTTGACGTAATACTGGGAATGGATTGGTTGTATAACCATGCTGCAATAACTGACTATCTGAATAAATGTGTGAACCTTCAAACTCCGAGTAAGTCTAAGGTAGTATTTTATGGTAGCTCATCGCTTAAGCAATCGTGTTGTCTTACGATGATGCAGGCCACGAAATTGTTAAGGAAAGGATGTGTAGGTTATTTAGCTTATATTGTTGATACTCGGAAAAAGAGAGTAGAAATTAAGGATATATCCGAAGTGAACGAATTCCAAGATGTATTTTGGGACGATTTGCCTGGTCTTCCACCAGACATAGAAATTGAATTCGTAATAGACTTAGCATCGGGAACGGCACCGATTTCGAAAGCCCTGTACCGTATAGCGCCGGTAGAAATGAAAGAGTTGATGATACAACTGCAAGAGTTATTGGATAAGGGTTACATTCGACCAAGTGTGTCTCCTTGGGGAGCACCTGTAAGACCCCAACTTTTATGAATAAAAATTGAATTTCCTCTATATATTATTTTGAAATAGTCAGGGGTTAATTTGATAATGTGTAATGTTATGGGTAAAATGCGCAAGTATTTTAAATAAGCAAGTGGGAATATTTGTTTGGTCGTGAAATATTCTTGCTATCGGAGAATATTCGTACGACGGTGCAACCAATTGTGGGCCCTATAACGGAAAACTGTCGGATGAAGAAAACGACAAGAATAAATTTTTTATAAATAACGGCGCAGTTGTTACCGTTAACACTGTTGGAATACCCGATGTGTAAAGTAAAGTAATACACGTTGTTTCACAGCAGCACACGGTATTGCACAGTATTTTTATATTATTGTTAATTCAATAATTATCATTGAACAGTATTTTCCATTATCAGATCAATAATTCATAATAATATTATTAGATAACATTATTGGCAATGTCTAAGGAAGTTCTGTCTAGGAGGGGTTATTTAATTGCGCGCCAGTAAGGAGAAATCCTTATCGGAAGGCCCTCTCATTCCTGGGAACGACCTGGTTGTCAATATTATAGTTCTATAATATTATTTGTGAATAATTAATTATTGATTTATATGATAAGAAAATATTTATTTTTGTGGATATAAATGAAGAAATTAGTGCTGATGTGTTTTATCAGTATTTTGTCGAAATAGAGGTGTGGAAAATCATCCGTATGTGGATTTCGGTCATTTTTCGTTCGAAATTTGAAAAAACTTTCTTCTACAAAGTTGTAGAGAATTAAATTTCTTATGGAATGGACATAAGATTCGTATTTTTCTGATAAAAGGGCTATTTATTATGAATTATTGATGTTCTAGAATAATTGATTTTTTGGGTTATAAATGTTATTTAAAAGAATTTTTTTTAATGTTGGTGGGCCCCACTGGTGTGCTGATGATTTTGGGTCAAGGGTGGGCGTGAAAATTTGTTTTATAAAATATTATTTTATTAAAATTTCTGCCTAGGCGTTCTAAACATTTTTTATAAATAGGGTGCTGGATTAGAATTTGAAAATCACACCAGAATCATAAGTTTCTTTCTCTATAATATCGAGCGTATTTTTGTGAGTATTTTGATACTTTGAGGGTTGCTATTCAGTGCAAGTTTCCTTTAGTATTATATCCGCTATTCCAGTCAGAAGTACTGTTCTTTTGAGGTAAGGGATGTTATTTTTTTTTCAAAAATATTGTTATTTCTTTCAATATCATGACACCTACTTATTGGTATGAATTTTATTGTGAAATTTTTACCTTTTCATATTGGAGTTACTATTCACGTATACGGCACTATTCACGAATACGGTACTATTCACAGAAAAATAAAATTTTCTTTTCTTTGTCCAAGTTGGCTATTATGGGTCCTATATTTTATTTGATCCAAGTTTTGATCTTCATTCTTGAATTTTGCTCCACAATTGATTATTATGGAATATTCTTGAACTTAGATAAACTAAATTACGAATCCCTAATTTTTAACCTTTATCTCACTAGATTCGTTCTTTAAAATATTTTTCATCATCTTCAGTCTTAAATGGTGATACAAAAGAATATCTTTGGCCTGTAGTGCAAAGATGGATGATTATTTGATGAATATCTTTGGCCTGTAATACAAAGATGAATGATTACCTGATGAATATCTTTGGCCCGTAGTGCAAAGATGAATACTTGATTCAAGATATATATTGATTGATGTTACAGGGATAAAATATTGATTATGGACTTTCAAATCATAGAAGATAGTAGACATTATTTCCTACTTAATTCTTCTGATGCATTGTTATTTCCGCTGCAGTTGTTGATCTAAAACTTGTGGTCCATAAAATTTTATGATTTATTGAAGACTAATGATAAATTGTTCTTTATTATCTTCGTCATAATATTCTTTACTGGGCTAGTTGAGCTCACCCTTTTCATCTATTGTCCTCTTCAGGAAATGAGAATGTCGCAGGGACTAGTCTGGGGACAGAGTGATGGTCCGAGTTAGAGCAGTAGTAGTCCTCACTATTTTTATAAAATAGTGTGATAATAATTGTAATGAGGACTTAGTTTGAATGTTTATATTTTCTACATATTTGTATTGACACTTACAGTTGTGCGGTCGTATTTTGTCCAGTCGTGTGATATAAAAGTTTATATTTGAATTTTGTACCATGTGTTTGGCGACTCAGAATGGGTTGGTTGGATTATACCTATTCTAGGGGCGTCACAGTTGATATCAGAGCTTAGGGATATGGTCTCTAGCGGAGATCGGGGAATAGAACTAGGAGGGGAGAGACGAGTAAATCCTTCACTAGTGTATCCTACCTAAGCTTATGTGGTATTTAATTGGTCAGTCGGAGCATAGGGTTAATATGTGATATGCTAATTTGTTTAATTAACCCTTGTTTTATGGCAGCATTTGAGAATGGCAGCTGAGAATGTTAACAATGGAGGGAATGAGACCGTGGAGACACCTTTAATCACCAACTAGGAGAACGTGCAACAGGAAGACAATGTTCTTCCTGAAAACAACACTGATCAGACAATAAACGATGAGATATTGAGAAGCTTTTTGTAGTCCATGCAAAATCAGACGATGGAGACTTGTGTGCAAAATACAGGTGGAAATAATAACAACACGCGGATTGTTACTACCAAGCAGTTCAAAGAGTTGGGACCACCATAATTTCAGAGAAAGCCAGATCCAATCAAGGCAGAGACACGGGTTAAGCAAATTACCAAGATATTTGTGATAGTAGTGTGCATACAAGCCAATCATGTATGATGATAAAGCACGTACTTTGTAAACAATCTTATTTATTTATTAATAAAATATTCATTTATTAAAGGCATTTAATTATCTACATGGTGCTGTTTTTATAATATGTAAATAACCCATAGTTTTAAGCAATGCTTTTAGAATCATGATGATGATCATGCTAATGAGATCTAAATTCTTAGAAAGCTCTAAAACTAAAATAGTTCCCAATCGTGGGATTACTAAAAAGGGGATTAGTAAATCCGGATAGTTTGGTACATATGTTGCTTGCTCGTTAGATGAGGATGATTGATCTCATGATCATTTGTGTGGAGACACTAAAGCAAGTATGTAGGTGCTTATTGGAGAATAAGTTTACTGAACGTGACTCGCTATGGAATACCTAATGGAGTTTTACTCACCTGTCAATAGGAATTCCTAATGTGATAGTAGTACAAGTGATCCTTGGACTTGAGATCATCATATTATCTTGTATGTAATGAATTATACTTTGACTTATTCCTTAAAGTCTTTTAGGGTATATAAAAGGGTATGCTTGGGTATAATGAGTTACATATGGAGATAATGAATGATCAATAAAGAATCTACCACCTCTAGTAAAAGATGAGATATGTCCTATGTGATTCGTTAAATGACAACCCAGGAATCCTTGGCGAAGGTAAAATGAAATTAGAAAGGAGTTTCTAATTTGCATTATTTGGAGTTGTGCATTTTCTAATCGAAATACATATAATTAAATAAAATAAGACTTGACAGTAAATTCATGTCTTATATTTAATTGGGACATTGTATGGTGGAAGGATTGAATTGTATGGTAACTATTTACTCACAGGTTCTTTTATGATTAATGTTGAAATCTATATTATCTGGAAAGTCGTTGATCGCTAGGGAGGCTTATCCCTATTGTATAATAAATATTATTTATTTAAATAGATTATTAGTTTAATTTATTTATTTAAATAAGATTAGAATTGTTCTAATTGATTTATTCACAACCGTTTTAATATAGAGAACCTAAAGGGTCACACCATAAAAGGAAGAATAATTATTTAAGAAGGTAATGGCATAATCGTAATAATGCATTAAGTATAATTAATTTAATCTATAGTGATAGAATAAATTAAATAGCTTAATGTTTATTATTTAATATTTTAGAAATATTAAATATAAATTAATAAGAGGAGTCTTATTAATATTATTACAATTATTATTATTTAAATTTCTAAAGGAGTTTAGTAATTAATTTAATATTAGTACTCTCATTTATTCCTAACAAGATTAGGAGACAAATTAATTAAATGAATTTAATTAATTATTCCTATGTGGTGGGATGCCTAAATTAATTAAAGGAGTTTAATTAATTAAAAGAAATCCCATGTCTAATAGGATTAGAAGGGTTGACCAATATCTATATAAGAGAAGTCTTATAATAGATATTGATTGATGAAATTCCAATTGTTGGAGAGTACTCCTTTTCTATAGAGGATAGAAAATTAAGGTTTAGCCAAACACCCTCCTTCTTGATAATTCACCTTCCTTGGTGGATCACCTCTAGAGGCCAAACACTTGGGTGGCTAACGTTAATCAAAGGAAGGAATCTAACTCGGAAATTTAAGGAGATCTCGAAGAACAAGGAGTTGAACTCGTACCTGTGGAAGCTTCGTTCTACAAGGGTATAATTTTATAACTTCTTATTTATCGTTTTAAATTAATAATTTGCATAAAGGATGATCCGGGTAATGGTTTTGTAGAAAATTTTAAACTCTGATATACCATGCTTCCGCTACTTTTTGCAATTTGATTGCGTCACGATTTCGTACAAACCCAACAGTGGCATCAGAGCCAAACCTTTATGCCATTATTAATTATTTTGATTTCATATACATATGGGTATGTATTTAGAATAATTTATTGGGCATAATTAATTGTATAAAATTATTTTTTTTATAAAAGAAAAAAAAATGAACGATTTTTCTACCTTTCGTTCGCTGCGACGCTGAGTCGTCATGTTCCGTGTTGAATAAACTAAGGGTTGCAGAATCAAAGATATGAAAAGATGAACCTGCATCATGATTTCAAATTCTTTTTAAAAGGCAACTCAGTAGACTTCCATTTTTTTTTTTTAAAAATGAAGCTATAAGTCACTTAATATATATTATATATGTGTGCTTGATTATGATCAAAGGACAAATCACGTGAACAAGGCAGGATTTCCGAAAAGGATCTTTGAAAAGTGATTCATATTCACTTTACCATCATATATATATATATATATATATATATATATATATATATAATATTCTAAATAATTTTGTTTTTTTTAAGAAGGACGGTTACTATATATATTATATATAAAGCAGTTATATATATATATATATATATATATATATTATATTTTAAATAATTTTATAATTAAAATAAAGAGTTTATTTTAATCTTGAAATTAGATTTTATGCAAATTAAAATTGCCCATTAAATGATACTCATATATATATGGAATATTTTAATTCATGAGATGGATATTTATTTATTGATATATATGGTGATATGTATGATAATAAATAGGGATTGATTATGGACTATTTGACCAATGCGATTGGATTTTATTTTAGTTGAATGCTTGAATGAATGGATTTTATTAAATGGGGTCTGCATACCTCGTCTTCTCTAATTATTTTCTTGATGTAAAATTCTATCTCCCTCCTATGAACTTCCCCTTGACTGCTGATCAAGGTTTCTATTTAAATTAAATAGTTTAATGTAATAGAAATAGTTAGAATTATCTTGAAGAAATTGGAGACCAAGGAGCAAGGAGCGCGTGAAGACCCGTTTGTATGGAGCCCGGGTTTAAATGTTATAGTTACGTTTAAATTTAAATTCTTGCACTCCTAGGTTTGACCTTTTGGTTCCCTTGGTGGCTCTAGTGAACCAAACTAGAATAAAAGTCCATAATCAATACGAGTAGAATATAGTATTCTATATTGCATGCTAAATATTATATATATTATATTTTATGCAAACATGCTTCGCATGTTTAATAAAATGACGCGTATTTTATATATATATGTGCATGCGCGCTAAACAAGATGAGACAAATAATAACAAACCCCTCAAAGAAATAATATTAAGTCTGAAGCGTTCAAATGATATTTAGAATATCGAACGTCGCCTTCTAGCATGATTAATTAATATAGTGTTAAATATTTAATATGAGTTTGTTGTGCTATCCACAAGGCGAGTATTGAGTATTTAAGATGTTAATTAATCACATTTGATGCTTATCAAGAAAATTGAACGATCTAGTCTTGTTGTGCTATCCACAAGGACGAACATTTTTCTTTTTTGAATTTATGGAAATGCTAGGCTGGACTTAACTTAAATTATTTTAGTTCGGATGTGCACACACTTGACCATTATGATTTAAGAGGCAAAATAAAAGAAATTACATGGTGATGTAATTGACAAGAGTTGTCTACCTATTTATTTGTATATCGCTTGTTGTGCTATCCACAAGGTTATATACAGCTGAAATGAGATCCTTATTCTCACTAGCAAATCTTTAATTAGATGTTGCCGAACTATATAAGTGAGGGTAATATAGTTTGATAAAAATAGTGGGAGATACCAATTTAAAATAAAGACCTAAATTTATTTTGGTATGCAAAATTAATAAAATGAATGTTTGCTAAAATGTTATTTTTTCACATGCAGAATTTTAAAAATGTCAAAATCACTAATTTCACTACGAAGCATACTTGATGCTAATAAGCTCACTGGGCCGAATTATACGGACTGGCTAAGAAATCTGAGAATAGTTCTTACTGCTAAAAAGATTTCTTATGTCCTAAACTCACCTGTCCTTGGAACTGTTCCAGAAACAACATCTGAAGAAGAGATTGCCACCATTGTAAAGTGGCAAGATGATGCATCTGTGGCTCAATGCATCATGCTCGCATCCATGAATAACGAGCTTCAGCGTCAGCACGAAAAAATGGATGCTCCTGCTATGCTGCTTCACCTCAAGGAGTTGTATGGTGAACAAAGTAGGACTGCTAGATATGAGATATCTAAGGAGCTCTTTCGATCTCGGATGACCAAGGGCAAAGTGAACATAAAGGAACTAAAGAAATCTGATCCAGCTAACAAAGGAATGTGCTTCCATTGTAACAAGTCGGGTCATTGGAAGAGGAACTGCAAGAAGTTTCTGGCAAAGAAGAAGCTTGGAGAAGCTTCGACTTCCAATCAAGGTTTGTTCATGATTGAAATTAATTTTTTAGAAAGTCAAAATTCTACTTGGGTATTGGATACCGGCTGTGGTTCTCACATATGTAATAATGTGAAGGGACTGGTCAGAAGTAGAAAGCTGAACAATGATGAGGTGATCCTACGAGTGGGGAATGGAGCAAAGGTTGCTGCATTAGCTGTAGGAACTTATTATTTAGCAATGCATTCGGGCAAGTCCATTTATCTTAATAATTGTTATTATGTTCCGAATATTATTAAAAATATTATTTCAATTTCTGTATTGGATATGGAAGGATTTAACGTTGTTATAAAGAACAATAGTTGTTCTATTTATAAAAACGATGTTTTATATGGTGTTGAAAATTTGCGAAATGGACTTTATACACTTGACTTACAAGAAAATATTTTTCAAATTGAACAAACTAAGAAAAGGAAAAGAGATGATATTAATTATACCTACATGTGGCACTGTAGACTCGGTCATATCAATGAAACAAGATTATCCAAGTTGCATAAAGATGGGCTCCTTGAGTTATCTGATTATGAATCATATCCAACTTGTGAATCTTGTCTCATGGGTAAAATGACTAAATCTCCTTTTAGTGGAAAAGGAGAAAGAGTTACAGAGTTGTTGGCATTGATTCACACAGACGATTGTGGACCTATGACAACAAGTGCACGGGGTGGGTATTCTTATTTTATTACTTTCACTGATGATCACTCAAGATTTGGATATGTGTATTTAATGAAATACAAGTCAGAATCATTTGAAAAGTTCAAAGAGTTCAGAAGTGAAGTAGAAAAACAAACGGGCAAGACTATAAAGATACTTCGATCAGATCGAGGTGAAGAATACTTAAGCGGTGAGTTTCTCAATTATCTCAAAGAAAATGGTATAATCTCACAATGGACTCCTCCAGGTACACCACAGTTAAATGGAATATCTGAAAGGAGAAATCGAACACTGTTGGACATGGTTTGATCTATGATGAGTTTTACCGACCTTCCAATTTCCTTCTGGGGATATGCCCTAGGAACAGCTGCATACCTACTTAACAAGGTACCTACCAAATCCACCCCAAAGACTCCATATGAGATGTGGAAGGGGAGGAAACCAAATCTTAAGCATGTTAAGACTTGGGGTTGTCCAGCTTATGTCAAAAAATTTGAAAATGATAAGCTACAGACTAAATCCGATAAGTGTAGATTTGTGGGATACCCTAAAGAAACGTTAGGGTATTATTTCTATCATCCAAATGATCAAAAGGTGTTTGTCGCGAAACATGCTGCCTTCTTGGAAAAGGAGTTTATCCATGAAGGGGTCAGTGAGAGTAAGATATATCTTGAAGAAGTTCAAGAACCACAAATTACCACGGATCAAAGTCAGGTACCTGACAAAGTAGAAGAACCTACTATACCACACCCTGTTCGTAAATCTGGAAGAGTACCGAAGATACCTGAGAGGTATGGATTCGTTATAGAGGATGACGATGAGGTACACATCATGAATGATGATGATCCATTGAATTACGAACAGGCTATGAGTAATAAAGACTCAGGGAAATGGCTTGAAGCCATGAAATCTGAAATGGACTCCATGTATGAAAACAAAGTATGGTCTTTGGTTTCACCACCTGAAGGTATTAAACCTATTGGGTGTAAATGAGTTTTTAAGAGAAAGACTGGAGCGGACGGCAAGGTAGAGACCTATAAGGTCCGACTGGTTGCAAAAGGTTTCAAACAAAGACAAGGAGTTGACTATGATGAAACCTTCTCACCAGTAGCTATGCTCAAGTCCATTCGGATTTTGCTTGCGATTGCAGCTTATAACGACTATGAGATCTGGCAGATGGACGTGAAAACGGCATTCCTCAATGGAAAACTTGAGGAGGATGTGTATATGACACAGCCAGAGGGATTTGTTTCAAAGGTTGGAATAAATCAAGTCTGTAAGCTGCAACGATCCATTTATGGATTGAAGCAAGCTTCTCGTAGATGGAACATTCGTTTTGATGAGACAATCAAAGAGTTTGATTTTGTCAAAAACGACGATGAACCATGTGTGTACAAGAAGGTTAGTGGGAGCGCAGTTTCATTCCTTGTATTATATGTTGATGATATATTACTGATAGGGAATGACATTCCTATGCTACAATCGATTAAAATCTGGTTATCTAAACACTTCTCCATGAAGGACTTGGGAGAAGCATCCTATATTTTGGGGATAAAGATCTATAGAGATAGATCTAAAAGGATGCTTGGTTTATCTTAAGGAACGTACATTGATACGATGTTAAAGAGGTTTAGCATGGAAGATTCCAAAAAAGGTCTCATGCCGATGAGCCATGGAATACATCTCTCCAAGAAACAGGCCCCAAAGACACCTGAGGAGAGAGACCGTATGAGTAAGATCCCTTATGCTTCTGCAATAGGATCTATCATGTACGGTATGATATGTACTAGACCGGATGTTGCTCATGCACTTAGTGTAACGAGCAAATACCAGTCAAATCCTGGAGAAGAGCACTGGAAGGTAGTGAAGAATATTCTAAAGTACTTGAGAAGGACTAAAGATATTTTTCTTGTCTACGGTGGGTCTGAATTAAAACTCGAAGGATTCACAGACTCAAGTTTTCAAACAGACCAAGATAACAGTAAATCTATTTCGGGGTATGTTTTTACCTTGAACGGAGGCGCAGTGAGTTAGAAGAGTTCCAAGCAGCAAACAGTTGCTGATTCAGTGACAGAGGCAGAGTATATAGTTGCAAGTGAAGCTGCAAAGGAAGCTGTTTGGATGAAGAAGTTCATAACTGAACTTGGTATGGTTCCTAGCATTGGAGAAGCAGTTCCCGTTTACTGTGACAACACAGGAGCAGTTGCACATGCTAAGGAACCAAGGTCTCATCAAAAATCTAAACACGTGTTGCGGCGATTTCACTTGATCAGGGAGATCATTGAAAGAGGAGACGTCACCTTGGAGCGTGTAGACTCTTAAGACAACATTACAGATCCATTTACTAAAGCTTTAACACAACAGCAGTTTGATCGTCACTTAGAGAAGATGGGTATGAGATACCATGGCGATTGGCTTTAGTGCAAGTGGGAGATTGATAGTAGTGTGCATACAAGCCAATCATGTATGATGATAAAGCACGTACTTTGTAAACAATCTTATTTATTTATTAATAAAATATTCATTTATTAAAGGCATTTAATTATCTACATGGTGTTGTTTTTATAATATGTAAATAACCCATAGTTTTAAGCAATGCTTTTAGAATCATGATGATGATCATGGCTAATGAGATCTAAATTCTTAGAAAGCTCTAAAACTAAAATAGTTCCCAATCGTGGGATTACTAAAAAGGGGATTAGTAAATCCGGATAGATTGGTACATATGTTGCTTGCTCATTAGATGAGGATGATTGATCTCATGATCATTTGTGTGGAGACACTAAAGCAAGTATGTAGGTGCTTATTGGAGAATAAGTTCACTGAACGTGACTCGCTATGGAATACCTAATGGAGTTTTACTCACCTGTCAATAGGAATTCCTAATGTGATAGTAGTACAAGTGATCCTTGGACTTGAGATCATCATATTATCTTGTATGTAATGAATTATACTTTGACTTATTCCTTAAAGTCCTTTAGGGTATATAAAAGGGTATGCTTGGGTATAATGAGTTACATATGGAGATAATGAATGATCAATAAAGAATCTACCACCTCTAGTAAAAGAGGAGATATGTCCTATGTGATTCGTTAAATGACAACCCAGGAATCCTTGGCGAAGGTAAAATGAAATTAGAAAGGAGTTTCTAATTTGCATTATTTGGAGTTGTGCATTTTCTAATCGAAATACATATAATTAAATAAAATAAGACTTGACAGTAAATTCATGTCTTATATTTAATTGGGACATTGTATGGTGGAAGGATTGAATTGTATGGTAACTATTTACTCACAGGTTCTTTTATGATTAATGTTGAAATCTATATTATCTGGAAAGTCGTTGATCGCTAGGGAGGCTTATCCCTATTGTAGAATAAATATTATTTATTTAAATAGATTATTAGTTTAATTTATTTATTTAAATAAGATTAGAATTGTTCTAATTGATTTATTCACAACCGTTTTAATATAGAGAACCTAAAGGGTCACACCATAAAAGGAAGAATAATTATTTAAGAAGGTAATGGCATAATCGTAATAATGCATTAAGTATAATTAATTTAATCTATAGTGATAGAATAAATTAAATAGCTTAATGTTTATTATTTAATATTTTAGAAATATTAAATATAAATTAATAAGAGGAGTCTTATTAATATTATTACAATTATTATTATTTAAATTTCTAAAGGAGTTTAGTAATTAATTTAATATTAGTACTCTCATTTATTCCTAATAAGATTAGGAGACAAATTAATTAAATGAATTTAATTAATTATTCCTATGTGGTGGGAAGCCTATATTAATTAAAGGAGTTTAATTAATTAAAAGAAATCCCATGTCTAATAGGATTAGAAGGGTTGACCAATATCTATATAAGAGAAGTCTTATAATAGATATTGATTGATGAAATTCCAATTGTTGGAGAGTACTCCTTTTCTATAGAGGATAGAAAATTAAGGTTTAGCCAAACACCCTCCTTCTTGATAATTCACCTTCCTTGGTGGATCACCTCTAGAGGCCAAACACTTGGGTGGCTAACGTTAATCAAAGGAAGGAATCTAACCCGGAAATTCAAGGAGATCTCGAAGAACAAGGAGTTGAACTCGTACCTGTGGAAGCTTCGTTCTACAAGGATATGATTTTATAACTTCTTATTTATCGTTTTAAATTAATAATTTGCATAAAGGATGATCCGGGTAATGATTTTGTAGAAATTTTTAAACTCTGATATACCATGCTTCCGCTAATTTTTGCAATTTGATTGCGTCACGATTTCGTACAAACCCAACAATTTGATGTCTTGGGATGCACGGAGGAACAGAAGGTTCCATTCGCCACCTTTATGTTCCGTGGAGAGGCAGATTACTGGTGGGAGTCTATGAAGCGTTCCCAGCCTGCCGCACTCAAGATGTTTTGGGAAGCGTTCCAAAAACTGTTCAATGACAAGTACTATTCTGAAAGTATCCGTCATTTGAAAGAGGTAGAGTTCATCAGACTGGAACAAAACAACATGACTGTGGCCCAGTACGAGGCTAAGTTCGCGGAGTAATCCAGGTTTGCACCTCATTTGGAAGAGAATGAGGAACGTATGACGCGGATGTTTCTGAGAAGTTTGAAATCCGAAATTCGTCAATACCTCATTTCTCATAAATTTTCTCTCTATTTAGATGTAGTAAACAGGGCTCAGTTATTAGAATGAGATAATGAGTCCGTTTAACCAAGGGACCACAACCATGGTCGTACCAGTGGCAGTAGTCATCGGAGAATGATAACCAGTTGGGAGGAAGGTATCATGACAGAAGCAGTAACCACTCCGGTGGTAATCGTGACCATGATAATAGAAGAAGTGAGTCGGGGGGAGATTTCAAGAAGAGAAGGTACAATAATGAGAACGTGAAGACGTCAACATCAGCACCAGCATCAACTGTTTCTAGGGGAGCATCAGTCGAATGCTATAAATGCGGGAAAGAGGAACACATCAGCCCAAACTGCCCACAACAATTTAAGTCATGCTATAACTGTGGAAAGGAAGGATATATAGCTCGAGATTGTCCTGTAGCGAAACCAATCCAGCGCGGGTGGTGATTCCAAAGGCGGTTTCGGGCAAGTCAAAGTCGGTGATTCCTGGAAGAGCGTTTATTGTGACTGCCCAAAATGCGAGGAACCCGAACGAGGTGATCACGAGTATGCTAATCATAAACTATTACGAAGTTTACACTTTGTTAGATATCGGTGCTACCCATTCTATTATATCACTTACTTGTGCTCAACGTTTGAACTTGACACCTGAGAAATTAGACTTTGACTTATTTGTTGAGACTCCATTGGGAGAAACCTTCGTTACATCTACAGTTTACAAATCTTGCTTGATTCAGATTGGTACCCTCACCCTACCTGTTGATCTTATATCTTTGAAAATACTTGTATTTGACGTGATTTTAGGAAATGATTGGTTAACCATTTATCATGCCAAAATTGATTGTTTTTATATGGTTGTTAGTTTTCATATTCCTAACCAACCTGTTGTGCTAATTCAAACCACCAAACCACTAAAATCAGTTAATGTCATTTCAAGTCACAAAGCTATTCGTTTATTGAAAAACGGATGTCAAGCTTTCTTAGCTTATGTCACTTATCTAAACCAGAATATGTCAGATTTGAATAATATTTCTTTTGTTAATGAGTTTCCTGATGTATTTCCCTTAGAACTTCTCGGTCTACCCTTAGAACGTGAAGTTAAATTCTTTATTGACCTTGAGCCCGGTACAAAACCCATTTCTAAAACCCCATATCGAATGGCTCATATTGAACTTTAAGAGTTAAAGGTCCAACTACAGGAGTTGTTAGACATCGGTTTCATTTGTCCTAGTACGTCTCTTTGGGGTGCTCCTATTTTTTTTGTAAAGAAGAAAGACAGTAGTATGCGACTTTCTATTGACTATCGGGAGTTGAACTATGTCACCATCAAGAATAGGTATCTGCTATCGCATATTGATGACCTGTTCGACCAGTTGTAAGGAGCACAATTCTTTTCAAAGATCGATCTTCGTTCTGGATATCATCAACTGAAGATTAAAACTGAGGATATTTCGAAGACTGCCTTCAGAACTCGGTACGGGCATTATGAGTTCTTAGTCATGTCTTTTGGATTGACTAATGCTCCTGCTGATTTTATGGATATGATGAACCATGTATTCAAGGAATATTTGGATCAGTTCGTGGTTGTCTTTATTGATGACATCCTCATCTATTCGAAAAGCCGTGAAGATCATGAGCACCACTTGAAGCTGGCACTTCAAAGGCTTCGTGAAAACAAGTTATATGCCAAGTTAAAGAAATGCGAGTTCTAGCTTGAGGAAGTAGCATTCCTTGGGCACGTGGTGTCAAAATATGGAGTATCTGTTGACCCAGCGAAGATTGAAGCAATACAAAGTTGGGAGCAACAGAAGTCGGTGACCGAAGTACGTAGCTTTCTAGGCTTAGCTGGTTATTATCAGAGATTCGTGGAAGGATTTTCTCGAATCGCTACTCCATTAACTCAGTTGACTCGGAAAGATAAAAAATTTGTTTGGAGCGAGGAATGCGAGAAGAGCTTCCAAGAGCTCAAGAGGAGACTTATCTCGGCACCTGTTCTGACAATACCATCTAGTTCGGATGAATTTGTCATCTACAGCGATGCTTCGGGCAAAGGGTTAGGATGTGTTCTCATGCAACATGAGAAAGTCATAGCCTATGCCTCGCGACAACTCAAGGAATATGAGAGGAGTTATCCTACTCATGATCTAGAGTTGGCAGCAGTCGGTTTTGCGTTGAAGATCTGGAGACACTACCTGTACAGGGAGAAAGTGGAGATTTATACGGATCATAAGAGCCTTAAATATTTCTTCACTCAAAAGGAACTCAATATACGGCAACGACGTTGGCTTGAGCTGTTGAAAGATTACGATCATACCATCTGGGAAAAGCGAACGTGGTAGCTGACGCGTTGAGTACAAGACTGTTGGGTATTTTCTACGCGCAACACGCAAGTGTACGTGGTCAATAAGTAATACAGTGATAAATCAAAGATCGTACCCACAGAGACAATAATTACTATTTAATCGAACAAGTACCAACTTTAGAGTATTTCAACTTTATCAAACTATCAGCAAAAAGATATGTTCTTCTATAACTAAATTAATAAAGAAAGTAACCACACACTAAATCGAGATCTTAACAGAATTGAGAGAATTAAGCCTACAACTTCACTTATTATTTCACTTCAGATAATATCTTTTGTCCCTAGTTTATTTCAATTACCCATAGGTTATTAATCGAAAACACTAATGTAGATAAAACCACCTCACGATGCATAATATCCGTACTTATTTGTATCCACATATGATAAATTCAAATAAGACATCCCAATGAACTAATTCACTATATTTCTATATGAATTACAATTAACCAGAATTTATTACCAAGTTCTCTTTCAGATTACATATGGCGTAAAGGAATATATCTATCCTAAACACGAATCACGAATTACATCTATGCGGAATTCACAAACATATGTCACTATGGTCAGTTCTAATCTCCTATGTTCATTCACAAGTTCATAAGAAATAACAGAATAATTGTTGATCAGACAATTATATAAATTAATCACACACATAGTAAATAACCTGGGAATAACCTCCATAAACTGGATTTAAAAATAATTAATCCTCCATTACATAATAAGATCCGTCCTAGGCTTAAATAAGTAATTAGTTCATAACGAATGAAATAAAATCCATGATCCACAGAGTACTAATCATAACGAATACAAAGATAATATGGATTGAGAAAGATAGGAATAGAAAACTCCTGTCGTTACTGTCTCCAATTTGCTCCGTGTTCATACGATCATACTCCGTTTTAATTCTCTTCTTCCTGTTCAGATCCACAAAATAATGCTCAATCCGGTGGCTAGGTATTTTTAATATATTATCTATATATATATATACTGATTATCCTCCCTTTTCAGACCCTCTGTCCGTCCGGTTTTAAGTCCCTCGTTGCACCTAGAGTCCTACTCGACAAAGGTGACAGACGTCTTGATTGCGCGCCTCCCCGCCCCAGCGGGGAGTTCTTTAGATAATCTCCCACCTCGGCGGGTGAATCCACTGGCCAGCCCCTACGCTTTTCATTTGTTGCCTAGCTACTGACCCATATGCTCACTAAGCTCCCACGTGCTCGCCAAGATCCCACTACTTGCATGGATATTAAGTAAGCTGCTTGGGCTATATGCTAGTAAGTAGACCCATCATGTGTTCTTCTCATCCTGCTTAATAATTTCGTGAGTGGCTCATTGCTGATTTCGTGGGTTACCTGGCATGTGCATGGATTTTACCAACCCGTGGCCCAATAGGATTTATTCTAGCCGTGGCCCACACATGTGAGTTCTCTTTGATAGACCACAATTCATGACTTAATATGAAAAGGAGACTCCAGCTGCTTGTGCCTCTCTAGGTTAAGTCCATACTAATTAAATCCATACTAATTAAATAATATCTATATATGTTGCCGCCTACTATACTATATATTATATAGAATCTTAAGCTAATAACCTAATTTAATATATATAAGCTAATGGACTCCTCTCCAATATATCCTATTCAAAGTAGTCCAGCTGCTTGCGTGGCTTCCCCTTTAATATCAGGACTTGTCCTCTTTTAATATATCCAAATTGCAGCCCATCTCCACTTACATGCCAATCCCAGTCCAAGTCCAATTCGGCATAAGAGAATAAGCAGCTGCTGGCCTTGTCTTCTTGTTGCACCGTCCTTTATATATAACAATTCTCGTGGCCCACTTGCTTTATATCCCAATTGTTGCACAATCCGTAATGGAAAAGGAGAACAGCCGAGTCCAAGCAGGAAAGGAAAAACAGTTGACCCATTCTTATATTAGGTCCAAGTCCCTAATCATATTATTCAACTAGCAGCCTAGTTAAACCCACTTGATGCACCCGTGTCAGAAAAAGAAATTAGCAACTGGCTTCCTCTCCTTGTAACAGGTCAAGTCTCCCCTTACATAATATATATGCGGCCCATGTAACATTACAATTGATAGTCCACAATCTGAAAAAGAAGATGCCAGCCATCCGTACATGCTTTAAGCCCAAAACTCATGGCCCACCATGCATCTCCACTTCTTGCTAGTCACAATCCCAATAAGAAAAGGGAGAACATGCTTCTAGGAAATGTATATAAAATAAACTATATTTTATTATCCCCACTTTAGCTTTCCAAATAATAGCCCGAAGTCCTTCTCGCAAGTAGAAAACCAGTCTTTCATATTGCTGCCTCCCCGCCCCAGCGGGGAGTTTACTTATGACAGCCCCGCCCAAGCGGGGATGGGTACTGCCCAGCCTGCATGGTTCACGCCCCAGCGGGTCATTTGGTCTTTCGGGCCTCGCCCCAGCGGGGGTTCACCTCAAGTAATGCTGGAAATTCATTTTTTAAGCTCATTTTCATCCCGTTCTTTTCCTGCACACAATAATATAAATTCGAGGTACAATGATAGCAAAAGTACTTAAAAACCTTAAGACTCAAGCTATTAAGAATACCGATTCGTGGGTATTAAACCCACTCATCAGATACAAATGACATGGTATGTCGTATATGATATTGAAGGCATGTATTAAGTTAAGGTTACAGACCTTGGAGATTATGTTGTAATAAGTTATTGTAAAAACAATTTATGTTTATATCTTCCGCAATAGTTATAGAAATGATGTATCGTAACGTACCAGGTTCGAGGTTCTGGGGACCCGAATTTGGGGGCGCTACAGCAAGTTCCTAACTCTTCTCTTTATTGAACATTCATCTAGCTTGCGATATTATTGTCGTACAGGTAAGCTTTTGAGATTGAAATCCAGATATTATGAATCATATACTTCATGGATAAGATAAAAGTCGATTTATATTCTTCGAACTTTAAATCTTGAGATTGAACTTATAATTGTTGTGATCTATGCCATTTGATTCGGCTAGACTTATATTGTTGAAAAGCGACCCAAACCAATTGATTGGTGCGGGATCATGTGTTTGACTAAGATGAACAACCTTCTTTGAAGGGAAAAAATATTTGTCGGGAGACCGACATGCGCACAATTTAGTACGATTGAACTATATGCATACCGTAGGGTACTTTAGGCTGATCACCTGTTGTACTTGTGTTTATTAGATTTTCAGTATATTACTGTTAAATTCTAGTAGAAGTTCATAGTCCTTAGTGACTGCTCAGTATTCAGTTATCTTGAAACCTTGAATTGATTTAGTATTGAATCTTATTGATATCTTTCTGTCCTTAGCGACTATTATTGAGAACTGTTGATATTTCTTGTTATCCTTGAAACTATCACATCCTGTTATACTCTTTTGAGATTCGAGAACTATATTACTCACCCTTATTGTATATTACTTGCTGAACAGTTTTTGCTCATTCTTGCTTTCCCTAAAATATTTCAGTTAAGGCAGAGCAGGGGGAACCTTCAAGCGTCGATAAGGGCAAGGGCAAGGCTACCAACTAGCTTGTCTCTTTTATGTTACAAATATTTTAATGTTATATTAAGATGATGTAGTAAGACTGAATTTGACTATGTTTAAGCTTAAGTTAGATTATGTAATAAGTCGTTAATTGATATTATTATGTAATCTATTAAGTACTGCAGGTTGCGAGACTTGGGAGAATAATTATAATAAATCATTGTAAATTATTCTAGATTAGATATTCCGCTGTGAATGTGTGATTTTAGTTATTATTGTATTACCATGAGCACGTGACAGAACCGAATTCGAGTGACCAAGTGGCGGTCCAATTTTGGGGGCGTCACAGCCAGTACAGTTTTCAATCACAACTGGCCCCCGACAGATATC
Source organism: Panax stipuleanatus (assembly GCA_020205555.1). Taxonomy (NCBI): domain Eukaryota; kingdom Viridiplantae; phylum Streptophyta; class Magnoliopsida; order Apiales; family Araliaceae; genus Panax; species Panax stipuleanatus. Next base: position 34,001,792 of record CM035115.1, read on the forward strand.
AAATAACCAAAATCAAGAAAAAGAACACTGAATAATTCAGAGAATATGCCCAGCAATGGAGACGGGTTGCAACACAAGTTACCCCAGCCATGACTGAATCTGAAATAGTCATGACCTTCATTGATATCCAAGAAGCGCCTTATTATGAGAGGGTCCTAGCGGGAATAAGAAAACCATTATTTGAAATGATCAAGCATGTCGATATGGCAGAAATGGGACTCAAATCCGGGAAGATAAAAGATCTAACCTCTCTCAAAGCTGTCGCCGAACATATCCAATCCAGAAATTACGAGAGTAATCCCAGGAGGGTACATAAAAACAAAGACGAAGAAGTCTCCTTAGTCTTACAAGGATAAAATTCAAGGGGCGAATCAAAGCACATGCCTGTTCAAAGGAGGAACTATACCCCTTTCCAAGCTTCAGCACAGCCTGCAAACCCTCAATTCTAGAAAAACTTGGAAGTCAGGCGTCGAAGAAATTTCACCCCACTAGGGGATTCCCTCGAGAATGTGTTCAAACTTCTGACAGCTCAGAAGAAGATTGTTCAACTTCTTCCACCAACCAACACTAACGGAAGGAACTTCGACCCTAACAACAAACGTGCTTATCATTCTGGATCTCCAGGCCATGACACCCAAGACTATTGGTCTCTCAAGCACAAAATTCAAGACTTGATTGACAGCGGGGAAATTGTGGTAACAAAGCCTGACCAACCCCATGTTCAAGACAATCCTTTTCCACAACACAAAGAGGAAAATGTCAACACGATCAGTATCTCAAATGGAGATGGATCTAAGTACCTTCGCTACGTTGGGGAACCAAGTCCATCCAATCTCAGCAGCCTAGAGAGTTGGGAAACTTTTGGGAAGCGATTCCTGATGGAGCAAGATATCAACTCTCTCAAGGAACAAATCGAGCAGTTGGCTGAACTGGTCGTCTACCAGCATCAACTCACCAAGAAGATGCTGAAGCAAATTTATCAATCCATTGGAAGTCATTCTCCTCCGGCGAAAGTCAATTTCATCCCCAATAGGGATCATTGCTAATTGCACGAACAACCAATGGTCAAAAATGAGAATACCCGAGAAGGTAGAAAATTCTTGTTTCAAAGGAGCTTCACCAATCTGAATCAGTCAATGGAAGCAATCCTCCAAATGATGATCAGCGAGGGGATGGTTGCAGATCTATTACCCCCATTAAACCCTCAATCCAGAAAATTCAAACCTGACCAAATATGTCGGTACCATTCCAACTCTCCCGGCCATGATACAGAAGAATGCTGGGCACATCGTAATGTAATTCAAGACTTGATTGAGAAAGGTGACCTAATCAGAGGACATCAAATCGTTGACATTTCACAAAAAAATAGCCTTTGGATCCTAAATGCATGGTACCAGGACACAATGGTTGTCGTATCCTACGATAAGGAATCAATCCTCACACCCCTGGTACTGACAGGTAAAGGGGTCCAAGAAGTCTAAAATCCTATGAAGGTGGCTGCACCTCAGCCTCTAACCTTGTCCTTCAGACCTCATTATCCAATCATCAGTCTGAAGAAGGTCCCATGGAACTATGGGGACATTGAAAGCTCTACTTAAAACAACATTTCCATGCTGTCAAAGGATAATCCATTGTACCTGCCTCAGCGGGTGATTAAACTAGTTACTAAAGAAAAAGAAAAGGTGGTTGAAGAAAAGATTAGAGAGTTCCTCAACAAAATGGGACACAATGAATTTAAGATAGTGCAAAGCTTGAAAGATGCACCCAAGCAAGTGTCTATCCTTGACCTGGTCTTATCATCAGGAGACCATCGTAATATTCTAGTGAAGCTACTAGAAGAAGCCCATCTGCTACACACGGTAGACATAGAGAAATTTTGTCATGTGATAGAACACATCTTCAACATCAATGTGATTTCCTCCTTCACAGACGATGATATCCCTGTAGAGGGAAGGGGCCACCACAAGTCCCTGTATATAGCTTTAATGTCCTCCGGATATGTGATCGATGGTGTACTTATCAATGGAGGATCATCCCTCAACATCTGTCCATACGATACTTTAGAAAGGTTGAAGATCAATCCAAACCGGATCAAAACCAATCATATGGTTATCCGGGCTTTCGGTGGATCTCGCCGCCAGGCTATGGGGGAAATCGAGCTTCCTCTAGAAATTGGTCCACACACCTTCTACGTATCCTTCTAGGTGCTCAACATCGCCACTAGATACAATTTGCTGTTGGGCAGACCATGGATCCATATGGCAGGGGTAGTGCCATCCACCCTCCATCAGCAACTCAAGTATATCATTAACGACAGCCTCATCACCATCAATGCCGAACAAGAATACCCTACCTACATACATGGGGACATGGCGATGATTAGCCTGGACGTGGGGATTGAGCCTGCAAGTTTTCAAGCTTTCGAGGTGAGAGATACTCAATATCTACCAATCGGGGCACCATCCCTAAAACCTAAAGTGTTCACTGAAGTAATGACCGTAGGCCAAAAAATGGTATCTTCGGATTTCCAACCAAGAGAAGGGTTGGGAAAAGATAAGCAGGGTATCAAGATGCCAGTCTAAATCCCAAGTCAGATGGGAAGAGCAGGATTGGGATATTCATCCGGGTCAAGTCACCGGAATCCACACAAACATCCCAAGGCTCATGCCTCTACGATTCTACTCCCACACCTTACAAATGTCGGATGGGTGAAACCTAAGAGGAAAGTCCCAACTGCGGTATCAGCCATACTATTTCCTCCAATCATACCTGTCCATGAAAAAAAAGCCCTCAAGCCTGAGGCAAACAACGAAAAAGGAAAATAAAAGATCCTGTACAAAGGACGAGACCCATTCGCTAATATGAGAGTCATTCTCAACTATGAGGGTATGAATGATAAACTCCTCGATAGTGACGATGACTATATCCAAATTCTTCACATCAAGAAGAGGAACAATCTATAGAAAAGCCTTAGCCTTATTCTCAAGGATGTCTCAGTCATCATCCAGGACGAGGTGGACGGGCATAATTTCTTGATTCTCCTAATTCATGAGAATCTGACACTGGACAACTGGAACAGTGTCCCTTGCCTAAGTCAAAAAGGGTAAAGGGGCAGAGAGTACATCTGCCCTTAATTATACTTTCATTTACTTCTTACTTTTGATTGCACAGCTGGAGCAGTAACTTTTGTCATGCTTTGCAAATGCCATGTGTATTTAAGCGGTTGCATATATTAATGAAAGCATTTTTGTTTTCAGGACCCAAGCATTGGATGTGTGTGTCTCTACTGATGAGATGCCAACCTGTCAAGATGACTCCGACTTAGATGTAGAATTGAACTTCAACTGGACAGATATTGATCAAGAGGAGGAAGATGACTATGAGGTGCTATAGGAGATCAAGGAATGGGTCAAAGACAAACCCAAACCAAACCTCGACCAAACCCTCACCAACAACATAGGAACCTCCGAAAACATCAAAGAAATCCAAATAGGTTCAGACCTCACCCCAAATCAAAAAGCCAACCTGATCGAACTCCTAACACAGTACCAGGATGTGTTTCCATGGTCACATAAAGACATGATCGGTCTATCCACAGACATTGTCATCCATCGAATGCCCATCAAAGAAGGGTTCAAACCAGTCAAATAAAAACTCAGGCGATTAAAACCTGAGTGGAGTCTTAAAGTCAAAGAAGAAGTCGTTAAGCAATTCAAAGTCGGGATCATTACGGTATCAACCTACCCTGAATGGCTATCAAACATAGTCCCCATACCTAAACCGGGAGGGAAGGTACGAGTATGCATGGATTACCTGGATTTGAACAAAGCCTGCCTCAAGGACAACTTCCCAGTACCTTTCATCCACATTCTAATTGACAATACTGCTAGTGTGGAATGTATTCCTTCGTGGATTGCTTTGCTGGTTACCATCAAATTATGGTTGCTGAGGAAGACTGGGAGAAAACAGCCTTTATCACTCCCTGGGGAACGTTCTGCTACCGACGACTACTCTTCGGCCTCATCAATGCCGGAGTAACATATCAGCGAGCCATGATGGCCCTCTTTCATGATATGATGCACAAAGAAATAGAAGTCTATGTTGACGACATCATCATCAAATCCCGGAGAGGATGATCACATAGACCATCTCAGGAAGTAGTTCAACAGGTTATGCAAGTACAACCTCAAGCTAAATCCCGCCAAATGTGCTTTTGGCGTCAAAGCAGGCAAACTGTTAGGATTCCTGGTGAGCAATCGGGGCATTGAACTCGACCCCGCCAAAATCAAAGCCATTACTGAAATGCCCATACCTCGTATAGAGATGGAGATATGTGGATTCCTGGGAAGAATCAACTTCATAAACAGATTCATTTCCCAGCTCACAGCAACCTATGAGCTCATCTTCAAGCTGTTAAGGAAGAATTCCTCCACCATGTGGAATGAGGATTATCAACAAGCCTTCCTTGCCATCAAGAAACAACTGACTGAAGCTTCTGTTATGATACCCCCAAGGGAGGGAGTCCCTTTTTTCATGTACTTGTCCATGAATGCCAATGCAATGGGCTGCATGTTAGGATAAAAGGATGATAGTAGCAAGGAAAGAGTCATCTACTACATCAGTAAAAGATTCAGCAGTGGGGAACAAAAATACACCCTGATCGAAAAGATATGATGTGCATTAGCATGGGCCGCCATGAGGTTGCAACACTATTTTCATGGGCACACAACCTACCTCATATTCCGTATGGATCCACTCAATTATGTATTTAACAAACCAATGCTGAATTGCTGACTGTCCAAATGGCAGTTGATCCTACAATAATTTGACATTGTCTACGTGACTCAGAAGTCAATCAAGGGTCAAGGCATTGCTGATCAATTAGCAGAAGAACCTTCAGGAGGGTTCGAGCCCTGGAGACATATTTCTCGGATAATGGGATCATGACAATTAACCAACTCCAGTCTGAGAATACTGTCCAACCATGGAAAATGTATTTCGACGGAGCGGTAAACATGAAAGATGCCGGAGCTGGGGCAGTCCTCATCTTTGGTACAGCTGATTAATATCCTGTGGCTACCAAACTTCAATTTGGCAACACCAACAACACGGCCGAGTATGAAGGCTATATCATGTGGTTGAAACTAGCCCAATCCATGTCTATCAAACACCTACTCGTCTTCGGAGATTCCGAGCTGGTCATCAGACAAACTACCGGCACGTATCTCACCAAAGAACTGCATTTGCTTCCCTACCATCGGCAAGTCCTCAAAATATCTCAGGAATTTAAAGCATTAACCTTTGTTCACATTCCTCGGGGTCAGAATGACTTTGCTGATGCACTAGCAATGTTGGCTTCATTAATCCGCATGTCCGATAAGAGTGGATTTCTCAACATTCAGTTCACGATTCAAAAAGCCCCGACATATGGGAATTATATGGGAGAAGTATCAGATGAAATACCTCATGTCAAGCAACCTTTGTTTCAAGACATCAAGGAATATCTCCATGATGGATCCACACCCGCTGGTGCAAGCCAATCAGAGAGAAAATAGATTTTTAGAATGGCGATGAAGTTCTATCTGAACGGAGATGCACTCTACAAAAGGGATACTGGAATAAGCCTGTTAAGATGCCTCGACAATGAGTAAGCCCAAAGACTAATGGATGAAGTCCATGGCTGAATCTGTGGTCCACATATGAGAGGCCATCTGTTGGCCAAGAAGATAATCAGAACAGGACATTACTGGATCTAGCTCAAAACTGATTGTGATGATCACATCAAGAAATGCTTTTAATGCCAAATACATGGAAATGCCATTCACGCTCCTCCAAATGAGCTGCATAACATGATTTCACCATGGCCTTTCTCTATGTGGGGAATGGACGTAATAGGTCCAGTGGAACCCAAAGCCAACAATGGTCATTAATTCATCTTCACTATGATCGATTACTTCACCAAATGGGTCAAAGCAGCCTCATTTCCTAAAGTCATAAAAGAGATCATCATCAGTTTCATCAGAAATAATGTCGTCTGTTGATATGGACAACCGGAGATGATCGTATCAGACAACGCCAAAAACCTGAACAATCAAATAATGGTGGATCTGTGCAGTAAGTTCCACATCAAGCATCTCAATTCCGTCATCTATCTGCCCAAGATGAGCGGTGCTGTTGAAGCGGTAAACAAAAACATCAAAAAAATCATGCAAAAAATGTCCGCCAATCACAAGGACTGGCCTGACGTGCTGCCTCTAACTCTATTAGAATACAGGACGTCAATACGCACCTCTACTAGGGCTACCCCCTACTCGTTGGTCTATGGCAAGGAAGTAGTCCTTCCCATAGAAGTAGAGATGGAATCTTTACGAGTGTTGATCGACGCTCAAATAGATGAAGATCAATGGTTGCAAGACCGATATCATCAGTCAACATGTTGGCCAGATTTGACTTTTGCTTAAATGAACGGGAGAAGGCAGAGATATAAGGGCTTCTTGCCCCATTTTGTCGAGCATCTCCATTAGGGAGCTCACATTAGTCCTAGCCCTAGTTTTCCTCTTCCTTTTCCTTTTCATTTTGTATAGATTAGGAGTAGATTAAGGTAAGCTTAGGGTTCATTAGTTAGTGTTGTTTCTAGGGTTTGATTAGTTAAAGAAGATTGAAGCAAGGATTGACATTAAAGATCCAACACTTGGAGAAGATACAAGATTTGCATTTCTCTATCTCTTACTCCCCTTGTATTCAATTTGTATTCGGATGATGTTTATCAACCTTGTGGATAATATATTTGGGTTGTCTATGCCTTAAATCTATTTTGAGGTTTCAATGGAACCTTTTGAGTAGTCAATGTTGATTTCCTTTCTATGTTGGTCTTATTTGATTGCTATATGCTTATCTATTGCGATGTATGCTTTAATTGCTTAATTGTGTTGCAACCAATTACTATGATAACCTATGTGGGATTGTAAGACAGAATATAGGTTTAGATCCAATCGCAGTAGCTGGCGATTATACGTTCACATGGCGTTGGACGGATGATTTGTGCTTAGGATAGACATATACCGAAGCGCCGCTCGTAGTCAATAGAGGACTTGACCTTAAACCATAATTATTTTTAAATCACGTAAACATATAGTGGTTTAGGTAATGTGGGCTTTCACATGCATCTATCACCTGTGGATTACACGTGATATGGTTTAGGTGTATCGAAAGATGGCCTACTCCCACTTTCATGTTCTCGGCTAATAACTATAATCTGTCTTGAGCAGAGCAGCAACCTATCTTGTTCTGATCAGCTCCACGATTTTGGCGGTTTGTTGTACCAATTCTTGTCCCAACAACTGACGTTCACCGACTTCATCCCAACACAAAGGAGTTCTGCATTTTCTGTCGTATAACGCTTCGTAAGGCGGCATACCGATACTCACGTGATAACTATTGTTGTAGGCGAACTCCACCAATGGTAGATGATCATCCCAGCTTCCATTGAAGTCCATCATATAAGCTCTCAGCATATCCTCAAGCATCTGAATCGTTCTTTCGCTTTGGCCATCAGTCTGAGGATGGTAAGCTGTACTCATTCGTAATTGCGTTCCCAGACACTCTTGCAAACGCTTCCAAAAATTTGACGTAAATCGCGGATCTCTGTCGGACACAATCGACACCGAAATATCGTGTCGAGAAATAATTTCTTTAACGTACAGCTTCGCCAATTGCTCTAAGTTGTACTTAATTCTGATTGGTAGAAAATGGGCTGACTTCGTCAGTCGATCCACAATCACCCAAATTACGTTAAATCCTTTCTGAGTCGCTGGAAGACCAACCACGAAATCCATCGTGATATGCTCCCACTTCCATTCTAGAATTTCTAACAGTTGCAGCAATCCGCTAGGTCTCTAGTGTTCTACCTTGACTTGTTGACAGGTTAAACACTTTGCAACGCAATCAGCAACGTCTTTCTTCATATTCGGCCACCAGAAATGATGTCTGAGATCCTGGTACATCTTCATACTCCCGGGATGAATAGAATATCTAGAACTATGAGCTTCGCTCAGAATCTCTTCCTTGACCTTTGGTACTAGCGGTACCCAGATTCTACCTTCAAACCATAATAGTCCTTCATTATCGATCTTAAACTTGAACTCTTCGCCATTGGTTATCCTCTTCCGTATCTTTTCCCATTCTTCATCGTGAAGTTGTGCTTCTTCCACTTTGTCTACTGGAGTAGAACCAGTAGTTACTTGAAATAACATCTCATCCGATTCCTTCGGAAACTTCACTTCTAACTCCAATCTAGCCATCTGCTCTATCAACTGATCTTGATCAGTTAACACGTTCAGCTTCTCCCGACCATTTATGCTCAAAGCGTCGACGACGACGTTCGCTTTACCCGGATGATAAAGTATCTCGCAATCGTAGTCCTTGATCAGTTCCAACCATCTTCTTTGGCGCATGTTAAAATCCTTCTGGGTAAATATATACTTCAGACTCTTGTGATCTATGTATATTTCAAACTTTTCTCCATATAAGTAGTGTCTCCAAATCTTTCGAGCAAACACTACTGCTGCCAATTCTAAATCATGAGTTGGATACCCTTTCACGTAATCCTTCAGCTGACGTGACGCATAGGCAATGACTTTGCCATTCTGCATCAACACACAGCCTAATTCTTTATGTGAGGCATCGCTATATACTATGAAATTCCCAACACTACCCAGTAAAGACAATACAGGTGCAGTACTCAACCTCTTCTTCAGCTCCTGAAAACTTTCCTCACACTTTTCTGTTCAAATTTTTTTACCATTTTACGAGTCAAATTCGTCAACGGAGTGGCGATCTTGGAAAAATCTTGGATAAATCTCCGGTAATAACCTGCCAATCCCAAGAAACTCCTAACTTCAGACAGCGTCTTCGGCTGATCCCAATTTATTACAGCTTTAACCTTCGACGGATCTACCGAAATACCATCCTTGTCGATTACGTGGCCAAGAAATGCACACGTTCCAACCAGAATTCGCACTTCAAGAATTTAGGATAAAGCTTCTCTCGTCTCAGCGATTCTAAGGTTAGTCGTAAATGTTCAGCGTGTTGCTCCTCGGTCTTGGAATAAACCAGAATGCCATCAATGAACACTACTACAAATTTATCTAGGAATGGTTTAAACACTCGATTCATTAAGTCCATAAATGCTGCTGAGGCATTCATGAGATCAAATGACATCACAAAGAACTCGTAATGACCATATCGAGTCCTAAAAGCCGTCTTCGGTATATCTTCTCTTCTTACCTTCAAATGATGATACCCGCTTCTCAAATTGATTTTTGAGAAGTACTTCGCACCCTTCAACTAATCAAACAAGTCATCGATCCTAGGTAAAGGATACCTATTCTTGATCGTAACTTTGTTCAACTCTCTATAATCAATGCAAAGACGCATCGATCCATCCTTCTTCTTCACAAATAATACAGGCGCTCCCCACGGCGAAACGCTCGGTCGAATATACTTCTTGTCCAATAATTCTTGTAGTTAAACCATCAGTTCCTTCATCTCAACTGGAGCCATTCGATATGAAGCCTTCAAAATTGGAGCAGTTCCTGGCGCTATGTCGATCACGAACTCTATCTCCCTATCTGGCTGAAGTTTTGGAAAATCTCTAGGAAAAATGTCCACAAACTCCTTAACTACCGATCTCTCCTCCACCTTCGGGCTTTCCTTACGTGTATCTACTATATAGGCTAGATATCCTACACAGCCTTGTGTCAGAAGTTTCTTGGCTTGCACAACTGTCAAATAACTCGCTTGTCTAGGTGATTTGCTACCATAGAACACTAACTTCGATGGAGTCGTAAGTTTTACCGACTTCTTCTGACAGTCGATTATCGCCCCATGGTTAAACAACCAATCCATACCCAGTATAACATCGAATTCTCCAAGTTTTATCAGAATCAAATCTACACTCAGCTACTGACCCTTAATGTCCAATCTACAATTCTTGTAAACACACCTAACAGGTATAACTTCCCTATTCACAATCTCTATGTTCAAGGGGTAAACTAACTCCTCTACAGGTAAGTCTAGGGTTTTAGCAAAATAATTAGATATGAATGAACAAGTAGCACCCGAATCAAATAATACATATGCATTTATACTATTGACCGAAATAATACCTGACACCACGTCTTTTGATTGCACAGCATCCTGCACCGTTATATTGAATGTCCATGCAGTGGGTCGAACAACTTGCATTGGTGCAGCGATAGTAACGGTATTGTCGCTTCCATTCCCTCCGCTCCTTGTTGACCCTGCCGTCAGCTTCTTAGGGTAATTGCGAGCCATGTGATCCTTGGATCCACATATGAAGCAAGCTCCGTTCTTTGGGTTTGGGCAATTAGGCACAATATGGCCTTCCTGGCCACAGTTGAAGCACACCCGCCTCCCCTTCATTCACACGCCAGTGTGATTCTTATCGCATGTAGCACATGCTTCAAACTTCTTCTTCTGCTGGCTTCCTTGCTGACTCCCAGCAAAGGTGTTGTCATTCCATTTCCTCTTCTGGTTCACAGCGCTGCTACCCCCAGCCTTGGTTTCCACCTCATTCTTCTTCTTCTTATCTTGGTTGAACTTCGTCACCGCTTCGCTTCCTCCCTTAGCAAGTATGGTCTTCTTTAGCATAGCTGCAAATGTGTTGAGCTGGAACATGGAAACCTTGCGGTAGATCCAGGGCTTCAGTCCTCGCTCAAACCTTCTCGCCTTCCTAGCGTCAGTGCTGACCTGGTAAGTAGCGAACCTAGCTAGTTCGTTAAACTTAGCGGCATACTCGGACACCGTCATCCCTCCCTGCTTAAGCTCTAGGAACTGGACCTCCATTTGGTCCTGCGAACTCACTAGGAAGTACATTTTGTAGAACATTTCCTTGAAACGTTCCCACGCTATGACTCCCTCTCCCTCTCGGGTCTTATTAGCCTGCCACCGAAAGCTAGCATCCGACTTCAACATGAAAGCCGTGAACGCTGTCTTCCCTACTCTGGCTACATCCAATACCTTCTCCATTTCCATCACCCACATCTGAGCCTCAATAAGGTTTGTTGATCCCTTGAATTCAGGCGGTCATACTGCCTTGAATTCCTTGAACGTCGTACCCTGTACTTGCGGCTGATTCGCAGGAGCTCCTGTCAATAGGTTCACCAACTACTGAACCGAGTTGGGATTCGTCCCATCGTTATTGTTGTTGTTAGTCGAACCCTCGGGGTTTTGACGTGTTGGTCTTCTTCTAGGAGGCATTTTCTGTTAAAAAAATATTATTATTAGACCTTTTATTCAACTTTTAAATATTCAAGTTCATACTTAGACGTTTTAAACAATTCAGTTCATATAGAACACATAGCACGTCAATAAACTTCTTTTATTTATTACTCGTAGTTAAAAAAAAGCAATTAGATAGCATTTATGCTATTTACATCATTCTTCTTGAACTAAAAAAGTTACAGAATTACATTATTAACTCATCCTGTTTTTATCTCAATTATGGGATTTACATTATTTAACACAAAAAAATAACACGTAATAAGTTCCTCAGCTCGATCGGCTCGTTGAGTAGCCCTCAAGCTTATCTCCTCAGCTCTGGCACGCTTCGTCTACTCCTCCTGGATGTCCTGCTTTAGCTTTGCTAGTTCAGCTCGTACCTCGTCTTGATCGTTCTCTACGTGTAATAAGTTTCACTGTGTATCTCCTAGGTCACTAGCCATATCCTCGATAATCTTGTCACGCTGCTGGATAGTTTCCTCGAGCTCTCCGACTCGTCCATTAAGCTCTACGTTACTGTCGTAGACTGCCTCGTACATCTCAGCACTAGTAGAGTGAGGTGGGAATTCCTCATCGGGATCCTCTTCCTCCTCTTCAGACTCGTCCTCATCCTCTTCTTCTGGAATAGGTGTCAGCTCACTCTCCCGCCAGCTACGGTGATCACTGGAGATGGCTCTCTCCTAACCAGCTGCTCCTAGACAACATGTATGTCACGGGGATCCTCCTCTCTAGGCACCTGAGGTACATCCTCTCTAGCCTGACTAGGTTCTCCAACATTCTTCATCCTGACAAAAGAATTTTAAAGTTCATTATTACGTGATATCGAGTCGTCTCTCTTCGAATAGAAAAATGTAAACACATAACACATAAAGTAGTTTATTATCTTTACCTATTACATCTATCTTTTTGATCTTACCATAAGGCTACTACCTAAGGTTTTTCCCCACCTAAAATTTTATAACCGACAACTTTGATACCAACCTGTGACACCCCCAAATTCGGGTACTTCGTTTCCACATGATTTGGTGTTCACTTTCTAACTATAACAATATCTACCTAATATAATATCAAAATAAATTACAACCTTTAAAACACAATCCCAGGGTTAAATCTAACCTTGACATAATAAATAAAGTGTGGAAATAAAGACATAACATAAAAGTCTTATTACAATCATTTCAAAATAATAAAACAAGTCTTCACTTGTTTTGCTTCCCCTTACCTTTACTCGTAGACGGAGCATCAACATTATCAACTTTAACTACAATTGTTATTTAATGTAAGAGTGAGCAAACAACAGCTCACTGGAGTTTAACAAAAATAAATACATGAGAGGATATCTTTAAAAGGAATTGAATAACTTAACTTATTTCAACAGTAAAGAATTGAATAATAATTCTCTACCAATATTACAATTCGAATATGGAATTTATCTGAGGGTCATAAGACCTTTGAACTCTTGTCCTAGGTTATAAACATTTCTATTTAAACCTTTAACAGTCAATAAGACTATGGACCTTAACTCGTACTTAGGGGGATCAGCCCTTCGTACCATGTATTGTGCACAAACAACTTAACGCTTTCGTGTAGTAACCTCCCCTAATAATTAGGGTTGTTCATCTCAGTATTTTGAATACAAGCCCGCACCAAAAAAAGTTTAGTTTGGATAAGCTTACAAGGGTAATTTAGAATTCACGTGCATCAACTAAGGATTAGTTGAATCGACTTTCAATAACTTAGAATAATTCGTAAGTGAAAGAACTACGAACAAACATATGCTTTAGAAGTAAATTTAAAGCATCTGAAAAGAATATACAGACTTTGTTTGAACAATAAGCCAAGCTTACTTTAATTACATCATGAACTTTTAATAATTACTTGTCCGATAAACGAACAATCTCAAACAATGAATAATTAAAATTAAATAAATAAATGAGTTTAGGATTTAGAAGACTTGCCTTAAGCGCAAGCTACTTAACACAATCACATACTTTAACACTTTCTACATACATACATATTTAATCACAATAACCTAAATTAGTTAACACGTAACTAATTCACATAAGTGGTTAACCCACATGGTTAACTCACTCTAACTAAATAAATAATAACAATCAACCATCACATAGTTAATTATATCACATAAACATGCTCACATAATTAAATTAATTATGTATTTAACTAAATTATAATTCAAATATTTAATCAAATTATAATTACTTAAATTATAATTACCTTTTAAATTATAAACAATTATAATTTACAATCAATTAAACTACATCAGTATTATAATTACACAAATTATAATTAATCATGCAATTATCAATTTATAATCCATAATTAAACCTGCATTTATTAAATGACAATTTCATAAATTATAATTTAAATTAACATCTAATTGATTAAAATAAATCAACTAATATTCATTATAATCTAACAAAATTATAATTTATATTAAACATTTACTCTTAATTATACTTATTCAAATTATAATTAAGTAATTCATATTAACTAAATTCCAATTAAACAATTAAAATTCAAAATTTAAGTACTACATTAATGTTTTCAAATCATCTTTTCTTTTTCAACCATGCAATTGTCACATTCATATTAACCACATGTTATAGCAATTGATTACATGCTCATCATCATAAACAATTTAACTTAAGCCATCAAGTAAGACTGCACAATTAAACTAAATTTTCTGCCTCTACACAGCCAGCGGCGCAGCCAGCAGCCTTGGTACCGGCACAGCTGCGCAGAGGTCGAATCTGGGAAAGGCAAGCGGCGCAGCTACGCTGCTTCTGGCTGTACTACCGGCGCAGCTGTGACGCCCCCAAATTCGGGTAACTAGAACCTCGGACCTGGTACGTTACGATACATCATTTCTATAACTATTGCGGAAGATATAAACATAAATTGTTTATACAATAACCTTTACACACAATTTCCAAGGTCTAAAATCATAACTTAATACCTGAATTCAATAACCTACGTGATATACAATGTCATTTGTATTCAATACTATTACCATTTTAACCGTATAATAATTCCATCCTGGAACTTGTCTTTGCCTTTGACTGTGTCTGAAGTTTCGTCTTTAATCTGAAATGTTTATCATGATATAGCAAGGGTGAGCAACAAGTTTGCCCAGCAAGTTTAAATACAAATGAAGATATATCATGATTGAAAAGAATAATAAGCTGACAAACTTTCAACAATATAATGATTGTGAAATAATATGAATCAATTTTCATAACTGAATGACCGAATCAATAATGATGATTGGCCAACAATGGACATGAACAAATTCAACTAAATAATATAGTAATGAAGGTGATCAGCCTTTCATACCTGATGAACATATATAACATGCACAAGGTGCGAATCAATAATCAGTATAGATGTGAATAATCAACAATAATTATTCACGACCATGCTTTGAAAATATAACTCAAGTTCGAGTTAAAGAATACTTGCCTGATTCGTTGATTACCACTAAGCAATCTAATTTAATCTCCTCATTGAAAAGACCTATCAGCTATAAGATTGATCTTTCAATTAGCATAACATACTTTATAAGTAAACTTTCAAATATTTAAACACATAGTCAAATATTAGATAACATTAACACTATACATACACAAGTCTAAACCTAGCACACATCGAGTCTTTAATAATATTCAATATAGTTTACTGAGTGGTTTCCCACAAATAATTAACAAATTAGTTTCTATCTAGTCTACATTATTTTCACAGTGAGTTAGATCGATTACTAATTCGTAGATCCCTTCCCCATATGAAGGAGTCGTTTAGCCCAGCTACTATACATCAACCATTAAAGGGTACGACTGTACTACCTTAGACTTAACATTATGTATCATATAACTTGTGAATTAACACTTAGTCTTTCATTTTATAAGTCCTTTATAATTAAGTAAGTCGAATTCCTAATCCAGCAACCTAGATTCAAACTGAACTATAATCCAGTAACCTGGATTCACACAATCCCACAATCCAGCAACCTGGATTCAAACTGACATCAAATCCAATAACCTGGATTATCCAAATAGACCAATCCAGCATACTGGATTGTCTAAACATCTCATCCAGCAAATTGATGGCCAATTCAGCAAACCAGATTGCAATCCAGCAAGCTGGATTCCTCTTTTTTAATCTTATCATCTTATTATTTTTCCACCCTTTGGTCAAACATATATACACATAATTCGTACAAAGTATTTTTCAAAAATCCATTTCTAGTTAATTCCTTAAGAAAATAACTACATCACGCTTAACTCCAAAAATTTCCAACTCTTGGTGGGATCTTATATATGTTATCATGAGCCTTCAGTTTAAATTTCGTGGCCATCGGAGTTATACAACTCCGGTTATAGCGATTTTTGTTGAAAAAACGTAAATATTGAAATGGTCATAACTTGCTCAATTTAACTCGGAATGATCTCATATTTGGACACAAGATAATTTATCCCATATATTTTCATATCCCAAAAGGATTGATTTTATTTCACAAGTTAAGTGGACGAAACAGTCCCTTAAATTTCCGGACAGCCTACTTTTTGTCATTTTTAGTTTTGGCGTCCTTTGCTAAAAATAGTCCACACAGAAATCTACATAGAATTTTTCAGTGATTCCACTTGGATCTATTAGAAGACTTCTAGATCTAAATCTACAAACTAACCACACTCAAAAATTCGAAATACACTAGGAGATCTGGTCGTTTGAATTTTATGTTGCGTTTTCTCAAACTCTGATTTTTCAGTTTTTATGATTTCTAAGAAATCTACATTGAATTTTTCAGTGATTCCACTTGGATTTGTTAGAAGACTTCTAGATCTAACTCTAGAAATTAAACACACTCAAAAATTCAAAATACACTAGGAGATATGGTCGTTTGAATTTCATGTTGCGTTTTCTCAAACTCTAATTTTTCAAATTTTGTGATTTCTAAGAAAACTTTCATAATCTTTTGATTAATCTAACATTAGCCATCATAAACCACCATAATACATACCAATATCTCATATACCCATGGATCTAACATGATCCATGATCTAACTCAACAAAAATCACCAATCACAACATTAGACCAACCAAAGCTAACAAAAATTGGATTTTCTAACTTTTGAAAAACTTATTTTCTCTTTTATGATTTAGACCCAATTTCTAACACTTGAATATGTTAAATCCATACTTGAATCTAAAGAATCATATAGATTAAAGAGTTTTAAACATCCAAAATTATATACCCCCTTTTCACATCAAAATAGTTAAAGAAAAGAAAATAAAGCTAGAATTTATCTTTATACATTGCTTCTCCTTCATCTTCTTCCTCCTAAGATTGATTAATAACTTGGGAGACCACAAGAACTCTCCCTCCTCGTCTCCTATAATGGCCGAACATCAGCCTTTTTCTTTCTCCCTATCTCACGCTTCTTTCTTTTCTTCTTTCCTTCTCTCTCTTTCTTTCCGTTTCTTTAGTTATTAGGAGATGAAATAATAAGACAAGGAAACTTGTTTAGTAAATATGAGAGGGCTATTTATATTGGGAAAGATATATGCATATATTATATGTATACATATATAAAATCTCCTAATATATCTTGGCATATCACACCAAATCTCTCCATATCTACCTAAATCTTTCCATATCATTTCATATCATTACAAAATCTATCCAAGATCTCTTCTTTCTCTTTCATAATCCTAACAAATCTTTTCATATCCTTACAAAATCTATCAAAGATCTCTTCTTTCTTTTTTCATAATCCTAACAAATCTTTTCATATCCTTACAAAATCTATCCAAGATCTTTTCTTTCTCTTTCATAATCCTAACAAATCTTTTCATATCTATCAAATATCTCACCATATCTATCCAATATCTTACCATATCTATCCAATATATTTTCATACCTATCCATAAGATTTAATCCTCATGCTCCATTTCTCCCTTGCTTAGTCGAATTGGGCCTCCTTTGGCCCAATCTTGGTTTTCTTTTTAATGCTCAATTAACTTAATTAAGGTCCACTAAGGCTTCTCTCCCATAGAACTAAGCTTGGGCTTTTATTTTAATTCATTTGGGCTTGCTAATAAAATAGTTGGGCTATGTAAATTAACATAGTCCACTAATTTTAATTATATCCCACCCTAATTATTTAATTAGGGTTTCTATTCACTCAATTTGTAAATCAAATTCTTACTCACGTACATTTAATTACTCAACCCAATTAGACTTGCTTAAATAAAATTAATAACTTGAGATAATAAAATAAATCCCTTAGAGTTAGTTAATATTTTAAATAATAACATCCTTCTTATTATAACCCTTAGGTTATTTAAATCTCATACCTAATATATATATTACGCTACATTAGTTTCTTTTATTTGCTTATTAGATAATAAACAAATATAAGCAAATCTAATATTATACATACACATACCAAATAATTTAATACTTTGAGAAATATACCACAAATCTCATATTATCTTTATTCTTATTCAAATAGTAAACCTTATAGGTTCTTCTTAAAAATTTTAAATCCTCCAAAATCCTTCACAAAAATATCAAATTCATACACTTATTTTCTGTCTAGGTCTATTATTTAACCTTAATTTAATCATTTAAGATTTTAATAACTTGACTAAATTCTCGGGTTGTCACATTCACCCCTTCTTCTCAGAATTTCATCCCCGAAATTTATCTTACACCTTACACCTTTCATACTCATCACCACATACTACCCAAAACATCACTCACCAGAGTTAAATTTTTCAAATCATGCTGAGGAGTCTTATAGACTAAGAACTTTCATTTTCGAAAAAGTTATACAGAAATTCATCCGCTAACCGTCATGACTTACGGACACAGAGGTAATTAGACCGTTATGCCTTGTACTTATTAAGTACTGCTGGTCTGAACATTTTTTCCCCGTTCCTCTTATCCGCCTTAGGTGCACAAAATTTTTCCAAATTTTGGGATGCTTACCTCAGTCTTATCAGATTCCGCACCAAAACCATTTGGTTCGGGAAAATTTTCAAAAAATGCTCAAAATTTTCATAAACGTTGGTCTAGCTGAATCAAATAGCTTAGACTTATACCAATAATTCAATTTCAATCGAAATATTTATGTATAGCCAAACCCCGTTGGAAATTAATTAATTTTTTTTTGAAAATAACGTCATGATACCGTACTGTATTTACAGCCCGTTTGAGGATTCCGTCATTGTGTGACTTTGTTATAACACATCATACAATAGTGGGACAACGATTTTTAGATCGAATTCAACACAAAGTATTCCTGTATTTACAACTTCATCAACTTTTTATCATCTCTGCACCAGGTTACATGATGCATCAATGATAAATAAAACATATTTTGATATTTCAAATCATTGTCGTCTAGCCGAAACAATTAGCATATACTATTCTTTAAACGGTTCAAAAATTATTGTAAATCAGTTTTATCATCTCAACAGGTAACGATGTGTTAGTGTCCCGAAGTCCACACATACACACTAGTCACCGGGATTTTGAGAATAAAAATTCATTTTTAAAAGGCATATAGTGCATATTTAGCTTGATGTCGAAAATTTTGAAGTCTAGCATAGCTAGAAGATTTAGAATACCTACGCTTCCACTAATTATCCATTACTTAATCAGTCTATCTATTCCTATTATCCTTAATACTCCATTCACACTTAATTATATCCAGTTCGTCAAACTTACCACAATCATATAAGTTTAAGAACTTGTCCTAGACAGACCATTGGCGTCCATTCGCTAAGGGGTTCAAAACATTTCATATAATTATGAGTCACGAACTTACCATAAGTATGAGTTTTAAGAACTTGCAACTAATCTTATATTCTCTAACTATACTCTACTTATCCGTTATATACATGAGAAAAGAATCACCTTCTCAACATGTTATATAGCAAACAGCGCGACACAAACATTTCAATGATTATTAGTACCAGAAGCTAAGTGGTCGTCGAACCAAACACAATCCCCTACCCATACAAAGAATTGGTCAACCCAGCCACTAATCAATATAGGAAGCTAAGCGGTTGTTACACCAAGGATAATTCCCCGCCCATACAAAGAATTGTTCAACTTAACCACTATATCGAGTAGGAAGCTAAGTGGTTCTAAAACCAAGTACAAATTCCCCGTCCATACAAGGAATTATACAACTCAGCTGCTGACATGAGTCCTCAATTGAAATCCCACTTAATTCTAGCTCCATACTTTCTCCATACGAATTTTATTCAATCCGTATTGCATCAACCCCAACCCTTTTTCTGAGTTGGCATTGTACCAATTTATAGTACAACAGGCTCACAATAATTTTGCCGCAAAATTTTCAATCACTTGATTGATACTCCTCCCTGCTATGATCTTATCAGATCACGGGGTG
Source organism: Panax stipuleanatus (assembly GCA_020205555.1). Taxonomy (NCBI): domain Eukaryota; kingdom Viridiplantae; phylum Streptophyta; class Magnoliopsida; order Apiales; family Araliaceae; genus Panax; species Panax stipuleanatus. The sequence goes on from CM035115.1 coordinate 34,021,534, forward strand.
ATCTCATCGTATTATATTACAATCCACTTCTATCTTATGATCGTTTTGTTTTACGATCTTCTATCCCTTTATACTTTTAGTGTTTTAGACTCTATCTATTCATTACTATTGTTCATCTTTATCATCAGAGTTAGGTGACTCTGGATCTTTATTACTTGTCAGGATTCTTCTTTGAATCTTATTGAGTTATTAATACCTTGCCCAAATTCATCGCTTAGAACTTAAACTCTATTTGAGTTTATTCCTATTCCTCATCCCTGCAGTTATAGCCTAAGGTACCCCTACCTAAGATTTATAACCTACAGCTCTGATACCAACTGTAGCGCCCCCAAATCCGGGTCACCAGAACCTCGAACCTGGTACGTTACGATACATCATTTCTATAACTATTGCGGAAGATATAAATATAAATTGTTTATACAATAACCTTTACATATAATTTCCAAGGTCTGAAACCTTAACTTAATACATGCATTCAATAACCTACGTGATATACAATGTCATTTGTATTCAATACTATTACAATTTTAACTGTATAATAATTCCATCTTGGAACTTGTCTTTGCCTTTAACTGTGTCCGAAGTTTCATCTTTAATCTGAAATGTTTATCATGATATAGCAAGGGTGAGCAACAAGTTTGCCCAGCAAGTTTAAATACAAATGAAGATATATCATGATTGAAAAGAATAATAAGCTGACAAACTTTCAATAATATAATGATTGTGAAATAATATGAATCAATTTTCATAACTGAATGACCGAATCAATAATGATGAATGGCCAACAATTGACATAAACAAATTCAACTTAATAATATGGTAATGAAGGTGATCAACCTTTCATACCTGATGAACATACATAACATGCATAAGGTGTGAATCAATAATCAGTATAGATATGAATAATAAACAATAATTATTCATGACCATGCTTTAAAAATATAACTCAAGTTCGAGTTAAAGAAAACTTGCCTGATTCGTTGATTACCACTAAGCAATCTAATTTAATCTCCTCATTGAAAAGACCTATTAGCTATAAGATTGATCTTTCAATTAGCATAATATACTTTATAAGTAAACTATCTAACATTTAAATACATAGTCAAATATTAGATAACCTTAACACTATACATACACAAGTCTAAACCTAGCACACATCAAGTCTATAATAATATTCAATATAGTATACTGAGTTGTTTCCCACAAATAATTAACAAATTAGTTTCTGTCTAGTCTACACTATTTTCACAGTGAGTTAGATCGATTACTAATTCGTAGATCCCTTCCCCATATGAAGGAGTCGTTTAACCCAGCTACTATACATCAACCATTAAAGGGTACGACTGTTGTGACGCCCCCAAATCCGGGATCACCACTTGGTCACTCGAATTCGGTTTATCACGTGGTCATGGTAATACATCACAATAATAATAACTAAATATCACACAATCACAGCGAAAAATCTAATCTAGAATAATTTACAATGATTTATTATAATTATTCTCCCAAGTCTCGCAACCTACAGTACTTAATAGATTACATAATAATATCAATTAACGACTTATTACATAATCTAACTTAAGCTTAAACATAATCAAATAAAGTCTTACTACATCATCTTAATACAACATTAAAATATTTAAAATATAAAAGAGACACGCTAGTTGGTAGCCTTGCCCTTGCCCTTATCAACGCCTGAAGGTTCGCCATGCTCTGTCTTAACTGAAATGTTTTAGGGAAAGAAAGAATGAGCACAAATTGCCCAGCAAGTAATTTACAATAAGGGTAAGTGATATAATTCTCAATTATCAAAAGGGTATAACAAGGTTTGATAGTTCAAGGATAACAAGAATATCAACAGTTTTCAATAACAGTCGCTAAGGATAGAATAATATCAATGTGATTCAATAATAAATCAATTCAAGATTTCAAGATAACTGAATACTGAGCAGTCACTAAGGACTATGAACTTCTATTAGAATTGACAGTAATAAATTGAAAATCCAACAAAAACTGGTACAATAGGTGATCAGCCTAAAGTACCATCGTTATGCATAACAATCAATCATACTCAAGTGTGCATGTCGGTTCTCCGATAATTATATATTCCCTTCAAAGAAGGTTGTTCTTCTCAGTCAAATACAAGATCCCTCACCAATCAAGTGGTTTGGGTCGCTTTTTAATAATATAGGTCTAGCCGAATCAAATGGCATAGACACTTTCACAATATTCAAGAACAATACTAAGTTCAACATGAATAATAGCTTTAATGAAATAAGAGTTCAAGTATGCTAATTCAATTCAAACGATTAAGTAGGAAACTAGTTCGCAATATACAAGGATAGAATACTTGCATCCAAAGAGATAAGGTTTATATACTTGCTTACAATATCTGTTGAATAAAGTAATGCAAGGGTTTAGGATACTTGCCTTTAGCGTAGTTTATCCACGTTAGGTAATCAACACTTTTGAATCCTATTTATAGTGTATTATAAGTATAGGATGTCCATTAGCTAACACATTTGTTATTTAAGCTTGATACGATTCAAGTATACATGTACGGTACAAAATTAGTTTATATGTTTATCACGAAATCAAATACCTAGTTACTCCATAAGCAATTTCACAATGCTCAAGATTAAGACCTTTTTATCCATGGACTTTCATTATATAAGTTAAACATTATCTTATTACTTAATCATCACATATATATACATATCAGTAGGGTGTAAACCATTTCTAGCAATGTAGGAATCATATAAGCTATCTGTCCAAAATCAGATTGTCAAACTACATGGCTTCTGTTTCCAGGCCGGCGCAGCTGCGCCCTGGTTAGGCCTAGGGACGGCGCAGCTGCGCAGTTCCCTGGCCAGACCAGGGTTGAGCCTTGCATCTTCTGATTCTGTCCATACTTTAGCGTACTTAACCAATTCACACTTAACATACAATCATGTTAGAGGACGTTTATAAGCATATGACCATCTCATGTTCATTTTTATATGTTACGGTTTTAGTCTAGGATTTACACAAAATTAAGGTCGAATAGGGTCATGTAATCACCACGCACACAATTAGATCATATGTTCACATCAAGAGATCACATACTTTGTACTATACATGTTTATAAGTGCCCACATCTTTCATTCATCACTAGCGTCGTTTATCACTTTAAAATATGCTTAAACTCATGCTTGGTTAACCTTTCATTGAATTTGACAAGCGAATACACATGTATGGTATACTAGTGATGGTATACGCACTATTTAAACATGTTACAAATATCCGGATATGAATCTCAATATAACATGTTAAGGTTCACCATCAAATCTCATATTTTCATTAGTAAGTCTTACTAATAAGTCCAACATGTTCATACTTCCTTACGAATCGTATAAACATAAGTTGATGGGTTATTCATGCATTTCTAAGTCATCTAAACATGCTCGTAAAAATCAGAATCTAGATTTCGATATAAAATGTCAAGATAAAAATTATACTTTCACTAGTAAAGTTCATTTAACGCGATCAACATACTCATGTTACCTTATGAAACATGTATACATCTATGAACATGTTTTTCATGCCTTCCTAGATCATAATAATATGCTTGCAAGGTCAGAATACCGTCGTAAGTCATATATGTTTAAAGTTTAATTATAAACCTTATGTTCACTTCGAAAGCTTTAACCGTTCGTTAATCATGCATGTAATCATAGAAGGACATGCTCATATTAGGTCTACATACCCCTCTATACAAGTTATTCATGCTAATATGCCTTGCCTAAGTCATAACATCCAAGCATGCTTAACAGATTGACAGAACTCAAAAAAAAACTGGAATAGGCTTCCTGCGCAGCTGCGCTGCGCCTGGGTATAAACTCGGCGCAACTGCGCTGCGCCTGGGTATAAACCCGGTGCAGCTGCACCATGTGCAGTTCGTGCCAGTGTTCTTCCTGCTTCGGTAGTTAACATCCCAAATCATAGAATTAGTTCACGAAAATAGTTCTAAGCATGTCACATTACATACTAACATATATAACAGCCCACATATCAACTAACAAACAATACTTGATCACAAAATCATGAATTTCATGCTAAATTCAATAATCAAAATCTGGACAGTAAACTTGAACGAAGAACAAGAATGATGGAATTATGCCTCTGCTAGATTTCAAATTAAACTTGTTGCTACCTCACTCCCTTCTCAACTGATATATATATAGATACTCACTCTCCACTTTCCTTGCAAGAAATTCTCAGCAAAAGAAATGTGAAGGAGAAGGGGCCATATAAATAGCAAAACCAAGAACCAGACAATGTATATGTCCAACAAATTGAACCAACGTATGCAAGGATTGTATGGAGGTTAAGGAGAGCTTGGTGAATGGTTGTTGAAGCTCATCATCAGAACCACTCCCTTGTCCATCATGATAGCTAATCTATGTTGCTGAGTTTAAGGAATATAGGAGAGTAGCTTCATAATGCATTCACGTGTGCAAAGATTGAGACTATTAATATGGGACAAGGCAAGGAAATTCTCAGCATTTTGGCAACATACTACACTTAAATCATTATACACATATGTATTAAATATTAGGCTATCTACACACACACACACACATATATATATATATATATATATTATACATGTGTCTTTAATTGAAATGTTACACTATAATTCACATAATGTAGTAAGTGTGACTTGTACACATATAATCTATGTACATTTTTACCATACTAGTATAATTTAATCGGATATAATCACATCACATTATCTCATGTATTATTAAATTATCTACCACATACTCATGATGTCTCACTTTTCACATTGTTACATAGGCTTTTCATGTAACTCTCATAATTTAATAACTTTACTATATAGTTTATGTACATAATATAATCATAGTATGCTTCATATAGTATATGGTTTCTATGTATAGTATAATCACATTGCACTATAGTTTATATATACATGCATGGTCACACTTAAGTGTCTCACTACACTATATAATATAGTTGTATTCCATATATTTTATATATTCAAGTATTGCACATTTGCACATATCAATTAATATAATCTTATTATATTAATAACTTACTTATTTATTATTCATAATGTCAAATAAATAAATTATTTATCTCATTGATTAATTAACAATAATATTAATTAATCTATTCCTCATTGATTATTAATTTCCATAATAATCGATTAACACTTATATGATTAATTATCACATTAACAACTATAAATCTCAGCACAGTTATAAACAAGTGGTTTATTATTATTATATTTCTTGCAATAATAATAATCACATATTATTAATTAATCACGGTTAATATTCCATAACCATTAATTAATATTCTACAATAGCAATTAACAATTAATATAGCTTAATTGTTTACTCAATAATTCATTCGTTAATTAATATAATCATTAATAATCCTCATCACTGTGCCACACAAGGCTCTCAACGAGTTTATCGTAAACTCCACATTTCTCAATTATTATAATTATTCAATTTTATATAATTGAGATAATTCATCTCATAACACAAAATTATTTATATTCAAATAAATTCTGATTTTCATTAATATATTTATTTAATAATATTAGGAAATTCTCGGGTATTACAAATGTACTACCTTAGACTTAACACTATGTATCATATAACTTATGAATTAACACTTAGTCTTTCATTTTATAAGTCCTTTATAACTAAGTAAGTCGAATTCTTAATCCAGCAACCTGGATTCAAACTGAACTATAATCCAGTAACCTGGATTCACACAATCCCACAATCCAGCAAGCTGGATCCCCTTTTTTTAATCTAATCATCTTATTATTTTTCCACCCTTTGGCCAAACATATATACACATAATTCATACACAAAAATAATTTTTTAGGAATTTTTCAATTTTTTTAAGTATTTTTCAAAAATCCATTTCTAGTTAATTCCTTAAGAAAATAACTATCTCACACTTAACTCCAAAAATTTCAAACTCTTGGCAGGATCTTATTTATGTTATCGTGAGCCTCCAGTTTTAAATTCGTGGCCATCGGAGTTATACAACTCCGGTTATAGCAATTTTCGTCGAAAAAATATAAATATTGAAATGGTCATAACTTGCTCAATTTAAGTCAGAATGAGCTCATTTTTGGACACAAGATATTTTATCCCATATATTTTCATGTCCTAAAAGGCCTGATTTTATTTCACAAGTTAAGTGGATGAAACAGTCCCTTAAATTTCTGGACAGCCTACTTTTTGTCATTTTTAGTTTTGGCGTCCTTTGCTAAAAACAGTCCACACGAAAATCTACATGGAATTTTGTAGTGATTCTACTTGTATCTGCTAGAATACTTCTAGCTCTAACTCTAGAGATTAACCACACTCAAAAATTCGAAATACACTAGGAGATATAGTCATTTGAATTTTATGTTGCGTTTTCTCAAAATCTAATTTTTCAGTTTTTGTGATTTCTAAGTAAACTTTCATAATCTTTTGATTAATCTAAAATTAGCCATCATAAACTACCATAATACATACCAATATCTCATATACCCATGGATCTAATATGATCCATGATATAACTCAACAAAAATCACCAATCACAAGATTAGACGAACTAAAGCTAACAAAAAATTGGATTTTCTAACTTAGGAAAAACTTATTTTCCCTTTTATGCTTTAGATCCAATTTCTAACACTTGAATATGTTAAATCCATACATGAATCTAAAGAAATCATATAGATTAAATAGTTTTAAACATCCAAAATCATAAACCCCCTTTTCACATCAAAATAGTTAAAGAAAAGAAAATAAAGCTAGAATTTATCTTTATACCTTGCTTCTCCTTCATCTTCCTTCTCCTAAGATTGATTAATAACTTGGGAGACCACAAGAACTCTCCCTCCTCCTCTCCTATAATGGCCGAACATCAACCTTTTTCTCTCTCCCTATCTCACGCTTCTTTCTTTTCTTCTTTCCTTCTCTCTCTTTCTTTCCCTTTCTTTAGTTACTAGGAGATGAAATAATAAGACAAGGAAACTTGTTTAATAAATATGAGAGGGCTATTTATATTGGGAAAGATATATGTATATATCATATGTATACATATATAAAATCTTCTAACATATCTTGACATATCACACCAAATCTCTCCATATCTTTTCATATCCTTACAAAATCTATCCAAGATCTCTTCTTTCTCTTTCATAATCCTAACAAATCTTTTCATATCCTTACAAAATCTATCCAAGATCTCTTCTTTCTCTTTCATAATCCTAACAAATCTTTTCATATATATCAAATATCTCACCATATCTATCCAATATCTTACCATATCTATCCAATATATTTTCATATCTATCCATTAGATTTAATCCCCATGCTCCATTTCTCCCTTGCTTAGCTGAATTGGGCCTCCTTTGGCCCAATCTTGGTTTTCTTTTTAATGCTCAATTAACTTAATTAAGGTCCACTAAGGTCTCTCTCCCATAGAACTAAGCTTGGGCTTTTATTTTAATTCCTTTGGGCTTGCTAATAAAATAGTTGGGTTATATAAATTAACATAGTCCACTAATTTTAATTATATCCCACCCTAATTATTTAATTAGGGTTTTTATTCACTCAATTTGTAAATCAAATTCTTACTCACGTACATTTAATTACTTAACCCAATTAGACTTGCTTTAATAAAATTAATAACTTGAGATAATAAAATAAATCCCTTAGAATTAGTTATTATTTTAAATACTAACATCCTTTCTTATTATAACCTTAGGTTATTTAAATCTCATACCTAATATATATATTACGCTACATTAGTTTCTTTTATTTGCTTATTAGATAATAAACAAATATAAACAAATCAAATATTATACATACACATACCAAATAATTTAATACTTTTAGAAATGTACCACAAATCTCATATTATCTTTATTCTTATTCAAATAGTAAACCTTATAGGTTCTTCTTAAAAATTTTAAATCCTCCAAAATCCTTCACAAAATGTCAAATCCCATACACTTATTTTCTGTTTAGGTCTATTATTTAACCTTAATTTAATCATTTAAGATTTTAATAACTTGTCTAAATTCTCGGGTTGTCACAGCAGCTGCACAGGAGCACGGACAGAGGCAGATAGCCACGACACTCTACTTCACCGATTAACCCATACAAGCCAACAAACGGAAATTACAAGCAACATAGTCATTGTAAATCATACATATGCAATAATACACATGCTATTTATACTACCAATCACTGAATTTGTCCAAATAATGAAAATCAAAAGTTTTAAAAACCCAATTTTAACATTTTTACAAAAACTCATATATTTTTCCAAAAATCATTCACTATAACTTCAATTCTCAACCAATTCAAGGTACCACACATGCAATCTCTTCGTAATTGAATATAACATCATAACCAATTCTAATTAGGCATAATAACACATATAAATTCCTAAATTTTACATTCTAAAACCAATCAATATACATACAATCATATGAACAAAACTTTTTTCGTGAAACTTGTTTTAATAGTAGTTTAATTCTTGAAAATCCTCTTATGTCATATAATTACCACAATCAACACATGGATACAATATATATATAAAATTCATGATTTTACAATTTCATGAAATTCACAGAACTTAAAATTTACAGAACTTAAAACAATGAAGAACAACTACTTAACGTTTAAAAAACTATGAGATAGTAATTACCTTTATGCTTAGTGATTGAAGAAGAATATGAAGATGATTTCTCTAGCCTTCTCAAGCTTTTCTCTTCCTTTTTCCTTCTTCTTTTTCCTCTCTAACACACTCTATAATTCTAACTTTCTCTGCTCTTTTCTCTCTTCTTTCTTTAGTTTAGATTAACTTAGCGTAAACTAAACTAACGTATAGTATAATACGTAGTAATAGATATAGGCTTAATTATATAATATGATTGACAAAATATATTAAGTATAATGTCAGTTACAAATTTCAAAAGTCACAATGCCTTGTTTGGCAAAACAAGATTATTTTCAAAAATAGATTATTAATGCTAAGGTATTGTTTGGTAAACAGTTTATTGAAAATAGCTTTTTGATAGTTAGGGTCTCATTTGGTAGAAATAGGTTTAAAACAATTACAAGGGCATTGTTTGGTTAAAATCATCTAAAATCCTTTTTCTTTTATTTTAACAAATCATTTAACACATATTTTAATGTCACCTTTTAATTAATTAAATAATAATCCTCTAATTTAATCAATTAAAATCTAACATCAATTAACCACATAAAAATTTGCCACAGAATGATAATTACTCGTTAATTTCAATTCATGTAACACTTCATCACAAAACTCATCTAATTTAATTCTCTCAATTAAATTAGAACTATACTATAAAATTAATGTACATTAATTAAATAAATATTAAACATTCATTTAATTAATATATAACATTTAATTAAATCACTCCATAAATCACATAATTTATTTGTTTAATTCAATAAATAAATCACATAAAATATTTATTTAACTCAATAAATATTTAAAATTAATTATAAAATCTCAATCGTTACAATCTTCCCTCCTTAAAAGGATTATAGCCCCAGAATCACACATAAAAAAAAATTCATTCTCGCATCTATTACATAAACAACCTGTATAATGAATATACTGAAATAAAATATATATCTATACTAGACATCGCTGGACAAAGGATTCATTAGTTAAATCCACGTTAGCGAATAACCCAGATCTTTCAATTTCCTTTAGATACAGATCTAAGGTCACATGGTCGCTAAATACTTATAAAACCTAGAAAGAAAACTAGATCTGCACAGATGTTAGCCATTCTAGCTTCAAGGTTCAAGTTTTACATCTTTTGAACCAGTTAAAAGCTAGATCTGGCCAGATCTAGTACAGATCTAGTCAACAAAGCTTAAATATTGCCTACTTATAAGAAATGAACGTTTAAAAAGTTAGATCTGACGAATATAAGTTACTAACTATATATATAGCACTTATATACGTATTAGAGTAACAAAGAAGGCAGATCTGGCGAAATCTTACAGTATTTTGCGATAATGGCTATCGAACGGCTTTTGACGCCTCAAAACTCATTTTCCACCAGTAAAATTTGATATGTTGTAGTATAGATGTATATGAGTGTTTACAAAGAAGTTTCGAAGAAATCGAAGTAAGATGCAAGCTCCGTTTAGCTTTCATAGCCTCTTTCTCTCTCTCCTAAGCGCTCTCTTTCTCTAATCTTCTGTTAGAAGCTAAAAGGGGGACGGAATATATATAGACACGACCTGCCGCAGCTCTAACTGTGGATGGGCTTGGTGGGACCGACCTAGTGGGCCCTACTATCTCGAATTACGTGCACCTCCGGAGTTTGACTGCTGTTGACTTATGTCTATCTTCAGGGTTATCTCTAAAGTTGATTTGATGTTTGTCTGGGCTGTTGCCGGGGGTCTGGTTTATAATTTCCCTCGGCTGTCTCCGGGTGTCTGATTTGATGTTTCTCGAGGCTGTCTCCGAGGGTCTGGTTTGATGTTTTCCTGGGGCTGTCTTGTTAGGTTTGTAAGAAATCATGGCGCAATCAAATTGAAAAAATTAGCAGAAGCATTGTAAAATCAGAGTTTAAAATTTTTTACAAACCAATTACCCGGATCATCCTTTATGCAAATTATTACTTTAAAACGATAAATAAGAAGTTATGAAATCATGCCCTTGTAGAATTAAGCTTTCACAGGTACGAGTTCAACTCTTTGTTCTTCGCGATCCCCTTGAATCTCCTGGATTGATTCCTTCCTTTGATCAACATTAGCCACCCAAGTGTTTGGCCTCTAGAGGTTATCCACCAAGGAAGAAAAATTGTTCAAGAAGGAGGGTGATTGGCTAAACCCTAGTTTTCTATTCTCTATAAAAAAGGAGTACTCTCTCCAACAATGAGAATCTCATCTACTAATATGTTGCATAAGACTCCTCTTATATAGATATTGGTTAACCCTTCTAATCTAATTAGATATAGGATTTTATTTAATTAATTAAACTCCTTTATTTAATTAGGCTTCCCAACACATTGGGAATAGTTAATTAAACTCTTTTAATTAATTTACCTCCAAATCTTATTAGGAATAAATGAGAGTACTAATATTAAATTAATTCCTAAACTCCTTTAGAAATTAAAATAATAATAATTGTAATAATATTAATAAGACTCTTCTTATTGATTCATATTTAATATTTTCAAAATATTAAATAATAAACATTAAGTTATTTAATTTATTCTATCACCATAGATTAAATTAATTACACTTAACATATTATTATGATTATGCAATTACTTTCTTAAATATTTATTCTTCCTATTATGGTGTGAGCCTTTAGGTTCTCTATATTAAACTAGTTGTGAATAAATCAATTAGAATAATTCTAATCTTATTTAAATAAATAAATTAAACTAATAATCTATTTAAATAAATAATATTTATTCTACAATAGGGATAAGCCTCCTTAGCGATTAACGACTTTCCAGATAATATAGATTTCAACATTAATCATAAAAGAACCCTTGAGTTAATAGTTACCATACGATTCAATCCCTCCATCATATAATTTCCCAATTAAATATAAGACATCGAATTATTGGCAAGTCATATTTTATTTAATTATATGTATTTTGATCAGAAAATGCACAACTCCAAATAATGCAAATTAGAAACTCCTTTCTAATTTTATTCCACCTTGGCAAAGGATTCTTGGGTTATCATTTATCGAATCACATAGGACATATCTCTTCTTTTACTAAAAGCGGTAGATTCTTTATTGATCATTCATTATCTCTATATATAACTTATTACACCCATGCATACCCTTTGATATACCCTAAGGGTCTTAAGGAATAAGTCAAAGTATAATTCATTATACACAAGATACTATGTTGATCTCAAGTCTGAGGATCACTTGTACTACTATAACATTAGGAATTCCTATTGATAGGCGAGTAAAACTCCATTAGGTATTCCTTAACGAGTCACGTTTAGTGTACTTATTCTCCAATAACCACCTACATATTTGCTTTAGTGTCTCCACACAAATGATTATGAGATCAATCATCCTCATCCAATGAGCAAGTAACATATGTACCAATCTATCTGGATTTACTAATCCCTTTTTTAGTAATCCATTGATTGAGAACTATTTTAGTTTTAAGCTATCTAAGAATTTTGATCTCATTAGCATGATCAACATCATGATTTTAAAAACATTGCTTAAAACTATGAGTTATTTATATATTATAAAAATAGCATCATGTAGATAATTATATGCCTTTAATAAATGAATACTTTTATTAATAAATAAATAAGATCATTTACAAAGTATATGCTTTATCATCATACATGATTGGCTTGTATGCATACTACTTTCAATCTCCCACTTGCACTAAAGGAAATCGCCATAGTATCTCATACCCATCTTCCCTAAGTGACGATCAAACTATTGTTGTGTTAAAGTTTTAGTAAATGGATCTTCAATGTTGTCTTAAGAGTCACGCTCCAAGGTGACGTCTCTTCTTTCAATGATCTCCCTGATCAAGTGAAATAGCCGCAACACGTGTTTGGATTTCTGATGAGACTTGGGTTCCTTAGCCTGTGCAACAGCTCCGGTGTTGTCACAGTACAAGGGGACTACTTCTCCAATGCTAGGAATCACACCAAGTTCTATCATGAACTTCTTCATCAAAACAGCCTCCTTTGCAGCTTCACTTGCAGCTATGTACTCTGTATATGTCACTGAATCAGCAATTGTTTGTTGCTTGGAACCCTTCCAACTCACTGCGCCTTCGTTCAAGGTAAAGACATACCCTAAAACGAATTTACTGTCATCTTCGTCCGTTTCAAAACTTTAGTCTATGAAGCCCTCGAGTTATAATTCAGACCCACCGTAGACAAGAAATATATCCTTAGTTCTTCGTAAGTACTTTAGGATATTTTTCACTGACTTCTAGTGTTCTTCTCCTGGATTCGACTGATATCTACTCGTTACACTAAGTGCATGAGGGACATCCAGTCTAGTACATATCATACCGTACATGATAGATCATATGGCTGAAGGATAAGGTTTCTTACTCATACGGTCTCTCTCCTAGGGTGTCTTTGGTGCATGTTTCTTGGAGAGATGTATTTCATGGCTCATCGGCATGAGACCTCTTTTGGTATCTTCCATGCTAAACCTCTTTAGGATCGAGTCAATGTAAGTTCCTTATGATAAGCCAAACATCCTTTTAGATCTATCTCTATAGATCTTTATCCCCAAAATATAGGATGATTCTCCCAAGTCCATCATAAAGAAGTATTTAGATAACCAGATTTTGATTGGTTGTAGCATAAGAATATGATTCCCTATCAGTAATATATCATCAACATATAATACAAAGAATAAAACAGCGCTCCCACTAACCTTCTTGTACATACATGGTTCATCCTCGTTTTTGATAAAATCAAACTCTTTGATTGTCTCATCAAAATAGATGTTCCATCTACGAGAAGATTGCTTTAATCCATAAATGGACCATTGCAGCTTACAGACTTGATTTGTTCTAACTTTTGAAACAAATCCCTCTAGTTGTGTCATATACACATCCTCCTCAAGTTTCCCATTGAGGAAGGCCGTTTTCACGTCCATCTGCCAGATCTCATAGTCGTAATAAGCTGCAATCGCAAGCGAAATTTGAATGGACTTGAGCATAGCTACTGGTGAGAATGTTTCATTATAGTCAACTCCTTGTCTTTATTTGAAACCTTTTGCAACAAGTCGGGCCTTATAGGTCTTTACCATGCCGTTCGCTCCAGTCTTTCTTTTAAAGACCCATTTACACCCAATAGGCTTAATGCCTTCAGGTGGTAAAACCAAAGTCCATACTTGGTTCTCTTCCATGGAGTCCATCTCGGATTTCATGACTTCTAGCCATTTTCCTGAGTCGTTATTACTCATAGCATGTTCATAATTCAATGGATCATCATCATTCATGATGCATACCTCATCGTCATCCTCTATGACGAATCCCTACCTTTCAGGTATCTTCGGTACTATTCTAAATTTATGAATAGGGTGTTGTACAGTAGGTTCCTCCACTTGGTCAGGTACCTAACTTTGATCCGTAGTAATTTGTGGTTCTTGAACTTCTTCAAGATATATCTTACTCCCACTGACCCCTTCATGGATAAACTCCTTTTCCAAGAAGGCAGCCTATTTCGTAACAAATACCTTTTAATTAGTTGGATGATTGAAATAATACCCTTGTGTTTCTTTAGGGTATCTCGCAAATATACACTTGTTGGATTTAGTCTGTTGCTTATCATTTTTTAACTTTTTGACATAAGATGGACAACCCCAAGTCTTAACATGCTTAAGATTTGGTTTAATCCCTTTCCATATCTTATATGGGGTCTTTGGGACGGATTTGGTAGGCACTTTGTTAAGTAGGTATGCAGCCGTTTCTAGGGCAAAACCCCAGAAGAAAATTGGATGATCGATAAAACTCATCATGGAACGAACCATGTTCAACAATGTTCAATTTCTCCTTTCAGATACTCCATTTAACTATGGTGTTCCTGGTGGAGTCCATTGTGAGATTATACGATTATCTTTGAGACAATTGAGAAACTCAGCGTTTAAGTATTCTCCACCTCGATTCGATCAAAGAATCTTAATACTTTTGCCAGTTTGTTTCTCTACTTCACTTCTGAACTCTTTGAACTTTTCAAATGATTCAGATTTATATTTCCTTAAATACACATATCCAAATCTTGAGTGATCATCAGTGAAAGTAATAAAATTAGAATACCCTCCCCATGCATTCGTTGTCATAGGTCCACAAACGACTATGTGAACCAACGCTAACAACTTTGTAACTCTTTCTCATTTTCCACTAAAAAGAGATTTAGTCATTTTACCTATGAGATAAGATTCACAAGTTGGATATGATTCATAACCATCTAGCTCTAAGAGCCCATCGTTATGTATCTTGGATAATTTTATTTGATTGATATGACCCAGTCTTAAGTGCCACAAATAGGTATAACTAACATCATCTCTTTTCCTTTCTTAGTTTATTCAATTTGAAATATATTTTCATGCAAGTCAAGTATGTAAAGTCCATTTCGCAAATTACCAACACCATATAAAACATTGTTTTTATAAATAGAACAACTGTTGTTCTTTATTATAATGTCATATCCATCCATATCTAATACGGAAACAGAAATAATATTTCTAATGATATTCAGAACAAAATAACAATTATTCAAATTAATGGACTTGCCCGTAGGCAGTAATAAACAATAAGTGCCTACAGCTAATGCAACAACCTTTGCTCCATTTCTCACTCGTAGGACGACCTCATCCTTGTTCAGCTTTCTACTTCTAACCAGTCCCTTCATAGTATTACATATTTAAGAACCACAGTCGGTATCCAGTACTGTGAAACCCCCAAATCTGGGTACTTCAATTCCACAGAATTTGGTGTTCACTATCCAATAATAACACATCTGTCTACCCATAATAAATGAAACTCATAATTAAAATAGAAATCCACCCCTTAAGGGGTTACAACATTTTAAACGAATCAATCCCAGGTCAACTAACCTTAATACATCAAGTGCAGAAACATAAATAAACAATTAAATCTTAAACATAATATCATAAGTATTATCAATAACATTCTCAAATAAATAAACAAGTCTTCGCCACTTGTTTGCTTTGCCCTTTCCCTTACTAGTGGATGGCTCGTCAGTTCTTTTAGTCTTAGCTGCAATATTATTATGCAAGAGTGAGCAACAATTGCCCACAAGTATAACAATACAATAATAATAACAAACGAGAATTCAATGAGTTCTGAATAATAGAAAACTCGGCTTTTGAATCAAGATTAGAAAACAAGAATCAAAAGTATATCTGAGGGTCACAAGACCAAGAACTATGTCCCAGGTTATCAAGTAATTCTACTTTAAACCTTTAACAGTCGTAAGATTATATGGACTTTACTTCTTGTATTTAGGGGGATCAACCCTTAGTACCATATATGTGCACAACATCTCAACGCTAATGCGTAAATTATCCCCTATAAAGGGTTGTTCATCTCAGTTTGACATCAGAGTCTGCACTAAAGGAAGTTTGGTTTGGATAATTCCCAATAACAGTTCTATAATTTAGAACGCTCATCCACTATGGACTAGTCGAATCAAGAAGGGTTTGTTAGTCATTATAGGTTCAATAATAAATTTGATACTTCAATTAAATAATCAATTTTAAATGTATACAATTGAATAAGCATTGTATAACTGAAGTGTTATTTTAAAAAGAATTAGAACATCTCATTTAGAATCATGAATTTGAATAAACAAGAGTAAGAACTTGCTTAACATAATAATAGGATTTAAAAACTTGCGTAACATAAAAGTAAGGTTTAGAACTTACGTAATTGTAATCAAGATGGGGTATAAAAACTCACCTTGTGCGTAAGCTATAATTTATAATTCACATTCACCAATTAATCCTACATACCATTTGTCGATGTTGGAAAATTTAAGAAATACCGTGGGTCGGTTTGTAACCCTATTTTTCCTCAAATAGATATTCCTAAGTTATCTCTACCCTTATTCTTTTATTGTAAAAAAGGTTTTGAAGAGTTTTTAGGAAATAGGCCAACATGTATCATATCAACAATTTGATTTAATAGAGTCGCCAGTTGGTAGTTTTGAAAATGGTTGTACCAACTCAATCAAATTTGATTTGAAAAGATATCCAATTGTTGGACACTGTCGAAACTTGATCTTTAAAATCAAAGTTTTGAGTTCGGGGGCTTGGTTAAGTGTGGGGAAGGTGTTAGGCACCCCACGACTCCCGTGTAAACACGGTACCCCAATCTTTTCAATATTTCCCTTAAAATTAGAATGCGTGAGTGAATGCTATTTGAAAATTGGGCCTTTTGATTGATTGAAAGCTTTGACAGGCTTCGTTGAGCCTATATACGAAGGGTTTAATTTGATTTGAAAATCAATCTTTGATTTGATTTGCAAAAAGCATAATTTAATTTGATTTGCAAAAGCTTTTGAATTGAATTGACAGTGATGTTTTGAAAGCTGGTTTTATCAAACCCTTACGCTGATATAGGAATTGAAGCATATCGCTACTTTTAATTTTATCTTTATAGCCTTAAGGCTACATGCAAATGGTGATTTGTTGGGCTGCGAAGCATCCTCAACCATAGAATTATAAAGTGTCGGTCTCCTCATGGGTATGAAAACCATCGGAGGGACGCTGACACGACAATCCATATTTTCACTATGTTGAGACCTTAAATACGGATAATCGTTTTAAGGTCTGTGCATGTACATTTTACAGAAAAAACTAGCAGGATACATCTGTAGATCGGAGTTTGTCCATCGTGGAAATCAGATTCTGACCAGTTTGATCATGAATCCTATGATTCCTAGGCTCATATATGAGTTGCTAGAAAAACCTGCACAGTTCAAATTTGTACAGAAGCAGATAAATATCCCAAAATAGCCAGAATCAGGGATTCCTTCAGTAAATCCCGGTCCGCAGGGCCAAAGCATCTTGTTCCCACTAGATAGCGATCTAAGGTACGTGAGGTTGCTTTTGAAGCTGAAACTATAAAAATAACTAGATTTAAAGAAATCTCAGCCATTATAGCTTTCTGGTTTTGTTGAACCTGTTTGAACCGTTGAAAGCTAGAAGTGGCGAGATTTGGATAAATCTAGTTCGCCCGCAAAAATATCAGTGGAAATTCATATACAAATGAATGTTAAATGAAATAGTTGAATAAATTAAACAAAGCAATATGTATAGTTAGATATATATAAAAGCTATAAAGGGCAATGGATTTTCACTCGCAAGCCCGGACTAGAATTGAAATATATATGTAGATATATATATTGACAGAAACGTAGTCAACCAACACTGGAAAGATGACCAGTGATGATGAAGGCTGCTTATATATGCCTATATATATATATAAAAGAAGTAAAAAGGCCACAGAATGATCTAGGCCGAACTGAAATGTAAATTACAGAAAAACAGTCAACTAGTTACTGGGAAGAGCACCCAGTATGGCGAAGTGTGCAAAAATAGTAAAAAAGGCGATGGGTTTTCACTCCTATGCCCGGAATGAATTAATATATATATATATATATATATATATATATATATTGACAAAAAATATAGTCAACCAATACTGGTACGAAGACCAGTTATGGTGAGAGTCGCTTATATATGCGTAAATATATATAAAAGCGGTAAACTACCTCAGATTTGACATCCGGGCTTGACATAATTAAAATGTTAGTACATAAACAGTTAAATATGTACAAAAAAAGGCCAAACCCGAACTGGAAAGACAACCTAGTCCGGCGAAGTTGCCAAAACGGTGTGTGCTAGTGCATTGAAGCAACTGGAGCTGACGGATCGTCAATCCGAGTTATAAAAAATGTTAAAAACGGAGTTTATATACAAAAATTTATTAATTTTAGATGAAAACGGCCACGGAACTAAGTTCCGGGCATATTTAGAAGATAAAACTTTATGTGCTGGTGCAAAACAGTGCAAAGTAGTAGTATTGACTTGCTGATCGTAAAAATACTTACAATGGGTTGCACTACAGGCTTTTTCCTAAATCGTAGGCCTTAAACGTCCAAATCTACCTGTGGTTTTTTGATATGTGGTAGTCTGTGGGTATATCCATGTGTTGGAGTGAAAATATTTGGGTTTGGAAGAGGTGTAAAAGTCAAAAAATCAGTCGGGCAGGGCTTCACTGCTCTTCTTACTTATGCAAATGAGAGGGGGCTGCGCCTCTATTTATAGAGGGGGGAGCCACATTTCTACATGCTGCTGCCATAGGTAGAGGTGCGGCCACTCGAGGTGGGTCCCGCGTGCCTAGCTTGGTCGTCTCGAAGTATGTGCACTCCGAGCAATACGATGTCCGATCGAAAACTTTCTAACTTTTGATCGGAGCGTCCGTTTGAGGCGTGCGATACCTTTTCGAAAAACTATCGCCAAGAGTGTTGCAATCACATGGGAAAAAACATTTTCTAGGTCCAGGAAGACATGTTCATAACCAGGTCTTCGATTCCCCGCAGTTTGTTCGTTGAACTGTCCTGCGTTGTTGCCACTCGAGATTGTCGTTAGGGTTCATTCTGACTTTGGCGGCATCGATTTGGCTTGAGTTTGACCAAGTCAGTTGAAAGTTGGTAAAATAACCGTTGTACCCCTCCCGGGGCTTCCTGTAGTGTCGGCATGGTCGCTGGTTGACTTCCAGTAGCTAATTCCAAGACTTGGATCCCAGTCGAGTCTTTTGACCTTATGGTTATCTCTGAGGCTAACGTGGTCGATCCAGGTGTTTCTATGGAGTTGTTGTGATGCTTCAGGCTAATGTCTGAAGTTATCCTGACATCCCAGGTTGAGACCGGGGATGACCTGCAGTTCCCGTGTTGTGATCGGGGTTGATTGGTACCTCTCGGGTTGAGATCGGGGTTGGTTTGATTTCCTGGGTTGAGATTGGGGTTTACTGGGTTGCTGCCGGGGCTGATTGGTACCTCCCAGGTTGAGACCGGGGTTGAGCTTGATGATTCGATTGACTGTCGGAGCTTGATTGATAATCCGATTGACTGTCGGAGCTTGATTGATGGTCCGATTGACTATCGGAACTTGATTACCGATGTTGGGAATCGGATTCGGGGTTGATTGACGATTTTACTCTTATACTGGATGAGTATCAAAGCAAGGAAAATCTCGAGTGTCTACACCATTGCATTCACAATACCAATTAATCATAACTCAACTAGCATCATGAGTATACTATCTTAACTCTAAATCCGATTATATTAATTGGATCCACAAATGTTAACTCTTAATCACATTATTAGACTTCATGAACAACAAGTTTAAAACACGTATTCAACTTATCAATTAATCATGTAAAACATCATTGACATATTAATATTCTGTTTTAACATCTCAATATATGCTTAACACATTATCATGTTCATTACATTAAGTTTTAAATTGCGTTTTTGGCCTTGAACACTTTAATAAAACTTTCTGGGTCATTCTGCTAGTCGGCGCTGCAGCGCTCGATTTGAACTGGGGATCGGCGTCAGCAGATCACTGCCCTGGCACTGCAGCGTTTGGTTTCTTTATAGAACCGGCGCTGCGGCGCAGTGACACGTCAGCCAGCACTATGCCTGGCACTGTAGTGCTCGGTTTCTTCACAGAATCGGCGCTGCTGCGCCGCGACATAGTGAGGCGCAGACAGAGTTCGCGAAGAACACAGAAAGAGCCATTTTATGCCAAAATTATGCTCAAACAACAAATTTAATGCTACCCAAAAGTTCTGAACTTAACATAAACATGTTATAACATCCTTAGCATGATTTAACAACTTAAATTACATAAACAACTAAATTGGAACACATAATTTTCATGTTCTTGCTATTTTTCCAAGTTTCGTCAATTTTCATGAAATCAAACATTACAGATTCGTTATAACACCAAATCAGTCCGTTTAAGTTTTGTTCTCTTCGTTTTTACACGTATAAACATATTCAATCTTCAATTTACAGTTTAACATACAATTAAAGCATGAATTTTTGTACGTATAAGCCATATTCGTATGTTATTCCTCTATAAACTACAAAACTCCAATTTAAACATAATTTCATGGATTAATTACTCTAAAACACATATAAATCATATACAAATGGATTATGCATGCTAATAAACATCTAACATCAAGTTCTTAACAAATTAATCATGGAATTCAATTAACAGATAACTCAATTTGACTTTCTTGGAGAAAACTTAATAACGCAAAAAGAAAACTTGAGATGAAGAAATTACCCTTACTTTCTTGTTTAGATTACTCAAAGATGATAAAAAGCTTTCTTTGATTCTCTAGACATTCTTCTTCAAATCTCTATTCTATCAAACTCTCCCTTTTTCTCTCTGAGTTTCTAACTTGCATGAACTTATGAATGAATGAATACTGATATAACTTCTACATATAAAATAATTGGTGCAACATAGGTAGCGGTTCAGCGCATCAGGCCTTAACAACTTCCATGTTCTTAAGGCCATGTTTGGTTTACATGTAAAAGGTTCTTTTTCCATTTATTTTAATTAACTTTTTTATTGTATAGTTTATTTCTCACACTCTATTTAATCAAATAATATTATTTAAATTAAATTAAATTAAAGACAATATTACACATTAAATTGAATCATCACATAATTAAAATTCTCATTTATTATTTATGACAAATCATTAAATCTCTAATTAATTATTAAATTATTTAGAATAACATTATAATTAATAACAACTCATTTAATTTAATAATCTCAACTAAATTCACACTTTGAACTAATAATCTCAATTAAATTCACACTTTAAACTATAAAATTATTCCACATTAATTTAATTAATGTAACACATTTAATTAAATTAATATACCACAATTTCATCAAATATTTATTTAACTCAATAAATAAATCAACAAAAATATTTATTTAATTCAATAAATATTTAAAATAAATTACAAAAATCTTGTTCGTCACAAATACCCAAGTATAGTTTTGACTTTCTGAAAAATTAATTTCAATCATGAACAAACCTTGATTAGGATTCGAAGCTTCTACAAGCTTCTTTGCTTTTGTTCTGCAAGGAAATCCTTGCAGTTTCTCCTCCAATGACCTGGCTTGTTGCAATGGAAGCACATTCCTTTGCTGTCTGGATCATGTTTCTTATTATCCTTTATATTCGCCTTGCCCTTAACCTTCTTAGATTTCTTCTTTTGAGAAGATACCGTAGGACTCTTCCTTTTCTTGGAAGAATCATCCACCATTAATACATGGTTCTTCTTAGATGGGAAGTGACCTTCTGCAGTTTTCAACAAGTTAAGTAATTCAGGCAAGCTGACATTCAACTTATTCAAGTGAAAATTCACAACAAATTATTAGAAGGTCTCAGGGAGTGACTGCAAGACTAAGTCTTGACTCAACTCCCCATCCATGACGAACCCAAGCTGTCCAAGGCGTTCAATCCGATTGATCACCCTTATAAAATGAGTCTCAACGGCAGTGCCCTCGGTCATCCGAGAACGGAAGAGCTCCTTAAATATCTCATATCTAGCAGTATTACGTTGTTCACCCTGCAACTCCTTGAGGTTAAGCAACATAGTAGGAGCATCCATGTTTTCATGCTGACGCTGAAGGTAGTTATTCAAGGATGCAAGCATGATGCATTGTTCCATAGATGCATCATTTTGCAACTTTACTATAGTGGCAATCTCTTTCTCAGAGGCTGTTTCTGGAACAGTTCTAGTGACAGGCGAATTCAGGACATAAGAAAACTTTTCAGAAGTGAGAACTATTCTTAGATTCCTTAACCAGTCCGTGTAATTCGGTTCGTTTAGTTTGTCAGCATCAAGTATGCTACGTAGTGAAATTAGTGATTTTGACATTTTTAAATTTCTGCATGTGAAAAGATAACATTTTAGAAAACATTCATTTAATTAATTATTTACATACCAATATAAATTAGGTCTTATTTTAAATTGGTATCTCCCACTATTTTCTTCAAACTATATTATTACCTTCATTTATATAGTTCGGCAAAATCTAATTAAAGGTTTGCTAGTGAGAATAAGAATCCCGTTTCAAATGTATATAGCCTTGTGGAAAACACAACAAACCTAGGAGCCGTCGTTTACATTCCTAAATTAACCTCACTTTCACTTCATAAATTCAAACAATTAGCACAGTAGTAAGCAAGGATCGATCATACAGAGAGTGATTTGTTTTATATTTATCCTATGATTTCTAATGAAAAGGGGATTTTGAATTGATTAACTAAATTAGCAAGAATAAACTAATAAGAATTAACAATGAATAAAAAGCTTCAGTTCTTCAATTCAGTATCACCTTTTTACAACAATGGTTTAATCAAGTGTAACATTATTTACCTATCAATGAAACTATTAGCCATAGATAGCAACAAGCTCTGCTACCCGAAATTCTCCTTAGATCGTTACTGTATGAAACAAGCTCTTCACCAGATTCTAACTGTAATACAACATAGAACAAGTTCTCTAGATTTAATATGACAGTTCTGCATTAAGAAATAGAGAATTAGGCTAATCCAAGCAACAAACACATAATCTCGATTTGTTTAACTTATTTCCTGATAACCTTAGCAATACACAAAAGCTTGGCCACTATTATTATCACTAATTTGCTACTTGTGATGAAGACAGATATCAATTACACGTAATACCAATCTTAATCTAGCAGATGATATCAATTCACAAATTTAATCCTACAGAAACCAAATTAGTAGATTGAATAACATACAAGAAGTTAAAGTAGATTATCAGAATAAATCTCATGCCAGAAAGAATAAATAAAGTAAACTTAATCAAACTGTTAACTATGAATAAGGTTCAACATCCCTTCAGAACTGAATTGAAAGTATTAGCCCATGTCTCCAATGTTGTAGATGATAGAATATAGAATATGATTGAATGGTAGAATACTTAGACTATTACATCTATTTATAGTGTTAGACAAGGACCTAAATCCTATGAGAACTAGAAATCCAAATCCTAAAAGGAATTACAATTTCACACTAGTTTCCATAAAGAAATAGAAACCAATATGGAAAGTAAATCTCAGTTTAAAAATATACTAAATATAATTTAAGTATCAATCCAAATCCATGTCGAAAGCTGCCAAAATCTGCTTTTAGAAACTTTTCAAAAATCCAATATTTCCAAAATCTTTTGCTGACT
The DNA here is from genome assembly GCA_020205555.1 of Panax stipuleanatus. Classification (NCBI taxonomy): domain Eukaryota; kingdom Viridiplantae; phylum Streptophyta; class Magnoliopsida; order Apiales; family Araliaceae; genus Panax; species Panax stipuleanatus. Next base: position 34,045,404 of record CM035115.1, read on the forward strand.
CTGTCGGGGCGAAGATTGCAATTTTTCTTATTTTTGCTCTATTTCGCTCCAATTCGCCCCGTTTCACCCCTTAATCTCCAATTTATCCTGAAATCAATAAACACACTATTACGTCCATTTACATCATAGATCATGCAATAAAATCAAACGTAAAGGAATCAAAAATTATGAATATTTTGCACTTATCAAATTCCCCCACACTTGGCTTTTTACACGTCCTCGTGTAAACCCACAAGCCTGATTTAAAGAAAAACTCTACTCAACCATAATGTCCAAATATTTCAAGATCAAATCATGATTATCAACACTAAACTCACAGAAATCTAATCAATAACCTATCAGTTAACTCACAATGAACAACCTTGCCATTTCACCAATGAACTTCATTAAACCAACCTATATCTACTTTAGACACTCGAAATTTTGTTTCCCTATTACTAACACTATAGGAGGGCAAAACAGTCTTTTTAAATAAACCCCAGTCTCAATAATGGGCCGTCAAATCAACCCCGGTCTCAATATTGGGCCGTCAAATCACCCCCGGCCTCAAAATTAGGCCGTCAAATCAACCTCGATCTCAATACCGGGCCCTCAATTCAACTCCGATCTTAATACCGGGCCATCAATTCAACCCCGAACTCAATACCGGGCTGTCAACTCAACCCCTGTCTTAATATCGGGCTATCAACTCAACCCCGGTCTCCATACCGGGCCATCAACTTAACCCCGGTCTTAATATTGGCTAATCAAATCAGCCTCGGTCTCAACTCGGGAGGTACAAGTCAGCCCCGATCTCAACTCGGGAGGTACAGGTTAGCCTCGGTCTCAACCTGGGAGGTACAGGTCAGCCCTGGCCTCAACCCGGGAGGTACAGGTCAGCCCTAGTCTCAACCTGGGAGGTACAGGTTAACCTCGGTCTCAACCCAAAAAGGACAGTTCAGCCCCGATCTCAACCCAGGAAGTACAGGTGAGCCTTGGTCTCAACCCGGGAAGTACAGGTGAGCCCCGGTCTCAACCCGAGAAGTACAGGTCAGCCCCAGTCTCAACCCGGGAGGTATAGATCAACTACAGCCTCAACCCGGGAGGTACAGGTCAACCCCAGTCTCAACTCGAAAAGTACAGGTCAGCCCCGGTCTCAACCCGAGAAGTACAGGTCAGCCCTAGTCTCAACCCAGAAAGTATAGGTCAACCCCGGTCTCAACCCGGGAGGTACAAGTCAGCCCCAGTCTCAATCCAAGAAGAACAGGTCAGCCCCCGTCTCAACCCGAGAAGTACAGGTCAGCCCCGGTCTCAACCCAAGAAGTACAGGTCAGCCCCGTTCTCAACCCGGGAAGTGCAGGTCAGCCCCGATCTCAACCCGAGAGGTACAGGTCAGCTTTGGTCTCAACCCGGGAGGTACAGGTCAGCCCCAATCTTAACCCGAGAGGTACAGTCCAGCCCCGGTCTTAAGCCGAGAAGTCAGGTCAACTTCATAAACAATCCTAAAGCATCACATCATCTCCAGAGGAAAACCTAGAAGGACCAAGTCAGCCTTGGAGACAACACTCAGGACAAACAGGCTCGAATGGGATCCAAACCTTGGAAACAACCCCAGGAAGTCAGCCGTAGGCCATGCCGACATTGAAGACAACCCCGAGAGGGGCAAAACGATCATTTTACCAACTTAAAGCTAATTTGGTCAAACTCAAGATGAATTGATGACACTAAGGCTAGAACGAACCATAACAATGATCCCGAGTGGAAACCGCGCAAGACAGCTCAACGAACAAACTGCGAGGAATCAAAGACCTAGATATGAACCCGTCTTTTGTCTCAAAAAAGGTTTGCTCCTATTTCTTTGCGACGCGCTCGGCGAGGGCTTTTCAAAAAGGTATAGCACGCCAAACGGACGCTCCGATCAAAAGTTAAAGAGTTTTGAACCGGAGCTCACATTGCTCAGAGTGCACGTACTTTGAGATGATGGGACCCACTATGGGACCCCTGCCACGTGGAGATGCAGGTGGTCCCGTGGCTGTTGCGGGTTGACCCGCTTCTCCTGGGTCTATAAATATGTGCTCACCCCAACTCATTTCATATTTCGAAAACGCTCTGAACCCCTGCCAGTTTAGTTTTTCAGCTATTTTCTTGTCTTCCAAACCCATATTTTTTCACTCTAACACGTATATACCCACATATTGCCACATATCAAAAATTAACTGATAGTTTTGGACGTTTAAAGCTTACGATTTGGCAAGAAGCCCGTGTAGCAGTCCATTGTGAGTATTTTACCGATAAAAAAGTTTATATTACTTTATTATGCTGTTATACACTTGCATATCAAGTTTTATTTTCTAAATATGCCCGGAACTTAATTCCTTGGCCATTTTTGTTAACTTTTGGTATATTTTAGTACCTAAATGTATTTTCTGGTATTTCTACAACTCTGATCGACGATCTATTTCTTTTAACAGCTTTTATATACTTGCATCTTCATTGTTAGCAACTTTGCCGGACTGGGTTATCTTCCCAGTCCGGGTTTGGCTTTTTTTTGTATATATTTAATTGTATATATACTAACTTTTCAATTCTGTCAAGCCCATATGTCAAATTCGCGGTAGTTTATTGCTTATATATATATATACACATATATATGCATCTTTCACCGGACTAGGTTATCTTCCAAGTCTCGGTTTGACTATTTTTTGTCTATATTTAAGTATATATATATATATATATATATTTACATTCTAGTTCGGCCTGGATCATTCTGTGGTCTTTTTACTGCTTATATATATATATATATATATATATGTATTTATACTTTCGTTCGGGCCTCGGAGTGAAAACCCATCGCCCTTTATGGCTTTTATACATATATATATATATATATATATATATATATTTCCATTCTGTCTAGCCTGGATCATTCCGAGACTTTTATACAACATTTATATATATATATATATATAAATATATTTCCATTCTAGTCCGGGCATCGGAGTGAAAACCCACCGCCCTTTATTATTTTTCTATATATATTTACATTATGTCCAACCTGGATCATTCCTTGTCTTTTATACAGCTTTTATATATATATATATATATATATATATATTCATTCCAGTCCGGGCATCGGAGTGAAAAACCCACCGCCCTTTATCGCTTTTATGCATTTATATATTTCATTCTGTCAAGCTTGGATTACTCCGTGGCTTTTTACAGCTTTTATAAATATATATAAATATATATACGAAAGCGGTAAAGGGCGAAAGCGGTAAAGGGCTTTTTACAGTTTTCACTCCGATGTTCGGACTGAAATGTAAATATATATATATATATATATATATATATATATATATATTGTTTTACTCATTTTATTAAATTATTGCTTTAAATATTCATTTGATATGAATCGGCATTGACATTTCTGCGAGCGAACTAGATTTATTTAAATCTCGCCAACTCTAGCTTTCAAACGGTTCAAAATAGGTCTAGACGGAACCGAGAAGCTAGAATAGCTGAGATTTATTTAAATATAGTATTTTTCTAGTTTTAGTTATAAAAGTTACCTCGCGGCCCTTAGATCGCTATCTAGTGGGAACGAGATGCTTCAGCCCTGTGTGAGATAGGATTTACTGATGAATCCTTGGTTCTGGCGACATCGGGATATAGATATATTCTTTTTGTGCATATTTTGAGCTGTGCAGGTTTATAGGCCTCCCTATGTGAGGCTAGGAATTGTGGGATTCATGATCTAATTGATCAGAATCTGATTCCCACGATGGACAAACTCCACTTTACAAATGTACCCTGCTAGTTTTTCTGTAAAAAATGTACACACAAAAGACCTTAAAACAGTTACCCGAATTTAAGGTCTCAATATAGCGAAAATATGGTTTGTCAGAGTCACTCTGATGGCTGTCACGCCCATAAGAAGACCGACACTCGTATTTATTTTTGCGGTCGAGGATGCTATGCAACCCGACAATCATCATTTAAATTGAACCAAAAGGCTGAAAAGATAAAACTGAAGTATCGATATGTTTCAATTCATATGTTAGCGTAAGGGTTTGAAAACATGCATTCAAAACATCATTTTAATTTTATCGAAAAGAGAAGCTTTTGCAAATCAAATCAAACACTTTTGCAAACCAAATCAAAGACTTTTTTTGCAAATCAAATCAAACCCTTCGTATATAGGTTCAACGATGCATAAACATACTTCCAATCAAATCATAGGCCCAATTTCTTCCAGCATACACACACGCATTGCTGATTTAAAAGGGAAATATTGAAAAGATGCGGTACCATATTTTTACATGGGAGTTGTGGGGTGCCTAACACCTTCCCCACACTTAACCAAGCCCCCGAACTCAAATTTCGGCTTCAAAGATCAAGTTTCGACAGTGTATAGTAATTGGGCCTCTTTTTCATACAAGATTTGGTTGAGTTGGTACAACCACTTCAAATTTACCAACTGGTGACTCTGTAAAACATTCAATCGTCGACATGATGCATGTTGGCCTTTTCCTAAAAATAAAAACGTTTTTTTCACAATAAAAAGAATAAGGGTAGACAAAACTTAGGAAGAGAGAAAGATTCGGGTTGTGACCCGACCCCCGAATTTTTTCCCGACGTCGACAGGTGGCGACTCTGCTGGGGACAGTAGAGGGCCTAGGCCGCTTTCAAACCTTTTCAAAAATTTCCCTTTCATATCTGCATATGTGTGAATGTTGCGTCTTTACATTGAATGATGCGTCTTTACATTGAATGAATGTGAATGAATGCTTTCCTACTATTTTAGTGTTTCGCACCCATGTCATCATATGCATAACGGTGAGGCACGATGTATGTGAATGTATGTTGTGTGATTCCTCCACCATGAGGCAAACCCGTTGGTGATAAGTAATGTCTTCGAGGGCGACTAAGTCTTCGAGGCTCATGAAAAAGCACCACCCAGAGTCGCTCCAGTTGAAAGATCGGATTAATTTCCCCTCTAGTAGATTGCAATGATCTGGGGACCTTCATACCGAAAAAGTCGCTAGAGTAACCTAATATAGGTCTGCCTCTGATTAACCAAATCTGATGGGAAGCTTCTTCATGCTTTCCTCTTTCAATTCAATGTCAAGTTTTCAATTCCAATGTAAAGAAGCACAATGTAAATATCATAATGAAAATTTACATTCCTTGTTATATACACCTTGTCTTGTCATCCTGTCATCAAAACAACTGACCTTGATTTTGCAGGATAGAATTAAAAAACCACAAAACACATCGTGGCATGCATACTATCCATACCTACCTTAGCAAATTGACACGCCTACGTTTTATTGTAGGTGAAAAATTCGTCCTGTTACTAAATCTAAGTCTAAGAAAGCACTAAGTCCATCCAAGGACATGACTTCAAGTGTTTAGCCAGAATCCATCCCTGTCTCTAGGGAGGAGTTTGAAAGACTAAAGAATCAGATAGCCGAATTGGCCAGTTTTCTGAGAGAACAAAGTAAGGCTCTTAAAGGGAAGCAAGCCCAAGCTCACACAGAACCCGAAACACCTGGTGGTAGTGGAGGCAGTCAAGAGACCGAAAAGACAGATACTAAGATTCCTGGACTATAATGTGACGCCCCCAGAATAGGTCCATTCAACCCAACCCATTTTGAGCCGCCAAATACATGGTACAGAATTTAAATACAAACTTTATATCATACGGTCGTGCAAAATACGACCACACAACTGTGAGTGTCAATACAAATATGTAAAAAATATTAAGATTCAAACTAAGTCCTCATTACAATTATTATCACACTATTTATCAGAAATAGTGAGGACTACTACTGCTCTAACTCGGACCATCACTCTGTCCACCGACTAGTTCCCACAACATTCTCATTTTCTGAAGAGGACAACAGATGAAAAAGGTGAGCTCAACTAGCTCAGTAAAGAATATTATGACTAAGATAATGGAAAATAAATTATCGTTAGTCTTCAACAAATCAGATAAAATATAATGGACAACCAACTTTAGATCAATATTCGCAGCGGAAATAACAATTCATTAGAAGAGTTAAGCAGAGAATGAAGTCTACTATCTTCTATGATTTAAAAGTCCATCATCAATATTTTATCCCTGTAACATCAATCAATATACATCTCGAATCAAATATTCATCTTTGCACTACAGGCCAAATATATTCATTTGTATCATCAGTGGTCATATTCATCTCAACACCTGTCATCTTTGCACTACAGGCCAAAGATATTCATCAGGTAATCATTCATCTTTGCTCTACAGGCCAAAGATATTCATCAAGTAATCATTCATCTTTGCTCTACAGGCCAAAGATATTCAGTTACATCAGCTTTTAGGTCTGAGAATGATGAAAAATATTTAAAAAAAAAACGAATCCAGTGAGATAAAAGACAAAGACTAAGGATTCGTATTTTAGTATATCTAATTCAAAAATACCTCGTAATAATCAATTATAGAGCAAAATTCAAGAATAGAGCTCAAAACTTGGATACAATCAAAGATAGTAACCTTAACAAGCAATTTGGACAAATAGAAGAAAATTTAATTTTTTCGTGAATAGTGCCGTATACGTGAATAGTGCCGTATACGTGAATAGTAACCCCGACGGAAAAAGTAAGAATTTTAACATAAAATCCATGGCAATATTTCTATATAATAATATTGAAAAGAATAACATCATTTACGAAAGAAAATAACATCCCTTACCTCAAAAAGATAGTACCTCTGACTGGAATATCGGATATAATACCGAAGGAAACTTGCACTGAATAACAACACTCAAAGTATTGAAATACTCACAAAAATACGCTCGATATTATAGAGAGAGAAAACTTCTGATTCTGGTGTGATTTTCATTTCTAACCTAAGCACCCTATTTATAGGAAAAGCTTAGGATGCCAAAGGAGACTAAAATATTAAAATAATATTATTTATTAAAAAATCTCCGCCGCCGGCTGCTAAGAAAAAAAATTAGAATTTTTCAATCAACAACAAAAGTGGGGCCCACCCATTTATTAAAATATATATATATATATATATATATATATATATATATTTTCCGAAACTTCAATAATTCATAATAAATAGCCCATTTGTCAGAAAAATACAAATTCTATGTCCTTCCATAGAAAATTTAATTCTCTACAACATTGCAGAAGAAAGTTTTTCCAAATTCCAAACATAAATTATCCGAAATCCACAACCAGATGATTTCTCACACCAAAATATTGATAAAAACTCATCAGCGCCAATTCCTTCTTTAATATCCACAAAATAAATATTTCCTTATCATAAAAATCAATAATTAATTATTCACAAATAATATTATAGAACTACAATATTAACAACCAGGTCGTTCCCAGGAAAGAGGGGGCCTTCCGATAAGGACTTCTCCTTACTGGCGCGCAATTAAATAACCCCTCCTAGACAGAACTTTCTTAGACATTGTCAATAATGCTATCTAATAATATTATTCAAAAAATATAAATTATTGAGTTGATAATGTGAAATACTGTGCAATGACATTTATTGAATCAATAATACCAAAATATCAACTGTAGCCATTATTGAATCAATCATATAAAATGACAACGTAGCAATTATTGAGTCAATAAAATATCAACGTAGCAATTATTGAGTCAATAATATAAAATATTGAACAGTAATTACTGTAACAATTATTGAGTAATGGCTTCTCGCGTAAGACTCAATAATTCGAAATACTGTGCAATACCGTGTGCTACTATGCAACACCGAGTATCACTGTATTTTAACCACCGGGTATTTCAACAGTACTAACGGTAACAACCACGCCGTTATTTTGTAACAAAGTTATTTCTGTCGCTTTCTATATCCGACAGTTATTCCGTTGTGGGGGCCCACAAATAGTTGCGCCGTCGTACGAATATTCCCCGACAACAAGAATATTCCACGACCAAACGAATATTCCCCGACAACAAGAATATTTTATAACCACTTGTTCATTTTAAAAATGTTTGCACATTTCACCCATAACTTTCATATTTATCAAAACAACACCTTACTGTTTCGAAATAATATATAAAGAAAATTAAATCTTTATTCATAAAAGTTGGGGTCTTACAACCTCCCCTCCTTATGAAATTTCGTCCTCGAAATTGACGTACGTACCTGGTATATCGAAAAGGTGAGGATACCTCGCTTTCATTTCCGATTCCAACTCCCATGTCATTTCCTCAATTGCATGGTTTCTCCACAAAACTTTAACTTGAGGTATAATTTTCGAGCGTAGGACATGCTCCTTCCTATCCAAGATCTTGACAGGTACCTCCTCGTACGTTAAATCTTCGGCTATCTCGTCTGGTTCTAACTCAATAATGCGGTTTGGATCCTTCATATATTTACGTAACACGGATATGTGAAACACGTTATGAACACGAGACATGCTTGGAGGTAAGGCGAGTCTATAAGCCACATTTCCTATTCGGTCAAGAATCTCAAATGGACCAATGAATCGTGGGTTAAGCTTTCCTCTCTTCCCAAACCTTGTAACTCCTTTCCACGGAGTAATACGTAACAATACATGGTCCCCAACGTTAAATTCCACGTCCTTTCGATGAAGATCCGCATAACTCTTTTGTCGATCTTGTGCTGTTTGTATACGTTGTCGGATTATTTGGATCTTTTCTGTAGTCATACGTACCAACTCCGGTCCCAACAATGTTGTTTCACCCACCTCGTTCCAACATACTGGAGAGTGACACTTTCTCCCATACAACGCTTCGAATGGAGCCACGCCTATACTTGCCTGATAACTGTTGTTGTAGGAGAATTCCACCAATGGTAAATACTTATCCCAACTCCCTTTGAAGTCTAGAACATAGAGTCTCAATAGATCTTCAAGAGTTTGGATAGTCCTTTCCGATTGTCCTTCTGTTTGAGGATGATAAGCCGAACTGAATCGTAAATCCGTGCCCATAGCTTTCTGCAAACTGATCCAAAATCGTGAAGTAAATCTGGGATCACGATCCGAAACTATGGATACTGGCATGCCATGCAATCTCACAATGTCATTCACGTACATATGAGCAAGACGTTCAAGGGAATAAGTCTCTCGTATCGGCAAGAAATGAGCAGACTTGGTTAATCTATCAACAATAACCCAAATCGCATCTAAGCCTTGAGAAACCTTTGGAAGACCCGTAACGAAATCCATCGTAATGTGTTCCCACTTCTATTTCGGAATCTCCAGTGGTTGCAATGGACCCTTCGGCACTTGATGCTCCGCCTTTACACGTTGACAAGTTAAACATCTCGAGATGAACTCCGCGATCTCTCTCTTCATATTGCTCCACCAAAATGTATGTCGAAGATCACGATACATTTTAGTACTCCCAGGATGGATCGCAAATGGTGTGTTGTGTGCCTCCATCATGATTCTATACTTCAAGTCGGAATCGTTAGGAACACAAATTCTGGAGTTGACTCGAAGTATTCCATCTTCATCGATTCTTGCTTCTAGAATTGCACCTTCTTGCACCTTCTTCTTCATCTTCATCAGCTCCGCATCCGTAGCTTGAGCAGCTTTAACTTTATCAATCAAAGCTGGTTCTACGCGTATACTTGACATCATCGCATTCGTTTTCACATATGATCTTCTACTCAATGCGTCAGCTACCACGTTCGCTTTTCCAGGATGGTATTGGATGGTATGATCGTAATCTTTCAACAGCTCAAGCCAACGTCGTTGCCGCATGTTGAGTTCCTTCTGAGTGAAGAAATATTTAAGGCTCTTATGATCCGTATAAATCTCCACTTTCTCTCCGTACAAGTAATGTCTCCAGATCTTCAACGCGAATACGACTGCTGCCAACTCTAGATCATGAGTAGGATAATTCCTCTCATATTCTTTGAGTTGTCGCGAGGCATAGGCTATGACTTTCCCATGTTGCATGAGAACACATCCTAACCCTTTGCCCGAAGCATCTCTGTAAATAACAAATCCATCCGAACCAGATGGTATTGTCAGAACAGGTGCCGAAATAAGTCTCCTCTTGAGCTCTTGGAAGCTCTTCTCGCATTCCTCTCTCCAAACGAATTTCGTATCTTTCCGAGTCAACTGAGTTAATGGAGTAGCGATTTGAGAAAATCCTTCTACGAATCTCCGATAATAACCAGCTAAGCCCAGAAAGCTTCGTACTTCGGTCACCGACTTAGGTTGCTCCCAGCTTTGTATTGCTTCAATCTTCGTCGGGTCAATAGATACTCCACGTTTCGATACCACGTGCCCAAGAAATGCTACTTCCTCAAGCCAGAACTCGCATTTCTTCAGCTTGGCATATAGCTTGTTCTCACGAAGCTTTTGAAGTACTAACTTCAAATGGTGTTCATGATCTTCACAGCTTTTAGAATAGATGAGGATGTCATCAATAAAGACAACAACTAATTGATCCAAATACTCCTTAAATACACGGTTCATCATATCCATGAAAGCAGCAGGAGCATTAGTCAATCCAAAAGACATGACTAAGAACTCATAATGCCCGTACCGTGTTCTGAAAGCAGTCTTTGGAATATCCTCAGTTTTAATCTTCAACTGATGATATCCAGAACGAAGATCGATCTTTGAAAAGAATTGCGCTCCTTGCAACTGGTCGAACAGGTCATCAATACGAGGTAACGAATACCTATTCTTGATGGTGACATGGTTCAACTCCCGATAGTCAATACAAAGTCGCATACTCCCGTCTTTCTTCTTTACGAATAAAATAGGAGCACCGCAAGGAGACGTACTAGGACGAATAAAACCGATGTCTAACAACTCTTGTAATTGGATCTTTAACTCCTGAAGTTCAATAGGAGCCATTCGATATGGGGTTTTAGAAATGGGCTTTGTACCGGGCTCAAGGTCAATAAAGAATTCAACTTCACGTTCTGGGGGTAGACCGGGAAGTTCTTCGGGAAATACATCAGGGAACTCATTAACAACGGAAATATTATTCAAATCTGATGTATTCTGGTTTAGATCAGTGACATGAGCTAAGAAAGCTTGACATCCGTTTTTCAATAAATGAATAGCCTTGGGATTTGAAATGATATTGACTGATTTTAGTGGTTTGGTGATTTGGATTCGCACAATAGGTTGATTAGGAATATGAAAACTAACAACCTTACGAAAAACAATCAATTTTGGCATGGTAAGTGGTTAACCAGTCAATTCCTAAAATCACGTCAAATGCAAGTATTTTCAAAGATATAAGATCAACAGGTAAGGTAAGGGTACTAATCTGAATCAAGCAAGATTTGTAAACTGTAGATGTAACAAAGGTTTCTCCTAACGGAGTTTCAACAAATAAGTCAAAGTCTAATTTATCAGAAGTCAAGTTCAAACGTTGAGCACAAGCAGGTGAAATAAAGGAATGGGTAGCACCGGTATCTAACAAGGTATAAACTTCGCAAGAGTTTATGATCAGCTTACCCGTAATCACCTCGTGTGGATTCCTCGCATTTTGGGCTGTCACGACAAACGCTCTTCCAGGAATCACCGACTTTGACTTGTCTGCAACTGCCTTTGGAATCACCACCCCCGCTGAACTTGGTTTCGCAACAGGACAATCTCGAGCTATATGTCCTTCTTTTCCACAGTTATAGCATCCTTTGAATTGTTGTGGGCAGTTTGGGCTGATATGTCCCTCTTTCCCGCATTTAAAGCATACGACCGGTGGTCGTTCTCCTCCCCTCGAAACAGTTGATGCCGGTGCTGATGTTGACATCTTCGCGTTCTCATTGTTGTACCTTGTCTTCTTGAAATCTCCTCTCGATTCGCTTCTTCTACTATCATGGCCACGATAACCACTGGAGTGGTTACCGCTTCTGTCATACTTTCCTCCTCGCTGGTTATCATTGCTCCGATGACTGCTGCCATCGGTACGACCTTGGTTGTGGTCCCTCGGTTGAACATAATCATTATCTCGTTCTAATAACTGGGCCCTGTTTACTACATCCAAATATAAAGAAAATTTATGAGAAATGAGGTATTGACGTATTTCGGGTTTCAAACCTCTTAGAAACATCCGCGTCATACGTTCCTCATTCTCCACCAAATGAGGTGCAAACCTGGACAGCTCCGCGAACTTAGCCTCGTACTGGGATACCGTCATGTTATTTTGTTCGAGTCTAATAAATTCTACTTCCTTCATATGACGAATACTTTCAGGAAAGTACTTGTCGTTGAACAGTTTCTGGAACGCTTCCCAAGACATCTTGAGTGCGGCAGGCTGGGTACGCTTCACGGATTCCCACTAGTAATCTGCCTCTCCATGGAACATAAACGTGGCGAATGGAACCTTCTGTTCCTCTGTACATCCCAAGACATCAAATATCTTGGTAATTTGTTTAATCCACGTCTCCGCCTTGATTGGATCTGGCTTTCCCAGAAACTCTGGTGGTCCCAATTCTTTGAACTGCTTGGCAGTGACAATTCGCGTGTTATTATTATCTCCACCTGTATGTTGCACACGAGTCTCTCTCGTCTGGTTTTGCATGAACTACAGAAAACTTCAAAACATCTCATCGTTTATCGTCTGACCAGCGTTATTTTCAGGATGAACATTGCCTTCTTGTTGCACGTTCTCCTGGTTAATGATTAAAGGTGTCTCCACGGTCTCATTCACTTCGTTGTTAACATTCTCAGTTGCCATTCTCAAATACTGCCATAAAACTTAAACAAATAACATCCCACATATGAACCCTATGCTCCGACTGACCAATTAAATACCACATAAGCTTAGGTAGGATACACTAGCGAAGGATTTACTCCTCTTTCCCCTCCTAGTTCTATTCCCCGATCTCCGCCAGAGATCATATCCCTAAGCTCTGATACCAACTGTGACGCCCCCAGAATAGGTCCATTCAACCCAACCCATTCTGAGCCGCCAAATACATGGTACAGAATTCAAATACAAACTTTATATCATACGGTCGTGCAAAATACGACCACACAACTGTGAGTGTCAATACAAATATGTAAAAAATATTAAGATTCAAACTAAGTCCTCATTACAATTATTATCACACTATTTATCAGAAATAGTGAGGACTACTACTGCTCTAACTCGGACCATCACTCTGTCCCCCGACTAGTTCCCGCAACATTCTCATTTCCTGAAGAGGACAACAGATGAAAAGGGTGAGCTCAACTAGCTCAGTAAAGAATATTATGACTAAGATAATGGAAAATAAATTATCGTTAGTCTTCAACAAATCAGATAAAATATAATGGACAACCAACTTTAGATCAATATTCGCAGCGAAAATAACAATTCATTAGAAGAGTTAAGCAGAGAATGAAGTCTACTATCTTCTATGATTTAAAAGTCCATCATCAATATTTTATCCCTGTAACATCAATCAATATACATCTCGAATCAAATATTCATCTTTGCACTACAGGCCAAATATATTCATTTGTATCATCAGTGGTCATATTAATCTCAACACCTGTCATCTTTGCACTACAGGCCAAAGATATTCATCAGGTAATCATTCATCTTTGCTCTACAGGCCAAAGATATTCATCAAGTAATCATTCATCTTTGCTCTACAGGTCAAAGATATTCAGTTACATCACCTTTTAGGACTGAGAATGATGAAAAATATTTTTAAAAAAAATGAATCCAGTGAGATAAAAGACAAAGAATAAGGATTCGTATTTTAGTATATCCAATTCAAAAATACCTCGTAATAATCAATTATAGAGCAAAATTCAAGAATAGAGCTCAAAACTTAGATACAATCAAAGATAGTAACCTTAACAAGCAATTTGGACAAATAGAAGAAATTTTAATTTTTCCGTGAATAGTGCCGTATACGTGAATAGTGCCGTATACGTGAATAGTAACCCCGACGGAAAAAGTAAGAATTTCAACATAAAATCCATGACAATATTTTTGTATAATGATATTGAAAAGAATAACATCATTTACGAAAGAAAATAACATCCCTTACCTCAAAAAGATAGTACCTCTGACTGGAATATCGGATATAATACCGAAGGAAACTTGCACTGAATAGCAACACTCAAAGTATTGAAATACTCACAAAAATACGCTCGATATTATAGAGAGAGAAAACTTCTGATTCTGGTGTGATTTTCAATTCTAACCTAAGAACCCTATTTATAGGAAAAGCTTAGGATGCCAAAGGAGACTAAAATATTAAAATAATATTATTTATTAAAAAATCTCCGCCGCCGGCTGCTTAGAAAAAAAATCAGAATTTTTCAATCAACAACAAAAGTGGGGCCCACCCATTTATTAAAATATATATATATATATATATATATATATATATTTTCCGAAACTTCAATAATTCATAATAAATAGCCCATTTGTCAGAAAAATACAAATTCTATGTCCTTCCATAGGAAATTTAATTCTCTACAACTTTGCAGAAGAAAGTTTTTCCAAATTCCAAACATAAATTATCCGAAATCCACAACCAGATGATATCTCACACCAAAATATTGATAAAAACTCATCAGCGCCAATTCCTTCTTTAATATCCACAAAATAAATATTTCCTTATCATAAAAATCAATAATTAATTATTCACAAATAATATTATAGAACTACAATATTAACAACCAGGTCGTTCCCAGGAAAGAGGGGGCCTTCCGATAAGGACTTCTCCTTACTGGTGCGCAATTAAATAACCCCTCCTAGACAGAACTTCCTTAGACATTGTCAATAATGCTATCTAATAATATTATTCAAATAATATAAATTATTGAGTTGATAATGTGAAATACTGTGCAGTGACAATTATTGAATCAGTAATACCAAAATATCAACTGTAGCCATTATTGAATCAATCATATAAAATGACAACATAGCAATTATTGAGTCAATAAAATATCAACGTAGCAATTATTGAGTTAATAATATAAAATATTGAACAGTAATTACTGTAACAATTATTGAGTAATGACTTCTCACGTAAGACTCAATAATTCGAAATACTGTGCAATACCGTGTGCTACTATGCAACACCGCGTATCACTGTATTTTAACCACCGGGTATTTCAACAGTACTAACGGTAACAACCACGCCGTTATTTTGTAAAAAAGTTATTTCTGTCGCTTTCTATATCCGACAGTTATTCCGTTGTGGGGGCCCACAAATAGCTGCGCCGTCGTACGAATATTCCCCGACAACAAGAATATTCCACGACCAAACGAATATTCCCCGACAACAAGAATATTTTATAACCACTTGCTCATTTTAAAAATGTTTGCACATTTCACCCATAACTTTCATATTTATCAAAACAACACCTTACTGTTTCGAAATAATATATAAAGAAAATTAAATCTTTATTCATAAAAGTTGGGGTCTTACATACAAAACCAGGACTCAACCAACAAAACCAATGAAATCACCACCCTCAACAAAGAACAAGAAGCTAGTGACATTCTGAAGAAAGTACAGTAGTTTGAAGAAACCATCCAGTCTATCAAAGAAACTGGAGCATTTGACAATGTTAATTATTCAGACCTCTGTATATTCCCTGGGGCTTTTATCCCGAAAAATTTAGAACTCCTGATTTTGAAAAATATGATGGATTGGGAGACCCCTACACTCACTTAAAGGTGTTAATTGGAGAACTCGGATCCTATGTAGAGGACGAGAATCTTCGAATGCAGTTATTCCAGAAGAGTTTGACTGGAGAGGCTAGAGCCTAGTACGCCCGTCTAGACACCTCCAAAATTCACAGCTGGGAAGAGTTGGCCCAGGCTTTCCTTAGTCAATGAAGTTTCCAGTCTTAGCTGATCCAGACAGATACCATATAACAAAAATCAAGAAACAAAGTATTGAGTCATTCAGAGAATATGTTCAACGATGGAGACGGGTTGCAGCACAAGTCACCCCATCCTTGACTGAGTCTGAGGTAGTCATGACCTTCAACGATATTCAAGACACTCCATATTACAAGAGGGTTCTAGCAGGCATAGGAAAACCATTCTCTGAGATGATCAAGCATAGAGAGATGGCCAAAATGGGGCTGAAGTCTGGGAAGATCAAGGACCTGACTGCCTTGGAAGCCGTTGCAAAGCATATCCAGTCCGGGAAATACGGGAGTAATCCCCAGAGAGCACATAAGAAGAAAGATGAAGAAGTGTCCTTAGTATTGCAAGGACAGAATACAAGGGGTGATTCAAGCAATATGCCCATTCAAAGGAGGAATTATACCCCTTTTTAAGCTCTTGCACAGCATTCAAACCCTCCATTTCAGAAGACTATGGAGGCAAGATGTTGGAGAACATTCACCCCATTATGGGATTCACTCGAGAATGTACTAAAATTGTTAACCGCACAGAAAAAGATTGTGCAACTCCTTCCACCAACCAACACCGGGGGGCGGAATTTCGACCCAAGCAACAAGTGTGCCTACCATTCTGGATCTCCGGGCCATAACACACAAGACTGTTGGTCTCTCAAGTACAAAATTCAAGACTTGATTGACAACGGAGAGATTGTGGTGACAAAGCCCGAGCAACCGCACGTGCAGGATAATCCCCTCCCTCAGGACAAAGTGGAAAATGTCAACATGATCAACACAAGAAATGGAGAAGGATCCAAATACCTCCGTTATATAGGGGAGTCTACTCCATCTAGAAATAACAACCCAGACAGTTGGGAAGTCTCGGAAAGGCGATTCCTGATTAAGCGGGAGATTAGGTCTATCAAGGAACAAATAGAACAGTTAGCAGAACTAGTCGTATACCAATATTAGATCACCAGACAAATGATAAACCAGACCAACCAATCTGATGCAAATCCTCCAACCGCAGATCAGTCCTATCCCCATGAGGGATCACAACCGGACTCATGAGGATGAACCCTGGGCCGACAAGATGGCCAAAGAGGGGAATTTCCAAGCTGGTATGAAATTCTCCTTTCAAAGGAATTTCACTAACCTGAACCAGCCGATGAATGAAATCCTTCAGATGTTAATCAACGAGGGATTGGTTGCAGATTTATTACCTCCACTAAACCTGCGATCCAGGAAATTTAACCCTGACCAAACCTGTCAGTACCACTCCAATGCACCTGGCCATGATATTGAGGATTGCTGGCACTTCGTAACCTGATTTAGAATATGATTGAAAGCGGTGAATTGATAAGAGGGAATCGGGATTGTGGACTCCTAGATGAAGAAACTCTCTTTATTCCCACTACGTGGAATCAGGATATCGTGGTTGTTATTTCCTTTGATAAGGAGTCATCTCCACACCCTTAGTACTGCCAGGGAAAGGGTTCCAAGAAACACAAAATCTTGTGAATGTGGCCACACTCGAGCCTTTAATCTTGCCCTGCAGACTTCAGTATCTAGTTATCAGTGTGAAGAGGGTCCCATGGAACTACAAGAATGACAAAGGTTCCACCTCAAACAACATTTCCATTGTACTAAAGGATAATCCATTGTACCTGCCTCTGCGGGTGATGAAATCAGTCATCAATACCAAAGAAAAGGTGGCTGAAGAGATGATAGAAGAGTTCCTTAACAAAATGGGACACAATAAAATTCGGGTGGTACAAAGTTTGAAGGATGTACCCAAGCAAATGTCCATCCTAGATCTGGTCCTATCATTAGTGGAGCATCGTGACATTCTAGTGAAAGTACTGGAAGAAGCCCATATGCCAAAAATAGTGGATGCCGAGAAATTTCATCATGTGTAGAACACATTTTCAACAACAATGTGATATCTTTCACTGACGATGATATACCTGTTGAGGGAACGGGTCATCGCAAGTCATTACACATAGCAGTGATGTCTTCCGGATATGTGATCGGAGGTGTGAGCATAGATGGAGGATCATCCCTCAACATCTGTCCCTAAGATACCTTGGAAAGAATTAAGATTAATCCGAACCGGACCAAAACCAGTCATGTGGTCATAGAGCTTCCTCTGACCGACAATGGATCTGACAGACAAGCTATGGGAGAAATATAATTTCCTCTAGAGATTTGTCTGTATACTTTCTATGTGTCCTTTCAGGTGGTCAATATCGCCACTGGATACAACTTGTTGCTGGGCAGGCCATGGATCCACATGGCAGGGGAAGTGCCATCCACCCTCCATCAATAACTCAAATACATTATCGACGACAACCTAATCACGGTGAATACCGAGCCAAAATACCTTATCTGCATACAAGGAGACATGTCGGTGATCAACCTGGATGCAGGGATTGAACCTGCTAGTTTTCAAGCCTTAGAGGTGAGTGATACTCAATATCTACCGGTTGGGGCACCAGCCTTGAAGCCTAAAGTCTCCCCTAAAGTGATGACAGTGGGACATGAGATGATATCTTTGAGTTTCCAACCTGGAGAAGGGTTAGGAAAGAATCAACAAGGTATTACAAGTCCAGTCCAAATCCCGAGACAGTCAGGGAAAGCCGGATTGGGTTATTCATCCAGGTCAAGCAGCCGGAACCCACATAAGCACCCTAAGGCTCATGCTTCCACCATACTGCTACCAAACATCACTCATACCGGTCGGGGAAAGGAAATCCCCAAAGCCTAAAGTTGATAGCAAAAAGGGAAATAAAAATTTCTTGTATGAAAGACGAGACCCTTTTGCTAATATACGGGTTATCATAAACTACGAGGGTATGAATGATGATATCATAGACAGCAGCGATGAGGATCAGATTCAAATTCCTCGCATCAAGAAAGGAAAAGGGGGCAGTTCAAAGAAGAACCATGGCCTTATTATAAAAGATGTCTCAGTTATTATCCGAGATGAGGCAGACGAGCACAATTCCTTGATCCTCCCTATTCATGAGGATCTAACCCTGGATAACTGGAGCAGTGTCCCTTGCCTCAGTCAAAAAGGGTTAAAGGGTAGGCAGTCCATCTGCCCTGTAACATGCTTTCATTTACTACTTACTTTTAATTGCACAACTATAGTAGTAACTTTTGCCATGCTTTGCCAAATGCTTTGTATATTTATGCAGTTGCATATATTAAAGTGAAAGAATTTTTGTTTTCAGGACTCCAAAATTGGATTTGTTTGTCACTATTGATGAGATGCTAACTTGTCACAATGACTACAACTTTGATGTAGAACTGAACTTCAACTTGATGGATATTGATCAGGAGGTGGAAGATAACTATGAGATGCCCGAGGAGATCAATGAATGGGTAGAAGACAAACCCAAACTGAACCTCGACCAAACCACCACTATAAACATAGGAACCTCCGAAAACATTAAAGAAATCCAGATAGGCTTAGACCTTACACAAGATCAAAAAACTGAACTGATCGAACTCCTAATACAGTTCCAAGATGTGTTTGCATGGTCACATGAAGACATGATTGGCCTATCTACTGATATTATCATCCATCGAATGCCCATTAAAGATGGATTCAAGCCAGTCAAACAGAAGCTCAGGCGTTTGAAACCTGAATGGAGTCTGAAAGTTAAAGAAGAGGTTGTTAGATAATTCAAAGTCGGTATCATCATGGTATCAACATACCTAGAGTGGCTGTCAAACATAGTTCCCGTACCTAAACCCGGAGGGAAGGTACGAGTATGTGTGGATTACCGAGATATGAATAATGCCTGCCTCAAGGATAAATTCCAAGTACCTTTCATCCACATCCTGATAAATAATATAGCACAGTACGGTATATATTTGTTTGTGGATTGTTTTGCTGGTTACCACCAGATCATGGTTGCTGAAGAGGAAAGGGAGAAAACTTCTTTCATCACTCCATGGGGAACCTTCTCCTATAGAAGACTATCCTTCGTCCTCATCAATGATGGTGCTACATATCAGCGAGCTATGATGACCCTATTTCATGACATGATGCACAAGGAGATAGAAGTCTGTGTGGAAGACATCATCACCAAATCTCAGGGGGAGGATGATCACCTTGACTATCTCAAGAAGCTATTTAACAGGTTGCGTAAGTACAACCTCAAGCTAAATCCTGCCAAGTGTGATTTTGGTGTCAAATCAGGCAAGTTGTTGGGATTCCTGGTGAGTAGTCGAGGCATCGAGCTAGACTCTACTAAGATAAAAACAATTACTGAGATACCAGTACCTTGAATAGAAAAGGAGATACGCGGGTTCCTATGAAGGATCAATTTTATAAGCAGGTTTAATTCCCAGCTCACAGCAACCTGTGAACCCATCTTCAAGCTACTAAAGAAGAATTCCACCACCAAATGGAATGAGGATTGTCAAAAAGCCTTCCTTGCTATCAAGAAGCAGTTGATCAAAGCACTAGTATTGGTACCACCAAGGGATAGAGTTCCCCTGTTTATGTACTTGTCCGTCAATGCCAATGCAATGAGCTATATGCTGGGACAGAAAGATGATAGTAGCAAGGAAAGAGCCATCTACTACATCAGCAAAAGATTCAGCAGTGGTGAACAGAATTACACCCTGATCGAAAAGACGTGTTGTGCGTTAGCATGGGCCGCAATGAGGTTACAACATTATCTGCATGGGCACATTACCTACCTCATATCCCACATGGATCCGCTGATATATTTATTCAACAAGCCAATGTTGAATTGTCGACTGTCTAAATGGCAGTTGATCCTACAACAGTTCGACATTGTCTACGTGACTCAGAAGTCTATCAAAGGTCAAGGCATTGTAGATTAACTAGCCGAAGCACCATCAAGCTGGAGACTTATTTCCCGGATGATGGGATCAAGACAATTCAACAACTCCAACAAGAGAATACAGTCCAACCATGGAAAATGTATTTTGATAGAGCGGTAAACATGGAGGGTGCTGGAGCTGGGCAGTCCTTATCTCTAGTATAGGAGAACAATATCTTGTGGCTACCAAACTATAATTCGGCCACACCAACAACACAACCGAGTATGAAGGATGCATAATGGGGTTGAAGTTAGCCCAATCTATGGGTATTAACACATCTATTGGTATTTGGAGACTCTGAATTGGTTATCAGATAAACCACTAGGGCATATCACACCAAAGAACTGCATTTGCTGCCCTATCACCGGCAGGTCGTTAGCATAGATCTGGATTTTTAAGACATAACCTTCAACCATATACCTAGGGGTAGAAATGACTTTGCTAATGCATTGGCGACGTTTAGCTTCCTTGATCCACATATCCGATATGAGTGGGATTCCTTGCATCAAATTTACAAGTTAGAAGGCCCCGACATACGGGAATTACATTGGAGACATATCAAATGAAATACCTCCTATCAAACAGCCTTGGTATAAAGACATCAAGGAATATCTCTGAGATGGATCTACACCTGCTGGGGCAATCCAATCCGAGCTGAAGCGGATTCACAAGATGGCCCAAAAGTTATATCTGAGCGGAGATGCACTATACAAAAGGGATACTGGAATAGGCCTGTTAAGATGCCTTGATAAAAAGCAAGCCCAGAGATTAATGGATGAAGTCCACGGTGTAATCTGTGGTCCACACATGAGCGGTCACCTGCTGGCCAAGAAAATATTAAGAACAGGGCATTACAGGATCTCTCTCAAAGCTGACTGCGACGATCACGTCAGGAGATTCTTTCAATGCTAAGTATATGGAAATGCCATACACGCTCCTCCAAATGAGCTACATAATATGAGTTCGCCATGGACTTTCTCCATGTGGGGAATGGACGTGATTGGTCCAGTAGAACCAAAAGCCAACGATGGTCATCGATTCACCTTCACCAAAAAGGTTGAAGCTGCCTCCTTTCTAAAAGTCACCAAAGAGGTCATCATTGGTTTCATTAAAAATAATGTCGTTTGTCGATATGGACAACCGGAGGTGATCGTATCAGACAACGCCAAGAACCTGAATAATCAAATGATGAAAGAGCTATGTATCAAGTTACACATGAAGCATCTCAATTCCGTCATCTATCGGCCCAAGATAAATGGTGCTGTTAAAGCGGCCAACAAGAACATCAAAAAGATCATACAGAAAATGTCTGACAATCACAAAGAATGGCCTAACCAGCTGCCTCTAGCCCTGTTAGCATACAGGACATCACTGCGTACCACTACTGGGGCTACCCCCTATTCATTGGTCTATGGTATGGAAGCAGTCCTTCCCATAGTAGTAGAGATGGAGTCCTTGCAAGTGTTAATCGACGCTCAGATGGGCGAAGATCATTGGTTACAAGACCAGTACCACCAACTGTCCCTGAAAGATGAAAAGAGGGCTATAGTCATTTTCTAAGGGCAGTTATATCAGCAAAGGATTGCTCGATCCTACAATAAGAAAGTCCGAATACGGCAATTCAAAGAAAATGACTTGGTTCTAAAGAAAGTTTTGGCCAATCAAGGTGAAGCCAAAGGAAAGTTCGCCCCTAATTGGGAAGGCCCTTTCATTGTCAAGGAGGTATTGACAGGAGGAGCTATCAGATTGCAAGAAATGGATGCTACCGAATTTCCCCAACTCATCAACTCAGATACTATAAAAAGGTACTATGTCTGAAGCATATGCATACCCACATCCTGGTCCTACAAATCAAATCAAGTGCGGTTTTCACACCAAATCCGGAACTACGAATGACCTAATCTCCTTCCACCCGGGGGTACGTAGGTAGCCATTTCTGGTGCGGTCAAACCAAATAAATAACTCAAAAACTCATCAAACCAAACAGAAGATAAATACATTTTCCAACCTCTCTCACACCAAAATTGAACTACGAATGACCTGATCTACCTACACCCGGGAGTACGTAGGCAGCTATTCATGGTGCGATTTGGCCTTTAAGAAAAAAAACAAAAACCAAGAAAAACCAGTTCTAAGACACCGAAACCATATGAAACCTAAAAACTATCAAGCCTCCTTGGTCAGCAGGCCTATCTGAGATACTCTCTGACATCTCGCTGTCAGTTCATCAAGGAGAAGCTCAACAACAACAACAAGTCATGAAAGAAGTTGTAATCACTCAGCAATGACAAATATTATCCAAACAAGGAAGTGAATCAAAAATATATTTCTCTGATATATAATATTTTTTGATATATACATAGTGTCTTGTACATGACAAAAATGGCTGATCTAGTATGTGTAGGAAAAATAAAGCTAGTCTATGGACCCATGGATAAGCGGGACAACAATGCCAACATGGCATCTCTCTCTAAAGATAGAGGAACTGCTGCAAGTGCAATACCCTCAGCCTCCACACGAGTCAGAACATCCACAACCATCTGCATAGTCTCGTGGTGATCATCAATATAAACAATCATCTCGACAACTTGACCATGAGTATAAGATATGAGAATAGTATTGTCGGCAATGTGGAAATCTCGGGAAGCTATAACCTCATCCTTCTCCATAAAAATAGCATCCTTGGCAATTAAAACCTCCTCAATCTCTAAGGCTGCGTCTCTGGCAGATCGGATCTCTTCCCTCTTCGCAAAAGGTGCGTCTCTGGCAATCAAAGTCTTCTCAATATTGATAAAAGCAGCGTCTTGAGAAAATCGAGCCTCGTCTCTCTCAACCAATGTCATATCTCGAGTGGCTTGACCCTCATCTCTCTCTGCAAAAGCTACACCTCTGCCAGACAGGGCAGTCAACATCAGTGTTCTAGCCTGATCTCTCTCAAAGGTCATCCTAGCTAGTGAGTCTGCCAAAGATGGATTTTTCCTGGTAGGAATGATCGGCGAATCACTAACTAGTGCTGTTATTAGACCCATAAATAACTCATTCTCAGTGGGAGAATCAGGATCCTCCATAGGCTCCTCCTCTTCAGAATCTACAATCGAAGCTGATTGGATGAGTGTCGTTTATGCTATATCTGCCTCCAACCACGCTGAGTACTCTGGAGAATGATCTGGATGGCTACTACAGAAATTAGCCTTCTCCCTATGAGTCCAACAATCGTACACTCTGATCAAATCGGCAGATGACGTAAACAAAGCTGACATCCTCAGATCAATAGCCCCCTCAAACTGATGCAGGCTCTGAACCTGATCAAACTGGCCCATAACAGCTAGAGGATGGTAAGTGGTCACTCCCCTCAATCTCGCTAGGGGCAAAAAGTCCATGCTAGATGCATGGGTGATGAAGCTATAGGGAGAGACTAGCCCTGAGCATGGCAGAATCGAGAATAGATGCGCATATTCAAATATAAATGTTGATAATGTGTCTACGTTGGTACACTCTGCTGGCTGAAAGGAGTAAGATATGGCTATGTCACAGGTGAAACAGTACCCCTGGTGTATGAAAAATCCAAATCGGTCATAAATGAAACATGAGCCATACGTACAGCAAGACCGAACTGCCTCTAAAAAACCCCTCCGGGTGGGTACTGTAGTGGGTGGCTGTTCTTAGCGTCTCAACCAATATTATCAGAAGAATAATGCTACCCTGTCTAAGGGACAGAACCACGACTATCAATCTGACATCCAGGTGGTCCAAGTGAAGTGGCATATAGATGTAGGCTACTATGCACATCAACAAAACATTAATCCTGGCCAAATGACATGCCTCTACCGAGATAATAAAATCTCCAGTATGACGATCGTAGTTGTGCAGCCAGCCAAAATGATGTGTCAAGAAGTCCATAGAGATCATATGTCAATAAACGATCTCATCTGAAACTACACTCTGACGTAGACCAGACATCCTATGAAACGGTCTCCTCATGTCCCTGATCGTAGTATGAGCACAGGGCAAGTCTAAAGCCAAGCCAGTGAACCGCTCATACTCCTCTAAAGTTGGAGTCAGCTCGTGCAGCCCAAAGTAGAAAACTTGTCTCTCGGGTATCTAAAAGGGTTAAAGATCATCTACGAACCCGTACAAAACCTGAAAGTCTACGAGGGCCATTGAATGCCCTAGCATCTAATCCACTGCCCCTCTGGCTGGGAAGGGCAGGATCTCATACCACGATCTCAAGGATGATGCCACCACAGATGGTGGTAAGTGCTCAATACGACAGACGTTGGACGACGATATCTATATCACAGTATCACAAGACCATCCAGGGGTCAAATCTAAACTTATCTGTCTAAATGCATACACATGACATAATATATGCATAATGACAATGATAAACATGATGCAATAGATAGGAAATATCATGCATATCTACAATAAAGTATCTACTGCAAGCATCATCCTTGTCTGAAAAATATAAAATAAAATAAAAAGTACAGGAATATGGGGCACCACCACCCAACTACTAATAGTAGTCTATCAAAATGGGGCACAGCCGCCCAATAGCCAAAATAGTGGCCAACCAAAAGATATACCTACAATAACTATCCAAAAAGATCTAGATAATCTACACTCAGGCTATTAACCTACTCCATCTCCTTCATGGACACAAAGTCGCGATCATCAGGCATGTCTGGGCAGTACAAGGGAGGATCAGCCCCTGTAAAACTTCTAAAAAATAGACCTAATGAGGGGCCCGCTCCTGAGCTGGAAAGCTTAAAAGGAGATGCCTCTGACGGATCTCGGCCAAGATGCCTGATGAACAAATGAGCTCTCTCCAACTCCTGGGTCAGTCCTGTAATCTGGTCCAACTAAGTAGGCTCCCTGAGGCAAGCTATTCAGTCTATCATCATCACAGATCTAGGCACCATATCTGCCATGAACTGGGTGGCACGAGTCTGAGCTCCAATTGTGCGAGGACTCCACCAACTGCCGAATGCCTCCTGGCTGTGAGGGCACTCTGATAAAGTAAAGCCGTCTACGCCCTCCATAGAGATATCTGTCAGTTGCTGGACTAATGGCCAATGATGCCAAGACGGAGGAACAAAGGGAATACGGATCTGACCCATAATACTCCATAGAGCACGCTCTCCTAGGTAGAGATTCCATCCTCCCTCTGTCAAAAACGGGACTCTACGGGTCAGTAATGCAACCTCTCGACCCGTGGGGAAGCCACCCTCAAATCCAATAGTCAAAAACCCAGAGGTATAAGGGATCCACGAGATCACTCCGGCTGTCAAAAGCTCCAACTACAAGCGGGAATGAGTAAAACCCTCAGCAACAAGGACCTTCGTCAGAGTGTAGTAATGCCAATGCCGTCCACGGAGATAATTCTCTAGACCTCAAGTAGTGGTGGGCCGTAGGCAAGGAAGCCTCTCATACGCCTAGAACTGGCCATGTAAATATGACCAAGACTGACAAATGTAAATGCAAAAATCAAAAAGGTACAAAAAAGATATACTCACCAACAGAAATGGGTAGAAACCTAACTTCGTCAAACCCTCCGAGAGCATGCGCATACCTCGAAGAAAATAGGCAACGGTGTAAAAACCCCAATTAAAGTCGCTGAGGCGCTCTACATGTCGGGTAGCACTGACCAGGGCAAAGGACACAGTCGATGAGTTCTCAGCCAGAAAATAACCCATGATGATCACCAGAAATAATCGCCTCAGGATGCAATCCCTAACCCTCTGATCATCAAGTGGAGGCTCAAGTAAAGCCCCACTCTGGGCATCTATGCTCAAGGGACCAGATCAGACCGTTCGACCCTTGAGCGCCGAGAAAAGAACTCTCAGTAGGGATCTAACGGTAGTGGGCGTAATGTTGGCCATAACAGGCATGGGCTCACCCTCGAACTCGATGCCGGTGATAAACCTCCAATCTATAGGCGTCATCATCACCTCACAGTCCAACAAGTGAAGAGATTGATTTTGGTGGAACCAGCCCTCAGACAAAGCCCTCATATAACCACAGGGGCAACGGCAAAGAAGAATAGAGAAGAAGGCCTAAAACTCCCAGCCGTCAATGATATCCATGTACTTCTGGTGCAAAGTATGGTAGATGGAGTGCATGTTGAACCAGTTCCCTCTGGGCTGCGTAAAGCCGGGAACCTGCATCAAAAGCCAACCCATGTCAAAAACCTGTGCCCCGATAATGGCAAAAGAAAGAAAGAGAATCCAGAAAGAAGAAAACTTCAAGTCACCTCATTGGCATGAAGAAATCGCGATGAATGACGACTCAAGTCTCCCAACAACTCTTAGGTTGGCACATCAATGCCCGGAAGATCTGCACGTGGGGCCTGACCTGGGACGGGAGCAGAAAAATGAGCCTCCTCATCATCTGTATCAATCGACGGCTCGTCCTGGCTGGACGAATCACCGACTCTGCTAATCTACGAGGCAGTTGAGCTAGATGTGGGTGAGGAACATCTAAAGCTTATCTTCGTTTAACTCCTAAAACTACCCTGCTAGCACTGTCGGGTCTGTCTCGGTCCATCACCTGGACAAAGTCTCCAAATCACCTCAGAAAGGGTGTGGTAAGCCTAAAACCTGTGGCTTATTAATTTAAATTAGTATTGTATGCATTTCTAAATCCTAAAACATGCATGGGTCAATCAAAAATCCCCAGTAGCGTCAAAACTGCATGTGTTTCAAAAAGCAAAATTCAAAAAACGTGTATGGGTCAGTCAAAAATTACCAGTAGAGTCAAAATTGCATGTTTATTAAATGCTCGGGCTTTGGAAAAAAGTTTCGCCATAGTCTCCTTTGTAAAATGGACTGTCCGCATACACACAAGCATGTCTAGGTGGCCATTCAAAAGCACACCTTCCTAAAAACAAGAACAGTTCATATTTATGAAATAAAATCAAAAGTAAACTTCACATGGTAGCCAAAAAATTATGGACATTTTTTAGTTGAAAATCCAGGCTCACTAGGCCCCAAAAAGGATAAGTAAACTGATCAAAAAGAGCAAAATATGACTGTCTCAGAATTTGATTTTTCTTATGTCAAAACCTGTATTACTAGTAAAATATGCATACTTATGAAGTCAAAAAAATTTAGTAGGTTATATAGGCATACGTTTTACATACGTTGAGTCTAAAAGCACATTACGTGGTTTACATGCTTTTAACAGTCAAAAGTTACGAAAAAAGAATGTAAAACGTTAATTGAGATGTACAAAACACGCAGCCACTGACAGAATCTAAAAAAATCTGTCTGAACTCCGTAGATTTGAAAAAGAAAATCGGATTCTGTTTGAAACTCGAAATGAAAATTGAGTTTAGAAGCCCGCTGCTGGCCATTTAAAAATGCAGGTAAAAGTGGGCCCATCTGCGACTGTCGCACCTCTACCTGCAGCTCCCCAGGGTGGGCCCCACTCCCTCCGGCTCGGTTCGGTTAGAGTTGAAACGGAGTTAATATGAGCTAAAAAGTTAAATTTGAAAAAGAATTGCTACGCGATTGAGCGGTTTGTCCTGAAATCATACGTTTAAGTAGTGGAATCCTGACAGAAAGGGGAACTTCCTGAAAGACATTAGTATTCATCCTAAAGCAATGCCCAAGGACCAATGATGAAGAATGCTAAAAAAACTGCAGAAAAGTTGTGCAAAATAGCCGAAAAGCTACCCAAAACTACCAAAAATCAACACTGTCGAAGCTTCGGGTACAGACCGGTGACAGTTCAACTGTTAGCTCAACCCCAGTGAAGCATGGGTACAGACCGGTGATAGTTCAGCCATTGGCTCAACCCCAGCGAAGCGTCGGGTACAGATCGGAGACAGTTCAGCCGTTGGCTCAACCCCAGCGAAGCGCCTGGTACAGACCGGTGATAGTTCAGCCGTTGGCTCAACCCCAGCGAAGCGTCGAGTACAGACCGGTGATAGTTCAGCCGTTAGCTCAACCCTAGCGAAGCGTCGGGTACAGACCGATGACATTTCAGCCGTTGGCTTTACCCCAGCGAAGCGTCGGGTATAGAACGGTGACAGTTCAATCGTTGGCTCAACTCCAACAAAGCATCGGGTACAGACCGGTGATAGTTCCACCGTTGGCTCAACCCCAGCGAAGTGTCGGGTACAGACCGGTGACAGTTCAGCCATTTGCTCAACTTCAGCGAAGCGTCGGGTACATACCGATGACAGTATCAGTCGTTGGCTCAACCCCAAAGACGTCTCAGCCGTTGGCGCAACCCCCGCGAAGCATCAGAAGTGATCCGGTGACGGAAGCAATATAATAATCCATCCCAGATGATGGAATCTGTTATACACATCCTCAGAGGGAGTACCAAGAAGGATTGGTTATTTAACCCCCTGTTGCCAACTACCTGTGTAAATTATCATTAAAGTAGGCATCGGAAGCACACACTGAGGTAACTCGATAATCGAGATGTTTCCCCAGCGGAGAAACCTGCAGAAAGGAACAATGGCATCAACTGGAAGGAAAATATGCCCCATGAAGAGTATCGACAGGTGTGGGAAACCATTGGTCTCAAACCAAGGTAGCATCAATAATATTATCCCTGTCAGAGTCAACAAAGCTATCACAGAGGACGTCATCCCCAGCAGAAAGTGATGAGAACAGTCTAGGATAGCTTAACTTTGATGTCCTACCCGCGACTGCATGATAATGCTACAACAAGTGTT
Organism: Panax stipuleanatus; assembly: GCA_020205555.1. Taxonomy (NCBI): domain Eukaryota; kingdom Viridiplantae; phylum Streptophyta; class Magnoliopsida; order Apiales; family Araliaceae; genus Panax; species Panax stipuleanatus. The sequence continues at coordinate 34,074,762 of CM035115.1, forward strand.
ATCACGGATAACGTTATCCCCAGCAGAAACTAACATAATCAATCAATGATAACCCTACCCCCTCGAAGGTATCTAACATTCATCGTGTATCCTGCCTTGCATTGCTTTGCATTTGCATTTCTAGTATCTAGCAATCTTTATCCTGTTCATTCCACTATATTGTATGAACATGATAAAGAGGGGCATCTATAAACACTCAAAATTTCATTTTCCTATTACTAACACTGTAGGAGGGCAAAATTATCTTTTTAAATCAACCCCGGTCTCAATATCGGGCCGTCAAATCAACCCCGATCTCAATACCGAGCCGTCAAATCAACTTTGGTCTCAATATTGGGCCATAAAATCAACGCCGGTCTAAATACCGGGCCATCAGATCAACCCCGGTCTCAATATCGGGCCGTCAAATCAACCCCGATCACAATACCGGGCCGTCAATTCAACCCTAGTCTCAATATCGGGCCATCAATTCAACCCCGCTCTCAATACCGAACAGTCAACTCAATCCCGGTCTCAATATCGGGCCATCAACTCAACCCCGGTCTCAATACCGGGCCATCAACTCAACCCCGGTCTCAATATCGGGTCATCAAATCAATCTCGGTCTCAACACGAGAGGTACAGGTCAGCCCCGGTCTCAACTCGGGAGGTACAGGTCAGCCCCGGTCTCAACCCAAAAGGTACAGGTCAGCCCCGATCTCAACCCGGGAGGTCAAGGTCAGCCCTGGTCTCAATCTGGGAAGCACAGGTCAGCCCCGGTCTCAACCTGGGAAGTACAGGTTAGCCCCGATCTCAACCCGTAAAGTACAGGTAAGCCCCGGTCTCAATCCGGGAGGTATAGGTCAACTCCGGTCTCAACCCAAGAGGTACAAGTCAACCCCAGTCTTAACCCGGGAAGTACAGGTCAGCCCCGGTCTCAACACGAGAAGTACAGGTCAGCCCCGGTCTCAACCCGGGAAGTACAGGTAAGCCCCGGTCTCAACCCTGAAAGTACAGGTCAGCCCCGGTCTCAACCCAGAAAGTATAATTCAGCCCCGGTCTCAACCCGATAAGTACAGGTCAGCCCCGGTCTAAACCCGAGAACTACAGGTCAACCCCGGTCTCAACCCGGGAGGTACAAGTCAGCCCCAGTCTCAACCCGAGAGGTACAGGTCAGCCCCGATCTAAACTCAGGAAGTACAGGTCAGCCCCGGTCTCAACCTGAGAAGTACAGGTCTGCCACAGTCTCAACCCAAGAAGTACAGGTCAGCCTCGGTCTCAACCCATGAGGTACAGGTCAGCCCTGATCTCAACCCGGGAGGTACAGGTCAACCCCGATCTCGACCCGGGAGGTACAGGTCAGCCCCGATCAAAACCTGGGAGGTGCAGGTCAACCCCGGTCTTAACCCGAGAGGTACAGGTCAGCCCCGGTCTCAACCCGGGAAGTATAGGTCAACCCTTGTCTCAACCCAGGAGGTACAGGTCTGCCCCGGTCTCAACCAGGGAAGTCAAGTCAACTTCAAAAATAATCCTAAAGCATCACAACATCTCCAGAAGAAAACCTAGAATGACCAAGTCAGCCTCGGAGACAACACAGAGGACAAAAAGACTCGAATGGGATCCACACCTTGGAAACAACCCCAGGAAGTCAGCCGAAGGCCATGCCGACATTGAAGACAACCCAGGAGGGGAAAAACGGTTATTTTACCAAACTTAAAGCCGATTTAGTTAAACTCAAGCTGAATTGATGCCACTAAGGTCAGAACAAACTATAAAAATGATCCCAAGTGGAAACAACGCAAGACAGCTCAACGGACAAACTGCGAGGAATCAAAGACCTGGTTATGAACCCGTTTATTTGGACTCAAAATTTTTTTTTTCCATGTCATTGAGATGCGCTCGACGAGGGCTTATCGAAAAGGTATAGCACGCTTCAAACGGACGCTCCGATCAAAAGTTAAAAAGTTTTGAATCGGACCTCACATTGCTCGAAGTGCACGTACTTTGAGACGACAGGACCCGCCACAGGACCCCTGCCACGTGGAGCCGCAAGTGGACCCGCGGCTATCGCAGGTTGACCCACTTCTTCTGGGTCTATAAATATGAGCTCACCCGCAGCTCATTTTATAATTCAAAAACGCTCTGAACCCTTGCCTGTTTGGTCTTCCAGCTATTTTTTTGTCTTCCAAGCCCAAATTTTTTCACTCTAACACATAGATATACCCACATACTACCACATATCAAAAATTAACCAGTAGATTTGGACGTTTAAAGCCTACATTTTGGAAAAAAACATGTGTAGCAGTTTATTGTGAGTATTTTTACGATCAGCAAGTTTTTATTACTTCATTACGCTGTTATACACTTGTATATCAAGTTTTATTTTCTAAATATGCCCGAAAATCAGTTCCGTGGCCGTTTTTGTTAACTTTTGGTACATTTTAGTACCTAAACGCTTTTTCTGGCATTTTTACAACTAAGATTGATGATCCGTCGCTTCTAACAGCTTTTATATACTTGCATCTTCATTATTAGCAACTTCGCCGGACTAGGTTATCTTCCCAGTCCAGGTTTGGCTTTTTTATATATATATTTAACTGTATATATACTAACTTTTCAATTTTGTCAAGCCCGGATGTCAAATTTGCGGTAGTTTATTGCTTTTATATATATATATATATACATATATATACACCTTTCACCGAACTGGGTTATCTTCCAAGTCCCAGTTTGACTATTTTTTGTCTATATTTAACTATATATATATTTACATTCCAGTTTGCCCTGGATCATTCTTGTGGCCTTTTTACTGCTTATATATATATATATATATATATATATATATATATATATATATATATATTTATATTTCCGTCCGGGCCTCGGAGTGAAAACACACCGCCCTTTATCGCTTTTATACATACATATATATATATATATATATATATATATATATATATATATATATATATATATATATATATATATATTTCCATTCCAATCCGGGCATCGTAGTGAAAACCCACCGCCCTTTATTGTTTTTCTATATATATTTACATTCTGTCCAGCCTGGATCATTCCGTGGCTTTTATACATCTTTTATAAATATATATTTATATATTTCCATCCCAGTCCGGGCATCGGAGTGAAAAAGCCACCGCCCTTTATCGCTTTTATACGTATATATATATTTCATTCTGTCAAGCCTGGATTACTCCGTGGTTTTTTACAGATTTTATAAATATATATATATATATATATATATATATATATATATTTCAGTCCGGGCATCAGAGTGAAAACTCATCGCCCTTTACTGCTTTTGTATATATAATTATATATATATATATATATATATATATATATTGTTTTACTCAGTTTATTAAATTGTTGCTTTAAATATTCATTTGATATGAATCGGCATTGACATTTCTGCGGGCGAACTACATTTATTTAAATCTCGCCAACTCTAGGTTTCAAACGGTTCAAAATAGGTCCAGACAGAACCGGGAAGCTGGACTGGCTGAGATTTATTTTAATCTAGTATTTTCTAGTTTTAGTTATAAAAGCTACCTCGCGGCCCTTAGATCGCTATCTAGTGGGAACGAGATGCTTCAGCCCTGTGTGAGCCATGATTTACTGATGAATCCTTGGTTATAGCGACATTTGGATATAGATATATATTTTCTGTGTATATTTTGAGCTGTGCAGGTTTATAGGCCTCCCTATATGAGCCTAAGAATCGTGGGATTCATGATCCAATTGATCAGAATCTGATTCCCGCGATGGACAAACTCCACTTTACAAATGTACCCTGCCAGTTTTTCTGTAAAAAATTTACACACAAAAGACCTTAAAATGGTTATTCAGATTTAAGGTCTCAAAATAGTGAAAATATAGTTTGTCGTGTCAGAGTCACTCTGATGACTGTCATGCCCATGAGAAGACCGACACTTGTATTTATTTTTGTGGTCGACGATGCTTCGCAGCCCGACAATCACCATTTCAATTGAGCCAAAAGGCTGAAATGATAAAATTGAAGTATCGATATGCTTCAATTCCTATGTTAGCGTAAGGGTTTGAAAACCTGCTTTCAAAACATCATTTTAATCTTATCGAAAAGAGAAACTTTTGCAAATCAAATCAAACACTTTTGCAAATCAAATCAAAGACTTTTTTTGCAAATCAAATCAAACCCTTCGTATATAGGTTCAAAGATGCATAAATATACTTCCAATCAAAGCATAGGCACAATTTCTTCCAACATACACACACACACATTGCAGATTTTAAATGGAAATATTGAAAAAATGCGGTACCGTGTTTTTACACGGGAGTTGTGTGGTACCTAACACCTTCCCAACACTTAACCAAGCCCCCAAACTCAAACTTCGATTTTAAATTTTAAGTTTCGACAGTGTCCAATAATTGGGCCTCTTTTTCAAAAAAAAAATTCGTTGAGTTGGTACAACCATTTCAAATCTACCAACTGACAACTCTGTAAAACATTCAATCGTTGACATGATACATGTTGGCCTTTTTCTAAAAAACCATTCAAAACCTTTTTTCATAATAAAAAGAATAAGGGTAGACAAAACTTAGGAAGAAAGAAAGATACGGGTTGTGACCCGACCCGAGGATTTTTTTCAGACATCGACAGCCTTATAAGAAACTTTCACACAATCCACATACATACTCAACTCAGATATTATGGAACAAATACCGTGCACACTAATTCACAACCCAGAACAGATTCTCCTTTATTTTCATTTTTTCATAGAACCTTCTCTTTAGCACAGATGAATGTTTTTCTCATTTTTTTCCTTTATTGACATGTGCAATGTCTCATTTTCTTAAGCTTTTCAGTGTTACCCATGTAGCGAACTTTCCACCAACGACTCCCAAACCAGATGGTCTTAGGGCGCTCGGTGTAGAGACACCCCTAGGGCTTACTTATTCAAGTAACAAATGCTATAAAAGTCGACTAGTCAAGCTGCTTTTATCCATCACACTTTTCAACGTGAATACCAATGATTCCCGAGGCTTGGCTACCAGTTAATTCGCATAATGGACATTAAAGCAGATTTTTCAATCATTATATTTTTCCCTTATATCCTTTCTTTCTTTTCTTTCTCTTTTTTTCATTCATCATCATTTTTTCCACAAGGTTCTACAATAAGCACAAGTAAGTTAAAGAATTCTAAGCCATGAAATCAATACATATAGTCAATTCCATTAATAACTTAGCCAAATTAGCATGCTTCTCGTGTTCAAGTACTCATATATCACAAATTAAATTCAAATAAGTTACTATGGATCATGGCTTAGTGTTCACTATTTATTAACCAATTAGACATCAATGGATTCTAAAATTTAGCATTAATTCTCAATCATTGACTTTAATTGCCGAACACATAGGCAAATAGAATCATGGAACCCAAAATTTTTTAACTTCCCATCAAAAATTGGATCAAATCCCTAAATTAAAAAAAATAACCTAAGTCTTCCCTCCCAAACTCAAACCTTACATTGTCCCCAATGTAATAAAATCATGCAAAGAAGAAAAAAAACTATCTAATCATGCAATTATCAAACTAATAAGTAAAGGGATAGAAAAATCAAATTTGAATCCTTGGGTTGCCTCCCAAGCAGCTGCCCTTGTTTATCGTCATTGGCTTGACATCATCCTTCTCAGTCTATGTAATCAGACTTGTGAACTTTAAGTGGACTGGTAACAGTTTCAGCTCTAAATTAGGAACATCTTTCACTTCACGATCCTTCTCCATTCTAACCATCAAATCCTCCTTCCATAATTATATTTGATCGAAAGATTCATGCATTATAGAGTCAACAACATCAGTAGAAAAAATAGTATCAACAATACCAAGATAGTTTTTAGTCTCATATGCGCTTGACTGGACATTTGCATCATCCAATTCCATGGTTAAGGTTACATTTAATATTTTTGTTGTTTGCACCAATGTATCATCGATATCCTCATTGTAAAGATCTACAAAACTTATCAAATTATTCTCCTCTTCATCTTGTTCCTCCTTTTCAAATTTTGAATACCTAATTTTTTCTTCAAATTCAGTAGTAGCCTCGAGTACTTCTAACTGGTTTCCGCTAGTAAACTCCTCATCATCTTTAAGTTCTTGCTCCCTCTTTGCCATTTCTTCCAGGAATTTTTTCATTAGACTCTGTATACCACGTTGAATTCTTTCCAACTTTCCAATTCCTTGTTAGAACTTGGGGAAAAAGTAGTTTCGGTTCATAAGCTGAAAGAGGTGGAAATTTATGCTTGAGTACATCACTGCTGCCTGTTTCACTATTGTCAGACTTACTTTGTATTGACTTTCTTTGTTGCTGATCCTTTGCACCACATCTCAATGTAATGGCATTTACATTTTCAATAGTTTGAGAAAGTGACCTTCCTACTATGGTTGCAAGATGACCAACTTGGTCCCTCAGATCTGGAATAGAATTTTTTGTCTCCTGCTAGAATTGATGTTTCTGACTCATGAACTGTAGTGTTTGACTCATGAATGCCTTGAACATATCCTCCATAGATGTCCCAGAATTGACATGTACTCCTTGGTTTTCTGTGTCGTATTGAGGTTGAGCTTGTTAAAGACCTTGCTGCCTATTTTCCTCATAACTCAAGTTGGAATGATCTCTCCAACTTGGATTGTATGTGTCAGGATAAGGATAATAGTGATATGGATTTTATCCTTAGAATGTCCCCACAGCATTGACTTGATGAACAATTACTTCCTCTTGCATCATTGGCCAATCATTTGTCTCATGCCTTAATTTCGAGCAAATTTCACATACTTTTGCAACTTGCATATTCCCTACAGCCATTTGTCGAATCAAAGTAGGTAAATCAGAAATCTGTTGCTCCAAGTCTCTCGTGCTTACGCCATTTACCCTTTGTGGTGTGTGATCCATCTTAGTTCCATACTGCTGTGAATTAGCTGTCATGTTTGCAATTAAGTTCATTGCAGCTTCTGGAGTCTTGTCTACCAGTGCTCCTCCACTTGCTGCATCAATCATGCTTCTATCTATTGGTAGTAACACCTCATAGAATTATTGGATCAAGTGATGATCATCAATCCCATGATGTGGACAGCTGGAACATAACTTCTTGAACCTTTCCCAATATTCGTAGAGAGTTTCTCCATTGAACTGCCTGATTCCACATATCTCCTTCCTTATATCGGCAACTATTTATGCAAGTAAATACCTCTCCAAGAATAACATTTGCACCTTAGTCCATAACCGCATTAATTCTGAAGGAAGATAGTATAACAAGTCGGCGCTGTAGCGCTGAAGTAAAGCCTGGAACAGTCGCCGTTGGGAAGAATCAGTTTTCCTAGTTCGCGAATTGTGTTGTTTTTCTCCAAAAACATAATTCTTAGATAACTATCATACCCAATTAAATTATTCAAAACACATATCAGTATATATATCAAATCAAAATAATTAATAACTCGCATAAAGGTTTGGCTCTGATGCTACTGTTAGTTTATAAGAAATCATGGCGCAATTAAATTGTAAAAATTAGCGGAAAAATGGTAAAATCAGAGTTTAAAATTTTCTACAAACCAATTACACGGATCATCCTTTATGAAAATAATTAATTTAAAACAATAAATAATAAGTTATGGAATCTTACCCTTGTAGAACTAAGCTTCCGCAGGTACGAGTTCAACTCCTTGTTCTTCGCGATCTCCTTGAATTTCCGGGATTGATTCCTTCCTTTCATCAACGTTAGCCACCCAAGTGTTTGTCCTCTAGAGGTGATCCACCAAGGAAAATGAATTGTTCAAAAAGGAGGGTGGTTGGCTAAAACTTAGTTTTCTATTCTCTATAGAAAAAGAGTACTCTCTCCAATAATTGAAATCTCATCTACTAATATCTAGCATAAGACTCCTCTTATATAGATATTGGTCAACCCTTCTAATCTAATTAGAAATCTAATTTTATTTAATTAATTAAACGCATTTAATTAATTAGGCTTCTCAACACATTGAGAATAATTAATTAAACTCTGTTAATTAATTTATCTCCTAATCTTATTAGGAATAAATGAGAGTACTAATATTAATTAATTCCTAAACTCCTTTAGAAATTATAATAATAATAATTGTAATAATATTAATAAGACTCTTTTTATTAATTTATATTTAAAATTTTTAAAATATTAAATAATAAACATTAAGCTATTTAATTTAATTTATTCTATCACCGTAGATTAAATTAATTACACTTACATATTATTACAATTATGCTATTACCTTCTTAAATAATTATTCTTCCTTTTATGGTGTGACCCTTTAGGTTCTCCATATTAAACCGATTGTGAATAAATCAATTAGAGCAATTCTAATCTTATTTAAATAAATAAATTAAATTAATAATTTATTTAAATAAATAATATTTATTCTGCAATATGGATAAGCCTCCCTAGTGATCAAAGACTTTCTAGATAATATAGATTTCAACATTAATCATAAAAGAACCATTGAGTTAATAGTTAGCATACAATTCAATTATTCCACCATACACTGTCCCAATTAAATATAAGACATGGAATTACTGTCAAGTCTTATTTTATTTAATTATATGTATTTCGATTAGAAAATGCACAACTCCAAATAATGCAAATTAGAAACTCCTTTCTAATTTTATTCATCCTTGGCCAAGGATTCATGGGTTGTCATTTATCGAATCACATAGGACATATCTCTTCTTTTACTATAAGCGGTAGATTCTTTATTGATCATTCATTATCTCCATATATAACGTATTACACCCAAGCATACCCTTTGATATACCCTGTCGACGTTGGAAAATTGAAGAAATATTGCGGGTCGGTTCGTAACCCGATTTTTCTCAAATCGATCTTCTTAAGTTATCTCTACCCTTATTCTTTTTATTGCAAAAAAAAGTTTTGAAGGGTTTTTAGAAAAGAGCCCAACATGTGTATATGTCGACGATTTGATTTGATTTAAACAGAGTCGCCAGTTGGTAGTTTTGCAAATAGTTGTACCAATTCAACCGAATTTGATTTGAAAAGAGGCCCAATTACTGGACATTGTTGAAACTTGATTTTTGAAATGGGAGTTTTGAGTTCGGGGGCTTGGTTAAGTGTGGGGAAGGTGTTAGGCACCCCACGACTCTCGTGTAAACACGGTACTGTATTCTTTTCAATATTTTCCTTAAAATTAGAATGTGTGAGTGAATGCTGTTTGAAAATTGGGCCTTTTGATTGATTGAAAGCTTTGACAGGCTTCGTTGATCCTATATACGAAGGGTTTGATTTGATTTGAAAATCAGTCTTTGATTTGATTTACAAAAGCATCATTTAATTTGATTTGCAAAAGTTTTTGATTTGAATTGATAGTGATGTTTTGAAAGTTGGTTTTATCAAACCCTTATGCTAACATAAGAATTGAAGAATATCACTACTCTCAATTTTATCTTTATAGCCTTAAGGCTACATGCAAATAGTGATTTATCGGGCTGCGAAGCATCCTCAACCACAGAAATATAAAGTGTTGGTCACCTCATGTGTATGTAAACCATCGGAGGGACGCTAATATGACAATCCATATTTTCACTATGTTGAGACCTTAAATCCGGATAACCGTTTTAAGGTCTGTGTATGTACATTTTACAGGAAAAAAAATTGGCAGGGCACATCTGTTGTGACGCCCCCAAATTCAGACCGTCACTGATCTCGAATTCGGTTCATCACGTACTAATTCTAATAACAACTAAAATCTCAAACAATGGAATAACAGAATAATTTACATTGATATAACATAAATATTCTCGTCCCAAGTCTCGAAACTATTACTAATATACTTCATAACTTAAACCAAACATATCTTAATACATAACATTTAAATAAGTCTTAATACAACATAATGGAAACATCCTAATATAGAAAAGCACAACTACTCCATAGCCTTGCCTTCGCACTTGTCCTGATCTGGGGTTCCACCTTGCCCTGCCCTAACTGAAATGTTTATGGGAAGCAAGAGTGATCAACAAATTTGCTCAGCAAGTAATATGCCAATAAATGTGAACAGGAATATATACAGTTCTAAATCTCAAGGGTAAAACGATAATTAATCACTCAGGATTTCAATTAAGAATGTTGTGAACAAAATAAATAGCAATGACTTCCAAATCTATTCTATGAAGTTGAATAAGGACCACTACGGGTTGAGGAGTTATTAAAGGATTCAAAAGTTTCAACAATTTTAAGGGAATGAATAGATATCATTAAGTGTCGCTGTGGACCAAGGATTTATGAAAGAATCCAAAGAATTCAAAGTTTCAAGTAAATAAATACTGGATACTGAGTGGTCGCTAAGAACCACGAACTTCTACTAGAATCACCAAAAATATTTCTGGTAACCCAACCAAGTACAATTAGGGGATCAGCCTATCGTACCTGGAGTTATGCATAACCTACCACACCACTGTCGGCACCCCGACTATATAGTTCCCCTTTTTACAAGGGTTGTTCAACTCAGTCAATTTATAAGAGTCCGCACCAAGACAATTGGTGTGGATTGCTTTCTAATTTATGATATTGGTCTAGCCGAATTAAATGGCGTAGACAATTTTAACAATGTATATAAGAACAATTTATGAGTTCAGTATTTGCAACAATAATTCGAAGAATATAATCGTGATTTAAATCAAACTATGAAACATAAGTTTGTAAGGCAAGAATTATTCTAGCACCTATTTACTCATACGACCAAAGTTAGTACAAGCTTGAATATGTGTTCAATAAAGAGTATGAATCAAATACTTGCTCAATAAAAGAGTAGTCAGATACTTGCAATTAATATACAAGAATGGTTTCAAGGAAACTTGCACAATGAAAGAGTATAAGTTAGGGAACTTGCTTACGACGTTCCTCGAATAAGTAACCACAAGGATATGATACTTGCAACTCAATAAAAGTAGGGTTCAGATACTTGCACTATAAATGAGTGTAAGTCAGGAAACTTGCACTTTAAAAGAGTGTAAGTTAGAGAACTTGCCTTATGCGTAGTTTACCAACGTAAAGCTTATCAACACTTTTCGAATCCTATTATAACATATTTACATGTATAGAATATTCATTAGCTAAATACATTCGGTACGCAAGCTCGATATGTAAGTTACACATACACTTAACACATAATTAGTTTATAAGACATTACAGAATCAAGTAACATAGTTATATCATGTATGGCATTTGTAGTAAATCATAACACTAAATTGGTAATGTCTTTATTATCTCTGGAGTTCCTTTTATAAATAAAACATCTTCATATATTATTACTATCACATAAGACCACAACTAGCACCAAACATACTTTATTTAGCAAGATATGGCATTGTTATAAGTTAACCGTCAAAATCGGTTTCAAATAACAACATATAATATCACATAGCATATATACGTTAAAGAATACTTTTATGTTTGTATAACCTTCCTTCGTTCCAAACATGTGATATAGATTCTAAGTTAACCCTTTCGACAACTTACGGTCATTCAAGGTTATAAAGTCACAAAGTCTAACATGCTCGCCTTTTATACACATAAGGTAAGCATATAACTTGTATTAAGCATACTAATGAATATTCATATCGCATACATGTAACTATCATTGTTATTAGTTCAAAAACATGCTTCAATTATGCTTAACTTGATATCATGGCATCTAGCATGGTATATATACATGTATGATACATGAGTGGTTCTACGAGTATTATCTCATATGTACGTAAACTCCAGAATACGAAACTTGCACTAACATGTTAAGGTTCTCAATCAAAACTTATATTTTTATTAGTAAGGCTTACTAACATGTTCGTGTTACATCATGGAATCCGTATACATAAGTCAATAGGTCCGACATGCATTTCAAGGTTATATAAACATGCCCGAAAAATCAGAATGTATATATGGTCTTTTCATGTCAATATCAACCTTCATAACTTGCATTTTTGTTAGAAATGTTTGCTAGTGAGGTGTAACATGCTCTTGTCATACTATGAACCATATATACATAAGTTAATATGTCTTTCATGCGTCTTTACCTCATACTAACATGCCTCAAAAATCAGAAATATCAATGTGTTACACATATGTCAAAAGTTTGTTTATAAAACTTACATTTCCATTACTAATGAGGTTTGAACGTTCGTATTTCGTTATGAAACTTATCTACACAAGTGAACATACATTTCAGGTGTTTCTAGGTCATACAAACATGTCTCAAAAGTCAGAATGTCTAAAACGGATAGAAATACTAAATGTCCATTTTGAACTCTAAGTTCGTTGTGATATCTATAACTTCACCATTCAAGCAAGCGATCCTAATATATCATGCTCATATTAGTTTAACATGCTCATATATAGACACTACACATGCTTGCATGCTCATTTAGGTTATAACAATAAGCTAACACTTGACAGATTTTAGCAGATTGCAGAAATCAGCAGCAGGACACAAGGGCCGGCGCAGCTGCGCCACTACTAGTTTGTGCCAGAATTTTTCTTGGTTCGGCAGAATGCAGGCCAACCTCCAAATTTTTAGCACAATTCTGATTCTAAACAATCATATTACTTTACTAACATACTCATAAGGTTATATAATAACTAGTAAACATTACCCAAATCATATTATCATCTAATTCAACTCAAATCAAGAATTGAAATTTTACAGCATTTGCAGAAATGTGAATTAAAGAACATGGAATTTTGACAAAAATTACAGAAACAGAAAATGAAAATAAAGAACAAAGAAGCTATATTGTAATTCTAAAATGTATGTAAGTCCATATAACAACTAACAAGCTTTCTATAATTCAACTAGCATGTATTACATCCATAATCAAGAAGCTTGGAATTATCAGAGAACAAGAAATGAAGAACATGGAATTTGGGATTATACCTCTGTAATCACGAATTGGACTAGCTGCTACTGATTCTCCCACTCTAGAATGATTTTACTAATTTATGTATACTCTCAATTCAATATTTAAACACAATCTCAGCAATTGAAATATGAAGAAGGAGAGCTTATATATATAGAGAAGTGAATGTCCAGACAATGCTTTTCCCTCCCAAATCAAACCAACGAGATTTCGTATTGTATGGAGGTTAATGGAGAGTTGGTAATTGGTTGGTGAAATCAATCATGATTCCCACTCCCTTGTTCATCATGAGCTATGAAATGCTGAGTTTGAGGAAGAAATAGAGAAGTAGACTAGCTTGAGCTTGCACACGTGAAGAGAGAAAGAGACTCTCAATTTGGGACAAGCTTATGTAGAACTCAACATTTGGCAAATGAAATAAATACAACACTTAGGTTTGTTATATATACTTAGGCTAAATACACATGTATGTATACATAGGTTGAAATTTTATTTAGAGTCACAATGTAGTTTTTTTTTAATAAGGTAATAATATTACAATGTAGTAAGTTGAGGTACATGTATATCTCTCAATATATAATCCATGTATATTTATAATACTAAACATAATCCAATTGGGTATTATCTTTCCACATTACCATGAACCATATTATTTTAATTATTTATAATCATGGAAATAATTATTAGTTTTCATTCCACATTAATATTAAGATAGATAATCATTTATTTATTCCCTCTCATATTATTAAATACACACTTAGTTCAATTTGATAATCCATAAGTACACCTTTAATGTAGCCACATACCACATGTTGTCACATAAGCTTTATTATGTAACTCAAATAATCATAACATATGGTTTTAATATGTACAATCACATTGCATCATATAGTTTAATAATTCCTAATATGTGGTTTCTATATATAGCATAGTCATATGAATGTCGCACTACACTATATAATATAGTTGTATCCCATATATTTTATATATTTAACTTCGCATACATACACATAACAATTAATAAAATCTCATTATATTAATGACTTACTTATTTGTTTTATAATGACAATTAATTAATTAATTAAATATTAATCAATTCCTTCCTCATAGAGTAATGAAGTTATTAATCTCCATATTAATTAACTAACATTTATATGATTAATTATCAAGTTAAATAAATATAAATCTTATCATATTTATAAACCATTTTCTTAGTATTAAATCATTACTAGCAAAAATACTAAATTCACAGATTATTATTATATTTCTCATAATAACAGTTAACAATTAATATAGATTAATTGTTCACTTAATAATTCATTTACTTTATAACTGATTATCATTCATGATAACACTTAATAACATTATTGTATGATTAACTATCACATGCATTGCACTCAACAAATAATCAATTAAATATAATTCTTATCATATTCATCAATTACTTACTCATAAATGTTTTGTTATTTATAATAACATATTATTAACAATTACTCATTAATAACAACAATTAATTAACAATGTAATATTAATTAATCCTTTGCTTATTGATTTCCCTCTTGAATTAATTAAATCATCACCATTTTCATTCTCATGTCACACAAGGCATTCTACGAGTTCATCGCCATTCTCCATATTTCCTCAATTATTATAAATTCAATTTAATACAATCGAATTATTTATCTCATAACTCATAAACATTTCTGTTCCAATACGTATTTGTTTTCTTATTATATCAAATAAAAGAAAATTTTTAATTATTCATGAAATTCACGGTTCTTACATCTGTAAATCGGAGTTTCTCCATCGTGGGAATCAGATTCTGATCAGTTTGATCATGAATCCCACGATTCCTAGGCTCACATATGAGTGGCTAGAAAACCTGCACAGTTCGAAATTGTACAGAAATAGATAAATATCCTAAGATAGCCAGAACTAGGGATTCATTCAGTAAATCCTGGTCCGCATGGCCGAAGCGTCTTCTTCCCACTAGATAGTGATCTAACAGACACGAGGTTGCTTTTGAAGCTAAAACTATAAAATAAATAGATTTAAAGAAATCTCAGCCATTATAGCTTCCAGTTTCTATCAAGACATGTTTTAATAGTTGAAAGCTAGAAGTGGCGAGATTTGGATAAATCTAGTTCGCCTGCAGATATGTCAGTGCAAATTCATATACAAGTGAATGTTAAATGCAGCAGTTGAATAAATTGAATAAAGCAATATATATATATATATATATATATATAAGCTGTAAAAGGGCGATGGATTTTCACTCGTAAGCCCGGACTAGAATTGAAATATATATATATATATATATTTATAAAAACTGTAAATAGCCATGAAATGATCCAGGCTATGACAGAAATGAAATATATATATAGAAAAACAATAGAAAGGGCGATGGGTTTTCACGCCTGTGCCAATACTGGAATTGAAATTGACAGAAAAATAGTCACCCAATGACTCGGGAGAGCACAAGTATGGGGAAGTGTTCAAAAGCAGTAAAATGGCCACAAAATAGTCCAGGCCTATAGAAAATATAAATGTATATATATATTGACAGAAATATAGTCAACCAGGACAGATATGAGTACCAGTGATGGTGAACGTCGCTTATATATGCGTAAATATATATAAAAGCGGTAAACAACCTCGGATTTGACATCCGGGCTTGACAGAATTGAAATGTTAGTACATTTGCAGTTAAAGATATACAAAAAGGGCCAAACCCGGACTGGGAAGATAACCCAGTCCGGCGAAGTTGCCAGAATGTGCGTGCAACTGCAGTGGAGCTGTTAAAGCTGACGCATCGTCAATCCGAGTTGTAAAAATGCTAAAAATAGAGTTGATGTACAAAAATGTATCAAGTTTTGATGAAAACGGCCACAGAACTAAGTTTCGAGAATATTTAGAAAGTGAAATTTCGTGTGCAATTGTAAAACAGTGCAAAATAGTAATAGCAACTTGCTGATCGTAAAAATACTTACTATAGCCTGCAAAACGGGCTTTTTGCCACTTAGGGGGCTTCAAATGACCAAATCTACCGTTGGTTTTTTTGATATGTGGTAGTATATGGGTTTGTCTACGTGTTGGAGAAAAAATATTTGGGTTTGGAAGATGTGTAAAAGTCAGAAAATCAGATAGGCAGAGCTTCGCTGCGTTTCGAAATTGTTGAAAATGAACTGGGGGCACGTTTATTTATAGGCCAGGGAGCCTCCACTCAACCTGTGGCAGCCGTAGGTAGAGCTGCGGCTCCCCTAGTTGGGTCCCACGTGCCCGATTTGGTCGTCTCGAGGTACGTGCATGTTGGGAGACGCGTGTCAGGTTCAGAACTTTATAACTTTTGATCGGAGCGTTCGTTTAGGGCGTGCTATAGCTTTTTGGAAAGCCCTCGCTGAGAGTGTCGCAATGACATTGGTTTTAACCCTTTTAAGTTCCAAAATATGGGTTCATGACTAGGTCTTCATTTCCCCGCAGTTCATCTGTCGAGCCGTCCGGTGTTGTTTTCACCTAGGATCACCGTTGTAGTTCTTTCTGACCTTGGTGGCATTAATTCAGCTTAATTTTAATTGAATTGGATGAGATTTGGTGAAATAACCATTTTTCCCCTCTCGTGGTTGCCCTAGGTGTCGGCATGGCCTCTTGTTGACTTTCGGGAGCTGTTTCCAAGACTTGGATCCCATTCGAGTCTGTTCTGCTGGGGCTGATTTGTACATCCGGGTTGCTAATGAGGCTTTTTTGACATCTTGATATGGTTGATCGGTGCTGTGGTTGTTCCGATATTGAGATCTGGGATGATCTGACGGTCCGATTGACTATCGGAGTTGGATTGACGGTCAGATTGACGATCGGAGTTAGCTGGAATACCGATATTGGTGATCAAATATAGGTTAAAGGACCGACATTAGCGGCCAGATTTAGATTGGATGTCTGGTGTCGGGACTGAGGTTGTCTTGATTGACGATTTTGCCTTCCTACAGTGTTAGTATTGGGTAAGGAAAATTTTGAGTGTCTATAGATGCCCCTCTTTATCATGTTTATGTAATGTAATGGAATAAACAGGATAAAGATTGCTAGACACTTGAAATATGACAATATATTAATGATGCAAATCGTAATATAATGAATGTTAACATGTTTTCACAAATCACATCGTGTATCGCAAATCGAATATCACATCGCAAATCGCATATCGCATTGCAAATCGCATCGCATAGCTTTGCATCACAAATCAGATATCACAAACTGCATCGCATCGCATATTGCATTGCATATCGGATCGTATCACATTACCTTTACTAGTGTCTGTGTTGGTGCCGATATCTACGGTTGGCTTTCATCAATGCTGCTGATGTCTATGCTGGTGTTGACTCCAACGGTCTGATTTCCATTGGTGTTGTTGATGCTTTCTTGATGAAGATAAATTGAAATGTTTCCCATATTTCTGTTGGGGATAACGTTCTTTATGATAGCCTTTGTTGTTATCTTGGTTTTAAGATGAATGGTTTCCCCAATCTGTCGATACTATCAGGGGGAAGATTCTCTCTTGGCTGATGCCGTTGTATATTTCTGAAGGCCCCTCTGATGGGGATATATCTCTTTTACCGAGTTACCTCAATGGGTACTCCCGATGCCTATCCTGATGATAACTTACATCAATAATTTGAAATAGTGCCTACCCTGATGGTAGGGACAATGGTTGATCATTAGACTGTCCCGATGCCTACTCGAACTGTAGCAGACTTTTCCATCGAGTTTGTGTGTTTAACATGTATCCATATTTGACTCCATTGGGTATGCATGCCTAATGTTTTAATGGAAATGTGTGCTGATGTAGCGCTTGTTGCACATGTGCAGACCATATATGATATGTTGATCTTAATTTGTCATAGGTTGATGCATATGCTTAATTGAATTGATGTAGAACCATACTTCACCCTTTTTTGAGGTGATTTGGAGTTTCTTTCCAGGCATGGATTTTGATAGGCTTTGCAGCTCTAATTCCCGTATCGCTCCTTTTGTCATTCACTGAGCAGATTTGGATGTTCCCCTTTTATATGCCATTTTTGGTGAGGATCTCGCAGGGGCTGCTATTTTCTGGATCTGGATTTGGTGCTAGTCCCTTTGGTGGCCCAAACACTGATGGCTTTATTAGGAGGTATCCTGATATCTTCGCTGAAGTTGCGTTCCACGGTCTACATTATCGGATCATTCTTTGATGCTACACTGGATTGATGCCAACGGTTTGATCATTGAATGTGAAAAAAGGGTCAGCTTTTCACTTGTAACCCTGCTGGGTTAGACGTTGGCCTGGCTGATGACCCGGGTGATGCTGACGTCATGGATGATGTAGCCCGTTCTTTTAGTGCCTAGTTTTGAACTTCAGTGTAGACGTCTCAACTTGTGATGACTTAGAGCAGGTTGACATGTTTGACGATGCAGATTTCCTTGGCTAGATCTTTTGGTCATCGGGCATCTGTTCTTCACGAGTTAAGGACTTTGTTGAAGACTTTTACCTTTTTGTGGAGGGACAGCTGATGTTGCCTTGATTTCTTTCAGGAACTCTCCCTTTTCGTTTGATGAGGAACTTGGCCCCGCCGTAGATTCTTGCCATTGCTTGAAATGGAGAAATGCCTCAGCCCTTTTGCACGTTGTTACTGGGGTTCGTAGGAAAAAGCTCGCTTTCTTGACCATGTCCATGGTGAGCAATATCCTGCACATTTAGACAAACAACAATATATGCCAACAGCTTTATGGCTCGGGCCGTCGGGATTAGTATGATCTTGTGAATGAGGCATTTGAAGTTGAAATTGAATGCTTGTATTGAATGAGCTCTTATCTTATCACCAAAGGTCTTGAAAGGGAGTATGAAAATGAATTTTTCCTAAGGAAATCCAAATTTTCGCTTGACAAGTTATGAAATCGCAAGAAAACTTTTAAGCGTCCATGGTCATTTTTAATGGGTAGGATTAGATTCACAAGACTTATCTCCCTTCATCAGAGACATCTCATCTTTGCTCTAGACACTGCTCTTCACAAGATTAAGAACATATGACATGTGCACTATGTGTGACGCAACCCTTAGCAAGGGTTTTTCTTCTATGACTCTAAATGATCTCATTTTTTCTTGCCAAATTTTCTGCTTTTCTAGCTTAACTTTGTCTGGTTTTCTTAGGCTTTTTAGTGTTACCCATGTAACGAGTTTTGGACCAATGACTCCCAAACCTAATGGTTTTAGGGCACTAGGTGTTGAGACACCCCTTAGGGTTTACTGGCTCGAGTAATAAAGGCCACACTTTGAGATAAGTTAGGAGGTCTACTCTTTTGATCTTCGCCTGAGCATGTACAAGATTCATTTTCTTAGGCTCTAAATTACCCGTGTAGTGAATGTTGGGCCGGTTGCTCCCAAACCAGACGGCTTCAGGGCACAAAGTGTAGAGACACCCCTCGGGCTTAATTACTCGATTAACCTAGGCCACGATTCGAATCTGCTTATGCTTTAATTTCTTGCAATGCTCGTTTTCTTAGGAACTAAGTTACCCATGTAACGAGCGTTGGGCCGGTGGCTCCCAAACCAGATGGCTTTAGAGCACCAAGTGTAGAGACACCCCTCGGGCTTAATTACTCGAGTAACCCAGACCACGATTCAAGACATTAGGCTGGCTACTAATTTTTTTCCTTATCGTCATAGTTTCATACCCCACAACTAAGAACAGGTCAATCGCAAAGTGCAGACATGCATATGAGGTCAAGTTTGCTTTAAAAAGTGCTTGGAACTAGGACGTCGTGCCTAATCCAAAGGTTGAATGGTCTTAATTCTCTAATCACTTTCATGATTCTTGCTCCACGGACGCTTATCAGAATTAATCTAATTCATAACAAGTTAAGCAAAAATCTTTTTTTCTTCTCTTTTTCTAAGTCTCTAATGCAGGATTTATGTGTATGATCACTAATGCATGGAATTTGAAAGCACATAAAAAGATGAAAAAGTCATACCTTATCAGCGGATCGCAGTATTCTAAGAAAATTATGATTGGAAAAGATCGATTGATCACACCGAATCGCCAATGATGGAAGCTGGGACGATGATTAACTATACTGATGGTGCCGACTGGTACATATTGATTGGATGGTTGATAAATGCCCCAGTGTTGAATTGTTGCCATTTCTAGAATTAGTTCAGTCTTGTTGCAAGGGTCCTAACATTGGGTTATTGTTGACTTTGAACTTGCCCCAGTCTTGCTTGTCATCTAAGAGGATTGCTTGGTTGTATGTTTGATCGATGGGCTGATAAGATGCCGAGATCGCAAGAGTCTTTAATCACATGACCCCCATGGTGAACAGATAGTGCATTTTGGCTTTAATGCTTAGATACCCCAGTTATTGTTTTTGATTTGTAGGAGCAATTGGCTTTGATGACCTTTCCTTTGATTTGATGAAAGTTTCAGATTGAAGCTTTAGCTCTTCGAACGTCCTTGCGAATGTTTATGCTTGATATATCGTTGTGTTGTTGTTCTAACTTTGATGCTTGATGTCGAGACGCCTTCGGACTCCAATGAATTGGACTCAAGGGCTTGTGCTGGTTGGTGATATGATGGCTTTGACCGTGGCTTTGGTCGGTGACCTACCGAGTGTCCCTGCTAGGAAAGATCTGGCTATGGCAGATTAGACAGCTCGGATGACCTTTGAGAGAGATCAGGCCAGGGCATTGATGTTGACGACCCATTCTATTAGAGGTACGACTTCTGTTGATAGAGGCGAGGCCCGTGCCACTCGGGATGTTGCCTTTCCTAAGAGGGACGAGGCCATAATATGCAAATGGCAGTGGATGTTCTGGCTAGTATGGAGACCGAGGGTTAGGAGCTTGCAGCTGCTCCTCTATCTTCAGAGAGATGCCGTGTTGGCACTGGTATCCCACTTATCCACGGATTTAGAGACTAGCTTTGATTTTTTCAGCAAGGCCTATTGACCAAGTGGTTTGATAGAATTTGGCTTTTATTTGTCTTTGGTGTCTTGGAACTGGTTTTTATTTTTTTGTTTTTTCTTGAAGGTCAAACCGCGCCGTAGATGGCTGCCTACGTACTTCCGGGTTGAGGGAGATCAGGTCATTCGTAGTTCTGTTTGTTTAATTGAAGAGGTTTGCAAAGAGTTTATCTAGGGTTTAAATTTGGTTCGATGAACTTTGGAATTTTTGTTTGTTTTGTGTTTGGATTCGAGGGTTGTTGAATTTTTTATTTGGTTTGACCGCACCAAGATGGTTGCCTACGTACTCCCGGGTTGAGGGAGATCAGGTCTTTCATAGTTCACGCTAACATGAATGGCTTGATTTTTTGATTTTGATATTTTTTCTTTTTGATTCTTTTGATTTTTTGATTTTTTTGGTCTTTTGATTTTTTGTTATCTACATGCATGGAAAATAAAAGACATAAGGCTAAGAAAAGGATAACGTCCCAACATCCTCTGGAACTTGCAACTTTCCTCTGGATATATACCCTTCTGGCTAGCTGAGGCCTGATAGTTCAGTTGTCCGTGGTTATGTTTCCTTCGAGGCTAGTGATAGAGGTTCCCTCTTGACTCTAAATATCTTCAATCCCTGCTATAAATTGATCACCTCTTGAATCAGCATATCCCTTAAGGAGGCTTAAACTGGACTCGTCGCAGAAAGGTATGAACTCCAGATTCTTCGAGGGGTTGGCTTCCTTGATAATTTCGTCACCTTTTTCTTCGTCTGCTTCTTCACCTTTCTTATAGCCTTGAGAGGATTTGAGTATGAAATCCCCCTCGCACTGATGTTGTATCTCTCGCAAGGAACTTTCCTTTTGGGCTTTTTCAATACGGGGAAGGATCAGTATCTCTTTCTCATCTTCTAGAAAGATAAGGTCAGGCATGTCGCTGTTGGATTTGGGCATCAGGATATTTGATGATGGTGGATGAACTTCATTGGGAGATTCTTTTGTTTCTTCAGTCACTCCCAGTAATAGGGTCGATCCACCTTGTATTCTGCCAGAATTGGTGCTCATAGCCGTCACATCCTTTGAACTGCCCGCCTCAAGTCGACATCTTGAGCTCTTTATCTCCCTCTCGCCTTTTCTGGTCACGGGGAATTCTTTCTTCAGTTCTCCATTTTCAATGAGGTCCTAGATTTTGTGCTTTAAAGACCAAAAATTCCTTAGTTGCATGTCTGAGTGAGTTAGATTGGTAAGCACACCTCTTGTTGAGATCATATTGCCTTCTTTTGGGATCCATTGGTGGAGCGAGCTTAGTGATCTTTTCCTGCGCAATCAATAGGGCTAAGACTTTTTCCAATGAGTCCTCCATAGGTGTGAATACCCTTCTTCACCGACTTTCCATGACTCTCGGTGCCATAGGATTTCGAGGGTTTGCTGGCGTTTGGAATGTCTCTTGATATGTTCTATTTGGGAATTCGCATTCCTCCGAACGGTCTTTACTTTGGTGAGATCTTCGAGAAATTTTATCATTCCACCCTTCTCGTTCATTCATCATTCTTTGATCCTCTTCATTTAATCGGAAGATCTTGGAGGGAGATATACTCTCATTCTGGATAACCTCCTCTTTCTCTTGGCTTTCTAATAGTTGAGTGAAAATCTGCCTTATACCCTAATGTTGGCGCACTACCAGATTAGCTAGCAGAGTTACTTGATGTTGGATCGTATCCATATTTTTGCATTATTATCATACCCTCCTCTGAATTTTCTGACTCGAAGACATTTGTCTTGTTCCTTCGGGGGTAATCCTTTATCCTTCATAAGTATTTACGATTTGGATACATTTCATCGCTTCTTGACCCCATCATGTTTCCTTCCTCTGTATCATACTGCATAAGAAGGTTAGCGTTGACATTTGGATGGTCAGGTTGTTGGATCACAAGATCACTGCTTTAGATCAGGTTTTGGATTTTATGCTTTAAGGACCAATAATCTTGTGTATCGTGTCCTGGAGATCCTGAATGGTAAGCACATCTCTGGCTCGGATTGTATCTTTTGCTTTTTGGATCCAGAGGTGGAGCCAGCTCGGTAATCTTCTTGTGATATGTTAACATCACCAATATGTTTTCAAGGGAATCGCCTAGTGGAGTGAACACCCGATTTTCAGTTCTTTCAAATTTTCTCTTTCTCTCCTGGTAATTGTTGAATGCAGTCTGTTCTGACGGCATATTGCTTTCCCCAAATGGGGGGACTATGGTTAGGTCTCCTAGAATGCCCCTGTACAACGAGGGATACATCTTCGTCGCCTTTCTTGGGTACCCTCACGGGATCACTCACATAGTTGCCAGACTGTATATCCTCGGCGACTATTTTTAAGGCCGTGAGATCTTTGATCTTGCCTTCTTTCAGGCCCATCTCTGTCATTTTGCCATGTTTGATCATCTCTGAAAATGGCTTTCCTATTCTAGCCAGGATCCACTTATAGTAAGGTGCCTCTTGGATGTCTATGAAAGTCATCACCATTTCAGCTTAGGTCATAGGCGGGCTGACTTGTCCTGCCAGACGTCTCCATCTTTGGGCATACTCTCGGAAAGACTGGTTGCTTTGCTTTTTTACTTTGGTCAATTGATATCGATCCGGAGCCATCTGAGACTGGAATTTGTATTGAGTTAGGAAGGCATGAGCCAATTCTTCCCAACTATGGATTTTGGCATTGTCAAGTCGGACATTCCACGTCCTAGCCTCTCCAGTGAGACTCTTTTGGAAAAGCTGCATTCGGAGGCTTTCATCTTTAGCATAAGACCCTAGCTCGCCAATGTATACTTTCAAGTGCGTATAAGGATCGCCTGCCCCATTGTACTTTTCAAACTCTGGGACTTGGAATTTGTCAGGATATCTAGCCCCCGGGAATATACAGAGATCTGAATAGGTGACATTTCCAAGGATTCCAATCCCTTTGATTGAACGGATGGTTTCTTCCATTTATCAAACTTTCCTTCAGAGATCTCCAGTTTCCTGATCTTCCCTGAGATTTGTGATTTCAGGGGTTTTGTTGGTTCGTTTACTGGATCGAGGTTCAGGGATCTGCATTCCCCCCTTTTTGTTATCGCTTTGATTACCACCCGGTGAAGAGGACTCTGTTTGATTGAGTGTTCGCTGGCCCTGAGTTCTTTTACTTTGTTCTCTTAGAAGGATAGCCAACTCTGCTATTTGATTCTTAAGTCCCTCAAACTCTTTTTGAGATATGGAACCCGACTTGCATTGGCCACTTTCAGCCATGTCTATAGATAGGCTTTGTGCCTTCTCCGAGTTAGAGCTAGTAACAGGACAAATTTTTTCTTACCTACAACAAAACGTAGGCATGTCAATTTCTTGATATAGGTAAGGATTGGATACATGATGTGTTTTTTAAGTTTATCCTGCAAAACCGAGGTTAGTTATTTTGATGGCAGGATGACAGGATATCTGACAGGAAAGTAAATCTTTCATTATTGTCATTTACATTGTGCTCCTCAGTAATTGGAGACTTAACATTGAATTAAAAGAGGAAGGCATGAAGTGGCTTCCCTTCGAATTTGGTTAATTAGAGGCTGACCTATCTTAGGTTACTCTCGCGGCTTTTGTTTCAGGATGAAGGTTCCCAGATCATCGCAATCTACTAGAAGGGAAGTTAATCTGATCGTTCAATTGGAGCGAATCTGGGTGGTGCATTTTCAGGAGGCAGCCCCGGAGACTTAGTCATCCCCAGAGTCCTTACTTATCACCAACCGGGTTAGCCTCTTGGTGGAGGGACACACAACATACATTCACATACATCGGCCTCACCGCTTATGTATGTAATGACAGTTCGTGCGAAGAACTAATATGGGTGCGAAGCACTAAAGCATTCATTCTCATTTATTTAATGAAAAGGCATAGCATTCATACATTCAATGAAAGACACAGCATTCACTCATCCATTGACTGTGGAGACTTAGAATTTCACGCATTCAATAATTTTGAAAGGGAAATGTTTGAAAAGATTGAAAGCGGCCTAAGCCCTCTACTGTCCCCTGCAGAGTCGCCACCTGTCGACGTTGGAAAATTTAAGAAATATCGCGGGTCGGTTTGTAACCCGGTTTTCCTCAAATCGATCTTCCTGAGTTATCTCTACCCTTATTCTTTTTATTGCAAAAGAGGTTTTAAAGGGTTTTTAGGAAAGACACCAACATGTGTATATGTCGACGATTTGATTTGATTTAAATAGAGTCGCCAGTTGGTAGTTTTGCAAATGGTTGTTCCAACTCAACCGAATTTGATTTGAAAAAAGGCCCAATTGCTGGACACTGTCAAAACTTGATCTTTGAAATCAGAGTTTTGAGTTCGGGGGCTTAGTTAAGTGTGGGGAAGGTGTTAGGCACCCCACGACTCCCGTGTAAACACGGTACCACAATCTTTTCAATATTTTCCTTAAAACTGGAATGCGTGAGTGAATGCTGTTTGAAAATTGGGCCTTTTAATTGATTGAAAGCTTTGACAGGCTTCGTTGAGCCTAAATACGAAGGGTTATATTTGATTTTAAAATCAGTCTTTGATTTGATTTGCAAAAGCATCATTTAATTTGATTTGCAAAAGCTTTTGAATTAAATTAACAATGATGTTTTGAAAGCTAGTTTTATCAAACCCTTATGCTAACATAGGAATTGAAGCATATCGCTACTCTCAATTTTATCTTTATAGCCTTATGGCTGCATGCAAATGGTGATTTGTTGGGCTGCGAAGCATCCTCGACCACATAAATATAAAGTGTCGGTCTCTTCATGGGTATGAAAACCATCGGAGGGACGCTGACACGACAATCCATATTTTCACTATGTTGAGACCTTAAATTCGGATAACCATTTTAAGGTCTGTGCATGTACATTTTACAGAAAAAAACTGACAGGACATCTATAAATCGGAGTTTGTCCATCGTGGGAATCAGATTCTGATCAGTTTGATCATGAATCCCACGATTCCTAGGCTCACATATGAGTGGCTAGAAAACCTGCACAGTTCGAATTTGTACAGAAACAGATAAATGTCCTAAGATAGCCAGAACCAAGGATTCATTCAGTAAATCTTGGTCCGCCAGGCCAAAGCGTCTCGTTCCCACTAGATAGCGATCTAATGGACGCGAGGTTGCTTTTAAAGCTGAAACTATAAAAATAACTAGATTTAAATAAATCTCAGCCATTATAGCTTTCAGGTTCTATCGGGACCTGTTTTAATCGTTGAAAGCTAGAAGTGGCGAGATTTGGATAAATCTAGTTCGCCCGTAGATATGTCAGTGCAGATTTATATACAAATGAATGTTAAATGTAGCAGTTGAATAAATTGAATAAAGCAATATATATAATTATATATCTATAAAAGCTGTAAAATGGCGATGGGTTCTCACTCGCAAGCCCGGACTGGAATTGAAATATATATATATATATATATATATATATATATATATTTATAAAAACTATAAATAGCCATGAAATAATCCAGGTTGTGACAGAAATGAAATATATATATAGAAAAATAGTAAAAAGGGCGATGGGTTTTCATGCCTGTGCCCGTACTAGAATTGAAATTGACAGAAAAATATTCACCCAGTGATTGGGGAGAGCACCCAGTATGGGGAAGTGTGCAAAAGCAGTAAAATGGCCACAAAATAGTCCAGGCCGATTGAAAAAATATAAATGTATATATATATTGACAGAAATGTAGTCAACCAGGACTGATATGAGTATCAGTGATGGTAAATGTCGCTTATATATGCGTACATATATATAAAAGCGGTAAACTACCTAGGATTTGACATCCGGGATTGACAGAATTGAAATGTTAGTACATTTGCAGTTAAATATATACAAAAAAGGGCCAAACCAAGAATAGGAAGATAACCCAGTCCGGCGAAGTTGGCAGAATATGTGTGCAAGTGCAGTGGAGCTGTTAAAGTTGACGGGTCGTCAATCCGAGTTGTAAAAATGCTGAAAATGGAGTTTATGTACAAAAATGTATCAAGTTTTGACGAAAACAGCCACGGAACTATGTTCCGGGCATATTTAAAAATTAAAATTTCGTTTGTAAGTGTAAAACAGTGCAAAGTAGTAATAGCAACTTGCTGATCGTAAAAATACTTATAATAGCCTGTAAAACAGGCTTTTTTCCACTTAGTGGGCTTCAAATGACCAAATTTACCGGTGGTTTTTTTGATATGTGGTAGTATATAGGTTTGTCAACGTGTTGGAGTAAAAATATTTGGGTTTGGAAGAGGTGTAAAAGTCGGAAAATCAGACAGGCAGAGCTTCGCTGCGTTTCGGAATTGTTGAAAATGAATGGGGGGCATGTTTATTTATAGGCCAGGGAGCCTCCACTCTACCTGTGGCTACCGTAGATAAAGCTACGGCTCCCCTAGGTGGGTCCAACGTGCCCGGTTTGGTCGTCTCGAGGTACGTGCATGCCGGGAGACGTGTGTGCGTGAGTGCATGTCAGGTTCGGAACTTCATAACTTTTGATCGGAGCGTCCGTTTGGGGCGTGCTATAGCTTTCTGGAAAGACCTCACTGAGAGTGTCACAATGACATTGGTTTTAAACCTTTTTAAGTCCCCAGAGATGGGTTCATTATTGGGTCTTCGTTTTCCCGCAGTTCATCCGTCGAGCCATCTGGTGCTGTTTTCACCAGAGATCATCGTTGTGGTTCTTTTTAACCTTGGTGGCATCAATTCGACTTGTGTTTGACTGAATCAGATGAGATTTGGTGAAATAACCATTTTTCCCCTCCCGGGGTTGTCCTTGGTGTCAGCATGGCCTCTAGTTGACTTTCGGGAGCTGTTTCCAAGACTTGGATCCCATTCGAGTCTGTTTGTCCCCAGTGTTGCCTCTGTGGCTGACGTGGTCATTCTAGGTTTTCTTCTTGAAGTGTTATGGTGCTTTAGGTTTATGTCTGAAGTAGACTTGGCTTCGCGGACTGATGCCGGGGCTGAGCTGTACTTTTCGGGTTGCTGTCAGGGCTGATTTGTACCTCGCAGGTTGTTGCTGGGGCTGATTTGTACATCCCGAGTTGCTGTCGAGGCTGTTTTGACTTCCCGATATGGTTGATCGGTGTTGTGGTTGTCCCGATATCAATGATTGGGTTTGAACTGATGTCCCGATATTGAGATCTAGGATGATCTGACGGTCCGATTGACGATCAGAGTTGGATTGACGGTCAGATTGATGATCGGAGTTGGCTGGATTACCGATATTGGTGATCGAATTTAGGCTGAAGGACAGGCATTGGTGGTCGGATTTAGATTGGATGTCTGGTGTGGGGATCGAAGTTGGCTTGATTGACAGTTTTGCCCTTCTACAGTGTTAGTATTGGGCAAGGAAAATTTTGAGTGTCTACATACCCTAAGGGTCTTAAGGAATAAGTCAAAGTATAATTCATTATACACAAGATACTATGATGATCTCAAGTCTGAGGATCACTTGTACAACTATCACATTAGGAATTCCTATTGACAGGCAAGTAAAACTCTATTAGGTATTCCTTAGCGAGTCACGTTCAGTGTACTTATTCTCCAACAAGCACCTACATACTTGCTTTAGTGTCTCCACACAAATGATCATGAGATCAATCATCCTCATCCAATGAGCAAGCAACATATGTACCAATCTATCCGAATTTACTAATACCCTTTTTAGTAATCCATCAATTGTAAACTATTTTAGTTTAAAGCTATCTAACAATTTAGATCTCATTAACATGATCAACATCATGATTCTAAAAGCATTGCTTAGAACTATGGGTTATTTACATATTATAAAAACAGCATCATGCAGATAATTATATGCCTTTAATAAACGAATACTTTTATTAATAAATAAATAATATCGTTTACAAAGTATATGCTTTATTATCATATATGATTAGCTTATATGCATACTACTTCCATGTCTCTAGGGGTCTGTTTGATGTTTTCCCGAGGCTGTCTCCGGGGTTTAATTTGATGTTTCTCGAGGCTATCTCCGGGGGTCTGGTTTGATGTTTTCGTTGGGATGTCTCCGAGGGTCTAGTTTGATGTTGTAGACTTCCAGGGTTATCTCCGGTAGATAAAAGACAGTTTTGCCCTCCTGCATGGTTAGTAACAAAAATATAAAATTTTGAGTGTCTACAGATGCCCCTCTTTATCATGGTTATACAATGTAATGGACTGAATAGGATAAAGATTGCTAGACACTGGAAATATGATAAATGCAAATGTAATGCAATGCTTGGTATGATATGTTATTAATGCTATATGCCCTTATGAGGTTAGTCGCCACAGGTTGTATCAATGACCATTCTCTATTCTCTGTTCGGGATGACTTCCATGGCTGATACCACTGGACCATTCATAAATAAACGTTAGGGTTGTCACCAACGATCTTGATTACAATCAGGTTGATGCCGATGCTTCTGCCGGGGATAGAGCTTTCCATGATCACTATCACAAAATCCTCCTAGTGCCTACTCGAACGGTGGCTTACAAAGGTTGACCATCATCAAACTTTCTCAATGCCTACTTAAACGGTAGTTTTTAAAGGTTGACCATCATCGAACTTTCTCGATGCCTACTCGAAACTGTAGTTTTCAAAGGTCGATCATCACCGAACTTTCTCGATGCCTACTCGAACGGTAGTTTACAAAGGTTGACCATCACTGAACTTTCTCGATGCCTACTCGAACGGTAGTTTCCAAAGGTTGACCACCACCAAAATTTCTCGATGCTTAATTGAATGGTAGTTTACAAGGGTTGACCATCATCAAACTTTCTCGAGGCCTACTCGAACGGTAGTTTACAACGGTTGATCATAATCAAATTTTCTCAATGCCTACTCGAATGGTAGTTTACAAGGGTTGATCATTACTGAACTGACTTGATGCCTCAGCTGGAGATTTCTTTTATAATAGATTCCATCATCGGTCATTCCCGATGAAGATAGTTTTCCCCAATTGCCTTTACCAAGTTTTCCCAAAGTTATGCTGGTGGTTTATAATGGTGCCTACCTTGCGGGTTGTTGACAATGGTCATTAACGGACGGTCTCGATATCCTTGCTGAAGTAATGTTCAACGGTTTGCATCACCAAACCCTTCTCGATGCTACGCTGGAGTTGTCGCCAATGGTTTGCACTATTAGATACTCTGACCTTTGTTGAAGCAGTTGTTGGCTCCATTTTGGCGTTAACAAAATAGACACAAATGCGTGCAAGTATACACGGTCAACAAGTAATATAAGATAAGTAAAGATCGTTCCCACGGAAATAAGCAATTATAATTAAACCATCATATAACAATTCTATAGCTATTTTTGACTGCTCAAACGAGTAAACAAAGGGTGAATTACTGACTAGAATGATTATAAACTAAAACTAACTAAATAACAGATGATTGATTTAAATGTGAGAGATATGGGATCCTAACTTCACTTATTGCATCATTCAGAATATACACCTCATGTTAATCATAATTAATTACTTAGGATTGCTAGTCGAGAGCACGAAAGTGAGAAATGGATATCTTTCAATAAACCAAGTCCATATCACATAAAATCCACAAAAGAGATAGAATTCATGTGAACACCAATATTACCTAACTTACTATTTGTCTACGTGACTTACAAGAAATATCAGTTTAAGTATAAGCTCTCAATGGACTACATATGGTAAGCCGGTATATGTATATCCGGATTATAAATCACAAAATTCACCACATGCAAATTTCACGAACATATGCTAGAATGGCCAAATCTAAGTTTAAACTTCCTCTTTCAATTCCATATAAACTATGAAGGTAGATGGTGATCAAGCATCTAAACCTTAAATACCACTATACTAGTCAATCCATACACAATCAATTACACATAACAATGAGGCATAATAATATGAACTAAACAATAAGATCCCTTAGAATCCCATAATGGTGGTTAGTTCATCTCTGAACCTACAACTATTATGAGATTTGATCTAAACATTAAAAATATAAAATGAAAGCAAAGGGATAAACAGATGATGAGAATGCAAATCTGATATTCCTCTGTCCACAATAAGCTTCCAAGTTTAGTTCAGATCACAATCATTCCAACTATAAACCTTAGAATGGAAATCTACTTAAAACTAGAAAAGAGAAGAAGTGAAGCTCCCAAACACTCTCTAGATCTCTAACCCTAAAAATAGCAATTAAAACTGTATAGTGAAAACTGAATAATCTCGTCCTTCGCAAACTACACCCATATATGGAAAATATGCTCAGCAAAAATGATTAAATGAAAAGTTAATAAATTTCCAGCCTTGACTGGCGAGGCCGCGCGGCCTTGTAGTTCATTTGGGGCGCGGGCGAGCAATTTTTCAGAAATCCAGAATGACTGCATCCTGGCGCGGGTGCGCGTCTTTTCTTCTTCAAACCGGTGCGGCAGCGTGGTGCTGTGTTTTTTGCTGGTGCTCTCTAGTGTAATGCTGATAATTGCTGCTTCTTTTGCTGGTTCTGTCACCTTCACTTGCCTTCCCTGATTCTAAACATGGGCCACTTGCACAGGCCATAAGCTATCCCCCCATACCAACTCCACCTTTGGTTCACCAAAAGCTTTCCATCTTGCCTTCCCACCATTTCCATGCCAAAACCATGTCATTCCATGTCATTCCTTTGTCAATTGAGTTTCCATAGTAAAACCTATAAAACAAAGATAAAACATATCAAAAGACACTAAAATACTTAAGATTAAGCCATAATCCTAGCAAATTGATAGCCAATAAGTAGGTATAAAACCTACTTATCAAATACCCCCAAACTTGAACTATTCCTTGCCCTCAATCAACAAACACAAATGCAAACTACATGCTATACAACTATACTAACATGAAAATGAATCCCAAAATTTCAGCCATGCTATAAATTCCAATATGATATGCCTCAGAGAAATAACAAGAACTATGAACAAAGAATCAACCCAAGCTACAATTATAAAGATATACAATTCGAAAATCACAACATGTTGCTAAGATGTAGTGTATGTGTGCTATATCACAAATAAGCTTGATAATGGCGAAGATTCCACATGTTATACTTCTAAGGAAGGAAAACTCAGGTTTTAAGTCAAGAATTTTTCATATATATAAAACAACGACCAATCCAACACATCGATACAAGCTAAGGTTCAACAAGGGTTTATTATGCTTTTATTCACACACGAGGGCGATATTTGCACTTTCCCGTGGTTACTCCCGACTGTGCAATGCTAAGCCCTCTTAGGCTTTTCAATGATACCCATTTATTGAGCTTTCGACCAACGACTCCCTAACCATAAAGGCCTTAGGGCACTAGGTGTAGAGACAATCCCTTAAGGCTTACTTGCTCGAGTATCAAAGGCCACAAGACTTAGCTAGCCAAGGTGTTTATTTTATTTTTTTCTCAATTTATTTTATTTTCTTTTTCTTTTTAGCATGCATACCTAATGTTTTCCCCCAAACTTGCATTTCTTTGTCATTAAGGCCATTATTCATTTTCTTACACAATTCTATCATTAAAAACAAATTTTTTCCCTCAGAAGACAAGCATGTGTTAATCTAACCAACAAGCAAATAATAACAATATCGTGTTATCCGGTAACATCAAAGCAATAGGTATAGCATACATCATGTATGAAGATATAACTAAGCTTACTCTATTAATTGAGTTCAAAAATCTATCACATTTCAATATCATCATCGACCATACTGGAATTCAACAGGCTAAAAGCATGGGACTATGCTATGCAATGCAACTAAAATAGAAAAAAAATTCATACAAAATTTAACTAACAAAAAACTAAAATGCCGCTACTATACTACCTAAACATGCAATAAACTATATGCAATAAACTATATACGACTACTACTAACTACACCCCATACCACCAAATTTAAAATTTTCAATGTCCGCATTGGAAGTAAAGGGTAAAGAAACTCCCCTATGTATCGGCATAGCCACCCTCTTCGGGTGGCGAATATGGCAGCGGGTACGGCATGGCAGAACCAAAGACAGGCCACTCCACAAGCATTCCCTGCTGTGCAAAAGCTTCACCTAGGGCTCCGGTCAGTCCATCTATAAAAGTGGTGAAGTTGACATGCAGAGCGTCCATCCTCCTCTCCAATCGCCTCATCTGGCGATCCTGCGGCCCTGTACTGCCAGTGGAAGGATCGGCTACGGCTGCTGGTTGTGGTGGGGGAAATGGTGGAGTAGTCGGCAGGATGAATCCTTTGCCCCGCGGATGTACCATGCCACCAGCCCAATCTTTAAACTTCTTCATTGTGGTGTGATTTATGTCCTCGCTCGGCATTTGGACCTGCTCGTCTTCCCACTCAAGGCCTGCCTCAGAATAGAGATGAGCCACCACTGATGCTTGTGGAATTCCCCCAGTGGTACTGCCTCGCATGAAGCGCAACATATTCTAATGAAGCAAATGTCTGACATCGATGTTCTTCCCAGTAATGATCCCCCGCAGATTAATGGCCCTCTCGACCGTAATTTTGTGCTGGTAAGTGGATGGCATCAGATTGGAGCACAAGAACAGATTCCATGCCTTGGCATATTTATTCAGAGTGGAGCCGGGGAAATTGGTAGGCTCATTTGTGCCCTGCCTATACTTCCACTTCGTGCCTGGAACGCACAAATCAGTGAGCAACTGGTCCAGGTTAGTTTCAAAATGCTCCGCCTCGACCCAATTTACTTGGTCAGCCAGGATTAAAGGCACACTTAAAATCTCACAGATTGCCGACGGACGATAATCAACGTTTCTGCCCCGAACGAAGGAGAAGCCACTCTGTGTCTCCTTGGAGTTAGCATATAATTCGCGAGCAATAGCCAACGGGACAGGCGGTGTTGTACAAACTCCTTGCCAACTCCTCTATACTATCATAGCATGCATTTGACCATCTTCCCTAGTCGGTTTCAGTCCACGCTCCTTTACAAAAGACTTGGCTGCGATCCGATAATACTCAAGCTGTTCCTCAAGGCTGATGAACCTAGTCAAATCCACAGTGTCTTTGCCCTGGCTACTCTGAGTGAGCGAACTGGGAGTGGCAGAACGTGCTCGCTTTGGACACATTATAATCTATAAAAAATTGGTCTTGCAAACCCTAGATGATGATTGTTGAAGAACAACCCAAAACTTGTACCTCTACAAATTAATTTGAACAAACCCTAACTTCTGAATCCGAAGAACAACTCCAAACTAGACTCTGAACTTGCTCTAAATCACACCCTAGGTTGTGAACAGGAGATTAGAGAAGGATATGATGCAGTGGCTTGTAAATATAATTGAAGAGAAGGAGAGATTGTGTATGAGAAGGAGAAGGTGGTTTGTGTATTTGATTAGGGCTAGGTTTGTAGAGAATAGGTTTGTGAGAAGGAGAGTTCGTATAGGAGAGGGGTTATATGCTAATAGAGAAAAAGAGTGTTTGTGTATTTGAGAGTATGGGTTGATTAAAATAGATATAGAGTTAGGGCTGTAGACGAATTTTTTAAAACTTAATCAGGCAGTTTGTTGGGGTCGGGCTCGGGCGCGCTGAGTTTAGCTATGAGTGGGGCGGGGCCGCGTGTGTTTCCAATCAACTCTCTGGACATCTACATATTGGCACGACCGCCCTGAATTTAGCCTTGATGATGGCACGGCTGCACTGCCTTGAGCCCAGCCAAAAATTTTGTTTTCTGTAGCATGAAATGAAGATTAAGCAGCAATTTGAATGGCATTCGTTTCCTGAAACACATAAATGCAAACAAATGAGATATAAAAGAATCTGAAACCCAATATTGGACTATATATCTCTACATCATGCTATATTGGAATCTGTCTGTACTATATACACATGTATTCATCGTAAAACTGTCAAAATTGTTATGATTTTCAGAAAACCAACATTCAATACTATATGTATCATGAAAATCATATGTAAACTGATCCCATACTTATAATTGAACTATGTAAGATGTATATATGTTTGAATCCTCAAAAATGCTATATGTGCGAAGCATATATACTTGAATCCTCAAAAATACTATATGTACGTATATGCAATATGCTTACACACCAAAGATATATTCAATAAGCTCCTAAAACCAAAACTATTCAAAAAATTTCAAACTTTTCGCAATGCTTAGAATTAAACATGAAGGGGGGAAATGGAGATAAGTAACAAGAATTATATATGAGGGAGAAGAGAGATGATGGGGTGCCTCCCATCCAGCGCTTGTTTACAGTTCATTAGCTCGACTCTGTCTGAATTGGTCTTGTGGTGGAAAGAATTGAGGCGACCTTCTCTCGATTGACTTCACCGCCATAATAATGGTTCAACCTCTGTCCATTCACTTTAAAAGGCTTGTCTGGGTATTGGTCGAAAATCTCCACTGCTCCATGTGGAAACACAATTTTCACTGTGAAAGGGCCCGACCACCGTGATTTTAGCTTTCTAGGAAAAAGTCTAAGTCGAGAGTTATACAACAACACCGCTTGCCCCGGTTCTAATTTCCTTTCCATGATCTTCCGGTCATGCCATATTTTTACCTTCTCTTTATACAGCTTGGAGTTTTCATAGGCTTGCAATCTAAACTCGTCTAACTTATTTAGTTGGAGAAGCCTCTTATCCCCTGCAGCCTTCAAGTCAAAATTTAGCTTCTTTATGGCCTAGTAAGCCTTGTGTTCAAGTTCTATGGAAATGTGGCAGGCCTTCCCATACACTAGCTGATATGGTGGCATACCTAGTGGTGTCTTGTAGGCAGTCCTATATGCCACACTGCATCGTCAAGCTTGAAGGACCAATACTTCCTCATGGGATTCACAATTTTCTCTAATATCCGTTTCACCTCACGATTAGACACCTCAGTTTGGCCGTTTGTTTGGGATGGTACGCCATAGCAACACGATGATTCACCCCATACTTGGCCAATAGAGCAGTAAACTGACGATTGCAGAAGCGGGTTCCCTCATCACTTATGATAACCCTAGAGGTCCCGAAACGTGTGAATATACTCTTCTGAAGAAAATGCAAGACCACCCTAGCATCATTAGTCGGTAAAGCTTCTACTTCTACCCACTTGGACACGTAATCCACTACTAACAAGATATATATATTTCCACATGACAAAACAAAAGGCCCCATGAAGTCTATTCCCCAGATGTCAAAGATCTCGACCTCTAGGATCATATTCAAAGGCATCTCGTTCCATTTGGATATGTTCCCCACTCGCTGACACCGGTCACATTTCTGGACGAAGTTATACGCATCTTTAAATAATTTTGGCCAATAAAAGCCTGCCTGAAGTACTTTGGCAGCTGTCCTCTCGCCCCCTAGTGTCCTCCATAAACTGATGAATGGCAATCCTGAAGTATGTTGTCCATCTCACTTTCTAGGATGCACCGTCTGATCATCCTATCAACGCACTGCTTAAACAAATACGGCTCATCCCAACTATACCATCTAACATTGTGTAGAAACTTCTTCTTCTGGGCTCTAGTGAAGTTAGAATGGATAATATTGCTCACTAGGAAGTTCGCAAAGTCCGCAAACCAGGGCATTTTTCCTTGCACCACAAATAACTATTCATTCGGGAAAGACTCATTAATCATCATTTTGTCGTTTGTGTCCATCCTCGGGTTCTCTAGTCGAGATAAGTGGTTAGCCACTTGGTTTTTGGTCCCCTTCCTGTCTTTATTTCTAAATCAAATTCCTGTAGAAGAAGTATCCATCGAATGAGACGAGGCTTAGCATCTTTCTTTGAAATCAGGTTTCGGATTGCAGCATGATCTGTGTATACAACTACCCTTTTTCCAATCAAATAAGAATGAATTTATCAAAAGCGTATACCACCGCTAGAAGCTCCTTCTCTGTGGTGGTGTAGTTCAGTTGGGCATCCGTCAGGGTTTTTCTTGCATAGTAGATAACCTAAAAAACCTTGTCCCTGAGTTGTCCCAAGACGACTCCCATAGCGAAGTCTTTTGCATCACACATTAGTTCAAATGGAAGAGACCAATCAGGAGCTGTAATGATGGGTACCGTAGTCAATTTCTTCTTTAAATGCTCAAAGGCAACTAGGCATTATTCGTCGAATCTGAATGGGACATCCTTCTCAAGCAACTTACACAGAAGCTTAGTAATCTTTGAGAAGTCTTTTATGAAGCGACGATAGAATCCTCCGTGCCCAAGGAAACTACAGACCCCCTTTATTGAGGTTGGTGGTGGTAAACTTTCAATGGTCTTCAATTTCGCTTTGTCCACCTCTAATCCTCTCCCTGAGACTTTGTGACCCAAAATAATGCCTTCTTGTACCATGACATGGCACTTTTCCCAATTCAGTACTAAGTTGGTCTCAACACACCTCTTTAACACCATCACCAAATTCTCCAAGCATATGTTGAAAGAGTCTCCAAAGACTGAGAAGTCGTCCATAAAAACTTCTACATTTTGCTCGACCATATCGGAGAATATTTCCATCATACATCTCTAGAAAGTGGCTGGAGCATTGCATAATTCGAAAGACATCCTCCTAAATGCAAAAGTACCGTATGGGCACTTGAAGGTAGTCTTCTCTTGGTCCTCTAGGCTATAACAATCTGGTTATACCCTGAATAGCCATCCAGGAGGAAATAGTATTCGTGTCCCACTAACCTATCCAGCATCTGGTAAATGAACAGGAGAGGGAAATGGTTCTTCCTTGTAGCTTTGTTCAATCTACGATAGTCCATGTAGACCCTCCACCCTGTGACTATCCTGGTAGGTCTAAGTTCATTCTTCTCATTTGACACGACTGTCATACCTCCCTTCTTCAGAACGTACTGCACCGGGCTTACCCAAGAGCTGTCTGAGATTAGATAAATAATTCCAGCATTTAACCATTTGAGAACCTCCTTTTTGACGACCTCTTTTATAATCGGATTCAATCTCCTATGTTGCTCTACCGTCGACTTACTGTCATCCTCCAGGAGTATCTTGTGCAAGCAGTATGAGGGGCTGATCCCCTTAATGTCAGCTATGGTCCATCCAATAGCTAATTTGAACTCTCGTAGAACCCGCAGCAACTTGCTTTCTTGATAGGATGATAGAGTAGAAGCAATGATAACTAGCAACGTGGAAGATTCCCCCAAATATGCATATCTCAAATGATCAGGAAGAGGTTTAAGGTCAAGGTTGGAAGGCATCTCAAGAGAAGGCTTTAGTCCCTCTGATGTCTCCCCAGTATGTCCGAGTGGTTCAATGGGAATCTTAAACTTTCTCATCTGAGGTTCCGTCTTAAAAATTTATATGTACTCCACCACATCTATATTTTCCATATCAGAGTCTCCCAGCAGAGCACTTTCTAATGGATCCATGCCCATAACCTGCTCAGCCTCTTCATGCAGTACCTTATCAATAATATCAACTCTGAATCATTTTTCTTCATCTGTGGGGAACTTCATAGCTTTGA
Source organism: Panax stipuleanatus (assembly GCA_020205555.1). Classification (NCBI taxonomy): domain Eukaryota; kingdom Viridiplantae; phylum Streptophyta; class Magnoliopsida; order Apiales; family Araliaceae; genus Panax; species Panax stipuleanatus. The sequence continues at coordinate 34,113,112 of CM035115.1, forward strand.
AGACATTAAATGTGACCTCTTGGTTCTTAACCCTCATAGTTAGTTATCCCTTCTATACGTCTATGAGTGTTCGCCCAGTAGCTAGAAACGGTCTCCCACGAATGATTGGTATGTTCTTATCCTCTTCGAAATCCAGAATGATAAAGTCGGCAGGGAAGATAAACTTGTCTACTTTCACCAACACATCTTCTACAATACCTCTTGGGTAGGTGATGGACCTATCGACAAGCTGCAACGATATGCTTGTCGGCTTAGTAGCCGACAATCCTAACTGAGTGAATACCGATAGAGGCATCAAGGTTATACTTGCCCCCAAGTCGCATAAGCACTTATTGAAGGACAATTTCCCAATGGAGCACGGTATCGTAAAGCTACCAGGATCTTTAAGCTTTGGAGGTAGTTTTCTTTGCAAGACTGCACTGCATTCTTCTGTCAAGGCAATTATTTTATAATCCTCTAACTTCTTCTTCCTTGATAGAATGCCTTTCATAAACTTCGCGTAGCTTGGCATTTGTTCCAAAGCTTCGGCGAATGGAATTTTAATCTGCAGTTTCTTGAACACCTCCAAAAACTTCGCGAACTGTTTGTTTAGTCTCTGCTTCTAAATCCTTTGAGGGTATGGTGTAGGAGGGTAGATCACTTGTGGTGTAGTATTAATTTTCTCAGTGGATACCTCCTTTTCTAATTTAACTGCATTGTCCCCATCTTTCCCATCATTCAGAACTACATCAGCATTTTTTGCACATGGGCGCGCCCGCGCCAGGTTTTGTTCTTTTTGGGGCACGGCTGCGCCAGTATCCAGATCTGCAGTTTGCTTCCCAGACCTTAGTGTAATGGCCTGACACTACTCCTTGCCGTCCTTTCTTCTTGGATTTGCTTCAGTATTGCTCGATAGAGTTCCTTGCGGTCTGTTAATGAGTGCATTAGCAATCTAGCCTATCTGAGTCTCCAATGCTTTGATAGACACCGCTTGGCTCTTAACCAATAACTTGAGTTCTTCTATATCAGTTTCCTCCTCTGATTGTGGATTAGGAGCTGGATTTTGTTGATGTTGTTGTTGATGAAATCAGGGAAGATGTGACGATCTAGGGTCATACTGTTGTTGTGACTGTTGCGGTTGAGATTTTTGTTGTTGGTATGGCTGATATAGAGGTTGTTGAGCACATTGGTATGGTTGGTATTGAGGCTTTTGAGCATTTTAATTGTTATTCCAGCTGAAATTTGGATGCTTCCTGTTATTTGGATGGTAGGAGTTTGAAAATTGATTCTGAGGCTTTTGATAGTTGTTGACGAATTGCACTGATTCTGTAGTGATGGCACATTATTTTGTCGGGTGTGACCCTTCACATAACTTACATACGAAAGCAACCTGTTGAACTCTATTTTCAGCTATAGAGTCAAATTTTTTTTGACACAGCCGCCATTTGAGCTGAAAGTGCTGTGACGGTATTCACATCCAATACCCTGGCCACTTTTGGTTGCGGCATTCTAGATGTCAGATTTTGATATTCATTGGCCGCCATGGTCTCTATTAAATCATAGGCTGTCTCATAGCTCTTGGCCCATAGATCTCCTCCTGATGCGGCATCAATGATTGGCCTTGACTGCTATCCCAATCCATTATAGGACGAGCTGATTACCATCCAGTCTGGCATTCCGTGATGAGGGCATTTCCATAGCATCTCTTTATATCGCTCACATGCCTCATACAAAGATTCCCCTTGTTATTGTACAAACTGAGACAGGGCACTCCTCATCTGAGCAGTCTTAGCCATGGGAAAGAATTTAACGAGAAACTTCTGTGCTAAGTCCTCCCACGTAGTGATTGAGCCTGATGGTAGCGACTGCAACCAACTCTTCGCTTTATCTCTCAAGGTGAATGGAAATAATCGAAGCTTTACTGCATCATCGGACACATTGTTGTATTTGAATGTGTCGCAAATCTCGATAAAACTCAGGATATGTTCATTAGGATCTTCTGTAGCTGCACACCCAAACGGGACTGTGTTTTGTACCATCTAAATTGTCCCTGGTTTGATCTCAAAAGTGTTTGCAGCTATCGCTGGCCTAACTATAATGGCTTGCAAATCATTGCTTTTAGGCATTGAGTAATCCCTCAACGCTCTATGTTCTTCGGCTGCCATTTGTACCGGTTGTTCAGGGTCCTCTTGTATGTTAGTAGTTCTTGTGTTCGCTCTCTAAGCTCTACCGTTGATGTTTTCTAGTAGAGGCACCAACGCAGAATTTGTGGATCGAGTGTGCATATACTAACCACAAGTACCTGAAACACAAATAAAAATAAAATAGAAGTGAGATAACAAGTGAATTGTTCAAGTCAGACAAATCTAACAAAAATTAATGTCAATAGTAAAAAAAATAACAACTTATCCCCGGTAGCGGTGCCAAAAACTTGTTAGCTCCATTTCGGCGTTAACAAAATAGACACAAATGCGTGCAGGTATGCACGGTCAACAAGTAATATAAGATAAGTAAAGATCGTTCCCACGGAGATAAGTAATTATAATTAAACCATTATGCAACAATTCTATAGTTATTTTCGGCTGCTCAAACGAGTAAACAAAGGGTGAATTACTGACTAGAATGATTATAAACTAAAACTAACTAAATAACAGATGATTGATTTAAATTGGAGAGATATGGGATCCTAACTTCACTTATTGCATCATTCAGAATATACACCTCATGTTAAGCATAATTAATTACTTAGGATTGCTAGTCGAGAGCACGAAAGTGAGAAATGGATATCTTTCAATAAACCAAGTCCATATCACATAAAATCCACAAAAGAGAAAAAATTCATGTGAACACCAATATTACCTAACTCACTATATGTCTATGTGACTTACAAGCAATATCAGTTTAAGTATAAACTCTCAATGGACTACATATGGTAATCCGGTATATGTCTATCCGGATTACGAATCACAAAATTCATCGCATGCAAATTTCACAAACATATGCTAGCATGGCCAAATCTAAGTTTATACTTCCTCTTTCAATTCCATGTAAACTATGAATGTAGATGGTGATCAAGCATCTAAACATTAAATACCACCATACTAGTCAATCCATACACAATCAATTACACATAACAATAAGGCATAATAATCTGAACTAAACAATAAGATCCCTTAGAATCCCATAATGGTGGTTAGTTCATCTCAAAACCTACAACCATTATGAGATTTGATCTAAACATTAAAAATATAAAATGAGAGCAAAGGGATAAAGAGATGATGAGAATGCACATCTGATATTCCTCTGTCCACAATAAACTTCCAAGTTCAGTTCAAGTCACAATCAATCAAACTATAAACCCTAGAATGGAAATCTACTTAGAACTAGAAGAGAGAAGAAATGAAGCTCCCAAACCCTCTCTAGCTCTCTAACCCTAAAAATAGCAATTAAAACTGTATAATGAAAACTGAATAATCTCATGCTTTGTAAATTACACCCATATATGGAAAATACGCTCAGCAGAAATGATTAAATGAAAGGTCAAGAAATTTCCAGCCTTGACTAACGCAGTCGCGTGGCCCCGTAGTTCATTTGAGACGGGGGCGGGCGGTTCTTCAGAAATCTGGAATGACTGCATCCTGGCGCTGGAGCGCATCTTTTCTTCTTAAAACCGGCTCGGCCGCGCGGTGCTGTGTTTTCTGCTGGTGCTCTCTAGTGTAATGCTGATAATTGCTGCTTCTTTTGCTGGTTCTTTCACCTTCACTTGCATTCCCTGATTCTAAACATGGGCCACTTGCGCAGGCCATAAGTTATCTCCCCATGCCAACTCCACCTTTGGTTCACCAAAAGGTTTCCATCTTGCCTTCCCACCATTTCATGCCAAAACCATGCCATTCCATGCCATTCCTTTGCCAATTGAGTTTCTATAGTAAAACTTATAAAACAAAAATAAAAAATATCAAAAGACACTAAAATACTTGAGATTAAGCCATAATCCTAGCAAGTTGATAGCCAATAAGTAGGTATAAAATCTACTTATCAGCAGTTCTCAATGACTTTCATCACTAGACCCTTCCCGATACTATATTGGAGTTGTCGCCAATGGTTTTCATTAATAGATACTCTAACTTTCATTGAAGCGGTTCTCAACAGATTTCATCTCCGGACCCTTCCAGATGCTACGCTGGAGTTGTCGCCAACGGTTTCCAATATCAGATACTCTGATCTTCGCTGAAGTAGTGTTTAACGGCTTTCATCACCGAACCCTTGTCGATGCTATACCGGAGTTGTCGCCAATGGTTTCCAATATCAGATATCCTGATCTTCGCTAAAGTAGTGTTCAACGGCTTTCATCACCAGACTCTTCCCGATGCTATGCTAGAGTTGTCGCCAACGGTTTGCACTATCATATATTCTGATCTTCGCTGAAGTAGTGTTTAACGGCTTTCATCACCAGACCCTTCCTGATGCTACGCTGGAGTTGTCGCTAACGGTTTCCAATATCAGATATTAGGATCTTCGCTGAAGTAGTGTTCAACGGCTTTCATCACCGGACCCTTCCCAATGCTACGCTGGAGTTATCGCCAACGATTTACACTATCAGATATTCTGATCTTCACTGAGGTAGTTTCCAACGGCTTGCATCACCAGACTTCTCTCCGGTGTTACGCTGGGGCTGTCATCAATGCTTTATAGGTGATTTTCAGACTTCCAAAGTTTGGTATCCTATTTCAGGATTTCAAGCCTTTTCTGCTCAATCGCGTAGAACCTTTTTTGCTGATTTAACTTTTTGGCTTCGGGGGACCCTGCTTTAACTCAAATTTGATCGAACTGCAGGGGGTGGGACCCACCTTGGGTTGTTGCAGATAGACTCGCGACAGACCGCGAGTGGATTTAAGCCCCATTGGCTCTTCAAACGTTATTTTTAACTTGAACTAAACTAAAAATCTAAAAATTCTCTCTCGGATCTACTTAATTCAGGTTGCTTTTCATGAAATTCGTCCCAATACAAATGTTACGCACAACTCTGCTAACATTTTCATCGTTTCTTTTCTAGTTTTGACCGTTAGAAAGCTAGATTTCATGTAGTATGGGTTTAAACGCAATGTATCAAATAAGTATGCATAGATAACTTAATAAAAATGAACAGACTTAGTAAATACTTGTATTTTACCTTGCTGAACATTCCAGTATGAAAAAATTTCATTTTCATGACATTTAATTTTTAACCTTTTTGAATATTTTATTCATCCTATTTGAGGACAAATGAACATGGATTTTCATAAAAAATGCACATGGTGATTTAGCTACCATTGTGAGTTTAATTTTAATTTTTTTCACACGTGTCATATGAAATGCTCATGATTATAGGTTGGTGTGCTGCTGAATGGCCACCTAGTCATGCATACGCGCATGCAGATAGTCTGTTTTACAAAGGAGACTCTAGCAAAAAAAATTCACGAGTCTTGGAATTTAATATGCATGCAAATTTAACTCTACTGGGGATATATGTTAAACTAATGCATGTTTTAACATATAAGCTATGCATGATGCAGTGATTTAAATTTAATGGATTTTAATTTGAAACGTACCTCACTCTTTCTGAGGTGATTTGGAGATTTTGTTTCAAGTCATGGATTCAGATAGACCGAGTAGCTCTCGTGGGGTTTCCTCAGGTGTTAGGAGGATAGCTTCTAATGTCCCTTTGCCTTGTCCGGCCCGGCAACCTTGCCAGTTAACCGTGTCGGTGATTCTTCCTATTAGAGTTAATAGGATGGACGCTATAGATGAGGAGGAGGATGTTTCTATTGTGGACCCCACTTTTTCTTATTCTTCCCCAAGTCGGGATCTTCCAGGTAATAATATGAGGATTCCCGACCGTCTTGAAGATTTGAGGCGTCACCCATCGATCTATCTTCATGTTAATGAGGTAATAGAAGTTTTCATTTTTGAATTTCTTCTTTTTCCACTTTTGGGACAATAGTTTAATCTTAATTTAATACAGGTTCCCAGCTTCACTCAGCTCAGGGGGAACTGGTTTAGTATTCATTCTTTATATCGGACCCTTCATCAGAGTATCAAGCCATCATCCACTCATGGGGCTTTCAGACTTTCTTTTCTATTCCCCCCTATCATTGCCCCTGGGGTTATCTGCGGGCTTTATTTGAGCGCTAGTTTCACCAGACTCAGTCTCTCCATTTATTGGACTACGAGGTGATGATGACACCGATGGACTGGCGGTTCATCACTGGATTAGAGTTTATAGCGGAGTCAGTGCCCTTAGTGGCTAACATTTCACTGACTGTAGTTCGATCCCTATTAAGAGTTCCTCCTTCGGCCATCAAGGGTTGGGCTATCTGTTCTGGTCCCTTGAGCATCGATGCTTCGAGTGGAGCTTTGTTCGAGCCTCTGCCTGCTGATCAGAGGGATAGAGATCGCATTATTTGACGATTATTCTTGATTATCATTAGGGGTTGTTTCTTGGCAAACAACTCCTCGATGGTCTCTTTTTCTTTAGTCAGCGTCACTAATGATGTGGACCACATCAGAGACTTTAACTGGGGCTCGTTCACCTTCGCCTATTTCCTTCGAGGGATGAGCCTACGCTCATAGGGCGTGACAGAGGCTTGGCTAAACTTTAACCCATTTTTGCTGCTAAGTAATTTCCCCTTATCTTTCAATTTCCCTCGCTCGGGTTGTCAATCTTTATCACTATGGACATTTAATCTTTTCATTTTCAATTTTGGGCATATGAGAGGCTCCCTTGCATATGCCCAGTTACTACCTTAGGTCTAGAGACCTACCTGCAGGGACAACGCTGACATTATTCCATTATGGCAGAGGTCCTTGTGGCGGAGGGGTTTACCCATTCTCACTTACAGTTAGAGTTGCTGACGGTCGACGTTATCACATGGGTTCCTTGTACCCAAGATTATCTGACAGTTGGTTTCAAGGATGGCTTTCTGACCAGGGAAGAGTACGCATTATCCACTCGTCAGATCCCTTTCTTGACTGAGGGAGGCTAGGAGCTCTACTTGGAAGAGCGTGCTATCAGAAGAACTACAAGGGAGATTCGTATTCCATATCATCCTCCTGCTAGAAGCCATTGGTCTTTATCTCAGCCGGTCACATAGATTCCCCGAATGGGCATAGATGGCTGCACTTTATCAGAGGGTACTTTCACTCAGGATGCCTTTTATAGCTGGTGGACTCCTCGTACCAATAGGGCTCAAACCCGCATCGCTCACATTATGTCGGACATGGTTCCCGTTTCCGTGATTATGACAGACTGGATTTCCTATGTTAAAGAGCCTACCCATTTAACGCAGATTGCTAGCTTGACCCAGAGGTTGGATCGAGTGCATTTTTTTCATCAGGTATTTAGGTAGAGATGTATCAGAGGCAGACACTTTTGATCCATCTAGCTTTGGCGCTAATCCCTCTAGTTTCCCATATTCTGATAGTTTCACTGGAGCATATTCACCTCTATATCAACCCAATATTCCTTCTGGCAGACATATAGTGACTCAGGAGGAGTTACAACAGGTTGACCGACTTAATGATGTAGATATCATAGATTTCTTTTGATAGGCTTTCGTTATCTCTTTTGATAGGCCTTTGTTAGCTATTGGGCAGATGTCCCCCATTTCCCTGTACTTTTTATTTTTAGTTGTAGACAGAGATGATGTATTTGATCTTTATTAGATGATATATTTAGAGATGTATGTATAATTCTTTCTATTTATTGCTTCATATTATCATTTATCATTATCATTTATTATGATGGATGCATTATATGTCATGAATATGCATTTATATTAATGAAGTAGCATTGACCCCTGGATGGTCTCATAATACGGTTCTACAGATGTCTTCATCCACTGTCATTCATATTGAGCACAGCCCACCCACCTTAATAGCCTCATCTTTGAGGTCTTGGTATGATAGTCTCCTTTATTCAGACCAGATGGCTGCTGATCATATATTGAGACACTCTATGTCCCTCCTAACCTTCCAGGTTCAGGTGGGTTTTAATGGAGGGTATGATATCTTGCTGGACTCTCGAGAGGCATGTATTTAGATTTGGTTCCCAGAAGTTGAGTCCTACATTAGAGGAGTATGAGTGCATCACGGATTTTTCACTAAATAGGCCCTGCACTAAAGTGGGCGTTGGTGAGTTGAGGCGACAGTTCATGACATTGACAGGTTTACGCCGTACAATCGCCTTGGATGAGATCACCTCAGGACATGATGTGTCCATGGATATTTTGATTGATCATTTTGGGTCAACAGACAACTACTTAGTGTACTCGAGATATTTCACCATTTTTGAGGATAAGTGGCGGGTTTGCTTGAGTAGATATTTTCTTTATATGCATTGTAGCCTATCTATACATGTCACTATACATGGATCTCCTGGACATTGGCTTGATCACTATAGTGAGTGCTTTGAGGGAGGGTCATACCATCCTTCCTATGATCTTAGCAGATACCTTGATGTCGACCACATTTCGTCGTACCCATCCCACTGGATTTTTCTGAGGCAATGTCGTGTTGTTGTACGTTTGGTTCATGATGCATCTGAGACCGATTGGCACTTTCAGACGACATGGGTACTGCTTTATACATAAGATAGCCATATCTTACTCTTTTCGACCGGCTGATTGTATAGATGTAGCATCTTGGTTTGTTTTCCTGGCTATGATTGAGGATCCCTTTTCCATTTTCTTTGCTCAGGATTTAACTCCCCTTATAGTTTTGTTACTCATTCATTGGGTATAGACTTCTTGCCCTTGGCTGGTCTCAGAGGAGTGACTATATATCATCCATTGGCTGTCATGGGACAGTTTGATTAGTTTCAGGATGTTCATCCATTTGATGGAGCTTCAGATCAGCGGTTATCAGCCTTGTCTTTATCAGAGGATGATCTAGCCAGAGTTTATGATTATTGGACCCATCGAGAGAGGGCTGATTTTTCAGCGAGTCATCCGGGTCGCTCCTCAGAGTATTTTGCGTGGCTGGAGGCAGACATTGCATTAGCTATGGTTATTTATTTTGAGCCTAGCACTGATTTGGATGAGGAGGAGCTTATGGAGGATCTTGTTTCTCCTACAGATGATGAGTTATTTGTTGGTTTGACAGCGGCTATGGTCAGCGACACTCCTAGCTTTTTAGCTGTTTCTGCGCAACCTTATATAGAGTCTTTAGAGTAGATGATACTACTTCTGACCTTCGAGAGGGATCAGGCTAGGGCATTGATGTGGACGACCTTATCTGGATGGGATGCTGCTTTTGCTGAGAGGGATGAGGCCCGAGCTACCAGGGATACTTCTGTTGCTGATAGTACTGCTCTCAGATCCTATACGGAGGGCATTATCATAGATATGATTGTATTTATGGATGATCATGGTAGATGTGACGAACGAGAATTTGTAATATAATTTGAATATTTATTGAATTAAATAAATATTTTTTTGATGATTTAATTATTGAATTAAATAATTAATTGATGAATTCGTGGTAGATTAATTTAATTATATGTGTTATATTGATTAAATTAATGTGGAGAATTTTATTATTCAAAGTATGAATTTAATTGAGTTTATTTGATTAAATGAATTATTTAATAAGCATAATGTTATTCTAATTAATTTAATAATTAATTAGAGATTTAATGATTTGACATAATTAATAAATAAAAATTTTAATTATGTGATTATGTGAATTTATGTGATTTTATTTTATTTTATTTATTTAATTTAAATAAGATTATATGATTAATTGGGTGTGATATTATTAAACTATATAATAAAAGTTTAATTAAATTAATGGGAAATAAAGAGTAATGGAGCTAGCCAAACAAGGCCCCAGAAGAAGTTGGTCAGTTAACGCATTACGGGATTAACTAACAACCACTTACCCACTATGCTTATATATCATATACGTATTATACTTATACATATATCATATATCAGTTCTTATAACATATTCATACTAAAGTTAGAGAAAATATCAGAGAGAATAGTTAAAGAAAATTGAGAGAAAAGTTTGAGAGAGTTGAATTTGGAGAAGAAGGAATTATAAAATCAAACAAAGTTAGCAAGGGTAATCTCTTGATTCAATTTTATATTTACGTTCTTATATATTTTCTATGAAAACTCTGTTCGAGTTCTCTTTGAAGAATTATTTTGATAATTAACTTAAGATATGATTATATATGTGTTAGTATATGTTAATAACATGTTATATATCATGTGTACATGAATCCTAGTGATTAAAACTATGTAATTATGTTTTAATTAAGTTTTCAAAAGTTTTCAGAGTTTTTCCATTTACGTGTTTTAAAAGTTCACTGTGAATGGGGAATTTGGTGATTGTTGATTATATGACCATATGTGTTACTAATTGTTCATAACATGTTTTATACTATGTATGCATGATTAAATTCATGCAATTATGCCTTAATTGGGTTTTTCAAAAGTTACAGAGTATAAAAGTTGTATATATGGCCCTTACGAACAATTGTATGCCATGAATTGTTTGTTTAACTTAAATTTGTCAGTAAATTATGAAAATACATGTTAAACCAAACAAAACAAATATTGAACGGACGGATTCGGAGTTATAACGAATCTGTGACGTCAATTTTCATGTTTTTCTTCAAAACCGTCAAGAACACTAAGAACAGTGAAATTTCATGCTTTGATTCGAGTAATTGCATGATTTAAAATGTTAAAAACATGTTCGTAACATTGTATGATGTTTCTATGAAATTTATACTTTATAGAAATCACGGTGTTAGTTTAATTTGCATTTAATTAGAGTAATTGGGCCAACAAAATGACAAAATTGCTAACCAGAACATGCACCAGCAGGGGGCCCCGCCCCAGAGGGTCCTCATAGGCTTAAAGCCCAGCCAAAGTGGAGGTGGGTGCTGTCCGGAGTGAAAAACATGTAAACAGAGACTGTTTTGACCTCCTGTAGTAAAATAATCATAATTCTTCATACAAACTCCGATTCAGGCGATTCAAGATGATTCGGAAAGATAACGAGTATACCTACAACTTTAATTCTTTACGTTTTTCGATTTGAAGTCATTTAAAGGGGTCAAAATGGTCATCTTTGTGACTGATGCGTATGCGGAGGCAATCGGAGGGCGTCGGACATGCCCGTACGCAAGTGGAGTGCTCTCGACGATAAAAGATGTTGTTATAAGTTATAAAACATTAATATTATAAAATATAATGATGTTTAACATTAATCAATGATATGTTAGACAAATTGCATGAGCATGTTAAGCGTACGCAAGAGGGACGAGTCGGACGTGCGACGAATGAACGTCGAAACGTCGTGCCAAGTGTAATACTATGCTATAATCTACTTGAGGACTTGATGAACATATAATGCTATGCTATAACATGTTATTAACACATATTATATGATTTGAAGTTCATGTTAATAAACTAAGTTGTTGACATGTATAAGATAATGTGAAGGTTCAAGTTAACAAACTAAGTGCGAACTTGAATATTGTGATTGTAAAACTTGATTATGATTGTTTACAGTACTATACCTATGTGATAAGCATATTGTGAATTCATACTTATGTTATGTGATTAGTAAATAATTTATCACTTGGAACCAAGTTGTAAGTTGAACTTAAATGAAAAGTTCAACAGTTGAACATAGAAGTGATGAAACTAATCGACATCGTATGCATAATGTAATGTGTAGGACGTTGAGGAATTGAATTGTAACTAGATTTGTATCTTGCGCACGTGGCAAGTATTTTATCCCTAACTCATTATCGTTAAGTAAGTTTTCTTATCTAAACTCTTTAAGTTGAATAAGCGTTCTGTTCCTTATTCTTATGTCAAGCAAGTTATTAAACTCAAAGTTTACTTTTATTGAGCAAGTTTTCTATTCTTGAAATATTATCATGATACAAGTTCTTATACTTGTTAGTCAAGTTAAGATTTCATATGAGATATTATATTACCTTTAAAAGCATAATTCTAATTATAAAATACTTATTCGATTGTATACTCTTGAGAAGTTATTATTAAATTTGAATATCATTTATTGTTGAACCTTGTAAGACTAGCGAACCCTTATTAATTCGACTAGTCCATAGTTAATGAGCGTTCTAAATTTTAGAACTATTATTGAGCTTATCCAAACCAAACTTCTTTTGGTGCGGACTCTGATGTCAAACTGAGATGAACCACCCTATTATAGGGGATTGATGATACTTTAGCGTTAAGATATTGTGTGCACAGTATGGGTACTAAGGGCTGATCCCCCAAAGTACGAGAAGTATAGTCCATAGTCTTATGACTATTAAAGGTTTAAAGTATAAACACTTTACATCCTAGGACATAGTTCGAGGTCTTATGACCCTCAGATGTTCTTTTAATTCTTGTTATTCATTCTTGATTCAAAAGCCAAGTTTTCCTTATTCAGAAGTCTTTGATTCACTCACATGTTATTATATTGTTGTTATATTGTTATACTTATGGGCAATCGTGCTCACTCTTACGTAATAATAACATTGTAGTTAAGAATGAAAGGTCTGACGAGCCTTCTACTAGCAAAGGCAAGGGCAAGGTCAACAAGTGATGAAGACTTGTTGTTTATTTGATATGTTATTGTTTAAGACCTATTTTAAAGCTGTGTAAGACTTATTATCTGTTTACGTTTCCGCATCTGAGATTTAAGCTTAGTATGACCTGGGATTAATTTGTATTTTTATTTAGATGTTGTAACCCTATAAGGGAAGGATTTATTTCTATCTATTACATGGTTGGAATTTATTATGGACAGATAGATAGATGATATTTGTACAGTGAAAACCATATCCCGTGGAATTGAATTACCCAGATTTCGGGGTGTCACAGGTTGGTATCAAAGCTGTAGGTTATGAACCTTAGGTGGGGGTAAACCTTAGGATAGTAGCCTTTGAGAACATATTAATGATAACTCTTATCGAGTTCTAAGAAAAATAATAACTTAACTTATGCTATGTGCTTATACTTATATACTTACGAGAGTATCAATTAGCATCACTTAATAACTAAGACTTAAAATTTAATTTATCAGGATGACGGATGCTGGAGAACCTAGTTAGCCTAGGAACATTGTACCCCAAGAGGCTAGAGAGGAGGAGCCCCGAGACATTCACACAGTCTGGGAGCAGTTGATTCGACGAGAGCCATCTCCTTTGATCACAATCGTTGGTCGGGAGCATGAGCCGGCGTTCGATTTAGAGGAGGACTTTGAGGAGATAGAGATTCAGGCTGAAACAGCTGAGGAGGATGAGGATGACCCTGAAGAGTTCCCACCAAACTCCACCAGTGCTGAGATGTATGATGAACTGTATGACCGTAACATAGAGTTACGAGATACTGTTTAGGAGTTGAGGGAGCATACAGTTACTCAATAGTCTACTATTGAGCAGAAGGATGCTGAAGTTGAGACTTTTCACACATGTCTTGGAGACGTAGAGTGGGAGTTGGTCCATGAAAAGGGCCAAGTTAAGCAGAAGTTAGCGGAGATAGAGAAATTGAAGAACGATATTAAAGAATAATAAGCTAAGCGTGCCACAGCAAAGGAGACAGACTATACGTTTCAGAATACAATTGACAAGGCCCAGGATCAGGTGATTTACTATCCAGTCTAGTTCGAAGGTCTGCCCTGGTATATGCTGGATCACAGAACAATGTTCCGCATCATGGAAGAAGAACGCATTAAAGTTGTTCGACGCCATAGTAGGCCGTAATAGGAACAGTTTGATTATGTGGAAACCTATCTGGTAGTTAATAATGTAAATTCCGATGTGTTTATAAACAGAGAAATATTTTGATGATTTAAATCCTGTAGATTCTTTATCTCGGGATAGTTGATGTATATAGCAGTGATGCTATCGTATTATGTTAAAACTTTTGATTAAATAAAATATCAGAGTTATTTGAGATGATTATGTGTTAAATAATTATGTTAAAATGTTTAAGTTAAGTCTTAAATATTTAAAGGATTGAATAAAGATCTAATTAGCGTATATCTTAAATAGAAATATGCCACCAAGAGGATGCCCTAACCGTCGACCAGCCCGAGAAGGGTCAACGAACAATAACGACGCTAATGCCAACGCAAACCCCGTTCAGCAGTTGGTGAATCTTCTGACAAGAGTAATGAACAATCAGCCACAAACTCCACTGAACACCTTGTTCAAGGATTTCAAGGCTGTAGGACCTGTAATACCCGAGAATTTTCATATATTATTAAATAAATATATTAATGGGAATGAGAATTTATTTGAATATAATGATTTTGTGTTATGAGAATGATTAATTCAATTATATTAAATTGAATAATTATAATAATTGAGAAATTGATGGAGTTTACGATAAACTCGATGAAATGCCTTGTGTGGCACAGTGACGTAATATAAGAATGATTATATTAATTTAAGCGAACAATTAATCTATATTAATTGTTATTGTAGAATATTAATTAATTGTTGAGAATTATTAATGATTATATTAATTAACGAATGAATTATTAAGTAAACAATTAATCTATATTAATTGTTAATTGCTATTGTAAAATATTAGTTGATGGTTATGGAATATTAACTGTGATTGATTAATAATACGTGATTATTATTATTGCAAGAAATATAATAATAATAAGCAATGTATGATATTTAATCATATAAATTAATAATCAATGAGGAATGGATTAATTAATATTATTGTTAATTAATCAATGAGATAAATAAATTATTTATTTGACACTATGAATAATAAAACAAATAAGTAAGTTATTAATATAATAAGATTATATTAATTGATATGTGCAAATGTGCAATACTTGAATGTATAAAGTATATAGAATACAACTATATTATATAGTGTAGTGAGACACTTAAGTGCGACCATGCATGTATATATAAACTATAGTGCAATGTGATTATATTATGTACATAAACTATATAGTAAAGTTATTAAATTATGAGAGTTACATGAAATGCCTATGTGACAATGTAAATATACATTAAGGTGAGACATCATGAGTATGTGGTAGATAATTTAATAATACATGAGACAATGTGATGTGATTATATCCGAGTAAATTATACTAGTATGATAAAAATATACATGGATTATATGATGTGAATAGATATATATATCCCCATGTGCTACCATGTAATGTTGTTAGGATATTTAAGTCTATGTGTGCCCTAAATGAATTTAAACCTAAAAAATATATACATGCTTATTTAACTCAAGTATCAACCATATGTACATGAAATGCTATTCTTGAAATGCTGAGATATAAGTATTGTCCCATATTGAGTGTCCAAATTTCCCCATCTCTTCTCCCACTTGAATAGCCAATGATCTAAGCTACTCCTTCATCATTTCTCTTCCTAGCTAGCATTGAGGGTGATAATGACAAGGGGTGTGGGTTGAGGTGGTGGTTGGGCACTATTCCATCAACTCCCCTCAATCCTCTAGTTCTTCGTTTCCCCCATTGTTTCAAACCTTGGGGCAATTGCTTTGTATGGATATTGAATTCTCCTATAAATACCAAGCCTCTCTTCATTTTTTATGTTGCTAAAATTTGTGCTAAGTTGATATAGAGAGAGTATTGTGAGTTTATAATCTGAATTTGAGAACAAGTCTTGTGCAAGTTTGAGCTCAAGAGGTATAACCTCTAAACCCATTTAAATTTCAATTCATAGAGATTGCATGATATTGTTGAAATTAGTGTGTGATAAGGTGCTAGCATAAGTTGTTAAGTATATCTATGTGTCAGGAATGTAAAGTGATGGTAGGCAAGCATGCTAGCTAAGTACATTATGAGAAATTCTGAAGCTCTGCAATAACAGAACATCTTCTGGTCTGGAACAGGAGCGGCGCGGCCGCTCGTCTCCCTAGTACAATTTGGGCGCGGCCGCGCGCCACTGCAGAATTTGTTGATGATTTCTTTTATATCTTTTGATGTGTTGAGCATGATGTACTGTTAGGATGTGAATATAACTCACATTAACATATGGAATAAGGTTATTAGGTTATAGCAATCCATGCTAGTTGTTTTAGTTGAATATTTCAAAGAAAACTTAAAGATATGAAAAGAGAAACTTTGATATGTTGGCCCTATATTGATGTCTAACTTTGAGTCATGTTTGTATGACCTAGGAACACATGATATGAATGTCGACTTGCGTATCTAAGCTCCATAATGTAACTTGAGCATGTGAACCTCAATAGTGAACCTCTCCAACGAAAACACAAGCGTTGAACATGGACTCTAACATGTTATATTAGGATTCTAGGTTCTGATTTTTGAGCATGTTATACGACCTTAAAATGCGTGTCAAACATATTAACGTATGAATCTAGATAGCATGAGCATGTTAGGCCTTATTAGTGAGCTTTACTAATGAAAATACGAACTTTGAACGTAAATGTTAACATGCTACTTTGAGAGTTAGAATCTGATATTTGTGAACATGATTGATGATACTCTTAGACTCACTCATGTATCATAAATGTATATGTGCCATGCTTAGGTGTCGTAACTCAAGTAAAGCATAAACGAAGCATATTTCAAACCAAAACGATGCTAATTGCACATATGCGATATGAATACTCACAAGCATGTCTAATGTGAGTTATATGACTACCTTATATGTTTAAGAAGCAAGCATGTTAGACTTTGTGGTTTCATGACCTTGAATGGCTTTAAATTATTGAAAGTGTTAACTTAGAATCTATTGCATGTATGATTGGAACAAGGAAAGGTTGTATACACATAAAAGTATTCTTTAAACATGTATACACGGTACGTGATATTATATGATGTACTTGAACCCGATTTTGACGGTTAACTTATGAGAATGACATAACTTGCTAAAATGAAATATATTTAGTATTAGTTGTAGTCTTATGTGATATTAATAATATGCGAATATGTTTGCTAATTGTGGTAGTCTCACATGATAGTAACGATGTATGAATATGATCAACTTGAGAAAAGAGGAAGTTAAGGGTCAAAATTATATTCTATATAACTGTGTAGCTAGGTTAAAACTTAGCTTATGTGTTGATCGTATATTCGAATATAAAATGTGAAGTTAAATTATATGACTAATGACTATCATTACGATAGGAATTCAAAAGTGTTGACTAGCTTTACGTGAGTAAACTACGCATAAGGCAAGTATCCTAAACCCTTGCATTACTTTAGTCAACGGATATCGTAAGCGAGTATCTAAAACTTATCTCTTTGGATACAAGTATTCTATCTTTGTATATTGCGAACTAGTTTCCTACTTAATTGTTTGAATTGAATTAGCATACTTGAACTCTTATATCATTAAAGCTATTATTCATGTTGAACTTAGTATTGTTCTTGAATATTGTGAAAGTGTCTATGCCATTTGATTCGGCTAGACTTATGTTATTGAAAAATGACCCAAACTAATTGTTGGTGCGGGATCTTATATTTGACTGAGAAGAACAACCTTCTTTGAAGGGAATATATAATTGTCGGAGAACCGACGTGCACACTTGAGTATGATTGATTGTTATGCATAACGATGGTACTTTAGGCTGATCACCTATTGTACCTGTTTTTATTGGATTTTCAGTTTATTACTGTCAATTCTAGTAGAAGTTTATAGTCTTTAGTGACTGCTCAGTATTCAATTATTTAAAATCTTGAATTGACGTATTATTGAATCATATTGATATTATTCTGTCCTTAGCGACTGTTATTGAGAACTGTTAATATTCTTGTTATCCTTGAACTATCAAACCTTGTTATACCTTTTTGAGAATTGGGAATCTTATTACTCACCCTTATTATATATTACTTGCTGGGCAATTTGTGCTCATTCTTGCTTTCCCTAAAACATTTCAGTTAAGGCAGAGCATGGCGAACCTTCGGGCGTTGATAAGGGCAAGGGCAAGGCTACCAATTAGCTTGTCTCTTATATGTTTTAAATA
This sequence comes from Panax stipuleanatus, assembly GCA_020205555.1. NCBI lineage: Eukaryota > Viridiplantae > Streptophyta > Magnoliopsida > Apiales > Araliaceae > Panax > Panax stipuleanatus. The sequence goes on from CM035115.1 coordinate 34,131,105, forward strand.
TTTTAATGTTGTATTAAGATGATGTAGTAAGACTGGTTTTGATTATGTTTAAGCTTAAGTTAGGTTATGTAATAATTTGTTAATTGATATTATTATGTAATCTATTAAGTACTGTAGGTTGCGAGACTTGGGGGAATAATTATAATAAATCATTATAAATTATTCTAGAATAGATTTTCCGCTGTGATCGTGTCATATTTAGTTATTATTATCGTAATGTATTACCATGAGCACGTGATGAACCGAATTCGAGAGACCAAGTGGCGGTCCTGGAATTTGGGGCCGTCACAGGACCGCCTGAGTTTAAAGGCTCCACAAACCCGATAGAAGCTCAGAGTTGGGTTATGGAGATGGAGAAAGTTTTTGACGTCTCTAGAGTCAGGGAGGACCTGAAGACCGCCTACGCAACATTCATGTTGAAGTCATAAGACAGCTTTTGGTGGCAGGAAAACAAGGTCCGAGGAGGAGAAGGCGTAATAACTTGGGAGAGGTTTAAAGAAATGTTTTTCGAGATGTATTTCCTGACCAGCTCACAGAACCTGATGGAGGTTCAATTGCTGGAACTCAAGCAGGGGAATATGTTCGTACCAGACTATGCGGCAAAATTCAACGAGTTGGCAAGGTTCGCCACGTATCAAGTACACACGGATGAGAGAAAAGTAAGAAGGTTTAAACAGGGATTAAAACCCTAGCTGTATAACAATGTGTCAATGTTTCAGTTGAACACTTTTGCTAGAGTAATAGAAAAGGCCATTCTCGCTAAAGGTGGGAGTGACGCTGTGACCAAGTTCAACCAGAATCAAAAAAAGAAAAAGAGTGAAGGAGAAAGTGTCAAGGCTAGTGGCAGCAACACGGGAGGAAGTAACAATTAGAAGAGGAGGTGCACTGACAACTCGTCGACTGGGATTAAGGAAGGAGGTTAGAAGAAGAGATTTGAAGCATGCCCGACCTGCGAGAAAGCTCACTTGTGAGTCTGTATGAAGGGAAAACGAGTGTGCTACAATTATGGTCAGGAAGGCCACATAGCACCGAATTGTCCTAACCCTAAGAAGAGCGCCTATTTTACGTGTGGGTCGAAGGACCACTTGGCTAGGAACTATCCTAAGAAGGCATCAGGAGGGGCAGGGTCAGGTGGAAATAGAGGAGGCAGTGATGGAAACGCTCTAACTATCACGGGACCAACCACAACTAATCGACTAACTGCCAGAACATTCAATATGACTGTACAGGATACTGTGCAGTCTCGCGATGTGGTGTCAAATATCATTCCGATCAATGAAGTTAATGCTTATGTATTATTTGATTAGGGTGCTACTTGTTCATTTATATCCGATGACTTTGCTAAGAACTTAGAATTTCCTAAGGATGAGTTAGAATACCCTGTGAACATAGAAATTGCAAATAGAGAAGTGATCCCTGTTAAGTACGTGCACAAAAACTGTAGGGTGGATATTAAGGGTAACATTATGAACGTAGATCTTATCCCGATTAGACTTGGGGAGTTCGACGTTATTCTTGGAATGGATTGTCTATTCAGTTATAGGACTGTAATTGATTGCCAGAAGAAATGTATTAACCTTATGACTCCGTCAAAGGTTGTGTTTTATGGAAACAAGTCGTCTAGACAAGCGAGTTGTCTAACGATGATGCATGCCAGGAAGTTGTTAAGACAAGGCTGTATAGGATATTTAGCCTACAGAGTCAATAGTCATAAAGTGAACCCGAAGATAGAGGAGATACCAGTCGTGAGGGACTTCGCAGACGTATTTTTGGACGATCCGCCATGACTTTCGCCAGACAGAGAGGTTGAGTTTGTGATCGATTTGGTGCCAGGAACGGCCCCAATATCGAAGGCACCGTACCGGATGGCTCCGATAGAGATGAAAGAATTGATGGTACAACTGCAAGAGCTACTGGACAAGAAGTACATACAACCGAGCGTATCGCTGTGGGGAGCGTCGGTGTTATTTATGAAGAAGAAGGACGGGAAGATGCGACTCTGCATCGATTATAGAGAGTTAAATAAGGTTACCATTAAGAATAGATATCCATTACCGAGGATCAACGACCTGTATGATCAATTGAAGTGAGAGAGATACTTTTTGAAGATAGACGTGAGGAGTGGTTATCATCAGCTAAAGGTGAGGCCAGAGGATGTTTCGAAGACAGCGTTTAGGACTCGATATAGTCACTATAAATTTTTGGTGATGTCATTTGGTCTAACGAATGCTCCTACAGCATTTATGGGTCTAATGAACGGAGTGTTCAAGCCGTTTTTGGATAAATTCGTGGTAGTGTTTATCGACGATATTTTGGTGTACTCGAAGACCAAGGAAAAACATGTAAAGCATCTAAAATTAACATTAGAGGCGTTGAGAAGAGAGAAGTTGTACGCCAAATTTTCAAAATGTGAATTCTGGATTGAAAGGGTGCAATTTCTTGGATATGTGATCGATAAGGATGGAATTTTGGTAGATCCCTCTAAAGTCGAAGATGTGACAAACTGGGATCAGCCGAAAATGCCGTCAAAAGTGAGAAGTTTTCTTGGATTAGCAGGTTATTACAGAAAATTCATTCAGGACTTTTCCAAGATCGCAACTCAGCTGACGAATTTGACTAAGAAAGCTGTGAAATTCGTTTGGACGAAGAAGTGTAAGAAAAGCTTTCAAGAACTTAATAAGAGGTTGAGTTCAGCACCTGTGTTATCTCTTCCAGATGACATAGGAAATTTTATGGTTTATAGTGATGCGTCGCATAAAGGACTTGGTTGTGTGCTTATGCAAAACAGCAGGGTCGTTGCATATGCGTCACGACAATTGAAGGACTATGAGAAGGGGTATCCGGCCCATGACTTGGAGTTAGCTGCAGTGGTATTTGCTTTGAACATCTGGAGACACTATCTCTATGGGGAGAAGTGTGAAATATATACAGACCACAAGAGTCTAAAGTATATTTTTACACAGAAGGACTTAAATTTGTTCCAGAGAAGATAGCTGGACTTAATTAAGGACTATGACTGCGAGATTTTATACCATCCGGATAAAGCAAACGATGTTGGAGATGCCTTAAGAAGAAAGGGTCGGGAGAAATTGATGATGTGGAATGCTCAAGAGGAGCTAATTTCAGCAATGGAGAAGCTGGAATTGGAAGTGAAGTATCTTATGGAGATTAACGAGAAGATGTTCCAGATGCAAGCTGGTACAACTTTGCTGGATAAAGTTAAGGAAGCTCAACTTCAGGACGAAGAATGTGAGTAGGTAAAGAAGAAGATATCTGAAGAAACCAAACCGAGGTTCAAGATAGACAATGAGGGACTGTTGAGATTTGAGAGCAGAGTTTGGGTACCGCCAGTGCTAGAGATTAAGGAAGACATTTTGAGCGAGGCTCATAACTCACGGTATTCGATTCACCCTGGTAGTACCAAGATGTACCAGGATCTTCAACAACATTTCTGGTGGCCGAATTTGAAATGAGATCTTGTAGAGTGTGTTGCAAAGTGTCTGACATATTAGAATGTGAAAGCAAAACATCAGAGGTCGAGTGGGTTGCTACAACCTTTAGAGATCCCAGAATGGAAATGGGAACATATTACAATGGATTTCGTGGTTGGCCTTCCGGCAACTTAGAAAGGCTACGATGCAATATGGGTTATCGTTGTCCAATTGACAAAATCCGCACACTTCCTTCCGATTAGAATCAGATTCAACTTAGACCAGTTGGCAAAGCTATATGTGAAAGAGATTGTTTTGAGGCACGGAGTTCTGGTGTCAATTATTTCTAATAGGATTTACATCAAACTTCTGGAAGAGACTACAAGAATGCATGGGGACGCAGTTGAGAATGAGTACTGCCTATCACCCTCAGACAGACGGGCAGAGTGAAAGAACGATCCAAACATTGGAAGATATTTTGAGAGCATGCATTATGGATTTCAAAGGCAACTGGGATGACCACCTACCGCTTGTTGAATTTGGTTACAACAACAGTTACCACGCTAGTATTGGCATGCCGCCTTATGAAGTGTTGTACGGCAGAAAGTGTAGAACTCTACTATACTGGGATGAAGTTGGCGACAGGCAATTGCTCGGTCCAAAGTTGGTGCAACAGACAACAGAAATAGTCAAAGTGATCCGGACAAGACTGGTAGCAGCTCAAGATAGGCAGAAAAAATACGCCGATCTACACCGTAAAAATGTAGAATTTGAATTGGGTAGCTTTGTTATCTTGAAAGTCTCTCCCTGGAAAGGGAAGATCAGATTCGGTATGAAGGGGAAATTGAGCCCGAGGTTCATTGGACCCTTCGAGGTACTGCGAAGGATTGGAGAAGTTGCGTATGAGGTAGCCTTACCTTCGGTGCTAGATAATATCCACAACGTCTTCCAGGTGATAGTGTTACAACCTTACAAACCCGATTGCAAACATGTGATTGAATATAAACCCCTACATTTGTTGAATTTGACAACGAAGGAACACTTGGTTGGGTTCAGCTTCAAGTTGTATTTGCGGAGCCTGTTGACTAGCTTTCTAGGAAGGTCGGCATGGTCATCCTCCCTTCTAGATTTGACGATGATATCATCCTCGTAAACCTCTACCTCTTTATGTATCATGTCATGAAAAAGGGCCACCATGGCTCGCTAATAGGTGGCACCAGCATTGATAAGGCTGAAAGATAATCGCCTATAGCAGAATGTTCCGCAGGGAGTGATAAAGGCTATTTTATTCCTATCTTCTTAGGCAACCATAATTTGATGATACCCGGCGAAGCAGTCAACAAATGAGTACATCCCATATTGCTTCATGTTGTCTATTGGTATGTGGATGAACGGTACTAGGAAGTCATCTTTGAGACATACCTTGTTCAAATCCCAGAAATCTACACACACTCGTACCTTCCCTTTGATCTTAGGCACAGGAACTATATTGGACAGCCATTCAAGATAGGTTGATACCATTATAAAGACTGCTTTGAATTGCTTGAGAATTTCTTGTTTGACCTTCAGGCTCCACTAAGGCTTCAGTCTCTTGAGTTTCTGTTTGACTGGCTTGAATCCCTCTTTAATGGGAAGTCGATGAATGAAAATGTCAGTAGACAATCTGATCATGTTTTCATGTGACCATGCAAACTTATCCTTGAACTGAGTTAAGAGGTCAGTCAGCTCTTTTATTTGGTTTGGTGTAAGGTCATTGCCTATTTGGATCTCTTTAGGGTTTTCGGAGGTTCCGGTATTAACAATAGTAGTTTGATCGAGGTTTGTTTTGGGTTTGTATTCGACCCATTCTTTGATCTCCTCAGGCACCCCATACCCATCTATATCTTCTTGATCAATCCCCATCAAGTTAAAGTCCAACTCTACATCAAAGTTATAGCTACTGCTGAGACTTGGCAATTCATCAGCACGGCGAAACAATTCCAAATTTGGAGTATTGAAAATAAAATGCTTTCACTTAATATATGAAATTGTTTAATAATAGAAAGCATCATTGAAAGCATGACAAAAGTAACTGCTAGTACTACACAACAAAAGAAAGCAGTAAATAATATCTACACTTCAAGGAAGATGGACTTTCTACCCTTTTACCCTTTACAACTGATGTAAGAAGTGATGCTCCAGTTGTTCAGGGTCAGGTCTTTGTTGACTGTAGTGATGAAGGGGTTGCTGTTATCCACCTCCTCTTTGATGATGACTATAATTAAATTCACATCAGGGTCGGCGTCTTTCTTTAGACTGTTCTCTTTAACCCTGTTTATGCGAGGGATCATGGGTTGATCTTCTGAATAGTCATCATCTGGGATATCATCGTTCATACCCTCAGTATGTTCTAAAAATTACATCTTTGCAAATCGGTCTTGCACTTCTTGTAGGAACCTCTCATTCATTTCCTTGATTTCCTTATCAGGAATCTATATTTCTTTCTCACTGACCGGCCTCACTTTAGGAATTAGCATACCGGACACAGAAGCAGGGATTTTCCTCGTTGGTTTCACAAATCCTACATCCGTGAGATCTGGTAGCAGAATGGTGGAAACATGAATCGGCTGATGCTTGTGCTGGTTCTTGTGATTTAATATATATGAATAGCCTAATCCAGCCTTCTATGTCTGGCTAGGCATCTGAACTTGACTTCTGATTCCTTGTTGACTTTTCTCTAACCCTTTGTCAGGATAAAAACCCAAGGATATCATTTCTTGACCGACGAACATTACTTCAGAAGAAATTATTTGTTTAAGGCTTGGGCTTTAATAGGCTGGTAGTGAGTGTTGCTCACTTTAAAGGCATAAAAATTGACAAGCCCAACTCCCTCATTGAGGCTGATCATAGGCATATCACCTTGTACATAGACTGGATTCTCTGGTTCGGCATTAACAGTTACAAGATTTTCATTAATGATATATTTTACCTATTGATGAAGGGTGGAGGATACTGCTCCTGTCATATGGATCCATGGTCTTCCCAACAATAAATTATATCCCGTGGAGATGCTCAGCACTTGGAAGGATATGTAGAAAGTGTAATAACCAAGAATTTTTATGTTGTATTATAAATAAATATATTAAATAATCTGTGATATATTATGAATGACTAAGTGATTATGTGAATAATATGATATAAATGTTTAAAGGAAGTATCACTAATAAGTTAAATAAGTTAGTGGACTAACCTAAGCATTTTAATAATCTAGAAAATTGATTTAAAGGTGTTAAACCCTAATTACATACTCAACAAACTTGAATACGACAACTCTAATTGGGTTATGTAAGTGAATTAACATTATTGATTGATAAGAATATGTAAATATCAATAATAATGAGCATTAGTTCAAGAGTTAATAAATTAAGAAGAGTAAGTAATTTAAACAAGCCCAATTATTTATTTAAGCATTGGACTTGTAGATAAATTGATTTAAGTGCAATTAAATTGTTAAACTAGCTCAATATATCATGTATAGGGCTAGTATAATAATGGCACAAGTTAATTATGGGTGAAAGCCCAAGTTTATTTTAACTAGCAAGTAAATTAAGAAAAAAGTGCAAACCCAAATGAATTAAAATAAAAGCCTAAGCTTGGCCCATTTGAGGAAGGATATCTTAGTCATTTAATAAAGCTTATAATAAAACCAAAAGTGGGAGATAAGGAGGCCACATGGCCAAAATTGGTGGGAGAGGAACTAGGGGAGAGTATGTAATGATTATCATTACTTTAGTTAGTAAACTACTTTTTAGGTGTTACTTTACTAATGGGCCAACACACTTGTTCTTTCTTGCATAATGAGAGAGATGGAAAGCAAGATGGGATGATAATGCATAGATATATATTATATATCTATACTTCTTATCTTTAAGTAAATTAAAACATATTTTTTCATTTCGTTTTATTTCATTTCTTAAGTTAAAGAAAGAGAGAACAAAGAAATTATAGAGAGAAAAGAGAAAAGGCTCGGTGGGAGCAAGCTTGATCCTAGATGTACCCAAGATTCATAACCTACTACGGTTGGAGAAGAAGAGAAGCTAAGAAAATAAGGTATAAAATTAACCTTTAAGCTTTGTTCTCTTTTCTTTTATGGGTTTGATGGAAAAATGGATTTCATGATTTGGAAGTTTAAAACTCTTTAATATATATGTTTTCTATGGATTCATGTATGGATCTAACTAATTTAAGTGTTAGAAAGTGGATCAAAATTAGGAGAGAAATGAAACTAGGTTTCTAGAAAGCTAGAAAACCCTAGGTTTCTAGAAAGCTAGAAAACCCTAACTTTCTCTCCCTTAGATTAACTAGTATGTTAGATCTGCACCTTCTTTTCACGATCCGTCGAAGAAGGGTGCTAGATATATGTGTTGACTAATAAACCCAAGTGGTAGAGTGTTTTAGTCCAAACAGTCCATGTAGTGGACAAAAAGATTAAAAAGCTCTCTGATCAGTCTTCCACGAGGGAAGTTTCATCAACTTTTTGTGCTTTGAAAATTCAGAGAAAATTTGGAGGGTTAATATCAAAGGTTATGTAGGTCCTGTAAAATTTTGAGAATATTTGGCCATACGGATTGAGAGTTATACTTTTTACGGCCAAGAACTACTTTTAACAATCTACCCGTATAACTCTCTGTGTGTAACTTCAAATGTTATGCAAATATTACTGGAAGTACATGTATATAACAGGAAAATACCCTGAAAATATCAGAATTTTTAGAGACAATCTCGATTTATGGACTATTTAAATATAGTAAATATATTTTAAAATTTTCAAAAAAAATATATTTTCATGAGGGGAATATATATAGCTGCTTTCCTGAAAAAAATGGTTTTTGAGATGTTTTGCTATTTTTCATGTAAATGATGATATATGAATAAATGAATTTAATTAAATATATGATTTCAAAAATATGAAAACTAAGGTTTTACGACTTGAGACCCTTAAGCATGGTTGCAGATTTGTGGTGGAGGTTTCGGTCAGTTGTGAAGAGTTGTTATGTGTATGGCATTTTAGAATGTTTAAAACAATTAATTAAGAAAAAGAAAATAATTAAAATAAATCATTTATTAATTGATTAAATGATTTAAAATATTTTTTTCATGACTAATGATATTTGATTGAAATATTATTAGTAGTATTTGACTTGAATGTTATTAAAAGGTTAATAACAATAGTTTGAAATATTATTACTTAATTAATAATATTAAAAGGGGAATTAAAATAAAAGAATTAAGTTATTTTTAAATATAGTTGTTGAATTTCGTATTCAAGGAACTATATTATGCATGTAGTAGACTGAAATGAGAATTTAAGGTGCTGAATTGGATTTTGGGTTGCTGAAATGATTTCGGTTTACTGAATTTGATTTCGGTCTGCTAAAATAGTAATTTTAGGATGCTAAAATGTAATCTGATTTACTGAAATAGTATTTTTAGTTACTGGAATATTATCTAGTTTACTAAGATAACATATAAAGGAAAAACTTATAAATATAAGTATGACATGATTGAAAGATTATCAAAGTATAACAGTAACACTAAGCCTTTAATGAAATGTCTAATATTTAACTATATGTTTGAATGTTAGACAATTTAATATAAGATAATGAGATTATAAGTGAGTTATGCTATGACTAATTTAAAGATCAATTATAGGTCTTTTCTCTAAAGAAGTTAAAGTAAATTGCATAGCAGTAGACTGCGATTGAGGCAAGTTCTCTAACTCAAACTTGAGTTATATTTTTAAAGCATGTTAGTGAATAATTATTGATGATTATTCACATCAATATTAATTGTTGATATTCGTACTTTGTGCAATTAAATTTCTGTTCTATTATTATTGAACTGTGAATTATTTAAAGTTCTTTCATTCATGAACTGTTTTTGATATGGATCTATGCTAGTTGTATCAGCTAGATCAAGCATATTTAAATTTGTTAAATCAAATATGTTTTGAAAGCGGTGCCTAACCAATTAAAATGGTAAGGACTCTTGACTAAGAAAAAGAACAATTTTACTAAAGCATTATTGGAAAACAATTGTTGCTAGTATATTGAGTGATTATGCATATTTCACCGGGTATGAAAGGCTGATCCCCTTGATTACCAAATCTTATTAAAAGGACCAATTTAAATACTGACAACCTTAGTATATGTTCATGGTTATTTCAAACCACTCAGCTTCTGATAATCAATTATTCGAATATTCAGTTATTGAAATTTAATTCACGTTCTTTAATTAATCACTTATCTAATTGAACTTTGAAAGTTAAATTATTTTCTAATCATGATATATCTCCTTCATGTGTAAACTTGCTAAGCAAATTAGTTGCTTACCCTTGCTGTATCATGACATTTATTTCAGCTAAGTCTGAAGGTTCGAGTAAAAAAGACAAGGGCAAAGACAAGGTCCAAGAATAGTTATATGAGTAATTATGTATTATGATAAACTATGTTAATGTTTATGTAAACCTTTTGTGTTACTATATGTAACTAAGGTACTTTCTAGTTAAGCTAATAGACCTTGGGATATTGTATAAGACTTTACTATAATGAACAATATATGTTTATTATTCGACAATAGTGATAAAATGCTTATGATGATGATGTATCGTGAGCACCGAATCCGAGGTTAGAGAATCCGAATTTGGGGGTGTCACAAAAAGTATGTGGACCAATCTCTATTGGAAGTTCGATTTCTCCTACAGCATCTCGTCGAGACCCATCGAAGGCTCTTATGACTATATGACTGCTCCGGATTCGATTTGGATTGATCTTCATTCTTTCCAAAGTGTCATAGGGATAGATGTTCAGGGAAGATCCTCCATCTATCAACACGCCTCCTATCACTTATCCAGAGCATGTCACTGCTATATGCAATGTCTCTGCATTGTATGTCATCATCAGTGAAAGGTATCACATTGTTGTTGAAGATGTGATCTATCAAGTGATGGAACTTTTCTGTATCCACTACCTTCGGTAAATGCGTTCCAGTACTTGCATTAAGATTTTGCGATGATCTTTCGAGGACAATACCAAATCCAGAATGGATATCTGTCAGGGTGCCCCTTTTAATTTTTGCACCACTTTGGCTTCACTATGCCCCATTTTGTTGAGAAATTTTTCAATTTTCTCCTCGATAACTCTACCCTTTGTTTTAGTGACTGGCTTTATTACTCGCTGATGTAGATACAACTGGTTTCCTTTGATACAACAGCAGTGTGATTTGATGTTGATCCCTCATTCTCCCCATAATTCCATGGGACTTTTTTCAAGCTGATTAAGGGATATTGCAGTCTGAATGGAAACATTAGTGGTTTTGATGCAGCCACTTTCACATGATTCGTTCCTCTTTTGTCCCCCTTTCCTTGAATTGTCAGGGGTATTGCAACTGTGTCATTTTCACAAGAAATGACTGCCATAATTTCTTTCAAACTCCATGTCAGAGGAGAAAATATTGCTTCTTCCTTAGGAAATCCATTATCTTGACTTACTTTTAGCAGTTCACTACTTCCAATCAGGTTCTGAATTAGATAATGAAGTCCCCTAGATTCTTCTGTATCATGACAAGGAATGTTGGAATGATATTGACATATCTTGGAAGAGTTGAACTTCCTTGATTGAGGGTCCACTAGAGGTAACAGCTCTGTGACTTTTCCCTCGTTGATCAACATTTGGAGAATTTCTTCCATGGGCTTATTCAAAGAAGTGAACTTTCTTTTAAAGGTAAACTCTCTATGAACTCAGAATCTTTCTTCCCTGGCAACTTTGTCTGCTCAGGTTTCATGTTCATGGAACTGATAATCATCCTTCTTTGCAATTGAAAGAATTTTAGGCATATGAGGATTTTTTCTTTGCTGGCTGACCTGAGTTATCAATTGTCGCATCACTTGGTGTCGGTATACCATCAGTTCTGCCAATTGACCAATCTATTCCTTAATAGACTTCATTTCTCGTTCTATCAGAAACCGACATTCCGAATACTCCCATTTGTCAGAGTTATCCTTGTTTGTTTAGGAAAAGTCCCCTACGTATTTGAGGTACTTGGAACATTCTCTGCTCCCCATACTGATCATGCTGACTCTCTCCTCATTGTGTTGAGGCAAAGGGTTATCTTGAACATATGGCTGCTCTGGTGTTGTTACCACAATCTCACCATAGTCTATCATATCCTGAATCTTGTGCTTCAGAGACCAATAATCTTGGGTATCATGGCTCGGAGCCCCAGAATGGTAAGCACATTTCTTGCTTGGGTCAAAACTCTTCCCACTTGGATTGGCTGAGGGAAGGAGCTGAGCAATTTTCTTCTGTGCTGTCAGAAGCTTTAGTATATTTTCAAGTGAGTCCCCTAATGGTGTAAAGGTTCTTCGACATCTAACCTCTCTAGATTTTTGGAACGGAGGATTTGAAGGTTGTACAGATGTTTGGAAAGGGGAATAATTTTTCCTCTGAATGGGCAGGTTTTGATTGCCTCTCTAAGTTTGACCTTGGAGTATCAAGGATACATCTTCTTCCTTCTTCTTATAAACTTTTCGAGGATTATTCCCATAATTTTTGACCTGAATGTACTCAGCCATGGCTTCTAGAGCAATAAGGTCTTTAATCTTCCCAGACTTCAATCCCATCTCAGCCATTTCTCCGTGTTTAATCATCTCTAAGAATTATTTTCCTATGCCTGATAGGACTCTTTCATAGAGTAGAGCTTCTTGTATATCAATGAATATCATTACCATCTCATCTTTTGTCATTGATGGAATGACTTAAGCAGCCAGACATCTCCATCTTTGGGCGTATTCTTTGAATGACTCACTTTTCTACTTTTTAACTGTCGACGTCGGGAAAAAATCATGTCACGTTGGACCGAATCTTTCTCTCTTCCTAAGTCTTTTGTTTTCTACCCTTATTACCTTATCTATTTTATGAAGGGTAAAATTTTTTAGAAAAAGGCCAACATGTATCATGTCGACAATTTGAACGGTTTTACAGAGTCGCCAGTTGGTATATTTGAAATGGTTGTACCAACTCAACCGAATTTTGTTTGAAAGTAGACCCAATTGTTGGACACTGTCAAAACGTGATCTTAAAACTGAAGTTCTAAGTTCGGGGGCTTGGTTAAGTGGGGGGAAGGTGTTAGGCACCCCCCAACTCCAGAGAAAACACGGTACCGCATCTTTTCAATATTTCCCTTTTTATTTGCAATGTGTGTGTGGATGCTGGAAGAAATTAGGCCTACCTTTGTTTTATTTGAAAGTATGGACGTGCTTCGTTGAACTTATACACGAAGGGTTTGATTTGATTTGCAAAAGTCTTTTTTAGACAATATATGATAATGATGTTTTTTGAAAGCAGGTTTTCAAACCCTTACGCTCACGTAGGAATTGAAGCATATTGATACATCCATTTTTTTATCTTTTCAGCCTTTTGACTCAATTTGAATGGTGAATTGTCGGGCTGCGAAGCATCCTCGACCAAAACATATATACAAGTGTCGATCTTCTTATGGGCATGACAGCCATCGGAGTGACTCTGACACGACAAACCATTATTTCATTATATTTCAGACCTTAAAATCGGATAACCGTTTTAAAGTCTTTCGGATGTACATTTTTACAGAAAAACTGGCATGGTACATTTGTAATATGGAGTTTGTCCATCGTGGGAATTAGATTTTGATCAGTTTGATCATGAATCCCACGATTCCTAGGCTCACAGAGAGAAGCCAAGTAAACCTCCATAGTCACAGATATTTACAAAAAATATATATTTATATCTATACGTTGAAGAACCAAGGATTCATCAGTCAAATGCTGGCATGCGCATAGTCAAAGCTTCTCGTTCCCAATAGATAGCGATCTAAGGGTTGCGAGGTTGTTTTAAAATGAATAAAACTAGAAAGAAAGCTAGATTTAAATAAATCTTAGCCATTCTAGCTTACCGGTTCCGGTTGGACCTATTTTGAACCTTTTGAAAGGTAGAAAGGGCTAGATTTAAAGAAATCTAACTTGGCAGAATTTATATCAATGTCAATTCATATCAAATGAATATTTAAATAAAATATTTAATCACAATAAATAATATATATATATATATATATATATACAAAAGTTATAAAGGGCAATGGGTTTTCACTCTCAGGCCCGTACTGGGATGTAAATATATATAAAAAGTGTGAAGGGCGACGGATTTGCCATCCTATGCCAGGACAGAAATGTAAATATATATATATATATATATATATATATTTATAAAAGCTTTAAAAGAGCCACGGAATAATTCAGGCTTGACAGAAAAATAAATATAGATATATATATATATATATATATATATATATATATATATATATATATATATAGAGAGAGAGAGAGAGAGAGAGAGCTAATCCATGGCAACCGGTTGCTGCAGCAATCACTTTTCTCCCAGCCGCTTGTAGCGGCTTGTCAGAAGTCAACATGTGGGCCCCCTCAAAAGAAAAAGTAACAAAACGCGCAACAAGGAGTAGTGGCTTTGTGGAAAATTTGTCCCATAAATCATGTCACTTTCAGTATATTAATTTGTTATAATAAATTCTAATAATAATATTAATATTAATAATATTAATTATTTGATTTAATAAATAAAATTATAAATAATATTAATTGAATTTAATGTAATAATAATAATTATTATAATTATAATTATAATAATAATATTGTTATTATTTTTATTATTATTATTACTATTATTATTATTATAATTACTATTATTATTATTATTAATACTATTATTATTATTTTAATCCCCCAACCGCTACACATAGTAATAATAATAATTATTTAATTTAATTATTATTATTATAATAATAGTATTAATAATAATAATAATAATAATAATAATGTAATTATAAATAAAATTTGACTCTTGGCATTGCAATTTGACTTTTTTTGTGGAAGGAACGTTAGAAGTATAAAAATTAAAAATAAGTTTCTTGACTTCAAGTTATATCATTGTATGTCATGACAATTGGCGGAAGGACACAAGCTAGCTCACTTTGCATGACAGGACTATAACCAACGTTAGAAGTATAGAAGGAACATTAGAAGTATAGAAATTTAATTCTAATGTTTAACATGTATATGTTTAGTTTCCTCCAATATTTCACTTGAAAGACATCAGGAATTGAATCCGAAATATAATAAACCATAAGAAATCAAGAATTGAATCAAAGTATTATGATGCGTGAAAATATATATTGCTTCTGTTCATGTCAATATTGTGTGATTTAATTTGAAATTTTTTTAGCGTTGTCATGCATATTGAGATCGAAATTATTCTAGTGCTGTCATGCAAAGTGAACTAGCTTGTGTCCTTCCGCCATTTGTCATGACATACAATGATATAACTTGAAGTCAAGAAACTTGTTTTCAATTTCTATACTTCTAACGTTCCTTCCACAAAAAGAGACAATTTGCAATGCCAAGAGTCAAATTTTATTTATAATTAAATTATTATTATTATTACTATTATTATATTGATAATAATAATTAAATTAAATTATTACTATTATTACTATGTGTAGCGGTTGGGGGATTAAAATAATAATAATAGTATTAATAATAATACTAATAATAATAGTAATAATAATAACAATAAAAATAAAAATAATAATAATAATAATTATAGTAATAATAATAAAAAAACAATAACAATATATTATTATTATTATTATTATTATTATTATTATTATTATTATTATTATTATATTTATTATTATTATTACATTAAATTTAATTAATATTATTTATAATTTTATTTATTAAATTAAATAATTAATATTATTAATATTATTATTATTATTAGAATTTATTATAACAAATTAATATAATAAAAGCGACATGATTTATGGGACAAATTTTCCACAAAGCCGCTACTCCTTGTTGCGCGTTTTGTTACTTTTTCTTTTGAGGAGGCCCACATGTTGACTTTTGAAGAAAAGTGGTTGCTGCAGCAACCGGTTGCCATGGATTAGCTCCCTATATATATATATATATATATATATATATATAAGCTGTAAATGTAATACCCGTGAATTTTCATATATTATTAAATAAATATATTAATAGAAACGAGAATTTATTTGAATATAAATGATTTTGTGTTATGAGATGAATTTATTCAATTATATAAAATTGAATAATTATAATAATTGAGAAATTGGTAGAGTTTGCGATAAACTCGTTGATTGCCTTGTGTGGCACAGTGACGTAATATAAGAATGATTATATTAATTTAAGCGAATAATTAATCTATATTAATTGTTAATCGTAGAATATTAATTAATTGTCATCGTAGAATAATTGTTATAAAATATTAATGGTGATTGATTAATAATATGTGATTATTATTATTGCAAGAAACATAATAATAATGAGCAACGTGTTTATAAATATAATAAGATTTATATTAAAGTGATAATTAATCATATAAGGGTTAATTAAATTGTTATGGAGATTAACAATTATATTGATTGAACTATATGAGCTACTTGATTAATAGCCTATGTGACAATATGTATGTAAGTATACATTAAAATATTGTATCATAAATATAAATAATTGATGAATATTTATATATATAATGGAATAATAAAATTTAATAAAGGAAATAATGTGATGTGATTATATCCGGTATTAATAAATGTACATGGATGATATGTATGTTACATTGCCATATCACATCTACTACTTTGAAATATTAAGCATGTGACTTACATTATAATGATAATTATAATCTAAATATATAGTATGAATGTATATGTAATAGCCTAAGTGTATGATATATGTATATATGGCCTTAGTGTTAATACACTTCATGTTGCAAAATGCTGGATACTTAGAAGCTTGGCCCATGCTGACAAACACAATCCTTATACACGTGAACAACTCAAGCTAGCCTACTCCCTATTTTTTCCTCAAACTCAGCATTGCATAGCTCATGATTATGGAGGGAATGGGATTCATGATGAATCCAACTACCATTTACCTACTACTCTTTAACCCCCATACAATTCACAAATCTCGTTGGTTTAATTTGTTGTACAATTACATTGTCTGGGTCTTGGCTTTGCTATTTATATGGCCCCTTCTCCTTCAATTTCATTTGTTGTGAGTTTACATAAGTGTTGAGTTGAGAGAATACATTGATAGTATAGCAGCATTGTAAGTAGTAGTATAGCAGCAAGTTCAATTCACAAACTAACAGAGGTATAATTCCTCTCCTTGTTCTTCATTTTCATTTCCTGTTTCTGTTACTGCAATTGCTTAAATTCTTGATTATGCAAAATTGGATTGCAATTGGATTGTAGAGCACTTATATTGTTGTTATATGAACATGCATACCTGATGGAACCACTATATAGCTTTCTTGACTTTCATTTCCATTGTTGCTCTGTAATTTTTGTAAAGCATCAAATTCGTGTGAAATTAGTTAGGGTTCATGAATTTGAGAATTTATAAATGCGATTGACTGTTATATAAGCATATATATGTGTTAATAAGTTAAAAACGTTAGTGTAACGGCATATGGGTATGTTGAAATCGATGAAATGGGAGGTTTTGGGTCGGTCTCGGCTGCAGTGTGAACTGCAGAAACTGTCCCCACGCCGCAGCGCCATCGTCCGTGCCTCCCACGTCGCAGCTCCAATCCTCGCGCTGCAGCGCCACCCGCGCCGCAGCGCCAGATTGTGGCTGCTGTTGCCGCGCCGCAGCGCTGGACTCTGTGTGCAGTTTTTTGCATTCTACAACAAAACTGTTATGTACTAATTATTTGATTTTTGTTTAAACAAGCATGGAAGCATGATTAATACATATATATAAACCTAATGAGGCAATGTAAGCATGTTTTAGTATATTAGCATGCATGGTTAACCAAACGACATATAGTTTGGAAACGAACTTAAAGTTTCCTAAACGAACGTTAACATATATGAAGCATGTTAATATTCTGATTTTTCAAGGCATGTCGGTATGAGGTAGAGATGCATAAAAGACATATTAACTTATGTATATATGGTTCGTAGTATGACAAGAGCGTGTTAGACCTCACTATTGAACATATCTAACAAAAATACAAGTTTTGAAGGATGATATTGACATGTAAAGACCATGTATACATTCTGACTTTTCGAGCATGTTTATAGGGCCTTGAAATGCATGAAAAGCATGTTAACTTATATATATATATAGGTTTCATAAGGAAGCATGGAAATGATAGACCTTATTAATGAACTAAACTAACAAAGTATAAGCTTTGAACGTAAACTTTGGTATGTTATGACGAGAATTAGAATATGATAATTTGGACACATGTGATAGTACTCTTAGACTCATTCATGTGTCATGCATGTATATATACCATGATTAGTTGCCGTGATTAAAGTTTAGCATAAACGAAGCATGTTTTCAAGATAATAACAATGCTAGCTACATATATGCGATACGAGTACTCATGAGCATGACTAATACAAGTTATATAAAAATCTTATGTGTTTAAAAAGCGAGCATGTTAGACCATATGAGTTCTTGTCCTTGAATGGCTTTAAGTATTAACTTAAGAACCTATACCGTGTACGATTGGATTTGAAAAAGGTATACAAGCATGAAAGTATCCTTTAAATATGAATACATGCTACGTGATATTATAGGATGTTACTTGAACCCGATTTTGACGGTTAACTTAAGGGGATGCCGTAACTTGCTAAAATAAAATATATTTAGTATTGATTACGATCTTAAAAGATATGAGAATGTGTTTAAACTCTAAAGGAGGAACGTTAAGGATAGAAATTATGTTCTATATAACTGTGTAGCTAGGTAAAACCTAGCTTATGTGTTGATCGTATATTCAAAGATAAAATGTGAAGTTTAATTATATGACTAATGAATATCATATATATACGTAACTGTATTACGATAGGAATTCGAAAGTGTTGATTTGTTTTTCGTGGATAAACTACGCTAAAGGCAAGTTCTCTTACTTACACTCTTTTAAAGTGCAAGTATCCTAACCGACGCATTTACTTTATGCAAGGAAATCTATGATTGTGCAAGTTTCCTAACTTACAGTCTTTTACTGTGCAAGTATTTTATCCTTGTATATTGCGAACTAGTTTCCTACTTAATCGGTTGAATTGAATTAGCATACTTGAACTCTTATTTCATTAAAGCTATTATTCCTGTTGAACTTAGTATTGTTCTTGAATATTGTGAAAGTGTCTATGCCATTTAATTCGGCTAGACTTATATCATTGGAAAGCAACCCAAACTAATTGATTGATGCGGGATCTTGTATTTGACTGAGAAGAACAACCTTCTTTGAAGGGAATATATAATTGTCGGAGGACCGACGTGCACACTTGAGTATGATTGATTGTTATGCATAACGATGGTGCTTTAGGCTGATCACCTGTTGTACCTATTTTTGTTGGATTTTCTTATTACTGTTAATTCTAGTAGAAGTTCATAGTCCTTAGCGACTGCTCAGTATTCAGTTATCTTGAAATCTTGAATTGATTTGTTGTTGAATCACATTGATATTATTCTGTCCTTAGCGACTGTTATTGAGAACTGTTAATATTCTTGTTATCCTTGAACTATCAAACCTTGTTATACCTTTTTGAGAATTGGGAATCTTATTACTCACCCTTATTGTATATTACTTGCTGGGCAATTTGTGCTCATTCTTGCTTTTCCTAAAACATTTCAATTAAGGCAGAGCAGGGCGAACCTTCGGGCGTTGATAAGGGCAAGGGCAAGGCTACCAACTAGCTTGTCTCTTTTATGTTTTTAAATATTTTATTGTCGTATTAAGATGATGTAGTAAGACTGATTTTGATTATGTTTAAGCTTAAGTTAGGTTATGAAATAAGTCGTTAATTGATATTATTATGTAATCTATTAAGTACTGTAGGTTGCGAGACTTGGAGGAATACTTATAATAAATCATTGTAAATTATTCTAGAATAGATTTTCCGCTGTGATGTGTGTTGTTTAGTTATTATTATTGTGATGTATTACCATGAGCACGTGATGAACCGAATTCGAGAGACCAAGTGGCGGTCCTGGAATTTGGGGGTGTCACAGTAAAAGAGTCACGAATGATCCAGGTTTGACAGAATTGAAATATATATATGTATATATATAAAAGCTATAAATGAGCCACGAATTAATCTAGGCTCAAGGAAATATATATATATATATATATATATATATATGTATGTATAAAAGCGATAAAAAGTCACGAATTTTCAATCCAGGCCAAACGGAAATATAAATGTTAATATATACAGTTAGTATATATATTAAAGCATTAAAGGCCACGAATTTAGCAATCCAAGCCAAACGAAGTCAGAAAAATTTATGTATTTATAGTTATATATATAAAAGCAGTAACTACCACGGATTTGCCATCTGGACTTAACAGAATTGAAAAGTTAGTATATATATAGTCAAATATATATATATATATATATATATATATATATATATATATAATAAAGCCAAAAAGGACACGAGTTAGCGACCCAGTCCGTAAAAGTTAATATAAATGTATATTTATATATAAAAGAGATTAAAAGTTACGGATCGACGATTTGGGCTGTGTAAATGTGAAAAAACGTATATATCTACTAAAATATACTAAAAAGTAAGCAAAAATGGCCACGGAACTGAGTTCTGGGCAAAATTAGAAGATAAAACTTTACGTGAACGTGTATAAATACGTAATGAAATAGGAAACAAGTTCTGATCGTAAAAATACTTACAATGGACTGCTACATGGGCTTTTTGCACTTTGTAGGCTTCAAACGGGCGTTTTCAACGGTTAATTTTTGGTATGTTGTAGTATATGAGTATACCTACATGTTAGAGTAATAAAATCTGTGCTTGGAGTACTAATAGTTGGTCTAGAAAACGAAATGGTCGAAGTTTCGGAGCGTTTTGTAGACACTCAAGATTTTTCTTGCCCCGATACTCATCCAGTAGAAGGGTAAAACCGTAAATCAACCCCGAATCTGATCCACAATATCGGTGCTCTAGTCAAATCCGATTCCCAAAATCAGTAATCAAGTTTCGACAGTCAATCGGACCATCAATCAAGCTCGGACAGTCAATCGGACCATCAATCAAGCTCTGACAGTCAACCAGATCATCAAGCTCAACCCCGGTCACAACCTGAGAGGTACCAATCAGCCCCGACAGCAACCTGGGAGGTATCAATCAACCCCGGTTTCAACCCGGGAGGTACCAATCAGCCCCGACAGCAACCCGAGAGGTATCAATCAACCCCGATCTCAACCCGAGAAGTGCAGGTCATCCCCGGTCTCAACCAAGGACGTCAGGACAACTTCAGACATCAGTCTGAAGCATCGCAACAACTCCAAAGCAAAACCTGGAATGACCACGTTAGCCTCAAAGACAACCCTGAGGTCAAAAGACTCGACTGGGATCCAAGTCTTGGAATCAGCTCCTGAAAGTCAACCATCGACCATGCCGACACTACAGGCAGCCCCGGGAGGGGTACAACGGTCATTTTACCAACTTTCAACCTACTTGGTCAAACTCAAGCCAAATTGATGCCGCCAAAGTCGGAATGAACCCTAACGACGATCCCGAGTGGTAACAACGCAAGACAGTTCAACGGACAAACTGCAGGGAATCGATGACCTGGTTATGAACCCGTCTTCCTGGACCCAGAAAATGTCTTTTCCCATGCCATTGCAACACTCTCGGCGAGAGCTTTTTGAAAAGGTATCGCACGCCTCAAGCGAACGCTCCGATCAAAAGTTAGAAAGTTTCCCACCGGACATCGTATTGCTCGGAGTGCACGTACTTTGAGATGACCAAGTCGGGCATGCGGGACCCACCTCGAGTGGCTGCACCTCTAATTGCGGCAGTCGCATGCAGAATTGCGGCTCCCCCCTCTATAAATTTAGGGGCAACCCCCTCTCATTTGCATAAGTAAGAAGAGCAGCGAAGCCCTGCCCGGCTGATTTTTTAACTTTTACACCTCTTCCAAACCCAAATATTTTTACTCCAACATATAGATATACCCATATACTATCACATATCAAAAAATCACTGGTATATTTGGACGTTTAAGGCCAATGATTCGGCAAAAAGCCCGTAGTGCAGCCCATTGTAAGTATTTTTACCATCAGCAAGTTAATACTACTACTTTGCACTGTTTTGCACCAGAACATAAAGTTTTATCTTCTAAATATGCCCGAAACTTAGTTCTGTGGCCGTTTTTGTCTAAAAATGATACATTTTTGTACATAAACTCCGTTTTCAATATTTCTACAACTCGAATTGACGATCTGTCAGCTCCAGTAGCTTCAATGCACTAGCACACACCGTTTTGGCAACTTCGCCGGATTGGGTTGTCTTCCCAGTCCGGGTTTGGCCTTTTTCTGTACATATTTAACTATTTATGTACTAACATTTCAATTCTGTCAAGCCCGAATGTCAAATCTGAGGTAGTTTATCGCTTTTATATATATTTACGCATATATAAGTGACTCTCACCATAACTGGTCTTCGTACCAGTATTGGTTGACTACATTTCTTTTCAATATATATATATATATATATTTATTTATTTATTTCGGGCACAGGCGTGAAAACCCATTGCCCTTTTTACAATTTTTGCACACTTTGCCATACTAGGTGCTCTTCCTAGTCACTAGTTCACTGTTTTTCTGCAATTTACATTTCAGTTCGGCCTGGATCATTCTGTGACCTTTCTATTGCTTTTATATATATTTATGCATATATAAGCAGCCTTCATCATCACTGGTCATCTTTCTAGTCTTGGTTGGCTACGTTTCTGTCAATATATATATCAACATATATATTTCAATTCCAGTCTGGGCTTACGAGTTAAAACCCATAGCCCTTTACATCTATTATTTATATCGAACTATATATATTGCTTTGTTTAATTTATTCAACTGTTGCATTAAACATTCATTTGTATATGAATTTGCACTGACATTTCTGCGGGTGAACTAGATTTATCCAAATCTCGCCACTTCTAGCTTCCAACTGTTCAAACAGGTCCCGACAGAACCTGGAAGCTATAATGGCTGATATTTCTTTAAATCTAGTTATTTTTATAGTTTCAGCTTCAAAAGCAACCTCGCGTCCCTTAGATCGTTATCTAGTGGGAACGAGATGCTTTGGCCATGCGGACCGGGATTTACTAAATGAATCTTTGGTTCTGGCTATTTTGGGATATTTATCTGCTTCTGTAAAAATTTGAACTGTGCAGGTTTTTCTAGCAACTCATATGTGAGCCTAGGAATGGTGGGATTTTATGATCAAAATGATCAGAATCGGACTCCCATGATTTACAAACTCCGATTTGAATATGTATCCTGCCAATTTTTCTGTAAAATATACATGCACAGACCTTAAAATGGTTATCCGGATTTAAGGTCTCAATATAGTGAAAATTTAGATTGTCGTGTTAGCATCCCTCCGATGGTTTTCATACCGATGAGGAGACCGACACTTTATATTTCTGTGGTCAAGGATGCTTCGCAGCCCGAAAAATCACCATTTTCATGCAGCCTTAAGGCTATAAAGATAAAATTGAAAGTAGTGATATCCTTCAATTCCTATGTCAGCGTAAGGGTTTGATAAAATTAGCTTTCAAAACATCACTGTCAATTCAATTCAAAAGCTTTTGCAAATCAAATTAAATGATGCTTTTTCCAAATCAAATCAAAGATTGATTTTCAAATCAAATCAAACCCTTCGTATATAGGCTCAACGAAGCCTGTCAAAGCTTTCAATCAATTAAAAGGCCCAATTTTCAAATAGCATTCATTCACGCATTCCAGTTTTAATAGAAATATTGAAAAGATTGAGGTACCGTGTTTACACGGGAGTTGTGGGGTGCCTAACACCTTCCCCACACTTAACCAAACCCCCGAACTCAAAACTCCGATTTCAAAGATCAAGTTTCGACAGTGTCCAGTAATTGGGCCTCTTTTCAAATCAAATTCGGTTGAGTTGGTACAACCATTTTCAAAATTACCAACTGGCGACTCTATTTAAATCAAATAAAATCGTCGACATATACACATGTTGGCCTCTTTCCTAAAAATCCTTCAAAACCATTTTTTGCAATAAAAAGAATAATGGTAGAGATAAGGTTACAAACCGACCCGCGGTATTTCTTAAATTTTTCAACGTCGACAGGTGGCGACTCTGCTGGGGACAGTAGAGGGCTTAGGCCGCTTTCAATCTTTTCAAACATTTCCCTTTCAAAACTATTAAATGTGTGAAATCCTGCGTCTCCACAGTCAATGGCTGAGTGAATTCTGCGTCTTTCATTGAATGTATGAATGCTATGCCTTTACATTAAATAAATGAGAATGAATGCTTTAGTGCTTCGCACCCATATTAGTGCTTTGCACGAACTGTCATTACATGCATAAGCGGTAAGGCTGATGTATGTGAATGTTTGTTGTGAGTCCCTCCATCAGGAGGCTAACCCGGTCGGTGATAAGTAAGGCTCTGGGGACGACTAAGTCTCCGGGGCTACCTCCTGATAATGCAC
Source organism: Panax stipuleanatus (assembly GCA_020205555.1). Lineage (NCBI taxonomy): Eukaryota > Viridiplantae > Streptophyta > Magnoliopsida > Apiales > Araliaceae > Panax > Panax stipuleanatus. The sequence continues at coordinate 34,155,169 of CM035115.1, forward strand.
CACCCAGATTCGCTCCAGTTGAACAATCGGATTAACTTCCCTTCTAGTAGATTGTGATAATCTGGGAACCTTCATGCCAAAACAAAAGCCGCGAGGGTAACCTAGGATAGGTCAGCTTCTAATCAACCGAATCCGACGGCATGCTTCTTCATGCCTTCCTCTTTCAATTCCATGTCAAGTCTCCAATTACTGAGGAGCACAATGTAAATGACAATAATGAAAGATTTATTTTCCTGTCAAATATCCTGTCATCCTTCCCTCAAAACAACTAACCTCAATTTTACAGGATAAACTTAAAAAAGCCACATCATAAATGCATCCAGTCATTACCTACCACAGGAAACTGGCACCCCTACGTTTTGGTGTAGGTAGGGAAAAATTAGTCCTATCATTAGATTAAAAGCTAGAAAAGCACCCAGTCAATCTACGGACATGGCTTCAAGTGCCCCACCAGAATCCACCCCTCTGCCTAGGTAAGAATTCGAAGGATGGAAAAATTAGATTGCCGAGCTAGCCAGTTTCCTTTTAGAGCAAAGCAAGGCCTTCAAAGAGAAACAATCTCAAACTCATCCAGAACCAAGAGCATCTGGTAGTGAGGCTGGCGGTCAAGATACAAAAAAGGCCGAAACTCAGATCACTGGACCCTTGAACCAAGATACAATCAACAAAACTCCAGAAATCACAATCCTAAGCAAAGAACGGGAAGCTAATGACATTCTCAAGAAAATGCAACAAATGGAAGAAACCCTCCGGTCCATCAAAGGAACTGGGGCATTTGGTAGTGTCAACTATTTAGATCTATGCATATTTCCCGAGGCTCGGTATCCCGAAAAATTTCAAGTCCCTGATTTTGAGAAATATAACGGATTAGGGGATCCTTATACATACCTAAAAGTTTTCATTGGAGAACTTGGATCCTATGCTGAGGACGAGAAACTTCGAATGCAGCTATTTCAGATGAGTTTAACTGGAGAAGCCAGAGCCTGGTATGCCCGTCTGGACAACTCCAAAATCCATAGTTGGGAAGAATTGGCCCATGCCTTCCTCAGCCAGTACAGTTTCCAATCTCATCTAGCTCCAGATCGGTATCAAATTACCAAAATCAAGAAGAATAACATTGAATCCTTCAGAGAATATGCCCAGCGATGGAGACGGGTCGCAGCACAAGTCACCCCAGCCATGACTGAATCTAAAATAGTCATAACTTTCATCGATATTCAAAAAGCTCATTATTATGAAAAGGTCCTAGCAGGCATAGGAAAACCTTTCTCTGAAATGATTAAACACGGCGAAATGGCCCAAATGGGACTCAAGTCCGGGAAAATAAAAGACCTAACGGCACTCGAAGCTGTTGCTGAGCATATTCAATCCTAAAATAACGGGAGTAATCCCCGGAGGGTCTATAAAAAGAAAGATGAAGAAGTTTCCTTAGTGTTACAAGGACAAAATATAAGTGGTAATTCCAATAATACACCCATTCAAATGAGGAACTATACCCCTTTCAAAGATGCAACACAACCTTTAAATCCTTGATTCCAGAAAAATATGGAGGTCAGACGCAGAAGGACTTTCACCCCACTAGGGGATTCACTCGAGAACGTCTTCAAACTTCTAACAGCTCAGAAGAAGATTGGCCAACTCCTTCTGCCAACTAACACTAATTCAAGGAACTTCGACCCTAGCAAGAAGTGTTCTTAGCATTCCGGATCACCGGGCCATGACACCCAAGATTGTTGGTCCCTCAAGCACAAAATCTAAGATTTGATTGATAATGGAGAAATTGTGGTCACAAAACCCGATCAACCACATGTCCAAGATAACCTACTCCCACAGCACAATGAAGAAGAGTGTTAACATAATCAACACTTCAAGTGGAGAAGGATCCAAATACCTCTGCTATGTTGAATAATCAACTCAATCCAACAGCATCAGCCTAATGAGTTAGGAAGATTTTGAAAAATAATTCCTTATAGAGAAAGAAATAAAGTCTATAAAGGAACAAATCGAGCAGTTGGCTGAACTGGTCGTCTACCAACATCAACTCACCAGAAAGATGTTGAAGCAAATCCATCAATCTATTGGCAGTCGCTCTCCTCCAGCGAAAGTCAATTCCAATCAAGATCATAGCCGGACTTGTGAGCTTACACCCTGGACTGACATGGGGATCGAAGAAGCAAGTGTCCAAGCAGGTAGGAAGTTCCTATTTCAAAGGAATTTCACCAATTTGCACCAATCAATGGAAGAAATCCTGCAAATGATGATCAACAAGGGAGTGGTTGAAAACTTGCTACCTCCGCTGAACCCTCAATCCAGAAAATTCAAACCTAACCAAAATATGTCAGTACCATTCCAACTCTCCCCGCCATGATACAGAAGAATGCTGGGCACTTCGTAACCTAATTCAAAACCTGATTGAGAAAGGTGACCTAATTAGAGGAGATCAAATCCTCGACATGACAGATAAAGATAGCCTCTGGATCCCCGATGTATGGTATCAGGATAAAGTGGCTGTCATATCCTGCGATAAAGAATCAATCATCACACCCCTGGTACTGACAGGTAAAGTGGTCACAAACAAAATCCTGTGAAGGTGGCTACACCTCAGCCTCTAATTTTGCCCTTCAGGCCTCAGTATCCAATCCTCAGTCTGAAGAAGGTCCCATAGAATTACGGGTACATTGAAAGCTCTACTTCAAATAACATTTCCATCCTGTCAAAGGATAACCCATTGTACCTGCCTCAGCAGGTGATTAAACCAGTTACCAAAGCAAAAGAAAGGGTGGCTGAGGAAAAGATAAAAGAGTTCCTCAAAAAGATGGAACACAATGAAATCAAGATAGTGCAAAGCTTGAAAGACGCACCCAAGTAAATATATATCCTGCACTTGGTCCTATCATCAGAGGATCACCGTAACATCCTAGTAAAGGTACTAGAAGAAGCCCATCTGCCACACACGATAGACACAGAGAAATTTCGCCACGTAATAAAACACATTTCAACAACAATATGATTTCCTTCACAGACGATGATATCCAGGCTGAGGAAAAGGGCCACCACAAGTCCCTGCATATAGCCGTTATGTCCTCCGGATACGTGATCGGAGGAGTGCTTATTGATGGAGGATCTTCCCTCAACATTTGTCCATACGACACGTTGGAAAGGATGAAGATCAATCCAAACCGGATCAAAGTCAGTCACATGGTTATCCGGGCTTTCGATGGATCTCGTCGCCAGGTTATGGGGGAATTCCAGGTGCTCAACATAGCCACCGGATATAACTTATTGTTGGGCAGGCCATAGATCCATATGGTTGGGGCTGTTTCATCCACCCTCCATCAGCAACTCAAGTACATTATCAATGGCAGCATCATCACAGTGAATGCTGAACCGGAATACCTTACCCACATACATGGGGACATGCCAGTGATTGGCCTGGACGTCGGGGTTGAGCCTGTAAGTTTTCAAGCTCTTGAGGTGAGTGATATTCAATATCTACCCATTGGGGCACCAGCCCTGAAGCCTAAAATTTCCACTGAAGTAATGACAGTGGGCCATGAAATGGTAACTGCGGGTTTCCAGCCTGGAGAAGGGTTAGGAAAATATAAGCATGACATTAAGATACCAATCCAAATCCCAAGTCAGATGGGAAGAGCAGGTTTGGGATTTTCATCCTGGTCAAACCATCGAAATCCACAAAAACATCCCAAGGCTCAAGCCTCCACATTTCTACTCCCAAACCTCACAAATGCTGGATGGGTGAAACCTACGAGGAAGATCCCTACGGGGCATCAGTCATGCTATTTCCTTCGATCATACATGTCCATGAAAGGGAAGCCCTCAAGCCTGAGGCAGATAGCGAAAAGGGAAAAGAAAAGATCCTATATGGAGGACGAGACCCATTCGCTAACATAAAAGTCATTATCAACTATGAAGGGATGAATGATGAAATCTCAGATAGTGACGACAAAGATCGTGCTCACTTTCCTCGCAGCAAACAGATGAATAATCCCCAGAAAAGCCTTGGCCATATCCTAAAGGATGTCTCAGTTGTCATTTAAGACGAGATAGACGAGCACACTTCCAGCATCCTCCCTATCCATGAGGGTCTAACCCTGGATAATTGGAGCAGTGTCCCTTGCCTCAGTCAAAAAAGGGGTAAATAGTCAATCTGCCCTTAATCATGCTTTCATTTACTGTTTACTTTTGATTGCACAGCTGGAGCAGTCACTTTTGTCATTCTTTACAAATGTTATGTGTATTTAAGCAGTTGTGTATATTAATGAAAGCATTTTTGTTTGCAGGACCCAAGCATTGGATGTGTGTGTCTCTACTGATGAGATGCCAACCTGTCAATATAACTCCAACTATGATGTAAGATTGAGCTTCGACTTGACGGATCTTGATCAAGAGGAGGAAGATGACTATGAGGTGCCAGATGAGATCAAGGAATGGGCCGAAGACAAACCCAAACTAAACCTCGACCAAACCTCCACCATCAACATAGGAACCTCCAAAACCATCAAAGAAATCTAAATAGGTTTAGACCTCACATCATATCAAAAAGCCGACCTGATCGCTCTCCTGACACAGTACCAGGATGTATTTTCATGGTCGCATGAAGACGTGATCGGTCTGTCCATAGACATTGTCATCCATCGAATGCCCATCAAAGAAGGATTCAAGCCAGTCAAACAAAAGCTCAGACGATTGAAACCTGAGTGGAGTCTCAAAGTCAAAGAAGAAATCGTTAAGCAATTCAAAGCCGGGATCATTATGGTATCGACATATCCCGAATGGCTATCAAACATAGTCCCCGTGCCTAAACCAGAAGGGAAGGTACGAGTCTACGTAGATTACCGGGATCTAAACAAAGCCTGCCTCAAAGATAATTTCCCGGTACCTTTTATCCACATCCTGATTGAAAATACTGCGCAGTACGGCATGTAATCCTTCGTAGACTACTTTGCTGGTTACCATTAAATCATGGTTGCTAAAGAAGACCGGGAGAAAATAACTTTTATCACTCCCTGGGGAACGTTTTGCTACTGACGACTATCCTTCGGCCTCATCAATGCCGAAGCAATGTATCAGCGAGCCATAATGGCCCTCTTTCATGATAAGATGCACAAAGAAATAGAAGTCTATGTTGACGACATCATCATCAAGTCCCGGAGGGAGGATGATCATATAGACCATCTCAGGAAGCTGTTCAACAGGTAGCGCAAGTACAACCTCAAGCTAAATCCTGCCAAATGCGCTTTTGGTGTTAAGGCAAGCAAACTGCTAGGATTCCTGGTGAACAATCGGGGCATTGAGTTAGACCCTGCAAAGATCAAAGCCATTTCTGAAATGCCAGTGCCTCGTACAGAGAAGGAGATACGAGGATTCCTAGGAAGGATCAACTTTATAAGTCGATTCATTTCCCAGCTCACAGCAACGTGTGAGCCCATCTTCAAGCTGTTAAGAAAGAATTCCTCCATCAAATGGAATGAGGATTGTCAACAAGCCTTCCTTGCCATCAAAAAGCAGCTTGTCGAAGCACCTGTTTTGGTACCTCCAAGGGATGGAGTTCACTTATTCATGTACCTTTTCGTTAATGACAATGACATGGGCTGTATGCTAGGACGGAAGGATGATAGTAGCAAAGAAAGAGCTATCTACTACATCAGCAAAAGATTCAACAGTGGGGAACAGAAGTATACCTTGATCGGGAAGACATGATTTGCATTAGCATGGGCCGCCATGAGGTCGTAACACTACTTACATGGGCACACGACGTATCTCATATCCCGCATGGATCCACTAAGATACGTCTTCAATAAACCAATGTTAAATTATCAGCTGTCTAAATGGCAGTTGATTTTACAGCAATTCAACATTGTCTACGTAACTCAGAAGTCTATCAAACGCCAAGGCATTCCAGATCAATTAGCAGAAGCACCTTCAGGAGGGTTCGAGCCCCTGGAGACATATTTCACAGATGATGGGATTATGACAATTCAACAACTCCAGTCAAAAAATACAGTCCAACCATGGAAAATGTATTTTGACAGAGTAATAAACATAGAAGGTTCCGGAGCTGGGGCAGTCCTTTTCTCTAGTACAGGTGATCAATATCATGTGGCTACGAAACTTCAATTTGGCAACACCAACAACACGGCCGAGTACGAAGGCTGTATACTGGGGTTGAAACTAGCCCAATCCATGGCTATCAAACACTTAGTGGTCGTTCGAGATTTTGAGTTGGTCATCAGATAAACCACCGGCAAATATCTCATAAAAGAACTGCATCTGCTGCCATATCATAGGCAGGTCCTCAAAATATCCCAGCAATTCAAAGCAATAACCGTCGTCCACATTCCTCAAGGTCGAAATGACTTTGTCGATGCACTGGCAACGTTGGCTTCATTAATCCGCATATCCAACAGGAGCTGGTTTCCCAACATCTAGTTCACAAATCAAAAAGCCCCAACATACGGGATATACATCAGAGAAGTATCAGATGAAATACCTCCTGGCAACAACCTTGGTTTCAAGACATCAAGAAATATCTCCATGATGGATCTACACCCGCTGGTGCAAGCCAATCAGAGCTAAAATGGATTCTCAGAATGGCCATGAAGTTCTATCTAAGTGGAGATGCACTCTACAAAAGCGATGATGGAATAGGCCTGTTAAGATGCATCGACAAGGAGCAAGCCCAAAGACTAATGGATGAAATCCATGGAGGAGTCTGTGGTCCACACATGAGCGGCCATCTGCTGGCTAAGAAGATAATCAGAATAGGACATTAGTGGATATCGCTCAAAGCTGATTGTGATGATCACGTCAAGAGATGATTTTAATGCCAAACACATGGAAATGCCATCCACTCTCCTCCAAATGAGTTGCACAACATGAGTGCACCATGGCCTTTTTCTATGTGGGGAATGGACGTGATAGGTCCAGTCGAACCCAAAGCCAGCAACGGTCATCGATTCATCTTCACCATAATCGACTACTTCACCAAATGGGTTGAAGCAGCCTCATTTCCTAAAGTCACAAAAGAGGTCATCATCAGTTTCATCAAAAATAATGTCATCTGTCGATATGGACAACCGGAGGTGATCGTATCAGATAACGCCAAAAACCTGAACAATCAAATGGTGGTAGAACTGTGTGCCAAGTTCCACATCAAGCATCTCAACTCCGTCATCTATCGGCCTAAGATGAACAGTTTTGTCGAAGCGGCCAACAAAAACATCAAGAAGATCATGCAGAAAATGTCCGCTAATCACAAAGACTGGCCTGACCTGCAACTCTCACCTTGTTAGCCAACAGGACGTCAATGAGCACCTCTATTGGGGCTACCCCCTATTCACTGGTCCATGGCATGGAAGTAGTTCTCCCCATAGAAGTAGAGATGGAGTCTTTATGAGTATTAATAAACGTTTAGATGGACGAAGATCAATAGTTGCAAGACCGATATCATCAGCTGTCTCTGATAGACGAAAAGAGGGCCACAACCATTTTCCAAGGACGGTTATACCAACAAAGGATCGCCAGATCCTACAACAAGAAAGTCCAAATCTGGCAATTCAAAGAAAATGATTTGGTGCTAAAGAAAATCCTGGCCAATCTGGATGATGCCAAAGGAAAATTTACCCCAAACTGGGAAGGCCCTTTCATTATGAAGGAAGTGCTGACAGGGGGAGCCATCAGGCTACAAGAAATTGACTAGAATGAATTTCCCCAACTCATCAATTCAGATACCATGAAAAAGTACTACGTCTGAAGTACATGCATACCTGCATCTGGGTCCTATAAATCAATCAGGTTCAGCTTTTCACTAGAGAAGCATGAACTACGAATGATCTGATCTCCCTCAACCCAAGAGTACGTAGGCAACCATTTATGGTGCTATCAAACCAAACAAAAATCCAAAGAACTTGCAAATCCTAGCATCAAATTCCAATGCTCATCGAACTAAGTTCAAACCCTAGATAAACGCTTTGCAAACCTCTTCAATTAAACACCAAAAATACGCATGACCTGATCTCCGTCAACCCGAGAGTACGTAGGCAGCCCTCTACGGCGCGGTTTGACCTTTAAGGAAAAAAATGGAAGACCAGTTCCAAGACACCGAAGACAATTAAAAGCTAAATGCTGTCAAGCTGTCTGATTACCAAACCCATTTGGGGAACTCCCTTGACACCTCATCTGTCAGTCCATCAAGGAGAAGCTCAAAATGCATCAATAACTGCGAGTCATAACGGAAGTGGTAATCACTCAGTGATGACAATACATATCTAAGCAGGGAAGTATCTCAAAAATATATTTCTCTAATATATAAACTGCTTTATATACATAGTACCCTGTGCGTGACAAAAATGGCTGAGCTAGTCTGTGCAGGAAAAATAAAGCTAGTCTATGGACCTAAGGACAAGCGGGTCAGCAATGCTAGCATGGAAACTCTCTTTGAAGATGGAGGAGCATCTATAAGAGTAGTCCACTCAGCCTCCATATGGCTAAGAACATCCACAGTCATCTGCAAGGTGGCACTGTGGTCATCAATGTAAGCACTCATCTCGGTAACAAGACCATGGGTGTAAGATCAGAGAGCAGTACTATCAGCAATGAGGAAATCACGGGAAGCTATAGCCTCATCCCTCTCTGGAAAAGCTGCATCCCAAGAAATCAAAGTCTCCTCAATCTCAATATATGCTGCATCTCTGGCTGAGCGAACCTCATCTCGCTCCACAATGGCGATATCCAAAGCAGAACGAAGCTCCTCCTGCTCAATCAATCCAGTATCCAAAGCGGTCCTGAGACCATCCCTCTCAGGAAAGCTAAATCCCTGCCACACAGGGCAGCGAACAACTGCGCTCTAGCTGAATCTCTCTCAAAGGTCATCCTAAATAGAGAATCTGACAAAACTGGATCTATCCCTGTGGGAATAATTGGGGGATCACTAATCAAAGCTACTGCCAAATCTGCAAACAGCTCATCCTCAGTAGGAGAATTAGGATCCTCCATGGGCTCCTCCTCGTCAGAATCCGCAAGCGGAGATAAATGAAGCTCTGCTACTATGACTGCGGTCTCTGCCTCTAACCATGCAGAATATTCCGGAGAACGACCCGGATGTCTACTAGAGAAATCAGCCCTCTCCCTGTGAGTCCAACACTCATAGACTTTAACCAAGTTAGCCGGTGACATAGATGAAGCCGACATCCTCTGATCAACAGAATCCTCTAAATGGTGCATACTCTGCCACTAATCAAACTACTCCATAACTAACAAGGGATGATAAATAGTCACACCCCTCAATCCTGCCAATGGCAAATAATCCATGCCAGATGCATGAGTAGTGAAGCTGAACGGGGTCGCCATCCCTGAGCATAACAAAACTACGTACAGATGCTCAATATCCGATAAAAATGCTAACCAGGACTCTGAGTCGACACAATCAGGCGGACAAAAGGAGTAAACTGAGGATATCTCATACCTAAAATAATAGGCATGAGGTCTAAAGGATCCAATCGGTCGTATATGTGACATCAACCACATATACAGCACGACCGAGCTACCCCGAAAAAACCCAGAAGGGATGGGTACGGCAATAGGTGAGCAACCTCAGAGTCTCCGCCAAGTGTTGGATTTGTACGAAATCGTGATGCAATCAAATTGCAAAAATTAGCGGAAGCATGGTATATCAGAGTTTAAAAAATTTCTACAAAACCATTACCCGGATCATCCTTTATGCAAATTATTAATTTAAAACGATAAATAAGAAGTTATGGAATTATACCCTTGTAGAACGAAGCTTCCACAGGTACTAGTTCAACTCCTTGTTCTTCGTGATCTCCTTGAATTTTCGGGTTAGATTCCTTTCTTTGATCAACGTTAGCCACCCAAGTGTTTGGCCTCTAGAGGTGATCCACCAAGGAAGGTGAATTATCAAGAAGGAGGGTGTTTGGCTTAACCTTAGTTTTCTATCCTCTATAGAAAAGGAGTACTCTCCAACAATTGGAATTACATCAATCTAATATCTATTATAAGACTTCTCTTATATAGACATTGGTCAACCCTTCTAATCCTATTAGACATGGGATTTCTTTTAATTAATTAAACTCCTTTAATTAATTTAGGCTTCCCACCACATGGGAATAATTAATTAAATTCATTTAATTAATTTGTCTCCTAATCTTATTAGGAATAAATGAGAGTACTAAATATTAAATTAATTACTAAACTCCTTTAGAAATTAAAATAATAATAATTGTAATAATATTAATAAGACTCCTTTTATTAATTTATATTTAATATTTCCAAAATATTAAATAATAAACATTAAGCTATTTAATTTATTCTATCACCATAGATTAAATTAATTATACTTAATGCATTATTACGATTATGCCATTACCTTCTTAAATAATTATTCTTCCTTTTATGGTGTGACCCTTTAGGTTCTCCATATTAAACCGGTTGTGAATAAATCAATTAAAACAATTTTAATCTTATTTAAATAAATAAATTAAACTAATAATTTATTTAAATAAATAATATTTATTCTACAATAGGGATAAGCCTCCCTAGCGATCAACGACTTTCCAGATAATATAGATTTCAACATTAATCAAAAAGAACCTGTGAGTAAACAGTTACCATACAATTCAATCCTTCCACCATACAATGTCCCAATTAAATATAAGACATGGATTTACTGTCAAGTCTTATTTTATTTAATTATATGTATTTCGATTAGAAAATGCACAACTCCAAATAATGCAAATTAAAAACTCCTTTCTAATTTCATTTCACCTTGGCCAAGGATTCCTGGGTTGTCATTTAACGAATCACATGGGACATATCTCCTCTTTTACTAGAGGTGGTAGATTCTTTATTGATCATTCATTATCTCCATATGTAACTCATTATACCCAAGCATACCCTATATATGCCTTAAAAGGTCTTAAGGAATAAGTCAAAGTATAATTTGTTACATACAAGATACTATGATGATCTCAAGTCCAAGGATCACTTGTACTACTATCACATTAGGAATTCCTATTGACATGCGAGTAAAACTCCATTAGGTATTCCATAGCGAATCACGTTCAGTGAACTTATTCTTCAATAAGCACCTACATACTTGCTTTAGTGTCTCCACACAAATGATCATGAGATCAATCATCCTCATCCAATGAGCAAGCAACATATGTACCAATCTATCCGGATTTACTAATCCCCTTTTTAGTAATCCCACGATTGGGAACTATTTAAGTTTTAAAACTTTCTAAGAATTTAGATCTCATTAGCATGATCATCATCATGATTCTAAAAGCATTGCTTAAAACTATGGGTTATTTACATATTATAAAAACAGCAACATGTAGATAATTAAATGCCTGTAATAAATGAATATTTCATTAATAAATAAATAAGATTGTTTACAAAGTACGTACTTTATCATCATACATGATTGGCTTGTATGCACACTACTATCAATCTCCCACTTGCACTAAAGCCAATCGCCATGGTATCTCATACCCATCTTCTCTAAGTGACGATCAAACTGCTGTTGTGTTAAAGCTTTAGTAAATGGATCTGCAATGTTGTCTTGAGAGTCTACACGCTCCAAGGTGACGTCTCCTCTTTCAATGATCTCCCTGATCAAATGAAATCGCCGCAACACGTGTTTAGATTTCTGATGAGACCTCGGTTCCTTAGCCTGTGCAACTGCTCCTGTGTTGTCACAGTAAACGGGAACTGCTTCTCCAATGCTAGGAACCACACCAAGTTCAGTTATGAACTTCTTCATCCAAATAGCTTCCTTTGCAACTTCACTTGCAGCTATATACTCTGCCTCTGTCACTGAATCAGCAACTGTTTGCTGCTTGGAACTCTTCCAACTCACTGCGCCTCCGTTCAAGGTAAAAACATACCCCGAAACAGATTTACTGTCATCTTGGTCCGTTTGAAAACTTGAGTCTGTGAAGCCCTCGAGTTTTAATTCAGACCCACCGTAGACAAGAAAAATATCCTTAGTCCTTCTCAAGTATTTTAGGATATTCTTCACTGCCTTCCAGTGCTCTTCTCCTGGATTCGACTGGTATCTGCTCATTACACTAAGTGAATGAGCAACATCCGGTCTAGTACATATCATACCGTACATGATAGATCCTATTGCAGAAGCATAAGGGATCTTACTCATTCGGTCTCTCTCCTCAGGTGTCTTTGGGGCCTGTTTCTTGGAGAGATGTATTCCATGGCTCATCGGCATGAGTCCTCTTTTGGAATCTTCCATGCTAAATCTCTTTAGCATTGCATCAATGTACGTTCCTTGGGATAAACCAAGCATCCTTTTAGATCTATCTCTATAGATCTTTATCCCCAAAATATAGGATGCTTCTCCCAAGTCCTTCATGGAGAAGTGTTTAGATAACCAGATTTTAATTGATTGTAGCATAGGAATGTCATTCCCTATCAGTAATATATCATCAACATATAATACAAGGAATGAAACTGCGCTCCCACTAACCTTCTTGTACACACATGGTTCATCGTCGTTTTTGATAAAATCAAACTCTTTGATTGTCTCATCAAAACGAATGTTCCATCTACGAGAAGCTTGCTTCAATCCATAAATGGATCGTTGCAGCTTACAGACTTGATTTATTCCAACCTTTGAAACAAATCCCTCTGGCTGTGTCATATACACATCCTCCTCAAGTTTCCCATTGAGGAAGGCCGTTTTCACGTCCATCTGCCAGATCTCATAGTCGTTATAAGCTGCAATCGCAAGCAAAATCCGAATGGACTTGAGCATAGCTACTGGTGAAAAGGTTTCATCATAATCAACTCCTTGTCTTTGTTTAAAACCTTTTGCAACCAGTCGGGCCTTATAGGTCTCCACCTTGCCGTCTGCTCCAGTCTTTCTTTTAAAGACCCATTTACACCCAATAGGCTTAATGCCTTCAGGTGGTGAAACCAAAGTCCATACTTTGTTTTCATACATGGAGTCCATTTCGGATTTCATGGCTTCAAGCCATTTCCCTGAGTCTTTATTACTCATGGCCTGTTCGTAATTCAATGGATCATCATCATTCATGATGCGTACCTCATCGTCATCGTCTACAATGAATCCATACCCCTCAGGTATCTTCGGTACTCTTCCAGATTTACGAACAGGGTGTGGTATAGTAGGTTCTTCTACTTGGTCAGGTACCTGACTTTGATCCGTGGTAATTTGTGGTTCTTGAGCTTCTTCAAGATATATCTTACTCCCACTGACCCCTTCATGGATAAACTCCTTTTCCAAGAAGGCAGCATGTTTCGCAACAAACACCTTTTGATCAGTTGGATGATAGAAATAATACCTTACAGTTTCTTTAGGGTATCCCACAAATCTACACTTTTCGGATTTAGTCTGTAGCTTATCATGTTCAAACTTTTTGACATAAGCTGGACAACCCCAAGTCTTAACATGCTTAAGATTTGGTTTCCTCCCCTTCCACATCTCATATGGAGTCTTTGGGGCGGATTTGGTAGGTACCTTGTTAAGTAGGTATGCAGCCGTTTCTAGGGCATATCCCCAGAAGGAAATTGGAAGGTCGGTAAAACTCATCATGGATCGAACCATGTCTAACAGTGTTCGATTTCTCCTTTCAGATACTCCATTTAACTGTGGTGTACCTGGAGGAGTCCATTGTGAGATTATACCATTTTCTTTGAGACAATTGAGAAACTCACCGCTTAAGTATTCTCCGCCTCGATCTGATCGAAGTATCTTTATACTCTTGCCCGTTTGTTTCTCTACTTCACTTCTGAACTCTTTGAACTTTTCAAATGATTATGACTTGTATTTCATTAAATACACATATCCAAATCTTGAGTGATCATCAGTGAAAGTAATAAAATAAGAATACCCACCCCGTGCACTTGTTGTCATAGGCCCACAAACGTCTGTGTGAATCATTGTCAACAACTCTGTAACTCTTTCTCCTCTTCCACTAAAAGGAGATTTAGTCATTTTACCCATGAGACAAGATTCACAAGTTGGATATGATTCATAATCGGATAGCTCGAGGAGCCCATCTTTATGCAACTTGGATAATCTTGTTTCATTGATATGACCGAGTCTACAGTGCCACATGTAGGTATAATTAATATCATCTCTTTTCCTTTTCTTAGTTTGTTCAATTTGAAATATATTTTCTTGTAAATCAAGTGTATAAAGTCCATTTCGCAAATTTCCAATACCATATAAAACATCGTCTTTATAAATAGAACAACTATTGTTCTTTATAACAACGTTAAATCCTTCCATATCCAATACAGAAATTGAAATAATGTTTTTAATAATATTCGGAACATAATAACAATTATTAAGATAAATGGACTTGCCCGAAGGCATTGCTAAATAATAAGTTCCCACAGCTAATGCAGCAACCTTTGCTCCATTCCCTACTCGTAGGATCACCTCATCATTGTTCAGCTTTCTACTTCTGACCAGTCCCTTCACATTATTACATATGTCAGAACCACAGCCGGTATCCAATACCCAAGTAGAATTTTGACTTTCTGAAAAATTAATTTCAATCATGAACAAACCTTGATTGGAAGTCGAAGCTTCTCCAAGCTTCTTGTCTGCCAGAAACTTCTTGCAGTTTTTCTTCCAATGACCCGGCTCGTTGCAATGGAAGCACATTCCTTTGCTAGCTGGATCAGATTTCTTTTGTTCCTTTATGTTCACCTTGCCCTTGGTCATCCGAGATCGGAAGAGCTCCTTAGATATCTCATATCTAGCAGTCCTACTTTGTTCACCATACAACTCCTTGAGGTGAATCAACATAGTAGGAGCATCCATGTTTTCTTGCTGACGCTGAAGCTCGTTATTCATGGATGCGAGCATGATGCATTGAGCTACAGATGCATCATCTTGCCACTTTACAATGGTGGCAATCTCTTCCTCAGAGGTTGTTTCTGGAACAGTTCCAGGGACATGTGAGTTTAGGACATAAGAAATCTTTTCAGCAGTGAGAACTATTCTCAGATTTCTTAGCCAGTCCGTATAATTCGGCCCGGTAAGCTTATTAGCATCAAGTATGCTTCGCAGTGAAATTAGTGATTTTGACATTTTTAAAATTCTGCATGTGAAAAACTACATTTTAGCAAACATTCATTTTATTAATTTTGCATACCAAAATAAATTTAGGTCTTTATTTTAAATTGGTATCTCCCACTATTTTTATCAAACTATATTACCCTCACTTATATAGTTCGGCAACATCTAATTAAAAATTTGCTAGTGAGAATAAGGATCCCATTTCAAATGTATATAACCTTGTGGATAGCACAACAAGCGATATACAAATAAATAGGTAGACAACTCTTGTCAATTACATCACCATGTAATTCCTTTTATTTTGCCTCTTAAATCATAATGGTCAAGTGTGTGCACATCCGAACTAAAATAATTTAAGTTAAGTCCAGCCTAGCACTTTCATAAATTCAAAAAAGAAAAATGTTCGTCCTTGTGGATAGCACAACAAGACTAGATCGTTCAATTTTCTTGATAAGCATCAAATGTGATTAATTAACATCTTAAATACGCAATACTCGCCTTGTGGATAGCACAACAAGCTCATATTAAATATCTAATACTCTATTAATTTATCATGCTAGAAGGCGACGTTCGATATTCCAAATATCATTTGAACACTTCGGACTTAATATTATTTCTTTGAGGGGTTTGTTATTATTAGTCTCATCTTTGTTTAGCGCGCATGCACATATATATATAAAATACGCGTCATTTTATTAAACATGCGAAGCATGTTTGCATAAAATATAATATATATAATATTTAGCATGCAATATAGAATACTATATTCTACCCGGATTGATTATGGACTTTTATTCTAGTTTGGTTCACTAGAGCCACCAAGTGAACCAAAAGGTCAAACCTAGGAGTGCAAGAATTTAAATTTAAATATAACTATTACATTTAAACTCGGACTCCATACAAACGGGTCTTCACGCGCTCCTTGCTCCTTGGTCTCCAATTTCTTCAAGATAATTCTAACTATTCTTATTACATTAAACTATTTAATTTAAATAGAAACCTTGATCAACAGTCAAGGGGAAGTACATAGGAAGGAGATAGAATTTTACATCAAGAAAAAAAAATTAGAGAAGACGAGGTACGCATACCCCATTTAATAAAACCCATTCATTCAAGCATTCAACTAAAATAAAATCCAATCACATTGGTCAAATAGTCCATAATCAATCCCCATTTATTTTCATACATATCACCATATATATCAATAAATAAATATTCATCTCATGAATTAAAACATTCCATATATATATGAGTATCATTTAATGGGCAATTTTAAATTGCATGAAATCCAATTTCAAGATTAAAATAAACTCTTTATTTTAATTATAAAATTATTTAGAATATAATATATAAATATATCATATTTATTTTTTTTTAAAAAAGTCACCTTCTTTTATTAAAAGAGTCCTGCAGGTTTATTAAAAAAGTCCTTTCCTGATGGGTCACCTTCTTTTTGGAGTAAGAAAGAGACAACACCTTTTCTTTGCAGAATTCAAGATTAGCACCAAAAAAAAATTGTGATTCTTCCCAAAAAAAACTCTTTTTTTTTTCCCTTAAAAAATATAATTTTATACAATAAAATTATGCCCAATAAATTATTTTAAATACATACCCATATGTATATGAAATCAAAAATAAATTAATAATTGCATAAAGATTTGGCTCTGATGCCACTGTTGGGTTTGTACGAAATCGTGATGCAATCAAATTGCAAAAATTAGCGGAAGCATGGTATATCAGAGTTTAAAAAATTTCTACAAAACCATTACCCGGATCATCCTTTATGCAAATTATTAATTTAAAACGATAAATAAGAAGTTATGGAATCATACCCTTGTAGAACGAAGCTTCCACAGGTACTAGTTCAACTCCTTGTTCTTCGTGATCTCCTTGAATTTTCGGGTTAGATTCCTTTCTTTGATCAACGTTAGCCACCCAAGTGTTTGGCCTCTAGAGGTGATCCACCAAGGAAGATGAATTATCAAGAAGGAGGGTGTTTGGCTTAACCTTAGTTTTCTATCCTCTATAGAAAAGGAGTACTCTCCAACAATTGGAATTACATCAATCTAATATCTATTATAAGACTTCTCTTATATAGACATTGGTCAACCCTTCTAATCCTATTAGACATGGGATTTCTTTTAATTAATTAAACTCCTTTAATTAATTTAGGCTTCCCACCACATGGGAATAATTAATTAAATTCATTTAATTAATTTGTCTCCTAATCTTATTAGGAATAAATGAGAGTACTAAATATTAAATTAATTACTAAACTCCTTTAGAAATTAAAATAATAATAATTGTAATAATATTAATAAGACTCCTCTTATTAATTTATATTTAATATTTCCAAAATATTAAATAATAAACATTAAGCTATTTAATTTATTCTATCACCATAGATTAAATTAATTATACTTAATGCATTATTACGATTATGTCATTACCTTCTTAAATAATTATTCTTCCTTTTATGGTGTGACCCTTTAGGTTCTCCATATTAAACCGGTTGTGAATAAATCAATTAAAACAATTTTAATCTTATTTAAATAAATAAATTAAACTAATAATTTATTTAAATAAATAATATTTATTCTACAATAGGGATAAGCCTCCCTAGCGATCAACGACTTTCCAGATAATATAGATTTCAACATTAATCAAAAAGAACCTGTGAGTAAACAGTTACCATACAATTCAATCCTTCCACCATACAATGTCCCAATTAAATATAAGACATGGATTTACTGTCAAGTCTTATTTTATTTAATTATATGTATTTCGATTAGAAAATGCACAACTCCAAATAATGCAAATTAAAAACTCCTTTCTAATTTCATTTCACCTTGGCCAAGGATTCCTGGGTTGTCATTTAACGAATCACATGGGACATATCTCCTCTTTTACTAGAGGTGGTAGATTCTTTATTGATCATTCATTATCTCCATATGTAACTCATTATACCCAAGCATACCCTATATATGCCTTAAAAGGTCTTAAGGAATAAGTCAAAGTATAATTTGTTACATACAAGATACTATGATGATCTCAAGTCCAAGGATCACTTGTACTACTATCACATTAGGAATTCCTATTGACATGCGAGTAAAACTCCATTAGGTATTCCATAGCGAATCACGTTCAGTGAACTTATTCTTCAATAAGCACCTACATACTTGCTTTAGTGTCTCCACACAAATGATCATGAGATCAATCATCCTCATCCAATGAGCAAGCAACATATGTACCAATCTATCCGGATTTACTAATCCCCTTTTTAGTAATCCCACGATTGGGAACTATTTAAGTTTTAAAACTTTCTAAGAATTTAGATCTCATTAGCATGATCATCATCATGATTCTAAAAGCATTGCTTAAAACTATGGGTTATTTACATATTATAAAAACAGCAACATGTAGATAATTAAATGCCTGTAATAAATGAATATTTCATTAATAAATAAATAAGATTGTTTACAAAGTACGTGCTTTATCATCATACATGATTGGCTTGTATGCACACTACTATCACCAAGATCATAGGGATAATGGTACTACCCTGCCTAAGGGCTCTGACTACAACAACCAATCCCACATCAAGGTGATCTAAACGCAATGGCATGTAAACATACGCTACAATGCACATCAACAACATGTCTATCCTGGCTATCTACCAATCCTCTGCAAAAATGACAAAATCCCGGATGTGACGGTCGTAGCTATCAAGCTCACCATAACGCTCTATCAAGAAGTCAAGGGAGATCACATGCCCTGAAAAGATCTCATCCATGACTATGCTCTGCCGAAGACCGGACAGCCGAGTAAACGGTCTCTGCATATCACTTATAGCCGTCTGAGCACATGGCGACTCTAAATTCAAGTCAATAAATCTATGGTACTCCTCCAGTGTAGGCGAAAGCTCACACCGCCCAATGCGGAAAACCTGTCTCTCCGGTACCCATAAGGGTAGGACGCCATCAATAAAGCTGTCTGGAACCCTAAAATCTACAAGGGCCATCAAATGCCCCAACATCTGGTCAACTGTCCCCCTAGCTGGAAAGGACAGACTATCATACCATGACCGCAACGATGCCGCCACCTCTGACAGTGGCAAATGTTCTATACAGCTAACTGCAAACGTTGTTATCTGTAGCCCCGTATCACAAGACCGTCCAGAGGTCAAGTTAAATCACAGCTATCTGAATGCATACACATGATACATACATGATGACACTGATATAAACATGATGCAGCAGATAAAGATGACAGAAATATCTATAAAAACCTATCTACTGCATACAACATCCTTATATCCTAGTACAAAGTGAAAGGAAGAATACAGAGAAATGGGGCACCACCACCCAGCTAATACAGTGGTATATCAAAATGATGGCAAAGACGCCGAATAGCCAAAATAGTGGCTGACCAAAAATATAGCTGACATAGCTATCACAGGAAGTCAAAGACCTCGGTATCAAATCGATCAACCTGCTCCAGATCCTCTGTTTGCACAAAGCTGTTGGGATCAGGCATATCTGGGCGGTATAAGGGAGGATCTTCCCCTGTATAACTGCTACTAAATGGACCTGAAGAGGGGTCTGCTCTAGAGAGCTGGATGGGTCAAATGAAGATGCCTCTGATGGATCTCGACCAAGGTGCCTAATAAAGAAATGAGCCTGGTCCAACTCCCTGGTCAGATGTGCTATCTGGTCTACATGAGTAGTCTCTCTAATACAAGCTATCCAGTCTGTCATCATCACGGACCCCGACACCATGTCTTCCATAAAATGGGTGGCACGAGTCTGAGCCCCGATAGTGCGAGGACTCCACCAACTGTAAAAGGCTACCTGGCTGTATGGGACCTCTGATAGATCAAAGCCGTCTATACCATCCAAGGGGATGTCAGTCAAAGGCACGGGTAATGGCCAATGAGGCCAAGCAGGAGGAGCAATGGGAATGCGAATTGCCCCTGTGACGCTCTGAATGGCATGCTCTCTAAGATAAAGCTCCCAGCCTCCATCCGTTAATATAGGGACTCTGCGGGTTGATAAATTAAACTCCCAACCAGTGGGGAAACCTTCACCAAATTCGATGGTCAAGTGCTAGGATGTGTACGACGTCCAGGTGATCGAGCCCGCCGTCAAAAGCTCCAACTGCAAACGGGCATGAGTGAATCCCTCAGCAACAGGGACCTCCGTCAAAATGGAATGATTCCATCTCCGTCCACGTGGATAGGTCTCCAGACCTAATGCTAAAATGGGTCATAGGCAAGGAAGCCTCTCAAATGCCCAAAGCTATCCATGTAAATATCAAAAGTCCTCAGTGACCAAGACTGCCAAAAATAAGTGCAGAAATTAAAAAGGTACAGAAAGATGTACTCACCAGCAAAAACTGATGGAATCCTAACCAAGCCTCTGTCACACCCTCCGAAAGCAGGCGCATGCCCCGGAGAAAATAGGCAAAGGTATAGGAGCCCCAGTCAAAGTCACTGAGGTGCTCTACATGATAAGTGGCACTGGTCAAAGCAAAGGACACCGTCAACGAGTTGTCCGCCATAAAATAACTCTTGATGATCGAAAAAACTAATCGCCTCAAAATGCGATCTCTAGCCCTCCGATCATTAGGCAAAGGCAACTGCAAAGTCTTGTCCTGGGCATCTATACTCAGGGGACCAGATCGGACTGCCCGACCCTTGAATGTCGACTGAGGGACTCCCAACAGGGATCTAAATACGGTGGGCAAAATGTCAAACATGACAGGCACTGTTTCACCCTTAAACTCAATATCGGTGATAAATCTCCAGTCCATAGGAGTCATCATCACCTCGCAATCAAGCAGATGAAGGGACTGAATCTGGTGGAACCAATGCTTAGACAAAGCCCTCATATACCCCCAAGGGCAACGGCAGGGCAGGATTGAGAAGAAGGCCTAAAATCCCCAGCCATCTAAAATCTCCTTGTAATCCTCGTGCAAAGTCTGATAAAGAGAGTGCACAATAAATTAATTCCCTCGAGGATGTGTCAAGCCAGGGACCTGCAACAAAAATCAACCCATATCAAAAACCTATGCCTCGAGAATGGCCAGAAGATGGGAAAAGAATCCAGAGGGAAGAAAGACTTTAACTCACCTCGTTGGCCTGAAGATATCTCGAAGGATGGCGACTCAAGCCAGCCAGCAACTCCTGTGTCTGTATAGCAATGCCCAGGACCTCCACGAGTGGAACCTAAACTGGAACAGGAGCAACAAAAGTAGCCTCCTCATCATCAATGTCAATGGGCTTCTCATCCTATACTGGACGTATCCTGCTCACTACCAATCTGTGAGGTGTCCTAGCTGGACGGGCCTGTGGGACGACAGAAGCCCTCCTCCGTCTAACACCTGATGAAACCCTGGTAGAGCTGCAAGGTCTATTGCGATCCATCGCATACACCAGTACTCCAAAATCACCTCAGACAGGGTGTGGTAGGCTTAAAACCTGTGACTTATTAATCAATAAATCCAGCATACATATCTAAGTCCTAAAACATGCATGGGTCCATCAAAAATACCTTGTATAGTCAAAACTGTATGTTTTCAAAAACCCAGAGGCTCAAAACCTGCATTGGGTCAGTAAAAAACTCCCCACAAAGTCAAAAATGCATACTTTTCAAAACCTAAGATTTTGGAAAAATTTCGCCAAAGTCTCCTTTATAAAATGGACTGTCCACATGCACACAGGCATGTCTAGGTGACCATTCAATAGCACACCTACCAAAAATAGAAACAGTTTATATTTACTGAAACAAATCAAAAACCAGCCTCACATGGTCTCCAAAATACCATAGGCATTTTTAGTTGAAAATCTAAGCTCACTAGGCCTCAAAAAAGATGATTAGACTGACCAAAAAGCTCAAAATAGTACTGTCTCAGAACCTGAATTTTCTTACATCCAAACGTGCATTACAGTAAAATATGCAAACATATGTAGACAGAAAATTTTGCACAGGTCATATAGACATACATTTTTTATACATTACGTTTAAAAGCACCCTAGGTGGTTCACATGCTTTGAACGGTCAAAAACTATGAAAGAAGGATGTAAAACGTTACCTACGCTGCGCTGAACGCGTAGGAACTGATGGATTCAGAATTCGACTGCCAGAACTCCGTAGATCTGAAAAGGAAGATCGAAAATCCTTTCGCTGCTCAAATGGGAAACTTGTAAAATAAAAAATCCCGCAGCACATTAAATAAGCTGGGTAGCCGCAGTTCCACCTATGGCTGCTGCACCTCTACCTGCAGTAGCCTAGGTGGGTCCCACTCCCCCCGGGCCCGGTTCGGTTTGAGTTAAAATGTAGTTTAAACGGGCTGCCAAGTCAAATTTGAAGAGAAATCGCTACGCGATTGAGCAGTTTGTCCAGAAATCCTGCGTTTAAGAAGTGTAATCCTGACAAAAAGGGAAATTACCTGAGGACCCTTGATATTCATCTCGGAGCTATGTCAGAGGATCAACAGATCAAACTGCAAAAAAACTGCGCAAGAATTTTGCAAAACTGCCAAAAACTGTCATTTTTTGAAGTTTGGGTACTGACTGAAGAAGTTTCAGCTGTTGGCTTAGCCCTAGCGAAGTTCGGGTTCTAACAGAAGGCAATTCCAGCCATTGGCTCAGCCCCAGTGAAGTTTGAGTACCGACTAAAGCAGTTTCAGCCGTTGGCTCAGCCCTAGCAAAGTTCGGGTACTGATCGAAGTAGTTTCAGCCGTTGGCTCAGCCCCAGCGAAGTTTGGGTACTGACCGAAGAAGTTTCAGCCATTATCTTAGCCCCAGCGAAGTTCTAAAGTCAATTTTAGCCGTTGGCTCAGCCCCAGTGAAGTTTGGGTACTAACCAAAGTCAATTTCAGCCGTTGGCTCAGCCCTAGAGAAGTTCAGGTACCGATCGAAGTCAATTTCAGCCGTTGGCTCAGCCCCAGTGAAGGTCATGTACTGACTGAAGTAGTTTCAGCCGTTGGCTTAGCCCCAGTGAAGTTCGGATACTGACCGAAGTAGTTTCAGCCGTTGGCTCAGCCCCAGTGAAGTTCGGGTACTAACCGAAGTTAATTTCAGTCGTTGGCTCAACCCCAGTGAAGTTTGGGTGTTGATCGAAGCAGTTTCAGCAGTTGGCTCAGCCCCAGCAAAGTTCGGGTATCGACCGAAGTTAATTTCAGCCGTTGGCTCAGCCCCAGCAAAGTTCGAGTACCGACCGAAGCAGTTTCAGCCATTGGCTCAGCCCCAGTAAAGTTTGGGTTCCGACCGAAGTCAATTTTAGCCGTTGGCTCAGCCCCAGCGAAGTTCGGTTACTAACCGAAGTAGTTTCAGCTGTTGGCTCAGCCCAAGCAAAAGTTTGGGTTCAGACCGAAGTCAATTTTAGCAGTTGGATTAGCCCCAGCAAACTTCGAGTACTGACCAAAGAAGTTTCAGCCGTTGGCTCAGCCCCAGCAAAGTTCGGGTACTGACCGAAGTAGTTTCAGCCGTTGGCTCAGCCCCAGCGAAGTTTGGGTACTAACCGAGGTAGTTTAAGTCATTGGCTCAGCCCCAGTGAAGTTCAGGTACAGACCAAAGTAGTTTCAGCCGTTGGCTCAGCCCCAGCAAAGTTCGGGTACTGACCGAAGTAGTTTCAGCCTTAGGCTCGGCCCTAGCGAAGTTCGAATACTGACCGAAGCAGTTTCAGCCGTTGGCTCAGCCCCAGCGAAGTTTGGGTACTGACCGAAGAAGTTTCAGCCATTGGCTCAGCCCCAGCGAAGTTCGGGTACTGACCGAAGTAGTTTCAGCCGTTGGCTCAGCCCCATCAAAGTTCGGGTACTGATCAAAGAAGTTTCAGCCGTTGGCTCAGCCCCAGGGAAGTTCGGGTACTGACCAAAGCAGTTTCAACCGTTGGCTCAGCCCCAGCGAAGTTCGAGTTCCTACCAAAGTTAGTTTTAGCAGTTGGTTTAGTCCCATCAAAGTTTGGGTACAGACCGAAATACAGTCCAATCATCGGCTCAACCCCAATGACTCTTCAACTGACGGCTTAACCCCAGCCAAGAAATAGAAGGGATCTGGCAATGGAAATAATTATAACAGTCCATCACAACAGATGGAATCTGTTATACACGTCCTCAAAGGGGATCATTGAGGTAGTATCAATTAGAATCTGCGAAGCTATCGCAAAGGACGCCTTCCCTAACAAATCAAGACGGAAAAATTTGTGATAGCTTAACTCCGCCAATCTCATCAGAGTCAAACCAGCTATCATGAATAATGTCATCCCCAGCAAAAAATGACGGAGGTAGTTCACGATAACTCCTTAATACCATCAAGGGATATACAAGACGGCGTCATCCCCAGCCAAGTGATAACGAACGCAACAAAAAGTTGCCCTATTCTAATTCAAGACGCCCAGCCTTAGAAATGACTCTGGCATTTTCTATTCCCAGTGTCTACTAATATTTATCCTGTCCATTCCACTACATTACATGGACATGATAAAGAGAGGCATCTGCAGACACTCAAGATTTTCCTTGCCCCGATACTCATCCAATATAAGGGCAAAATCGTTAATCAACCCTGAATTCGATCCACAATATCGGTGCTCCAGTCAAATCTGATTCCCAACATTGGTAATCAAGTTTCGACAGTCAATCAGACCATCAATCAAGCTCCGACAGTCAATCGGACCATCAATCAAGCTCCGACAGTCAATCGGATCATCAAGCTCAAACCCGGTCTCAACCTAGGAGGTACCAATCAGCCCTAACAACAGCCTGGGATATATCAATCAACCCCGGTTCCAACCCGGGAGGTACCAATCAGCCCCGGCAGCAACCCGGGAGGTATCAATCAACCCAGGTCTCAACCCGGGAAGTGCAGGTCATCCCCGATTTCAACCCGGGATGTCAGGCCAACTTCAGATATCAGCAAAAAGAATCACAACAACTCCATAGCAAAACCTGGAATAACCACATTAGCCTCAGAGACAACCCTGAGGTCAAAAGACTCGACTAGGATCCAAGTCTTGGAATCAGCTCCCGGAAGTTAACCAGCAACCATGCCGACAATAAAGGAAGCCCCGAGAGGGGTTCAACGGTCATTTTACCAACTTTCAACCTACTTGGTCAAACTCAAGCCAAATCGATGCCGCCAAAGTCATAATAAACCCTAACGACGATTTCGAGTGGCAACAACGCAAGACAGTTCAACGGATAAACTATGGAGAATCGAAGACCTGGTTATGAACCCATCTTCCTGGACCCAAAAAATGTTTTTTTCCCATGTTATTGCAACACTCTCAGTGAGAGCTTTCCAAAAAGGTATCGCACGCCTCAAACGGACGCTTCGATCAAAAGTTAGAAAGTTTCCAACCGAACATCGTATTGTTCGAAGTGCAGGTAATTTGAGACCACCAAGCCGGGGATGCGGGACCAACCTCGAGTGGCCACACCTCTACTTGCAGCAGCCATATGTATATTTGTAGCTCCCCCCCTCTAAAAATAGAGGGGCAGCCCCCTCTCATTTGCATAAGCAAGAAGAGCAGCGAAGCCCTGCCCGACTGATTTTTTGACTTTTACACATCTTCCAAATCCAAATATTTTCACTCCAACACATAGATATACCCATATACTACAACATATCAAAAAACCACAGGTAGATTTGGACGTCTAAGGCCGACGATTCGGCAAAATACCCGTAGTGCAGCCCATTATAAGTATTTTTACGATCAGCAAGTCAATACTACTACTTTGCACTTCTTTGCACCAGCACATAAAGTTTTATGTTCTAAATATGCCCGGAACTTAGTTCCTGGCCGTTTTCATCTAAAATTGATATATTTTTATACATAAACTCTGTTTTCAACATTTTTACAACTCGGATTGACGATCCGTCAGCTATAGTAGCTTCAATGCACTAACACACACCATTTTGGGAACTTCGACGGATTAGGTTGTCTGCCCAGTCTGGGTTTGGCCTTTTTCTATATATATTTAACTATTTATGTACTAACATTTCAATTCTGTCAAGCCCGGATGTTAAATCCAAGGTAGCTTACCGCTTTTATATATACTTACGCATATATAAGCGACTCTCACCATAACTAGTCTTCGTACCAGTATTGGTTGACTATATTTCTTATCAATATATATATATATATATATATATATATATATATATATATATTAATTCATTTTGGGCACAACCCTTTTTACTATTTTTGCACACATTGCCAAAGTGGGTGCTCTTCCCAATCACTGGTTGACTGTTTTTCTGTAATTTATATTTTAGTTCGGCCTGGATCATTCTGTGCCCTTTCTACTGCTTTTATATATATTTATGCATATATAAGCAGCCTTCATCATCACTGGTAATCTTTCCAGTCTGTGTTAACTACGTTTCTGTCAATGTATATATATCTACATATATATTTCAATTCCAGTCCGAGCTTGCGAGTGATAACCCATCACCCTTTACAGCTTTTATATATATCTAACTATATATATTGCTTTGTTAAATTTATTCAACTATTGCATTTAACATTCATTTATATATGAATTTGCACTGACATTTCTGCGGGCGAACTTGATTTATCCAAATCTCGCCACTTCTAGCTTCCAACGGTTCAAACAGGTCCCGACAAAACCTGGAAGCTATAATGGCTGAGATTTCTTTAAATCTAGTTATTTTTATAGTTTCAGCTTCAAAAGGAACCTCGCGTCCCTTAAATCGCTATCTAGTGGGAACGAGACGCTTTGGCCGTGCGGACTGGGATTTACTGAAAGAATCTTTGGTTCTGGCTATTTTGGGATATTTATCTGCTTTTGTACAAATTTGAACTGTGCAGGTTTTTCTAGCAACTCATATGTGAGCCTAGAAATCGTGGGATTCATGATCAAACTAATCAGAATCTGATTCCCACGATGGACAAACTCCGATTTACAGATGTATCCTGCTAGTTTTTCTGTAAAATGTACATGCCCAGACCTTAAAATGGTTATCCAGATTTAAGGTCTAAACATAGTGAAAATATGGATTTTCGTGTCAGCGTCCCTCCGATGGTTTTTATACCCATGAGGAGACCGACAATTTATATTTCTGTGGTCGAGGATGCTTCGCAGCCCAACAAATCACCATTTGCATGCAGCCATAAGGCTATAAAGATAAAATTGAATGTAGCGATATGCTTCAATTCCTATGTCAGCGTAAGGGTTTGATAAAACCAGTTTTCAAAACATCACTGTCAATTCAATTTAAAAGCGTTTGCAAATCAAATTAAATGATGCTTTTTGCAAATCAAATCAAAGATTGATTTTCAAATCAAATCAAACCCTTCGTATATAGGCTCAACGAAGCATGTCAAAGCTTTCAATCAATCAAAAGGCCCAATTTTCAAACAGCATTCACTCACGCATTCTAGTTTTAAGGGAAATATTGAAAAGATTGATGTACCGTGTTTACACGGGAGTCGTGGGGTGCCTAACACCTTCCCCACACTTAACCAAGCCCCCGAACTCAAAACTCCGATTTCAAAGATCAAGTTTCGACAGTGTCCAGTAATTGGGCCTCTTTTCAAATCAAATTTGGTTGAGTTGGTACAACCATTTTCAAAACTACCAACTGGCGACTCTGTTAAATCAAATCGTCAACATGATACATGTTGGCCTCTTTCCTAAAAATCCTTCAAAATATTTTTTTGCAATAAAAAGAATAAGAACAGAGATAACTTATGAAGATCGATTTGAGGAAAAATCGGGTTACAAACCGACCCACGGTATTTCTTAAATTTTCCAACGTCGACACGTTTTTTATTTTATTTATTTCTTTTTTGGCAAGGGGGCACTTATATTTAAAGACCCGATGGAAGAGGGCCTACCCGCAACAGCAGCAGGTCTACCTGCGGCTCCACATGGCAGGGCCCACATGGCAGTCCCGTCATCTCGAAGTACGTGCACTCTGAGCAGCACGATGTCAAGTTTGAAACTTTTTAACTTTTGATCGGAGCGTCCGTTTGAGGTGTTCTATACCTTTTCGGAAAGCCCCTGTCGAGAGCGTCAAAATAACATGGGACTTAACCTTTTCTGAGTCCAAAAAGACGGATTCCTAACCGGATCTTTGTTTCTTCATAGTTTGTCCGTTAAGCTATGTTGTGCTATTTTCACTCAAGATCAATGTTATGGTTCTTTTTGACCTTGATTACATTAATTCGGCTGGATTTGGACCAGATTGGCTTCAAGTTGGTAAAATAACCATTTTGCCCCTCCAGGGGTTGTCTCCTGTACTGCTACGGTCTTCGACTGTCCTCCCAAGGTTGTTTTCGAGGTTTTGATTCCAGCCGACTCTATTTGTCCTTAGGGTTATCTTTGAGGATGACTTGGTTTCCCAGGGTTGTCTCTAGGGATGATGTGATGCTTCGGGGTTGTCTCCGAAGGTTAGATTAATTTCCCAAGGTTATCACCGGGGCTCTTGTACCTCCCGGGTTGTGACCAGGGCTGCTTGACATCCCGATATGGTCACTGGGGCTCTACTTAACATTTTAGTGTTGTCGGGGTTTGACTTGATATCCCAATATAGTGACCGGGGTTGAGCTTGACACCCGGGATTGTCGTCGGGGATGCTTGACATCCTAGTATGGTCATCAGGGCTTCACTTGACATCCCAGTTTTACCGGGGTTTGACTAGACATCCCGGTATTGTGACCGAGGTTGCGTTTGACATCTCGGGGTTGTTGTCGGGGCTTCTTGACATCCCGGTATGATCACCAGGGCTTCACTTGACATCCCGGTGTTTCTGGTGTTTATCTTAACATCCCGGTATAGTGACCGGGGTTGAGCTTGACATCCCGGGGTTGTCGTCGGTGCTGCTTGACATCCCGGTATGGTCACCGGGGCTTCACTTGACCTCTTGGTGTTGCAAGGATTTAACTTGACATCCCGGTGTAGTGACCGGGAGGAAAAACATGGCTTTACCCTCCTGCAGGGTTAGTAACAGGAATGCAAAATTTTGAGTGTCTACAGATGCCCCTCTTTATCATGTTTATGCAATGCAATGGAATGAACAGGATAAAGATTGCTAGACACTGGAAATATGATAAATGCAAATATAATGCAATGCATGGCATGATATGTTACGAATATTAGATACCGTCGAGGGGATAGGGGTATCATTGACAGGCTATCACTGGTAGGCTATCACTAACTATTTTTGTCACTTTCTGTTGGGGATGACGTCATCCATGATAGCCTTTCGGGGAAGATTTTCTCTTGGCCGATGTAGTTGGACATCTCTGAACTCGACGTTAGAGTTGTCACCAACACTTTACGCCTTCAGATGAACTTTCTAATTTTCATCTCTGTTGGGGATATTCTTCTATACTGAGTTACCTCATTGGAGAATCTCGATGTCTATCCTAATAATAGCTCCCACTGGTTAATGTCATCGGACCTTTCCTGATGCTACGTCGGAGTTGTCGCCAACGGTTTGAATTATTGTTCAGTCGATGCCGGCGTTTCTGTTGATGTATACCCAATTGATAGTTTACACTGGTCTGTTGACCTTGACTTGATTCTGACTAGAACGGTAGTTTGTAGTGTTTAACCATCACCAAACCTTTTTGGTGCCTACTCAAACGGTAGTTGCAATGGTAGGTTAAATCACCGATCTTTCTCGGTTCTCCCTCTAGGGATTTGTATAACAGATTCCATCATCTGTTCTCTGTGGGGATAGACTGATACACTATTTTCATCACCGGCTCATTCCAGATGCTTCGATGGAGTTGTTGCCAACGGCTGGACTGTCATTTATTCTGACCTTCGCTGAAGTAGCCTTCAACGGCTTCACCATCATATCATTCCCGATGCTTCACTAGATTTGTCACCACCGGCTGATAGTATCAGACCCTTTGACCTTCGCTAAAGTAGCCTTCAGTGGCTGATATCACAGGATCATTCCCGATGCTTCGTTGCGGTTGTCGCCAACGACTGATTGTGTCAGACCTTCTGACCTTCGCTAAAGTAGCCTTCAACGGTTGATACCATCGGACCGTTCCCGATGCTTCGCTGGAGTTGTCGCCAAAAACTGATCGTGTCAAACCCTCTAACCTTTGCTAAAGTAGCCTTCAATGGCTGATATCATCGATTTGTTCCGGATGCTTTGTTGGGGTTATCGCCAACGGCTGAACGTGCCAGACCCTCTGACATTCGTCGAAGTAGCCTTCAACGGCTGATATCACCAGATTATTTTCGATGCTCCGCTGGAGTTGTTGCCAACGACTGATAGTGTTAGACCCTCTAACCTTCGTTGAAGTAGCCTTCAATGACTGATATCACAGAATTATTCTCGATGCTTCATTGGGGTTGTCACCAACGGCTGATCGTTTCAGACCTTCAGACCTTCGCTGAAGTAGCCTTCAATGGTTGATACCACCGAACCGTTTCTGATGCTTCGCTGGAGTTGTCACCAACGGCTGATCGTGTCAGACCTTCTGACCTTCGCTGAAGTAGCCTTCAATGATTGATACCACTGGAATGTTCTAGATGCTTCGCTGGAGTTATCGCCAATGGCTGAACGTGTCATACCCTCTGACCTTCGCTGAAGTAGCCTTCAACGGCTGATACCACCGAATTATTCCCGATGCTTCGCTGGAGTTGTCACCAATGGCTGATAGTATCTTGATTAATCTTGACGTGGGGGTATTCTTTCTGACAAATCACACCCTCGGATCAACCTGGATGCCTTGATACAGTCAGAACCTGTCGTTCATACCGTTGGACCTTCCCGATGTCATAATGGTGGCAATTTTCACAAGTTTTTTGTAGTTTTTCAGCAGTTTCCATCATTGGTCCCTGGATATTGCTTCGAGATGATAACCAATGGCTTACATGAAGATCTTCTCTTCGTCAGGAATTCGCTGCTCATACGTAGGATTTCAGGCCAATCCGCTCAATCGCATAGCAGTTTTTTCCCGAATTTGACTTTTTCGCTTCTGTAAACTCCGATTCCACTCAAAATGGACCAAGCCGGAGGGGGTGGGCCCCACCTTAGGGAGCCGTAAGTAGGGGTGCGGCAGCCGCATTTGGGGCTGCTCCCTCCTGCGAGTTTTAGTTGAGCTATCGTGGTTTTTCAAATTCATTTTCAATTTTAAAGCCTAAAGGAAATTCAATTTTCTTTCTCAGATCTACGGAGTTCGGGTAGCTTTTTCTAGATTCCATCACCGCACAAATGCTCTGCACATCTCTGGTAACGTTTACATCCTTTCTTTTCCAGTTTTGACCGTTAAAATGTTGTAAACCATGTAGTGTGCTTTTAAACACAATGTATTAAACATGTATGCATATATGACTTGATAAAAAATTTTAGACTTAGTAAATATGCATATTTTACTGTGCTGAACATTTTCATGTAAAAAATTTTGATTTCTGAGATAGTCAATTGACGCCCTTTTTGAATAGTTTACTCATCCTTTTTGAGGCCTAGTGAGCCTGGATTTTTAACTAAAAATGTCCATGGTAATTAAGCTACCATGTGGAGTTTACTTTTGATTTTTTTTATAAATAGAAATTGTTTCTATTTTTGGGTAGGTGTGCTACTGAATGGCTACCTAGTTATGCCTGAGTGCATGCGGACAGTCCATTTTACAAAGGAGACTCTGGCAAAAAAAAATTAAAAGCCTGAGTATTAAATAAACATGCAATTTTGACTTTACTGGGGATTTTGGTTGACCCATGCATGTTTTAGGACTTACAAATACAGAAATTACTGATTTAATTTGATAAGCCACAGGTTTTAGGCTTACCTCACCCTTTCTGAGGTGATTTGGAAACTTTGTCCAGGTTATGGAGCCAGATAGACCCGGTAGTGCCAGCAGGGTCGTTCCAGGAGTTAGGCGGAGGAGAGTCTCCGATGTTCCTCAGCCATGGCCAGCGCGACCTCCTCGTAGATTAGCTGAGTCAGTGATTTATCCTATCAGGGTTGATCCGCTGGTTGATGTGGACGATGAGGATGTACCTTTTGTTGATCCTATCCCAGGTCAGGCTCCACGTACGGAGCTTTCAGGCATTGTGGTGCCACTTCAGGAGCTTCTGGGAGATTTGAGGCGCCATCCATCGACATACCTTCACAACAACAAGGTGACTAAAGTTTTTTTTATGGATTTTCTTTCTTTCTTTTACCATTTTCAAGGCATATGCTTGATCTGGATTTGCCTTTTTGATGAAGGTTCCCAACTTTACACAGCCCAGGGGGAGCTGGTTCAATGTCTATTTCCTGTACCATACTCTGCATCCTGAGTATCGGGCCATTGTTGACACCTGGGGGTTTCAGGCGTTCTTTTCTATCCTTCCCCGCCGTTGCCCATGGGGTTATATGAGGGCTTTGTTTGAGCGCTGGTTCTACCAGACCCAGTCTCTCCATTTGCTGGATTGCGAGGTGATGATGATGCCTATGAACTGGAGGTTCATCACCGGGATAGAGTTCGCAGGTGAGCCAATGCCGGTTGTGGCTGACATTTCATATACTGCCGTTCGGTCCCTCTTAGGAGTTTCTATGACTACCATCAAGGGTCGAACGGTTCGTTTTAGTCCCTTGAGCGTAGATGCCCAGAGTGGGGCTTTGACTGAGCCTCTGCCTAATGATCAGAGGGTTAAAGATTGCATCCTGCGATGACTGTTTTTAGTGATCATCAGGGGTTGTTTCCTTATAAATAACTCCTCGACCATGTCCTTTGCACTGGTCAGCGATACTAGATATGTGGAGCACCTCAGTGATTTCTATTGGGGTACCTAAACCTTTGCCTATTTTCTCCGAGGGATACGCATGCACTCGGAGGGTGTGACGGAGGCTTGGCTAGGTTTTTACCCATTCCTACTGGTGAGTACATTTCTCTTGTACCTTTTTAATTTCCTCATTTATATTTGTCAGTTTTGATCACTAAGGACTTTTGATATTTGCATGGCCAGTTTTTAGCATATGAGAGGCTTCCTTGCCTAGGTCCTGCCACTACTCTAGGCTTGGAGACTTATCCTCGTAGACGGCGCTGGCATCACTCCACATTGATGAAGGTCCCTGTAGCAGAGGGATTCACCCACTTCTGCCTTCAGCTAGAGCTATTGACGACCAAATCGATCTCGTGGGTCCCGTATACCTCAAACTTTTTGACAGTCGGGTTTGAGGACGGCTTTCCCAATGGCAGGGAGTTTACATTATTCACTCGCCGAGTTCCATTTTTGACAGAGGGAGGTTGGGAGCCCTATTTAGGAGAGTGTGCTATTCGGAGAACCACAGGAGATATCCACATTTCCTTTGTTCCTCCTTCTTGGCATTATTGGCCATTAGCTCAGCCACTCACATACATTTCTATGGTGGGCGTAGATGGCTTCACCCTGTTAGAGGGTCCTTACAGCAAGGAGGCATTTCACAGCTGGTGGAGTCCTCGTACTATTAGTGCTCAGGTTCGTGCTACCCAGTTTATGGAAGACATGGTGCCAGGGTCTGTGATGATGACAGACTAGATAGCTTGCCTTCGAGATCCTACTCATCTAGATCAAATTACAGGACTGACCCAGCAGTTGGAGAGAGCTCATTTGTTCATCAGGCACTTTGGCCGGGAGCCATCCGAGGTAAACTCTTTTGATCCTTCCAGCTCTGGAGCGGGCCCTTCCACATGTCCATTTTCTAGCAGCTTTACAGGTGTTGATCCTCCCTTGTACCGACCTGACATTCCCGCTGGCCTAGACTTTGTGACTCAGGAGGAGTTGGAGCAGGTTAATAGCCTAGAGACAGATATTCTTGATCTCTTTGGATAATTTTTCTCGCTATATCTTTTGATAGGCCTCTGTTAGTAGTTGGGCGGCTGTGCCTCATATCCCTGTACTTTTATTTTATTTTAATAGCAGACAGAGATAATGCTTGCAGTAGATAGTTTATTCTAGATATGCATGATATTTTCCTATCTATTACATCATGTTTATCATTGTCA
Organism: Panax stipuleanatus; assembly: GCA_020205555.1. NCBI lineage: Eukaryota > Viridiplantae > Streptophyta > Magnoliopsida > Apiales > Araliaceae > Panax > Panax stipuleanatus. Next base: position 34,189,237 of record CM035115.1, read on the forward strand.
TAATGCATATATTATGTCATGGATATGCATTTAGACAGGTGATTTCAAATTTGACCTATGGATGGTCTTATGATACAGTGATACAGATGTCGTCATCTTTGGTCAGCCGTATTAAGCACTCACCACCATCCTTGGTAGCATCCTCATTGAGGTCATGGTACGATAGTCTGCCCCATACAGCCAAAGGGACAGTAGATCGGATGTTGGGGCATTCCTTGGCCCTTCTAGATTTCTAGGTTCCATATGGATTCGTGGATGGCATTCTCTCCTGCTTAATACCTGAGCGACAGGACTTTCACTTTGGGCTCCACGAGTTAACTCCTACCTTAGAGGAGTATGAGCATCTTACAGGCTTGGCACTGGATCTGCCTTGCGCTCGCATAGCTATCAGTGATATGAGGAGACCGTTTATGACTATGTCGGGTCTAAGACGTAGAGTAGTCACCGAGGAGATCATTTTAGGACATGTGATATCTATCGACTTTCTGATCGATCGCTTCTGCCAGCTAGACATCTACAATCGACACTCTAAGGATTTTATCATTTCTACAAAAGAGTAGCAGCTTGCCCGTGTAGACGTCTTGTTGATGTTCATCACGGCTTATGTATACATGCCATTATATTTGGACCATTTGGATATTGGCTTGATGGTCATGGTCCGTGCCCTTAGACAAGGTAGTACTATTCTGCCGTTGATACTGGCCGAGACCTTGAGGTCGGCTACCTTTTGCAGCACCCATCTAGAGGGATTTTTTAAAGGTAGCTCTGTCCTTCTATATATATAGCTCATGACATATTTGCGTCTGATTGGCACCTTTAGACACCATGGGTACTGCTTTACCCATGAGATAGCCATGTCCTACTCCTTCCAGCCAGCGGAATGTTCGGATGCAGCGACATGGTCGGCCTTTTTGTCAAATATTGAGCATCCCTTTTCGATATTACCATTGTAATACCCGAGAATTTTCCAATATTATTAAATAAATATATTAATAGAAATGAGAATTTATTTAATATAAATAATTTTGTGTTATGAGAAGGATTAACTCAATTGTATTAAATTGAACAATTATAATAATTGAGAAAAATGTGGAGTTTATAATAAACTCGAAAAGCCTTGTGTGGCACCGCGATGAGATATATTAATGATGATATTAATTAACGAAGGATTTATTAAGTGAAGAATTAATCTATATTAATTGTTAATTGTTATTAATTATTATCGTAGAATATTAATTAATTGTTATAGAGTAGTAATGACAATTAATTGACGATGTGTGGATTATTATTATTGCAAATAATATAATAGTAATAAGCAACGTGTTTATAAATATAATAAGATTTACAATTATTCATGTGATATTTAATCATGTAAGTGTTAATCTATTATTGTGAATATTAATCATTGTATGGATTAATGAGAAGCGAATTAATTAATATTATTATTAATTAATTGATGTGATAAGTAAATTATTTACTTCTATGTGCGATCATACAAATTAAAATGTATAAAGTATAGTAACTGACTATATATTACAATGTGACTATGTTATATAAACTACATAGTAGGGTTATTAAATTATATGAGTTACATAAAATGCCTATGTGACAATGTGAATATACATTAAAGTGAGACATCATGAATATATGGTAGGTAATTTAATAAATAAGGGATACAGTATAATGAGATAACATCCGATTAAATTATACCGGTGAGATAAATGTACATGGACTATATATGTACAAATTACATTTGCTACATTGCAATGTTACCTATTCATTGAGTTATATTGGGACATTTCATGATGACTTAAAGTACATATAATATAAGTATATGATATGTGTATTGTAATACAAGTGTAACATGTAGTTCATTTGCAAATGCTGAGCTTAGTGTGCTTTGTCCCATATTGATAGACACAAACCTTGTATACGTGAATAGCATTATGAAGTCTGAGGCCTATATCCCACAAACTCAGCAAACATTTCATAGCTTTCATAGCTTATGATGATCAAGGATGTGGGATTCATGATGAATCTAACAACTAATTACCTACCCTTTGATAACCCCCAAGCAATTTGACAATCCGTTAGTTTGTATTGGAGTGTATAAGCATTGTCTGGATAATATATTTTCTATAAATTAAGCCCCTTCTCTTCACATATCATTTGCTGAGAAAATTCTTAAGTGTTGAGAGAGAGCATATATATCAGTGTGAAGTGTTCTAAGAGTTGAGGAGTTCAATTCAAACTTAGATTGCATTAACAGAGGTATAATTAGCATTTCTTGTATTCCTTTTTGTTCTCTGTCAAAAAGTTCTAGTTTTGAATTCCAATTTCTAGAGTATGTTAAATTAGATTTCAATTGGGTTGAAGAATGTTTGTTTAGTTGTTATATGGACATACATACATAATTGGGATTTCAATATAGCTTCCATGTTTTACATTCTTGTCCTCCATTCTAATTTTTCTGTCAAGAACTCCATTTTCATTTTCTGTCAAAATCAAATTCTTGATTCTTGTTGCAATTCATGCCAATTTGGATTGGGATATGTTTCTTAGCTGCTATATGGACTTATAAGAATAATAGAAGTCTTATGTGGTTGATTGAAACTGATTTCGTGAAGTAATTTCGTGATATGGGCTGGAAATCTGCCGAGGCTGGAACAGTCTGCAGCTGGCCGCGAGCTGGCGCAGCTGCGCCAGTTTTGCACTGGGCAGCTGCGTAGCTGCGCTAGCAGCCTGCTGCAGATTTTTGATTTTTGTTTCCTGCTTGATGTCTGCTATATGTTAGTTGATGAAATAAAATAGCACAAGCATGCTGATATGATTAATACATATATATGGACTTGTTAAACTAGTATGAGCATGTTATATTCGGATCGCTTACGTAAATGATGAAGTTATAGATTTTCGAAATGAACTTAGGATTTCAAAATGGACATTGATTCGTTGAATCCATTTTAGACATTCTGACTTTTGAGACACGTTTGTATGACCTAGAAAGAGTCGACAGTTCGGGTAGTATGAGGGTGTATGCCCCAATTAGCAATGGGCATAATATTTCTGATGGTTGTTTTACTGTATGAAATAGGGCTGGTGGTCTTAGATGGGTCATGAAGCGTATGCTTTATATCCATAGATGCTGTTTCTATGATTATTTGTTCATAGATATAACGGTATTGATCAAAATGGGTAGGAAATTGCTGAGTCACTAAGCACGTCTGTCAACGATTTATGAGGAACAGTCTAAACACCCTACCCGGTCAATGACATAAACCCTCAACGCGACTTGGGTGACGTACCACTTATTCAAGTTCTTGAATCAGAATAGCAGCATAGCAAGAATATTTTAAAGTCATATTAACAATATATAAATTCTAAATTACTGCATATATGATCTCATAAACTACTGTTGAGTGGGGTTCTTCCCACCACAATCAACCGGCAGGTTTCTTCCTGTATAGCCTTTTTAGTTTTGTCAATCAAAATTTCAGATTCAGAAAATCTTTCTTTAAAGTAAGAACGATTATGATTATCAACAGCGTTAATGATCTCTGTTCTATATCGATTACTATTTTCCTGATGATATGCTAAAAGATCAATTAAGAAAACATAATAATTTATATTGGCAATTCTTACAAAGAGAGAAAGGAGACGATGATATCTTCAAACCTTCAGATTCTTATTTATAAGAGAGAGAAGTACAGGGAAAAAAAACTTAGCGAAGAAAAACTCTGCCTCAACATAAGGGTGAGGTTTCCCTTAAATAGAAAACAAAAGATAAAGCGAGGGGCAGGTGGCGTGTCCTTATAAGTGGAGTCGGATATCCTGCTTCATCCTTATCTTTAGGGACAGCTGTGCGGTAATAGGATTAACTTTAATAAAGATATCTTTAATAAAGCTAATATTCTCTTCTGGTGGAGGACAGCTATCTGTCTTTTCCCTGATAATGGAGGAGCATTTCTGCAAGTGGAGACTTTTAAGGACAACAGTTTTGTCCTCTTACTGATAATGGAGCGATTGGTGGTGGATAGGTAACATCAAGCTTTACCTTTCCCTTTTTTATTTTGTTCCATTCTTTCTGAGATAACGGTTGTAAGAGAATCCCAAAAATCACCTATAATGCCTTCTGTCTCATCAGGTTCTTGACTTTCTCCGGCTAGTACATTGAATTCATTATCATCCTGATCAGAACTCACAGTTTTCATTGATGAGTCCTCTTTATCCTGTTCCATAGATTTTAGAAATTGATTTTTCATAAAATCCATAGATTTTACAATTAAATCTTCTCTTGAAATATTTGGAAATTTCTGTTTTAATTCTTCTTGAATTTTAATAAATGGATTATCATGTGGTTCAGGAAGAATCTTAGGGACTGCATCAAAACAAGCTTGAGTATGGTCTTTAATAGATTTTATTAATTCTGGTAAAGTCGGATTAAGTTGTACTGCATTTTATGTTAATAAACATGCAGAGATAGAAAGAGGAATTCCTAGGCTTGTGATTAATTATAAACCGTTAAATGAGGCCTTACAATGGATTAGATATCCCATCCCTAATAAGAAGGACCTCCTGGATAGATTGCATAATGCAATTATCTTTTCGAAATTTGATTTAAAATCTGGATTTTGGCAAATCCAAATCTGTGAGCAAGACAGATATAAAACTGCTTTTACCGTACCTTTTGGTCATTTTGAATGGAATGTTTTACCATTTGGAGTCAAAAATGGACCATCAGAATTTTAGCATATTATGAATGATATATTTAACCCTTTTACAGAATTTGCTATTTGTTATATTGATGATGTTCTTATATTTTCATCCTCAATTGAACAACATATTAAACATTTAAATATTTTCAAAAATGTTATCATTAAAAATGGTTTAGTTGTATCTGCATCCAAGATAAAAGATGAAAATGTTCAACTTGAGATTCTTAATTGTCTGTCCAGCAGTGATAATGATAATGAAGAATCTGATCAAGAGATTGATGAAATCTACTCTTCTTATGAAGAAGAGGATGACCAGGAACCCCAGACTTATGTTACTTGTTCTCCAGATGGCTGTAACACAGTTGCTGAAGCCAATTACTGGAAAGCCATTGTTGAAATGAATGGTTTAGATATTAGCCCAAGTATTAATGTTCTTACCAGTTCCCAACAATCTATGCTTGACATAGCTGATCTTATAAAAGATCCAGAAATTAAATTAAAATTTCTGGAAACTTGTTATAAGAATCATAAAACTGAAGATGATATTCTCCCAGTAGAACAATACAGTATACGTGAGGTTATGAAAAGAATACAACAGGCTTCTACTAATGATAAACCTATTACTATTAATGATTTAAAAGCAGATATTAATCTTTTAAAAACCGAAGTTAAACAACTTAAAACAGCTAATATTATTATTACAACTGATTTAAATAATATTAAGCAGCATTTAAGCACCAAACCAGAATATTCTAAAAAGAATGACATATCCCATGGATATGAGTATTTACCAGGATACCCTCCTTTTGCTATTTTATTCAGAATTAACCTTAAAGTTTTGACAACTTTAAATCCGTTTATTAGAAAGCAGAGTCTACAAGGTCATACTGTCCTTATTGATTCTAATCTCTTCAGCAGCCAAGTGGCTATACCCAGAATGATACCTTGGGAAGACATTACTTTTCCCAAACAATGGCAGAATACTAATGCCGTTCCTACCAGACCTTTAATTAGACAATCCATAGAAGACGTTATCCAGACTCGCGAGGGAAATGTCTATATTAGTTTTCAGAAACCTTTAATCCATAGCCAGTCTACTAAAAGTTGTACTCCTTATAATATTGATTTTCCCGAATCTACTAGACATTCAGTGTCTGAGCCTGTAGAGTCTGTGTATCAAGAATCTACCAAGGCATCTAGCAACGAATCCGTTAAAATAGAGGATCATATTAAAGGCCTTCATATTTCTGAAAACCAGATACCTCATGGTATCTATGGACCTAGTACCTCCAACAGAAGACCAAACAGTCCTACCGCTAGTGACATGCATTTTGAATGCTAATGGATTTTACACCTAATAGCAAAATTCGTGTTCTTTTAAACCAGGAATTTATGCAGGATAAATATCAAGATTTTAGAACTTGTTATTTTAATAACCATAATAAAGAGAGATTAGCAGAATTAAAATCTGATTATTATTTATATTTAAATCAAAACCAGTGTATTATATCATTTACTCAATGGTATTTTGATTTTATTAAACCTACTGAAACTTTTGATAAAGATCAATTAAATGTTTTAACCAGTATTCAAAGAGATTGGATTACTACTACTGGTGGTATTATTAAATATGTTCATCCTCCCCCTCAGTCTTTAGAACTAAGAGCTGGTAATGAGAATTCAAAACCTTTAATTATTAATCCGTATGTTGAAATTTCTGAAGATAATTCTAATCTTCAAAGAAGTATGAGGTATGGTGACATTATACCCATTACTAAACAGAATAATTATACTAATTTATTCTTTCAAAAGTGTTGAGAGAGAGCATATATATCAGTGTGAAGTGTTCTAAGAGTTGAGGAGTTCAATTCAAACTTAGATTGCATTAACAGAGGTATAATTAGCATTTCTTGTATTCCTTTTTGTTCTCTGTCAAAAAGTTCTAGTTTTGAATTCCAATTTCTAGAGTATGTTAAATTAGATTTCAATTGGGTTGAAGAATGTTTGTTTAGTTGTTATATGGACATACATACATAATTGGGATTTCAATATAGCTTCCATGTTTTACATTCTTGTTCTCCATTCTCATTTTTCTGTCAAGAACTCCATTTTCATTTTCTGTCAAAATCAAATTCTTGATTCTTGTTGCAATTCATGACAATTTGGATTGGGATATGTTTCTTAGCTGCTATATGGACTTATAAGAATAATAGAAGTATTATGTGGTTGATTGAAACTGATTTCGTGAAGTAATTTCGTGATATGGGCTGGAAATCTGCCGAGGCTGGAACAGTCTGCAGCTGGCCGCGACCTGGCGCAGCTGCACCAGTTTTGCACTGGGCAGCTGCGTAGCTGCGCTAGCAGCCTGCTGCAGATTTTTGATTTTTGTTTCCTGCTTGATGTCTGCTATATGTTAGTTGATGAAATAAAATAGCACAAGCATGTTGATATGATTAATACATATATATGGACTTGTTAAACTAGTATGAGCATGTTATATTCGGATCGCTTACGTAAATGATGAAGTTATAGATTTTCGAAATGAACTTAGGATTTCAAAATGGACGTTGATTCGTTGAATCCATTTTAGACATTCTGACTTTTGAGACACGTTTGTATGAGCTAGAAACACATGAAATGTATGTTCACTTGTATAGATAAGTTTCATAACGAAATACGAACATGCAAACCTCATTAGTAACAGAAATGTAAGGTTTTACAAACGAACTTTTGACATGTATATACCATATATGAGTCCTGATTTTTCAAGCATGTTTATATGGCCTTGAAATGCGTGTCAGACATATTAACTTATGTATACGGATTTTATGATATAAAACGAACATGTTAGTAAGACTTACTAATGAAAATATGAGCTTTGATGGTGAACCTTAACATGTTATTACAAGATTCGTATTCTGAAAGTTATGATCATGCTTGATAGTACTTTTAGACTTGCTAAAGTATCATTAATGTTTGCCTACTATGTTACATGTCGTGAAACCAAGTATAGCGTAAACAAAGCATGTTTTCAACTAATAACTGTGATAGTTACATGTATGAAATCCGAATATTCATAAGCATGCCTAATATATGACTACCTTATATGTTTACAAGGTGAGCATGCTAGATTTCGTAACGTCATGATCTTGAATGACCGTACGTCGTCAAAAGTATTAACATAGAGCCTATATCCTGCAAATTGGTCTTGAAAGGGTTGAACGAACATGGAAAGACTCTTTAAAATGTATACATGCTACGTGATATTGTGACACCCCCGAATTCGGGTCCTCTGACCCCGGTCCTGTCGTCACGATACAATACAAATATTCACCTCTAAACAACATACAATAACTAAATGCAAAAATATAATAAACGTATGTCGCTCATTCAAAAGATGTTACTAGTCCCAAGATTCGATAACCTAAATACAAACATACAAACATACCCTAGAATAGTTATTAGGGTTCTTATTATATAATAGTAATTCAATTAAACATAAAGATAAAGTCTGCTCCTTGCAAACTAATCCTTCATCTTCCCTTTACCCTTGTCCTTCCCTGAAGTCTCGGGCTTAACTGCAATATAAGTCATGATATACCAAGAATGAGCAACATGTTTGCTCAGCAAGTTTAAATACAACAATAAAGGATATATCATGATGAATAAAAAATATCTGACAATGAATTCAACAATATGAATATCGGAAGCAAGAATAATGATTGCTTTTAGAATAACTGCTAGTCAAGTAGACTTCGAACTATAAAACTCCAACGGAATCAATAGCTGATTGACCCTTTGGTTACTGGCTACAGAATAGTACTTCAGGGGATCAGCCTCGCGTACGCTATGTATATACATAACATTCAACTCTGCTGTTTGTATCTTATATTAGATACCTGCTACTCCCCTTATAATATAAGGGTGTTCTTTCAGTCTAAGAATCCTTACCATCAATTTCTTTGGATAGCTTTTATAAAATTTCATATACCTGTCTAACCGAACAAGGGTTCAGACTCTATCTGACACAGTTCAAGAATTATAGAACTTTAAATGATGTACAATTCCAAGACTGTACGAACTCAAGTGCACCAAATGCGAATAACAATAATATCGATGTGGAATAATTGTAAAGTAATTAAACCACTTAATAACATACTTGAAAATAAAGTTCAAGCTTTAAATAATTAACTGTCAATACGGTAATAACCTGCTCAATACAATATAAGAAGGATAGGAACTTGCACAATAAAAATTGTAAGAGAACTTGTATTCAAATCAAGTGAAGCTAAGAAACTCGCTTACACGATTCATTGAAAAAGGTAGTGCAAGAATTTAGAATACTTGCCTGTTGGTTCAGCTACGAATAAGTTCTAGCTTTAATTAAACTCGTTGAAACAACCTAACATTAACAAGTCGGTCTTTCAATTAGCATGTGTAAACCAATATAAGTCTACACTTACAAGAATCTACTTATCATATAAGTTTTTTCACATAATTCACGTAAGTTAATCTAATAATGTCTTAAATTTAATAACTTTAGATTATCTAGTTTCTATGCATCAATATAGGCTTGAACACATAGCACTTCAAGTTACTGATATAAATCAACACACATGCTTTATCAAGTTATTAACTCAAATTCGAAACATAGCATGCTCATTTTACGTTCACGTTAAGGTTATAGGTTTTCATTCCGGTAAACCTTGAGCAAATCAAATCCATGTTATTTAGCCACAAAAATCATATTGTCACATAACGAGATTAACAATACTTAGTAAGCATGCTCGTACGTACACTACACATGTATACTTAAATCCACATAGTTCATGCTTAAAATTCATTCTCTATGAATAAGCATGCATAGGCGATATTCATGTAGGATGTTCATGTCAACACATCTATAGGCATAATGAAATCCTAATATGTATACTTGCATGCTCACAACATAACCCACATGGTAATTGATGTTATTAGCTTTCAAATCTTAAGTTTCTTTGAAAAGTATACTAAGTCCACAAAGGTCGTTTAGTGTAAACAAAGTGTTTCGTAACCATGTCTCACATGTATGAAAACACACTACTAAGCCATATAAACGCTTTCACATGGTCAGAATCTAAAAGACATTGACCTTGGTCAAGTTTGCTTCAAAAGTTCTTAAGCGTCTTACTTTTAAAATTGTCTTAACTTTCAATCTAGTATGCTAGTGTACGATTAACACTTTAAACATTCATTACATGTCAATATAGACCATACGGTCATGCTTGCCAAAATCAGAATATACATAATGCGTATATACTCATAACAAGTTCACTTTAGCAAACTCTAAGTTCACTTATAAACTTCAAGGCTTTTCATTAATAATGTGTATTAATATCGTTATACATGTTCATACTACATGAATGTACTCATACATACATATTAACCATGTCTACATGCTTGCCAAATAAGATATCATATGATTGCATACAATAGTTCTATAACAGAAATTAAAAACAGAATCTGCAGAGGGGCGCGGCCGCGCCCCATTTGTACTAAGGAGACGCGCGGCTGTGCGGCTCCGTTTCCAGACCAGAAGCTTCTCTGCAATTACATAGCTTCAGTCCATCCTTTCATTACTTCATGAAACATGTATTTAATCAACTACATTATGTTTCTAGCATGCATACTAACTCCATTAACATTCTAACATCATTTCATACAACCAATTCCAACTAAACATGTTAATTTCTATGAATTGAACTTCAAAGTGGGTGTAGAGCTTATACCTCTTGAAGATTTGAATTAGCTAAGCTTGCTACCACAATCAGATTGTATACTCATAACACTCTCTCTATATTAACTTAGCACAATTTCTAGCAACATTATATAAGAAGAGAGGCTTGGTATTTATAGGGAAATTCAATATCAATACCAAAGCTTTGCACCAAGAATCAAACCAAGGGGTGAAGGAAGAAGATAATGGGCAATGGTTAGTTGGTGGAATAGTTGCCACCAACCACATCAACCCACTCCCCTTGCCATCGTCACTCTCATTGCTATCTAGGAAGAGAAATGATGAAGTAGAATAGGCCTTGGCCCCTTCACGTGAATGGCAAATGGAGAGCAATAGGACACTTAATATGGGACAAGCTATACTCAACATTTGCAAATACCATACTTGAGTTATATCACATAATATATACACTTTGGTTATATACTATATATACACATTTCATTTCCTATGACTTAGGTTATAATGAAAAAAAAGGGTATACAATGTATTTTCTAATTACAAAGTATCAAGTAGGGTACACATAGATATATCAACATATAATCCATGAACATTTTATTATCACTACATATACCTTAATTGGGTATTATTATTATTACTCATTATCACAATGGTTATTATTATAATTATAATAACTTATTGAAAACATTATCAATTAATAATTGTTTATTGATATTAAAACAAGGTGATAGGGTATACACTAGGTTTTACCCACACATATCATGTTACATAAGTTATACTATTATGTCACTCACATAATGAAATTACTCTTACCATATAGTCAATATATATAATGTATAGTCATATTGATGTGTAACCCACCATATATTATAGGTTTACATATCACATGCTTGTATAAAATAATAAATTAATTAAATATAATATTATTATATTTATTAATCCTTTGCTCATTAATTTATTGTTTATTGATTATAAATTAATATATTATTAATTAATTACTCATAATTGCAATTAATCAATATGTTCAACTCCCACTACTCTATTCAAAAAAATTGAATATTTAATTACTAATCACCTTATCAATTCTTTAATATTAAAGTCTTAGGGTCGGTCCACTAATTTAAATTACCCATTACTGACTCCTTTAAATATTTCACAAATTCACATAACCACTTAAGGTTTAAATAAGTTCGCAAAACTAACTCATTAAAAATTTAAATCTCATATTAAATTATTCATGGTCGTTACATCCCTCCCCCCTTATAAAAATTCCATCCTCGGAATTGTATAAATAAGGTTACTCAAATAAAAACAGATAATTTACTCTCATTTTCTCTTCTAGTTCCCATGTAGCCTCTCCGACTGCGTGATTCCTCCAAAGAATCTTGACGGAATGAATGATCTTATTCCTCAGCTTCTGTTCCTTCCTATCTAGTATCTGGACAGGAACCTCTTCGTATGATAAGTCTTTCTCAACTTGGATCGGCTCATAGGAGATAACGTGCTTGTAGTCTGGTTTATACGGCCGCAACATTGACACATGAAATAAGTTGTGAATGTGCTCAAGTTCAGGAGATAACGCCACCTCGTACGCCACTTCACCGACTCGCCTCAGAATCTCAAACGGTCCTGTGAACCTAGGGCTTAACTTGCCCTTCTTCCCAAAACGAATCTTCCCCTTCCAAGGAGATACTTACAAAAAAGCATAGCTTCCTAATTCAAATTCTTTCTTCTTGCGATGCAAGTCCGCATACTTCTTTTGGCGATCTTGAGCTGCTACCAGTCGGGCTCTTATCACCTTGATAATCTCTACAGTCTGTTGTACCAATTCTGGTCCCAACAGTCGACGTTCACCAACTTCATCCCAACACAACGGTGTTCGACACTTTCTCCCATATAGCGCTTCGTACGGTGGCATTCCGATACTAGCGTGATAACTATTGTTGTACGCGAACTCTACTAATGGAAGGTGATCCTCCCAGCTACCCTTGAAGTCCATTGCACAAGCTCGGAGCATGTCTTCAAGTATTTGAATTGTTCTTTCGCTTTGCCCATCGGTCTGCGAATGATTCGCGGTACTCATTCGTAACTGTGTCCCCAATCTCTCTTGAAGACTCTTCTAAAAATTCGACGTGAATCGCGAATCTCTATCAGATACAATAGATACCGGCACCCCATGTCTCGAGATAATTTCCTTGACATATAATCTGGCTAGTTGGTTCAAACTATACTTAATCTTAATCGGCAAAAAGTGAGCTGACTTCGTAAGACGATCTACAATTACCCATATAGCGTCATGCCCTTTCTGCGTTGTCGGAAGTCCCATCACAAAGTCCATTATGATGTGCTCCCACTTCCATTCTAGAATCTCTAACGGCTGTAGTAACCCGTTTGGTCGTTGGTGCTCTGCCTTGACTCTCTGACAAGTTAGACATCTACTTACGCATTCCGCAACCTCTCTCTTCATGTTTGGCCACCAAAAGTGGTGATGCAATTCTTGGTACATCTTCATGCTTTCTGGGTGTATCGAGTATCTCGTACTGTATGCTTCTTGCAAAATATCTTCTCTCAATTCTGGTACTAACGGTACCCAAATTCCTCCTTCAAACCTTAGCAGTCCAGTGCTATCAATCTTGAATTTCAAATCATCACCCTCAACAATCCGCTTCTTGATAATATCACAATCTTCGTCCTTCTCTTGTGCCTCCTTAATCTTATCTATTAAAGTCGGGCTTGCTGTCACTGTAAATAATTTCTCATTGGTCTCCATCGAATACTTAACCTCCAAATCTAGTCGTTTAAAATCTTTCACTAACTCTTCTTGAACGGTTAACTTCGATAACTTCTCTCCGCCTTTTCTGCTCAAGGCATCTGCCACTATATTTGCTTTGCCTGGATGGTACAGAATCTCACAATCATAATCTTTGATCAATTCTAGCCATCGGCGCTGCCTCATGTTTAATTCTTTCTTCATGAAGATATACTTCAGACTTTTGTGGTCCGTATATATCTCACACTTCTCACCATACAAATAATGCCTCCAAATCTTCAAGGTAAAAACTACTGCTGCTAATTCCAGGTCATGAGTCGAATAACCCTTCTCATAATCTTTCAGCTGACGTGAAGCGTACGTAATGACCCTGCCGTGTTGCATTAGTACACAGCCAAGACCCTTGTGTGACGCATTGCTATACACTACAAACCCTCCTGTGTTATTTGGTAAAGCTAACACAGGTGCTTGACTAAGCCTCTTCTTCAATCTTTCTAGTAAGATTGGTCAACGGCGATGCTAATTTTGAAAAATCCTGGATGAATCTCCGATAGTATCCCGCTAATCCTAAGAAACTCCTTATTTCTGTTGGCGTCTTCGGCTGCTCCCAATTGATAACCGCTTCTACTTTTGCTGGATCGACCGAAACACCATTCTTGTTGACAACGTGCCCCAAAAACTGCACTCTCTGCAAACAAAATTCACGCTTGGAGAATTTTGCATACAGTTTCTCTCTCCTTAATGTCTCCAACACTATTCGAAGATGCTCGGCGTGCTCTTCCTCCGTCTCCAAATACACCAGAATGTCATCGATGAATACGACAACGAACTTATCCAAATACTGTTTGAACACTCTGTTCATCAAGTCCATAAATGCTGTCGGCGCGTTCGTCAATCCGAATGACATTACCAGAAACTCAAAGTGTCCATACCGAGTTCTGAATGTCGTCTTTGGAATATCCTCCGGCCTCACCTTCAGTTGATGATAACCGGTCCTCAAGTCAATCTTTGAAAAGTACTTTACCCTCTTCAACTGATCAAACAAATCGTCGATCCTAGGCAATGGGTAGTTGTTCTTAATGGTGACCTTGTTCAACTCTCGGTAGTCGATACAAAGTCTGAGCGATCCATCTTTCTTCTTCACGAATAAGACTGGCGCTCCCCACAGTGATACACTCGTTCGAATGTATCCATTATCCAACAACTCTTGTAATTGAGCCATTAGTTCTTTCATCTCTATCGGTGCCATACGATACGGCGCTTTGTATACCGGTGCTGTCCCTGGTGCCACATCAATGACAAACTCAATTTCTCTATCCAGTGGTAATCCCGGAATCTTGCCTAGGAAGACATCAACGAAATCCCTTACAATAGGTATCTGACCTAGTTCACTCTCGACTCGTCGAGTATTAACCATGTGAGCCAAATAACCTATACAACCCTTCCTAAGCAATCTCCGCGCTTACACCATCGTCAGACAATGAGATTGTCTCGGCGATTTACTACCATGAAATACTACCTTCGACTTATTCGGAGTCTTAAGGTGTACGCACTTCTTCTTACAGTTGATAACTGCTCCGTGATTCGATAACCAATCCATTCCAAGGATTACATCAAACTCCCCCAAACGAATCGGTATCAAATCCACGTTGAGCTTAAATCCTTGCAATTCAGTATAACAGTTCCTATGAATGTATTCTACTGGGATAATTTCCTTGTTTGCTACTTCTACGTTCATAGGGTGTTCTAATCTTTCACGGGGTAAATCTAACTGTTTAGCAAATTCTTCGAAAATAAAAGAGCAGGTAGCACCCGAATCAAATAACACATAAGCATCAATATCATTTATCGGGATGATACCTGACACCACGTCCTTAAACTCCACCGCATCCTGAACGGTCATGTTAAACGTGCGTGCCGTTGGTCTGTTGGCTTGACTGGCTGGCCCTCCGATGCTCAGTCCGTTGTTGTTGTTGTTGTTGCTATTGTCGCTAGCTACATAGCCCTTTCTCTTCGGGCAGTCCTTAATTTGATGGTCTAGGGCTCCACACGAGAAACATCCTCCTTTCTGCTTATTCGGACACTGAGGAGCCATGTGCCCCGGTTGTCCACAACTGTAACAAACACTCTTTCCCTTCATACACTCCCCCGAGTGATTCCTCCCGCAGTTATTGCACTTTACACTTTTCTTGGCCTCTCCCCCGGACTTGTTACCTCCAGAGGATTGGCACTCCATCCATTTAGGCTTGTTGGGGTTGCTGCCTCCGCTGCTTCCCCCTTTCGGTCCTTCATGTCCGGTTTTCTTTTCTTGTTTAAATCGAGCAATTGCTTCATTGCCTCCTTCGGCAATGATAGCCCTTTCTAGTAGATTAGAGTAAGTCTTAATCTTCAATACCGTGACTGCTTTCTGCACCCATGGTTTCAATCCTAATTCGAACCTCCTTGCCTTCCTGGCTTCCGTGTCAACCTGATGTGAAGCGAATCGGGCCAACTTGTTAAATCTTGTCGCGTACTCTGTGACAGACATACTACCTTATTTTAGTTCCAGAAACTTAACTTCCATATCTTGTTACGTATTCTCCGAGAAGTAATTCTCGAGAAATAGCTTCTTAAATTTATCCCAAGGAATAACTCCTTCGCCTGCTTGTCCCTTATTGGCTTTCCACCAATAGTTAGCTTCGCCCTTCATCGTGAAAGTGGTAAAACTCGTCTTCTGTACTTCGGCCACTCGTGCGACTTCAAACACTTTCTCCATCTCTTCTATCCAGGTTTGGGCTTCGATTGGGTCCATGGTTCCCCGGAACTCCGGTGGTCCTACCAATTTAAAGTCCTTAAAGCTCGCCAAGTGATGTCCTGGCTACCCTACTGCTGGCTGGGGTCTGTTCTGCATTGCCTCAATTAACAAGTTAACGAAGTTCTGCATAGGGTCGACATTTTCCCCTCCGCCATTATTAACGGATCCTTCCTCCCTCTAGTTCCGTGGTAGTCTTCTAGGCGGCATGATCCTGAGGAAAGGAAGAAAACATTAGGCTTTACGTGATATGCTATTAATGTTAGCATTAAGAAGTTTAAGACGTCTATCAATCATATGTGATTCAAATAAACAACTTCAGTATCACAATAAAACCCGATGGATCACCTCAACCCATCACTTACATACTCTACTTAAGTTTCTACTAAGGTTATAACCTAGGTTTCGTATTCCTAACGTTTATAACCAAAAGCTTTGATACCAACCTGTGACACCCCCGAATAAGGGTCCTCTGACCCCGGTCCGGTCGTCACGATACAATACAAATATCCACCTCTAAACAATATACAATAACTAAATGCAAAAATATAATAAACGTATGTCGTTCATTCAAAAGATGTTACTAGTCCCAAGATTCGATAACCTAAATACAAACATACAAACATACCCTAGAATAGTTATTAGGGTTCTTATTACATAACAGTAATTCAATTAAACATAAAGATAAAGTCTGCTCCTTGCAAACTAATCCTACATCTTCCCTTTACCCTTGTCCTTCCCTGAAGTCTCAGGCTTAACTGCAATATAAGTCATGATATAGCAAGAATGAGCAACAAGTTTGCTCAGCAAGTTTAAATACAACAATAAAGGATATATCATGATGAATAGAAAATATCTGACAATGAATTCAACAATATGAATATCGGAAGCAAGAATAATGATTTCTTTTAGAATAACTGATAGTCAAGTAGACTTCGAACTATAAAACTCCAACGGAATCAATAGCTGATTGACCCTTTGGTTACTGGCTACAGAATAGTACTTGAAGGGATCAGCCTCGCGTACGCTATGTATATGCATAACATTCAACTCTGCTGTTTGTATCTTATATTAGATACCTGCTACTCCCTTATAATATAAGGGTGTTCTTTCAGTCTAAGAATCCTTACCATCAATTGGTTTGGATAGCTTTTATAAAATTTCATATACCTGTCTGACCGAACAAGGGTTCAGACTCTATCTGACACAGTTCAAGAATTATAGAACTTTAAATGATGTACAAGTCCAAGACTGTACGAACTCAAGTGCACCAAGTGCGAATAACAATAATATCGATGTGGAATAATTGTAAAGTAATTAAACCACTTAATAGCATGCTTGGAAATAAAGTTCAAGCTTTAAATAATTAACTGTCAATACGGTAATAACCTGCTCAATACAATATAAGAAGGATAGGAACTTGCACAATAAAGAGTGTAAGAGAACTTGTATTCAAATCAAGTGAAGTTAAGAAACTCGCTTACACGATTCATTGAATAAGGTAGTGCAAGAATTTAGAATACTTACCTGTTGGTTCAGCTACGAATAAGTTCTAGCTATAATTAAACTCGTTGAAACAACCTAACATTAGCATGACCGTATGGTCTATATTGACATGTAATGAATGTTTAAAGTGTTAATCGTACACTAGCATACTAGATTGAAAGTTAAGACAATTTCAAAAGTAAGACACTTAAGAACTTTTGAAGCAAACTTGACCAAGGTCAATGTCTTTTAGATTCTGACCATGTGAAAGCGCTTATATGGCTTATTAGTGTGTTTTCATACATGTGAGAGATGGTTACGAAACACTTTATTTACACTAAACGACCATTGTGGACTTACTATACTTTTCAAAGAAACTTAAGATTTGAAAGCTAATAACATCAATTACCATGTGGGTTATGTTGTGAGCATGCAAGTATACATATTAGGATTTCATTATGCCTATAAACGTGTTGACATGAACATCCTACATGAATATCGCCTATGCATGCTTATTCATAGAGAATGAATTTTAAGCATGAACTATGTGGATTTAAGTATACATGTGTAGTGTACGTACGAGCATGCTTACTAAGTATTGTTAATCTCGTTATGTGACAATATGATTTGTGTGGCTAAATAACATGGATTTGATTGGCTCAAGGTTTACCGGAATGAAAACCTATAACCTTAACGTGAACGTAAAATGAGCATGCTATGTTTCGAATTTGAGTTAATAACTTGATAAAGCATGTGTGTGATAGTAGTGTGCATACAAGCCAATCATGTATGATGATAAAGCACGTACTTTGTAAACAATCTTATTTATTTATTAATGAAATATTCATTTATTACAGGCATTTAATTATCTACATGTTGCTGTTTTTATAATATGTAAATAACCCATAGTTTTAAGCAATGCTTTTAGAATCATGATGATGATCATGCTAATGAGATCTAAATTCTTAGAAAGTTTTAAAACTTAAATAGTTCCCAATCGTGGGATTACTAAAAAGGGGATTAGTAAATCCGGATAGATTGGTACATATGTTGCTTGCTCATTGGATGAGGATGATTGATCTCATGATCATTTGTGTGGAGACACTAAAGCAAGTATGTAGGTGCTTATTGAAGAATAAGTTCACTGAACGTGATTCGCTATGGAATACCTAATGGAGTTTTACTCGCATGTCAATAGGAATTCCTAATGTGATAGTAGTACAAGTGATCCTTGGACTTGAGATCATCATAGTATCTTGTATGTAACAAATTATACTTTGACTTATTCCTTAAGACCTTTTAAGGCATATATAAGGTATGCTTGGGTATAATGAGTTACATATGGAGATAATGAATGATCAATAAAGAATCTACCACCTCTAGTAAAAGAGGAGATATGTCCCATGTGATTCGTTAAATGACAACCCAGGAATCCTTGGCCAAGGTGAAATGAAATTAGAAAGGAGTTTTTAATTTGCATTATTTGGAGTTGTGCATTTTCTAATCGAAATACATGTAATTAAATAAAATAAGACTTGACAGTAAATCCATGTCTTATATTTAATTGGGACATTGTATGGTGGAAGGATTGAATTGTATGGTAACTATTAACTCACAGGTTCTTTTATGATTAATGTTGAAATCTATATTATCTGGAAAGTCGTTGATCGCTAGGGAGGCTTATCCCTATTGTAGAATAAATATTATTTATTTAAATAAATTATTAGTTTAATTTATTTATTTAAATAAGATTAAAATTGTTTTAATTGATTTATTCACAACCGGTTTAATATGGAGAACCTAAAGGGTCACACCATAAAAGGAAGAATAATTATTTAAGAAGGTAATGGCATAATCGTAATAATGCATTAAGTATAATTAATTTAATCTATGGTGATAGAATAAATTAAATAGCTTAATGTTTATTATTTAATATTTTGGAAATATTAAATATAAATTAATAAGAGGAGTCTTATTAATATTATTACAATTATTATTATTTTAATTTCTAAAGGAGTTTAGTAATTAATTTAATATTTAGTACTCTCATTTATTCCTAATAAGATTAGGAGACAAATTAATTAAATGAATTTAATTCATTATTCCCATGTGGTGGGAAGCCTAAATTAATTAAAGGAGTTTAATTAATTAAAAGAAATCCCATGTCTAATAGGATTAGAAGGGTTGACCAATGTCTATATAAGAGAAGTCTTATAATAGATATTAAATGATGCAATTCCGATTGTTGGAGAGTACTCCTTTTCTATAGAGGATAGAAAACTAAGGTTAAGCCAAACACCCTCCTTCTTGATAATTCCTCTTCCTTGGTGGATCACCTCTAGAGGCCAAACACTTGGGTGGCTAACGTTGATCAAAGAAAAGAATATAACCCGAAAATTCAAGGAGATCACGAAGAACAAGGAGTTGAACTAGTACCTGTGGAAGCTTCGTTCTACAAGGGTATGATTCCATAACTTCTTATTTATCGTTTTAAATTAATAATTTGCATAAAGGATGATCCGGGTAATGGTTTTGTAGAAATTTTTTAAACTCTGATATACCATGCTTCTGCTAATTTTTACAATTTGATTGCGTCACGATTTCGTACAAACCCAACAGTGGCATCAGAGCCAAATCTTTATGCAATTATTAATTTATTTTTGATTTCATATACATATGGGTATGTATTTAAAATAATTTATTGGGCATAATTTTATTGTATAAAATTATATTTTTTAAGAAAAAAAAAGACTTTTTTTTGGACGAATCACAATTTTTTTTTGGTGCTAATCTTGAATTCTGCAAAGAAAAGGTGTTGTCTCTTTCTTACTCCAAAAAGAATGTGACCCATCAGGAAAGGACTTTTTTTAATAAACCTGCAGGACTCTTTTAATAAAAGAAGGTGACTTCTTTTTAAAAAATAAATATGATATATTTATATATTATATTCTAAATAATTTTATAATTAAAATAAAGAGTTTATTTTAATCTTGAAATTGGATTTCATGCAATTTAAAATTGCCCATTAAATGATACTCATATATATATGGAATGTTTTAATTCATGAGATGAATATTTATTTATTGATATATATGGTGATATGTATGAAAATAAATGGGGATTGATTATGGACTATTTGACCAATGTGATTGGATTTTATTTTAGTTGAATGCTTGAATGAATGGGTTTTATTAAATGGGGTCTGCGTACCTCGTCTTCTCTAATTTTTTTTTCCTTGATGTAAAATTCTATCTCCCTCCTATGTACTTCCCCTTGACTGTTGATCAAGGTTTCTATTTAAATTAAATAGTTTAATGTAATAGAAATAGTTAGAATTATCTTTAAAAATTGGAGACCAAGGAGCAAGGAGCGCGTGAAGACCCGTTTGTATGGAGCCCGAGTTTAAATGTAATAGTTATATTTAAATTTAAATTCTTGCACTCCTAGGTTTGACCTTTTGGTTCACTTGGTGGCTCTAGTGAACCAAACTAGAATAAAAGTCCATAATCAATCCGGGTAGAATATAATATTCTATATTGCATGCTAAATATTATATATATTATATTTTATGCAAACATGTTTTGCATGTTTAATAAAATGACGCGTATTTTATATATATATGTGCATGCGCGCTAAACAAGATGAGACAAATAATAACAAACCCCTCAAAGAAATAATATTAAGTCCGAAGCGTTCAAATGATATTTGGAATATCGAACGTCGCCTTCTAGCATGATAAATTAATAGAGTATTAAATATTTAATATGAGCTTGTTGTGCTATCCACAAGGCGAGTATTGCGTATTGAAGATGTTAATTAATCACATTTGATGCTTATCAAGAAAATTGAACGATCTAGTCTTGTTGTGCTATCCACAAGGACGAACATTTTTCTTTTTTGAATTTATGGAAGTGCTAGGCTGGACTTAACTTAAATCATTTTAGTTCGGATGTGCACACACTTGACCATTATGATTTAAGAGGCAAAATAAAAGGAGTTATATAGTGTTGTAATTGACAAGAGTTGTCTACCTATTTATTTGTATATCGCTTGTTGTGCTATCCACAAGGTTATATACATTTGAAATGGGATCCTTATTCTCACTAGCAAATCTTTAATTAGATGTTGCCGAACTATATAAGTGAGGGTAATATAGTTTGATGAAAATAGTGGGAGATACCAATTTAAAATAAAGACCTAAATTTATTTTGGTATGCAAAATTAATAAAATGAATGTTTGCTAAAATGTTATTTTTCACATGCAGAATTTTAAAAATGTCTAAATCACTAATCTCACTACGAAGCATACTTGATGCAAACAAGCTTACCGGGCCGAATTATGAGGACTGGCTAAGAAATCTGAGAATTGTTCTCACTGCTGAAAAGATTTCTTATGTCCTAAATTCAACTGTCCCTGAATTTGTTTCAGAAACAGCCTCTGAGGAAGAGATTGTCACTTTCAATAAGTGGCAAGATGATGCATCTGTGGCTCAATGCATCATGCTCGCATCCATGAATAACGAGCTTCAGCGTCAGCACGAAAAAATGGATGCTCCTACTATGCTGCTTCACCTCAAGGAGTTGTATGGTGAACAGAGTAGGACTGCTAGATATGAGATATCTAAGGAGCTCTTCCGATCTCGGATGACCGAGGGTACTGCTGTCGAGACTCATGTCCTGAAAGTGATCAATTTGATTGAACGCCTTGGACAGCTTGGGTTCGTCATGGATGGGGAGTTGAGTCAAGACTTGGTCTTGCAGTCACTCCCTGAGACCTTCTCGCAGTTTGTGGTTAATTTTCACATGAATAAGCTAGATGTCAGCTTGCCTGAGCTGCTTAACATGCTGAAAACTGCAGAAGGTCACTTCCCATCCAAGAAGAACCACATCTTGATGGTGGATTCTTCCAATAAAAGGAAGAGACCTAAGGTATCTTCTAAAAAGAAGAAATCCAAGAAGGCTAAGGGAAAGGGGAAAGAAAAGGAACAAAAGAAACCTGAACCAGCTAAAGGAATGTGCTTTCATTGCAACAAGCCGGGACATTGGAAAAGGAACTGCAAGAAGTATCTAGCAGAGAAGAAGCTTGGAGAAGCTTCGACTTCCAATCAAGGTTTGTTTATGATTGAAATTAATTTTTCTGAAAGTCATAATTCTACTTGGGTATTGGATACCGGCTGTGGTTCTCACATATGTAATACTGTGCAGGGACTGGTCAGAAGTAGAAAGCTGAACAATGATGAGGTGATCCTACGAGTGGGGAATGGAGCAAAGGTTGCTGCATTAGCTGTAGGAACTTATTATTTAGCAATGCCTTCGGGCAAGTCCATTTATCTTAATAATTGTTATTATGTTCCGAATATTATTAAAAACATTATTTCAATTTCTGTATTGGATATGGAAGGATTTAACGTTGTTATAAAGAACAATAGTTGTTCTATTTATAAAGACGATGTTTTATATGGTATTGGAAATTTGCGAAATGGACTTTATACACTTGACTTACAAGAAAATATATTTCAAATTGAACAAACTAAGAAAAGGAAAAGAGATGATATTAATTATACCTACATGTGGCACTGTAGACTCGGTCATATCAATGAAACAAGATTATCCAAGTTGCATAAAGATGGGATCCTCGAGCTATCCGATTATGAATCATATCCAACTTGTGAATCTTGTCTCACGGGTAAAATGACTAAATCTCCTTTTAGTGGAAGAGGAGAAAGAGTTACAGAGTTGTTGACATTGATTCACACAGACGTTTGTGGGCCTATGACAACAAGTGCACGGAGTGGGTATTCTTATTTTATTACTTTCACTGATGATCACTCAAGATTTGGATATGTGTATTTAATGAAATACAAGTCAGAATCATTTGAAAAGTTCAAAGAGTTCAGAAGTGAAGTAGAGAAACAAACCGGCAAGAGTATAAAGATACTTCGATCAGATCGAGGCGGAGAATACTTAAGCGGTGAGTTTCTCAATTGTCTCAAAGAAAATGGTATAATCTCACAATGGACTCCTCCAGGTACACCACAGTTAAATGGAGTATCTGAAAGGAGAAATCGAACACTGTTAGACATGGTTCGATCCATGATGAGTTTTACCGACCTTCCAATTTCCTTCTGGGGATATGCCCTAGAAACGGCTGCATACCTACTTAACAAGGTACCTACCAAATCCTCCCCAAAGACTCCATATGAGATGTGGAAGGGGAGAAAACCAAATCTTAAGCATGTTAAGACTTGGGGTTGTCCAGCTTATGTCAAAAAGTTTGAACATGATAAGCTACAGACTAAATCCGAAAAGTGTAGATTTGTGGGATACCCTAAAGAAACTGTAGGGTATTATTTCTATCATCTAACTGATCAAAAGGTGTTTGTTGCGAAACATGCTGCCTTCTTGGAAAAGGAGTTTATCCATGAAGGGGTCAGTGGGAGTAAGATATATCTTGAAGAAGTTCAAGAACCACAAATTACCACGGATCAAAGTCAGGTACCTGACCAAGTAGAAGAACCTACTATACCACACCCTGTTCGTAAATCTTGGAGAGTACCGAAGATACCTGAGAGGTATGGATTCGTTATAGAGGATGACGATGAGGTACACATCATGAATGATGATGATCCATTGAATTACGAACAGGCCATGAGTAATAAAGACTCAGGGAAATGGCTTGAAGCCATGAAATCCGAAATGGACTCCATGTATGAAAACAAAGTATGGACTTTGGTTTCACCACCTGAAGGCATTAAGCCTATTGGGTGTAAATGGGTCTTTAAAAGAAAGACTGGAGCGGACGGCAAGGTGGAGACCTATAAGGCCCGACTGGTTGCAAAAGGTTTTAAACAAAGACAAGGAGTTGATTATGATGAAACCTTTTCACCAGTAGCTATGCTCAAGTCCATTCGGATTTTGCTTGCGATTGCAGCTTATAACGACTATGAGATCTGGCAGATGGACGTGAAAACGGCCTTCCTCAATAGGAAACTTGAGGAGGATGTGTATATGACACAGCCAGAGGGATTTGTTTCAAAGGTTGGAATAAATCAAGTCTGTAAGCTGCAACGATCCATTTATGGATTGTAGCAAGCTTCTCGTAGATGGAACATTCGTTTTGATGAGACAATCAAAGAGTTTGATTTTATCAAAAATGACGATGAACCATGTGTGTACAAGAAGGTTAGTGGGAGCGCAATTTCATTCCTTGTATTATATGTTGATGATATATTACTGATAGGGAATGACATTCCTATGCTACAATCGATTAAAATCTGGTTATCTAAACACTTCTCCATGAAGGACTTGGGAGAAGCATCCTATATTTTGGGGATAAAGATCTATAGAGATAGATCTAAAAGGATGCTTGGTTTATCCCAAGGAACGTACATTGATGCAATGCTAAAGAGATTTAGCATGGAAGATTCCAAAAGAGGTCTCATGCCGATGAGCCATGGAATACATCTCTCCAAGAAACAGGCCCCAAAGACACCTGAGGAGAGAGACCGTATGAGTAAGATCCCTTATGCTTCTGCAATAGGATCTATCATGTACGGTATGATATGTACTAGACCGGATGTTGCTCATTCACTTAGTGTAATGAGCAGATACCAGTCGAATCCAGGAGAAGAGCACTGGAAGGCAGTGAAGAATATCCTAAAATACTTGAGAAGGACTAAGGATATTTTTCTTGTCTACGGTGGGTCTGAATTAAAACTCGAGGGCTTCATAGACTCAAGTTTTCAAACGGACCAAGATGACAGTAAATCTGTTTTGGGGTATGTTTTTACCTTGAACGGAGGCGCAGTGAGTTGGAAGAGTTCCAAGCAGCAAACAGTTGCTGATTCAGTGACAAAGGCAGAGTATATAGCTGCAAGTGAAGCTGCAAAGGAAGCTGTTTGGATGAAGAAGTTCATAACTGAACTTGGTGTGGTTCCTAGCATTGGAGAAGCAGTTCCCATTTACTGTGACAACACAGGAGCAGTTGCACAGGCTAAGGAACCGAGGTCTCATCAGAAATCTAAACACGTGTTGCGGCGATTTCTTTTGATCAGGGAGATCATTGAAAGAGGAGACGTCACCTTGGAGCGTGTAGACTCTCAAGACAACATTGCAGATCCATTTACTAAAGCTTTAACACAACAGCAGTTTGATCGTCACTTAGAGAAGATGGGTATGAGATACCATGGCGATTGGCTTTAGTGCAAGTGGGAGATTGATAGTAGTGTGCATACAAGCCAATCATGTATGATGATAAAGCACGTACTTTGTAAACAATCTTATTTATTTATTAATGAAATATTCATTTATTACAGGCATTTAATTATCTACATGTTGCTGTTTTTATAATATGTAAATAACCCATAGTTTTAAGCAATGCTTTTAGAATCATGATGATGATCATGCTAATGAGATCTAAATTCTTAGAAAGTTTTAAAACTTAAATAGTTCCCAATCGTGGGATTACTAAAAAGGGGATTAGTAAATCCGGATAGATTGGTACATATGTTGCTTGCTCATTGGATGAGGATGATTGATCTCATGATCATTTGTGTGGAGACACTAAAGCAAGTATGTAGGTGCTTATTGAAGAATAAGTTCACTGAACGTGATTCGCTATGGAATACCTAATGGAGTTTTACTCGCATGTCAATAGGAATTCCTAATGTGATAGTAGTACAAGTGATCCTTGGACTTGAGATCATCATAGTATCTTGTATGT
The DNA here is from genome assembly GCA_020205555.1 of Panax stipuleanatus. Classification (NCBI taxonomy): domain Eukaryota; kingdom Viridiplantae; phylum Streptophyta; class Magnoliopsida; order Apiales; family Araliaceae; genus Panax; species Panax stipuleanatus. The sequence goes on from CM035115.1 coordinate 34,215,454, forward strand.
AACAAATTATACTTTGACTTATTCCTTAAGACCTTTTAAGGCATATATAGGGTATGCTTGGGTATAATGAGTTACATATGGAGATAATGAATGATCAATAAAGAATCTACCACCTCTAGTAAAAGAGGAGATATGTCCCATGTGATTCGTTAAATGACAACCCAGGAATCCTTGGCCAAGGTGAAATAAAATTAGAAAGGAGTTTTTAATTTGCATTATTTGGAGTTGTGCATTTTCTAATCGAAATACATGTAATTAAATAAAATAAGACTTGACAGTAAATCCATGTCTTATATTTAATTGGGACATTGTATGGTGGAAGGATTGAATTGTATGGTAACTATTAACTCACAGGTTCTTTTATGATTAATGTTGAAATCTATATTATCTGGAAAGTCGTTGATCGCTAGGGAGGCTTATCCCTATTGTAGAATAAATATTATTTATTTAAATAAATTATTAGTTTAATTTATTTATTTAAATAAGATTAAAATTGTTTTAATTGATTTATTCACAACCGGTTTAATATGGAGAACCTAAAGGGTCACACCATAAAAGGAAGAATAATTATTTAAGAAGGTAATGGCATAATCGTAATAATGCATTAAGTATAATTAATTTAATCTATGGTGATAGAATAAATTAAATAGCTTAATGTTTATTATTTAATATTTTGGAAATATTAAATATAAATTAATAAGAGGAGTCTTATTAATATTATTACAATTATTATTATTTTAATTTCTAAAGGAGTTTAGTAATTAATTTAATATTTAGTACTCTCATTTATTCCTAATAAGATTAGGAGACAAATTAATTAAATGAATTTAATTCATTATTCCCATGTGGTGGAAAGCCTAAATTAATTAAAGGAGTTTAATTAATTAAAAGAAATCCCATGTCTAATAGGATTAGAAGGGTTGACCAATGTCTATATAAGAGAAGTCTTATAATAGATATTAGATGATGCAATTCCGATTGTTGGAGAGTACTCCTTTTCTATAGAGGATAGAAAACTAAGGTTAAGCCAAACACCCTCCTTCTTGATAATTCCTCTTCCTTGGTGGATCACCTCTAGAGGCCAAACACTTGGGTGGCTAACGTTGATCAAAGGAAAGAATCTAACCCGAAAATTCAAGGAGATCACAAAGAACAAGGAGTTGAACTAGTACCTGTGGAAGCTTCGTTCTACAAGGGTATGATTCCATAACTTCTTATTTATCGTTTTAAATTAATAATTTGCATAAAGGATGATCCGGGTAATGGTTTTGTAGAAATTTTTTAAACTCTGATATACCATGCTTCCGCTAATTTTTACAATTTGATTGCGTCACGATTTCGTACAAACCCAACAGTGTGTTGATTTATATCAGTAACTTGAAGTGATATGTGTTCAAGCCTATATTGATGCATAGAAACTAGATAATCTAAAGTTATTAAATTTAAGACATGATTAGATTAACTTACGTGAATTATGTGATAAACTTATATGATAAGTAGATTCTTGTTAGTGTAGACTTATATTGGTTTACACATGCTAATTAAAATTCATTAATAATGTGTATTAATATCGTTATACATGTTCATACTACATGCATGTACTCATACATACATATTAACCATGTCTACATGCTTGCCAAATAAGATATCATATGATTGCATACAATAGTTCTACAACAGAAATTAAAAACAGAATCTGCAGAGGGGCGCGGCAGCGCACCATTTGTACTAAGGAGACGCACGGCCGCGCGGCTCCGTTTCCAGACCAGAAGCTTCTCTGCAATTACATAGCTTCAGTCCATCCTTTCATTACTTCATGAAACATGTATTTAATCAACTACATTATGTTTCTAGCATGCATACTAACTCCATTAACATTCAAGCATCATTTCACACAACCAATTCCAACTAAACATGTTAATTTCTATGAATTGAACTTCAAAGTGGGTGTAGAGCTTATACCTCTTGAAGCATTGAATTAGCTAAGCTTGCTACCACAATCAGATTGTATACTCACAACAATCTCTCTATATTAACTTAGAATAATTTCTAGCAACATTATACAAGAAGAGAGGCTTGGTATTTATAGGGAAATTCAATATCAATACCAAAGCTTTGCACCAAGAATCAAACCAAGGGGTGAAGGAAGAAGATGATGGGCAATGGTTAGTTGGTGGAATAGTTGCCACCAACCACATCAACCCACTCCCCTTGCCATCATCACTCTCATTTCTAGCTAGGAAGAGAAATGATGAAGTAGAATAGGCCTTGGCCCCTTCACGTGAATGGCAAATGGAGAGCAATAGGACATTCAATATGGGACAAGCTATACTCAGCATTTTCAAATACCATACTTGAGTTATATCACATAATATATACACTTTGGTTATATACTATATATACACATTTCATTTCCTATGACTTAGGTTATAATGAAAAAAAGGGTATACAATGTATTTTCTAATTACAAAGTATCAAGTAGGGTACATATATATATATATATATATAAACATATAATCCATGTACATTTTATTAACACTACATATACTTCAATTGGGTATTATTATTACTCATTATCACAATGGTTATTATTATAATTATAATAACTTATTGAAAACATTATCAATTAATAATTGTTTATTGATATTAAAATAAGGTGATAGGGTATACACTAGGTTTTACCCACACATATCATGTTACATAAGTCATACTATTATGTCACTCACATAATGAAATTACTCTTACCATATAGTCAATATATATAATGTATAGTCATATTGATGTGTAACCCACCATATATTATAGGTTTACATATCACATGCTTGTATAAAACAATAAATCAATTAAACATAATATTATTATATTTATTAATACTTTGCTCATTTATTTTTTGTTTATTCATTATAAATCAATACATTATTAATTAATTACTCATAATTGCAATTAATCAATATGTTCAACTCCCGCCACTATATTCAAACAAATTAAATATTTAATTACTAATCACCTTATCAATTCTTTGATATTAAAGTCTTAGGGTCGGTCCACTAATTTAAATTACCCATTAGTGACTCCTTTAAATATTTCACAAATTCACATAACCACTTAAGGTTTAAATAAGTTCGCAAAACTAACTCATTAAAAATTTAAATCTCATATTAAATTAATAATGGAGTTTAAAATTCATGGTCGTTACATATATTATATGATGTTACTCGAACCCGATTTTGACGGTTAACTTATGGGAATGCCATAACTTGCTAAAATAAAATATATTTAGTATTAATTGTGGTCTTATGTGATATTAATATTATGAGAGCATGTTTGCTAATTGTTGCGATCTTATATGATATGAGAATGTGTTTAAACTCAAAAGGAGGAACGTTAAGGATAGAAATTATATTCTATATAACTGTGTAGCTAGGTTAATACTTAGCTTATGTGTTGATTGTATATTCGAAGATAAAATGTGAAGTTAAATTATATGACTAATGAATATCATATATATACGTAACTATATTATGATAGAAATTCGAAAGTGTTGATATGCTTTTCATGGATAAACTACGCTAAAGGCAAGTTCTCTAACTTACAGTCTTTTAAAGTGCAAGTTTTCTTACTTACACTCATTTATAAGTGCAAGTATCTTAGACCTTCGTGTTTTACTTTATTCAAGGAACGTTGTAAGCAAGTTCCTAACTCTACTCTTTATTAAACATTCGATTGGCTTATGTTATTATTGTCGTACAAGTAAACTCTTGAGATTTAAATTCAGATATTATGAATCATATACTTCATGAATAAGATAAAAGTTGAACTATATTCTTCGGACTTTAAATCTTGAAATTTAACTTATAGTTGTTGTGATCTATGCCATTTGATTCGGTTAGACTTATATTATTAAAAGGCAACCCAAACCGATTGATTGGTGCGGGATCTTGTATTTGACTTAGAAGAACAAAATATAACTGTCGGAGAACCGACATAAGCACATTAGTATGATTGAGTGTTATGCATAACATAGGGTACTTTAGGGTGATCACCTATTGTACTTGTTTTTGTTGGATTTTCAATTTATTACTGTCAATTCCTGTGGAAATTCATAGTCCTTAGTTACTGCTCAGTATTCAGTTATCTTGAAATCTTGAATTGATTTATTATTGAATCACATTGATATTATTCTGTCTTTAGCGACTATTATTGAGAACTGTTGATATTCTTGTTATCCTTGAACTATCAAACCTTGTTATACCCTTTCGAGAATTGAGAATTATATTACAAACACTTATTGTATATTACTTTCTGAGCAATTTGTGCTCATTCTTGCTTTTCCTAAAAATATTTCAGTTAAGACCGAGCAGTGTGGACCCTCGAGTACCGACAAGGGCAAGGGAAAGTCTACTGAGTAGCTTTGTTTATGTAGGACTTTATGATTGTAATAAAGAACTTATGATATTATGTACTAGTTAAGGTTATTATTGCTTAAGATATGTCTAAGCTATGTAATCAGTGTTTAAGTTACGAGACCTTGGGACATGAATAATTATATTATTTAAATATAATTTATTCGATATTAGTTGTGTATTATTCCACTGTGCGATGCGACATTTAGTCGTATTATTATTGTGATGTATTACCATGAGCACGTGACGAACCGAATTCGAGCGACCCCGTGAAGGTCCTAAAATTTGGGGGCGTCACAGTTTGGTATCAGAGCTGTAGTTATAAACCTTAGGAGTGAGTGTCCTTAGATTATAACTTAGGAGAACTTAGAAGTTGGAAAGGAGATAAAAATCACATAAAGTTTTCCCTAGAGCGAGGCTTAGCGTGTTATGAAATGTAACTTCATTCTATACAATGAACTTATGTTTTATTTAACATTCTAATGGAGTTGCTGTTTCTTGTCTTGTATTTGTGGTTGTAGATGGCAGATATGGGAGTACCCGCTAGAGTGGCTGAGGATGAGCCCAGGGATATTCATGTAGTGTACGAGGCACCCTTAGAGGCTGTGCCTGTGCAGGCTATTGCACCGTTTGAGTCTGACGACGAGGACGAAATTGAGATAGAGTCCGATCCAGAGGAGGAGTCGATGGAGGAGGAGCCGATGGAGGATGAGCCAGTAGAGGACTCTGATGAGGCTACTGTAGAGGAGCAGATGTTAGGCGAGTATGAGGAGCGGATTCTGGAGTTGGACTGCAGAGTCCAGAAGCTGGAGGCCGAGGCCGAGGAGAGAGAGTCTGAGTTCCAGAAGCTTAGGGACGAGGACCACCAGAGGAAGTTAGACATGCAGGAACTAGAGGTAGAGATCGCTTACCGCAGGGAGGCAGGGATCCAGATGGGAACCTTATTCCACAGGTCAGTGGCGAGGAATATGGATCTGGCAGGAAAGCTGGAAGAGGTAGAACAGAGGGAACTAAGCGAGAAGACTGAGAAGGAAGCACTACGCACTCAGTTGGAATTAGAGGTGATGGATAGGATACACTTCGAGGAGAAGTGGGAGGCTGCCCATGAGAGAGCAGATGACTTGGAAGATGAGGTCAAATGCAAGAAGAAGAAAATGAACAAGATGGAGTACGTGTTTCGTTCGACATTCGAGAGGGTGCTTGATGGTGTGTACCACTACCCGGCAAAACAGGGACAGACTCTACACACTATGAGTCGAGAGTTGGTAGCTTATATAGCGCAGTTAGAGTACAAGAGCGCTGTGGAGCGTGGCATGATGTGATGAGATTTCCTTAAATGGTCTAGTGGTAGTTTAGTAGAATTTATCTTTATGTGTTGTACATACTATGTTGTAATCCCAATCTTTTGTGTAAGATGTGGGGTAGTGATGTAAACCCCGTGTAAGCTTTTGTTAGAGGGGTAGTATGGTAGTAGGTTGGTATATTCCCTGTCTTTTGTGATATTAAGGGATACATGTGATAACATTTATAGAAATAAGCTATGGAAATCATGTAATGAAACGGTTGGCATATGAATATAAATGAAGCTTATTTCAGAAACGTGTTATAAATTTATTCTTTTAGTAGTAAAAGAAATACTTAAGTAATATACTTGAATAATAATAAAATAAAAATTTGTGATGCAGATAATGCCACCTAAACGTAGATTGACTGCACCTGAGGAGTCAGTGAACAATGAGAGGGAACAAGTTGACCCAATCCAGAAACTGGTAGACTTGTTAGGAGAAGCCTTAAAGGGAAGGAACAATGAACCCGTTCGACCAAACCCTCAAGCTGTGCCAGTAACAACCTTTAAAGACTTTAAGAGTGTAGGACCCCCGGAGTTCGAGGGAACTACCGACCCAATCGTCGCAAAACATGGATCAAGGAGATCGAAAAAGCTTTCACTATAGCTCGCATAGGCGAAGATCAGAAGACGGTGTTTGCCACATACATGATGAGGGGAGAAGCGAACTACTGGTGGGAGGCTAATCAACAAAGAGCTAGAAAAGGGATAATAGCTTGGGATAAGTTTAAGACGCTGTTTTTCGAGAATTACTTCCCAAAAAGCATGAAGAATAGGATGGAGGTGAAATTCCTAGAGTTAAAACAAGGGGAGATGACGGTGGCGCAATACGCGGCTAGGTTTAACGAACTAGCCCAATTTACAGAGCACCAGGTAGGAGATAAAGAGAGGAAGGCTAGACGATTCGAACAAGGACTGAAGCCTTGGCTATTCAATAAGGTGTCAATTCTTCAGATCGATTCTTTTGCAACACTGCTGGAAAAGGCTATTATTACCGAGGGAGGAAGTGAAGCTTTGAGCTTGTACAACAAAGAGAAGAAAGGAAAGAATGCTGGAGGAGAGAATCGTACTGGAGGAAGCAGTAGTGGAGGAAGTAATTTGGGAAAGAGAAAGTGGGAGAATAACAACAGCAGAAACAATAATCAAGGTGGGAGTCACCAGGAAAAATTTAAGAAAAGGAGTGGAGATTGTAATAAGTGTGGGAAAAGTCACCAAGGGGAGTGCTTGAAAGGAAAGGGCACGTGTTATAACTGCGGCCAAGAGGGGCACATATCGCCAAACTGTCCGAAGCCAAAGAAGATCCAAGGGTGTTTTGCTTGCGGCTCAACTGAGCACCGTATTAAGGATTGCTAGAAGAAGGGAAGTGGCGAAAGTGGTAGCCAACAAGGAGGAGGTAACAAGTTAATGATTGGAGGACCCGCACAACCCAACTAATCCAACCGCCCAACTGCCAGAACTTTTAACATGACCGTCCAGGACGCCGTGGCTGCGAAGGACGTGGTCTCAAGTATAATCCCAATCAATTATATAAATGTTTATGTATTATTTGATTCGGGTGCCACCTGTTCTTTTATATCTAAAGAATTTGCTAGTAAACTTAGTACACCTCGAGAACTATTAGAAAATCCTTTGATCATAGAAGTTGCTAATAAGGAAGTGATCCTTGTAGAATACGTTTATCGAAATTATCGCGCAAACATTAGAGAACATGAACTGAGCGTAGACTTGATTCCTATTAGATTGGGAGAATTTAATGTAATACTGGGAATGGATTGGTTATATAACCATGCTGCGATAATTGACTGTCAGAATAAATGTGTAAACCTTCAGACTCCGAGTAAGTCTAAGGTAGTGTTTTATGGTAACTCATCACTTAAGTACTCGTGTTGCGTTACGATGATGCAGGCCAAAAAATTGTTAAGGAAATGATGTGTAGGTTATTTAGCTTACATCGTAGATACTCGGTAAAAGGGAGTAGAAATTAAAGATATATCCGTAGTGAATGAATTTCAAGATGTGTTTCCGGACGATCTGCCTGGTCTTCCGCCAGACAGAGAAATTGAATTCGTAATAGACTTAGCACCGGGAACGGCACCAATTTCAAAAGCTCCATATCGTATGGCGCTAGTAGAAATGAAGGAATTGATGATACAATTGCAAGAATTATTGGATAAGGGTTACATACGACCGACCCTGCGAAGGTAGAAGCAGTAAGTAATTGGGAACAACCGAGAACACCAATGGAGGTAAGAAGTTTTTTAGGGTTAGCTGGGTACTATCGAAGATTCATCCAAGATTTTTCTAAGATAGCAACTCCGTTGACCAATTTGACTAGAAAGACGGTGAAATTTGTATGGACCGACAAATACGAAAAAAGTTTTTAAGAACTGAAAAGGTGATTGAGCGAAGCACCTGTGTTATCATTACCAGATGATGCGGGAAATTTTGTGGTGTATAGTGATGCATCGCACAAAGGACTTGGCTGTGTGCTTATGCATCACGGCAAAGTCATTGCGTATGCATCACGACAATTGAAGGATTACGAAAAGCAATACCCTACTCATGACTTAGAGTTAGCGGTAGTAATTTTTGCCTTAAAAATATGGAGGCATTATTTATATGGAGAGAAATGTGAGATATACACGAACCACAAAAGTCTGAAATATATATTCACACAGAAGGAGTTGAATATGCGACAGAGAAGGTGGTTAGAATTAATCAAAGACTATGACTGCGATATTCTTTATCACCCGGGAATGGCAAACGTGGTCGCCGACGCTCTGAGCAGAAAAGGAAGGGAAAAGTTGTTCAATTTGACGACTCAGGAAGAGTTAATAAGAGAGATGGAGAAATTGGAGATAGAAGTAAAAGGACCAAAAAAGTCTGGTGAGAAGTTAATTGTAATGGAAGCTTGTCCGACGTTGTTGGATAGAGTGAAGGAAGCCCAAGAAAAGGATGAAGAGTGTGAGAAAATCAGAAAGAGGATCACAGAAAATGAGGAAGAGAAATTTTGAATGGATAAAGACGGTATTTTGAGATTTGAAGAAAGAGTATGGGTACCAGCGATAACCGAGTTGAAGGAAGAGATTTCGCACAAGGCACACAATACAACATATTCCATTTATCCGGGAGGCACTAAGATGTACCGAGATTTGAGGCAACATTTTTGGTGGCCCAATTTGAAACGAGAAGTCGCAGAGTGCGTCAGTAGATGTTTGACTTGCCAATGCGTTAAAGCAGAGCATCAACGGCCGAGTGGTTTACTACAATCGTTGGAAATACTAGAGTGAAAATAGGAGCATATTTGTGACGCCCCCAAATCCACGTTCCTTCGAAACCTCGGATTCGGTGCAGTCACGATACTACTATCGTCAAACTATTACATCTTTTAATCATTAATAAAAGAATACAACTTTGCTTATTACAATTTAGAATATAAATTCTATTCATATCCAAGATCTCGTCTTTACATCATATTCGATGTTACTAAAATGCGGAATAATTTAAACTTTTTAATATCCTTGAATAAAATCTTTTATTGATTTCACAATCTTAAATCAATTACAAATCTTGAATCAACTATATAATATGATTCACTATATCCGAATTATTGTATAAACATTTACCTCTCAATTCGATATCCCCTTTGTATTATTAATACATCTATACAACATAATATGTAGCAATCTTTGTAACCACTATCATGTACATCTCCTAGAACCTTAAACATGGTTCAAAATAATAACTTCAACAAAATAATAATCTTCTAGCGATACTATTGAACTTTATCAATCAAGTAGCACGTAACTTTATCGTGAGTCCTTAACCTGTAAAAGTGGTTATTTGCAAGGGTGAGCTTAACAGCTCAGCAATTCTAACAGTTTTCATGCATCACATAGCATACAACATCATACTCAGTTCATGCATTTATAAACAATATATATTTACTACGCATGTTACTTTTCACATAACAAGTATATCATCAAAGATCAACTTCAATCTCATTTATATCTCATATACAGTTTATATATAAGTTCACATTATCACAACATAATATAATTCAACTAATAGTTATTGAATTCATATATCAAATAGGAACTGAAAGACTTTCCTGATTCGTAGTTTAACAACTACGACTTAACTGCTTAAGAATATATGCACTTCGTGTAATCCTACACAGTTATATTAATCATAAAGATCACACTTATTAGTTATGTGTATCCACACATTCTCAATGTAATAATAAAGGTTACATTGTTGTCTAACTTGTTTCTTAGAACCTTTGTTTCACTTTCTTATCTTATTCTTAGAATAACTATGTACGTATAAGTATACTTTAACCATACGTACTTACTACCATGCTTCACATACACATGCCCGTCTACCACTAATCTATTTACATATAGCCAGTGTAATCCATCTTTCGAGTTAATCATTCTCCTATATCATTACTAACACATAAGACCATAACAAAGCAAATATACTTTATTAACCGTCGAAATCGAATTCAAGTATTAACATATGATCTTACATAGCATGTATACCTATTAAAAGGCACTCCCATGATTGTCTAACCTTTCTAAGTTTAATCTTTCATGATATAGGTCCTAAGTCAACATTTCAACAATTTAAGGCCACTCGAGGTCATGAACATCTCAAAGTTCATCATGCTAGCTCTTTAAACACATAAAGTATTCATGTAACTCATATTGGGCATGTTCATGAATATTCATATTTCATACATGTAACTATTATAGTTATTAGTTTGAAAACATGCTTCGTTTATGCTAAACTTGGTTGCACGACATGTAGTCATAGTGTATATACATGCATAATACATGAGAGAGTCCAAGTGGACTATCAAACATGTTCATAATTATCGGAATCCAAACCTCAAGGTAATATGTCAAGGTACACGTTCAAAACTTATACTTTCATTAGTAAAGTTTACTAACAAGGCTTAACATGTTCATGTTATATATATACATATGTTAACATGTTCATCATGTATTTCAAGGCCATGTAAACGTGCTTGCAAAATCAGAATATGGATATGGTACATACGTGTCAAAGTTTGTTTTCAAAACTTACACTTTCGTTAGAAATGTGCACTAGTGAAGTATGCATGCTCATGTTATATTATGAAACATATGTACGCAAATCATCATGCCTTTCATGCATTCTTAAACCATACTAATGTGTCCCAAAAGTCAAAATATATATATATTACATATGTCTCTAAGTTCACAACCGAAACAATAAGTTTCATTTCAAAATCATAAGTTTTTCGTCAATCGTGTACACTATAATGATTATTCATGCTTATGTCATGTAATGTACTAATATCTATAGTTTAATCATGTTCACATGCTTGTTCCAAGTGAGGCCACATGCTAACACTTAACAGAACTGAAACAGAAACCAAAACCAGAATTTGGTACCGGCGCAGCTGCGCAGCTCCCCAGTTCAAAACTGGCGCAGCTGCGCAGGGCGTTGGCCAACACAAGTCTGGTACCGGCGCAGCTGCGTCGCTGGCCAGTACAAAACTGGCGCAGCTGCGCAGGTGGCCGGCCAAAAATAGAGCAGCCTTCTGCTCGGCAGTTACAAACCCATCTCACAAATCAATTACGAACTTCGTTCATGTTCCAGCCATAAAACAGTTCTAACAATCTACAACACTTCTGAACAAGCACGTATACTTAGTAATTACATAGCTACTAACTATCAAGCTAACCAATCAAGAAGTTTATGAAATTATAAGAATTCTTCAAAAATCAACTTATGAACACAGTTGGAGATTTATACCTCTGCTAACGCTTGAAATGAAGTTCCTTCAATCATACTCACTCTCTATATTAAAACTTAACAAGAATCCTAGAAACTTAATTTGAGAAGAAAGAGTCTCTATATATAGAGAAATTATTACCCAAATTATAGCTTTGTCCAACAATTTAATCCAAAGGGAGGAAGAGAAGTTCATTGGGCAAGCAAGAGTGGTTAAGAATCACTATTGGAGCCACTCCCCATATGATCATTGCCTATGTTTGCTGAGTTTGATGAATATGAGAGTAGTATAGTAGCCTTCATGAGTTCCCACGTGAAGAATGAAATGGGCTCTTGTAATGGGACAATGCTACTAAATCTCAGCAACTTGCTTTTAACATACTAGTGTCATATATATTGTATATCACACTTGGGTTATATGTATACATTACACATCATGTACACAGATTTTATTTCCTATAACTTAAGTTATAAATAAATTACAAATGAAATTTCTAATTATAATGCATCAAGTAAAGTTACACATAAATATACATCACATATAATCCATGTACATTTTCTTACCGATATAATTTAACCGGATATCCTCACATTACATTATTCAATTATATATTGAAGTAATCATCCATTATAATTGTTTACTCTATACATTCATGATGTATTATTTTACTGTATACTTACGTATAATTTGTCACCTAACCACATGATATATTCATGTAGCATTCACAAATTAATCAATCTTAATGCATGGTTTCTACATATAGTATAGTCACCTTGTACTATATGTATAATATATAGTTAGCTAGCATATTTTAACGGTTTAATTATTGCATGCTTGTTTGAAATAATTAATCGATTAAATATAATCTTATTATATTTATAAATCCTTCGCTCATTGATTTACTATTTATTCAAAATAATAATTAATCAACATATTATCACATAATTAATTGATAACAATAATTAATATAATAAGACAGTATATCTCATTCCTCATTAACTTAATAATTACAAATCCGATTATACTTATAATCAATTTCCTTATTATTATACTATCACTAGCCATAATAATAAATCCACATACTATAATAATAATTAATATAGATTAATTGTTTAATTAATAATTCTTCCATCCTTGAATTAATCAATTCATTACCGAATCTATTATCGTGCCACACAAGGCATCTCTTACAAGTTTACATTAAGCTTATACTTACTCTCAATATTTATTCATTTCCATCACACTACTTGTCCACCACATGTTTAATTTACTTAGAACTATTAAGTCACAATATATCGTGAATGAAAATATTCCAATATTCTATATAACCTTCACGGTAATATAATAACTCAAGCTATTAAAATGCTAAACTACTTCAATTAAGTATTAATATATACTCTATAAATTATTTAAATGATAACATCCATGATAAAATAATAACTTAAGTTATTTAATACATTAAACTAACTTAGTATTACTTATCTCTCTTGAAAATACATTAAAAATTATGTATTTTACCATAACATAAAATATTATGTTTTCTCCAAATAAAGACATTCATTATTAGAAAATAATTTATTTATTGTCTCAAGATATTATTCTTAATATAATATCTATTAAAAGTAATTACATATATAGCACATTTACATATATTATTTATAGATAATAGGTTTATTTTTTATTATAATAAATTATTTCCATTAATTTATTTACATATAGCAAATATGTAATATATCTATCATATTAATCAATTATACCTTATACAAAATATATAAGGTAATATTACTATTCAAAAATAGCATTTCCTCCTTTTATTAAAATAATTCAACATTAGAAATTATTTTAATACCCTTTATTAGAAATATAAAATAATTATTTCTCTTTCTTTTCTATAAATTGTTCCACAAAACAACTTCTTCAAATATTAAATCTTTATTTAAAATATAATGATTTTCATCCTCTTTTAATAACGTATATATATATATTTAACGTTATTCGCACATTAGACTTTCTCACATATTACCACTCTAAGTAATATATATAAAAAGTATCAACTATAATTACATATTCAACACACATATTAATTCACTCCTTTACTTAAGTAAATTAAATCCTATACTATATCACCTTAGTTAATTAAGGTTCGATATTCACATATATTATTCTATAATATAACTCTCAACTTAAATTAACTAATATTTATTCTTATTAGTTAATTCCTTAACTAACTCATGCTTGTGACGCCCCCAAATCCACGTTCCTTCGAAACCTCGAATTCGGTGCAGTCACGATACTACTATCGTCAAACTATTACATCGTTTAATCATTAGTAAAAGAATACAACTTTGTTTATTATAATTTAGAATATAAATTCTATTCATATCCAAGATCTCGTCTTTACATCATATTCGATATTACTAAAATACGGAATAATTTAAACTTTTCAATATCCTTTGAATAAAAATCTTTTTATTGATTCCATAACTTTGATACCGATTACAAATCTTGAATCAACTATATAATATGATTCCTTCTTATCTGAGTTATCGTATAAACATTTACAACTCAACTCGATATCCTCTATGTATTAATTAATACATTCTTACAATACAACAAGTATTAAACAGTGTAAGCAACTATCGAGTACATCATCTAGAATCTAAATATGGTCCAGACAATAATCTAAGTAATATTCTTCAATACGATACTATCTATCTTTATCAATCAAGAAGCACGAAATCTTTACCGTGAATCCTTAACCTGCAAAAGTGGTTATTTGCAAGAGTGAGCTCGACAGCTCAGCAATTCTAACAGTCCTCATGCATCACATAGCATATAACATCATACTCAGTTCATGCATTTATAAATTATTTATATTTACTACGCATGTCACTTCTCACATAACAAGTATATCATCAAAGATCAACTTTCAATCTCATTTATATCTCATATACAGTTCATATATAAGTTCACATTATCACAGCATAATATAATTCAACTAACAGTTATTGAATTCATATATCAAATAGGAACTGAAAGACTTGCCTGATTCGTAGTTTAATAACTACGACTTAACTGCTTATAGATATCTGCACTTCGTGTAATCCTACACAGTTATATTAATCATAGAGATCACACTTATCAGTTGTACACTTCCATACATTCTCAATATAATAATTAGTATTACATTGTTGTCTAACTTGGTTCTTAGAACCTTGTTTCACTTTCTTAACATACTCCTATAATAGCTAGTATAGGTATACTTTTAATATCAACATTCATACACCTTTACTCGACTCACTATGTGTTCGACACGTATTTAAAGCTCATAGATACATGATCTATATTGCTTTCATGTTTCTCAAACCTTATCGAAACCATTACATTCAAACTTTTCTAAGTTTCACCTTTCAAAATCCTTGTCATACTTAACTAGTCATGCAAGGCTACTATGTTCATCATGTATACATGTATATAAGGGCATTAACTCAAGTTTTAAAACCTAGCATGCTCATTATAAGTCAAAATCATATGGCATTCATGCCGGACTTTCATATACCTTAAGTAAATTAAGTTCATGCCTCAAGGGTAAACCACTAATGTCATATTACTACATAAAGAGTCTTAACAATATGTAGTAAGCATGCTCGTGCGTATACTACTCATGTACACTTTAATCACATAGTCTATGCTTTAGAAATTCATTTTCTATGAATAAGCGTGCATATGCAAAAATCCATGTATAAACAAATGATGTTCATGTCAATATGTCTATAGGCATAATGGACTCCTAATCTTCATGCTTGCATGCTTAGAACGTAACTCGCACGGTGTTTGATGATATTAGTCTTCAAACTCTAAATTTTTATTGAAAAGTACACGAAGTCCACAAAGGTCATTTAGTATAACCAAAGTGTCTTGAAATCATAACTCACTTTCTCTTGAACACTTAGCTAAAC
Organism: Panax stipuleanatus; assembly: GCA_020205555.1. Taxonomy (NCBI): domain Eukaryota; kingdom Viridiplantae; phylum Streptophyta; class Magnoliopsida; order Apiales; family Araliaceae; genus Panax; species Panax stipuleanatus. The sequence goes on from CM035115.1 coordinate 34,230,946, forward strand.
CACATAAATGTATTCAAACGGTCAGAAATTACAAGACCTAAATCTTGGTCAAGTTCACTTCAAAAAGTCCTTAAGTTTCACCTTTGAAATCACTTGAATTTATCAATCACGTATGCTAGTGTGTTCAACACCTTGAACATACATTTTATGTCAATAAAAACCATACGGTCATGCTCACAAAACTCAGAATATACAATGGAACATATATGCTCACGACAAGTTTACTTTAAAAATTCTAAGTTCATTTTGTAAACTTTAAATCCTTTCTTCAATTGAGTGTACTCACATAGTTATACTTGTTCACACTACGTTATTGCACTCATGTATGTATTTTAATCATGTTCCTATACTTTCCTAATAACATGCCATAAGCTAGTACATAACAGAACCTGCAACAGAAAACGAAATTCCAGAATCTGGAACCGGCGCAGCTGCGCAGAGCCCCAGTTCAAAACTGGCGTAGCTGCGCAGGGCCTTGCCCAACTCAAGTCTGGTACCGGCGCAGCTGCGCTGCTGGCCAGTACAAAACTGGCGCAGCTGTGCAGTTGGTCGGCCAGAAACAGAGCAGACTGCATCGGCAGTACTGTAATCCCATTCACAAATTTCATACGAATTCCTTTCTAGACATGCTACATTATAGAGCTAACATGCATAGCAACTTATATAAGACTCAACAAGCATTTATCAAACAAATTATCAGTCAATACATGCTTACTTCAAGAATCAAGGATTTATAAATTTTTAGAAAATGAAGAGCATGAATGTAAAGGTTATACCTCTGCAATATGCTTGCTAATTCACACTTCCTCTACTGATGTGTATATAATTACTCACTCTATATATATGCTCTCAATTTTCACTTAACATAAATCTCAGCAAATGAAAACATGAAGAAGGAGAGCTTTATATTTATAACCAAATCAATACCCAGACAAATGCAAAATCTCCCAAATCAAACCAATAGATTGTAGAATTATATGGAGGTTAGCAATTAGTTGGTGAGAGTTGTTGGAACTCATCATGAATTCCTCACCCTTGCTCATCATTTGCTATGGAATGCTGAGGTTGAGAGCAATTGGGGGTAGACTAGCAATTGAGTTAATCACGTGAGAGGGAAATGTGCCTCTCATTATGGGACAATGCACATACTCAGCATTCTAGCAACACACAACACTTAAATTATTATACACATAACATATACTTAGGTTATAATTTGAGTCACAATGTACTTTCAATATATAACTAATATTACAATGTAGCAAGTAGGGATACATATATTCAATATATAATCCATGTACATCTTATTAACACCGAATATAATTCTATCGGGTATCATCACAGTGTATTGTCTCCTTTATTATTAAATTTCATTAATTCAATAATTGTTTGCTATATATTCATGATATATTATTTTATTGTATACTTAATATACACATTGTCACACCCACATTTCATGTACCTATTACAACTCAATAACTTTACTATATAGTTTATATTCATATATAGCATAGTCGCATTGCACTTTATACTTCGCATAACATATAGTTAACTATCATACGTTATATTTTAATATCGCATGGTTGCACATAGAAATTAATAAATTACTTATCTTATCAATTAATTAATAATAATATTAATTAGTCCATTTCTCATTAATCCATGGAATTATAATTTCCACGCTAATTGATTAACACTTTATATGATTTATTATCACGTTAAATAAATATAAATCTTTTTATATTTATAAATCATTTACTCATTAATCATATTATCAAATAATTACTTGATAATAGTATATTGTTCATAACAATAATTAATATTAGAAGACAATTTATCTCATCACAAATCCGATTATACTTATAATTGATTTCCTTATTATTATACTATCACTAGCCATAATAATTTAACATACTATCATAATAACAATTAATAATTAATTTAGATTAATTATTTAATTAATAATTCCTCCATCATTAAATTAGTCAATTCATTACTGAATCTATTATTGTGCCACACAAGGCATCTCTCACAAGCTCAATCTTAAGCTTATCATTATTCTCATTACTTACTCATTTCTCACCACATTACTACTTATAACCTGTTCAATTAAATTAGAACTATTAAATCCAAGGTCCACATATAAATATTTTACAAATTGAATATTCAAATATTATATATAACCTTTACGGAAATATAATAACTCAAGCTATTAAAATGCTAAATTACTTCAATTAATTATACTTATAATAAGTATAACCTTTACGCTTATAATAATTAATATATACTCTATTAATTATTCCAATAATAATATTCACGATCAAATAATAACTTAAGTTATTTAATATATTAAAATAACTTAGTTTCCTTTCATTAATCAAACTCCCTTGAAAATACATTTAAAATTATGTATTTAGCCATATCATAAAATATTATGTTTTCTCCAAATAAGCACATTCGTTATTAGAAAATAATTTACTTATTGTCTCATGATATTATTTTTAATATAATACCAAATAACTATATGTACGACACACGTACATATATTATATATAGAAAATAGATAATAAGTTTATTTTCTATTATAATAAATCGTTTCCATCAATTTAATTACATATAGCAAATACGTTTTAATATATTTACTATATTAACCAATCACACCTTATACAAAAACATATAAGGTAATATTATTATTCAAAAATAACATTTTCTCCTTTTATTAAAATAATTCAATATTAAAAATTATTTTAATATCCTTTATTAGAAATATATAATAACTATTTCTCTTTCTTTTCTATAAATTGTTTCCCCAAAATAATTTCTTCAATATACATTTAAAGATATAATGATTTCCATCTCCCTTTAATAACGTATATATATTTAACGTTATTCGCACATTAGACTTTCTCACATATTACCACTCTAAGTAATATATATAAAAAGTATCAACTATAATTACATATTCAACACATATATTAATTCACTCCTTTACTTAAGTAAATTAAACACTGTACTATATCATCATAGTTAATTAAGATTCAATACTGACATTATATTATTCTATAATATAACTCACAACTTATATTAACTAATATTTATTCTTATTAGTTAATTCCTTAACTAACTCATGCTTCACTATCCAAACCTATTCACGGATAGCTTAAGTGCTATTAATAACCTATATTATAAACATACTAGTTATTAATACACATACTCAAGAATATGGTGATTATACATTAAGGATATTTAATGTCACCAACTTACTATGATAAAATAATTCTATAAATTATTTAATATCGATAGGAATTTATCCACTTCCTTTATCTCAACTGAATCGTCTCTACGCTAAGTAACAAATATATATTAATAATATATTTATAAATCACAAAAACACATATTACATAGTCCATATTACCCTATGTAATATAATACCACATACCTCATATCACATATATATATATATTATTCGAACCCATCTCACAGTTTAAGAATTTTATTTATTAAATCCTTATTTAATAATATCTGAAATTTCGGGTTCTTACAATGCTTCACTATCCAAACCTATTCACGGATAGTTTAAGTGCTATTAATAACCTATATTATAAACATACTAGTTATTAATACACATACACAAGAATATGGTGATTATACATTAAGAATATTTAATGTCACCAACTTACTATGATAAAATAATTCTATAAATTATTTAATATCGATAGGAATTTGTCCACGTCCTTTACCTCAATTGAATCGTTTCTAAAATAAATAACAAATATATATTAATAATATATTTATAAATCACAAAAACACATATTACATAGTCCATATTATCCTATGTAATATAATACCACATACCTCATATCACACACATATATATATATATATATATATATATTCTTATTCGAACCTATCTCACGGTTTAAGAATTTTATTTATTAAATCCTTATTTAATAATTTTTGAAAATTCGGGTTCTCATAATATTACGATGGACTTCGTGGTAGGACTTTCAGTTACACAGAAAGGTTATGATGCTATTTGGGTTATCGTGGATCGACTAACGAAGACCGCACATTTTCTACCAATCAAGATCCGCTACAGTTTAAATCAGTTATCGAGTATGTACGTAAAGGAGATTGTTTCACGACATGGAGTACCAGTGTCAATTGTCTCTGATCGAGATCCGTGCTTCACGTCCAATTTTTGGAAGAGTTTGCAAGAGAGAATGGGAACACAGTTGAGGTTGAGTACGGCTTATCATCCTCAGACAGACGGACAAAGTGAGCGACCAATACAAACGCTGGAGGACATGCTTAGGACTTGCGTGATGGATTTTAAGAGAAATTGGGACGACCACCTACCCTTAGTCGAATTTGCGTATAACAATAGTTACCATGCGAGTATCGGTATGCCACCGTACGAAGCTCTTTACGGAAGAAAGTGCAGAACACCATTATGTTGGGACGAAGTCGGAGAACGACGAATACTCGGACCAGAGTTAGTTCAACAAACCGCAGACGTGGTGACAATGATAAGAGCCAGATTAGTAGCAGCTCAAGACCGCCAGAAAAAGTACGCAGATTTGCATCGGCGGGACCGAGACTTCAAAGTTGGTAGTTTCGTATTTTTAAAGGTATCTCCATGGAAGGGAAAAATCTGTTTTGGCAAGAAAGGAAAATTGAGTCCAAGATTCATAGGACCGTTCGAGATACTGAAGCGAGTGGGCGAAGTGGAATACAAAGTTGCGTTACCACCTGAGTTGGAGCACATCCACCACGTATTCCATATTTCTTTGTTGCGACCGTACAAGGCCGATCACAAGCACGTGATTTCTTACGAGCCCATTCAAGTGGAGAAGAACTTGGCGTATGAAGAAATTCCTATCCAAATATTAGATAGGAAAGAACAAACTTTGAGAAATAAAATTTTATCTTCTGTAAAAGTACTTTGGCGTAACCACGATGTCGAGGAGGCAACGTGGGAGTTGGAAGATAGGATGATGAGGGATTATCCCCATTTATTTGTGTAACCTTGTAGCAATTCCGGGACGGAATTTTTATAAGGGGGGAGGATGTAATACCCGAGAATTTCCCAATATTATTAAATAAATATATTAATGGAAATGAGAATTTATTTAATATAAATTATTTTGTGTTATGAGAAGGATTAACTCAATTTTATTAAATTGAATAATTATATTAATTGAGGAAAATGTGGAGTTTATAATAAACTCGGGAAGCCTTGTGTGGCACCGCGATGAGATATATTAATGATGATATTAATTAACGAAGGATTTATTAAGTGAACAATTAATCTATATTAATTGTTAATTGTTATCGTAGAATATTAATTAATTGTTATATAGTAGTAATGACAATTAATTGATGATGTGTGGATTATTATTATTGCAAATAATATAATAGTAATAAGCAACGTGTTTATAAATATAATAAGATTTACAATTATTCATGTGATATTTAATCATATAAGTGTTAACCTATTATTATGAATATTAATCATTGTATGGATTAATGAGAAGCGAATTAATTAATATTATTAATAATTAATTGATGTGATAAGTAAATTATTTACTTCTATGTGCGAACATATGAATTAAAATGCATAAAGTATAGTAACTAACTATATATTATAATGTGACTATGTTATATAAACTATATAGTAGGGTTATTAAATTATATGAGTTACATGAAATGCCTATGTGACAATGTGAATATACATTAAAGTGAGACATCATGAATATATGGTTGGTAATTTAATAAATAAGGGATACAGTATAATGAGATAACATCCGATTAAATTATACCGGTGAGATAAATGTACATGGACTATATATATACAAATTACATTTGCTACATTGCAATGTTACCTATTCACTGAGTTATATTGGGACATTTCAAGATGACTTAAAGTACATATAATATAAGTATATGATATATGTATTGTAATACAAGTGTAACATGTAGTTCATTTGCAAATGCTGAGCTTAGTGTGCTTTGTCCCATATTGATAGACACAAACCTTGTACACGTGAATAACATTATGAAGTCTGAGGCCTATATCCCACAAACTCAGCAAACATTTCATAGCTTTCATAGCTCATGATGATCAAGGGTGTGGGATTCATGATGAATCTAACAACTAATTACCTACCCTTTGATAACCCCCATGCAATTTGATAATCCGTTAGTTTGTATTGGAGTGTATAAGCATTGTCTAGATAATATATTTTCTATAAATTCAGCCCCTTCTCTTCACATATCATTTGCTGAGAAAATTCTTAAGTGTTGAGAGAGAGCATATATATCAGTGTGAAGTGTTCTAAGAGTTGAGGAGTTCAATTCAAACTTAGATTGCATTAACAGAGGTATAATGAGCATTTCTTGTATTCCTTTTCGTTCTCTGTCAAAACTTCTAGTTTTGAATTCCAATTTCTTGAGTATGTTAAATTAGATTTCAATTGGGTTGAAGAATGTTTGTTTAGTTGTTATATGGACATACATACATGATTGGGATTTTAATATAGCTTCCATGTTTTACATTCTTGTTCTCCATTCTCATTTTTCTGTCAAGAACTCCATTTTCATTTTCTGTCAAAATCAAGTTCTTGATTCTTGTTGCAATTCATGCCAATTTTGATTGGGATATGTTTCTTAACTGCAATATGGACTTATAAGTATAATACAAGTATTATGTGGTTGATTGAAACTAATTTTGTGAAGTAATTTTGTGATATGGGCTGGAAATCTGCCGAGGCTAGAACAGTCTGCCGCTGGCCGCGAGCCGGCGCACCTACGCCAGTTTTGCACTGGGCAGCTGCGTAGCTGCGCCAACAGCTTGCTGTAGATTTTTGATTTTTGTTTCCTGCTTGATGTCTGCTATACGTTAGTTGATGAAATAAAATAGCACAAGCATGCTGATATGATTAATACATATATATGGACTTGTTAAACTAGTATGAGCATGTTATATTCGGATCGCTTACGTAAACGATGAAGTTATAGATTTTCGAAATGAACTTAGGATTTCAAAATGGACGTTGATTCGTTGAATCCATTTTAGACATTCTGACTTTTGAGACAAGTTTGTATGACCTAGAAACGCATGAAATGTATGTTCACTTGTATAGATAAGTTTTATAATGAAATACGAACATGCAAACCTCATTAGTAACAGAAATGTAAGTTTTTACAAACGAACTTTTGACATGTATATACCATATATGAGTTCTGATTTTTCAAGCATGTTTATATGGCCTTGAAATGCGTGTCGGACATATTAACTTATGTATACGGATTTCATGATGTAAAACGAACATGTTAGTAAGACTTACTAATGAAAATATGAGCTTTGATGGTGAACCTTAACATGTTATTACAAGATTCGTATTCTGAAAGTTATGATCATGCTTGATAGTACTTTTAGACTTGCTAAAGTATCACTCATGTTTGCCTACTATGTTACATGTTGTGAAACTAAGTATAGCGCAAAGCATATTTTCAACTAATAACTGTGATAGTTACATGTATGAAATGCGAATATTCATAAGCATGCCTAATATATGACTACCTTATATGTTTACAAGGTGAGCATGCTAGATTTTGTAATGTCATGACCTTGAATGACCGTAAGTCGTCAAAAGTATTAACATAGAGCCTATGTCCTGTAAATTGGTCGTGAAAGGGTTGAACGAACATGGAAAGACTCTTTAAAATGTATACATGCTACGTGATATTATATGATGTTACTCGAACCCGATTTTGACGGTTAACTTATGGTAATGCCATAACTTGCTAAAATGAAATATATTTAGTATTGATTGTGGTCTTATGTAATATTAATAATATGAGAGCATGTTTGCTAATTGTTGCGATCTTATATGATTGAGAATGTGTTTAAACTCAAAAGGAGGAACGTTAAGGATAGAAATTATATTCTATATAACTATGTAGCTAGGTTAAAACTTAGCTTATGTGTTAATCGTATATTCGAAGATAAAATGTGAAGTTAAATTATATGACTAATGAATATCATATATATACGTAACTATATTACGATAGGAATTCAAAAGTGTTGATTTGCTTTTTGTGGATAAACTACGCTAAAGGCAAGTTCTCTAACTTACACTCTTTTAAAGTGCAAGTTTCCTTACTTACACTCATTTATAAGTGCAAGTATCTTAGACCTTCGTGTTTTAATTTATTCAAGGAACGTTGTAAGCAAGTTCCTAACTCTACTCTTTATTGAACATTCAATTGGCTTATGTTATTATTGTCGTACAAGTAAACTCTTGAGGTTTAAATTCAGATATTATGAATCATATACTTCATGAATAAGATAAAAGTCGAACTATATTCTTCGGACTTTAAATCTTAAAATTTAACTTATAGTTGTTGTGATCTATGCCATTTGATTCGGCTAGACTTATATTATTGAAAGGCGACCCAAACCGATTGATTGGTGCGGGATCTTGTATTTGACTGAGAAGACCAAAATATAATTATCGGAGAACCGACGCGCGCACATTAGTATGATTGAGTGTTATGCATAACATAGGGTACTTTAGGCTGATCACCTGTTGTACTTGTTTTTGTTGGATTTTCAGTTTATTACTGTCAATTCCTGTGGAAATTCATAGTCTTTAGTGACTGCTCAGTATTCAGTTATCTTGAAATCTTGAATTGATTTATTATTGAATCACATTGATATTACTCTGTCCTTAGCGACTATTATTGAGAACTGTTGATATTCTTGTTATCCTTGAACTATCAAACCTTGTTATACCCTTTCGAGAATTGAGAATTATATTACAAACACTTAATGTATATTACTTTCTGAGCAATTTGTGCTCATTCTTGCTTTCCCTAAAAATATTTCTGTTAAGACCGAGCAGTGTGGACCCTCGAGTACCGACAAGGGCAAGGAAAAGTCTACTGAGTAGCTTTGTTTATGTAGGACTTTATGATTGTAATAAAGAACTTATGATATTATGTACTAGTTAAGGTTATTATTGCTTAAGATATGTCTAAGCTATGTAATCAGTGTTTAAGTTACGAGACCTTAGGACGTGAATAATTATATTATTTAAATGTAATTTATTCAGTATTTGTTGTGTATTATTCCGTTGTGCGATGCGAAATTTAGTCGTATTATTATTGTGATGTATTACCATGAGCACGTGACGAACCGAATTCGAGCGACCCCGTGACGGTCCTAGAATTTGGGGGCGTCACAACCATGCTCAGGGCTTGTATCCCTTTACAGCTTCATCACTCATGCAGTCGGCAAAGATTATTTGCCCTTAGCAGGATTGAGAGGGGTGACCACTTACCATCCGTTGGTAGTCATGGTTCAGTTTGATTAGTTTCAGAGCCTACACCAGTTTAAGGGGGCTACGGATCAGCAGATATCAGCTTCATCTCTTTTGTCGGTCGACCTGATCAGGATTTATGAGTGTTGGACTTATAGGGAGAGGGATAATTTCTCTACTAGCCATTCGGATCGCTCTCCAAAGTATTCGGCTTGGTTGGAGTCCGATATAACAGTAGCTGCGGTTATCCAGTTAGCTATGATCATATATTCAGATCAGGAGGAGCCTATAGAGGATCCTAATTCTCCTACAGAGGATGAGTTGTTTACCGGCTTGACAACTGCTTTCGTTAGTGACCCTCTGAGCATTCCCGCTGGGACAGATCCAGCTATTGCTGACTCATTAGCTCGGATGACTTTTGAGAGAGATCAGGCTAAGGCATTGATGTTGACAGCCATTTCTAGCAGAGATACAACTTTTTCTGCGAGAGACCAGGCTAGAGCTACTTAGGATGTAGCATTGGTTGAGAGAGACGAGGCTCGATCCACCCGAAATGCAGCTCTTAAGGATAGAGATGAGGTCCGATCTGTCAGAGATGCAGCCTTTGAGGAGATTTAGATGGCCTTAGTTGCCCGGGATGCTGATTATGCTGAGAGGGATGAGGCCATAACTACCCGAGATGTCTATATTACAGACAGTACGGCACTCAGATCATATACCCACAATTTGGTGGAAGATATGAGCACTTTTATAGATGGTCACAGTAGCACCATGCAGATGGCTATGGATGTTCTTACTCTTATGGAGACTGAGGGTATTGAACTTGCAGCTGCTCCTCCATCTTCAGAGAGAGATGCCATGTTGGCACTGCTGTCCCGCTTGGCCACGGGTTACTAGACTAGCTTTATTTTTCCTGCATATACTAGATCAACCATTTTTGTCATGTACAGGATACAGTGTATATATCAAACAGTATTATATATCAGAGAAATATATTTTGATTCACTTCCCTATAGGATATGTATTGTCATTACTGAGTGATTACCACTTCTTTCATGACTTGCTGTTTTTGATGTATCATGAGCTTTTCCTTGATGGACGAACAGTGAGATGTTAGAGAATACTCATATGGGCCTGTTGACCAAGGAAACTTGATAAATTTTCGATTTTATCGGGTTTCGGTGTCTTGGGACTAGTTTTTTATTGGTTTAATTTTTTGTTTTTTTTCTTTGAAGGTCACACTGCACCATGAAAGGATGCTTACGTACTCCTTGGTGAAGGTAGATCAGGTCATTCGTAGTTCAAGTTTTGTGGGATAGGTTTGAGAAGTCTCTTTTGAGTTTGGTTTGATGGGTTTTGGAACTTTTTGTTTGGCTTGATTGCACCAGGAATGGCTGCCTACGTACTCCCAGGCGAAGGGAGATCAGGTCATTCGTAGTTCTGTCTTCTAGTGAAAACTCAAACTGATTTGATTGATTCGCAGGACCAGGATGATGGCTAGCATGTGTTTTAGACATAATATCTTTTCATGGTGTCTGAGTTGATAAGTTGGGGAAATTAACTCCCGTCCATCTCTTACAATCTGATAGCTTCTCCTGTCAACACTTCTTTGACATTGAAAGGACCTTCCCAATTCGAGGCAAAATTTCCTCCGGCTTCATCTTGATTGGCCAGAACTTTCTTTAGTACCAAGTCATTTTCTTTGAATTATCGAATTCAGACTTTCTTGTTGTATGATCGAGAAATCCTTTGTTGATATAACTGCCCGTGGAAAATGGTTGTAGCCCTCTTTTCATCTATCAAGGACAGCTGGTGGTACCGCTCTTGTAAGCACTGATCTTTTTCCATCTGAGCGTTTATTAACATTCTCAAGGACTCTATTTCTACTTCTATGGGCAGTACTGCTTCCATGCCACAGACCAATGAGTAGGGGGAAGCCCTAGTAAAAGTACGTATTGACGTCCTTTATGCTAACAAAGTCAGAGGCAACAGGTCAGGCCATCCTTTGTGATTGGCGGACATTTTCTGCATAATCTTCTCGATGTTCTTATTGGCTGCTTCGACAACACCATATATCTTGGGCCGGTAGATGACGAAATTGAGATGCTTGATATGAAACTTGCTGCATAAATCTCTCATCATCTGATTGTTTAGGTTCTTGGCGTTGTCTGAGACGATCACTTTTGGCTGTTCGTATCGACAGACGACATTATTTATGATGAAACCAATGATTACCTCCTTAGTGACTTTGGTAAAAGAGGCAGCTTCAACCCACTTGGTGAAATAATCGATCATGGTGAAGATGAATCAATGTCTGTTGCTAGCTTTGGGTTCTATCGGCCCAATCACATCCATTCCCCACATTGAGAAAAGCCATGGCGAACTCATATTGCGTAGTTCGTTTAGAGGAGCGTGTATGGCATTTCAATGGACTTGGCATTGGTGGCATCTTCTGACGTGATCATCACAGTCAGCTTTGAGAGAGATCCATTAATGCTCTATTCATAATATCTTATTGGCCAGCAGATGACTGCTCATATATGGACCACAGACTCCACCGTGGACTTCATCCACCAATCTCTGGGCTTGCTCATTATCGTGGCATCTTAAAAGGCCTATTCCAGTATCCCTTTTATAGAAAGCATCTCCGCTCAGATAGAACTTCATAGCCATCTTGTGAATTCATTTTCATTCGGCTTGGCTTGCCCCAGCGGTTGTAGATCCATCTCGGAGATATTCCTTGATATCTTGATACCAAGGCTGTTTTATAGGAGGTATTTCATCTGATACTTCTCCAATGTAATTCTCATATGACAGGGCCTTTTGGTTTATGAATTTGATGTCAGGAATTTCACTCCTACCAGCTATGTATATTAAGGAAGCCAACGTTGCTAATGCATCAGCAAAGTCGTTCCTTTCTCGAGGGATATGGATGAAGGTTATCTCTTTAAAATCCATGGATATATTGATGACCTGTCGGTGATAGTGCAGCAAATGCAATTCTTTGGTATGATATGCCCGAGTGGTTTGTCTGATAACCAACTCAGAATCTCCAAAGACTAGTAGATGCTGGATACCCATAGATTGGGCTAGTTTCAACCCCATTATGCAGCCTTCATACTCAGTCGTGTTGTTGGTGTTGACAAACTGCAACTTGGTAGCCATAGGATACTGCTCTCCTATACCAGATATGAGGACTACCCCACCTCCGGCACCTTCCACGTTTATAGCTCCATCAAAGTACATTTTCTAAGGTTGGACTGTATTATCTTGAGGGATTTAATGAATTGTCATAATCCCATCATCCGAGAAATAAGTCTCCAAAGGCTCAAAACCACCAGACGGAGCTTCGGCCAGTTGATCTGCAATGCCCTGACCCTTAATGGACTTCTGAGTCACGTAGACAATGTCGAACTGTTGTAGGATCAACTGTCATTTAGACAATCGACAATTCAACATTGGTTTGTTGAATACGTATTTCAGTGGATCCATGCAGGATAGGAGGTGGGTCGTGTGTCTGTAACGTCCCCAAAATTCATACAATATAATTCTCGACATCGATCGTTAATAATACAACGAACTTCTAACTTTACATCATTAATCGATGATACAATCACTAAAAATGCAGAATAATTAAAACTTTTATATATATCTTTCTTTATTGCCCTAAATCTCAACCTTTATCAATACATATCTTTGATTCAAATTTATTACACGAATCGCTACATCAAAGTTGCTATATAAAGTCTTACATCACAAAGCAATATCCACTATACATCAGATAGCTCAGCTTACAATTCAACAATTTTGTTACAATCCAAACATTAAATGCATTTCTCATCTAACATAAGTAATCTTCTTGAATATTGATCTCTATAATTCAATTAGCACGTATCATTACCTTGAAACCTTGACCTGCAAAAATAGTTATTTGCAAGAGTGAGCTCGATAACTCAGCAAGATCTAATAGCTTTCATGCATCACGTAGCACATAAAAACATGCTCATCTTATACATCATGATCATTAGACTAACATATCATGCATGTTTTAATTCATATAACAAGTATAAAGATTGAGTTCCTTACTCAATCAACATTCTTTAGTCAATCAATGTAGCCATAAATTGACTTTAACATTTCATGCTCACAACATATGTAATATCTTTGTAATACAATTTAAAATTATTCATCGTCAATTACACATAGCAGATAGGAACTGAAAGACTTGCCTGGCTCGTATGTTACCAATTAACGAAAAACAGCTTATAATTATCTGCACTTCATGAATCCTACACAACGTATTACCATGCACATCAACTATTAGTCACATAGCAACGCTTATCAATCGTATAAGTAATTTCTACTGTACACTTCATAATTCTCTCTCATTTATTTGTTTAACACATACTGTCAAACTTATATGTATAATTAATAATATAAATTAATTATCGCATAACTTGTGACGCCCCCAAAATCTCTACATTCCCTGTAGCAGATTTGGTGCTCACTTAAATATTTCATAAGATAATAATTCCTATCAATCCAAGATTCACAGTATTTCACAATGAACAGTAGTTCTCGTCAGAACATTTACTATGTTGGGATACCCTCACATGGATGGATAGGTTTATAATCTCATGAATATTTTTTTCATATCAGTAATTCCTATCTATCAAACATTCACAGTACAAATGATAAGATTGTTCCTGGAACTGAGGAGCGACCTCAGCACTTACAGAACTTTCAAGATTATTCAATACCCTCATTTAGATGTATAGTTCATATAGATACTGTACTTCTTCCTATGTTCTAGAAAGGTAAAAGCTAAGCAATTGTTAAAGATGATAATACAATATTATATATTCTTAAATTGTCATACAATAATTCCTAACTTACTATTACACTAGAGTAGAGTTCCCAAGGATATAAACAAATTTAAATTGATTGAGTTCTTCCATCCACATTACTGAACTCCAGAACTTTTAACATTTCAGCTAAAGCTGCAAAGGAAAAGAATAATTGCAAGGATGAGCTACAGAAAACTCAGCAAGTTTTAAACAAGTGATATATTATACTCACACTGAATCTGAATTGAATGAGCATATAGTTCAGAGTATTTTTCCCACATCGCATTCCTAAGAGTCATAAAGACTTATAGGAGTTCTGTTCGTTTACCATCACGAGCTACTATCAGTCATAAAGACTTAGCCAATCGAGTTGACTTGGTCAACCGCACCGCATTCCTAAGAGTCATAAAGACTTATAGGAGTTCTGTTCGGATATCTCATAGGTGATCAGCCTAATCATATCCTAGGAGTATGCATATCATCCTACCAATTTAACAAGGTCAGTATTTTTTTAACTGCCTGTAATTGAAACACAGGGTCAGTATTATAACTACCCATAAATATAAACCAAGGTCAGTAATATGACTGCCAATATAATCTCGGGACAAGTATCAGTATATATATATGTACCAAACAATATTGGTTTTTCCACAGTTTATACTTTAATATCAAATCAAACACATTTTACGCAAACAACAGCTCATATAATTTGTTATGCTTGAACAATAAGCAATAACCCTTTTCAAATCACATATATCACGAATAATATTTATAACAGTTCGTATATCAATATATATGACTTTCATTTAATATAGAATTAAATGAAATTGGAAAAACTTGCCTGAGCCGTCGATTACTATTATGTAATCTATTTTAGCTTCATCTGAAAGACCTAATATTGATAATATCGATCTCTCAATTAGAATAATATCATTACATATACTACTGTTAATTATAGTCATCATATAACTTAAACACATAAGCACATATCCCTATCAATCACTAAAACCATAAGACCTAGTATCAAGTCAAACTATTTTAGTCTGATTTGAGTTCGGTACTATTTCAACGTCCCGGTTGCCCTATCGAATAATTATCAAGCCTAATTCCAATAAGACTCTACCTAAATGCTTTATTATTATCATAGATAATTTATTAATCAGTTAAAATATTTTTCACAAGCTTATAATAATTTTCCAATAATTATTACCATTTAAAATGGTTTTTAATTCATTAATATCATATTTATATATCTTAAATACCACTTAATTCCATTATCATTAATATTTATTTACTATCAAATATTAATGAAATGCATGTCATAATATTATAAGTTATTTATAATATCACAAAGTATTTTTAAAACCTTAATATCACATTTAATTGATTTTAAAATATTTAAAACCATTATTAAATAACTGTCATTAATATTAAAATATTAATGTATTTCATAACAAAATATTAAAATTTATATTTTAAAACTTAAAATATTTTTTATAACCATTAAATAATTTTATATGATTTTTAAAACATTAAATATGTTTTTCCATAATTTATTTAATATAATAAATTAATTACCATTAATATTAATTATTAATGAAATTTATCCCAAAATATTAAAAGTCATCCAAAATAACTTAAAATATTTTCTAACACTTTAATATATTTTTAAATAATTTTTAAAGTATTAAAATTATTTTTAAGTAATTTATTTAATATAATTATTAAATAAATTTAATATCATTAATATTTAAATAATTTGAGCACTATAAATGCTTGTAAAAATAAATATTCGTGTACTATATTTAAAATAAATCAAGCATTATAACTTCTTTATAAAATGAATATTCTACTATTCTATTTGAGATAATTTCAGCATTATAACTGCTTATAACACTAGTATTCTTACTAAATACTTGAAGAAAATCGGACATAGCAACTGCTTATAAAAGTATATTATCTACTTTATAAGAAAAATAAATCGGACATTATAACTGTTTATAAAAGTATATTTTCTACTTTATAAGAGAAATAAATCGGACATTATAACTGCTTGTAAATAGGACTTTTGTACTATTTACTTAAAATAATTTGGACATTATAACTGCTTGTAAAAGTATATTTTTTTACTAAATATATAAAGAATAATGAACATAATAACCACAAGAGTAAATACCTCTTGGAGTTGCAAGCTTTAACTAATCCTTTGAAATCTTGAAACTCAAAAACTTTTCTCTCTTTCTCTCTAGCCAAAATTCTCCTCTTTCTCTCTCTAACTCCATTTTGGTTTTTGAAAAAAAATAAAGAGAATGGCTCCTATTTATAGAAAAACATAGTTTCAATAATTGCACGTTAGGGGCTCGATTTTTTACAGTTTGCCCCTGGCTTATTACAGTTTGGTACCCTGGTTAATTACACTTTAGTACCTTATTAATTGCACTTTAGTCCCTGGGTGACATCATGATGACATCATCATGAATACATCATCATGATGACATCATCTTTTGTGCTTCTTTAATGCTGATGTCATGCTTGCATCATGCTTGCATCATCTGTGTTTCTTTAAGGATGATGTCATGCTTGCATCATCTCTTCTCTGATTGGTTGATTTAAGTTCACATGGATTGGAGGGTATTTTGGTCATTTGACATATAATTTTAAAGGTAATTCGGTCATTTCGTCTCCAAAACGGTATTCTAATAATTTCCCATACCATTTTAAGGGTTGTTCAGTCATTTCGCCTTCAAAAAGGGTATTCTAATAATTTCCCATACCATTTTAAGGGTAGTTCAGTTATTTTGCCTCCAAAAGGGTATTCTAATAATTTTCTAAATAATTTTAAAGGTAGTTCGGTCATTTCCTATGTTTCCCTTAAAAATTTAACCCTTAGGGTTTGATAAATAACATTAGGGTTTGCTAAGTACCATTAAGGTTTATAAATTAGGGTTTAGTATTCCCGAATAAGAAATTAGGGTTTTCTAACTGTAGATTAGGGTTTGTAATCTACCATTAGAGTTTACTAAGATTATACCTTATCTGATCAACATTTGATCATTAATCTCTTACTATACACACACAATCATAGATACAATTATAATAACTGTATTAACTATCAAATCTATATCCGTAATTAGGGTTAGGATTTTCAATATCTGTTAACAATATCTCCACTTATATTTCTCAGTCAATACCCAGTTTTGCCATGTTACTAAACTCGTATAACAGATACTCAGCACAATATTGATAATCAATACCAATATAAAAAATTTATTCGTAAAATTTGAATTGTTTAAAATTCTGGGTCCTCACATAACTAATTCTCATAATTGGTTAACTCATTTAGGTTAACTCATTTCTTTTTAACTAATAGATTTAACAATTAGTTATCGCATAGTTAATCACATCACATGATCATATTACATCTTCACATAATTAATCAACTAATAATTAATTATAATTTAAATTACACATCCTCAATTATAATTAATCGAATTATAATTGCAATTTATATTAATTAAATTATAATTAAATAAATTATAATTTAAATTAAATATTTATTAATCAAACTCCATTTATGCATTTATATTAATTAAATCATAATAAAACCAATTATAATTTAAATTAAACAATTACTTTGATTATAATTAATCAATTTTAATCCATGCACTCATTAAATTATAATTTAAATTACACATTTACCTTAATTATAATTATTCAAATTATAATTACATATTAAATTATAATTATACAAATTATAATTTAAGTTAAACATTTACTCTGATAAAAATTAATCAAACTATATTCATTTAACAAATCATAATTTAAATTAAACCTTTACTATAATTATAATTATTTAAATTATAATTACATATTATATTTTATTAACATAATTCGTTACTATTATTTAGTATTTTAAGGTATCTCTAATATGTCATCAAGTTTCTTACATAAACTTAGTTTTTCATGATCTTAAACAAAATTACACAAAATAACTATAAAAATTTTTTTTTTCTGCATTCCCCTTGCCGGGGCGGGGGTTTTTTGCCTTGATAGGCCTGTCGGGGTGGGCCCCCTGCAGCAAACGTAGACTGGTTCGCAAATTGTGAAGAGAAAAAGTCAATTTGGCTTATTTCTTCGCACAAAATTCGATTTTAACTAACATATTGCACATAAAACTTATAGAAAACATATTTAAAGCTTCTAACATGTTCTTAATATATACCATTATCATTCTACATAATCAAAAACTCCAATTTCATGATTTTTGAAAAAAAACCATTGATAAGTGTTCTTAATGAAATTGAACACTTTAATTTGTTTCTAATTCAAAATACATAATCCAAAGTATATTGAATTTGTTTATAACCATATTAACATAATCTATAATCAATTTGTACAACAATTAACAATCAAACATAAAATTTTGATTTTAAAGGAACCATATATTTTCAAAGACAAGTTCACTGTAATTTATGATGAACATGATTTCTTCACGTCCATCATGTTTACATGAATTAAACCACTTAATTTATCTTAGTCATTATATGTAAGCAGTTTACATACACACTATCATATATATACATAAAAATCATAAATTTTCATGAAGAACTATCTTTACAGAGAATTAAATTATGAAGAACATAAACATAAAATTCTAAAAACTACAAGGATAACAATTATACCCTTGTTAATTGATTGGAAGGAGAAGATGGTGATATGTTTGATTCTTTCAAACTCCTTCCTCTTTCTCCTTTCTCTTCTCTCTGTTTTCTTTCTCTGTATTTTTCTCTTCTTGTTTTGATACTGATAAAACTCTGACTCTTTTGTTTTAATCTAACGTATATTGTAATATACATATATCTATATACATATAATACAATCATAATTATAAACATAATAACCCTTATTATTTATAATAATTATAATTAATATGTAATTTACAAATTTGAATTTTAAAAGCCCAAAGGCTTGTTTGGCAAAATAGCTTATTTTTTAAAAACAGTTTTTTTTAGTAGTTAAGGCCCCGTTTGGCAAAAGGAATTTAAAACATGTGCAAGGGCCTTGTTTGGCAAAACAGTTTTAAAAACTCTTTTAATTCTTTTAATAAATCCTTTAACACATATTTTTAATGTTACACTTTAATTAATTAAATCTTATCATTCTAATTTAATTAATTAAAAGTTAACATCAATTAATCACATAAAAATTGCCACATAGCAATTATAATTACTCGCTAATTATAATTTCATGTAACAATTACCACATAACTTCATCTAATTTAATTATCCCAATTAAATTAGAACTATAACATAAAATCATTACATATTAATTAAATATTAAATATTCATTTAATTAATATCTTACACTTAATTAAATTACTCCATAACCCACATAACTTATTTATTTAACTCAATAAATAAATTAATTAAAATATTTATTTTAATTCAATAAATATTAATATCTAAAATTATCTTCACACCAAATCACATATTTTACAATATATAACACATATATACATACTCGTACTCGAATAACTTAAAATGAGAATTTTATTCATTAAATTCTCATTTATTAATTCTTGAAAATTCGGGTTGTCACATCCTTCCCTACTTATAAGGATTCCGTCCTCGGAATCAACGAAAACCTCCCTTACTCGGTTTGCACCAACCTCCTTCATAATTATCGTTGAATAACTTCAACACATTAGCTCAACAAAAGTTATATATATATATATATATATATATATATATATATATATATATATATATATATATATATATATATATCTTACTCCATTCATTTCTTCAACAAGTTTTAGGTTTTATTACATAACCTACAATTAAACACAATTATATTTCAAATATTATATATTCTTTAACCCGTTCATTTCCTTTCTAAGGATCATTACCATCTACTCTACTCGTAGAATTCATATACTTCATAATTCACTATTTTGTAAGTATTCGGGTTATCACATTCACCCATTCTCCTAACAATTTCGTCCTCGAAATTTTTAATCAATAATCTTCGTTCATTTAATCTATCAAAATAGATTTTACGTTAATTTTTATTCACTGGATTATTGCGTTCTACAACTACTTCTTTCTAAGGAATAGCCTTATTGCCACATTCATCTTCAGAATAATAAGAATCCTCCACAATTTCTCAATAATTGGGAAGCGATATAAATAACTCAGGAATTTAAAAGATTCTAAATCATACTGAGGGGTCATAAGACCTTGAAATCATCTCTAGGTTTAATAGTGTTTCACCCCCGGTACTTTACACTATAAACCGCTCTAGCAAAATGTTTAACAATCACACAGACTGTAAACATCCTACATCAGTGCTCTAGGTGATCAGACTATAACACTACTACGTCGTGCACAAACGTAGTACATCGTAACGACTATATGCGTTACACTCGAAACTATTGTCTCCGATAACATGTCCCGTTTTTATAGGGTTGTTCACCTCAGCTTATTATCATCTGAATCCGCACCAAAATAATTTGGTTTGGCATAGTTTCACCAAGAACGCTCGAATTTCATAAATATCTTTCAATACTTGTCTCGCTGAATCAAGTAGCATATACTTCTAGCAACAATTTGGACATCAATCGAAATATATATATATATATATATATATATATATATATATATCTTTAAACAACTCAATAATTATTTTTTTATAGTTTAAGAAAACTAAAAATAAATAAATCTTTTTAATCCTGATACCGTACCGTAGTAATAGTGCATTGAGGATTTCGTCATTACATGACATCGTCATACTACATCATACCATAGTGGGCAGACGATCATACGATCACATCCATCACTAGGTTAAACCGCATTGATGACTTCCTCGATTATTATTCCTACATCATATCAAATGATGCATAGAATATATAAAATACATTTTGAAAATTTCAAATCATTTTTGTCTAGCTGAAGTAATTAGCATAGACATGTGAATAATATCACTATTTTTTTTTAAAATCCATTGGTTCAATCATTTGATCCAATATTTTTCAAGAAAACAGAACTACAACATCAGCACGAAGTCAATAAATTTTGAAAATCTAGCAAAGCTAGGAGATTTAGAATATCAAAATTTTCTTCATCAATTTAAATCTTTACTCTCTCGTTTCATTACTTAAACAATCTATCAATCTTCAGCACCATCAACGCTTTCTATACCATAACCTTTTTATACCTAGTATAGTTCATCAAACTTACCACAATTTGGAAGTTCAGGAACTTGCCACAATAATATGAGTTTAAGAACTTGTCCTAGCAATACGCAGTCCAAGAACTGATCAGGGACTGTCCATACGCTTAGGGGTTCAAAAACATACATACGATTATGAGTCACGAACTTACCATAAGTATGAGTTTTAAGAACTCGCACCTAACCTTATTTTCATCTAATCTAATCTTAAAATCACCTCTAACTATCAACTATAAACATGGGACAAGAATAACCTTCTCACCATATATATATCGATAGCGCGAAACCACATTTCAATGATTACCCTTGTGATAAACCAAGTGTAAGCACAAAAATCCTGCCCATACAAAGGTTTGTACAGCTCGGGCACCACATGAGCTCTCAGTCGAAATCCCACTTAACTCTATGTTACTCATAATTTCTCGCTCTATGCTCGATACAGATTTCCTGTATCTCATCATTTATAACTCCTAGTGAGTTTACCTCGTACTATATCATAGTACATTCTCGTTATAGCATCAACTATAACTATTCAATCATTATATACCATCTATCTTTACAACTTTAAAAGATCACGTCGTGATCTTATTTTATAATTATCTCCCTTACGATTCTTTTACAATCTTCTTAATTTTATCTCTCATCATGTCATATCATGATTTCATTTATGCTTTTAATCTTATAGACTTTGTCTATTCATCGTTATTTGTCATTTTTATTATTGGAGTTAGGTAACTCCTTATTCTTATCTTTATCTCTCTCCAAGATTCATCTTTTCAATCTTCTTGTTCAATTAACAACTCTTCCTTTAAGAAGTTTAAATTTCATTCATGTTACTCAATATTTTATTCGAGTTTACTCCTCGTCATTCTCATCTTCTTCTTATAACATTTCTAGAACTCAACTCATCCTATACTTCTACGTATGTAAAAAGAATCACCTTTTTATCATACGTAACTTAAACTTAACTTCTTATAACCTAAGGTCATAGCCTAAGGTACTCTTACCTAAGGTGTAGAACCTATCAGCTCTAATACCAACTGTAACGTCCCCAAAATTCATACAATATAATTCTCGACATCGGTCGTTAACAATACAACGAACTTCTAACTTTACATCATTAATCGATGATACAATCACTAAAAATGCAGAATAATTAAAACTTTTATATATATCTTTCTTTATTACCCTAAATCTCAACCTTTATCAATACATATCTTTGATTCAAATTTATTACATGAATTGCTACATCAAAGTTGCTATTAAAGTCTTACATCACAAAGCAATATCCACTATACATCGGATAGCTCAGCTTACAATTCAACAATTTTGTTACAATCGAAACATTAAATGCATTTCTCATCTAACATAAGTAATCTTCTTCAATATTAATCTCTATAATTCAATTAGCACTTATCATTTACTTGAAACCTTGACCTACAAAAATAGTTATTTGCAAGAGTAAGCTCGACAGCTCAGCAAGATCTAACAGCTTTCATGCATCACGTAGCACATAAATAACATGCTCATCTTATACATCATGACCATTAGACTAACATGTCATGCATGTTTTAATTCATATAACAAGTATAAAGATTGGGTTCCTTACTCAATCAATATTCTTTAGTCAATCAATGTAGCCATAAATTGACTTTAACATTTCATGTTCACAACATATGTAATATCTTTGTAATACAATTTAAAACAATTCGTCGTCAATTACATATAGCAGATAGGAACTGAAAGACTTGCCTGGCTCGTATGTTACCAAATAACAAAAAATATCTTATAATTATCTGCACTTCATGAATCCTACACAACGTATTACCATACACATCAACTATTAGTCACATAGCAACGCTTATCAATCATTTAAGTAATTTCTACTTTACACTTTATAATTCTCTCTCATTTATTTGTTTAACACATACTGTCAAACTTATTTGTATAATTAATAATAGAAATTAATTATCGCATAACTAATTCTCATAATTGGTTAACCCATTTAGGTTAACTCATTCCTCTTTAACTAATAGGTTTAACAATTAGTTATCACATAGTTAATCACATCACATGATCATATTACATCTTCACATAATTAATCAACTAATAATTAAATTATAATTAAATAAATTATAATTTAAATTACATATCCTCAATTATAATTAATCGAATTATAATTGTAATTTATATTAATTAAATTATAATTAAACAAATTATAATTTAAATTAAACATTTATTAATCAAACTCCATTTATGCATTTATATTAATTAAATCATAATAAAACCAATTATAATTTAAATTAAACAATTACTTTGATTATAATTAATCAATTTCAATCCATACACTCATTAAATTATAATTAAAATGAATTATAATTTAAATTATGCATTTACCTTCATTATAATTATTCAAATTATAATTACATATTAAATTATAATTATACAAATTATAATTTAAGTTAAACATTTACTCTAATAAAAATTAATCAAACTATATTCATTTAACAAATCATAATTTAAATTAAACCTTTACTATAATTATAATTATTCAAATTATAATTATATATTATATTTTTTTTAACATAATTCATTACTATTATTTAGCATTTTAAGGTATGTCTAATATGTCATCAAGTTTATTATATAAACTTAGCTTTTCATGATCTTAAACAAAATTACACAAAATAACTACAAAATTTTCTTTTCTGCAATCCCCCCGCTGGGGCGGGGGTTTTTGCCTTGATAGGCCCACCGGGGCTGGCCCCCTGCAAGAAACGCAGACTGGTTCGTGAACTGTGAAGAGAAAAAACTAATTTGACTTATTTTTTAACACCAAATTTTGATTTTAACTAACATATTGCACATAAAACTTATAAAAAACATATGTAAAGCTTCTAACATGTTCTTAATATATACCATTATCATGATACATAATCAAAATCTCCAATTTCATGATTTTTGAAGAAAAATCATTGATAAGTATTCTTGATAAAATTGAACACTGTAATTTATTTCTAATTCAAAATACATATTCCAAAGTATAATGATTTTTTTTATAACCGTATTAATATAATCTATAATCAATTTGTACAACAATTAACAATCAAACATAAAATTTTGATTTTAAAGGAACCATATATTTTCAAAGACAAGTTCACTGTAATTTATGATGAACATGATTTCTTCACGTCCATCATGTTTACATGAATTAAACCACTTAATTTATCTTAGTCATTATATGTAAGCAGTTTACATACACACTATCATATATATACATAAAAATCATAAATTTTCATGAAGAACTATCTTTACAGAGAGTTAAATTATGAAGAACATAAACATAAAATTCTAAAAACTACAAGGATAGCAATTATACCCTTGTTAATTGATTGGAAGGAGAAGATGGTGATATGTTTGATTCTTTCAAACTCCTTCCTCTTTCTCCTTTCTCTTCTCTCTGTTTTCTTTCTCTGTATTTTTCTCTTCTTGTTTTGATACTGATAAAACTCTGACTCTTTTGTTTTAATCTAACGTATATTGTAATATACATATATCTATATACATATAATACAATCATAATTATAAACATAATAACCCTTATTATTTATAATAATTATAATTAATATGTAATTTACAAATTTGAATTTTAAAAGCCCAAAGGCTTGTTTGGCAAAATAGCTTATTTTTTAAAAACAGTTTTTTTTAGTAGTTAAGGCCCCGTTTGGCAAAAGGAATTTAAAACAGGTGCAAGGGCCTTGTTTGGCAAAATAGTTTTAAAAACTCTTTTAATTCTTTTAATAAATCCTTTAACACATATTTTTAATGTTACACTTTAATTAATTAAATCTTATCATTCTAATTTAATTAATTAAAAGTTAACATCAATTAATCACATAAAAATTACCACATAGCAATTATAATTACTCGCTAATTATAATTTCATGTAACAATTACCACATACCTTCATCTAATTTAATTATCCCAATTAAATTAGAACTATAACATAAAATCATTACATATTAATTAAATATTAAATATTAAATATTTATTTAATTAATATATTATACTTAATTAAATTACTTCATAACCCACATAATTTATTTATTTAACTTAATAAATAAATTAATTAAAATATTTATTTTAATTCAATAAATATTAATATCTAAAATTCTCTTCACACCAAATCACACATTTCATAATATATAACACATATACACATACTCGTACTTGAACAACTTAAAATGAGAATTTTATTCATTAAATTCTTATTTATTAATTCTTAAAAATCCGGGTTGTCACAGTGCCCATGCAGGTAGTGTTGTAACCTCATGATGGCACATGCTAATGTACAACATGTCTTCTCAATTATTGTGTACTTCTGTTCGCCGCTGCTGAATCTTTTGCTGAGGTAGTAGATAGTTCTCTCCTTGCTGCTATCATCTTTATGTCCCAACATACATTCCATTGCGTTAGCATTGACGGACAAGTACATATACAGGGGAACTTCATCCCTTGGGGGTACCAAGACAAGTGCTTCGATCAGCTGCTTTTTGATGGCAAGGAAAGCTTTTTGGCAATCCTCATTCCATTTCGCGGAGGAATTCTTCCTTAGTAGCTTGAAGATGGGTTCACAAGTTGCTGTGAGCTGGGAAATGAACCGGCTTATGAAATTGATCCTCCCCAAAAACCCGCGTATCTCCTTCTCTGTTCGGGGTACTGGCATCTCCGTGATGGCTTTAATCTTGGCAGGATCCAGCTCAATGCCTTTATTGCTTACCAGAAATCCCAATAACTTACCCGATTTGACACCAAAAGCACATTTGGCCGGATTCAGCTTGAGGTTGTACTTACGCAACAGCTTCCTGAGATGGTTGATGTGATCGTCCTCCTTTCGGGATTTGACGATGATGTCGTCCACATAAACCTCTATCATCATGTTATGAAACAGGGCCATCAAGGCTCGCTGATACGTGGCACCGGCATTGATGGGGCCGAAGGATAAACGTCCATAACAGAAGGTTCCCCAGGGAGTGATGAAAGCTGTCTTCTCCCTGTCCTCTTCAGCTACCATGATTTGATGGTAACCAGCAAAGCAATCCATGAAAGAATACATGCCATACTGTATTGTATTGTCTATTAGGATGTGGATGAAAGGTACCGCAAAATTATCTTTGAGATAAGCTTTGTTCAAATCTCGATAATCCATGCATACTCGTACCTTCCCTCCGGGCTTAGGCACGAGAACTATGTTTGATAGCCACTCCGGGTATGTTGATACCATGATGATACCGGCTTTGAATTGTTTGACAACCTCTTCTTTGACTTTCAGACTCCATTCAGGTTTCAATCGCCTAAGCTTCTGCTTGACTGGCTTGAATCCATCTTTGATGGGGAGTCTATGGATGATAATGTCAATGGATAGGCCAATCATGTCTTCATGTGACGATGCAAACACATCCTAGAACTGTGTTAAGATTTCAATCAGGTCAGTTCTTTGGTCTGGGGTGAGGTCTAGGCCTATCTGGATTTCTTTAAGGTTTTCTGAGGTTCCAATATTGACAGTGGTGGTTTGATCGAGGTTTGGCTTGGGTTTGTCTTCGACCCATTCTTTGATCTCCTCGGGCACCTCATAGTCATCTTTCTCCTCTTGATCAATCTCCATCAAGTCGAAGTTCAATTCTACATCAAAGTTGTAGTCACTATAACAGGTTGGCATCTCATTAGCAGGGATAAACAAATCCAATTCTGGAGTCCTGAAAACAAAATGCTTTCGCTTTAATATATGAAACTTTTTAAACATACAAAGCATTTAGTAAAGTATGACAAAAGTTACTGTTATAGCTGTGCAACCAAAATAGGCAGTAAATGAAACCATGTTTCAGGGCAAACGGACACTCTGCCCTTTTAACTATTTTAAATGAGGCAAGGGACGCTGCTCCAGTTGTCCAGGGTCAAATCCTCATGAATAGGGAGGATACAGGAGTTGTGCTCATCTGTCTTCTCTATAATGATGACTGAAACATCCTTCATATCAGGACCGATATTCTTCTTTGAACTGACATCCTTCCCCTTCTTGATGAGAGGAATTTGGTTCTGATCCTCTTCGTCACTGTCTGCGATATCATCATTCATACCCTCGTAGTGCATCAGAAAATACATGTTAGCAAATGGGTCTCGTCCTTCGTGCATGAACTTTTCTTTTCCCTTTTTGCTCTTCCCATCAGGCTTTGGGGCTTTTCTTGTTGGGTTTGTACGAAATCGTGACGCAATCAAATTGCAAAAATTAGCGGAAGCATGGTATATCAGAGTTTAAAAATTTCTACAAAACCATTACCCGGATCATCCTTTATGCAAATTATTAATTTAAAACGATAAATAAGAAGTTATAAAATTATACCCTTGTAGAACGAAGTTTCCACAGGTACGAGTTCAACTCCTTGTTCTTCGTGATCTCCTAGAATTTCTGGGTTAGATTCCTTCCTTTGATCAACGTTAGCCACCCAAGTGTTTGGCCTCTAGAGGTGATCCACCAAGGAAGAGGAATTATCAAGAAGGAGGGTCGTTGGCTAAACCCTAGTTTTCTATCCTCTATAGAAAAGGAGTGCTCTCCAACAACTAGAATTGCATCAACTGATATCTATTATAAGACTCCTCTTATATAGATATTGGTCAACCCTTCTAATCCTATTAGACATGGGATTTCATTTAATTAATTAAACTCCTTTAATTAATTTATGCTTCCCACCACATTGGGAATAATTAATTAAATTCATTTAATTAATTTACCTACTAATATTATTAGGAATATATGAGAGTACTAATATTAAATTAATTTCTAAACTCCTTTAAAAATTAAAATAATAATAATTGTAATAATATTAATAAGACTCCTCTTATTAATTTATATTTAATATTTCTAAAATATTAATTAATAAACATTAAGCTATTTAATTTATTCTATCACCATAGATTAAATTAATTACATTAAATGCATTATTACGATTATGTCATTACCTTCTTAAATAATTATTATTCCTTTTATGGTGTGACCCTTTAGGTCCTCCATATTAAACCGATTGTGAATAAATCAATTAGAACAATTCTAATCTTATTTAAATAAATAAATTAAATTAATAATTTATTTAAATAAATAATATTTATTCTACAATAGCGATAAGCCTCCCTAGCGATCAACGACTTTTCAGATAATATAGATTTCAACATTAATCATAAAAGAACTTGTGAGTAAATAGTTACCGTACAATTCAATCCTTCCACCATACAATGTCCCAATTAAATATAAGACATGGAATTACTGTCAAGTCTTCTTTTATTTAATTATATGTATTTCGATTAGAAAATGCACAACTCCAAATAATGCAAATTAGAAACTCCTTTCTAATTTCATTCTACCTTGGCCAAAGACTACTGGGTTGTCATTTAACGAATCACATAGGATATATCTATTCTTTTACTAGAAGTGGTAGATTCTTTATTGATCATTCATTATCTCCATATGTAACTCATATATCCAAGTATACCCTTTGATATACCTTAAGGATTTTAAGGAATAAGTCAAAGTATAATTCATTACATACAAGATACTATGATGATCTTAAGTCCAAGGATCACTTGTACTACTTTCATATTAGCAATTCCTATTGATAGGTAAGTAAAACTCCATTAGGTATTCCATAGCGAGTCACGTTCAGTGAACTTATTCTGCAATAAGCACCTACATACTTGCTTTAGTGTCTCCACAAAAATGATAATAAGATCAATCATCCTCATCCAATGAGCAAGCAACATATGTACCAATCTATCCGGATTTACTAATCCCCTTTTTAGTAATCCAACGATTGTGAACTATTTTAGTTTTAAGTTTTCTAAGAATTTTGATCTCATTTGCATGATAAACATCATAATTCTAAAAGTATTGCTTAAAACTATGGGTTATTTATATATTATAAAAATAGCATCATGTAGATAATTAAATGCCTTTAATAAGTTAATACTTTTATTAATAAATAAATAAGATCGTCTCCAAAGTATATGCTTTATCATCATACATGATTGGCTTGTACGCTTACTACTTTCAATCTCCCACTTGCACTAAAACCAATCAACATGGTATCTCATACCCATCTTCTATAAGTGACGATCAAACTTTTGTTATGTTAAAGCTTTAGTAAATGGATCTACAATATTGTCTTGAGAGTCTACACGCTCTAAGGTGACGTCTCCTCTTTCAATGATTTCTTTTATCAAAGTGCCGCAAAACATGTATTTAAGATGAGACTTAGGAACTATTCCTAGTTCTGCAATGAACTTTTTGTTTGAAACATCAATTTGGAGCTTCACTTACAGTTATATACTTTGTCTTTGTCACTACACCAGCAACCTTTTGCTGTTTGGAACCTTTCCAATTCACTGCACCACCTTTCAAGATAACGACTTACCCTATAGTGGATTTGCTGTCATCTTGGTTAGTCTGAATACTTTAGTCTGTTTAGTCCTCTAGTTTAATTCAGACCCATCATGTGTTATGATGACATCCTTAGTGTCAGTTAAGTATTTTAAGATGTTTATCACTGTCTTACAGTGATCTTCTCCAGAATATGATTGATCAACATCAAGTCTCGTATAATTTATTGCATAAATGATAATAACTCATGCGATCTCTCTTTTATTGAGGATAATTTTAGAGAGATACACTCCATGGTTCATCATCATGAGACACCTTTTGGAGTTTATAATGCTAAACGCCTTTATCATCTAATGAATATACGTTCCTTGGGTTAAGCTGAACATCCTTTTAAATTTATCTATTCAAATTTATATCCCCAATGTAGGATGTTCTACCCAAATCATTCATGGAGGAATGTTTAGACAACTTTATTTTGATCGACTGTAGCATAGAAATATCATTTCCTATCAGTAATATATCATCAACATATAATACAAGGAATAAAACAGCGCTCCTACTAACCCTATTTTACACACAAGGTTCATTCTCATTTTTGATAAAATCAAACTCTTTTGATTGTCTCATCAAAATGAATGTTCCATCTTTGAGAAGCTTGCTACAACCCATAAATGGATTGTTGCAGCTCATATATATGATTTACTTCAACCATTGAAACAAAACCATCTGGCTGTATCATTCATACATTCTCCACTAATAATGTATATTTGAGGAAAGGCGTCTCCACGTTCATTTTGCCAGATTTAGTAATAATAAGCTGCAATCGCAAGTTAAATCTAAATGGACTTAAGCATTGCTTTAAAAATTCATTTTAGGTTTTATGGTCATCTACCATTTCTCTGAGTTTTTATTACTCATAGCCTGTTCGTAATTCAATGGATCATCATCATTCATGACGTGTACCTCATCGTCATCCTCTATGACGAATCCATACCTTTTAGGTATCTTCGGTACTTTTACTGATTTACGAATAGGGTGTTGTACAGATGGTGTCTCTACTTAGACAGGTTCATCCACTTAATCTGTAGTGGTTTGTGGTTCTTGAATTTCTTCAAGATCTATTTTTCTCCCACTAGCCCCTTAAAGGATAAACTCATTTTCAAGAAGGCAGCGTGTTTCGTAACAAACACATTTTGCTCAGTAGGATTGTAGAAATAGTATCCCAAACTCTCTTTAGGATATCCCACAAACGTGCACTTATCAGATCTTATCCTAAGCTTATTATTTTGAAACATTTTCACATAAGATGGACATCCCCAAATCTTAACATTCTTAAGACCAGGTTTCCTCCCTGTCCACATCTTATATAGAGTCTTGGGGACGGATTTCGAGTGGACCTTATTTAGTAGATATGCAGCCGCTTCTAGGGCATAACCCCAGAATGATACTGGAAGATCGATAAAACTCATCATGGAACGAACCATGTCCAATAATATTCAATTTTTCCTTTCAGATACTCCATTTAACTGTGGTGTACCTGGTGGAGTCCATTGGGAGATTATACCATTTTTTTGAGACAATTGAGAAACTCGTCGCTTAAGTATTCTCCACCTCGATCTGATCGAAGAATCTTAATACTCTTGCCCGTTTCTTTCTCTACTTCACTTCTGAACTCTTTAAACTTTTCAAATGATTCAGATTTGTATTTCATTAAATACACATATCCAAATCTTGAGTGATCATCAGTGAAAGTAATAAAATAAGAATACCCTTCCCGTGCATTCGTTGTCGTAGGTCCACAAACGTCTGTGTGAACCAACGCTAACAACTCTGTAACTCTTTCTCCTTTTCCATTAAAAGGAGATTTAGTCATTTTACCCATGAGACAAGATTCACAAGTTGGATATGATTCATAATCGGATAGCTCTAACAGTCCATCCTTTTGCAACTTGGATAATCTTGTTTCATTGATATGACCGAGTCTACAGTGCCACATATAGGTATAATTAACATCATCTTTTTTCCTTTTCTTAGTTTGTTCAATTTAAAATATGTTTTTCATGCAAGTCAAGTATATAAAGTCCATTTCGCAAATTACCAATACCATATAATACATTGCTTTTATAAATAGAACAATTGTTGTTCTTTATTATAATGTCAAATCCATCCATATCTAATACGGAAATAGAAATAATGTTTCTAATGATATTAGGTATAATATAACAGTTATTTAAATAAATGGACTTGCCCATAGGCAGTGCTAAAAAATAAGTGCCTATAGCTAATGCAGCAACCTTTGCTCCATTTTCCACTTGAAGGACAACTCATCCTTGTTCAGCTTTCTACTTTTGACAATTCCATTCACAGTATTACGTATGTGAGAATCACAGCCGGTATACTATACCCAAGTAGTATTTTGACTTTCTAAAAAATTAATTTTAATCATGAACAAACCTTGATTGGAAGTCGAAGCTTCTCCAAGCTTCTTCTCTGCAAGAAACTTCTTACAGTTCCTCTTCTAGTGACCCGGCTCGTTGCAATGGAAGCACATTCCTTTGCTAGCTGGATCAGGTTTCTTCTTTTCCTTTGTGTTCACCTTGCCCTTAGCCTTCTTAGATTTCTTTTTTTCAGAAGATACATTGTGCCTCTTCCTTTTCTTGGAAGAATCCACCATTAAGATATGATTCTTTTTGGAGGGGAAGTGACCTTCTGCAGTTTTCAACATGTTAAGTAATTTAGGCAAGCTGACATCTAACTTATTCATGTAGAAATTAACAACAAACTACGAGAAAGTCTCAGAGAGTGACTACAAGACCAAGTCTTGACTCAACTCCCCATCCATGATGAACCCAAGCTGTCCAAGGCGATCAATCAGATTTAGCACCCTTAGGACATGAGTCTCAACGGCAGTGCCCTCGGACATCCGAGATCGGAAGAGCTCCTTAGATATCTCATATCTAGCAGTTCTACTTTGTTCACCATACAACTCCTTGAGGTGAAGCAATATAGTAGGAGTATCCATGTTTTCATGCTGACGCTGAAGCTCGTTATTCATGGATGCGAGCATGATGAAATGACCAAGATGCATCATTAAGCCATTTTTCAATTATGGCAATCTCTTTCTTACAGACTGATTCTGGAACAGTTCCAAGGACATGTGAATTTAGGACATAAGAAATATTTTTAGCAGTGAGAACTATTCTCAGATTCCTTAACCAGTCCGTGTAATTCGGTTCGGTCAGTTTGTTAGCATCAAGTATGTTACGCAGTGAAATTTGTGATTTCGACATTTTTAAATTTCTGTATGTGAAAAGACAATATTTTAGCAAACATTCATTTAATTAATTTTATATACCAAAATAAATTAGGCCTTATTTTAGATTGGTATCTCCTACTATTTTCTTCAAATTATATTACCCTCACTTATATAGTTCGGCAACATCTAATTAAAGATTTGCTAGTGAGAATAAGGATCTCATTTCAAATATATATAGCCTTGTGTGTGCACAACAAACGATATATAAATAAATAGGTAGACAACTCTTGTCAATTACATCGACATGTAACTCCTTGTATTTTGCCTATTAAATCATAATGGTCAAGTGTGTGCACATCCGAACTAAAATGATTTAAGTTAAGTCCAGCCTAGCTCTTCCATAAATTTAAAAAAGAAAAATATTTGTCCTTATGGATAGAACAAAAAAATAATATTGTTCAATTTTCTTGATAAGCATCAAATATGATTAAATTAATATCTTAAATACGCAATACTCGCCTTGTGGATAGCACAACATACGCATATTAAATATTTAATACTCTATTAATTTATCATGCTAGAAGGCGGCGTTCGATATTTCAAATATCATTGAACGCTTCAGACTTAATATAATTTCTTTGAGGGATTTGTTATTATTTGTCTCATCTTGTTTAGTGCGCAATATATATAAAATACGCTTCATTTTATTAAACATGCGAAGCATGTTTGCATAAAATATAATATATATAATACTTAGCATGCATATATAGAATACGATATTCTACCCAGATTGATTATGGACTTTTATTCTAGTTTGGTTCACTAGAGCCACCAAGTGAACCAAAAGGTTAAACCTGGGAGTGCAAGAATTTAAATTTAAACGTAACTATTACATTTAAACCCTGGCTCCATACAAACGGGTCTTTACGCGCTCCTTGCTCCTTGGTCTCCGATTTCTTCAAGATAATTCAAATTATTTCTATTACATTAAGCTATTTAATTTAAATAGAAACCTTGATCAGCAGTCAAGGGGAAGTACATATGAGGGAGATATAATTTTACATCAAGAAAAAACTAGAGAAGACGAGGTATGCAGACCCCATTTAATAAAACTCATTTATTCAAGCATTCAACTAAAATAAAATCTAATCACATTGGTCAAATAGTCCATAATCAATCCTCATTTATTATCATACATATCACCATATGCATCAATAAAAAAATATTCATCTCATGAATTAAAATCATTCCATATATATATGAGTATCATTTAATGGACAATTTTCAATTGCATGAAATCCAATTTTAAGATTAAAATAAACTCTCTATTTTAATTATAAAATTATTTTATATATATATATATATATATATATATATATAAATATTACCAAATATGTATATAGTGATTACAAGTTAATATTATCAAATATATATATATATATATATATATATATATATATATATATATATATATAATCCTTTCCTGCGGGTTTGTTTGCTAATCAGGATACCTTATTAGTAATAGGTATTCGCCCCTTTTTGAAATTAGTAGGTAACCACTTGTAATCATAACAGCCAGCTTCCTTTTTTAAAGAAACACGGATTCAGCAGCGATTAAAAAAAAGTTTCTATTTTTTTTTCTTCTTTCAAAAAAAAACTAATTTAATTTTATACAATTAATTATGCCCAATATAATTATTCTA
Source organism: Panax stipuleanatus (assembly GCA_020205555.1). Taxonomy (NCBI): domain Eukaryota; kingdom Viridiplantae; phylum Streptophyta; class Magnoliopsida; order Apiales; family Araliaceae; genus Panax; species Panax stipuleanatus. Next base: position 34,265,733 of record CM035115.1, read on the forward strand.
AATACATAACCATATGTATATGAAATTAAAACAATTAATAATTGCATAAATGTTTGACTCTTATGCCACTGTTGGGTTTGTACGAAATCGTGACGCAATCAAATTGCAAAAATTAGCGGAAGCATGGTATATCAGAGTTTAAAAATTTCTACAAAACCATTCCCCGGATCATCCTTTATGCAAATTATTAATTTAAAACGATAAATAAGAAGTTATGGAATCATACCCTTGTAGAACGAAGCTTCCACAGGTACGAGTTCAACTCCTTGTTCTTCGTGATCTCCTGGAATTTTCGGGTTAAATTCCTTCCTTTGATCAACGTTAGCCACCCAAGTATTTGGCCTCTAGAGGTGATCCACCAAGGAAGAGGAATTATCAAGAAGGAGGGTGGTTGGCTAAACCCTAGTTTTATATCCTCTATAGAAAAGGAGTACTCTCCAACAATTGGAATTGCATCAACTGATATCTATTATAAGATTCCTCTTATATAGATATTGGTCAAACCTTCTAATCCTATTAAACACGGGGTTTCATTTAATTAATTAAACTCCTTTAATTAATTTAGGCTTCCTACCACATTGAGAATAATTAATTAAATTCATTTACCTCCTAATTTTATTAGGAATATATGAGAGTACTAATATTAAATTAATTCCTAAACTTCTTTAGAAATTAAAATAATAATAATTGTAATAATATTAATAAACTCCTCTTATTAATTTATATTTAATATTTCTAAAATATTAAATAATAAACATTAAGCTAGTTAATTTATTCTATCACCATAGATTAAATTAATTACACTTAATGCATTATTACGATTATGCCATTACCTTCTTAAATAATTATTATTCCTTTTATGGTGTGACCCTTTAGGTTCTCCATATTAAACCGGTTGTGAATAAATCAATTAGAACAATTCTAATCTTATTTAAATAAATAAATTAAACTAATAATCTATTTAAATAAATAATATTTATTCTACAAAAGGGACAAGCCTCCCTAGCGATCAACGACTTTTCAGATAATATAGATTTCAACATTAATCATAAAAGAACCTGTGAGTAAATAGTTACCGTACAATTTAATCATTTCACGATACAATGTCCCAATTAAATATAAGATATAGAATTACTGTCAAGTCTTATTTTATTCAATTATATGTATTTCGATTAGAAAATGCACAACTCCAAATAATTCAAATTAGAAACTCCTTTCTAATTTCATTCTGCCTTGGCCAAGGACTGCTGGGTTGTCATTTAATGAATCACATAGGACATATCTCTTCTTTTACTAGAAGTGGTAGATTCTTTATTGATCATTCATTATCTCCATATGTAACTCATTATACCCAAGCATACCCTTTGATATACCCTAAGGGTTTTTAAGAAATAAGTCAAAGTATAATTCATTAAATACAAGATACTATGATGATCTCAAGTCCAAGGATCACTTTTACTACTATCACATTAGGAATTCCTATTGACAACCAAGTAAAACTCCATTAGGTATTTCATAGCGAGTCGCGTTCAGTGAACTTATTCTCCAATAAACACCTACATACTTGTTTTAGTGTCTCCATACAAATGATCATGAGATCAATCATTCTCATCCAATGAGCAAGCAACATATGTACCAATCTATCTGAATTTACTAATCCCTTTTTTAGTAATCCAACAATTGGGAACTATTTTAGTTTTAAGTTTTCTAATAATTTAAATCTCATTAGCATGATCAACATCATGATTCTAAAAGCATTGCTTAAAACTATGGGTTATTTACATATTATAAAAATAGCATCATGTAGATAATTAAATGCCTTTAATAAGTTAATACTTTTATTAATAAATAAATAAGATCGTCTCCAAAGTATACGTTTTATCATCATACATGATTGGCTTGTATGCATACTACTTTCATTTCTCTCACTTATTGGTTTGATCGGAGGAAACAACATGGCTAACACAACAGCAGGAATCTTCCTCATTGGCTTTACAAACCCTGCATCATTGAGGTTTGGAAGTAATATAGTGGAAGCATGAGCCTTTGGATGCTTGAGTGGGTTCCAGTGGTTTGACCCGGATGAATAGCCCAATCCGACTTTTCCTAATTGGCTCAGGATTTGCACCGGACTCTTGATACCTTGCTAATTTTTTCATAACCCTTCTCCAGGGCGAAAACCCAAAGATACCATATCCTGACCTACCATCATCACTTCTGGAGAGACCTTTAATTTCAAGGCTGGTACCCTAACTAGTAGGTATTGAATATTGCTCACCTCCAATGCTTGAAAACATGCAGGTTCAACCCCTTCATCCAAACTGATTACCGTAATGTCTCCCTGTATGCAGACAGGGTACTCTGGTTCGGCACTTACTGTAATCAGATTGCCATGAATAATGTACTTGAGCTGTTGATGGAGGGTGGATGGAAATGCTCCTGCCATGTGAATCCACGGCCTTCTCAGCAATAAATTGTATTCGGTGGTAATGTTAAGTACTTGGAAGGATACATAAAAAGTGTGGGGTCCAATCTCCAGTGGAAGCTCAATCTCTCCCACAGCTTCTCGGCAAGACCCTTCGAAAGCCCGGATAACCACATGACTGGTTCTGATCCGATTTCGGTTGATCTTCATTCTTTCCAGGGTGTCGTAGGGACAGATGTTTAGGGACGATCCTCCATCTATCAGCACACCTCCGATCACATACCCTGATAACATCACTGCTATATGCAGGGACTTGCAATGACCCGTTCCCTCTGCGGGTATATCATCGTCAGTGAAAGATGTTAGTTTCCAAATGCACGTTAGTTATCTAGAAGGGGGGTTGAATAGATATTTTAAAAAATTCTTTCTTTAAAATAGTTTGTCAGTATTGATTATACTGACAGTAGCGGAATATATGTTTTGTTCTCCTTTAAGATATTGCAGTTAAGGTTTGATAAGCAGTTATAGCAGATATAACAGTTATAGCAGTTAATGAGAGACAATGAGACAAAAGGTTTTAAGTGGTTCAGAGCACACAAGGCTCCTAATCCACTCTTCTACTCTATGAGTAGGAAATCCACTAAGGATGTCTCTTACAACTGAATCACTTAGATTCCTTCAAGGCCAGCAGCCCTGGATCTTCTCTTAGTTCACTTAGAACTCTTCAAGTCCTCTGACTTGGTACTGCTCTTAGTTCACTTTTGAACTCTTCAAGCCCTCTGACTTGGATCTGCTCTTAGTTCACTTTTGAACTCATCAAGTCCTCTGACTTAGTTCCTCACTTGGATTAATAGTTGTTGTTGAGGAGTGTTACTCAGTTGCAATTAAGCATTCGTTTTGAATAACTGAGTAACAAAGCAATCTTTCCTCTTTCAGGATCGTAGAGTTGATCGTTGAGTGTTCTTGAGCTTTTCTCTTGATAATCTTTCTTTTTGTATCTTGCTTGCTTAGTCTGAATCCTTGTCTGATTTTCTTATAAAAGAGACATTCAAAATATGTCCGTTTGAATGCTCTCGTTGCTGTATTTAATGCTTCAGACGTTTCTGTGCAGTTGATGTTGACATCCTGCTTCCCTGCTGCACTGCCGACTGGCCCACTGACACAGCAGACTGCAACTTCACCTAACACCTAAAAAGGTATTTTCTGCAAGCAATTTAGTCCTTTCCTTAGCTTCTTCAATACGCTTCTTCGATTTGAACTAAGGATGAATATGGAATTATTGGGACTATCAAATTGTCAACAGCTATTAGCCTTTCTTCATTTGTTGCTCTTCCTCCCTTCATCAGAACTACAATCTTTGATGCTGACTGGAGAAGCACTACGATTATGATCATTGTACCATAATCATTGTGTGTTGGCTTGCATAGCTTGACTCAGACTTGATCGTAGAGAACACTATGATTTCTCTTCAGCTCTTTGGTAAACTACGATTCCTGCTTGCTTGTCATTCAGACTCCACACTTCTGAGAGCACTCTGCGATTCTCAACTTGGCTCGGCAGACACTCAGATCTTCTTCATAATTCTCAGTGTGGCTTCTAAGGCAAACTACGATTCTGATATAGTCACTCAAGCTCCACGATCTTGCCTTGGCCTCTGCAGACTTGATTCTTTTGGCAGACTATGATTTTAGTTATCTTCATTTAAACTCCACGATTCTGCTTTATCTTCTGAATGCTACCTTTGACAGACTACGATTCTGTCAAGGCTTTAACTTTTACAGCTCAAATAGATCAACCTAACAGATTTGATCTTTTCTTTTATACATTTATTTACATAAATGATAAACATTAAAGCTCATATCAACCTAACATTTTGATCTATCATCTAAGTCCTTATACATTGATTTTCTTAAGGACTGTACACTCAAGCATTTATATTTACTTTCAATATCAAATATAAATATGCAATTCCCAATAAAAGATATCACATTATTATTGAAAATGTGCTATATCACATGACGAAATTTCTCAGTATCGACCGTATTTGGTAGATGGGCTTCCTCCAATACTTTCACTAGAATGTTGCGATGATCCACAAAGGATAAGACCATATCCAGGATGGATATCTGTTTGGGTGCCTAATTCAAGATTTGCACCACCTTGATCTCGTTATGCCCCATTTTGAGGAGAAATTCTTCAACTTTCTGTTCAGCCACCTTCCCTTTAGCTTTGATGATTAAATTGATCACTCGCTGAGGCAGGTATAGTGGATTCTCCTTTGATACAATGGCAATGTTGTTTGATGTTAAACCTTCATCAATCCCATAGTTCCATGGGACTCTTTTCAGACTGACCATTGGATATTGTGGTCTGAAGGGAAATATTAAAGTTTCGGGTGCAGCTACCTTCATAGGATTTTGTGCTTCTTGGATCCCTTTCCCAGGCAGTAATAAGGGTGTCCCAGCTAGCTCCTTCTCACAGGAAATAACAACTACTGTTCCCTGATTCCAAGCCATGGGAATAAAGAGTGCTTCCTCATTGGGATAGCTGTAGTCTTGATTTGCTTTTATCAGCTCACTATTTTCAATCATATTTTGAATCAGGTAACAAAGTCCCCATCAATCCTCAGTGTCATGACCGGGCGCATTGGAATGATATTGGCATATCCTGTCAAGCATGAATTTTATGGATCGAGGGTTCACCGGGGGTAACAAATCTGCAACCATCCCCTCATTGATCAACATTTGAAGTATCTCCTTTATCAGCTGGTTCAAATTAGTGAAGTTCCTCTGAAAGGTAAACTCCCTATCTGCTTGAAACTTCTCCTCATTGGCCACCTTGTCGGACTAGGGTTCATGCTCATGAAACCGATAATGATCCCTTATAGAAATTAAACTAATTTTCGGTGTAGGAGGACTTGCTTCATGCTGGTTGGTCTGGTTTATCAGCTGCCTGGTTATCTGATGTTGATATACGACCAAATCTACCAACTGTCCAATTTGTTCTTTAATGGACTTGATTTCCTGTTCTATCTGGAACCGTCTCTATGAGAACTCTTAACTATTTGGGCTTGATTAAGTTGACTCTCCAACATAACAAAGGTATTTGGATTCTTCTCCATTCTTCGCGCTAATCATGTTGACACTCTCCTCTTTATGTTGAGGGAGGGGATTATCTTGCACATGTGGTTGCTCTGGTTTGGTAACCACAATCTCTCCGTTGTCTATTAAGTCTTGGATTTTATGCTTGAGAGACCAACAGTCTTGTGTGTCATGGCCCGAGGATCCGGAATAGTATGCGCACTTCTTACTTGGGTCGAAGTTCCGTCCACCAATACTGGTTGGTGGAAGGACTTGAACAATCTTCTTTTGTGCTGTCAACAATTTTAGCACATTCTCGAGTAAATCCCCTAAAGGGGTGAACGTTCTCCGACGTCTGGCCTCCGTAATTTTCTAAAATAGAGGATTAGAAGGCTGGGCTGGAGCTTGAAAAGGGGAATAGTTCCTCCTTTGAATAGGCTTACTGCTCGAATAAACCCTCTGATTCTGTCCTTGCAATATTAAGGACACTTCTTCTTTCTTCTTGTGTACTCTTTGGGGATTACTCCCATAACTTCCAGATTGGATATGCTAGGCAACAGCTTCCAAGGCGATAAGATCTTTTACCTTCCCAGATTTCAACCCCATTTCTGCCATCTCTCAGTGTTTGATCATCTCCGAGAATGGTTTTCCTATGCCTGCAAGGACCCTTTCATAATACGGAGATTCTTGAATGTCGATGAAGGTCATCACTATCTCAAACTCAGTCATAGGTGGGGTGAATTGTGCTACCACCCACCTCCATCGTTGAGCATACTCTCTAAATGACTCAGCACTTTGCTTTTTGATTTTGGTGATTTGATATCTGTCTGGAGCTATTTGGGACTAAAAACTATATTGATTGAGGAAGGGATGCGCTAACTCTTCCCAGCTGTGAATCTTTGAATTGTCCAGTCGGGCATACCAGGCACTAGCCTTTTCGGTCAGACTCTTCTAGAATAATTGCATTCTGAGCTTTTTCTCCACTGCATAGGATCCGAGCTCTCAAATGTATACCTTCAAATAGGTGTAGGGGTCTCCCAATCCATCGTATTTCTCAAAATCAGGGACTTAAAATTTATCAGGGTAACAAGCCCTTGGGAATATACATAAGTCTGAATAATTGACACTGCCAAATGCCCCAGTCCCTTTGATGGACCGGATGGTTTCTTCCATCTATTTGACCTTCTTCAGAATGTCACCAGTTTCCTACTCTTTGTTGAGGTTGGTGGTTTCATGGGTTTTGTTGGTCATATCCTGGTTCTGGGGTTCAGAAATCTGAGTGTCTTTCTTTTCGGCCTCTTGACTGCCACCGGGTGTAGATGGTTCTTTATAACCGGTTGCTTGTTTCCCTTTGAAGACCTTTGCTTTGTTCTTTTAAGAAAATAGCCAATTCGGGTATCTGGTTCTTCAGTCCTTCAAACTCCTCCCTAGAGACAAGGATGGATTCAGGCTGAGCACTTGAAGCCATGTTTGTGGAGGGGCATAGTGCTTTCTTAGATTTTGATCTGGTGACAAGACCAATTTTTAACTACAACAAACATAGGTGTGTTAATTTCCTGATGTAGGTATCAGCCGGATGCATGCCATGCAATGTGTTTATTTTTTAGGGTTTTTTAATCTTATCCTACAAAACAGAGGTTAATTGTTTTGATGACAGGATAGTATGACAGGATTTACATGACATGGGATGTACAATTACATTGAATCTTGAAATTTACATTGGAATTTGGAAATTGACATTGAATTGAAAGAGGAAAGCATGAAGAGGCTTCCTTTCGGATTTGGTTAATCAGAGGCTGACTTATCTTAGGTTACTCTCGTGGTTTTTTGGCATGAAGGTCACAGATCATCGCAATCTACTAGAGGGGAAATTAATCCGATCTTTCAATTAAAGCGGATCTGAGTGGTGTATTTCGTGAGCCTCGCATAATTAGCCTTCTTTGAGTCTAGTAATCAAACACCGATGGGTTCGCCTCCTGGTGGAGGAATCACACAACATACATTCACATACATCGCTTCTCACCGTATGAAATGATGACATTGTGCAAAGCACTAATATAAAGTAGTAAAGCATTCATTCACATCCATTCAATGTAAAACACAGCATTCACACATACGCAGATAGAAAAGGAAAATTTTGAAAAGATTTGAGTGCGGCCTAAGCACTCTACTGTCCCTAGCGGAGTCACCACCTATCGACGTCGGGAAAAAATCCTGTCGCGTTGGACCGAATCTTTCTCTCTTCCTTAGTCTTTTGTTTTCTACCCTTATTACCTTATCTATTTTATGAAGGGTGAAGTTTATAGGAAAAGACAAACATGTATCATGTCGACGATTTGAACGGTTTTACAGAGTCACCAGTTGGTAGATTTGAAATGGATGTACCAACTCAACCGAATTTTATTTGAAAGTATGCCCAATTATTGGACATTGTCGAAACTTGATCTTAAAATCGAAGTTCTAAGTTCTGGGGCATGGTTAAGTGGGGGAAAGGTGTTAGGCACCCCCCAACTCCCGTGAAAACACGGTACCGCATCTTTTCAATATTTCCCTTTTTATTTGCAATGTATGTGTAGATGCTGGAAGAAATTGGGCCTACGTTTGTTTTATTTGAAAGTATAGACGTGCTTCATTGAACCTGTAAGAACCCGAATTTTCAGATATTATTAATTAAGGATTTAATAAATAAAATTCTTAAGGTATGAGATGGATTCGAATAAGAATATATATGTGTGATACGAGGTATGTAGTATTGTGTTACATAGGGTAATATGAACTATGTAATATGTGATTTTGTGAATTATAAATATATTATTAATATATATTTATTATTTATTATAGAGATGAATTAGCAAGAAGATGGATAAGATTTATCTATTCGGTATTAAATAATTTATATAATTATTTATCATAGTAAGATTGGTGACATTAAATATATTTGATAATCACCATCTTCTGGAGTATATGTATGTTGTTGAAGAGAGAGAGAGAATAGAACCAATATATCTTTAGATAAACATTGGTTAGTGAATTACTAGTTGATTTAATATACCACGAGAAGTGAACATTAACGGAATATACATATGTGTTATATATATATATATCTTGAATTATGTGGAAGGAATTAGATATATATATGAGAACCTTATAGGGGAATAGAGTTTGAACTTATAATTTAAACTTTGAATCATTTGAAGGAGGTAATAAAATATGTTGGTTAACCGATGTAGCAAGATAGCACATTAAAAAGCATGTTCAAGTATTTAAGAATTGAGATTATGGTTCTGCTATAGCAGAACTTGTCTGCCTATGAACTTGAGGTGGCGCAGCTGCGCCACTTCCAAGCTTATGACCAGCGCAGCTGCGCCGGTCTGTAGAAAATTCTGAGAGTTGTGTAATCTGAACTTGGGAATATGTATATTAGTAATTAAAATGTGGGTCATGAATGGGTTAAGTTAGCAAAGCATGATTTGAATGAGAAATTAATTAACTCGGAATAAATATTGGTTAATTAAGTGATATTATGGAATATTATATTATAAAACCTTGTGTGGCAGTGGTGAGATAGTAATTTGAATAAATAAGTTAATTCACTCAAATAAAATGGTGAATTAAGGATTATGTGTTGTATAAAGAAAAAGAAAGAGATATGATTTTCCTAATAAAGGGTATTAAAATAATTTCTAATATTGAATTATTTTAATAAAAGGAGGAAATGTTATTTTTGAATAATAATATTACCTTATATGTTTTTGTATGAGGTGTGTTTGATTAATATGGTAAATATATTAAAACGTATTTGCTATATGTAATTAAATTGATGGAAACGATTTATTATAATAGAAAATAAACTTATTATCTATTTTCTATATATAATATATGTACATGTGTCGTACATATAGTTATTTGATATTATATTAAAAATAATATCATGAGACAATAAGTAAATTATTTTCTAATGACGAATGTGCTTATTTGGAGAAAACATAATATTTATGTTATGGCAAAATACATAATTTCTAATGTATTTTTCAAGGGAGTTTAATTAATGAAAGGAAACTAAGTTATTTTAATATATTAAATAACTTAAGTTATTATTTGATCGTGAATATTATTATTGGAATAATTAATAAAGTATATATTAATTATTATAAGCGTAAAGGTTATACTTATTATAAGTATAATTAATTGAAGTAGTTTAGCATTTTAATAGCTTGAGTTATTATATTTCCGTAAAGGTTATATATAATATTTGAATATTCGATTTGTAAAATATTTATATGTGGACCTTGGATTTAATAGTTCTAATTTAATTGAACAGGTTATAAGTAGTAATGTGGTGAGAAATGAGTAAGTGATGAGAATAATGATAAGCTTAAGATTGAGCTTGTGAGAGATGCCTTGTGTGGCACAATAATAGATTCATTAATGAATTGACTAATTTAATGATGGAGGAATTATTAATTAAACAATTAATCTAAATTAATTGTTAATTGTTATTATGATAATATGTTAAATTATTATGGCTAGTGATAGTATAATAATAAGGAAATCGATTATAAGTATAATTGGATTTGTGATGAGATAAATTGTCTTCTAATATTAATTATTGTTATGAACAATATACTATTATCAAGTAATTATTTGATAATATGATAATTAATGAGTAAATGATTTATAAATATAAAAAGATTTATATTTATTTAACGTGATAATAAATCATATAAAGTGTTAATCAATTAGCGTGGGAATTATAATTCCATGGATTAATGAGAAATGGATTAATTAATATTATTATTAATTAATTGATAAGATAAGTAATTTATTAATTTCTATGTGCAACCATGCGATATTAAAGTATAACGTATGATAGTTAACTATATGTTATACGAAGTATAAAGTGCAATGCGACTATGCTATATATGAATATAAACTATATAGTAAAGTTTATTGAGTTGTAAGAGATACATGAAATGTGGGTGTGACAATGTGTATATTAAGTATACAATAAAATAATATATCATAGATATATTGTAAACAATTATTGAATTAATGAAATTTAATAATAAAGGAGACAATACACTGTGATGATACCCGATAGAATTATATCCGGTAGAATGAAATGTACACGAATTTATATGTGCAAGTTAAAATTTACTACACGATAGTATTATTGGGACTACATTGTGACACATTAATTATAACTTAAGTTATATGACATGGAATGCGTATAACTTAAATGTATACGTAATGTATATATATAACCCAAGTATGGTATACACTATATATAACAATAGTAAGTTAATTTGCAAGTTGCTGAGTTATATTTACTGTGTCCCAATTTGAGTACCCATTCTCCACTTCTCTTCACGTGAAGCCTAGCCTACACTACTCTCCTCTCAAATTCATCAATCCTAGCTAAGGAGTATGGGGGGAGTGGGATTGATGATGGATTACACCAACTCCTCACCAACTATTTGTTAACCATTAGATTCTTGCTATTTCCGTTAGTTTGATTTGGCAAGCAAAGCTATGAACTGAGTATTGGTTTGCCTATAAATTAGCTCTTCTCCTTCTATATTACACTTGCTGAGAATTTTATTGCTAAGAAATTTATAGAGAGTAAGTATACTATTAGTGTGAAGGAGATTAAGAAATTGCTTTAGCAGCTCAAGTGTTTTGCAGAGGTATAACATATACATTCATTCTCTGTAAATTTTCTATATTCTTGATTCTTTGATTAACCATGAATTGGACGTTAAGTTAATTAAAGAATGTTATTAGTTGCTATGATATCTTATAAACGTGTTAGAACTATTACATAGCATGTTTAAATTCGAATTGTTGAAGAAATTCTGAGATGGGTCTGTAGAATTGCCGAGCAGAAGGCTGCTCTGTTTCTGGCCGACCAACTGCGCAGCTGCGCCAGTTTTGTACTGGCCAGCAGCGCAGCTGCGCCGGTACCAGACGTTTTGTTGGCCAAGGCCCTGCGCAGCTGCGCCAGTTTTGAACTGGGGCTCTGCGCAGCTGCGCCGGGACCAGTTTCTGGGTTTTGTTTTCTGTTGCAGGTTCTGTTATATGCTAGCATAAGTTATATAATTAGAACAAGCATGTGGACATACATAACATACATATATGATTACCTTGATATGAAATGAGCATGTGTAACGATATTAGTACACACGATTGAAGAAAAACTTATAGTTTTGAAATGAAACTTATAGTTTCGATTGTGAACTTGGACACATATGTAATATGTATATAATCTGATATTTTAAACATGATAGTATGGTTTATATTGACATGAAATGCATGCTTAAAGTATTAACCGTACACTAGTATTAGAAGTTAAGATAATTTTCGAAATGATAAACTTAAGACTTTCGAAAACGAACTTAACCAAGACTAATGTCTTTTAGATTCTGACCATTTGAGAATATTTATGTGGTTTAAATATGAGTTTCTAGTGTATATGAAATACATATAGATGCCATGCATGTATTATGATTCCTTGTTGACTTAGTGTGATTTCCAATGAAAAGCTAAGGACATCAATTACCATATGAAGTATGTTGTGATCATGCAAGCATATGCATTAGGATGTCATTATGCCTATAGACATGTTGACATGAGCATCATTTGATGGAGCATGGATATCACCTATGCCAACGTATTCAAGAAATAAAATTCTAAAGCATAAACTATGTGATTAACATATACATGTGTGATGAACGCACGAGCATGTATACTTAGTATTGTTTAGCCTCGTGGTGTGTTGATATGACTTTAGTAATGGACCATTAGTAACGTGGGCTTGATTTATTTAAAGTTTATCGGCATATGGCCTTAATTGGATTAGGATGAGCATCCTAGGTTTCGAACTTGAAATTATAACCATAGAGCATACGTATTGATTAATATCAGTAACTTGAATGATATTGATTGAACTCGGGTTGTCCAAGCAGCATGAAATGTCATTTCTGGTTTGACCAGTGAGTGGCGCAGCTGCGCCACTCTTAAGGCCAATACCTGCGCAGCTGCGCCATCCTGTTTTCAGGATTTATGCAGTCTGTTTGTTCTTGATTTTGTAGTAGACTTGTATTATTACTTAAACTGCAAATCATGGTCTGACCCCTACTGGTTTATGACTATATGATGAACATAGTAGCCTTGCATGACTAGTTAAGTATGACAAGGGTTTTGAAAAGTGAAACAAGGTTCTAAGAAACAAGTTAGACAACAATGTAACCTTTATTATTACATTGAGAATGTATGGAAGTGTATAACTGATGGGTGTGATCTCTATGATTAATATAACTGTGTAGGATTACACAAAGTGCAGAGATTCTTAAGCAGTTAAGTCGTAGTTGTTAAACTACGAATCAGGCAAGTCTTTCAGTTCCTATTTGATATATGAATTCAATAACTGTTAGTTGAATTATATTATGCTGTGATAATGTGAACTTATATATGAACTGTATATGAGATATAAATGAGATTGAAAGTTGATCTTTGATGATATACTTGTTATGTGAAAATTAACATGCGTAGTAAATATAAATTATTTATAAATGCATGAACTGAGTATAATGTTGTATGCTATGTGATGCATGAAAACTGTTAGAATTGCTGAGCTGTCAAGCTCACTCTTGCAAATAACCACTTTTGCAGGTTAAGGACTTACGATAAAGACTTCGTGCTTCTTGATTGATAAAGATAAATAGTATCACAATGGAGAATACTGATTAGATTATTACTCGAACCATGTCTAGGTTCTAGTAGTTGTACTTGATATTTGTTTACGAGGTTTAATGCTTGTCGTACTATAAAGATGTATTAGATAATACATAGAGGATATCGAGTTGAGTTGTAAACCTTCATACGGTAGTTCTAATAGAATGAATCATAGTATATAGTTGATTCAAGGATTGTATTTGATTCAAAGTTATGAAATCAATAAAAAGATTTTATTCAAAGGATATTGAAAAGTTTAAATTATTCCGCATTTTAGTAACATCGAATATGATGTATAGACGAGATCTTGGATATAAATAGAAATTATATTCTAAATTATAATAAAGCAAGTTATATTCTTTTAGTAATGAATAAAAGATGTAATAGTTTGGCGATAGTAGTATCGTGACTGCACCGAATCAGAGGTTTCGAAGGAACGTGGATTTGGGGGCGTCACAGGATGGTATCAAAGCTGTAGGTTATAAACCTTAGGTAAGTGTACCTTAGACTATAACCTGAGAGAGTGAAAGATAAGATTAAAATATATACGTGAAGATTCAAAGAAGAATCTTGAAATATCTAGAGAATGAGAATCAGGAGTTTCCTAACTCCGGTAATGAAAATGTTAAGATGATGTCTATAAGATGTATATGACAAAGATAATGAGAATGAACTCAGATGGAGTTTGGTTGATAATAGGGAAAGAACCCTAAGGTATAGTGATGATCACGACGTGATCAGATTGAACTGTGAAATGATAGATAGTCTGTAATGACTAAGTATGTATAGCTTGATGCTATAAGAGAATGTACTATGATAAAGTACGAGATGAACTCATGAGGAGTTGTATGTGATGAAATGTAGAAAGCTCGTAATGAGCAAGTGATAGAGTAAGATATAGTTAAGTGTTGGAATTCCATTGAGGACTCATGTGATGGCTTAGTTGTACAAACTTTTGTATGGGCAGAAGTTTTGTGCTTGCACTGAGTGCGTCACATTGATAATCGTTGGAATGTTAGTGTCGCGGTATCATTATACATATGGCGGAAAGGTGATTCTTTTCTCATATTTATTTTGATAGATAGAGATTTCTAAGATATAATTAGATAATATTAAGATTAGGTGCGAGTTCTTAAAACTCATGCCTATGACAAGTTCGTGACTCATAATCGTATGATGGGACCCCTCAGCGAATGGACGACTTTGGTCTGACTAGGATAAGTTCCTACACCCATATGATTGTGGTAAGTTCCTGAACTTCCATGGTGTGGTAAGTTGGTGAACTGTACTGAGAATAGATATATTATATAAGAGTTTTGGAATAGTAAGCATTGATGGTGGTAAGAGATTGAAGCGATGGAGAAATTGGATTTTCCTAAATCCTCTAGCTACGCTAGATTTTCAATAATTATTGACTTCGTGCTAGTGTTTGCACTTCGGTTTTCTTGAGAAAACATTGGGTCAGGTAACTGAACTAATGAGTTTTAAAAACAACACCGTTATTCGTATGTCTACGCTATTTGTTTCGGCTAAGACAAAAATGATTTGACAATCTTTCAAAATATATTTTGACCATGTGCATCATTTGATATGATGTAGAATGGGAAACGATGGAGTCATCAATACAATCGAACTTAGTGTTGGTTGTGATCGAAAGATCGTCAGCCCACTATGGTATGATGTAATATGATAAAGTCATAAAATGGCGGAATCCTCAACGTACTATTAAGTTGGTGCGGCATCATGACGTCATAAAACGGTTTTTGGTTTTTCTTTCGAATTATGAAAAGTTGACTAAATTATTTTGATTGATGTCCGAATTGTTGATGAGAGTCTAAGCTATTTGATTCGGCTAGGCGACTATTGAAAAGTGATTATAGAATTCAAGCATTCTTGTGTATTTATGCCAAACCGGATTGCTCTGGTGCGGATTTAGATGTTGAAAAGCTGAGGTGAACAACCCTATAAAGGGGACATGTTTTCGGGGACAATGGTTCCGAACGTAACGCATATAGTCGTTACAAAACACTACGTTGCGGCCCAACGTAGTGGTACAATAGGCTGGCCACCTAGAGTACGCGTGGAGGGTGTTTTCAGTCTTTGTGATTGATAAACACTCTGGTTTGCAGTGTGAAGAATTGTGTTGAAGCATTAGTAAACCTGGAGAAAAGTTCACGGTCTTGTGACCCCTCAGCATAAATTGGAATCTGAGTTATCCATACTACTTCCCGATTATTGAAAAATCACGGAAGATTCTTATCCTTTTAAAGGATGAATGTAGTAAGTAGAATGTTCCTTAGAAAGGAGAATGTGGTAGAATGCAAGTGAGCAAGTTATAATAAAACTTCTGAAAAGAGAATGAATAAAAATTATTCAAGAGAATATGTAATAATCGGAATAGCACCGAGTAGAGGAAGTTTCGGTGATTCCGAGGACGGAATCCTTATAAGGGGGAGAGGATGTAAGAACCCGAATTTTCAGATATTATTAATTAAGGATTTAATAAATAAAATTCTTAAGGTATGAGATGGATTCGAATAAGAATATATATGTGTGATACGAGGTATGTAGTATTGTGTTACATAGGGTAATATGAACTATGTAATATGTGATTTTGTGAATTATAAATATATTATTAATATATATTTATTATTTATTATAGAGATGAATTAGCAAGAAGATGGATAAGATTTATCTATTCGGTATTAAATAATTTATATAATTATTTATCATAGTAAGATTGGTGACATTAAATATATTTGATAATCACCATCTTCTGGAGTATATGTATGTTGTTGAAGAGAGAGAGAATAGAACCAATATATCTTTAGATAAACATTGGTTAGTGAATTACTAGTTGATTTAATATACCACGAGAAGTGAACATTAACGGAATATACATATGTGTTATATATATATATCTTGAATTATGTGGAAGGAATTAGATATATATATGAGAACCTTATAGGGGAATAGAGTTTGAACTTATAATTTAAACTTTGAATCATTTGAAGGAGGTAATAAAATATGTTGGTTAACCGATGTAGCAAGATAGCACATTAAAAAGCATGTTCAAGTATTTAAGAATTGAGATTATGGTTCTGCTATAGCAGAACTTGTCTGCCTATGAACTTGAGGTGGCGCAGCTGCGCCACTTCCAAGCTTATGACCAGCGCAGCTGCGCCGGTCTGTAGAAAATTCTGAGAGTTGTGTAATCTGAACTTGGGAATATGTATATTAGTAATTAAAATGTGGGTCATGAATGGGTTAAGTTAGCAAAGCATGATTTGAATGAGAAATTAATTAACTCGGAATAAATATTGGTTAATTAAGTGATATTATGGAATATTATATTATAAAACCTTGTGTGGCAGTGGTGAGATAGTAATTTGAATAAATAAGTTAATTCACTCAAATAAAATGGTGAATTAAGGATTATGTGTTGTATAAAGAAAAAGAAAGAGATATGATTTTCCTAATAAAGGGTATTAAAATAATTTCTAATATTGAATTATTTTAATAAAAGGAGGAAATGTTATTTTTGAATAATAATATTACCTTATATGTTTTTGTATGAGGTGTGTTTGATTAATATGGTAAATATATTAAAACGTATTTGCTATATTTAATTAAATTGATGGAAACGATTTATTATAATAGAAAATAAACTTATTATCTATTTTCTATATATAATATATGTACATGTGTCGTACATATAGTTATTTGATATTATATTAAAAATAATATCATGAGACAATAAGTAAATTATTTTCTAATGACGAATGTGCTTATTTGGAGAAAACATAATATTTATGTTATGGCAAAATACATAATTTCTAATGTATTTTTCAAGGGAGTTTAATTAATGAAAGGAAACTAAGTTATTTTAATATATTAAATAACTTAAGTTATTATTTGATCGTGAATATTATTATTGGAATAATTAATAAAGTATATATTAATTATTATAAGCGTAAAGGTTATACTTATTATAAGTATAATTAATTGAAGTAGTTTAGCATTTTAATAGCTTGAGTTATTATATTTCCGTAAAGGTTATATATAATATTTGAATATTCGATTTGTAAAATATTTATATGTGGACCTTGGATTTAATAGTTCTAATTTAATTGAACAGGTTATAAGTAGTAATGTGGTGAGAAATGAGTAAGTGATGAGAATAATGATAAGCTTAAGATTGAGCTTGTGAGAGATGCCTTGTGTGGCACAATAATAGATTCATTAATGAATTGACTAATTTAATGATGGAGGAATTATTAATTAAACAATTAATCTAAATTAATTGTTAATTGTTATTATGATAATATGTTAAATTATTATGGCTAGTGATAGTATAATAATAAGGAAATCGATTATAAGTATAATTGGATTTGTGATGAGATAAATTGTCTTCTAATATTAATTATTGTTATGAACAATATACTATTATCAAGTAATTATTTGATAATATGATAATTAATGAGTAAATGATTTATAAATATAAAAAGATTTATATTTATTTAACGTGATAATAAATCATATAAAGTGTTAATCAATTAGCGTGGGAATTATAATTCCATGGATTAATGAGAAATGGATTAATTAATATTATTATTAATTAATTGATAAGATAAGTAATTTATTAATTTCTATGTGCAACCATGCGATATTAAAGTATAACGTATGATAGTTAACTATATGTTATACGAAGTATAAAGTGCAATGCGACTATGCTATATATGAATATAAACTATATAGTAAAGTTTATTGAGTTGTAAGAGATACATGAAATGTGGGTGTGACAATGTGTATATTAAGTATACAATAAAATAATATATCATAGATATATTGTAAACAATTATTGAATTAATGAAATTTAATAATAAAGGAGACAATACACTGTGATGATACCCGATAGAATTATATCCGGTAGAATGAAATGTACACGAATTTATATGTGCAAGTTAAAATTTACTACACGATAGTATTATTGGGACTACATTGTGACACATTAATTATAACTTAAGTTATATGACATGGAATGCGTATAACTTAAATGTATACGTAATGTATATATATAACCCAAGTATGGTATACACTATATATAACAATAGTAAGTTAATTTGCAAGTTGCTGAGTTATATTTACTGTGTCCCAATTTGAGTACCCATTCTCCACTTCTCTTCACGTGAAGCCTAGCCTACACTACTCTCCTCTCAAATTCATCAATCCTAGCTAAGGAGTATGGGGGGAGTGGGATTGATGATGGATTACACCAACTCCTCACCAACTATTTGTTAACCATTAGATTCTTGCTATTTCCGTTAGTTTGATTTGGCAAGCAAAGCTATGAACTGAGTATTGGTTTGCCTATAAATTAGCTCTTCTCCTTCTATATTACACTTGCTGAGAATTTTATTGCTAAGAAATTTATAGAGAGTAAGTATACTATTAGTGTGAAGGAGATTAAGAAATTGCTTTAGCAGCTCAAGTGTTTTGCAGAGGTATAACATATACATTCATTCTCTGTAAATTTTCTATATTCTTGATTCTTTGATTAACCATGAATTGGACGTTAAGTTAATTAAAGAATGTTATTAGTTGCTATGATATCTTATAAACGTGTTAGAACTATTACATAGCATGTTTAAATTCGAATTGTTGAAGAAATTCTGAGATGGGTCTGTAGAATTGCCGAGCAGAAGGCTGCTCTGTTTCTGGCCGACCAACTGCGCAGCTGCGCCAGTTTTGTACTGGCCAGCAGCGCAGCTGCGCCGGTACCAGACGTTTTGTTGGCCAAGGCCCTGCGCAGCTGCGCCAGTTTTGAACTGGGGCTCTGCGCAGCTGCGCCGGGACCAGTTTCTGGGTTTTGTTTTCTGTTGCAGGTTCTGTTATATGCTAGCATAAGTTATATAATTAGAACAAGCATGTGGACATAGATAACATACATATATGATTACCTTGATATGAAATGAGCATGTGTAACGATATTAGTACACACGATTGAAGAAAAACTTATAGTTTTGAAATGAAACTTATAGTTTCGATTGTGAACTTGGACACATATGTAATATGTATATAATCTGATATTTTAAACATGATAGTATGGTTTATATTGACATGAAATGCATGCTTAAAGTATTAACCGTACACTAGTATTAGAAGTTAAGATAATTTTCGAAATGATAAACTTAAGACTTTCGAAAACGAACTTAACCAAGACTAATGTCTTTTAGATTCTGACCATTTGAGAATATTTATGTGGTTTAAATATGAGTTTCTAGTGTATATGAAATACATATAGATGCCATGCATGTATTATGATTCCTTGTTGACTTAGTGTGATTTCCAATGAAAAGCTAAGGACATCAATTACCATATGAAGTATGTTGTGATCATGCAAGCATATGCATTAGGATGTCATTATGCCTATAGACATGTTGACATGAGCATCATTTGATGGAGCATGGATATCACCTATGCCAACGTATTCAAGAAATAAAATTCTAAAGCATAAACTATGTGATTAACATATACATGTGTGATGAACGCACGAGCATGTATACTTAGTATTGTTTAGCCTCGTGGTGTGTTGATATGACTTTAGTAATGGACCATTAGTAACGTGGGCTTGATTTATTTAAAGTTTATCGGCATATGGCCTTAATTGGATTAGGATGAGCATCCTAGGTTTCGAACTTGAAATTATAACCATAGAGCATACGTATTGATTAATATCAGTAACTTGAATGATATTGATTGAACTCGGGTTGTCCAAGCAGCATGAAATGTCATTTCTGGTTTGACCAGTGAGTGGCGCAGCTGCGCCACTCTTAAGGCCAATACCTGCGCAGCTGCGCCATCCTGTTTTCAGGATTTATGCAGTCTGTTTGTTCTTGATTTTGTAGTAGACTTGTATTATTACTTAAACTGCAAATCATGGTCTGACCCCTACTGGTTTATGACTATATGATGAACATAGTAGCCTTGCATGACTAGTTAAGTATGACAAGGGTTTTGAAAAGTGAAACAAGGTTCTAAGAAACAAGTTAGACAACAATGTAACCTTTATTATTACATTGAGAATGTATGGAAGTGTATAACTGATGGGTGTGATCTCTATGATTAATATAACTGTGTAGGATTACACAAAGTGCAGAGATTCTTAAGCAGTTAAGTCGTAGTTGTTAAACTACGAATCAGGCAAGTCTTTCAGTTCCTATTTGATATATGAATTCAATAACTGTTAGTTGAATTATATTATGCTGTGATAATGTGAACTTATATATGAACTGTATATGAGATATAAATGAGATTGAAAGTTGATCTTTGATGATATACTTGTTATGTGAAAATTAACATGCGTAGTAAATATAAATTATTTATAAATGCATGAACTGAGTATAATGTTGTATGCTATGTGATGCATGAAAACTGTTAGAATTGCTGAGCTGTCAAGCTCACTCTTGCAAATAACCACTTTTGCAGGTTAAGGACTTACGATAAAGACTTCGTGCTTCTTGATTGATAAAGATAAATAGTATCACAATGGAGAATACTGATTAGATTATTACTCGAACCATGTCTAGGTTCTAGTAGTTGTACTTGATATTTGTTTACGAGGTTTAATGCTTGTCGTACTATAAAGATGTATTAGATAATACATAGAGGATATCGAGTTGAGTTGTAAACCTTCATACGGTAGTTCTAATAGAATGAATCATAGTATATAGTTGATTCAAGGATTGTATTTGATTCAAAGTTATGAAATCAATAAAAAGATTTTATTCAAAGGATATTGAAAAGTTTAAATTATTCCGCATTTTAGTAACATCGAATATGATGTATAGACGAGATCTTGGATATAAATAGAAATTATATTCTAAATTATAATAAAGCAAGTTATATTCTTTTAGTAATGAATAAAAGATGTAATAGTTTGGCGATAGTAGTATCGTGACTGCACCGAATCAGAGGTTTCGAAGGAACGTGGATTTGGGGGCGTCACAGGATGGTATCAAAGCTGTAGGTTATAAACCTTAGGTAAGTGTACCTTAGACTATAACCTGAGAGAGTGAAAGATAAGATTAAAATATATACGTGAAGATTCAAAGAAGAATCTTGAAATATCTAGAGAATGAGAATCAGGAGTTTCCTAACTCCGGTAATGAAAATGTTAAGATGATGTCTATAAGATGTATATGACAAAGATAATGAGAATGAACTCAGATGGAGTTTGGTTGATAATAGGGAAAGAACCCTAAGGTATAGTGATGATCACGACGTGATCAGATTGAACTGTGAAATGATAGATAGTCTGTAATGACTAAGTATGTATAGCTTGATGCTATAAGAGAATGTACTATGATAAAGTACGAGATGAACTCATGAGGAGTTGTATGTGATGAAATGTAGAAAGCTCGTAATGAGCAAGTGATAGAGTAAGATATAGTTAAGTGTTGGAATTCCATTGAGGACTCATGTGATGGCTTAGTTGTACAAAC
This sequence comes from Panax stipuleanatus, assembly GCA_020205555.1. Taxonomy (NCBI): domain Eukaryota; kingdom Viridiplantae; phylum Streptophyta; class Magnoliopsida; order Apiales; family Araliaceae; genus Panax; species Panax stipuleanatus. Next base: position 34,287,476 of record CM035115.1, read on the forward strand.
TTTTGTATGGGCAGAAGTTTTGTGCTTGCACTGAGTGCGTCACATTGATAATCGTTGGAATGTTAGTGTCGCGGTATCATTATACATATGGCGGAAAGGTGATTCTTTTCTCATATTTATTTTGATAGATAGAGATTTCTAAGATATAATTAGATAATATTAAGATTAGGTGCGAGTTCTTAAAACTCATGCCTATGACAAGTTCGTGACTCATAATCGTATGATGGGACCCCTCAGCGAATGGACGACTTTGATCTGACTAGGATAAGTTCCTACACCCATATGATTGTGGTAAGTTCCTGAACTTCCATGGTGTGGTAAGTTGGTGAACTGTACTGAGAATAGATATATTATATAAGAGTTTTGGAATAGTAAGCATTGATGGTGGTAAGAGATTGAAGCGATGGAGAAATTGGATTTTCCTAAATCCTCTAGCTACGCTAGATTTTCAATAATTATTGACTTCGTGCTAGTGTTTGCACTTCGGTTTTCTTGAGAAAACATTGGGTCAGGTAACTGAACTAATGAGTTTTAAAAACAACACCGTTATTCGTATGTCTACGCTATTTGTTTCGGCTAAGACAAAAATGATTTGACAATCTTTCAAAATGTATTTTGACCATGTGCATCATTTGATATGATGTAGAATGGAAAACGATGGAGTCATCAATACAATCGAACTTAGTGTTGGTTGTGATCGAAAGATCGTCAGCCCACTATGGTATGATGTAATATGATAAAGTCATAAAATGGCGGAATCCTCAACGTACTATTAAGTTGGTGCGGCATCATGACGTCATAAAACGGTTTTTGGTTTTTCTTTCGAATTATGAAAAGTTGACTAAATTATTTTGATTGATGTCCGAATTGTTGATGAGAGTCTAAGCTATTTGATTCGGCTAGGCGACTATTGAAAAGTGATTATAGAATTCAAGCATTCTTGTGTATTTATGCCAAACCGGATTGCTCTGGTGCGGATTTAGATGTTGAAAAGCTGAGGTGAACAACCCTATAAAGGGGACATGTTTTCGGGGACAATGGTTCCGAACGTAACGCATATAGTCGTTACAAAACACTACGTTGCGGCCCAACGTAGTGGTACAATAGGCTGGCCACCTAGAGTACGCGTGGAGGGTGTTTTCAGTCTTTGTGATTGATAAACACTCTGGTTTGCAGTGTGAAGAATTGTGTTGAAGCATTAGTAAACCTGGAGAAAAGTTCACGGTCTTGTGACCCCTCAGCATAAATTGGAATCTGAGTTATCCATACTACTTCCCGATTATTGAAAAATCACGGAAGATTCTTATCCTTTTAAAGGATGAATGTAGTAAGTAGAATGTTCCTTAGAAAGGAGAATGTGGTAGAATGCAAGTGAGCAAGTTATAATAAAACTTCTGAAAAGAGAATGAATAAAAATTATTCAAGAGAATATGTAATAATCGGAATAGCACCGAGTAGAGGAAGTTTCGGTGATTCCGAGGACGGAATCCTTATAAGGGGGAGAGGATGTAAGAACCCGAATTTTCAGATATTATTAATTAAGGATTTAATAAATAAAATTCTTAAGGTATGAGATGGATTCGAATAAGAATATATATGTGTGATACGAGGTATGTAGTATTGTGTTACATAGGGTAATATGAACTATGTAATATGTGATTTTGTGAATTATAAATATATTATTAATATATATTTATTATTTATTATAGAGATGAATTAGCAAGAAGATGGATAAGATTTATCTATTCGGTATTAAATAATTTATATAATTATTTATCATAGTAAGATTGGTGACATTAAATATATTTGATAATCACCATCTTCTGGAGTATATGTATGTTGTTGAAGAGAGAGAGAATAGAACCAATATATCTTTAGATAAACATTGGTTAGTGAATTACTAGTTGATTTAATATACCACGAGAAGTGAACATTAACGGAATATACATATGTGTTATATATATATATCTTGAATTATGTGGAAGGAATTAGATATATATATGAGAACCTTATAGGGGAATAGAGTTTGAACTTATAATTTAAACTTTGAATCATTTGAAGGAGGTAATAAAATATGTTGGTTAACCGATGTAGCAAGATAGCACATTAAAAAGCATGTTCAAGTATTTAAGAATTGAGATTATGGTTCTGCTATAGCAGAACTTGTCTGCCTATGAACTTGAGGTGGCGCAGCTGCGCCACTTCCAAGCTTATGACCAGCGCAGCTGCGCCGGTCTGTAGAAAATTCTGAGAGTTGTGTAATCTGAACTTGGGAATATGTATATTAGTAATTAAAATGTGGGTCATGAATGGGTTAAGTTAGCAAAGCATGATTTGAATGAGAAATTAATTAACTCGGAATAAATATTGGTTAATTAAGTGATATTATGAAATATTATATTATAAAACCTTGTGTGGCAGTGGTGAGATAGTAATTTGAATAAATAAGTTAATTCACTCAAATAAAATGGTGAATTAAGGATTATGTGTTGTATAAAGAAAAAGAAAGAGATATGATTTTCCTAATAAAGGGTATTAAAATAATTTCTAATATTGAATTATTTTAATAAAAGGAGGAAATGTTATTTTTGAATAATAATATTACCTTATATGTTTTTGTATGAGGTGTGTTTGATTAATATGGTAAATATATTAAAACGTATTTGCTATATGTAATTAAATTGATGGAAACGATTTATTATAATAGAAAATAAACTTATTATCTATTTTCTATATATAATATATGTACATGTGTCGTACATATAGTTATTTGATATTATATTAAAAATAATATCATGAGACAATAAGTAAATTATTTTCTAATGACGAATGTGCTTATTTGGAGAAAACATAATATTTATGTTATGGCAAAATACATAATTTCTAATGTATTTTTCAAGGGAGTTTAATTAATGAAAGGAAACTAAGTTATTTTAATATATTAAATAACTTAAGTTATTATTTGATCGTGAATATTATTATTGGAATAATTAATAAAGTATATATTAATTATTATAAGCGTAAAGGTTATACTTATTATAAGTATAATTAATTGAAGTAGTTTAGCATTTTAATAGCTTGAGTTATTATATTTCCGTAAAGGTTATATATAATATTTGAATATTCGATTTGTAAAATATTTATATGTGGACCTTGGATTTAATAGTTCTAATTTAATTGAACAGGTTATAAGTAGTAATGTGGTGAGAAATGAGTAAGTGATGAGAATAATGATAAGCTTAAGATTGAGCTTGTGAGAGATGCCTTGTGTGGCACAATAATAGATTCATTAATGAATTGACTAATTTAATGATGGAGGAATTATTAATTAAACAATTAATCTAAATTAATTGTTAATTGTTATTATGATAATATGTTAAATTATTATGGCTAGTGATAGTATAATAATAAGGAAATCGATTATAAGTATAATTGGATTTGTGATGAGATAAATTGTCTTCTAATATTAATTATTGTTATGAACAATATACTATTATCAAGTAATTATTTGATAATATGATAATTAATGAGTAAATGATTTATAAATATAAAAAGATTTATATTTATTTAACGTGATAATAAATCATATAAAGTGTTAATCAATTAGCGTGGGAATTATAATTCCATGGATTAATGAGAAATGGATTAATTAATATTATTATTAATTAATTGATAAGATAAGTAATTTATTAATTTCTATGTGCAACCATGCGATATTAAAGTATAACGTATGATAGTTAACTATATGTTATACGAAGTATAAAGTGCAATGCGACTATGCTATATATGAATATAAACTATATAGTAAAGTTTATTGAGTTGTAAGAGATACATGAAATGTGGGTGTGACAATGTGTATATTAAGTATACAATAAAATAATATATCATAGATATATTGTAAACAATTATTGAATTAATGAAATTTAATAATAAAGGAGACAATACACTGTGATGATACCCGATAGAATTATATCCGGTAGAATGAAATGTACACGAATTTATATGTGCAAGTTAAAATTTACTACACGATAGTATTATTGGGACTACATTGTGACACATTAATTATAACTTAAGTTATATGACATGGAATGCGTATAACTTAAATGTATACGTAATGTATATATATAACCCAAGTATGGTATACACTATATATAACAATAGTAAGTTAATTTGCAAGTTGCTGAGTTATATTTACTGTGTCCCAATTTGAGTACCCATTCTCCACTTCTCTTCACGTGAAGCCTAGCCTACACTACTCTCCTCTCAAATTCATCAATCCTAGCTAAGGAGTATGGGGGGAGTGGGATTGATGATGGATTACACCAACTCCTCACCAACTATTTGTTAACCATTAGATTCTTGCTATTTCCGTTAGTTTGATTTGGCAAGCAAAGCTATGAACTGAGTATTGGTTTGCCTATAAATTAGCTCTTCTCCTTCTATATTACACTTGCTGAGAATTTTATTGCTAAGAAATTTATAGAGAGTAAGTATACTATTAGTGTGAAGGAGATTAAGAAATTGCTTTAGCAGCTCAAGTGTTTTGCAGAGGTATAACATATACATTCATTCTCTGTAAATTTTCTATATTCTTGATTCTTTGATTAACCATGAATTGGACGTTAAGTTAATTAAAGAATGTTATTAGTTGCTATGATATCTTATAAACGTGTTAGAACTATTACATAGCATGTTTAAATTCGAATTGTTGAAGAAATTCTGAGATGGGTCTGTAGAATTGCCGAGCAGAAGGCTGCTCTGTTTCTGGCCGACCAACTGCGCAGCTGCGCCAGTTTTGTACTGGCCAGCAGCGCAGCTGCGCCGGTACCAGACGTTTTGTTGGCCAAGGCCCTGCGCAGCTGCGCCAGTTTTGAACTGGGGCTCTGCGCAGCTGCGCCGGGACCAGTTTCTGGGTTTTGTTTTCTGTTGCAGGTTCTGTTATATGCTAGCATAAGTTATATAATTAGAACAAGCATGTGGACATAGATAACATACATATATGATTACCTTGATATGAAATGAGCATGTGTAACGATATTAGTACACACGATTGAAGAAAAACTTATAGTTTTGAAATGAAACTTATAGTTTCGATTGTGAACTTGGACACATATGTAATATGTATATAATCTGATATTTTAAACATGATAGTATGGTTTATATTGACATGAAATGCATGCTTAAAGTATTAACCGTACACTAGTATTAGAAGTTAAGATAATTTTCGAAATGATAAACTTAAGACTTTCGAAAACGAACTTAACCAAGACTAATGTCTTTTAGATTCTGACCATTTGAGAATATTTATGTGGTTTAAATATGAGTTTCTAGTGTATATGAAATACATATAGATGCCATGCATGTATTATGATTCCTTGTTGACTTAGTGTGATTTCCAATGAAAAGCTAAGGACATCAATTACCATATGAAGTATGTTGTGATCATGCAAGCATATGCATTAGGATGTCATTATGCCTATAGACATGTTGACATGAGCATCATTTGATGGAGCATGGATATCACCTATGCCAACGTATTCAAGAAATAAAATTCTACAGCATAAACTATGTGATTAACATATACATGTGTGATGAACGCACGAGCATGTATACTTAGTATTGTTTAGCCTCGTGGTGTGTTGATATGACTTTAGTAATGGACCATTAGTAACGTGGGCTTGATTTATTTAAAGTTTATCGGCATATGGCCTTAATTGGATTAGGATGAGCATCCTAGGTTTCGAACTTGAAATTATAACCATAGAGCATACGTATTGATTAATATCAGTAACTTGAATGATATTGATTGAACTCGGGTTGTCCAAGCAGCATGAAATGTCATTTCTGGTTTGACCAGTGAGTGGCGCAGCTGCGCCACTCTTAAGGCCAATACCTGCGCAGCTGCGCCATCCTGTTTTCAGGATTTATGCAGTCTGTTTGTTCTTGATTTTGTAGTAGACTTGTATTATTACTTAAACTGCAAATCATGGTCTGACCCCTACTGGTTTATGACTATATGATGAACATAGTAGCCTTGCATGACTAGTTAAGTATGACAAGGGTTTTGAAAAGTGAAACAAGGTTCTAAGAAACAAGTTAGACAACAATGTAACCTTTATTATTACATTGAGAATGTATGGAAGTGTATAACTGATGGGTGTGATCTCTATGATTAATATAACTGTGTAGGATTACACAAAGTGCAGAGATTCTTAAGCAGTTAAGTCGTAGTTGTTAAACTACGAATCAGGCAAGTCTTTCAGTTCCTATTTGATATATGAATTCAATAACTGTTAGTTGAATTATATTATGCTGTGATAATGTGAACTTATATATGAACTGTATATGAGATATAAATGAGATTGAAAGTTGATCTTTGATGATATACTTGTTATGTGAAAATTAACATGCGTAGTAAATATAAATTATTTATAAATGCATGAACTGAGTATAATGTTGTATGCTATGTGATGCATGAAAACTGTTAGAATTGCTGAGCTGTCAAGCTCACTCTTGCAAATAACCACTTTTGCAGGTTAAGGACTTACGATAAAGACTTCGTGCTTCTTGATTGATAAAGATAAATAGTATCACAATGGAGAATACTGATTAGATTATTACTCGAACCATGTCTAGGTTCTAGTAGTTGTACTTGATATTTGTTTACGAGGTTTAATGCTTGTCGTACTATAAAGATGTATTAGATAATACATAGAGGATATCGAGTTGAGTTGTAAACCTTCATACGGTAGTTCTAATAGAATGAATCATAGTATATAGTTGATTCAAGGATTGTATTTGATTCAAAGTTATGAAATCAATAAAAAGATTTTATTCAAAGGATATTGAAAAGTTTAAATTATTCCGCATTTTAGTAACATCGAATATGATGTATAGACGAGATCTTGGATATAAATAGAAATTATATTCTAAATTATAATAAATCAAGTTATATTCTTTTAGTAATGAATAAAAGATGTAATAGTTTGGCGATAGTAGTATCGTGACTGCACCGAATCAGAGGTTTCGAAGGAACGTGGATTTGGGGGCGTCACAGAACCTATATACAAAGAATTTGATTTGATTTACAAAAGTCCTTTTTAGACAAGATATGAAAATGATGTTTTTGAAAGAAGGTTTTCAAACTCTTACGCTCACGTAGGAATTGAAGCATGTTGATACTTTCATTTTTTCTCTTTTCAGCCTTTTGGCTCAATTTGAATGGTGAATTGTTGGGCTGCGAAGCATCCTCAACCAAAACATATATACAAGTTTCGGTCTTCTCATGGGCATGACAGCCATCAGAGTGCATTTGACATGACAAACCATTATTTCATTATGTTTGAGACCTTAAACTCGGATAACCATTTTAAGGTTTTTCGGATGTACATTTTTAAAGAAAAACTGGCAGGGTACATTTGTAATATGGAGTTTGTCCATCGCGGGAATCAGTTTCTGATCAGTTTGATCATAAATCCCATGATTCCTAGGCTCACAGAGAGAAGCCAAGTAAACCTACACAGTCACAGATATTTACAGAAAATGTAAATTTATATCTATACGTCGTAGAACCAAGGATTCATCAGTCAAATCCTGGCATGCACGTAGCCAAAGCTTCTTGTTCCCAATAGATAGCGATCTAAGGGTCGCGAGGTTGCTTTCAAATGAATAAAACTAGAAAGAAAGCTAGATTTAAATAAATCTTAGCCATTCTAGCTTCCTGGTTACGGTTGGACCTATTTTTAACCGTTTGAAATGCTAGATTTAAAGAAATCTAACTTGCCAGAATTTATATCAATGCTAATTCATATCAAATGAATATTTAAAGAAAATATTTAATCACAATGAATAAAAAATATATATATAATTATATATATATATATATATGAAAGCTGTAAAGGGCGATGGATTTTCACTCTCAGGCCTGTACTGGAATGTAAATATATATAAAAGCTGTGAAGGGCGACGGATTTGCCATCCTATGCCAGGACAGAAATATAAATATAAATATATATATATATATATAAAAGCTGTAAAAGAGCCACGAAATGATCCAGGCTTGACAGAAAAGTAAATATATATATATATATATATATATATATATATATATATTTATATATATAAGCTGTAAATGAGCCACGAATTAATCCAGGCTCGACGGAATGTAAATATATATATATATTATAAAAGCTGAAAAGAGCCACGAATTTATCTAGGCTCAACAGAATAGAAATATATATATATATATGTATATGTATAAAAGCGATAAAAAGGCCACGAATTTCCAATCCAGGCCAAACGAAAATATAAATGTTAATATATATATTTAGTATATATATATTAAAGCAATAAAGGCCACTAATTTAGCAATCCAAGCCAAACGAAGTCAGAAAAATTTATATATATATAGTTATATATATAAAAGCAGTAACTACCACGGATTTGCCATTCGGGCTTGACATAATTGAAAAATTAGTATATATATAGTCAAATAAATACATAATAAAGCCAAAAAGGACATGAGTCAAAGACCCAATCCGTAAAAGTTAATATATGTATATATATAAGCGATTAAAAGTCACGGATCGACGATCCAGGCTGTGCAAATGTGAAAAAAAAACGTATATATGTACTAAAATGTACTAAAACATAAGCAAAAACGGCCACGGAACTAAGTTCCAGGCAAAATTAGAAGATAAAACTTTTCGTGCACGTGTATAAATACGCAATGAAGTAGGAAACAAGTTCTGATCATAAAAATACATACAATGGACTACTACACGGGCTTTTTGCCACTTCATAGGCTTCAAACGGGCGTTTCCACAGGTTAATTTTTGGTAAGTTGTAGTATATAAGTATACCTACGTGTTAGAGTAATAAAATCTGGGTTTGGAGTACTAAAAGTTAGGCTAGGAAACGAAATGGGCGGAGTTTCAGAGCGTTTTCTTTTTTTTTCTTTCTTTTTTGGCAAGGTGGGCACTTGTATTTAAAGACCCGATGGAAGTGGGCCTACCCGCGGCAGCCGCGGGTCTACCTTCGGCTCCACGTGGCAGGGCCCATATGGCGGGTCCTGTCGTCTCGAAGTATGTGCACTCCGAGTAACGCGATGTCAAGTTCGAAAGTTTTTAACTTTTGATCGGAGCTTTCGTTTGTGGTGTGCTATACCTTTTCGAAAAGCCCTCGCCTAGAGTGTCATAATGACATGGGACGTAACCTTTTCCGAGTCCAAGAAGACGGGTTTATAACTGGATCTTTGTTTCTTCGCAATTTATTTATTGAGCTGAATTGTGTTATTTTCACTCGGGATCAATGTTATGGTTCTTTCTGACCTTGATTGCATTAATTCAGCTTAATTCGGATTGAATTGGCTTCAAGTTGGTAAAATGACCATTTTGCCCCTCTAGGGGTTGTCTCCTATACTGGCCCGGTCTTCGACTGTCTTCCCGAGGTTATTTCTGAGGTTTTGATCCCAGTCGACTCTATTTATCCTCAGGGTTGTCTCCGAGGATGACTTGGTTTCCCAGGGTTGTCTCTGGGGATGATGTTATGCTTCGGGTTTATCTCAGAAGGTTTAATTAATCTCTCGGGGTTGCCACCAGGGTTCCTGTACCTCTCGGGTTGTGACCGGGGCTGCTTAAAATCCCGGTATGGTCACTGGGGCTCTACTTGACATTCTGGTGTTGTCAGGGTTCGACTTGACATCCCAGTATAGTGATCGGGGTTGAGCTTGACATTCCGGGGTTGTCGCCGGGGCTGCTTGACATCCCGGTATGGTCACCAGGGCTTCACTTGACATCCCGATGTTGTCGGGGTTTGACTTGACATCCCAGTATTGTGATCGGGGTTGAGCTTGACATCCCGGGGTTGTCGCTGGGGCTGCTTGACATCCCGATATGGTCACCGGAGCTTCACTTGACATTTCGGTGTTGCCGGGGTTTGACTTGACATTCTGGTATAGTGATCGGGGTTGAGCTTGACATCCCAGGGTTGTCTTCGGGGCTGCTTGATGTCCCGGTATGGTCACCGGGGCTTCACTTGACATCCTAGTGTTGTCGGGGTTTGTCTTGACATCCCGGTATAGTGACCGGGGTTAAGCTTGACATCTCGAGGTTGTTGTCGGGGCTGCTTGTCATCCAAGTATGGTTACCGGGGCTTCACTTAACATCCCGGTGTTATCGGGGTTTGACTTGACATCTCAGTATAGTGACCAGGGTGGAGCTTGACATCCCGGGGTTATTTTCGGGGCTGCCTGACATCCCGGTATGGTCACCAAAGCTTCACTTGACATCCCGATGTTGCTGGAGTTTGACTTGACATCCCAGTATAGTGACCAGGGTTGAGCTTTACATCACGGGGATGTCTCCGGGACTGCTTGACATCCCGATATGGTCACCGGGGCTTCACTTGACATCCTAGTGTTGTCGGGGTTTGTTTTGACATCTTGGTATAGTGACCGGGGTTGAGCTTAACATCCCGGGGTTGTCGTCGGGGCTGCTTGACATCCTGATATGGTCACCGGAGCTTCACTTGACCTCTCAGTGTTGTCGGGGTTTAACTTGACATCCCGGTGTTGTGATCGGGAGGAAAAAGACGGCTTTACCCTCCTACAGGGTTAGTAATAGAAATGCAAAATTTTGAGTGTCTACATTAACCTTGGTAATTTTATATCTGTCTGGAGCCATTTGTGACTGGAAGCTGTATTGATTTAAGAAGGTATGAGCTAGCTCTTCCCAACTATAAATTTTGGAGTTATCTAGTCGAGCATACCAAACTCTGGCCTCTCCGGTCAGGCTTTTCTGAAACAACTGCATTCTCAGCTTCTCGTCCTTGGCATAGGATCTGAGTTCTCCAATGTATACTTTCAAATGAGTGTAAGGATCTCCTAATCTGTCCAATTTTTTTAAAATCTAGGATCTGGAATTTGTTTGGATAACGGGCCATTAGAAAGATGCACAGGTCTGAGTAGTTGACACTCCCATATGCTCCAGTCCCTTTGACTGACCGGATTATTTCTTCTATTTGTTGGACTTTCTTTCTGATGTCACCAGTTTCCCGGTCTTCTCTAAGATTTGTGATTTCAGGGGGTTGTTGGTTTTTTCATTGGATTTATGTTTAGGTATCTGTGATTCCTTTTTCTTGTCAGTACCCTGACTGCCACCTTGTGCAGAGGACTCTTGTTGAGTGGGTATTTGTTGACCCTGAGTACCTTTACTCTACTCTTTCAGGAAGACAACTAATTCTGCTATCTGATTTCTAAGACCCTCGAATTCTTCTTGAGACACGAAACCTTACCCATGTTGGGTACTTTCTTCCATGTTAGTGGATAGGCTTTGTGCCTTCTTAGATTTGGATCTGGTAATAAGACCAATCTTGCCTATAATAAAAGTAGGTAGTTTAGTCTTAATAGACACTAACAGGATGTATGTTATGCAATGTGTCAGTTTTTAGGGTTTTTTTTAATGTTTTCCTGCAAAACAGATGTCAATTGTTTTGATGGCAGGATAGCATGATAGGATTTGATATTTGACAATAAATTTGAAAAGAATTAACATTTACAACATTTAATATTTGATAGGAGTTGACATTTAAATACGGTTAATATTTACAATATTTAATATTTAACATATAATTGACAGGGAAAGGTATGAAGAGCTTTCCCTTCGCATTCGGTTTATCATAGGCTGACATATCGTAGGTTTACTCTCACGGGCTTTTCGGCATGAAGGTTCCCAGATCATCGCAATTTACTAGATGGGAAGTTAATCAGATTTTTCAATTGGAACGGATCTGGGTAGTGCCTTTCCTGAGCCTCACTGGATTATTCTCCTCTTGAGTCCAGTAATCAACCACCGACGGGTTCACCTCGTGGTGGAGGAATTACACAACATACATTCACATACATCGCATTTCACCATATGCAATATGATGACATTGTGCGAAGCACTAATATAAAGCGCTGTAAATAAAGCATTCATTCACATCCATTCAATGTAAAGACAACATTCACACACATGCAGATAAAAGGTAATTGAAAAGATTGAAATGTGGCTTAAGCCCTCTATTGTCCCCAACAGAGTCGCCACCTGTCGACGTCGAGAAAATTCTTAATTCCTAGAGTTTGGTTCTTACCCTTTATGTTTTCTATGTGGTTTAATTTATCTTGCTTAAATGGTGAGATTTTAGGGAAAGACCGACATACAATGTCGACGATTTGAAAAGATTGATTTTAATGATTGGGCCGAATTAGACAGAGCCGCCAGTTGATATAAGTTTAAATGGATGTATCAACTCATCCGAAATTTGAAAGGTTTTACAATATGGCCCAATATATGACTTCATATGATTGGTCTTGGAAACCGAGATTCATAGAGTTTGGGGGCTTGCTTAAGTAAGGGGAAGGTATTAGGCACCCCCCAACTTCTGTGAAACACGGTTACCGCATCTTTTCATTCCCTAAGCATGTGAAGTGTGTGTGTGTGTGTGTGATGCAGTTAATTGTGCCTGAAGTACTTTATTTGAAAAGTCCATTTTTAAGCAAGAATATGAAAATGATGTTTTAACAAGAGGTTTTCAAACCCTTTCGCTCGCATAGGAATTGAAGCCCTTTGATACTTCCATTTTATTCCATATTCGGCTTGTATTGATTTTATTCTCGAGATGCGAAGCATCTTCGACAATATATAATATTATATATATGAGTGTCGGGCTTCTCGTGGGGATAAAAGCTATCAAAGTGAGCCCAAGCACCACAACTACAGTTTTCACTATTTCAGGGCCTTAAACCCGTATAACCGTTTTAAAGCCCTAGATTTACAAGTACAAAGATTTGCAAGCTAGTTGTACAACTTAAAAAGTCCATCATAAGAACCGGATCTAGATCCATTGATTGAATCGTAGATCCTCTAGCTCCTAGGCTCACAAGGATATCACATAAACAGCCTGCATAATGAATATACTGAAATAAAATATATATCTATACTAGACATCGCTGGACAAAGGAGTCATCAGTTAAATCCTCATTAGCAAGTAACTCATAGCTTCCAATTTCCTCTAGATACAGATCTAGGGTCACATGGTCGCTAAATACTTACAAAAACTAGAAAGAAAACTTGATCTGTACAGATCTTAGCCATTCTAGCTTCCAGGTTCAAGTTTTACAACTTTTGAACTGGTTAAAAGCTAGATTTGGCCAGATCTAGTATAGATCTAGTCAATAAAGCTTAAATATTAACTATTTACAAGAAATGAACGGTTAAAAATTCAGATCTGACGAATATAAGCTAATAACTATATATATACATAGCAATTATATACATATTAGAGTAAGCAAAGAAGGTAGATCTGGAGAAATCTTACAGTATTTCGCAAAAATGGCTATCGAACGGCTTCTGGCACCTTAAAACCCATTTCCCACCGGTTAAAATTTGATATTTTGTAGTATAGAAGTATATGAGTGTTTACAAAGAAGTTTTACAGAAATCGGAGTAAAATACAAGCTCTGTTTAGCTCTCTTAGCCTCTTTCTCTCTCTCCTAAGCCCTCTCCTTCTCTAATCTTCTCTTAGAAGCCAATGGGGTTGGACATATATATAGACCCGACCTACCTTGGCTCTACCTACTGAAGCCACAGGTAGACCTACGGCTGGGCCTGGTGGGCACCGCTGTCTCAAAGTACGTGCACCTCGATCAATGCATAGTCTGCTTGAAACCTTTATAGCTTATAATCCAAGAATCCGATGGAGGCGTGCCATACCTTTTCAGAAAGCTCTTTCCGAGAGCTACACAATGACATGGGGCTTGACCTTTTCTGAATTCGGGAAGATGGGTGTATGACCAGATCTTCAAGTCTTCGCAGTTAGTCCGTTGAGCTGTCTGGCACAGCTTTCACTTGGGATTGTTGTGATTGTTCTGTATAACCTTATTCACAATAGTTTGATCAGTATTGATTTGAGTTGGCAAAATTACCCTTTTGCCCTTCCAGGTTGGTTTTTGGGCATGACATAGCTACAGCTATCTTCTATCAGGGTTATCTCTGGGGTTTGACTGATGTTGACTTTTGTCTGTCTTCAGGGTTGTCTCTGAAGTTGATTTGATGTTTTTCGGGGCAGTCTCCGGGGGTCTGGTTTGATGTTTTCTGGGCCTGTCTCCGGGGGTCTGATTTGATATTTTTCGAGGCTGTCTCTGGGGGTCTGATTTGATGTTTCCCGGGGCTGTCTCCGAGGGTCTGGTTGGATTTTTTCCCAGGGCTGTCTCCGGGGGTCTGGTTTGATGTTTTCCCGGGGCTGTCTCCGGGGGTCTGATTTGATGTTTCTCGAGGCTGTCTCCGGGAGTCTGGTTTGATATTTTCTCAAAGCTGTCTCTGGGTGTCTGGTAAACTATTTTCTTACATCTATCTCGAAAGGAAAATTAAAATAAATTTGAACAATAAAGCCTAGTAAAATTTTCAATTAAAGAAAGCTCTAATTACAAAAGGGTCAAAAAATAAATTAAATTATTGAAATTTCTTAAATAATAAATAAAATTAAATAAAATAAAATAATAATCTTTTTAGTTAATTTATTTCAGTACTAAATTATAAAACTAAATTATTTATAAGAGAACTCACTACAAGAAAAAGGCCTATTAGTGACCGCCTATCAGCGACCGCAATCGGTCGCAGATTCCTGATAGTCGTTGTAAAAAATTTGGTCGCTTGAATGCACATCAGCGACCACTATTAGCGACTGACTTATCTGTGACCGCTATTAGCGATCGGGACCGGGACCGTCGCTAAGCTGAGTCAGCATAGTCAGGGTCGATGGCTGACGTGGGCCACGTGTCAGCGATGGCCAGTAGCGACCGATGCCGGTCGCTAACCCCCTGATCCAATTAGTAGTCCCTAATAGGTATTAGCGACCGCATACGGTCACTGATGTATAAAATAAAAAAATATTTTTTTTTTGTTTTCTGGATTTCCCAAAAAAATGTACATGTTTTGTACCTGCTTTATATCTCAACACACAACAGACAGTATATATAAACTTCCAATCAAGTTTTATATATCCCAACACATGCACAACAATATAAACATACATCCATATACCGACACATACACCAAAACAGTATAAACTATATAAACATTAAAAAACCAGTATGAATTGAAGAAATATATACAAATCTAATCTTTAAGTAACATACAGTCATCCAAAGAATGAATATAAAAGTACAAGGCTCATAAATAGCTAGAAAATAAGACTAAGTCGGTCGTCATGCATCATCGTCCAAATTAGTTTCTTGTTGATCACCCTGTAATTAACGAAATAATAAAATATATTACATATATAGTATATATGTTGATACTGGTATTACAATAATATACAACAAATTAAACACAACAATATATGTATATATATAAGTGACTAATTTGATAATTTGATTGTAATATAAATACTAAGATTACCTCATCGTTATCCTCATGATGTGATGCTGCGGTTGCCGCCACTGCAGTAGATAACTCATCAAGACTCAGAGCCACCAAATGCCCGCTCAGTATACGAAGAAGATTACGATCTCGACAGATCTCTCTCACACAGTCAGCAGGAGTACGATGAGCTAGATGGGTCGATGACTGTGTAGACAAGGTAGCAAAGCTGCCTGTGCAACTAATGGTTGGGTATCGTCGTTGTCCTTGGCCTTTGATATAGTTCTTTTTCACAACTGCCTCCCTCTCCCACAGTTCTTGATCAATCACTGGACGTGGGGTGCCTTCAGGATAACGCTCGTTCAATAAGCTCTTATAAGTATCTTATTAGTAGGTTAACAATTAAATAATTAAAAATAAATATTGAACTCTAAATAATAACATAAACTTGATAAACAACATTAAAGTTGTCAAAACTTATTACCACTATCTGGACAGCATCAGGCAGACCATCACGGGTGGCCACGCACACATCCAGCCAATGGATAGGCTGACCTTGAGACTGAGAATCCTATACAAAACATATTTCCATATTACTAAGTAAACATGTGATATTCTACAAACCATGATTGTAAACATATTAAAATTATTTTATCAAATTCACAAGTTTACTATTTATACGTACCCTCGCAGTGATATGCTGCAACTGTGATATACTGCCTCCCCTGTATGTGCCTTTCACCTTTTCGCCATCAGGTACACCCGAGGATCTGTTAGTGGTGGTAGTCTTGCGTCTTTTGACCCAGCTCTTAACTTTTTATTGGGCACACATCTCAGCCCATATGGACTGGGTGCACCACCAGGGGCTATGCTAGTGCATGTACTCCTCTCCCTGGCCTGGATGGTAGATCAATGCATTGTGTAGGGCTTTTTGTCATTCTTTGTTCAAGTTAACTTTGGTGTGGATGGCGCACTTCTGCCAGAATAGTGTCTGTATCACTGAAGCCTGCACGTCCTCCCATCTATACCTTTTTTGCAAATAAAATAACAATAATAATATTAAAAAGGTACTATTAACATCTAATACAACACTACTAAATAATTTTAGTTTTTTAATATTATTATCTGTCATAATTAAAAAAAATATACCTGAAATTCAGCCCAAACTACATCCTTGTGGGCGATATGTGTGCTCGCCCACGTAATCACAGCTGTCGGCCATTTTTGTAAGCACATCTATGAAATTCACTTGAATATCTTGTTATCTAAAAAATCACAACAATATACAATAATTTATATTAAAGATAAGTAAATTTATTATAATATTTAAAGTAATTTACATTAATATATATATCTACAACAATGAAAATCTAAAATGTTTATATATAAATGATGTGGACGTACGTGCTATCAGGAGGAGGACGAACCTGTATAACAATTCGGTCATCCGGATTAGCAAGGGCCTTTGGCACATGATTAGGACCCCTACCCAAATCGCGCTTTTTTTTGCGCTGCTTCAGAAGCCATCTATATTTTATAAATTTCAAGATATTATTATGAGTTATATTTGATTACATGCATATATGAATATAAAATGACAATAATGACAGGAAATTGCATTAAATAGTTAAGTACATAAACATGATAATGATATAAAGAACAAGTAATACTAAACATACATTTTATTTTTTTAATCAATGTCTGAGTTGGAATCATCTTGTATACGTATTGTAGATTCATAACAGTTATCTGCTTCAGATTCAGTGTCAGTGTCAGTTAATAACTCTTCCTCCTCAGTATCAATGTTATCTGGCACAAGTATTGACTCAAGATCTAATTCATTAGGTTCATCTCAACCATCTAACTAAATTACATCAATATCATCCTCCACATTTATTATAGTTTGTCTATGAAGCATCTGCTCTTGGTAAATCTCCCCGTCAACTACTTTTACACGACTGCGCATGGGGGTATGAATTACAACTTGCCAATCTGCAGGCGGTCTAATTCTTTTCCTAACAAGACTAGGAGTGTAGTATACTTGTACTGTTTGAGTTGGTAACACAAACGGTTCATTGGCATACGTGGACTTATGGAGGTCAATATCGACGATTCCATGTCTGTCAACATGTATCCCTTTTTCTTAATCAAACCAACGACACTTGAGCAAGTTAATATGACCCCCGTACGTGACCTTGTACGAAAACTCTATGATTTCCTCCAACTCCCCATAAAAGGCACGACCAAGCTCATTATAATAATCTCCTTGGACACACACTCCAGTGTTCGTTGTTCTTTTACCGCAACCATATGTCTTTGCATGACACAACCATTTATTTTATAACCATTGCGGCTGACTTGGTCCCTATCTGGTCCCATAGCTAGGACTTATATATTAGCCGGAATCGTTGATCCCTCAGTAAAAGCCTACAAAAACTCCATCCTATTAAATGTAGTCATAGTTAATATGGAGTGTATATATATGTCGTGCTTAAGTAACTTAACTTACTTTATCCTTTAGGTAAAGTACAAATTTTTTATCATGACAGATTTGAATATCTTTATCAGTTATGCCGGGATGCTTCACTTTTAACTCGTCATCGTATGATCTATACAATGTTATAAACATTAAAATATTGGAATGTATATTACATGTCATTGAAAGTTAAGGGATAAATATGAATTTTATATGTGTACCTCACAAATTCGTCAATCTCCTCGCAATTCAGAAGAATGTAAGTATGTGCAACATGTAATTCTTCCTCAGAGAGGAATATGCGCATCCCTTTTCCATAAGCGCGGCCCGATATACCAAATACAGAAAGCTGACCATTTAGTTCAACATTTCCCCCATCATCATATCTCGAGACTCGATTGGCCTTTATCAAGACTTTGTCCAAAAAATATTCTGAGACAAGCGTAGATATCTCATCAAAACTGTTTGCCTCACATATCGACCCCTCGACATAAGCTCTATTATTCACCATCCGCTTAAGGTTTCCCATCACCCTCTCAAAAAGGTACATCCATCTATATTGAACTGGACCCCCAACACGAGCTTCATAGGGAAGATGGATTTACAAATGGTCCATGGAGTCAAAAAAATCAGGTGGGAATATTTTTTCAAGTTTACACGTGATCTCTATGATGTTATTCTCAAGTACGAATATGTCCTTCTCATTTACTATTTTTGAACATAAGTCTCTAAAGAAACGACTAAGATCAGTTAAAGCATCCCATATTGGTTTATCAAGCAGATCTCGAAATGTTATAGGCATGAGTATCTCCATGAACACATGACAGTCATGACTCTTCATCCCTTGCAATTTCCCACCCATAACACACCTTGCAATGTTTAATGCATATCCATCTGGTAGTTTCAGAGACTTAACCCATGTGCACATATCTTCAACTTACTTTTTGGACAATGTGTACCTTGCATGTGGTTTGACAATCTTACCATTAGGAGATTCATAAAGTTCTAATCCAGGATGCTTACAAATATCTTTCATATCCAATCGTGCCTTATCATTATATTTTGTCTTCCCCGTAACATTCATCATGGTGTTAAACACATTGTCAAACACATTCTTCTCAATATGCATCACATCTAGATTATGTCGAATCAAATTTGTAGACCAATAAGGCAATTCCCAAAAGATTCTTCTCCGAACCCAGTTATGAGATTCGCCAAACCCATTGATTATGTTTGTGGCATCAATCTTACCAAATGGGATAACCAGCAATCTCATCACACGATCTCGCATCTCCGTTCCCAATAATCGTGATGCAGGCATATCATTGTCTACTTTCCCTTTCTTGAAGTGTTCTTTATTTCTTCGAAACAGGTGATCTACTGGCAATAACCGACGATGGCAGTCAAACCAGCAAAGCTCTCAACCTTTTGATAGAATGAAAGACTTTGTATGCTCCATATAATACAGACAAGCCAACTTCTCGTGTGTACTTCATCTAGCTAACATACCATAAGCTAGGAAGTCACTTATAGTCCACATAACCGCTACCCTAAGGTTGAAATTTGTTTTCGTTGCAACATCCCAAGTCTGTACTCCATCCTCCCACAATACCTTCAACTCGTCTATAAGAGGTCTCAAGTAAACATCTAGGTTCTTTCTAGGACTCTTGGGACCAGGAATTACGAGTGACAAAAACAAGTATTGCTATTTCATACACATCCAAGGAGGTAAGTTGCACGGAGTAACAATCATAGGCCAGCAGGAGTACGGAACAGCTGAGTGGCCGAACGGGTTGAAACCATCAGTGGATAATCCAAGCCTTACATTTCTAGGTTCCAATGCAAACCCAGGATGTGCTAAGTTGAAATATTTCCAAACCTTCCCATCTGTGGGATGATCTAGTTCTCCATCTTTAGCTGGAGATTTCGCATGTCAACTCATATGTTCAGTTGTTCTTGAAGACATGTACAATCTTTTTAGCCGATGTGTAATTGGAAAATACCTTAAAATCTTAAATGGTATAGTTGATTTTTTTGTAGTCACACCCTCTTTATTAGGCCTAAACCGATCATAACTGCAAAACATGCATCGGGTCATTTGTTCATTTTCCTTATAAAAGAGCATGCAATCATTGGGACATGAATCAATCTTTTGGTATCCAAGACTCAACATCTTCACCATTTTCTTACAATAGTAATAGTTCTCAGGTAATTTCTCACCGTCAGGCAACATACTCTTAATGGACTTCAAGAGCGACTCAAACACTCATGGCTCATGTTGTGATCAGCCTTGATGTTAAGTAATGTCGCCACTTCTTACAATGTAGTGTGTTTGGAGCAACCATGCTACAATGGCTCGCTACCCTCATCTAACAACTTAAAGAAGGCTTTGGCATCAGAATTTATAGGTTGCTCAATGCCTTGTTCCCAATAAAAATCTTCCCCTGCAATATCATGAACCATTTCATTCATACGATGAGTACTGCTGCCCGGATTGTGTACTTCTGTGATGCCACCATATCTTCTCTGCCCATATGCCCACAGCATTCTTCGTAATTTTTCATAAACCCATAAACAAGTAAATTATAGTTTACCACGTCTCTGTCCATATAATTTATATCCTTACACTTCAAACAAGGGCATCTTATCTTGTTCTGACCAGTCACACATTCCGGGTGACTATACGTATACTCCAAAAACACTTGGCAACCAGCTATAAATTCATCTGTAGCACCTATCTGGGCACTTGACTTTCGTCGTGTCATCCAACTACGGTCTGAATAGAGGTCCATGATACCACGATACCTACTACAGACAACATGAGCTTATTAATGTATAGCATGGTCAGGCTCTCTAAGCATACTTATAAGTATATGACTTGAGCATACTTGTAAGCATATGATTAACATTTAAGCATACTTGTAAGCATATGACTTGAGCATACTTGTTAGAATCTGATTAACATTTTAGCATATATACTTGTAAGCATATGACTTTAGCATAATTGTAAACATAAGACTTGAGCATACTTGTAATTAAGCATATGACTTAGCCTCTTTCTTATAGTTATGGGTAACATGTAAGTATGTAAGCACTTAACTAGATGTCTCTTAATAACAAATGCAGCTTGATGTAAAATTAAATTAGCTCAATGATGTACTTGACTGCTTTGAGCTGGAGAAGAACATATGTAAGTTCTTTCAAAATACTTTGGATCAAAGAGCCTTCAGAAAGCGAGATTGTTATTAACTGACTAAATAAATATGATTCTTCGGGTACATTAGCCTTGTCTTGACTTCAAAGAAGCACCTCCGCTTGTCTGGTTATCCGTGCTTTTATTTGTTTTGGACTTGTATTGGCATGTTATTGGACAACGTTAGCTTTGATTTATGAAAAAATAGCTTTTGAAGCTTTTCAGTGGTCATATGGTTGTGAATCAATTGTCTGAATTTTGTTGAAGTTCCGTTTTGTTTTTATCTATTCACAAGAATCAAACCCAGCGTTTTGTTCTAAAAATAACTTATTTTTGGTAAAAATCGGTACCGAACCGGTTTATCGATTCAGTATACCGATTTAACTGGTACCGATTTTTGTACGCAATTCTAACTACATTCGGTAACTGGTCCGGTCCGATTCGGGACGGTCCGATTTGGTGAATAACCGATGAACAGGCCTAGTCTATCCCATTATTGAACTCATATTACATTATAATAAATAAAACAGTTTCACCTAAAATAACTCCAGTTTATTAAACTTACCTAGACAATTTAAATAATATGATATGGCACTGCACTGACCAAAACAATGTTCTAAAGCGGAAAAAAGTGCAAAATCTCAAGTCTCCAAGCTATTAATTTATAGTTTCAATTACCAATCATTTACCTCTTAATAACACAAAACACATATCAACTACCAAGTCTACCACACAATCATCATAAGTTTATTAAATATATATAACTTATACCCCCTCCATTCCAAAATAACAACAATAACATTAGCCAAAGACTTCCAATTGTGAACAATAACAAAGAATAAAGTATCCAATAACAACAATAACAAAGAATGCTTGTATTAGCCAAAGACTTCCAATTGTGAACCCATAAAAATTTGTCCACTATTTAGGTAAAAGCTTTACTCGGTCCAAATGTAATAAGGTATATTGATAGAATAACATTTCTCTTTTAAATTGTATCTATTCACAAGAATCAAACCCAATATTTTTTGTAGGATATGAAGATATAGACGAAACATTTCTCTTTCAAATTGCAAGACAACTTTTAGGCATTGAAACAACAAATCAACTAAAATAAATCTTACCTAAAATGCGGCGGTGGTGACGACGGCGGTGAAGGCGTCGACGGTGGCGATGGCGGCTGTGGTGGCGGGTCCTTCTTCTCCCTCCCTCTTATCTTCCCCCCTTCTCCCTCTTATCTTCTCCCTCTTTTTTTTAATTCTGATGTTGTGTCGAGTGAATGCATGAACCTAATTAGATTAGATTTTTTAATGATGTGGACGTATCAGCGACCGCTGGGCGGTCGCACAAAATTTTCGCGTCAACGTTTCATGCCAATTTTAGGGCGGGAAATTCATACTAGCGACCATTCAGCGACCGCGTGCAGTCGCAGATATAAGCTAGCGACTAGATTCAAATGCAGTCGCACATGGAGGTCGTTATTACTACTATCAGCGACCGGAGAGGGCGGTCGCTGAAATTGATGGTCGATGTTAGACCATTTTCTTGTAGTGACTAAAAGTTATGTTCAAGTAGACTTGGCAAACATGGCCCAAGCCTGCGGGCCGGGCTTTGGGCTATAGAATTTTAACCCAACAAAACCTGGGCCTTTTTGGCCCTGCCCGTTTGGGCCAAACCCAAAAAAACAGCAGAAAATAGGCATGAAATTGGTCTCGGCCCGCGGGCCGGTCCCGCTCACCCGTTACGGGCTGGGCTTTGGGCTGCAATTTTTTGGCCCAGCAAAACCAGGGCCTTTTAGGCCCGCCCGTTTTTGGCCCTGCCCGGGCTTGGCCCGACCCGTTTGGGCTTGTCCCGCCCGTTTGCCAGGTGTATGTTCAGGTGTGCAATATGTAAATTTAGCATCTGAAAATATATCTACAAAAAAGATAGACCATTCATTTCGAGAAATATGTAGTACAAAATTATAATTGTTCGATTCACAATATAAGTCATATCGATTTTTTTGAAGTTAAGTTGATTTTTTTAAAAAAATTAATATGAATTTATTTAATTTTGGTTAATATAATTATGAATATTAAATTACATAAATAAACTTAAAATCAATTAAATTTTTAATATTTTTAAAACTTAAATAAATCTCATCAATTTTAATGAAAAAATTATTAAAATTTGAGTCAACTTTGAAGTGGGTTTCATTAATTATTTGAAGTGGATCCACTTATCAATGTGTTCTACTCCATGAATAGATTAAATTAAGTATTTGGAATCTCAAAAACATAAAGTAATGAATGAAAAATTAACTCTCAAAGATCACCATTGAAAATGATAATAAATACTTGTGGGAATTCAAGTCTCACATCGATTAAGAACTAAAGTATTAATTGGTTTATATACAATAAAGTTGCTCTTGAGTTTGGAACCCAAGGGGCACTCCACTTTTGTGAAAGGGAGATACATAGTCAATGCTTGGTTCAAACCCAGGCGCGCATCGTCGGTCGGGCTCGCGGCTCGGGCTCGCGGCTCGTGGATCCGGGTCCTTGTATATAATGTTTTGGACAAAATTTATTTAAAATTTGTTTATTTTATTTTAGTTCTTATCAAAATTGTGTCATTTTTATAAATATTATTTATTATCAAAATTGTGTCGTTATCTGCCGAACGGACACGTCAATACTGCGTCATTTTAGGAAGCGCTATCTGCCTGAACGGACGCCCCAAAACTATGCTGTTTTTGCCTGAACGGATGCGCCCTTTTTACTAAGCCTAAAACTATGTCGTTTTTATTCAGCTAAGACTAAAACTACATCTACGTCATTTTTTGCTGGAACGGACGCGCCATATTTGATAAAGCCAAAAAACTACGTCGTTTTTTGCTTAAATGTGTCTTTTCAGGGGGTTGTGTCCCTTTCTAATGGGTTACTAATCCCTCCTATAAATAGATAGGGGGTGCAGCCACTTCATTCATTCAATTTACAAGTATTTCAAGCATTTATAGTCTTCTAGTATTCATTATTTATAGTTCATTTAAAGAGAGTTCTGAGCATTATATTTGGTTCATTGAATATACTATTTGTATTGTTGTTATAGTATACGTTGTTATTGTATCTTAGGAGACAAATGCTATCAACTTTGAGCACCGTAAGGAGTGCATAATTGTTTTAAGAACATAATACCAAGTACTAATCTTAACAAATTTATTTCTACAATTTTGAGATATATATAGTCTCTATTCATTTTCCTTAACAAAAATAACTTCAATTAACTTATAAAGTTAAAATTGCTCTTATTTTTGGAACTCGAGTATATGAACTTTGTTGTGAACATTGATTTTATTAATCTCTACAATTCATAACTAGTAGTTTTGATAGTTAAGTTGATCTGCAACATAATATCGCAGAAGGTTTTTTTTCAATCTTAACAATTAATTAAAATGAACTTACAAAATTTCGTTGTTAATATAAGACCTTACAACAATCATTTATTATAAATCAGCTACCATGTACATAATATCCAAATGTCTTTTTTAAGGAGGGTTGGGGGAGCTAGGTTCTGTTATGACTAAAAACTGATGCTCAAATTATAGCCTTATAGGCCATAGTATTTTAATAATTACTCCCACGCACATATATAATAAGAAAAAAAGTGAAGCAGAATGAGATTTAATTAGTTGGTTCTAGCTGTTTCACTTCCTTCTCAGACCTTAATTTGTTGTGGAAAAGTTGTACACATGTTGATTTGGTCAAGTTAGCTTTGATTGGTTGCAATTTAACCACCACAGCTACATATATATGCTTATGGTTGGACCAACCCAATTTCCAATTCTGACCAGCAACACTAGTCCATATTATGAAGTGGATATTAACACAAAAACATAATTATAACTTAGCTTTAAAATTAAAGTATATATCTTAGATTTTCATACATATATAACTACTTTATGTAAATTACAAGAAATACATATTTATATCTATACCTAGCTATATTCTATACCTAATGCATGAGCTTCTGGAATTTTATATGTACGTACATTATACCCATATGCATCTTCTCCTTGAAGTATCCTATTGCCTGTACCTAACTAAGTACAATAACATGGCAGCTGAGCCCAAGGCACTCTCTTTATAAGGTTGCATTGCTTGGTCAGACCTAAGTAAATCAAACAAGCATTTAGAGAGAGAAAGGGAGATTTAGAGAGAGAGAGAGAGAGAAAAAGATGGCGGCTCCGACATGGATTAGAATGTTGGTGCTGGTGGCATGTTTGTTCCCCGTATTGGTCGAGTGCAGAATTCGTCATTACAAGTTCAATGTAAGTACATTTCTTCGTCGCTTAATTATTCATTCTATAACTCAAAGTTTCACTGCAAACCTGAATACTCACAAACATCTACAAGCTACAGATCATAGTAGTTATGTGAGATTCGAACCCCTCAATAAGAACAAAAGTCAACTTAATTTGATTTGCATTTGGACATTGTCTCAAGGTTGTACATTTAATGAAAGTGGTCATTCAATTTTTTCTGGATAACATCACTATGTATATATTACAGTGTTGCATTGTAAACTCGTATACTCGCAACCATCTATAAGTCACGAATATCAGTTGAGTTTTGTGCTTTCGCACGAACGGAGAATCGAAGTACCCCTGGACAAGGACTCGACGTCACCTTAATCTGGTTTGCATTTGGGCATTGTCTCAAGAATATACAAATGCTATGTTTGTTTACAAGAATTATACTTTAGATATAAATATTAATTACAAATGTTTTGTTTTTTTCCAAATTTAAACTTTGAACTATGGATTATAAAATAGCTTAATAATCTTTATATTATAATTATAATCTCGGGATTATAATCCTAGAATTAATAGTCTTGAGATCCTTACAAACAAACATAACCTTAATAAAATGATTATTCAACTCATATTTTCTTTGTTTGCTACCATCTTAGAAGTTGCAAGTGTCACCTTCAAACTTTAGTTGAAAAGATGAAATTTAGAAGGTTTCTTGAAATTAAAAATGCTACTTTTTGATATGTTTCAATTTTCATGGTCATCCACCATAATGTTATTGTTATGCCTATTTTAGATATATATATTATTTGTCATTATCATATCACTGGCTTTACTTTAGATTCAAGCTGTTGATAGAGAAGAAAATAAGACCATATCAAGATGAATTTTTGTGCACGAAATATTTAACTAGGTATTTTTTAGCGCTAAAATTTGACATATCAACTGAAAGTCTTTTTCTAGACGATTGCTTTACCATTCATGCATGCAAGATATACTCGAATAAATAAATTGATTTTGTTAAGAGCAAGGCAAATTGTTAGCGTGGGGGCCACTGCCAAAATTTTAATAAGCTACTCCCAAAAATTATAGAATATGATTACCCTACATTATAAAATACGAATTTTAATTCATAAAATAGTTAAATAGGAACCCTTGTCGAGAAAAAAAATGGCAAATTAGTAAAGTAGGTACTTTGATTTAAATTAGTAAAATAGCAAATAGTTAATCCACATTTTCTATGTAAAATTTAAAAAATAGGTACTTTGATTTAAATTCAAATCTACAAAGTCATTGTATCGTTGTCGAAAATTGTTAAAGATTACTCTCACCGCCCATTTTTAAATGTGGTTTTAAAAAAATATTTTTGTCTCTTAATTTTGTCGTTTGAGAATTTCAATTAAGCATTTATTGCTTAGTTTTTAATATTATATTAAATAACATCATATTTTTTCAATACAAGGACAACATAGACAATTGATATTATATTTAATGTTATACAATTATTTCTTTAATAATTGTGCACAACTTTAAAACCAACAGAATGACTATTTTATTTTGGAAAAGTCTGACTCGGCTAGCGAATAAATTATGCTAACTATGATTTTGGTGCAAACTTACGCAGGTGGTGATGAAGAACGAAACCAGGCTTTGTTCAACTAAGCCCATAGTTACTATAAATGGGCTTTATCCTGGGCCGACTATATACGCGAGGGAAGACGACACAGTACTCATCAAGGTGGTCAACCACGTTAAATATAACATGAGCATCCACTGGTAATAATACCTCGTCTCATTTGTAATATCTGCAAGTATTTTAAACGTATTTTTGTTATATATTTATGGTTAAAATTAATAAGTTATATGTTTATTAATAGTGTCATGACAATGAAATTATGATAATAAATTTAAATAAATTGTGTCATTTGATATTATTATCATTATAAAGAGAATTATTTTTTGTGAATTTCTTTTATTATAGATTAATAGGACTCTTTTGTCGAACAATGGAAGTGTTTTCAAATTAATTATTCTATTTTATTGGAGTCCAAATCCTCTATCTCATCTGCCGGTGTTATTTCTTAAATGGCTATCTATTGTCTGACATTAATACATGGCATGAAACAGTAACAAGAAAAGAGACAATATAACTTATTTTTTTTGATTGTCATAAATTTTAAAGAAATTAGTGAAATTAATGTAAAAATATCCCATAGAGCTCCAAAACTAACCCTCTTTTTTTTTGTATGGGCAGGCATGGAATTCGACAACTTCGAACCGGTTGGGCTGACGGGCCAGCATACATTACCCAATGCCCGATTCAACCAGGCAAAAGCTTTGTGTACAACTTCACAATTACAGGACAAAGGGGTACACTTTTCTGGCATGCACATATCCTATGGCTCAGGGCCACTGTCCATGGTGCCCTAGTTGTCTTGCCCAAACTTGGGATGCCTTACCCCTTTCCAGCACCACATAAGGAAGTTGTGGTTTTACTAGGTGAAGGCATCTTTCTCTCTCTCTCTCTCTAGGAAATGAACCTTTTTATTGAATGAAAAATGATTTTGATAGCCAAACAATCAAGTGTTAATACTTGGATATATTTTGTTCAAAATTTTTTAATGTCCAATCATATCTGAGTGTGTGGGTTGCGGGAGGGGAGGGGGGTTGATTTTGTGACTAAGTTAGTTGGCTAGTGAACATTTTTCGTCGGCATATCACATCTTTCTTTTAATTTATAAAATAATCGAACTTAACTTTTGAAATTATTACAAAAATACATTTGTCTCAAATTATGTTTGGTAAGTTTTGTTGGGAGTATAGAAGAAACATATGCGCTATATGTTGATCCAAAAAGTTAATCAATTACTTTTTGATTCATTAGAGTATAAGTGTAGAAAACTGATTCATTAGAGTATAAGTGTTGAAAACTGATAAATCAACAACACAAAATGATATTTTTTTATGAAAACCGTCGCTATATATCCTATAGCAACGATGAACATTGTCGCTATACATATATAACGATAATAATTCAATTCTTTTGTCCTCGTGTTCTGTTCGTTAGGTTTTATTATCACGTAATACTTAATAAGTTTTTTTTGTACTGATTACCCAATTTGTAGGTGAATGGTGGAAGTCAGATGTTGAGGATGTGATTAATGAAGCTACCAAATTAGGACTAGCCCCAAATGTTTCCGATGCGCATACCATCAATGGCCACCCAGGACCTGTCTCAACCTGCCAAACACAAAGTAATATTATAACATTGGTTTCAAAATATGAGTCCACTTTACAAATATAATAAGCAAACTTTATTTTGTTTCATACATCTACAGGAGGGTTCAACTTATCGGTCAAATGTGAAAAAACATACATGCTGAGAATCATTAATGCTGCACTCAACGAAGAGCTCTTCTTCAAGATTGCCAAGCATAAGCTCACCGTAGTCGAAGTCGATGCCACGTACGTAAAGCCCTTTAAAACAGACACAATTCTCGTAGCACCAGGCCAAACCACAAATGTACTAATTACAACTAGTCATAGAACCGGAAAATATTTAGTTGCTGTATCCCCATTTATGGACTCACCGATCGCAGTCGATAACGTCACCGCCACCGCCACATTGCATTATTCCGGCACCGTTTCTAGTGTCTCCACAACTCTCACCGCCCCGCCGCCTCAGAACGCCACCCCGATCGCAACAAAGTTCACGGACTCTCTCAGAAGCCTAAACTCTAAACAATTTCCTGCGAAAGTGCCACTAAAAATTGACCATTCGCTTTTATTCACCATCGGACTCGGAGTCAACCCTTGTGCAACTTGTGTTACTGGTATCAGAGTGGTAGCTGATATAAATAACGTGACATTTGTCATGCCGAAAATTGATCTTCTTCAAGCACATTTCTTCAATATTAGCGGAGTTTTTACTGATGATTTTCCTGGAAACCCATTGATGCCGTATAATTATACTGGGACACAAGCCACAAATTTTGGGACAACAAAAGGGACTAGGCTTTATAGGTTGACTTATAACTCTACTGTACAATTAGTGTTACAAGGCACTGGGATGATTGTTCCTGAAAACCATCCAATTCATTTGCATGGGTTTAATTTCTTTGTTGTTGGAAGGGGGAATGGGAATTTTAATCCGAAGAATGATCCGAAGAATTTCAATCTTGTTGATCCTGTTGAGAGGAACACAATTGGAGTCCCTTCTGGTGGGTGGGCTGCTATTAGATTCATGGCAGATAATCCAGGTACATATAGTTGATATTTGTTTCCTTATATTTTTCACATATTGTTATCTGTACAATGATTTTTTGCGTTAGTTCTCAAAATATAGTTGTTTTTCAGGTTTAGTTTTCAAACTATAATTGTGTTCCACGCTTAGTTTTCAAACTAGTGCGGTTTTTCATATACTCTCATTTAATTGTTTTGTTTCTTTGAAATTGGACTAAGATTACAGACAATATAAAGTTTGGGGATTAAATGTACGAATAAATTAGTTAGTAGACCAAACATGGAAAACAATTGTAATTTAGAAATTATCGAAGATGTTAACCTTTTTTTTCTTATATTTTTTATAAATTGTTTATCAATGTAACTATTTGTCTCTCTCATCACGTAACTTTTTTATTATTATAAAGACAATCTCGCCGTATTATCACCGTTATAACGAATCTTTGTCAAACTATGTGATATGAATTCACATTTTCTCTTGTATATTTAGGTGTTTGGTTCATGCATTGCCATTTAGAAGTGCACACAACATGGGGATTAAAAATGGCATTTGTTGTGGACAACGGGAAAGGCCCCAATGAGTCTCTTCTACCACCTCCAAGAGATCTTCCCAAGTGTTAGAACATGCCAAAGGAGAGAGAGGAAATAAAGAAGAAGAGAGAAATCAAAGAAAGAGAGAACAACAATACAGCAGCCAGAGTATACAAGCAAATGTCATTGAGTTCTTTTGAGCAAGCAAAATGAGACCCTGCTCAGAGTTAATAAATTAGCCCGACTTCCTTAGCTTTTGGTTTTGATTTTGATTTTGATTTTTTATTTTTAATGGGATACATGTTTGTTTGTTTGTTTATATTACTGATTAAATTTTCAAATGGGTCAAGTTATTAGTTTGATGTAAAATTTTGTGATATCCCACACTCTTTCATTTCTCATCCATTCCCAATCAAATTGTTTGTTAATAACTTTGGCTTGACTTTCTTAAAGCTTTTTATAGCTCAGTTAGATAAATTGTGAGAATGCATAAGCAATAGACTTTTAGCCTATTTTTATTGACATTAATATAAAATGACTCAATGTCAGCAAATATATCATAGTATTACTACTAAACTAACAAATTACTTTGACATAAATCTAATTAACAAAACACAACTGATTTTGAATTTTATGTTCACCTTAATAAACGATCAGGATTGTCCAAAGTTTGAGATAAATTTCACTGTCCATTATATCCTCTTTAACTTCAAAGGAAAAAAAATTGCTCTCTTTCTCACTCTCAGATCCTCCTCCGTTCTTTCTCCTCCCGAGCTCGCCCTCTTTTTCCTCCATTCTCTAGCGCCGACAATCTCTCCTCCCCCTTCCCCCTTCGTACGTAGTACCGGAGGCACGGGATAGTACGGCTAGTATAAAATAAAACTACAATCTTAATACTTGTAAATTTTGATTTTATTTAAATGTCTAGCAAAGCCATTTTTCAGGGTAAGTCCATAAAGGTGTAAAATTATTTTCACATGTAATTTTTTTATTTTTACAAGTTCTTCACTTCTCTCATGTGAGAGTAGATGGAGGTCCCATGTTCATATAAGAGTGTTCATGATCATTTCCCTAATTTTATTTAGTGTAAAGTATATCCCATATATTCATTATATTTTAAGTGTTATTATATATGACGATAAATTAATATTAATAGTAAATAATGTTGCATATTTTTTTTTAATATTCTATGTTATTTCTTTTAGTTCAACTAGTAGTGAACCCTTGCGAAGCACGAATTTATTTGAATATTAGTATGTAAAATTTATTTAAATAGTATAGTTGTAAATTTTAAAACATGTGTAATATATGTTGTTAATTAATCCATTGTATACATTGACTACGGAATTTATAAATAATATGAAAGTCTTAATATTGAATATTTGTAGATTTTGTGGTGGTAAATTAAATAGTGTGGAGTGAAAGATTCAATTACATGAATAAAAAATATACAAATAAATTTTTTTTGTATATATAATTTTTTAAATATATATTGTTAAAGTTGTGAAAATATGTGTTTATAAAGTTGAAAGTTTTAAGTTTTTGGGTTATCCTATATAATAAGAAAGGAAAAATAAATAAAAAGAATTTGATATTGAGAGATAAATTAAATATAATAAAAAAATAAAAAATTAGCACATTTGAGTTAACTCATTTAAGTCAACTCGATCAATTAAATTATCAATTAAATGTGCACTTTTAGATATAGTACGAATTGAGGTTAATTGTAGTTCATTAGTTTGACAATCCATATAGTACGAATTCTTGGTACGAAATCCCCAACACATGGTCAGATTTTTTTTTTCATGACCAATAAACAATTAAAACGAATATTTCGTTCAATGCAAAACAAATGTGTTGTGGTGGTGCCAAATCTCCCTTCTATTATATTAAGTACTATTACATTCCACTCTATTATTATTTTGCACTCATTAATTTTTTACTAATATATTTTATGCTGTCACCATCATTTCCAACCAACAACAAATTGGCCTCATAAGTTCTCTTTACCCCCTTATTGCATCAACATCAAAGGTCAGAGGTATATCACATGTAGTGTATTTTGGAGGAGAAAAATAGAGTAAAAACAAATACATTTTAGTGACTAAATTAAGAAAAATTAAGTTAATTATTATTTGATATGGAATTACATTTATTTAATCAAATTTCAATGTAAACGACTCAGAGGCATTGCATTTGATTGGTGCAGCCAACTACTTTGTTTATATAATAAAATTGCAATAGGCAGCTAATTAACACCCTTGTTTGATTTAATATTATGTTTCCGGTAACCAATATAAATTAAAAATAAATATTTTGGAATATACGGCATAAACAACAAACACCGATTTATTATTTATTTAATATATTAAAGAAATTAAATTAAAGGTCATATATAGATTAATATATTTTACAATACATGTTGGGATGTAATTATTTGGGTTTAGCCAAGGTGTAGCCCAATTTATTTAATGGATCGAATTTGGTATTAGCCCATATACATTTATTTTGATAGCTTGCTCAAATAATGGGATAGTCCTTATTAAAGTAAGATTGTGTTTTCTTATTTGATGGGATAAGGAGATCTAATTGTAGACACTCAAAATTTTGCTTTCTTTGTATTAACCTTGCAGAAGGGCAAAAGCGTAATTTTACTCCGGAGACAACCCCGAGGTAGGGCAAAAGAGTCAGGTCATCTCGGAGATGACCCTGTGAAAGAGTCAAAGGACCAATGACGTCCGAACATGTCGTGAACCAAACAAGGATCGCCAAGTCGAGGCACTGTTGGCCAGAAACCAACTCAGCAAACCTCGAAATGCGTGTCATCGATGATAAACCAGCTAACTACCATTGGGAATCAGAAGATACTTCTCCTCTATCAGCATCATCTTTCCGGACTCCGACTCAGTCAGACTCGATTGGATTTCGCCGCATTTCGCACAGACTTTCCGAAAGCTCGGTCTGGGTAGGTCAACTTTCTCCGAATCGGGACCACAGGAGCACACTTCGAGACGGTGGGCCCCACCTAGCCTAGCCGCATACATATATGCGGCTAGTCGCACACATATATGCAGCTGGCTCGGCCAGCTTAAATCCCCCACATTAGTTCATTTAGGAGAGAGAGAAAGAGTTTTAGAGAGAAAAGAAATTTTAGAGAGAAAAAGGGCTCGGGTGGAACTTGTAATCACCAACTTGAAGCTCATTCATCTCATTTAGCACCTACTTGAAGTCCCGTAAGTGTTCTACGTTGATCACGGGAGTTAGAACACTTGTTCACGCTTCCCCCAAGGTGAAAAAATGCACTTTTTAGCTACGTTCTTTGTAAATCTTGCTTAATATACTAGATTGATGATATATATTTTTTAAATCTAGTTAATCTTGTTGTTTATAAGCATATGGTGTAATAGTTGATAGATATTACGTTTCTATCGGTTATATTGTGCTTATTGCGTTGTAAATCGAGTACGGAGGCTAGATCTACCTAGTTCTAAGCCGAATCTAGCCTTTGAGAGGTTATTAATCATGAAGCTTTAACCCGTGTGCTAGATCGGTTTAGATCCATGGTAGATCTACGTATTTATTGCTTTAAATGGTCCCGATTACCCCGTATATCCCTAGATTTGTATTTAGAGGCGAAAGGTGACCGAAATAGCTTGAAACGATGATTTTAACCGATGAAATCATCTAATATCAAAGCCAAGGACATTGTATATATGTATTCCCACATAAATAATGTGAGCCTAGGAATCCCGGTGTTGAGATTCCCAAATGGATCCCGGCTTGATTCCCATGATGGACCGGTTTTGATGATGTAATGTTTAAATAGCGTAAATATCATTGTATATGTAATATTTGGATCTTGAAGACGAACTCGAGGGGTTAGTCCTGAGAAGTTGGATTCAAGATCCCGTGATAGTAAAAACTTTAATTGTGGGTTCTCGGTTTCATTGAGATGGCTTTCATGCCCGATGATGATCCGACCATTTTTGATGCTTTTCACATGCATATCATCAAAATGATTTCTAATAAAACCACAAAGAGATTTCAGTCATAATAAAGCGATCCGGGGTAGATCACCTTATGAACTTAAAGATAAATAAAAGAAAGTATCGAAGTCCTCGATTCCTAGTTGGGCAAAGGATTTGAAAGTCTTATGTTCCAAAGCATCATATATCTTGTTAAAAAAAAATGAACTTTTTGTCAAATCAAATCCTTCGTACTTAGGCTCAAAAGAGGTACAACACTACTTTCAAACAACCAAAATAAAGACTTAGAATAAAAATGACTAAAGCTTTCAAAATAAAACACACAAACAAACACACACACACACACACACTTTATGCACAGAAAATCAATAAGATGCGGTACCGTGTTTTCACAGGAGTCGGGGGGTACCTAACACCTCCCCCCCCGCTTAATCTAGCCCCCGAATTTCACGAATCTCGGGTTTTAAGACCAATCTTTCTGAGTCACATATTGGACCATTTTGCGAAAACTATTAAAACTTGGATGAGTTGGTACATCCATTTAAACCATACCAACTGGCGACTCTGTCTCATTCGGTCCAATCATAAAACAATATAATCAATCTTTTCAAAGTCGTCGACACTTATGTCGGTACCTTTTTCCTAAAACCTCACCCTTTCTATAACATCCAAAGACATAACAAATGGAAAAGGGAAAAACAAACATAAATTAGGAAAGACGGACATCCAATCAATCTCAACAAAGATTTTTCCTAGCATCGACAGGTGGCGACTCTGCTGGGGATTAAAGAGGGCTTAAGTCGCGATTAATCTTTTTGATTTCCATTCTGCATATGCATCTTGTGTCAATGATCTTTGTGTGTGATAATTTTCTTGATCTTTTAGCATTTTTTTATTAGTGCCTCTCACAATATATTAGTGCTTTGCACAATGTCATCATATTACATACGGTGAGGACATGAATATATGTGAATGTATGTTGTGTGGTACCTCCATTAGGAGGCCATCCCGTCGGTTGTTTATGACTGGACTCCTCTGGGTGTTTCCATTGTGAGGCTCAGGAAAGGCACCACTCAGATCCGCTCCAATTGAAAAATGGATGTTTTCATCAAGTAAATTGCGAAAATCTGGGAACCAATTTCAAACAGCCCGTGAGAGTAACCCTAAGATTGGTCAACCTTTGATAAACCAAACGCGCGGTGTGCTTCTTCATACCCTATTTAATCTTTCGCGTATATAAATGGCAATCATCTGAAACTGTCATCTATATATCTTTTTTATCCTGTCATCAATTCGACTAACCCGTTGTGTTGCAGGAAAAGAATAAAAAACCATTAAACTGATGCATAACATGTCATGAATCTCTGTCCACCAATATCCAGTCTAAACTAGATATCGATTTTGTGCAGATTGGTCCTAGAACTCGATTTCGAGCCAAGAAGGCCCGTTCACCACCGTTCAAGATGGCTGAAGGAAGCTCATCTGAACCCATCCATGTATCTCGAGATGAATTCTAGGAGTTTAAGAAACAGATGGCCGAGATGACGGCCCTATTAAGAGAACAGTGCAAAGTATCTCAGGAGCCTAAGCATAAGAGTAAGACTGAACCCTCTGTGCAAGGAGATATGAAAATACCAGAAAAGGACGGTGATACCTAGATGTCCACACCTATCTCTCCCCTCGATGTGGAAGTATCCAAGGAGGCCCCTGTTGGCTTGTTTTGGTGTTAACCAAATAGACACCTACACGCAAGTGCACGTGGTCCACAAGTAAGATATGATAAGTCAAGTATCGTTCCCACGGAGAAAAGTAATTATTTCTAATCTATCATGCAACAACTTTATAATTGTTTCTGGCTGCTTAAACGAGTGAATAAGATGTGAATTTACTATCTATAATGATTATCAACTAAAAATACTAATTAACAAACGATTGATTCAAATTAGGAAGATATGGGATTCTAACTTCACTTAATGCATCATTCAGATTATACACCTCTTGTTAAACCAAATTAAGTATCTCGGATTGCTAGTCGAGAGCACAAAGTTGAAACATAGCTATCTTTCGATATACCATGCCCATATCACATAAAATCCACAAAAGAGATAGAATTCATATGAACACCAATATTACCTAACTCACTATATTTCTATATGACTTAAAAGTAATATTGATTTAAGTGCAAGCTCTCTCTAATGACTACACATGGTAATACAGTATATGTCTATCCGGATTAAGAATCACAAAATCTATCACATGCAAATTTTATGAACACATGTTAACATGGCCAAATATGAATTTGTACTTCCTCTTTCAATTCCATACAAATTAATAAGGTAGATGGTGATCAAGCATCTAAATAATTATTACAACCATGTTAGGTAATCCATACATAATCAATCAAGTGCAACAAAGAGGCATAACAAATCTGAACTAAGCAATAAGCTTCATTAGAATCCCAAAATGGTGATTAGTCCATCACTGAAGCAATAACCATTATGGGATTTTGTCCAAGCAATGAAAGTAAATAATGAAAGTAAAGGGAATAAAGAGATTAAGAAATTGCAAATCTGATATTCTTCCTTCCAAAATAAACCTTCAACGCTGAGTTCAAAATCCACAATCAGCCAAAATCCAAAACCCTAATAATCAAAATCTACTAATTACACAAGAGAGAAGCCAAAAGTAGGAAGTATAGCTATGAACTCTTTGTGTTGCTACTAAACCCTAGATTAGAAAATAAAAATGATTAAAAGATAGTCTCATAACTTGCAAATACACCCTTTAAAGGAAAAAAACACGCTACAACGGTTTTTAAGTAAAAGTCAACACTAGTGAAAAGTTGACTTGCGCGGCCGCGCCACCCCATAAGCCATTTGGGGCGCGGGCGCGCTGGCCTGCGATCTGGTTTCCTCCTAGCGCGGGCGCGCTGACTTTGTTCTTCATGCTAGCGCGACCGCGCTGCTGGGCTTTCCTGCAGGGTGCTTGCTGGTGCATTGCTGTTCCTTTGTTGCTACCTTAGTTCTTATTTTTCTTTCACTTTCCACTGATCAGAGGCCATTTCCACATACCATATGCCATCTTCAACCCACCATAGCCTTGCCATCTTGCCATTATGCCATCTTGCCATTATGCCATATCCATGCCTTTCAATTCCATTTACTTGCCATTTGAGTTTCCTTCATGCAACCTATAAAACAAAGATAAAATGCATCAAAAGAAACTAAAACACTTGAGATTAAGCCATAATTCTAGTAAGTAGATAGCTAATAAGTAGGTATAAAAGCTATTTATCAAATACCCTCAAACTTGAACTAATGCTTGCCGTCAAGCAACAAACACAAATGCAAACTACATGCTATGCAAACTACACTACTATGAGGATGAATCCCAAAATATCAGTCATGTTATGAATTCCAATAAGATGTGCCTCAGAGAAATAATAAGATCTATGAACAAAGCATCAACCCAAGCTAAAGTCATAAAGATATACAATCCAAAAATCACAACCTGTTGACAATGATGTAGTGTGTGTGTGTTATATCCACAAATAAGCTTGATAACGGTGAAGATTCCACATGCTATGCTTCTAAGGAAGAAAACTGAGGTTTTAAGTCAAGAACCTTGCACATATATGAAACAACAACCAATCCAACACATAAATACAAGCTAAGGGTCAGCAAAGGGTTTATTCTGCTTTTATTCACTCACGAGGGCGATATTCAAACTTTCCCGTGATTACACCTGACTGTGCAAGGCCAAGCCCTCTTAGGCTTTTCAATGATACCCATTTAACGAGCTTTCGACCAACGACTCCCAAACCATAAGGCTTTATGGGGCTGGGTGTAGAGACAATCCCCTAGGGCATACTTGTTCGAGTATCAGAGGCCACAAGACTTAACTAGCCAAGGTGTTTATTCTATTTTTTTCTTTTTTTCTTTTTATTTTATTTTCTTTTTCTTTTTCTTTTTCTTTTTAGCATGCATACCCAATGTTTTCCCCCAAACTTGAATTTCTGTGTCATTATGGTCATTACTCATTTTCTACACAATTATATCATTAAAAATAAATTTTTCCCCTCAGAAGACAAGCATGTGCTAATCTAACCAACAAGCAGATAGTAATAATGCCGTGCTATCCGGTAACATCAAAGCAACAGGCATAGACTACATCATATTTGAAATTATAACTAAGCTTCAGTTATCAACTAAGTTCAAAAATCTATAAAATTTCAATATCATCATCGGCCATACTGGAATTCAACAGACCAAAAACATGGGATCATGTTATGCAATGCAACTAAACACATAACTAACTAAACAAAACAATAGAAAACTAAAAAAATTTCATGCAAAATTAACTAACCAGTATTAAAATGCAAACAACTATGCAACCTAAACATGCAATAATACTATATGTAACAACTATATGCAACTAACTACTGACTATAACCCAATACCCCCAAACTTAAAATATACATTGCCCTCAATGGAGATAAAGGGTAAGAAAATCCCCTAAGTATCGGCATGGCCATCTGACTGTGGCTCAGGTGGTGAATCTGGCGGCGGATAAGGCAAGGTAGAACCGAACACTGGCCACTCCACAAGCGTTCCTTGCTAGGCAAAGGCCTCACTCAAGGCATGAGATAGTCCATTAACATAGGCCGTGAAGTTTCCATGTAGAGAATCCATCCTCGCCTGAAGTCACCTCATTTTGCAATCCTGACTCATTGTACTGGCAGGAGGAGGATCGGCTGCCTCTGCTAGCTGTGGTGGAGGCATTGGTGGAGGAGTGGGTAGTATAAATCCTTTGCCTCGCGGGTGTGCCGTGCCACCACTCCACTCTGTGAATTTCTTGATGGTGGCATGATTGATGCCCTGACGCGGCATCTGCACCTGTTCGTCATCCCACTCAACTCCCAATTGGGCACATAAATGCGTTACGACTGAAGCGTACGGAATCCCACTGGTGGTACTGCCTTGCATGAAGCGCAACATGGACTGATGTAGCAAATGTCGATGTACTTGCCCGTGATGATCCCCTATAAAATAATGTCTCTCTCAGCCATGATATCATGCTGGTGAGTGGAAGGCATCAGATTGGCGCATATGAAAAGATTCCACGCCTTTGCATATCTGTTCATTGCTTCACTGAGGAAATTGGTCTTTGTATCAGTGCCCGACTTAAGATTCCATTGAGTGCCTGACACGCATAAGTCGGCGATTACCATATTCAGGTTTGTCTCAAAATGCTCAGCTTCAACCCAGTTCACCTGGCCAGCCTGGAGGGTAGGCAAATGATACACTTCACGGATCGCCAGCGGAAGGTAATTGACTTGTATGCCCCCGACAAAAGAGATGTCACTCTGTGTCTCCCTAGAGTTTTTATAAAATTCTAGAATTATGGCCATCAGATCAAGCACAGGTGTTTCCACAACCCCAAACCAAGACCTTTCTCTGATCATGTCTAGCATTTAGCCATCTGCCTTGGCCGGCTTCAGCCCCCGTTCCTTCACAAGCTTCTTTGCCGCAATCCTGTAATACTGAGTTTGCGCTGAGAGATTGATAAACCTGGTCAAGTCCAAGACATCCTCATCCTGGCTACTGTGAGCTGATGATTCAGGAGTGACGGATCGAGCCCTCTTAGGTCCCATGATAATCTGCAGAGACTTGCACTGGCAAACCCTTAACTTATGAACTGGAACCCCCAAACTTGTACCTCTAAAATCTGTTGCACAACCCTAATTACTGAAGATTGACCCCAAAATCTCCTCTAAAATCCCTTTTTACAAACCCTAATTCAGAAATAGAGAGTGGAGAATGGTATGATGTAGTGAAGGATAAGGTTGGCCTTATAAAGACTGGTATGTGGAGAAGGTATGGGTATAGTGGCTAGGGATAGACAGAACGTGTGACTGATGGAGTAGTGGAGGAGAGATCGTAGAAGTGATGGAGTGGTGGAATTGGAATGAGAGTAGGTTAGGTTTTTCGAAGAGATAGAATAAGCTTAGGAGTTTGAGAGGATATGTTATGTTTTGAGAAGAGAATTCGACCCAATGAATATATGAGATAAGGGTTGGATCGAATGTTTTAAAAATTTTAACCGACAGTTTTCTAGGGAATGGAGTGGGCGCGCCGCGTTTGGACTTAAGGAAAGCACGGCCACGCTGTTCTGGATCCTGAAATGACTTTTTGCAGCAATACACAACTTAAGCACTTACTAACATGAGAGCTTTATTTCTTGCATAAAAGGCATTCACAAATTAAACATAAATTTATTCCGTACTCAAAATTTGACTATGCAAGCTGTATGTATGTATCATCAAAAATGCTATATGTGAAACCTTTCTATACTATATGCAATATGCTCATAACTCAAAATTGTTCAGAATTAAACATGGGGGGGGGGGGGGGGGGAGAGAAATATAGATATATAACTAGAATTAAATGAGAGGGAGAAGAGAGATGATGGGTTGCCTCCCATCGAGCGTTTGTTTATAGTCAATTAGCTCGACTTTCTATGATAAGCTCATGTAGTGGAAAGGATCAAGGAGACTTTCTATAGATCGACTTCGCCCCCAAAGTAGTTCTTCAACCTCTGCCCATTAACTTTAAACGTCTTGTCCGGGTATTGGTTGAAAATCTCAATTGCACCATGTGGATATACGGTTTTTATCGTGAAAGGACCCGACCATCTCGACTTGAGTTTGCCAGGGAAAAGTTTAAGGCGTGAGTTAAACAACGACACCATTTGACCTGGCTCAAACCTCCTCTCTATGATTTTACGGTCGTGCCATTTTTTCACTTTTTCCTTGTACAGCTTTAAGTTTTTATAAGCCTGCAAGATGAATTCATCTAGCTCATTTAATTGGAGAAGTCTCTTCTCCCCTGCAGTTTTCAAGTCAAAGTTCAGCTTTTTGATGGCCCAGTAGGCCTTGTGCTCAAGTTCCATGGGAAGATGACAGGCTTTCCCATATACTAGCTGATACGGTGACATACCCAATGGTGTCTTGTACGCAGTTCTGTATGCCTATACTGCATCATCGAGTTTTAGGGACCAATCTTTCCTCATAGGATTGACAATTTTCTCTAAGATCCTTTTTACCTCACGATTGGACACCTCAGCTTGGCCGTTCGTTTGGGGATGGTAAGCCTTGGCGACATGGTGATTTAACCCATATACTTAGCCAATAATGCCATAAACTATCTGTTGCAGAAGTGAGTGCCTTCATCGCTTATGATAGCCCGAGGAGTTCCAAATCTTGTGAGTATACTCTTTTGTAAAAATCGTAAGACCACCTTAGCATCATTTGTTGGTAAGGCTTCTACTTCCACCCACTTGGACACATAGTCCACTGCTAATAAGATATACAGATTTTCGCACGACGAAACAAACAGCCCCATGAAGTCTATCCCCCAAAAGTTAAATATCTCAACCTCTAGGATCATATTCAAGGGTATCTCATTTCGTTTGGATATATTACCTACCCTCTGACACCGGTCACATTTTTGCACGTAGTTGTAAGCATCTTTGAAGAGTGTCGACCAATAAAATCCTGCCTGAAGCACCTTGGCTGCTGTTCTCTCTCCCTCGTAGTGTCCCCCGTAGACTGATGCATGGCAACCCTGGATTATGCTTTTCGTCTCACTATCTAGAATACACCGTCTGATCATTCTGTCTGTGCATTGCTTAAACAGATAGGGCTCATCCCACATATACCATTTAACATAATGTAAAAACTTCTTCTTCTGGGGTCTTGTCAAATCAGGAGGGATAATGTTGCTCTCTAAAAAGTTTGCAAAATCCGCAAACCATGGCATTTCTCCTTGAACCACAAACAACTGTTCGTCCGGGAAGGACTCATTAATCATAACTTTATCTTTCGTGTCCTTTCCCGGGTTCTCTAGTCGGGATAAGTGGTCAGCCACTTGGTTTTTAGTACCCTTTCTGTCTTTAATTTCCAAATCAAACTCTTGTAGAAGAAGAATCCATCGAATGAGACGAGGCTTTGCATATTTCTTAGAAATCAGATACCGGATTGCAACATGATCGGTATACACGACTACTCTTGTGCCAATGAGGTAAGAACGAAATCTGTCGAATGCATACACGACTACTAGAAGCTCTTTCTCTGTGGTAGTGTAATTCAGTTGGGCATCCGTCAGGATCTTACTGGCATAATAGATGACGTGAAAAATCTTATCCCTGCGTTGCCCCAAAACAACTTCCACAGCAAATTCACTCGCATCACACATCAGTTCAAATGGCAAAGACCTGTCGGGAGCTGTGATAATGGGTGCCGTAGTCAATCTCTTCTTTAAGTGCTCAAAAGCTGCTAAACATTCTTCGTCAAACTTAAACGGGACATCCTTCTCAAGCAAACTGCATAACGGCTTTGTGATCTTTGAGAAATCCTTTATGAATCGATGATAGAACCCCGCATGCCCA
This sequence comes from Panax stipuleanatus, assembly GCA_020205555.1. Classification (NCBI taxonomy): domain Eukaryota; kingdom Viridiplantae; phylum Streptophyta; class Magnoliopsida; order Apiales; family Araliaceae; genus Panax; species Panax stipuleanatus. The sequence continues at coordinate 34,330,038 of CM035115.1, forward strand.
AGGAAACTATGGACCCTTTTCACTGAAGTTGGTGGCGGTAAGCTCTCAATAGTCTCCAGCTTTGCTCTGTCCACCTCTAGTCCTTTCCCTGAAACCTTATGCCCTAGGATAATTCCTTCCTGTACCATGAAATGGCACTTTTCCCAATTCATCACTAAGTTGATCTCAACACACCTCTTCAATACCATAATTAGATTCTCTAAGCATATGTTAAATAAGTCTCCAAAGACTGAAAAGTTATCCATGAAGACTTCCACGTTCTGCTCAACCATATCGGAGAATATCGCCATCATACATCTTTGAAATATGGCCGACCAAAAGACATCCTCCTGAATGCAAAAGTACCATAGGGGCACGTGAAGGTAGTCCTTTCCTAATCTTCTGGGGCTATAACTATCTGGTTATACCCCGAATAACCATCCAAGAGGCAGTAGTAGTCATGTCCCACTAACCTACCAATATCTGGCCAATGAACGGGAGAGGGAAATGGTCCTTTCTTGTCGCCTTGTTCAATCTGCGATAATCCATACAGACCCTCCACCCTGTGACTGTTCTGGTAGGTATCAATTCATTATCTTCATTAGACACTACAGTCATGCCTCCCTTCTTCAGAATGCATTGCACTGAACTCACCCATGAGCTGTCTGATATTGGGTATATGATTCCGTCATCCAACCATTTTAAGATTTATTTCTAGACGACCTCTTTTATTATGGGATTTAATCTCCTCTGTTGCTCCACTGTCGGCTTACTGTCATCCTCAAGAAGTATCTTATGCATGCAGAATGAGGGGCTGATCCCCTTTATGTCAGCTATGGTCCACCCAATAGCTAATTTGAACTCTCGTAACACTCGCAACAACTTACTTTTATGACAAGATGTTAGAGCAGACGTAATTATAACAGACAACTTTGACAATTCACCTAAAAATGTGTACCTTAGATGATTCAGAAGAGGTTTAAGGTCAAGATTAGGAGGCATCTCAAGAGAAGGTTTAAGACGCTTCGATGTCTCCCCTGTGTGTCTGAGTGGCTTAATCGAAATCTTGAATTTTCTCATTTGTGGCACTGTGTTCAGAATTTGCACATATTCTACAATATCTGTATCCTCCATGTCAGAATCCCCCAATAAAGCACTCACTAAAGGTTCCATGCTCATCCCTTGCTCAGCCTTTTCATTCAGTACTCTGTCCACTGCATCAATCCGGAAACACTTTTCTTCATCAGTGGGGAACTTCATAGCTTTGAAAACATTAAACGTAACCTCTTCGTCCTAAACTCTCATTGTCAGTTCTCCTTTCTGTACGACGATAAGAGTTCGCCCAGTAGCTAGAAAAGGTCTCCCCAGAATGATCGGTATGTCCTTGTCCTCTTCGTAGTCTAGAATAATGAAGTCGATAGAAAAGATAAACTTGCCCACTTTCACCAGGACATCTTCTACAATACCCCTTGGATATGTGATGGACCTATCAGCAAGATGTAATGATATGTTTGTCGGTTTAGGAGCCGGCAATCCCAACTGTGTAAACATCGATAGAGGCATAAGATTAATGCTCGCCCCCAAGTCACATAAGCATTTGTTGAATGACAATATTCCGATGGAGCAAGGTATCGTGAAACTGCCTGGGTCTTTAAGTTTTGGAGGTAGTTTTCGTTGCAATACTGCACTGCATTCTTCCGTTAAGGCAACTGTTTCATAGTCTTCCAGTTTCTTTTTCCTTGACAGAATACTTTTCATAAACTTCTCATAGCTTGGTATTTGTTCCAAAGCTTCTGCAAAAGGTATGTTAATCTGCAGCTTCTTAAATACCTCCAAGAACTTAGCAAACTGTTTATCTAATTTTTGTTTCTATAGTCTCTGAGGGTATGGTACAGGAGGGTACACAACTGGTGGTGTAGCACATGGTTTTTCAGCTTTTTCATGCTTCTCTGCCTCTACTGCATTATCCCCATCATTTTCCTCATTCAAAACCATATCAGATTTTTCTGCAGATTGGCGCGGGCGCGTCGTGTTCCCTTCTTCCTGGGGCGCGGCCGCGCCAGGCCCAATTTCTGCAGTCTGCTTCCCAGACCTTAATGTGATGGCCTGACACTGTTCCTTCCCGTCCCTTCTCGGATTTGCTTATGTATTGCTTGGTAGAGCTCCTTGCTGTCTGTTAGTCAATATATTGGTCATTTGGCCCATCTGATTCTCCAAGTTCTTAATTGCCACCGCTTGGCTCTTTATCAACACTTCGGTATTCGCCATATGCTTCAACATCATTTCCTCTATTTCAGATTTAATTTCCGGCTGAGGGGCTGGAGCTGGATGATGTTGATGTTGATGTTGATGTTGATGTTGCTGAAATTCGGGAGGGTAAGACAGTTTAGGAGCATACTGTTAATGTGATTGCTGTGGTTGAGACTGTTGTTGTTGGTATTATTGTTGTTGAGGTTGGTGTTGTTGTTGAGCTTCTTGATTATTACTCTAACTAAAGTTAGGATGATTTCTGTTGTTTGGATGGTAAGAGTTCTGAAATTAATTTTGTGGCCTTTGGTGGTTGCTTACGAATTGAACCGACTTTGCAATAATAGCACATTATTCTGTCGGGTGTGATCCTTCACATAACTCACAGACGTAGGCAACTTGCTTAACCTTATTTTCAGTTATAGACTCAATTTTCTTCGACATCGCCGCCATTTGAGCTGATAATGTCGTGATGGCATCCACATCCAATACCCCAGCAACTCTTGGTTGAGGCATTCTAGCTGTCGGATTTTGGAAGTCATTTGCCGCCATGGTCTCAATCAAATCATAGGCTTCCTCACAGCTCTTAGCCCATAAAGCTCCTCTTGCGGCGGCATCAATGATCGGCCTAGATTGCCATCCCAAACCATTATAGAATGTATTGATCACCATCCAATCTGGCATCCCGTGGTGAGGACACTTCATTAGCATCTCCTTATATCGTTCCCAGGCCTCATACAAAGATTGTCCCTATTGTTGCTCAAACTGAGATAGACCACTCCTCATCTTCGATGTTTTAGCCATAGGAAAGAACTTTGCTAAAAATTTATGTGCTAAGTCCTCCCACGTAGTCACTGAACCTGATGGGCTCTTTGCTTTGTCCCTCAAAGTGAATGGAAAGAGCCGAAGCTTCACCGCATCATCCGACCCATTGTTGTACTTGAACGTGTCGCAAATTTCAATAAAACACAAAAGATGCTCGTTAGGATCATTAGTAGCTGCACCCACAAACAGAACCGTATTCTGTACCATCTAAATTGTTCCCGGTTTAATCTTAAAGGTGTTCGCGGCTATTGCTGGCCTGACTATACTCGACTGTAGCTCATTGATGTTCGGCATAGAGTAATCTCTCAATGCTCTATGTTCATCCGCAATTTGTACCGGTGTTTCAGTGTCCTCTTGCGTGTTAGTAGTACGTGTATTCGCTCTCCAAGCTTTCCCGTTGATGTTATCCTGTCTAGGCACCAAGACAGAGTTTGTAGATCGAGTGTGCATATACTAACCAAGAGTACCTGAAACCAAATAAAAATAAAATAGAAATGAGATAAGATGTGAATTGTTTAACTCAGACAAATTTAACTTAAATTGATGTTGAAAGTAATAAAAATAAAAACTTAATCCTCGGCAGCGGTGCCAAAAACTTGTTGGCTTGTTTCGGTGTTAACCAAACAGACATACACACGCAAGTGCACGTGGTCTACAAGTAATATATGATAAGTCAAGTATCGTTCCCACGGAGAAAAGTAATTATTTCTAATCTATCATGCTACAACTTTATAATTATTTCTGGCTTCTTAAAGGAGTAAATAAGATTGGAATTTACTACCTATAAAGATTATCAACTAAAAATACTAATTAACAAATGATTGATTCAAATTAGGAAGATATGGGATTCTAACTTCACTTAATGCATCATTCAGATTATACACCTCTTGTTAAACCTAATTAACTATCTCAGATTGCTAGTCGAGAGCATAAAGGTGAAACATAGCTATCTTTCGATATACCATGCCCATATCACATAAAATCCACAAAAGAGATAGAATTCATATGAACACCAATATTACCTAACTCACTATATTTCTATATGACTTAAAAGTAATATCGATTTAAGTGCAAGCTCTCTCGAATGACTACACATGGTAATATGGTATATGTCTATCCGGATTACGAATCACAAAATCTATCACATGCAAATTTCATGAACACATGCTAACATGGCCAAATATGAATTTGTACTTCCTCTTTCAATTCCATACAAATTAATAAGGTAGATGGTGATCAAGCATCTAAAAAATTATTACAACCATGTTAGGCAATCCATACATAATCAATCAAGTGCAACAAAGAGGCATAACAAATCTGAACTAAGCAATAAGTGTGACACCCCCGAATCCGGGTCCTCTGACCCTGGTCCGGTCGTCACGATCTAACATAAACATCCACCTCTAAACAACATACAATAACTAAATGCGGAATATAATAAACGTATGTCGTTCATTCAAAAGGTGTTACTAGTCCCAAGATTCGATAACCTTAAATACAAAACATACAAACATACCCTAGAATAGTCAATAGGGTTCATATTACACAACAGTAAATTAATTAAACATAAAGATAAAGTCTGCTCCTTGCAAACTAATCCTACATCTTCCCTATACCCTTGTCCTTTCCTGAAGTCTCGGGCTTAACTGCAATATAAGTCATGATATAGCAAGGATGAGCAACAAGTTTGCTCAGCAAGTTGAAATACAACAATAAAGGATATATCATGATGAAAGGAATATATCTGATAATGAATTCAACAATATGAATATCGGAAGCAAGAATAATAATTGCTTTTAGAATAACTGATAGTCAAGTAGACTTTTGAACTATAAAACTCCAACGAAATCAATAGCTGATTGACCCTTTGGTTACTGGCTACAGAATAAGTACTTGAGGGGATCAGCCTCGCGTACGCTATGTATATGCATAACATTCAACTCTGCTGTTTGTATCTTTATACTAGATGCCTGGGGTACTCCCCTATATATACAAGGGGTGTTCTTTCAGTCTAAGAATCCTTACCATCAATTGGTTTGGATAGCTTTTATAAAAATTTTATATAATTGTCTGACCGAACAAGGGTTCAGACTCTATCTGATGCAGTTCAAGAATTATAGAACTTTAAATAATGTACAAGTCCAAGACTGTACGAAATCAAGTGCACCAAGTGTGAATAACAATAATATCGATGTGGAATAATTGTAAAGTAATTAAACCACCTATTAGCATGCTTGGAAATAAAGTTCAAGCTTTAAATAATTAACTGTCAATACGATAATAACCTGCTCAGTACAATATTAGAAGGATAGGAACTTGTACAAATAAGAATTAAAGAACTTGCACAAACAAATAGTGAAGTTTGGAGACTTGCCTGATTGCTCAGCTACAATTAAGTTCTAGCTTTAATTAAATCTCGCTGAAATAACCTAACATTAATAAGTCGGTATTCCAATTAGCATGTGTAAACTAATATGAGTCTACACTTACAAGAATCTGCTTATCATATCAATCTATCCATAATTCACGTAAGTCAATCTAATCATGTCATAGATTTAATAACTTTAGATTATCTAGTTTCTATGCATCAATATAGACTTGAACACATAATACTTCCAGTTACTTAGATTTAATCAACATACATGTTTTATGATTATAATTTTTGAAAACCTAGCATGCTCAACCTAATCCTAGTTTAAAGTCATATGCTCTCATGTCGGTAATTTGTATACTTTACATAATACAAGTTCATGCTTCATGTTATCACATAACAAGGTTAAACATAACATGCATGCTCATGCGTATACTATACATGTATACTTTAATCCACCTATTTCATGCCTTAGAAATTCATTTTCTATGAATACGTGCATATGTGAAATCTATACGTTAACTCAATGAGGTCCATGTTAATATGCTTATAGGCATAACGAACTCTAATGTACATGCTTGTATGATCAATACGTAATCCACATGGTGATCGATGATATAATCTTTCACGTTCTAAGCTTTTCGTTGAAAAATCACACTAAGCCAATAAGGTATCATAATACATGTTAAGTGCCTTGTGCTCATAACTCGTATGTCTTAGGACTCATATATAAACCATATATATTCTCTCAAATAGTCAGAATCTAAAAGATATTAACCTTAGCCAAGTTCACTTTGAAAGTTCTTAAGTTTCTTATTTCAAAATTGCTAGAATCTTGCTATCACGTATGCTAGTGTGTGAACACACTTTAGACTCGCATTTCATGACAATATAAACCACACTATTGTGTTTACAAAATCAGAATGTTCACGTGATACGTCCATGACAAGGTTTACTTTTGAATTACAAGTTTCCCTTTTTAAAACATATGGTCATGGCATATATGTTTAGCATCAACGAATACATACTTATATCATGTTATTGTACTAACATCTACATTTAAATCATGTTCACAAGCTTGTTTCAATGGTATATCACATGTTAGTATATCACAGCAGCTTAACAGAAATAGAAAACAAAAACTGGCCACAGGAACCTGCGCAGCTGCGCAGGCACCAGGTATAAACCCGGCGCAGCTGCGCCGGTGTCTGGCCAATCCAAGAGCAGGTTGTGGCGCAGCTGCGACGCTGGCCAGTATAATACTGGCGCAGCTGCGCAGGCTGTCGGCCAGACCAGAAGCTAAACTGCTTTGGCAGTTCTGCAAACCCAACTTAGAAAATAATTACGAAATTTGTTTCTATCATGACATATTGCAATTCTAACATATTAAGAAGTTTGTATAACACTTATCAACATATCCCAAATCAACTATCAACAATTACATGCTTAATTCCAAGAATCAAATATTAAGAATTCTACAGAAATCAAAAATGGATTTATACCTCTGTAAATGAACTTGCTGCTAAACAGATTCTATAATGCTACTATTAGACTTGCAATGTTGCTATAATACTCTTCCTAACTCAAATGAAATCCTCAGCAAATGAAATGAGAAGAAGAGGGGCTCTATTTATAGCCAATTCTTTACATGGTCCATGCTTTTGCTCTCCATTTCAAAACAATAGGAATAAGAATTGTATGAGGGATAATTGGGAGTAGTTAGAACCCATCATAATGCCCACTTCCCCCCATAATTATTGGCTATAATTGATGAATTTGAGAGAAGGATTAGGCTAGAGTAGCATGTGGGAGTTCACGTGTATGAGAGGAAATTGAGGATGGCCTCTCATTAAGGGACACAATTCTCAGCAACTTGCATATATTAAGAGTAGCATATACAAACTCTTAAGTTATAAAATGCATGTACACATTATGTATACATATAAGTCCCAATGTACTTTTAATTAGTTAACCCACAATACAATGTATCAATTTGGGTTATACATATGATAACATATAATCCATGTACATTTTCTATTAACACCAAATATAATATAATTGTGTATTGCTCATTATTTATTACCATAACTGTTATTATTATAATAACTGTTACTATAATCATTATACTAACTTATTGAAATTATTTATCAATTAATAATGTTATTGATAATAATATAAGGTAATGGGGTTATATATTAATGTCTATCATGTTACATAAGCAATAATATGTAATTCACATAATGTAATTAATCATACTATATAGTCTACATATATAATATGTAGACGTATTCATACGTCACCTTGTACTATATATAATATATAGTTAACTACCATATATTGTAAGGTTTACTTATCACATGCTTGTATGAAATAATTAATCAAGTAAATATAATATTATTATATTTATTAATCTCTCATTCATTAATTATTATTTATTCATAATAATTGTTAAATCAACACATTATCAAATATTTACTCATAATTGCAATTAATCAATATGATCAACTCTTGCCACTATATCCAAATAATTTGAATATTTAATTATTAATAATCCTATAAATTTTCCGATATTAAGGTCTCAGGGCTAGTCCACTAATTTAAATAAACCATTAGTGACTGCCTTAATTATTTCACAAATTCATATAACCACATAAGGTTTAAATAAGCTCACAAAACTAACTCATTAAAATTAAATCACATATTTAATAAATAAGGAGTTTAAAATTCATGGTCGTTACATCCTTCCCCCCTTATAAAAATTCCGTCCTCAGAATTGTAAAAATAAGGTTACTCAAATAAAAATAGATAATTCGCTCTCATTTTCTCTTCTAGCTCCCATGTAGCTTCTTCAACTGCGTGATTCCTCCAGAGAATCTTGACGGAATGAATGATCTTATTCCTCAGCTTCTGTTCCTTCCTATCTAGTATCTGGACAGGAACTTCCTCGTATGATAAGTCTTGCTCGACTTGGATAGGTTCATAGGAGATAACGTGCTTGTAGTCTGGTTTATACGGTCGCAACACTGACACATGAAACACGTTGTGAATATGTCAAGTTCAGGAGGTAACGCCACCTCGTACGCCACTTCACCGACTCGCCTCAGAATTTCAAACGGTCCTATGAACCTAGGGCTCAACTTTCCCTTCTTCCCAAAACGAATCTTCCCCTTCCAAGGAGATACTTTCAGAAAAGCATAGCTTCCTAATTCAAATTCTTTCTTCTTGCGATGCAAGTCCGCATACTTCTTCTAGCGATCTTGAGCAGCTACCAGCCGTGCTCATATCACCTTGATAATCTCTACAGTCTGCTGTACCAATTCTGGTCCCAACAGTCGACGTTCTCCAACTTCGTCCCAACACAACGGTGTTCGACATTTTCTCCCATATAGTGCCTCGTACGGTGGCATTCCGATACTAGGGTGAAAACTATTATTGTACGCAAATTCTACTAATGGTAGGTGATCCTCCCAACTACCCTTAAAGTCCATCACACAAGCTCGGAGCATGTCTTCAAGTGTTTGAATTGTTCTTTCGCTTTGCCCATCGGTCTGCGGATGATACGCGGTACTCATTCGTAATTGTGTCCCCAATCTCTCTTGAAGACTCTTCCAGAAATTCGACTTGAATCGCGGATCTCTATCTGATACAATAGATACCGGCACCCCATGTCTCGAGATAATTTCCTTGACATATAATCTGGCTAGCTGGTCTAAACAATACTTAATCTTAATCGACAAAAAGTGAGCTGACTTCGTAAGACGATCTACAATTACCCATATGGCGTCATGTCCTTTCTGCGTTGCTGGAAGTCCTACCACAAAGTCCATCGCGATGTGCTCCCATTTCCATTCTGGAATCTCTAACGGTTATAATAACCCGCTTGGTCGTTGGTGCTCTGCCTTGACTCTCTGACAAGTTAAACACCTACTTACGCATTCTGCAACCTCCCTCTTCATGTTTGGCCACCAAAAGTGATGACGCAAATCTTGGTACATCTTCGTGCTTCCTGGGTGTATCGAGTATCTCGTACTGTGCGCTTCTTGCAAAATTTCTTCTCTCAGTTCCGGTACTAACGGTACCCAAATTCGTCCTTCAAATCTTAGCAGTCCAGTGCTATCAATCTTGAATTTCAAATCATCACCTTCAACAATCCGTTTCTTGATAATATCACAATCTTCGTCCTTCTCTTGTGCCTCCTTAACCTTATCTAATAAAGTCGGACTCGCTGTCACTGAAAATAATTTTTCGTTGGTCTCCATCGGATACTTAACCTCCAAATCTAGTCGTTCGAAATCTTTCACTAACTCTTCTTGAAAGGTTAACTTCAATAACTTCTCTCTGCCTTTTCTGCTCAAGGCATCTGCCACTACATTTGCTTTGCCTGGATGGTACAGAATCTCACAATCATAATCTTTGATCAATTCTAGCCATCGGCGCTGCCTCATGTTTAGCTCTTTCTGCGTGAAGATATACTTTAGACTCTTGTGGTCCGTATATATCTCACACTTCTCACTATATAAATAATGCCTCCAAATCTTCAAGGCAAAAACTACTGCTGCTAATTCCAGGTCATGAGTCGGATAACCCTTCTCATAATCTTTTAGTTGACGTGAAGCGTACGCAATAACCCTGCCGTGTTTCATCAGTACACAACCAAGACCCTTGTGGGACGCATCACTATACACTACGAACCCTCCTGTGTTATCTGGTAAAGCTAACACAGGTGCTTGACTAAGCCTCTTCTTCAACTCTAGGAAACTCTCTTCACACTTCTCCGTCCAAACGAACTTAACTGTCTTTCTAGTAAGATTGGTCAACGGAGATGCTATTTTTGAAAAATCCTGGATGAATCTCCGATAGTATCCCGCTAACCCTAAGAAACTCCTGATTTCTGTTGGCGTCTTCGGCTGCTCCCAATTGATAACCGCTTCTACCTTTGCTGGATCCACCGAAACACCATTCTTGTCGATAATGTGCCCCAAAAATTGCACTCTCTGCAACCAAAACTCACACTTGGAGAATTTTGCATACAGCTTCTCTCTCCTTAATGTCTCCAACACTATTCGAAGATGCTCGGCGTGTTCTTCCTCCGTCTCGGAATACACCAGAATGTCATCGATGAATATGACAACGAACTTATCCAAATACTGTTTGAATACTTTGTTCATCAAGTCCATAAATGCTGCCGGCGCGTTCGTCAATCCGAATGACATTACCAGAAACTCAAAGTGTCCATACCGAGTTCTGAATGCCGTCTTTGGAATATCCTCCGGCCTCACCTTCAGTTGATGATAACCGGTCCTCAAGTCAATCTTTGAAAAGTACTTCGCCCCCTTCAACTGATCAAACAAATCGTCGATCCTAGGCAATGGGTACTTGTTCTTAATGGTGACCTTGTTCAACTCTAGGTAGTCGATACAAAGTCTGAGCGATCCATCTTTCTTCTTCACGAATAAGACTGGCTCTCCCCACGGTGATACGCTCGGTCGAATGTATCCCTTATCCAACAACTCTTGTAATTGAGCCATCAGTTCCTTCATCTCTACCGGTGCCATACGATACGGTGCTTTGTATACCGGTGCTGTCCCCGGTGCCAAATTAATAACAAACTCAATTTCTCTATCCGTTGGCAATCCAGGAATCTCGTCTGGGAAGACATCGGCGAATTCCCTTACAATAGGTATCTGACCCAGCTCACCCTCGACTCGTCGAGTATCAACCACGTGAGCCAAATAACCTACACAACCCTTCCTAAGCAATCTCTGTGCTTGCATCATCGTCAGACAATGAGATTGTCTCGGCGATTTACTACCATAAAATACCACCTTTGACTTATTCGGAGTCTTAAGGTGTACGCACTTCTTCTTATAGTCGATAACTGCTCCGTGATTCGATAACCAATCCATTCCAAGGATTACATCGAACTCCCCCAAACGAATCGGTATCAAATCCACCCTGAGCTTAAATCCTCGCAATTCGGTATAACAGTTCCTATGAATGTATTCTACGGGAATAATTTCCTTGTTCGCTACTTCTACGTTCATAGGGTGTTCTAATCTTTCACGGGGTAAGTCTAACCGTTTAGCAAATTCTTTGGAAACAAAAGAACAGGTAGCACCCGAATCAAATAACACATATGCATCTATATTGTTGATTGGGATGATACCTGACACCAAGTCCTTAGACTCCACCGCATCCTGAACGGTCATATTGAACGTGCGTGCCGTTGGCCTGTTGGCTTGACTGGCTGGCCCTCCGATGCTCAGTCCGTTATTGTTGTTTTTGCGATTGCCGCTAGCTGCGTCGCCCTTTCTCTTCGGGCAGTCCTTAATTTGATGGTCTAGGGCTCCACACGAGAAACACCCTCCTTTCTGCTTATTCGGACACTGAGGAGCCATGTGCCCCGGTTGTCCACAACGGTAACAAGCGTTCTTTCCCTTCATGCACTCCCCCGAGTGATTCTTCCCACAGTTGTTGCACTTTACACTTTTCTTGGCCTCTCCCCCGGACTTGTTGCCTCCAGAGGATTGGCTCTCTGTCCATTTACGCTTGTTGGGGTTGCTCCCTCCGCTGCTTCCTCCTTTCTGTCCCTCCTGACCAGTCTTCTTTTCTTGCTTGAATCGAGCAATGGCTTCATTACCTCCTTCGGCAATGATAGCCCTTTCTAGTAGATCAGAGTAAGTCTTAATCTTCAATACCGCGACTACTTTCTGCACCGATGGTTTCAGTCCTAATTCGAACCTCCTTGCCTTCCTGGCTTCCGTGTTAACTTGATGTGAAGCGAATCGGGCCAACTCGTTAAATCTTGCCGCGTACTCTGCGACAGACATACTACCTTGTTTCAGTTCCAGAAACTTAACTTCCATATCCTGTTGCGTATTTTTCGAGAAGTAATTCTCAAGAAATAGCTCCTTAAATTTATCCCAAGGAATAACTCCTTCGCCTGCTCTTCCCTTATTGGCTTTCCACCAATAGTTAGCTTCGCCCTTCATCATGAAAGTGGCAAAACTCATCTTCTGTGCTTCGGCCACTCGTGCGACCTCAAACACTTTCTCCATCTCTTCTATCCAGGTTTGGGCTTCGATTGGGTCCAAGGTTCCCCGGAACTCTGGCGGTCCTACCAATTTAAAATCTTTGAAGCTTGCCAAGTGATGTCCTGGCTGCCCTGCTGCTGGCTGGGGTCTGTTCTGCATTGCCTCCGTTAATAAGTTAACGAAGTTCTGCATAGGGTCGATATTTTCCCCTCCACCATTATTAACGGATCCTTCCTCCCTCTGGTTCCGCGGTAGTCTCCTAGGTGGCATAATCCTGAGGAAAGGAAGAAAACATTAGGCTTTATGTGATATGCTATTTATGTTAGCATTAAGAAGTTTAGGATGTCTATCAATCATAGCTGATTTAAATAAGGCACGATGGATATCCTCAACCCATCACTTACATACTCTACTTGAGTTTTCTACTAAGGTTATAACTTAGGTTTCGCATTCCTAAAGTTTCTAACCTAAGGCTTTGATACCAACCTATGACACCCCCGAATCCGGGTCCTCTGACCCTGGTCCAGTCGTCACGATCTAACATAAACATCCACCTCTAAATAACATACAATAACTAAATGCGGAATATAATAAACGTATGTCGTTCATTCAAAAGGTGTTACTAGTCCCAAGATTCGATAACCTTAAATACAAAACATACAAACATACCCTAGAATAGTCAATAGGGTTCATATTACACAACAGTAAATTAATTAAACATAAAGATAAAGTCTGCTCCTTGCAAACTAATCCTACATCTTCCCTTTACCCTTGTCCTTTCCTGAAGTCTCGGGCTTAACTGCAATATAAGTCATGATATAGCAAGGATGAGCAACAAGTTTGCTCAACAAGTTGAAATACAACAATAAAGGATATATCATGATGAAAAGAATATATCTGATAATGAATTCAATAATATGAATATCGGAAGCAAGAATAATAATTGCTTTTAGAATAACTGATAGTCAAGTAGACTTTTGAACTATAAAACTCCAACGAAATCAATAGCTGATTGACCCTTTGGTTACTGGCTACAGAATAAGTACTTGAGGGGATCAGCCTCGCGTACGCTATGTATATGCATAACATTCAACTCTGCTGTTTGTATCTTTATACTAGATGCCTGGGGTACTCCCCTATATATACAAGGGGTGTTCTTTCAGTCTAAGAATCCTTACCATCAATTGGTTTGGATAGCTTTTATAAAATTTTTATACAATTGTCTGACCGAACAAGGGTTCAGACTCTATCTGATGCAGTTCAAGAATTATAGAACTTTAAATAATATACAAGTCCAAGACTGTACGAAATCAAGTGCACCAAGTGCGAATAACAATAATATCGATGTGGAATAATTGTAAAGTAATTAAACCACCTATTAGCATGCTTGGAAATAAAGTTCAAGCTTTAAATAATTAACTGTCAATACGATAATAACCTGCTCAGTACAATATGAGAAGGATAGGAACTTGTACAAATAAGAATTAAATAACTTGCACAACCAAATAGTGAAGTTCGGAGACTTGCCTGATTGCTCAGCTACAATTAAGTTCTAGCTTTAATTAAATCTCGCTGAAATAACCTAACATTAATAAGTCGGTATTCCAATTAGCATGTGTAAACTAATATGAGTCTACACTTACAAGAATCTGCTTATCATATCAATCTATCCATAATTCACGTAAGTCAATCTAATCATGTCATAGATTTAATAACTTTAGATTATCTAGTTTCTATGCATCAATATAGACTTGAACACATAATACTTCCAGTTACTTAGATTTAATCAACATACATGTTTTATGATTATAATTTTTGAAAACCTAGCATGCTCAACCTAATCCTAGTTTAAAGTCATATGCTCTCATGTCGGTAATTTGTATACTTTACATAATACAAGTTCATGCTTCATGTTATCACATAACAAGGTTAAACATAACATGCATGCTCATGCGTATACTATACATGTATACTTTAATCCACCTATTTCATGCCTTAGAAATTCATTTTCTATGAATACGTGCATATGTGAAATCTATACGTTAACTCAACGAGGTCCATGTTAATATATTTATAGGCATAACGAACTCTAATGTACATGCTTGTATGATCAATACGTAATCCACATGGTGATCGATGATATAATCTTTCACGTTCTAAGCTTTTCGTTGAAAAATCACACTAAGCCAATAAGGTATCATAATACATGTTAAGTGCCTTGTGCTCATAACTCGTATGTCTTAGGACTCATATATAAACCATATATATTCTCTCAAATAGTCAGAATCTAAAAGATATTAACCTTAGCCAAGTTCACTTTGAAAGTTCTTAAGTTTCTTATTTCAAAATTGCTAGAATCTTGCTATCACGTATGTTAGTGTGTGAACACACTTTAGACTCGCATTTCATGACAATATAAACCACACTATTGTGTTTACAAAATTAGAATGTTCACGTGATACGTCCATGACAAGGTTTACTTTTGAATTACAAGTTTCCCTTTTTAAAACATATGGTCATGGCATATATGTTTAGCATCAACGAATACATACTTATATTATGTTATTGTACTAATATCTACATTTAAATCATGTTCACAAGCTTGTTTCAATGGTATATCACATGTTAGTATATCACAGCAGCTTAACAGAAGTAGAAAATAAAAACTGGCCACAGGAACCTGCATAGGCACCAGGTATAAACCCGGCGCAGCTGCGCCGGTGTGTGACACCCCCAAATCCGGGTACTTCAATTTCCACGGGACTTGGTGTTCACTGTACAAATATCATCTATCTATCTACCCATAGTAAATGCAAACCATGAAATAAATAGAAATAATCCTCCCCTTATGGGGTTACAACATCTGAAAAGAAATACATCAATCCCAGGTCGTACTTAACCTTAAATATCAAATGCGGAAATATAACTAATTAAATAAGTTTTACACAACTTTAACATAAGTCTGAAACATAAACACATAAAATAAACAACAAGTCTTCATCACTTGTTGACTTTGCCCTTGCCTTTGCTAGTAGAAGGCTCGTCAGACCTTTCGTTCTTAACTGCAATGTTATTATTACGCAAGAGTGAGCACGGTTGCCCACAAGTATAATAATATGACAACAATATAATAACATGCGAGTGAATCAAGGACATCTGAATAAAGAAACTCAACTTTTGACTCGAGGATAAATAACAGGAATCAAAATATCATCTGAGGGTCATAAGACCTTGAACTATGTCCTAGGTTGTAAAGTGTTTATACTTAAAACCTTTAACAGTCATAAGACTATGGACTCTACTTCTCGTACTTAGGGGGATCAGCCCTTAGTACCATATTGTGCACAATATCTCAACGCTAAAGCGTAAATAATCCCCTTTTACAGGGTTGTTCATCTCAGTTTTGACATCAGAGTCCGCACCAAAGGAAGTTTGGTTTGGATAAGCTCAATAAGTATTTTGGAATTTAGAACGTTCATCAACTATGGACTAGTCGAATCAATAAGGGTTCACTAGTCCTATAAGGTTCAACAATAACATCGATATTCAACTTGAATAATAAATCTCAAGAGTATACAATCGAATAAGTATTGTATCACTGAATCATGCTTTTAAAAGAGTTACAATATGTAATATGAATTTCGAACTTGAACAATTAAAAACACGAGCTTACTCGATATAGAAACACAAGTCTAAGGCTTAATCAATGAATAAATTAGAATTTAGGGAACTTGCTAAATCAATAAGTTAGGGATAGGATACTTGCCTCTTGCACAAGCTACAATTATAATTCACGTTCTTTATTACATCCTACATATCAATACGTTCACAATACAAATTAATCAATAACTCGATATACGTATCGAATCACACACATCGGTCTTGAGCACGTTATTGGACTATACAATTAACGATTCAAGTCATGTAATTAACTTATTAATTACTCACGTAATATAAGTTATTAACCTCTTATTATATGTTTAGCATATCTTTATGTTCATTACATTAGGTTTTAAACCACCTCTTAGAACACACGAACACTTAGCAAAAAATTTCAAATTTCTGCAAGGGGCGCGGCCGCGCGCCAGTTACCCTTGGGACCAGCGCGGCCGCGCGTCAACGCAGACCCAGATTTCCAGTTCGCGAATGACACACAGAGCAACCCAAATAAATCCAAATTAAACTAACGAAATGAATTTAAGGCTACCCATGAGATATAGAATTTACAGAAACATCATACCATGTTCTAAGCATGCTTTTAACACTTTAAATCACGGAATTACACAAATCACAACATTTAATTTCACTATTTTCAACATTTTATAAAGTTTTGAAAGAAAACAAGAATTCAACGTTACGGATTCGTTATAACACCGAATCCATTCGTTTAACTTTCATTTTGTTCGTTTAAATGTACACAATCACATTCAAGTGTTAATTAAAGTTAAATAAACGCATAAGGTGTGTAAATTTTGTACGTAAGGGCCATATGGGCCATATGTACAATTTTTACACTCTGTAACTTTTGAAAACCCAATTATCAACAAAATTCCATGGTGTGATCACTGAAAGTTATGCATATATGGCATATAATATGTTATGGACATCAATTAATATATATATAGCCATATCATGAACAAGTCATCAATTTAGTCTTTTACAGAAAACTTCAAAGTACGTTAATGGAAGTTTTGAAAACTTAATTAAGACGTAATTACATAAAATTGATCACTGTGATTTATGTATACATGGTATAAAACATGTTATAAACATAATTTAACCCATATAAAACCATATAACCAACAATGATTCAAAATTGACGATTACAGAGAACTTCAAAGTACGTAAAAATAGAAAGCTTAAAACTTAATATAACTGAATTTACCCTTGCTAGTTGGTGAAGATGATTCAAGGATGATGATATAAATTTCTCAAATTCTTCTCCCTCAATCTTTTCTCTCAAAATTCTCTCTGACTCTCTAAGTTTTTATTTCCTCTGATATGAATATATGAATTGATATAGTATATATGTATATAAGTATAATACGTATAATATATAATGGGTGAGTGGTTGTCAGTTGGTCCCTTAGTGGGTTAACTGACCAACTCCCCTTAAGGCCTTGTTTGGCTAGCTTAAGGAATCCCTTCTCATTTATTTTAATTAATTTATTATAATATAGTTAATTAATGTCACACCCAATTAAATCAAATAATGCTATTTAAATCAATTAAATAAAATAGCATAAATCTACATTAAATCACATAGTCACATAATTAAAATTCTTATTTATTAATTATGTCTAATCATAAATCTCTAATTAATTAATAAATTAATTAGAATAACATTATGCTTATTAATTAATATATTAATCAAATAAGCTCAATTAAATACATACTTTGAATATAAAAATTCACCACATTAATTTAACTAATGTGACACATATAATTAAATTAATCTACCACAAATTCATCAATTAATTATTTAACTCAATAATTAAATCATCAAAAAATATTTATTTAATTCAATAAATATTCAAAATAAATTACAAAAATCTTGTTTGTCACATCTTTCCCCCCTTAAAAGGATTCTGTCCCCAGAATCACGGTTCAATTAAATTTCGTCCCGTTACATTCTCCCCCCCTTACAAAGATTCTGTCCCCAGAATCGCATAAACAAAAAAATTAAGTAAATAAATCTGGGTAATTCTTCATCATATGCTCTTCGAGTTCCCACGTAGCTTCTTCAGCATTGTGGTTCCTCCAAATTACCTTAACAGAAGGTATAATTTTATTTCTGAGGACTTGCTCTTTCCTGTCAACAATCTGAACAGGAATTTCTTCGTAGGATAAGTCTTTCTCAAAATGTAGGGGTTCATATTCAATCACATGTTTGTAATCGGGTTTGTAGGGGCGTAAAACTGACACATGAAAGACGTTGTGGACATTCTCAAGCGCCGGAGGTAAGGCTACCTCATACGCAACTTCTCCAATCCTTCGCAGTACTTCAAAGGGTCCAATGAACCTTGGGCTCAATTTTCCCTTCTTACCGAATCTGATCTTCCCCTTCCAGGGAGAGACTTTCAAGAACACATAGCTACCCGATTCAAACTCAACGTTCTTACGGTGTGGATCGGCGTATTTCTCCTGCCTATCCTGAGCTGCTACCAGTCTTGTTCTGATCACTTTGACTATCTCTGCTGTCTGCTGTACCAGTTCTGGACCTAATAGTTGTCTCTCGCCAACTTCATCCCAGTATAGCGGGGTTCTGCATTTTCTTCCGTACAACGCTTCGTAAGGCGGCATGCCAATACTAGCGTGGTAACTGTTGTTGTAACCGAATTCCACAAGCGGTAGGTGATCATCCCAATTTCCTTTAAAATCCATGATGCATGCTCTCAACATATCTTCCAATGTCTGGATCGTTCTTTCACTCTGCCCATCTGTCTGAGGGTGATAAGCCGTACTCATTCTCAACTGTGTCCCCATGCATTCTTGTAGTCGCTTCCAGAAGTTCGATGTGAAACGCGGATCTCTGTCGGAAACAATTGACACCGGAACTCCGTGCCTCGAAACAATCTCTTTCACATATAGCCTTGCCAACTGGTCTAAGTTGAATCTGATTTTAATCGGAAGGAAGTGTGCGGATTTCGTCAGTCGGTCAACGATAACCCATACTGCGTCGTAGCCTTTCTGAGTCGTCGGAAGGCCAACCACGAAATCCATCGTAATGTGTTCCCATTTCCATTCTGGGATTTCCAGGGGTTGTAGCAAACCACTTGGTCTCTGATGTTCTGCTTTCACTTTCTGACAGGTTAGACACTTTGCAACACACTCAGCAACATCTCGTTTCAAATTTGGCCACCAGAAGTGCTGTCGAAGATCCTGGTACATCTTGGTACTACCGGGGTGAATTGAATACCGTGAGCTATGAGCCTCTCTCAAAATGTCATCCTTAATTTCTGGCACTGACGGTACCCGAACTCTATTCTCAAATCTCAGTAGTCCCTCACTGTCTATCTTGAATCTCGGTTCGGTTCCTTCAGATATCTTTTTCTTAACCTTCTCACATTCTTCGTCCTGAAGTTGAGCTTCCTTAACTTTATCCAATAGGGTTGTACCAGCTTGAATCTGAAACAACTTCTCGTCAATCTCCATCGAATACTTCACTTCCAATTTCAGCTTTTCCATTGCTGAAATTAGTTCCTCCTGAGTAGTCAACATCATCAATTTCTCCCGACCCTTTCTGCTTAAGGCGTCGGCAACCACATTAGCCTTACCCGGATGGTATAAGATTTCACAGTCATAGTCCTTAATTAACTCCAGCCACCTTCTCTGGCGCATATTTAAGTCCTTCTGTGTAAAGATATATTTCAGACTCTTGTGGTCTGTATATATTTCACACTTCTCCCCATAGAGATAGTGTCTCCAAATTTTTAAAGCAAATACCACGGCAGCTAACTCCAAGTCATGGGTCGGATACCCCTTCTCATAGTCTTTCAATTGTCGTGACGCATACGCAATGACCCTGCCGTTTTGCATAAGCACACAGCCAAGTCCTTTATGCGACGCATCACTATAAACCACAAAATTGCCTGTGTCGTCCGGAAGGGATAACACAGGTGCTGAACTCAACCTCCTCTTGAGCTCTTGGAAACTTTCCTCACACTTCTCTGTCCAAACGAATTTCACCGATTTTCTAGTCAAATTTGTCAGCGGAGTTGCGATCTTGGAAAAGTCCTGAATAAATCTTCTATAATAACCCGCCAATCCAAGAAAACTCCTCACTTCCGACGGTGTTTTCGGCAGATCCCAGTTCATCACAGCTTCGACTTTAGAGGGATCTACCGAAATTCCGTCCTTGTCGATCACATGTCCAAGAAATTGCACTCTTTCAATCCAGAATTCACATTTAGAAAATTTGGCGTACAACTTCTCTCTTCTCAACGCCTCTAATGTTAACTTCAGATGTTCTACATGTTCTTCCTTGGTCTTCGAGTATACCAAAATATCGTCGATAAAGACCACCACGAATTTGTCCAAAAACGGCTTGAACACTCCATTCATTAAGCCCATGAATGCTGCAGGAGCATTCGTTAGACCAAATGACATTACCAAAAATTCGTAGTGACCATATCGAGTCCTAAATGCTGTCTTTGGAACATCCTCTGGCCTCACCTTCAGCTGATGATAGCCACTCCTCAAGTCTATCTTTGAAAAGTACCTTGCACCCTTCAATTGGTCGAACAGATCGTCGATCCTCGGTAATGGATATCTATTCTTAATTGTGACCTTATTCAGTTCTCTGTAGTCGATGCAAAGCCGCATCGTCCCGTCCTTCTTCTTCACAAATAACACCGGCGCTCCCCACGGCGATACGCTCGGTTGGATGTACTTCTTGTCCAGTAACTCTTGTAGTTGTACCATTAACTCTTTCATCTCTACCGGAGCCATCCGGTATGGTGCCTTCGATATTGGGGCCGTCCCTGGCGCCAAATCGATCACAAACTCAACCTCTCTGTCTGGCGGAAGTCCTGGCAGATCATCCGGAAATACGTCTAAGAAGTCCCTCACGACTGGTATATCTTCTAATTTCGAATTTTCTTTACGACTATTGACTATGTAGGCTAAATATCCTACACAGCCTTGTCTTAACAACTTCCTGGCCTGCATCATCGTCAGACAACTCGCTTGTCTAGGCGATTTACTGCCATAAAACACAACCTTTGACGGGGTCATAAGGTTGATACACTTCCTCTGGCAATCAATTACAGCCCCATAATTGACTAGCCAATCCATTCCCAGAATAACATCGAATTCCCCAAGTCTAATCGGGATAAGATTTACGTTCATAATGTTACCCTTAATATCTACTCTACAGTTCTTGTGTACATACTTAACAGGGATTACTTCTTTATTCGCAATCTCTATATTCATGGGGTATTCTAACTCGTCCATAGGAAGTTCTAAGTTCTTAGCAAAGTCATCGGATATAAATGAACAAGTAGCACCCGAATCAAATAGTACATAAGCATTAACTTTATTGATCGGAATGATACCTGACACCACATCGCGAGACTGCACAGCATCCTGCACGGTCATGTTGAAGGTCCTGGCGGTTGGTCGGTTGGTTGCGGTTGGTCCCGTGATAGTTAAAGCACTTCCACCGCTGTTTCCCCTGTTTCCACCTGATCCTTCCCTTCCAGATCCCTTCTTGGGACAGTCCCTTGCCAGATGGTCCTTTGAGCCGCAAGTGAAGCAAGCGCCCTTCTTTGGGTTCGGACAGTTAGGTGCTATGTGGCCTTCCTGACCACAATTATAACATACTCGTTTTCCCTTCATACAGACCCCCAGGTGAGCTTTCCCGCAGGTCGAACAAGCTTCGATCCTCTTTTTCTGACCACCTTGCTGATTCCCAGTCGATGAGTTATCATTCCACCTCCTCTTCTGATTATTACTCCCTCCCGTGTTGCTACCACTAGCCTTGTTAATTCCTTCACCTTCACTCTTCTTCTTTTTCTGATCTTGGTTATACTTTGTAACTGCATCACTCCCGCCTTCAGCGAGAATGGCCTTCTCCAACACCCCAGCAAAAGTGTTCAATTGGAACATTGACACTTTGCTATACAACCAGGGCTTCAGGCCCTGTTCAAACCTCCTTGCCTTCCTCTGATCGGTGTGCACTTGATACGTGGCAAACCTAGCCAACTCATTGAATTTCGCCGCATATTCTGGTACGGACATATTTCCCTGTTTCAGTTCCAAGAACTGGACCTCCATTTGATTCTGCGAGCTGGTCGGAAAGTACATCTCGAAGAACATCTCCTTGAACCTCTCCCAGGTAATCACACCTTCACCTCCCCGGACCTTATTCGCTTGCCACCAATAGCTGGCCTCAGATTTCAGCATGAACGTTGCATAGGCGGTTTTCTGGTCCTCTCTGACTCTGGCGACGTCAAAAACTTTTTCCATCTCCATGACCCAGGTTTGAGCTTCTATCGGGTTCATGGTGCCTTTAAACTCTGGCGGTCCCACCGCCTTGAAGTCCTTGAACGTTGTGGTCGGTGGAGCTTGAGGTTGGTTGTTAAGCGCTCCAGCAAGTAAGTTCGCCAACTGCTGAACGGGGTTAGCATTGGCGTCGTTGTTGTTGTTAGTTGACCCTTCTTGGGCCTGTTGACGGTTAGATCGTCTCCTTGGCGGCATTTTACTCTTAAGAAATACGCGTATTAGAACTTTATTCAATCTTTTAAATATCTAAGGCTTAACTTAAACATTTAGACACAATCAGTCAACACATTATCTCAAATAAACTCTGATATATTACTAAATCAAAAGTTTTAACATAATACGATAGCATCACTGCTATTTACATCAACTATCCTGAGATAAAGAATCTACAGGATTTAAAACATAAAATATTTCTCTGTTTATAAACACATTGGAATTTACATTATTAACTACCAGATAGGTTTCACAAAATCAAATGTTCCTATCACTGCCCATTAAGGCGACGAACAGCTTTGCCACGCTCTTCTTCCATAATCCGAGACATCGTCCTGCGATCTAGCATGTACGACGGTAGTCCTTCAAACTGAATTGGGTACCTCATAACCCGATCCTGGGCCTCGTCAATTGCATACTGAAGTATAGAGTACGTCTCTTCAAGCTTGGCCTTCTTCGCCCGACAATTATCTTCTGCGAGATCTGCTCGTCGTGATTCCCTTACCCAAGCCTCCTCTGCTATGGCCAGCCTTGCTGATTTCTCTTTTAGTTCATTCTTCAATTCCTCAATTTCCTCTGACTTCTGCTCGGTTTGGCCCTTCTCGTGAGCCAAATTCCACTCTACATTTCCCAAACGTGTGTGAAGAGCCTCAACCTCTCCATCCCTCAGCTCGATGGTAGACTGTTGAGTAACCGACCGCTCCCTCAGCTCCTGAACAGTCTCCCTCAGCTCCTGAACAGTATCACGTAACTCTATGTTACGGTCATACAGCTCGTCATACATCTCAGCACTGATAGAGCTCGGCGGGAACTCTTCAGGGTCTTCCTCCTCCTCTTCAGCTGCCTCAGCCTGAACTTCAATCTCCTCAGGGTCTTCCTCAGAGTCCTCCTCTGAATTAGACACCGGCACAATCTCCTGACCAATGACTGTGATCAAGGGTGATGGCTCTCGTCGGACTAACTGCTCCCAAACTACGTGGATATCTCGGGGCTCCTCCTCTCTAGCCTCTAGGGGTACAAGGTCCCTGGACTGACTAGGTTCTCCAGCATTCGTCATCCTGACAAATAAAATTTTAAGTTTTAGTAATTACGTGATGCTAATCGAGACTCGAATATATAAGTATAAACACGTAGCACATAAGGTAAGTTATTATCTTTCTTAGAACTCGATAAGAGTTATCATTACTATGTTCTCGATCTCTAAAAAGGCTACTATCCTAAGGTTTTTCCCCACCTAAGGTTCATAACCTACAGCTTTGATACCAACCTGTGACACCCCCAAATCCGGGTACTTCAATTTCCACGGGACTTGGTGTTCACTGTACAAATATCATCTATCTATCTACCCATAGTAAATGCAAACCATGAAATAAATAGAAATAATCCTCCCCTTATGGGGTTACAACATCTGAAAAGAAATACATCAATCCCAGGTCGTACTTAACCTTAAATATCAAATGCGGAAATATAACTAATTAAATAAGTTTTACACAACTTTAACATAAGTCTGAAACATAAACACATAAAATAAACAACAAGTCTTCATCACTTGTTGACTTTGCCCTTGCCTTTGCTAGTAGAAGGCTCGTCAGACCTTTCGTTCTTAACTGCAATGTTATTATTACGCAAGAGTGAGCACGGTTGCCCACAAGTATAATAATATGACAACAATATAATAACATGCGAGTGAATCAAGGACATCTGAATAAAGAAACTCAACTTTTGACTCGAGGATAAATAACAGGAATCAAAATATCATCTGAGGGTCATAAGACCTTGAACTATGTCCTAGGTTGTAAAGTGTTTATACTTAAAACCTTTAACAGTCATAAGACTATGGACTCTACTTCTCGTACTTAGGGGGATCAGCCCTTAGTACCATATTGTGCACAATATCTCAACGCTAAAGCGTAAATAATCCCCTTTTACAGGGTTGTTCATCTCAGTTTTGACATCAGAGTCCGCACCAAAGGAAGTTTGGTTTGGATAAGCTCAATAAGTATTTTGGAATTTAGAACGTTCATCAACTATGGACTAGTCGAATCAATAAGGGTTCACTAGTCCTATAAGGTTCAACAATAACATCGATATTCAACTTGAATAATAAATCTCAAGAGTATACAATCGAATAAGTATTGTATCACTGAATCATGCTTTTAAAAGAGTTACAATATGTAATATGAATTTCGAACTTGAACAATTAAAAACACGAGCTTACTCGATATAGAAACACAAGTCTAAGGCTTAATCAATGAATAAATTAGAATTTAGGGAACTTGCTAAATCAATAAGTTAGGGATAGGATACTTGCCTCTTGCACAAGCTACAATTATAATTCACGTTCTTTATTACATCCTACATATCAATACGTTCACAATACAAATTAATCAATAACTCGATATACGTATCGAATCACACACATCGGTCTTGAGCACGTTATTGGACTATACAATTAACGATTCAAGTCATGTAATTAACTTATTAATTACTCACGTAATATAAGTTATTAACCTCTTATTATATGTTTAGCATATCTTTATGTTCATTACATTAGGTTTTAAACCACCTCTTAGAACACACGAACACTTAGCAAAAAATTTCAAATTTCTGCAAGGGGCGCGGCCGCGCGCCAGTTACCCTTGGGACCAGCGCGGCCGCGCGTCAACGCAGACCCAGATTTCCAGTTCGCGAATGACACACAGAGCAACCCAAATAAATCCAAATTAAACTAACGAAATGAATTTAAGGCTACCCATGAGATATAGAATTTACAGAAACATCATACCATGTTCTAAGCATGCTTTTAACACTTTAAATCACGGAATTACACAAATCACAACATTTAATTTCACTATTTTCAACATTTTATAAAGTTTTGAAAGAAAACAAGAATTCAACGTTACGGATTCGTTATAACACCGAATCCATTCGTTTAACTTTCATTTTGTTCGTTTAAATGTACACAATCACATTCAAGTGTTAATTAAAGTTAAATAAACGCATAAGGTGTGTAAATTTTGTACGTAAGGGCCATATGGGCCATATGTACAATTTTTACACTCTGTAACTTTTGAAAACCCAATTATCAACAAAATTCCATGGTGTGATCACTGAAAGTTATGCATATATGGCATATAATATGTTATGGACATCAATTAATATATATATAGCCATATCATGAACAAGTCATCAATTTAGTCTTTTACAGAAAACTTCAAAGTACGTTAATGGAAGTTTTGAAAACTTAATTAAGACGTAATTACATAAAATTGATCACTGTGATTTATGTATACATGGTATAAAACATGTTATAAACATAATTTAACCCATATAAAACCATATAACCAACAATGATTCAAAATTGACGATTACAGAGAACTTCAAAGTACGTAAAAATAGAAAGCTTAAAACTTAATATAACTGAATTTACCCTTGCTAGTTGGTGAAGATGATTCAAGGATGATGATATAAATTTCTCAAATTCTTCTCCCTCAATCTTTTCTCTCAAAATTCTCTCTGACTCTCTAAGTTTTTATTTCCTCTGATATGAATATATGAATTGATATAGTATATATGTATATAAGTATAATACGTATAATATATAATGGGTGAGTGGTTGTCAGTTGGTCCCTTAGTGGGTTAACTGACCAACTCCCCTTAAGGCCTTGTTTGGCTAGCTTAAGGAATCCCTTCTCATTTATTTTAATTAATTTATTATAATATAGTTAATTAATGTCACACCCAATTAAATCAAATAATGCTATTTAAATCAATTAAATAAAATAGCATAAATCTACATTAAATCACATAGTCACATAATTAAAATTCTTATTTATTAATTATGTCTAATCATAAATCTCTAATTAATTAATAAATTAATTAGAATAACATTATGCTTATTAATTAATATATTAATCAAATAAGCTCAATTAAATACATACTTTGAATATAAAAATTCACCACATTAATTTAACTAATGTGACACATATAATTAAATTAATCTACCACAAATTCATCAATTAATTATTTAACTCAATAATTAAATCATCAAAAAATATTTATTTAATTCAATAAATATTCAAAATAAATTACAAAAATCTTGTTTGTCACACGGTGTCCGGCCAATCCAAGAGCAGGTTGTGGCGCAGCTGCGACGCTGGCCAGTATAATACTGGCGCAGCTGCGCAGGCTGTCGGCCAGACCAGAAGCTAAACTGCTTTGGCAGTTCTGCAAACCCAACTTAGAAAATAATTACGAAATTTGTTTCTATCATGACATATTGCAATTCTAACATATTAAGAAGTTTTTATAACACTTATCAACATATCCCAAATCAACTATCAACAATTACATGCTTAATTCCAAGAATCAAATATTAAGAATTCTACAGAAATCAAAAATAGATTTATACCTCTATAAATGAACTTGCTGCTAAACAGATTCTATAATGCTACTATTAGACTTGCAATGTTGCTATAATACTCTTCCTAACTCAAATGAAATCCTCAGCAAATGAAATGAGAAGAAGAGGGGCTCTATTTATAGCCAATTCTTTACATGGTCCATGCTTTTGCTCTCCATTTCAAAACAATAGGAATAAGAATTGTATGAGGGATAATTGGGAGTAGTTAGAACCCATCATAATGCCCACTTCCCCCATAATTATTGGCTATAATTGATGAATTTGAGAGAAGGATTAGGCTAGAGTAGCATGTGGGAGTTCACGTGTATGAGAGGAAATTGAGGATGGCCTCTCATTAAGGGACACAATTCTCAGCAACTTGCATATATTAAGAGTAGCATATACAAACTCTTAAGTTATAAAATGCATGTACACATTATGTATACATATAAGTCCCAATGTACTTTTAATTAGTTAACCCACAATACAATGTATGAATTTGGGTTATACATATGATAACATATAATCCATGTACATTTTCTATTAACACCAAATATAATATAATTGTGTATTGCTCATTATTTATTACCATAACTGTTATTATTATAATAACTGTTACTATAATCATTATACTAACTTATTGAAATTATTTATCAATTAATAATGTTATTGATAAATAATATAAGGTAATGGGGTTATATATTAATGTCTATCATGTTACATAAGCAATAATATGTAATTCACATAATGTAATTAATCATACTATATAGTCTACATATATAATATGTAGACGTATTCATACGTCACCTTGTACTATATATAATATATAGTTAACTACCATATATTGTAAGGTTTACTTATCGCATGCTTGTATGAAATAATTAATCAAGTAAATATAATATTATTATATTTATTAATCTCTCATTCATTAATTATTATTTATTCATAATAATTGTTAAATCAACACATTATCAAATATTTACTCATAATTGCAATTAATCAATATGATCAACTCTTGCCACTATATCCAAATAATTTGAATATTTAATTATTAATAATCCTATAAATTTTCTGATATTAAAGTCTCAGGGCTAGTCCACTAATTTAAATAAACCATTAGTGACTGCCTTAATTATTTCACAAATTCACATAACCACATAAGGTTTAAATAAGCTCACAAAACTAACTCATTAAAATTAAATCACATATTTAATAAATAAGGAGTTTAAAATTCATGGTCGTTACAATAAGCTCGATTAGAATCCTAAAATGGTGATTAGTTCATCATTGAAGCAATAACCATTATGGGATTTTGTCCAAGCATTGAAAGTAAATAATGAAAGTAAATGGAATAAAGAGATTAAGAAATTGCAAATCTGATATTCCTCCTTCCAAAATAAACCTTCAACGCTGAGTTCAAAATCCACAATCAACCAAAATCCAAAACCTTAATAATCAAAATCTACTAATCACATAAGAGAGAAGCCAAAAGTAAGAAGAATAGCTATGAACTCTATGTGTTGCTACTAAACCCTAGAATAGAAAATAAAAATGATTAAAAGATAGTCTCGTAACTTGCAAGTACACCCTTTTAAGGAAAAAAACACGCCACAACAGTTTTTAAGTAAAAGTCAACATTGGTGAAAAGTTGAATGGCGCGACAGCGCCACCTCGTAAGCCATTTGGGGCATGGGCACGCTAGCCTGCGATCTGTTTTTCTCCTGGCTCAGGTGCGTTGACATTGTTCTTAATGCTGGCACGGCCGCGCTGCTGGGCTTTCCTGCAGGGTGCTTGCTGGTGCATTGTTGTTCCTTTGCTACTGCCTTAGTTCTTCTTTTTCTTTCACTTTCCACTGATCAAAGGCCATTTCCACATACCATATGTCATCTTCAGCCCACCATAGCCTTGCCATCTTGCCATTATGCCATATCCACGCCCTTCAATGCCATTTGCTTGCCATTTGAGTCTCCTTCATGCAACCTATAAAATAAAGATAAAAAGCATCAAAAGAAACTAAAACACTTGAGATTAAGCCATAATTCTAGTAAGTAGATAGCCAATATGTAGGTATAAAACCTACTTATCAGCCCCGATCCAGAAGACAACATGGGAAATTATAGACCTTCGAGAAGATAAAGAAATTGGAGATATCAGGAGGAAGGTTGGATAGATGGAGGACGTTATCCGGTATATGGAAGGGACTGGATCCCACGGAAGCGTGAATTATTCAGATCTGTGTATTTTCACAAATGTGAGATACCCAGATAAGTTTCAAATTCCAAAGTTTGAGAAATACAATGGATTAGGGGATCCCTATACTCACTTAAAGGTATACATAGGTGAACTGGGAACCTACACCGAGGATGAAAACCTCAAGATGTAACTATTCCAGAAAAGCCTTACCGGTGAAGTCCAAACTTGGTATGCTCGAATAGATAATTCCAAAGTTAGAGGTTGGGAAGATTTGGCCATGCTTTCCTCAACCAGTATAGTTTCCAATCCCAGATGGCACCTAATCGCTACTAGGTTACCAAAGTCAAAAAATTGAGCAATGAATCGTTCAGATAATATGCACAGCGGTGGAGGAGAATGGCGGACCAAGTTAACCCACTAATGGATGAAGGTGAGATGGTCACAACTTTCATTGACATACAAGAAGCCCCTTTCTATGAGAGAGTCCTCGCCGGGTTAGGAAAATCCTTCTCCGAAATGATCAAACATAGGGAAATGGCAGAAATGGGTTTGAAGTCTGGCAAAATTAAAGATCTCACTACCTTGGAAGCCGTAGCGGAGCACATATAGTCGGGAAACTATGCAAGCGCTCCCAAAAAAGTATCGAAGAGGATGGAAGAAGATGTCTCTTTGATATTGTAAGGACAAGCTACCAACAAGAGCCATAATCCGCTTATCCAAAAGCAGAACTCTCATCCTGGGAATTCCTGAAATCCTACAGCATTGAAGGTTGGGGAGAACAAGCGAAGAAGGATTTTCACTCCTTTAGGGGACTCTTTGAAGAATATATTAGCACTATTAATCGCCCAGAAGAAGATCATTGAGCTAGCTCCACCTTCTGATCCAAACGGAAGGCAATTTAATCCCAGCAAGAAATGCGCTTACCATTCCAACTCACTTGGGCATGATACTCAGGAATGTTGGACTTTAAAACACAAGATTTATAACTTGAATGACAATGGGGAGATTATAGTCAAAGCGCCAGAGTAGCCGAATGTCAACAATGTTGGGTTTGTACGAAATCGTGACGTAATCAATTTGCAAAAATTAGCGAAAGCATGGTATATCAGAGTTAAAATTTTTTTTACAAAACCATTACCCGGATCATCCTTTATGCAAATTATTAATTTAAAACGATAAATAAGAAGTTATGGAATCATACCCTTGTAGAACGAAGCTTCCACAGGTACTAGTTCAACTCTTTGTTCTTCGTGATCTCCTTGAATTTTCGGGTTAGATTCCTTTCTTTGATCAACGTTAGCCACCCAAGTGTTTGGCCTCTAGAGGTGATCCACCAAGGAAGATGAATTATCAAGAAGGAGGGTGGTTGGCTTAGTTTCTATCCTCTATAGAAAAGGAGTACTCTCCAACAATTGGAATTGCATCAACTGATATCTATTATAAGACTCCTCTTATATAGATATTGGTCAACCCTTCTAATCCTATTAGACATGGGATTTTATTTAATTAATTAAACTCCTTTAATTAATTTAGGCTTCCCACCACATTGGGAACAATTAATTAAATTTATTTAATTAATTTGTCTCCTAATCTTATTAGGAATAAATGAGAGTACTAATATTAAATTAATTACTAAACTCCTTTAGAAATTAAAATAATAATAATTGTAATAATATTAATAAGACATCTCTTATTAATTTATATTTAATATTTCCAAAATATTAAATAATAAACATTAAGCTATTTAATTTATTCTATCACCATAGATTAAATTAATTACACCTAATGCATTATTACGATTATGCCATTACATTCTTAAATAATTATTCTTCCTTTTATGGTGTGACCCTTTAGGTTCTCCATATTAAACCGGTTGTGAATAAATCAATTAGAACAATTCTAATCTTATTTAAATAAATAAATTAAACTAATAATCTATTTAAATAAATAATATTTATTCTACAATAGGGATAAGCCTCCCTAGCGATCAACGACTTTTCAGATAATATAGATTTCAACATTAATCATAAAAGAACCTATGAGTAAATAGTTACCGTACAATTCAATCCTTCCACCATACAATGTCCCAATTAAATATAAGACATGAAATTACTGTCAAGTCTTATTTTATTTAATTATATGTATTTCGATTAGAAAATGCACAACTCTATTTAATGTAAATTAGAAACTCCTTTCTAATTTCATTCCATCTTGGCCAAGGATTCATGGGTTGTAATTTACCGAATCACATAGGACATATCTCCTCTTTTACTAGAGGTGGTAGATTCTTTATTAATCATTCATTATCTCCATATGTAACTCATTATACCCAAGCATACCATTTTATATATCCTAAAGGACTTTAAGGAATTAGTCAAAGTATAATTCATTATATACAAGATACTATGATGATCTCAAGTCCAAGAATCACTTGTACTACTATCACATTAGGAATGCCTATTGACAAGCGAGTAAAACTCCATTTGGTATTCCATAGAGAGTCACGTTCAGTGAACTTATTCTCCAATAAGCACCTACATACTTGCTTTAGTGTCTCCACACAAATAATAATGAGATGAATCATTCTCATCCAATGAGCAAACAACATATGTACCAATCTATCCGGATTTACTAATCCCCTTTTTAGTAATCCCACGATTGAGAACTATTTTAGTTTTAAAGCTTTCTAAGATTTTAGATCTCATTAGCATAATTGTGACACTCCCAAATTCGGGACCCGCCACTTGGTCTCTCGAATTCGGTTCATCACATGCTCATAGTAATACATTACAATAATAATAACTAAAAATCACACAATCACTGCGGAAAATCTAATCTAGAATAATTTACAATGATTTATTATAATTATTCCCCCAAGTCTCGCAACCTACAGTACTTAATAGATTACATAATAATATCAATTAACGACTTATTACATAATCTAACTTAAGCTTAAACATAGTTAAATCCAATTTTGCTACATCATCTTAATACAACATTAAAATATTTAAAAACATAAAAGAGACAAGCTAGTTGGTAGCCTTGCACTTGCCCTTATCAACGCCTGAAGGTTCGCCATGCTCTGCCTTAACTGAAATATTTTAGGGAAAAGCAAGAATGAGCACAAATTGCTCAGCAAGTAATATACAATAAGGGTTTGTAATTAAATTTTCAATTCTCGAAAAGAGTATAGCAAGGTTTGATAGTTCAAGGATAACAAAAATATCAACAGTTTTCAATAACAGTCGCTAAGGACAGAATAATATCAATGTGATTCAATAATAAATCAATTCAAGATTTCAAGATAACTGAATACTGAGCAGTCACTAAGGACTATGAACTTCTACTAGAATTAACAGTAATAAACTGAAAATCCAACAAAAACAAGTACAACAGGTGATCAGCCTAAAGTACCATCGTTATGCATAACAATCAATCATACTCAAGTGTGCACGTCGGTTCTCCGACAATTATATTTTCCCTTCAAAGAAGGTTGTTCTTCTCAGTCAAATACAAGATCCCGCACCAATCAATTAGTTTTGGGTCGCTTTTCAATAATATAAGTCTAGCCGAATCAAATGGCATAGACACTTTCACAATATTCAAGAACAATACTAAGCTCAATATGAACAATAACTTTAATGGAATAAAAGTTCAAGTATGCTAATTCAATTCAAATGATTAAGTAAAGAAACTAGTTCGCAATATACAAGGATAGAATACTTACACCGTAAAAGAGTGTAAGTTAGGAACTTGCATTTAAAGAGATAAGGTTTAGATATTTCTTTACGATATCCATTGAATAAAGTAATGCAAGGGTTTAGGATACTTGCCTTTAGTGTAGTCTATCCACGTGAAGTAATTCAACACTGTTGAATCATATTTATAGTGTATTATAAATATAGGATTTTCATTAGCTAACTCATTCATTACAGAAACTTGTTACTCAATATACATACATGTTGCTACCTTAGTCACATGTCATACTTACACTCATATGGTATGAAATCAGATTATTACGAATCAAGTACATAGTTATAACATAAATGATACTATAGCAACTCATTATGTTCAAGTAGCTATGATCCTTTGACCCATGGGCTTCCATTATATAAGTTAAACATTATCTTGTTACTTAATCATCATATATATACACACCAGTAGGGTACAAATCATTTCTAGCAGTTTTGAACAACAATTTACACTAACTGACATGACCAGAACAAGCAGATTTCAATAATTTAGATTCCAGACTGGCGCAGCTGTGCCATGGCTAAACCTAGGGCTAGCGCAGCTGCGCAGCCCTCTGGCCAAGCCAAGGCTGAGCTGTGCCTTATGGTTTCTGTCCGATCATGTAAGCCAACAACACCACGTATCATATAAACATATTAAAAGATACTTTTATGTTTGTACAACTATTCCTCATTTCAAATATATATGATATAGATTCTAAGTCAATACTTTCAATAACTTAAAGCCATTCAAGGTCATGAAACCACGAAGCTATCATACTTGTCATGTACACACATAAGGTGGTCGTGTAACGTGTTCTAGGCATGTTCATGAATATCTTTACCACATACATATTACTAGCATTGCTATTGGTTTTGAAATCATGCTTCATTTAGTCTTTATGGCACCTAGCATGGTATGTACACTTGTATATATATGTATGACACATTAGTGAGGTTTAAAAACATTATCCAACATGTTCACAATGATCAGAATCTATACTTCGATATAACATGTCAAGATTTACGTTCAAAACTTATACTTTCACTAGTAAAGTTCATTTAACGCGATCCCCGTGCTCATGTTACCTTACGAAACATGTATACATCTATTAACATGCTTTTCATGCCTTCCTAGATCATAATAATATGCTTGCAAGGTCAAAATACCAACATAAGTCAGAACATTGATATCATACACACATGTCAAAGTCTTTTATTAAAGTTCTAAGTTTGTTTTGGAAAACTATACTTTTCATCAACCATGAACACAAGCGTAATAGAACATGCTCATTTTAGGTCTACGTATCTATACATGTAAGTTACTCATGCTAGCATGCTTCATCTAAGTTAATGCAAGAAACTATCACGTAGTAGAAAGCAAGCAGAAAATTAAAAACTGCAGACAGTGTCCTGCGCAGCAGCGCAGCATACCAAGGTCAAACCGGCGCAGCTGCGCCACCACTGGTTCTGGCCGGAATGCAGTCTGCTTCGGCAGTTATCAGCCCAATTCACAAAATTACTTCACGAACTTGATTGTGATCAGTCACATTGTCTCATTAACACATGTATAGGACTATATAACAACTAAATAAACATCCTTTAATCCAATTGCAATCTAATTCATCATGGTCAAGAATTTGGACTTTGACAGAAAATAAGAAATGGAGTTTTGACAAATTTGAAAATGAAGAACATGAATCATGGAATTATACCGTTGCTATGAATTAAGCTTGCTAAATTTAAATTCCCAACTCTCTATGAATTCTCTTGCTATCAACTCACAGTATACTCTCAATCCAATACTTAGACAAAAATCTCAGCAAATGAATAGAGAGGAGAAGAGCCATTATTTATAGAAGAATTTCATAACCAGACAATGCAATCTACCCATGAATCAAACCAACGAAAAATTAATTTGTATGGAGGTTAAGAGATGGTAGGAAATTGGTAGTTAGAACCCATCATGATTCCCACTCCCTTGCTCATCACGAGCTATGAAATACTGAGTTTGAGGAAGAAATAGGGAGTAGACTAGCTTGGAGCATTCACGTGTGCAAGGATTATGTTTGTCAATATGGGCCAAGCTTCTAAGTATCCAGCATTTTGCAACATGAAGTGTATTAACACTAAGGCCATATATACATATATCATACACTTAGGCTATTACATATATATTCGTACTATATATTTAGATTATAATTAACATTATAATGTAAGTCACATGCTTAATATTTCAAGGTAGTAGATGTGATATGACAATGTAACATATATATCATCCATGCACATTTATTAATACCGGATATAATTTACTCGGATATAATCACATCACATTATCTCCTTTATTAAATTTTATTATTTCATTATATATATAAATAATCATCAATTATTATTTATATTCTTGATACACTATTTTAATGTATACTTACATACATATTGTCACATAGGCTATTTTAATGTCACAACACATCTTGCCTTATTCAATGAATGAAGGAACTTTATTAATTATTTATATATTTAAACTATACACACATACTTATATTATACAAGTCCACTTAGATTATATAATATATACTTTTAAGTCACAATGTACTTTTAACATGACAATGTGGTACAATTGATTTACACATATATAATCCATGTCATATTCTTTTACTGTATACTCACATGTCACATAGGCATTATCATGTAACTCCCATAATTCAATAAGCCTTACCATATAATAGTGTCATATTACACTTCACATAATACATAGTTAGCTAATATATGTTACACATTTAATTCGCATGCTTGCACATAGAATTACTCATCTTATTAATTAAATATTAATTAATAATATACACACATCCTTAATCAATCAATATAATTGTTAATCTCCATAACAATTTAATTAACCCTTATATGATTAATTATCACTTTAATATAAATTTTATTATATTTATAAACACGTTGCTCATTATTATTATTGTATTTCTTGCAATAATAATAATCACATATTATTAATCAATCACAGTTAATATTCCACAACAATTAATTAATATTCTACGATAGCAATTAATTAATATAGATTAATTGTTCGCTTAAATTAATATAATCATTCTTATATTACGTTACTGTGCCACACAAGGCTATCAATGAGTTTATAGCAAACTCCATCAATTTCTCAATTATTATAATTATTCAATTTAATATAATTGACTTAATCATTCTCATAACACAAAATAATTTATATTCTAATAAATTCTCATTTCCATTAATATATTTATTTAATAATATTAGGAAATTCTCGGGTATTACATCCTCCCCCCCTATAAAAATTCCGTCCTGGAATTGCTACAAGGTTACACGAATAGATGAGGATAATCCCTCATCATCCTATCTTCTAACTCCCATGTTGCCTCCTCGACATCGTGGTTACGCCAAAGTACTTTTACAAATAAAATAATTTTATTCCTCAAAGTTTGTTCTTTCCTATCTAATATCTGGATAGGAATTTCTTCATACGCCAAGTTCTTCTCCACTTGAATGGGCTCGTAAGAAATCACGTGCCTGTAGTCGGCTTTGTATGGTCGCAACACAGAAATGTGAAACACGTTGTGGATATGCTCCAGTTCGGGTGGTAACGCAACTTTGTATGCCACTTCGCCCACTCACTTTCGTATCTCGAACGGTCCTATGAATCTTGGACTCAATTTTCCTTTCTTGTCGAAACGAATCTTTCCCTTCCATGAAGATACTTTCAAGAAAACAAAACTGTCGACTTTATAGTCTCGGTCCTGCCGATGCAAATCTGCATACTTTTTCTGGCGGTCTTGAGCTGCTACTAATCTGGCTCTTATCACTGCCACCACGTCTGCAGTTTGTTATACTAGCTCTGGTCCGAGTATTCATCGCTCCCCGACTTCGTCCCAACACAATGGCGTTCTGCACCTTCTCCCGTAAAGAGCTTCGTACGGTGGCATACCGATACTCGCATGGTAACTATTATTATACCCAAATTTGACTAAGGGTAGGTGGTCGTCCCAATTTCCTTTAAAATCTATCACGCAAGTCCTAAGCATGTCCTCCAGCGTTTGTATTGTTCGCTTACTCTGTCCGTCTGTCTGAGGGTGATAAGCCGTACTCAACCTCAACTGTGTTCCCATTCTTTCTTGCAAACTTTTACAAAAATTGGATGTGAAGCACGGATCTCGATCAGAGATAATAGATACCGGCACTCCATATCGTGCAACAATCTCCTTTACGTATAGACTCGCTAACTGATTCAAATTGTAACGGATCTTGATTGGTAGAAAATGTGCGGTCTTGGTAAGTCGATCCACGATAACCCAAATGGCATCATAACCTTTCTGCGTAACTGGAAGTCCTTCCACGATGTCCATCGTAATATGCTCCCATTTCCACTCTGGTATTTCCAATGGTTGTAGTAACCCACTCGGCCGTTGATGCTCTGCTTTAACTCGTTGGCAAGTCAAACATCTACTGACGCACTCTGCGACTTCCCGTTTCAAATTGGGTCACCAAAAATGTTGCCTTAGATCTCGGTACATCTTCGTGCCTCCCGGATGAACGAAATATATCGTATTGTGTGCCTCGTGTAAAATCTCTTCCCTCAACTCGGTTACCGCTAGTACCCACACTCTTTCTTTTGAATCATAAGATACTGTCTTTATCCATTTAAAATTTCTCTTCCTCATTTTTTGTTATCCTCTTTCGGATTTTCTCACACTCTTCATCCTTTTCTTGTGCTTCCTTCACTTTATCCAACAACGTCGGACAAGCTTCCATTACAATTAACTTCTCACCAGACTTTTCTGGTGCTCTTACTTCTATCTCCAATTTCTCCATTTCTCTTATCAATTCTTCCTAAGTCATCAAATTAAATAATTTCTCCCTTCCTTTCCTGCTCAGAGCGTCGGCAACCACATTTCCCTTCCCCGGGTGATAAAGAATATTCGCAGTCATAGTCTTTGATTAATTCTAACCACCTTCTCTGCCGCATGTTCAACTCATTCTGTGTGAATATATATTTCAGACTTTTGTGGTCCGTGTATATCTCACATTTTTCTCCGTACAAATAATGCCTCCATATCTTTAACGCAAAAACTACTGCCGCTAACTCTAAGTCGTGAGTAGGGTATCGTTTTTCGTAATCCTTCAATTGTCGTGATGCATATGCAATGACCTTGCCATTCTGCATAAGCACACAGCCAAGTCCCTTATGCGATGCATCACTATACACCACAAAATTTCCCGCATCATCTGGTAATGATAACACAGGTGCTTCGCTCAATCTCCTTTTCAGTTCTTGAAAACTTTCTTCGCATTTGTCGGTCCATACAAATTTCACCGTCTTTCTAGTCAAATTGGTCAACGGGGTTGCTATCTTAGAAAAATCTTGGATGAATCTTCGATAGTACCCGGCTAACCCTAAAAAGCTTCTCACCTCCGTCGATGTTCTTGGTTGTTCCCAATTACTTACTGCTTCTACCTTCGTAGGGTCTACAGCGATTCTATTCTTATCCACCATGTGGCCTAAGAATTGAACCTTCTCCATCCAAAATTCGCACTTTGAAAATTTCGCATACATCTTTTCCTTCCTTAGTGCCTCCAAAACAATCTTCAGATATTCGGCGTGTTCTTCCTCTGTCTTCGAGTAGATCAAGATGTCGTCGATAAAAACTACTACAAATTTATCCAAGTATGGCTTGAAAACTCGGTTCATCAAGTCCATAAATACTGCCAGAGCATTAGTCAATCCAAATGACATTACCAAAAATTCGTAGTGTCCATAACGGGTTCGAAACGCAGTCTTTGGTATGTCCTCATCTCGTACCTTCAGTTGGTGATATCCTGTTCGTAAGTCAATTTTCGAGAAACACTTTGCTCCCTTCAGTTGATCAAATAAGTCATCTATCCTCGGTAGCTGATATCGGTTCTTGATCGTTACTCTGTTCAATTCTCGATAATCGATACAGAGCCTCATCGATCCGTCCTTCTTCTTAACGAATAGTACTGGTGCTCCCCAAGGAGAAACACTCGGTCGAATGTAACCCTTATCCAACAACTCTTGCAATTGTATCATTAATTTCTTCATTTCTACTGGCGCCATACGATATGGAGCTTTCAAAATCGGTGCCGTTCCTGGTGCTAAGTCTATTACGAATTCAATTTCTCTGTCTGGCGGAAGACCAAGCAGATCGTCCGGAAACACATCTTGAAATTCATTAACTACGGATATATCCTTAATTTCTACTCCCTTTTTTCGAGTATCAACGATGTAAGCTAAATAACCTACACATCCTTTCCTTAACAATTCTTGGCCTGCATCATCGTAACGCAACACGATTGCTTCAGCGATGAGCTACTATAAAACACTACCTTAGACTTACTCGGAGTCTGAAGGTTCACACATTTGTTCTGACAGTCAATTATCGCAGCATGGTTATATAACCAATCCATTCCCAGTATTAATTCAAATTCTCCCAATCTAATAGGAATCAAGTCTACGCTCAGTTCATGTTCTCTAATATTTGCGTGATAATTTCGATAAACGTATTCTACAGGGATCACTTCCTTATTCGCAACTTCTATGTTCAAGGGATTTTCTAATAGTTCTCGGGGTGTACTAAGTTTACTAGAAAATTCTTCAGATATAAAAGAACAGGTGGCACCCAAATCAAATAATACATAAGCATTTATATCATTGATTGGGATTATACCTGACACCACGTCCTTTGTATCCACGGCGTCCTAGACGGTCATGTTAAAGGTTCTGGCGGTTGGATTGTGTCGGCCCGCTGATCATCAGCTTGTTGCCTCCTTGCTGATTGCTACCCCCGCCACTTCCCTTCTTTGGGCAATCCTTAATTTGGTGCTCCGTCGAGCCACATGCGAAGCATCCTTGTATCTTCTTTGGTTTTGGGCAGTTGGGCGAGATGTGCCCTTCCTGTCCGCAGTTGTAGCAAGTGCCACGTCCCTTCCAGCACTCGCCCTGGTGATTCTTCCCACACTTTGGGCATCCTTCAGCCCTCTTCTTGAAACCTCCACGATTATTCCCTGATTGATTATTGTTTTTTTTGTTGTTGTTGTTGTTGTTATTCTCCCACTTTCTCTTTCCCAAGTTGCTTCCTCCGCTACTGCTTCCTCCCGTACAATTCTTTCCTCCAGCATTCTTTCCTTTCTTCTCTTTGTTATATAGACTTAAGGCCTCACTGCCACCTTCCGCAATGATTGCCTTTTCCAGCAATGTTGCAAACGAATCAATTTAAAGAACTGATACCTTATTGAACAGCCACGGCTTCAACCCTTGTTCGAAGCGTCTAGCCTTCCTCTCTTCATCTCCAACTTGGTGTTTCGCAAATCGCGCTAGTTCATTAAACTTAGCTGCGTACTGCATCACCGTCATGTCACCTTGCTTTAACTCTAGGAATTTCACCTCCATCCTATTCTTCATACTTTTCGGGATGTAATTCTCAAAAAATAGCGTCTTAAACTTATCCCAAGCTATTATCCCTTCTCCAGCTCTTTGTTGATTAGCCTCCCACCAGTAGTTCGCTTCTCCCCTCATCATGTATGTGGCAAACACCGTTTTTTGATCTTCGCCTACGCGAGCTATAGTGAAAGCTTTTTCGATCTCCTTGATCCACGTTTGTGCGATGATAGGGTCGGTAGTTCCCTCGAACTCCGGGGGTCCTACACTCTTAAAGTCTTTAAAGGTTGTTACTGGCACAGCCTGAGGGTTTGGGCGAACGGGTTCATTGTTCCTTCCCCTTAATGCCTCTCCTAACAAGTCTACCAGTTTCTGGATCGGGTCAACTTGTTCCCTCTCTTTATTAACAGATTCTTCGGGTGCAGTCAATCTACGTCTGGGCGGCATTATCTGCATCACAAATTTTCATTTTATTATTATTCAAGTATATTACTTAAGTATTTCTTTTAATACTAAAAGAATAAATTTATAACACGTTTCTGAAATAAACTCCATTTATATTCATATGCCATTTCATTTCATTTTATGATTTCTCTAGCATACTGCTATAAATGTTATCACATATATCCCCTAATATCACAAAAGACGGGGAATATACTAACCTATTACCATACTACCCCTCTAACAAAAGCTAACACGGGATTTACATCACTATCCCACATCTTACACAAAAGATCGGGATTACAACATAGAATGTACAACACATAAAGATAAAATGCTACTAACTACTACTGGGCTGACTAAGGGAATCTCATCCCATCATCTCGCGCTCCACTGCGCTCTTGTACTCCAACTGTGCTATATACGCAACCAGCTCTCGGCTCAAAGTATGTAGAGTCTGTCCCTGTTCTGCCGGGTAGTGGTACACACCATCAATCACCCTCTCAAAAGCTGAACGGAACACATACCCCATCTTGTTCATCTTTCTCTTCTTGCACCTGACCTCGTCCTCTAGGTCGTCAGCTCTCTCATTGGCCGCTTCCCACTTCTCCTCGAAGTGTATCCTATCCATCACCTCCAACTCTAGCTGAGTACGGAGTGCCTCTTTCTCAGTCTTCTCACTCAATTCCTTCTGTTCTATTTCTTCTAGCTTCCCTGCCATATCTACATTTCTCTCCACCGAGCTGTGAAATAAGGTTCCCATCTGGATCCCTGCCTCCCTGCGGTAAGCGATCTCCACCTCTAACTCCTGTATGGCCAGCTTCCTCTGGTGGTCCTCGTCCCTCAGTTTCTGAAACTTGGACTCTCTCTTTTTGGCCTCTTCCTCTAGCTCTTGTACTCTGCAGTCTAACTCTAGGATCCGCTCCTCATACTCGCCTAACATCTGCTCCTCTATAGTAGCCTCATCAGAGTCCTCTACTGGCTCATCCTCCATCGGCTCCTCCTCTGGATCAGACTCTATCTCAATCTCATCCTCGTCGTCAGACTCGAACGGTGCAACAGCCTACACTGGTGTAGCCTGTAGAGGTGCCTCGTATACTATATGTATATCCCTGGGCTCTTCCTCTGCCACTCTACTAGGTACACCTGTGTCTGTCATCCTACAATCACAAACACAAGACAAACAAATAGCAACTCTATTAGAATGTTAAATAAAACATAAGTTCATTGTATAGAATGAAGTTACATTTTATAACACGCTAAGTCTCGCTCTAGGGAAAATTCTATGTGAGTTTTATCTCCTTTCCAACTTCTGAGTTCGCCTAAGTTATAGTCTAAGGACACTCGTTCCTAAGGTTTATAACTACGGCTCTGATACCAACCTGTGACGCCCCCAAATTCGGGACCCGCCACTTGGTCTCTCGAATTCGGTTCATCACGTGCTCATGGTAATACATTACAATAATAATAACTAAAAATCACACAATCATAGCGGAAAATCTAATCTAGAATAATTTACAATGATTTATTATAATTATTCCCCCAAGTCTCGCAACCTACAGTACTTAATAGATTACATAATAATATCAATTAACGACTTATTACATAATCTAACTTAAGCTTAAACATAGTCAAATCCAGTCTTGCTACATCATCTTAATACAACATTAAAATATTTAAAAACATAAAAGAGACAAGCTAGTTGGTAGCCTTGCTCTTGCCCTTATCAACGCCCGAAGGTTCGCCATGCTCTGCCTTAACTGAAATATTTTAAGGAAAAGCAAGAATGAGCACAAATTGCTCAGCAAGTAATATACAATAAGGGTTTGTAATAAAATTCTCAATTCTCGAAAAGAGTATAGCAAGGTTTGATAGTTCAAGGATAACAAAAATATCAACAGTTTTCAATAACAGTCGCTAAGGACAGAATAATATCATTGTGATTCAATAATAAATCAATTCAAGATTTCAAGATAACTGAATACTGAGCAGTCACTAAAGACTATGAACTTCTACTAGAATTAACAGTAATAAATTAAAAATCCAACAAAACAGGTACAACAGGTGATCAGCCTAAAGTACCATCGTTATGCATAACAATCAATCATACTCAAGTGTGCACGTCGGTTCTCCGACAATTATATTTTCCCTTCAAAGAAGGTTGTTCTTCTCAGTCAAATACAAGATCCCGCACCAATCAATTGGTTTTGGGTCGCTTTTCAATAATATAAGTCTAGCCGAATCAAATGGCATAGACACTTTCACAATATTCAAGAACAATACTAAGCTCAACATGAACAATAGCTTTAATGGAATAAAAGTTCAAGTATGCTAATTCAATTCAAACGATTAAGTAAAGAAACTAGTTCGCAATATACAAGGATAGAATACTTGCACCGTAAAAGAGTGTAAGTTAGGAACTTGCATTCAAAGAGATAAGGTTTAGATATTTCTTTACGATATCCATTGAATAAAGTAATGCAAGGGTTTAAGATACTTTCCTTTAGTGTAGTCTATCCACGTAAAGTAATTCAACACTTTTGAATCATATTTATAGCGTATTATAAATATAGGATTTTCATTAGCTAACTCATTCATTACACTAACTTGTTACTCAATATACATACATGCTGCTACCTTAGTCACATGTCATACTTATACTCATATGTTATGAAATCAGATTATATATTATTACGAATCAAGTACATAGTTATAACATAAATGATACTATAGCAACTCATCATGTTCAAGTAGCTATGATCCTTTAACCCATGGGCTTCCATTATATAAGTTAAACATTATCTTGTTACTTAATCATCACATATATACACACCAATAGGGTACAAATCATTTCTAGCAGTTTTGAACAACAATTTACACTAACTGACATGACCAGAACAAGCAGATTTCAACAATTTAGATTTCAGACTGGCGCAGCTGCGCCATGGCTAAGCCTAGGGCCAGCGCAGCTGCGCAGCCCTCTAGCCAAGCCAAGGCTGAGCTGTGCCTTATGGTTTCTGTCCGGTCATGCAAGCCAACAACACCACATAGCATATAAACATATTAAAAGATACTTTTATGTTTGTACAACCTTTCCTCGTTTTAAATATATGTGATATAGATTCTAAGTCAATACTTTCAATAACTTAAAGCCATTCAAGGTCATAAAACCACGAAGCTATCATACTTGTCATGTACACACATAAGGTGGTCGTGTAACGTGTTCTAGGCATGCTCATGAATATCTTTACCACATACATATTACTAGCATTGCTATTGGTTTTGAAATCATGCTTCATTTAGTCTTTATGGCACCTAGCATGGTATGTACACTTGTATATATATGTATGACACATTAGTGAGGTTTAAAAACATTATCCAACATGTTCACAATGATCAGAATCTAGACTTCGATATAACGTGTCAAAATTTACGTTCAAAACTTATACTTTCACTAGTAAAGTTCATTTAACGCGATCCACGTGCTCATGTTACCTTACGAAACATGTATACATCTATTAACATGCTTTTCATGCCTTCCTAGATCATAATAATATGCTTGGAAGGTCAAAATACCGACATAAGTCAGAACATTGATATCATACACACATG
The DNA here is from genome assembly GCA_020205555.1 of Panax stipuleanatus. NCBI lineage: Eukaryota > Viridiplantae > Streptophyta > Magnoliopsida > Apiales > Araliaceae > Panax > Panax stipuleanatus. The sequence goes on from CM035115.1 coordinate 34,374,523, forward strand.
TCAAAGTCTTTTATTAATGTTCTAAGTTTGTTTTGGAAAACTATACTTTTCATCAACCATGAACACAAGCGTAATAGAACATGCTCATTTTAGGTCTGCGTATCTATACATGTAAGTTACTCATGCTAGCATGCTTCATCTAAGTCAATGCAAGAAACTATCACGTAGTAAAAAGCAAACAGAAAATCAAAAACTGCAGACAGTGTCCTGCGCAGCAGTGCAGCATACCAAGGTCAAACCGGCGCAGCTGCGCCACCACTGGTTCTGGCCGGACTGCAGTCTGCTTCGGCAGTTATCAGCCCAATTCACAAAATTACTTCACGAACTTGATTGTGATCAGTCACATTGTCTCATTAACACATGTATAGGACTATATAACAACTAAATAAACACCCTTTAATCCAATTGCAATCTAATTCATCATGGTCAAGAATTTGGACTTTGACAGAAAATAAGAAATGGAGTTTTGACAGAAATGAAAATGAAAAACATGAATCATGGAATTATACCTTTGCTATGAATTAAGCTTGCTAAATTTGAATTCACAACTCTCTGTGAATTCTCTTGCTATCAACTCACAGTATACTCTCAATCCAATACTTAGACAAAAATCTCAGCAAATGAATAGAGAGGAGAAGAGCCATTATTTATAGAAGAATTTCATAACCAAACAATGCAATCTACCCATGAATCAAACCAACGAAAAATTAATTTGTATGGAGGTTAAGAGATGGTAGGTAATTGGGTGTTAGAACCCATTATGATTCCCACTCCCTTGCTCATCACGAGCTATGAAATACTGAGTTTGAGGAAGAAATAGGGAGTAGACTAGCTTGGAGCATTCACGTGTGCAAGGATTATGTTTGTCAATATGGGCCAAGCTTCTAAGTATCCAGCATTTTGCAACATGAAGTGTATTAACACTAAGGCCATATATACATATATCATACACTTAGGCTATTACATATATATTCGTACTATATATTTAGATTATAATTAACATTATAATGTAAGTCACATGCTTAATATTTCAAGGTAGTAGATGTGATATGACAATGTAACATATATATCATCCATGCACATTTATTAATACCGGATATAATTTACTCGGATATAATCACATCACATTATCTCCTTTATTAAATTTTATTATTTCATTATATATATAAATAATCATCAATTATTATTTATATTCTTGATACACTATTTTAATGTATACTTACATACATATTGTCACATAGGCTATTTTAATGTCACAACACATCTTGCCTTATTCAATGAATGAAGGAACTTTATTAATTATTTATATATTTAAACTATACACACATACTTATATTATACAAGTCCACTTAGATTATATAATATATACTTTTAAGTCACAATGTACTTTTAACATGACAATGTGGTACAATTGATTTACACATATATAATCCATGTCATATTCTTTTACTGTATACTCACATGTCACATAGGCATTATCATGTAACTCCCATAATTCAATAAGCCTTACCATCTAATAGTGTCATATTACACTTCACATAATACATAGTTAGCTAATATATGTTATACATTTAATTCGCATGCTTGCACATAGAATTACTCATCTTATTAATTAAATATTAATTAATAATATACACACATCCTTCATCAATTAATATAATTGTTAATCTCCATAACAATTTAATTAACCCTTATATGATTAATTATCACTTTAATATAAATCTTATTATATTTATAAACACGTTGCTCATTATTATTATTATATTTCTTGCAATAATAATAATTACATATTATTAATCAATCACAGTTAATATTCCACAACAATTAATTAATATTCTACAATAACAATTAATATAGATTAATTGTTCGCTTAAATTAATATAATCATTCTTATATTACGTTACTGTGCCACACGAGGCTATCAACGAGTTTATCGCAAACTCCATCAATTTCTCAATTAGTATAATTATTCAATTTAACATAATTGAATTAATCATTCTCATAACACAAAATCATTTATATTCTAATAAATTCTCATTTCCATTAATATATTTATTTAATAATATTAGAAAATTCTCGGGTATTACAATAATCATCATGATGATTCTAAAAGCATTACTTAAAACTATGGGTTATTTACATATTATAAAAACAGCACCATGTAGATAATTAAATGCCTTTAAGAAATGAATATTTTTATTAATAAATAAATAAGATTGTCTCCAAAGTATATGCTTTATCATCATACATGATTGGCTTGTATGCATACTACTTTCAAACAACAACCCTTTGCCTCAGCATACCGAGGAAGGAATCAACATGATCAGTGCCGGAAGTAGGGAAAACTGCAAATACCTGAGGAAGATGGGAGAGGCACCCTCTGCATATGACCCTACAATATGGGGATAACCCGAAGAGAAGTATGGGTTTGAGCAAAACTTGGCCTTGATTAAAGCGTGAGTTGATCAGTTGGCAGATTTGGTTGTATACGAACATTAGTTGACCCAGCATCTAATAGACCAAGTCCTACCAATGCCAACCGACACTATATCCGTCCAAGATATCCCAACCTCAAGAAGGGATCGAATTCGCTGTCAAGATCAGAACAAATGGACAGAAAATATGGCCAGGGAAGCTAGACTTCAGAGCCGACAAGAATTTGCAGCCAAACAGAAATTCGCCCCTTTCGGGCAGTCCAGAGAGGAAATTATGTGCACCTTGATCGAGGAAGGAAAGATCACAAAATTTCTGCCACCATCGAATCCACAATTAAAGTGTTTCGATCCTTCTAGATCCTGCCTCTATCATTCAAATGCCCCTGGACATGCCACGGAGGAATGTTGGGCCATGCGACACTTAATTTAGAATCTGATTGAATCAGGAGAGCTAGAAATTACGAATAAAGCTGAGATCTTCTCTGAGGAAAAGATAATTTACCCTAGAGGGGAAAGGAATTTGCAGGGAATGGTAGCTGTTATCCTTTGCATAGAAGGAGCGTCGGGTGGACCCATAACCATAAAAGGATTATCCGAGCAGAGAAACAAGACGACTCTCGAGATACCAGCGCCAAAACCCCTGATGTTGGCTCCTTGGCTGCAACTCCCAATTCTTAGCCTAAAGAATGTACTTTGGAATTACTGAGAAGGTATCAAATTGACACCCGATTGTACAGCTATCGTACCTAAGGAGAATCCACTTTACCTCCCGGGGTGTTTATGGAAATCTGATACCAAGGTATTGGGGAAGGTATCAACGGGAAAGATCGCAGAATTCCTCCTTAGGATGGGGCACGACGAAGCAATGACGGTGAAGCAGTTGGAAGCGGAACCACATCAAATCTCCATTCTGAATTTAGTATTGGCTTCTGACGACCATTGTCAAATTCTAATCCAAGTATTAGAGGAGGCACACCTGCCTAAAATCATTGATGCTGAGAAATTCTAGCACCTGATTTGCCATGTATTGGACAGCAATGTGATATCATTTACCGATGACGATATACTGGCCGAGGGAACTGGGCATCGAAGACCATTGCATGTCGCTGTCGTATCATCTGGATACATGGTAGGAGGTGTACTAATCGATGGCGGATCATCCTTGAACATCTGTCCACAGGATACTCTAGATAGGATGAAGATCAACCCAAATTGAATTCGGGAAAGCCATGTAGTGGTACGAGCATTTGATGGATCAAGAAGGGATATTGTTGGGGAAATTGAACTTTCGATAGAGATTGGCCCGTTCACCTTCAATATACCTTTCCAAATCCTGAGGATCATTACCAGATATATTCTATTGCTGGGACGACCATGGATCCACATGGCTGGGGCTGGTCCTTCAACTCTTCATCAACAATTGAAGTACATTGTCAACGATAATCTGGTCACTGTCAATGCAGAACCTGATTATCCGATCCACAATCTGGGATATATGCCCCTGATCAGCGTGAAGGAGGGTATTGAGTCCGCCAGTTTTTAAACCTTTGAAGTAAGCAATCCACGATACCACTCGGTGGGTGCGCCAGTATTAATTCCACAGATATCTCCAGAAGTGATGGAATTTAACCAAGAGATGCTTTCCAGAGGACATCAACTAGGCCAAGGATTGGGTAGGAATGGACAGGGAATCAAGAACCCGATCCACATACCCACGCAGTTGGGAAGGGCTAAATTAGGATACTCTGGTGGACACAAACATCGTAATCCTCACAAGCATATGCCAGTTAACCATCTGATTCATCTCAAGCCAGACCTCAATGAAACCAAATTTAAAGAGCCATTGAAGAAGGTCCCCGTTATTATCTCAAACCTCCTGATCCCTAAAGTCAATCTAAATGGATATAAGTAGATTGGGGATGAAGAGCCTTTCAAGGATACTGCTCGGATGGCCAAAGATAAGAAGTTTCTGGAAAAGATTCAGTTACAATTTGTGAGCAGCTTTTGCCTTTTAAAGATGACCTGAAGAAATCTAAAGGGGCAGACCTGTCGAATGATCAACCCATCCTCCCGATCCTTAACTGGGGAAGTGTGAACATCCCGAAGGAGGATCCAAGGACCAATTCCAAATCAGTTATGGTCATCCTGGAAGACGCCGATAACTCCAGCAGCATGTCTATCTCAGTTATCCCCCAGGATCTACTACTAGTAATTGGACGGTCTCCTCTCAGATCATCCGAAAAGGGTAAAACCAAAAAGTGATCCGTTGACAGGGAGTTTTACTTATCTATATTTATATCTATTTTATTTTATCTGCAACTTGTTATTTCCTGTTGTCATATCAACTGCTAAATCCTTTTATAATTGACAACCGTTTGTATATATTTAGCAATCAAGTTTTTTGTCTTAGGTTTCCAAATTTGAGTATTTCTAGCCATGTCCATGACTTGACAAATTTGAGTAATGATTATGATTTTGATATAGAATTAGACTTTGACTTGATGGGGATCGAGCAAGAGGAAATGGATGATGACGAGGTTCCCGAGGAAATCAAAGCATGGGTCGAAGATAAACCTAAACCAAACCTTGATCAAACCACCACCATAAATATCAAAACCCCTGACAATCTCCAAGAGATACAGATCGGAACCAACCTCCCCTATAACCAAGAAAAAGAACTAATTAAACTCCTAACGCAGTTCAAGGAAGTTTTTGCCTGGTCTCATGAAGACATGATGGGTCTATCCACCGATATAGGTTTCCATCGACTACCAATTAAGGAAGGGTTTAAACCAATCAAGCATAAATTAAGACGGTTAAAACCAGAATGGAGCCTGAAGGTCAAAGAAGAAATTATCAAACAGTTCAAAGTGGGAATCATTATGGTGTTAACATACCCTGAGTGGTTATCCAATGTAGTCCCAGTGCCGAAATCTGGGGGGAAGGTGCGAGTATGTATAGATTATCGAAATCTTAATAAGGCCAACCGAAAAGATGACTTCCCAATGCCGTTCATCCACTTGTTAATTGACAATACGGCACATTTCAAAATATATTCTTTTGTCGATTGCTTCGCCAGATATCATCAAATTATGGTTGCTAAAGAAGACAGGGAAAAAACTTCCTTCATTACCCCCTGGGGAACATTCTATTATTGAATACTAGCTTTTGGCCTTACCAATGCTGGTGCTACCTATCAGAGGGCCATAATGACCTTATTTCACGATATGATGCATAAAGAGATAGAAGTGTATGTGGAAGATATCATTGTGAAGTCCAGAGAGGCCGATGACCATTGCACCCATCTTCGAAAGTTGTTTGAACGACTCTGCAAATTCAATTTGAAGTTAAATCCAGCGAAGTGTGCTTTTGGTGTGAAGTTCGGTAAACTCCTTGGATTTCTTTTGAGCAACCGGGGCATTGAGTTGGATCCTGCCAAGATCAAAGCTATCATAGAGATGCCCGAGCCAAAGATTGAGAAGGAAATTCGAGGCTTCCTTGGAAGAATAAACTTCATCAGTCGGTTCATATCGCAGTTGACAGCAACCTGTGAACCTATTTTCAAATTGTTAAGAAAGAACTCCTCGGGAAAATAGAATGAAGACTGCCGGAAAGCTTTTTGTACCATTCAAAAGAGGTTGATTGAAGCACCTATATTGGTACCCCCAAGGGAGGGAATTCCATTATTCATGTATATCTCAGTCAATTCCAATGCTATGGGTTGCTTACTGGGGTAAAAGGATGATATGGGGAAAGAAAGGGTGATTTATTATCTCAGTAAATGCTTCAGCTGTGGAGAGCAGCAATACACCCTGATAAAAAGGACCTGTTGTGCATTAGCTTGGGCAGCCATGAGGTTACAACATTACCTACACGGCCACACAACTTATCTCATCTCTAGGATGGATCCCTTGAAATACATCTTCAGCAAGCCAATGTTGAACTGTCATTTATCCAAGTGGCAGTTGATCCTCCAATAGTTCGATATCATCTATTGACCCAAAAGTCCATTAAAGGGCAAAGGATTGCAGATCACCTGTCGGCCGCACCAGAAAGAGGTTATGAACCTCTGGAAACTTATTTCCCAGAGGAAGAAGTGATCACTATTCAACTGACCAGTAAGGAGGATCGAGCTCAATTTGGAAAATGTATTTTAGCGGCGCATCAAACACTGAAGGCGCAGGAGCTGGGGAAGTTCTGGTATCCATCACAGGAGATCAATACCCTGTGGCAACTAAGTTATATTTCAACAATTCCAACAATACCTCAAAATATGAAGGATGCATTATGGGATTAAAACTGGCTCGGTCCCTGGGAGTTAAGCGATTAGCGGTGTTGGGAGATTCAGAACTAGTCATCAGACAGTCCACCGGAGCCTACACCACCAAGGAATTACATCTACTGCCTTACCATCAGCATATTCTCAGATTGGCAGTAGAGTTTGAAGACTTTGCCTTCAAGCATATTCCCCGGACTGAAATGATTTCACTGACACATTGCTACATTAGCTTCATTGGTGAACCTATCAGCAAGAAAGGGAATGCCTGTCATCACTTTCACTGTACAAAGTGCACCATCATATGTAAACAGTGTAGGGGAGATATCGTATGAGATAGTACCTACTGGACCACCTTGGTACCACCACATTAAAGAATATTTGCGAGATCAATCAACCCCTGAAGGAATGAGTCAGGCCGCGAAGAAGCGAATACAGAAAATGGCCATAAATTTCTTCCTAAGTGGAGATGCTCTCTACAAGAGAGACCCTGGTGTAGGCCTTCTGAGATGTCTAGACAAAGATCAAGCCCATCAACTTATGAATGAAGTACATGGTGGAGTGTACGGAGCACATATGACTGGACCCCTGCTTACTAAGAAAATTCTAAGGACGGGACATTACTGGATATCCCTCAAAGAGGATTGTGATGATCATGTCAAGCATTGTTATCAATTACAGATTCATGCCAACATTATTCATGCACCTTCGAATCAACTGCATTGCATGACATCACAATGGCCTTTTTCCATGTGGGGAATGGACGTGATAGGACCTGTTGAGCCTAAAGCCAGTTACGGTCACAGATTTATCTTCACTATGATCGGTTACTTTGCCAAGTGGGTTGAAGAAGCTTCCTTCCCCAAGGTCACCAAGGAGGTCATCGTTGGTTTCATTAGAAACAACGTCATTTGTCGGTATGGACAACCCGAGGTTATCATATCAGACAACACGACAAATCTGAATAACGAGATGATGAGGGAACTGTGTAGTAAGTTCAATATCAAACACCTCAATTCGGTTATTTATCGTTCGAAAATGAACGGCGTGGTGGAAGCTGCAAACAAGAATATCAAGAAGATAATGATGAAGATGTCTGCAAATCACCAGGGATGGCCTGATCTGTTACCGTTAACCCTACTTCCATACCGAATGTCGACTCGAACCTCGACTGGGGCAACACTCTACTCCTTAGTCGGCATAGAAGTCGTACTTCCTGTCGAAGTGGAGATGGAATCGCTATGAGTAATGCTAGATTCCCAGATAGAGGAGAGCCAATTGATACAAGATCGATATGATCAGTTATCCATGATTGATGAAAGTAGGGCTGATGCCATCTTTAACGACCAACTATATCAGCATTGAATGTCCCGATCTTATAACAAGAAGGTGCGACTTCGAGAATTTAAAGAGCATGATTTGGTACTAAAGAAGATCATTCCAGACCAGGATGCAGCTAAAGGAAAATTTTCCCCAAATTGGGAAGGACCCTTTGTTGTCAAAGCAATCCTATCAAGCGGAGCCTTGAAATTGGAGGAGATAGACGGTGAGGAATTCCCACAATTGATCAATTCCGATTTAGTGAAACGGTATTATGTCTGAGACCCTTTTCATATCAGATTGGAATACTTTGTCTTGAAAAAAAAAAAGAAAAAAGAAAAAAAAGAAAAAGACAAAAAAAAGAAAAAATATTAAGTCTGGTTTTCAGGTCTGAGCCTGAAATACGAAAGACATGATCTCCCATCAGCAGGAGTACGTAGGCAGCCATTTATGGTGCGGTCTAACCCTTGAAAAAAAAATCAATACTTCATCAAATCAAACAAGAAAATCAAAACCCCATCAAACCAAGCTCAAAACCAAATAAACCCCTTTCAACTATTCAGGCCAAGCCTGAACTACAAAAGACCTGATAACCAAAATATTAACCTATATAGAAACCAAAATATAACACAAACCTGTCCAATCAATGGCGCATGCAGAAAGGACCTAGCGACATCTCAACATCACCTTGCCGAATCTTGTGCAAGTATGACAAGACCAGTTCTATGTCGACATAATAAATCATGAAGCGAGAATGGTAACAGTGTATAAGGCTAGACATGCTCAAACAAGGGAAGTGAACTGAACTTGTTTCTTTTTATATATACAACTGTTTATAATACAAAAGTTGATTCTAACCTATGGCAAGAGATAATAACAAAGTCTGTACATGAAAATAAAACAAGGCAATAAATTGGCAATGACACGAGCCAACATAGCTAAATATCTAGCAGTCTCTGCGGTCTGAGGAGCATCTCTGAGCACGTGCTCCAGTATCTCGACACGTCTCAGCATCTCTGATGCCATGCGATAAATCTCCTCTTGACCTTGCACTACGCCCTGTACATGATCAATGAGTCCATCTGTAAAAGTCTAGGCCGCATCTCTATCAATGAGGGCCTGGTCTCTGGAAGCAAAGGTTGCATCTCTCTCAGCGATAGCAGCATCCCAACCAGCTACGGTGGTTAACATCAGAGCTCGAGCCTGATCCCTCTCAAAGGTCACCAGGTGAAGCTGTCTGTCCATCGCCTCCATGGAAACTGAAGACGAACGAGGGATTGTACTAACGAGGGAAGGTGTCAACTCTACAAACAGGGCATCCTCAGTCGGAGATATAGGATCCTCCATGGATAAAGATCCTGTATCAACCTGGTTCGCGATGTCTGGTGCCAAATCCGACTTTAGCCAAGCTAAGTACTCTGCAGATCAGCCCGGATGGCAGTCTCTGAACTCCGCTGTCTGTCGATGCAACCAAAATTCATAAACCCAAGCTAGATCAGCCTCGATAACTGAGCAGACAGGGAAGCGATAATCCTCAGTCCCCTCAAATGAATGGACCTCCTGATACTGATCAAATTGGCCCATCACCGCTAGAGGATGATAGGTCGTCACCTGCCTCAAACCAACCAACGGGAGGAAATCCAGGTCGGCTACATGGGTGGTGAAACTCATAAAGGAGTAATAACTAGAGTATATAACTATAGCAAAAGGAGCCTCCATGGCACCCAGAAATGAAGTCCAGGATGCCCCATCGATTCAAGAAGCCAGGCGGTATGAGTAGACCTGCGATAAGCTATGTCCAAAACGAAACCCATGACGACGAAGCTGACCTATCTGTCTGAGGTGCGTCATAAACCAGATATATAGATGCACAGGGATACCTCTGAACCCCTGGTCCCCAACTGTCCGGTAGAGGGATGCTGATATCAATGTCTCTGCCAGGATAAGAGGAAGTATGGTGAAGTCATCTCTGAGATCCTTGACAGCCATCGACATCGCCACATCTAGATGGTCAGCATAGAATGGTATGTATAGATATGCTATGAGGCACATGACTAGGGCGTCCACTCTGGTCGTACGCCATCTCTCCTCTGAAATGGCAAAATCTCCATAATAAATGGCGAAGCTATTATTAGATGTGAAGTGGCCGATCATGAAGTCCATAGGGATAATGTGGCTGCCACCCACCTCGGCCAGTAAGACTGCCTTACTCAGTCAGGTCATCATCATGAACTAGTGGTGCATATGGCCCAATGCCATCCGAGCACATGGGCCCTCCATCGACAATCTAGAGATGCGAGTGTACTCCTCCAGAGTAGGAGTCAACTCGTCCTAGCCAAATCAGAAAATGTAGCACTCGCGAATCCAATAACTAAGCATCCCGTTAATAAACCTCTCTGGAACCTAAAAGGACAACAGAGATAGGGAGTGGCCTAACATGCGACTGACTGCGATCCGGTCAGAATATGGCAACTGGTCATACAAAACCCTCAAGGTGGTAGTTATCCGGCTAGGCAGAAGGTGATCCAAGCGTACAACAGTAGAGGAGGCCATCTGTAAAACTGTGTCAATAAGACCATATAGGGGTCAATCTCTATCCAATCATTTAAATGTATATGGAGCATGCATCATAACAAGTGATAATATGGCATGTGCGATGAATAAATAGAAAACATCATATATAGATATCTATCAAATACATCAGTTTTATATACATCACTGTCATACCTATGATACATGTGAAAACTAAAAAAATAATAAAAAGTACAGGATACTGGGGTATAAATGCCCGAGGACTAACAAAAGAACTATAGAGTCATCACAAAGTCGAAAGCCTCCAGAAAGGTGCTAGCATCATCAGGCTGATCAACCTGGGGCAAGTCACCAGGGGTGGGGACATCTTGCTGATCTGGGCTATAAGGTGTCTCCTGCGTATCTGGGTGACAAGTAAATGGATCACCTCCATCATGAGAGCCACAATTGCCTAATGGTCCAGCCTCGTGATCCCGATCTGCGAAAGTACTAGCCAATGAGAGGTCTCCGCCAAGGTGACGACAGTACATCGACATCTGCTCCAACTGATGCCTCAAATCGACTATCTGAGTTTGGTGAGAGGGTTCCTGGAAGCATGATTTCCAGTCCTTCATCAAAAGAGACCTTGGAACCATATCTCCCAGGAACTAGGTAGCCCAAGTCTGAGATCCTATTGTGCGTGGGCCCCACCAAGTGGAAAAGTCCTCAGACATGATAGGACCATCCGACAAATGAAACCCATCATACCCAGCAGTGGGAATCGCTGTAACTAACTGAGATAGAGGCCAGAATTGTTGAGCTGGAGGAAGAAAAGGAAGGCGAATCTCCCAGTGATACATCGAAAGGCGCTCTCCCCGAGATAAATCTCCCAACCTCCTTCAAACAGGAAGGGAATCCAAAGGATAGATAGATGATACTCCGGCCCTACCGGTAGACCATCTTCAAATCCCTCAGACAACTGCTCTGCCGAATAAGGGACCCACACTATGTCAAAGGCTGTCAATATCTCTAGCTGAAGACGAGCATGGGTAAAGCACTCTGCAATCGAGACCTCCTACAAAGTAGACTGATGCCATCTATGTCCCCGAGGATAAGTGTCCAAGCCCAAGACAGAGAAAGGGCGAAGACAAGGGAGTCTCTCGTAAACCCAGATCAGTCAATGCAAAGAACCCAAAATAAAGCATGGGAAAAGATAAACTAATCAAAATTCAGACAAATGAAATTCAGTAAGAATGAATCACTAGAAGAAACGGGTAGAATCCGACCCAGGTGTCAGTAACTCCCTCGGATCGCAGTCACATCCCGTGAAGGAAGAGAGCGAAGGTAAAAGATCCCCAATCGTAGTCCCCAATGAGTTCTACGTCTTAGACTGCCTATATCAAGTTAAAGGGAACACTGGAGGAATTATTCGCAATGAAGCAACCCCTCATGATGGTCAGGAATAGATGCCGTAAGATGCGATCCCTATCCCTCAAATCAGCAGGCAACGACTGTTGTAGAGTGCCTCAAGCCGTATCGACGCTCAGGCATCCTGATCAAATACTGCGAGCCTTGAAGGCCCGCTCCTGGGAAGAAAACCCTAAAAGGGTGCGCATTGTGGTCAAAGTGATACCTGTCTCCAACAGCACTTTGTCCCCAGTAAACTCCAGGCCCGTGATATACCTCCAATCTATGGGAGTGATCACAACCTCTCAGTCCAGTAGATGGAGAGACTGATTCTGATGAAACCATCACTCTGACAAAGCACGCAAATAGCCCCAAGGGCAGCTATGGGGAACAATGGTGAAGAAAGCCTCAAATCCCCAAGAATCTACGATCGCCCAGTATTCTAGATGTAACTGTGACACCCCCGAATCCAGGTCCTCTAACCCCGGTCCGGTCGCCACGAAACAATATTAACATCCAGCTTTAAGTAACATACGATAACTAAAATGCGGAATATAATAAACGTACGTCGTTTATTCAAAAAGTGTTACTAGTCCCAAGATTCGATAACCTTAAATAAAATCTTACAATCATACCCTAGAATAAATATTAGGGTTCATATTACATTAACAGTAATTAAACAAATCATAAAGACAAAGTCTGCTCCTTGCAAACCATCCTATATCTTTCCTTTACCCTTGTCCTTCCCTGAGGCCTCGGGCTTAACTGCAATATAAGTCATGATATAGCAAGAATGAGCAACAAGTTTGCTCAGCAAGTTTAAATACAACAATAAAGGGTATGTCATGATGAATGGAAAATATCTGACAATGATTTCAACAAAATGAATATCTTAAAGATTCAACACTATGAATATCTGAACGATTCAATAATATGAATATTTGAACGATTCAATAATATGAATATTTGAACGATTCAATAAATACCTGAACGATTCAATAAGATGAACATCTGAACAATTCAATAATATGAATATTAAAAGCAAAGATAATAATTGCCTTTAGAATGACTGATAGTTGAGTAGACTCTGAACTATAACTTTCCAATGGGTTTAATAGCTAATTGACCCTTTTTGGATTATTGGCTACTGGATACAGAAACCTAGTACCTCGAGGAGATCAGCCTCGGGCACAACGTGAATATGCATAACACTTAAATCTACTTACTCGTATCATATATATTAGATACCTGGGCACACTCCTACATATGAGGGGTGTTCTGTTCCGTCTAAGAATCCTTACCATCAATTGGTTTGGATAGCTTCAAAGAAAATTTCATACACTAGTCTGACCGAGCAAAGGTTCAGACTCTTACTAACACGGTTCAAGAAATTTAGAACCTTGAATAATGTACAAGTCCAAGACTGTACGAGCTCAAACGCACTAAGTGCTGATATCAATAATATCGATGTGGAATAATTGATAAGTAATTAAACCACAAAATAACATGCTTGGAAATAAAGTTCAAGCAATTAAGTAAACAACTTTCGATTCAACAATAACCTACTCAATACAATATGAGAAGGATAGAGAGCTTGCACAAAGTGAAGTTTAGAATTTGTACAATATGAATTTGTGTAAGTTCGGGGAACTTGCACAATACTCAACGTGTGAAGTTCGGGAAACTTGCACAATACTCAATGTGTGAAGTTCGGGGAACTTGCACGATAATAGATTCCTTGCATAAAATAAATGCATAGGCTTAGACACTTACAATATCAGAGAGTGAAATTCAAGAAATTTCACCATAATAGATCCTTTGCATAAAGTAAATGCATAGGTTAGGACATTTGCTGACAATGCTCTTTGAGTAAAGTAAACACAAATATAAGATACTTGTACAATATACGAGTTTGTATAAGTTTAGAGAACTTTCATAATAAAGAAATGAAGTTCGGGAATTTGCAAAATAACCAAAGTGTGAAGTTCGGGGAACTTTCACAATAACCAAAGTGTGAAGTTCGGGAAACTTTCATAATACTCAAAATGTGAAGTTCGGGGAACTTTCACAATACAATAATAACCTGCTCAAAACAATATGAGAAGGGTAGGAAACTTTCACAAAAAAATAAGTGAAGTTAAGAAACTCGCTTACACGACTCATTAAATAAAGTAGTGCAAGAATTTAGAATACTTGCACAATAGGGTCCGGATACTTGTACAATAAATAAGTATAAGTCAAGAAACTTGCTCAAATAAAAGAGTAGTTCAGGAAAACTAAAAATACCCTGCTCAATATAAAATTAAGTAAAGTTAGGGAGACTTGCAAAAATAATAAGTGTAAGTCAGGGAACTTGCTTACAAGATTTATCAAATAAAATAGTGCAAGGGTCTAGAATACTTGCCTGTTTGCTCAGCTAAAATAATTCTAGCTTTAATTAAAACTGCGTTGGAACGACCTAGCATTAACAAGTCGGCCTCTCCAATTAGTATATATAAACTAATAGAAGTTCACACATACAAGACTCTAGTCATTATATAATTCTATCACGTAGTTCACGTAAGTCAATCTAATCCTGTCTTAGATTTAATAATTTTAGATTGTCTAGTTCATAAGCATCAACATAGGCTTGAACACATAGCACTTCCAGTTACTGATATAAATTAACACATATGTTTAACAAGTTTATAATCTCCCATTCGAAACTAGCATGCTAGTCCTAATCCAATTTCGAAGTCATATGTTTTCATGCCGGTAATTCACATACTTTAACTAATATATGCTCATGCTTCAAGATTGGTTACTAAGGTCATGTTATCACATAACAAGGCTAAATAATATATAATATATATGATCAAGTATACTACACACATATACTTTAATCACGTAGTTCGTGCTTCAAAAATTTATTTCTTATGAATACGTGCATATGCGAAATTCATGCTTTGACCAAACGAGGTCTATGTTAATATGCTTATAGGTCTAACGAACTCTAATACACATGCTCGCATGGTCATAATATCATTCACATGGTATTCAATGCTATTTCACATTCTAAGTTTCTATTACAAGGTACACCAAGTCAAAAAGACAATATGGTACATGTAAAGTATCTCGTAACCATTACTCACAGGTATTAGAATGCATACAATAAGTTATATGTATTTAAGTGGTCACAATCTAAAAGACACAAGTCTTAGTTATGTTTACTTTGAAAGTCTTTAAGTTTCGCTTGAAAAACCTCTTGAAGCTTTCAATCAAGTATGCTAACGTGTTTAACATTTTAAACATGCATTTCAAGTTAATATAAACCATGCTATTATGCTCGCAAAAATCAGAATAGTAACATGGCATAACATGTCAAGGTTTGTGTTTCATTTTTGTTAGGAACGTGCATTAGTACGGTTCATATGATCACATTTCATTATGGAACCTATATACGCTAGTTAGCATGCTTCTCATACATTTTTAAATTATACAAACATGTCTCAAAAGTCAGAATATAGTCATGGTATTTATATGTCAAAGTCCCCTTTTTAAAGCTTCTAAGTTCACTATAATAAGTCCAAGTTTATTTGTAAACTATAAAGCTTCCTCCCATAATGCATACTAACATGGTTAAAATCATGCATGTTGTATCAAGAACACACACACATATATATATATATATGAGTTAAACTAACTTTCATGCATGTCCAACTTAGTACCATCAAGCTAGCATGAGCAGGAAGCAAAACAGAAAAATTTTCTGCAGACAGGCACTGGCGCAGTTGCGCCGCTGGCCAGTGCAACACTGGCGCAGCTGCGCAGGCTGGCGGCCAGGCCTGAGGCAGTGCAATTTTTCGGCAGACTGTAAACCCAACTCAGAATTCCATACAACAATCAATTCAGTCATGCTACAATGTATTTCTAACATGCTTATGATCTTTACACAACACTTAATAATCATATTCCAAATCAAATATCAACTAATACATGCTTAATTCAAATAATCAAGAACTTAGCAATTTTATTAGAAAATGAAGAATGGGGATGGGAAGTTATACCTCTGTGAAACAATTGAGCTGCAATATACTTTCTTAACCTCCTCTATAATAACAGTATACTCACTCTAGCAATTATATACTTACATGAAAATCTCAGCATTTCAAAATGAGAATGAGAGAAGCTCTTATATAGGCATTTTCAATATCCATACAATGTTATTTCCTACAAGTTTAAACCAATGGATTGAACAAGAACATGGTGGTTAACAAGAAGTGGTTGAGGAGTTGGTATTTCAAATCATGAACCCATTCCCCCAAACTCATTAGCTCTATACTTGGTGAAGAAAATGAGGAGAAGTAGAGTAGCTAGGCTTTGAGTTCACGTGAATAAGAGGTGAGACATTCTTTTAGGGACAAGGTAAGAGCTCAGCATTTGTAAAAATACAACACTTGGTTTATATAATATACACTTATGTTACACATTTCATTCTATATAACTTAGGATATAATGAGTAAAAAAAGTATATAGTGTATTTTCAAATTACAAGGAGTCAAGTAATGTACATACATATAATCCATGTACATTTTCTATTAACACTAAATATAATATAATTGTGTTTAATAACTGTTATAATAATAATAACTTATGGGAAAATATTATCAATTAATAATGCTATTGATATTAATATAAGGTGATAGGGTATTCATAATAGTTTTCCTACCCTCATCATGTCACATGCTCTAATACACATTACACTTATCAATCTCACATAATACAATTAAGATTACTATATAGTCTATATATAATAGCCTTGTCAAAGGTCACATTGTATAATATACAATATAGATAACTACCATATATTAAAGGTATACTATCACATGCTTGTATAAAACAATTAACTAAGTAAATATAATATTATATATTTATTAATCTCTTACTCATTAATTATTATTTATTCATAATAATAATTAATCATCACATTATCAACTAATTATTCTCAATTCATTAATTATTATTTATTCATAATAATTATTAATCAACAACAATAATAATTTCATACGTTATCAATTAATTACTCAAATATAAATAATTAATCCCGATTAAATCTCTACACCATATTCAAGAAATTTGAATATATAATTTACTAACACTTTTTATCAATACTCTGATATAAAGGTCTCAGGGTTAATCTACTAAGTTAAATAACCATTAGTGATTCTCTTTAATAAAAATCCTAGCATTTATTCGTATAGGTTAAATCACATAACCACATAAGGTTTAAATAAGTTTGAAAAATTAATTCTTAAAAATTTTAAATCACATATAAAATTAATAAAAAGCTTAAAATTCCTGGTCGTTACAGTAACGAATGATACAAAGAGTGTATGCTGAACCAGTTACCCCTCGGCTGGGTAAACTCTGGATCCTGCACGACCTTAAGGTTAAGAAAATCGGTTGTTGATAGAAAAGAGAAAAAAATACAAATCAATGTAAAGATCATGTACCTCATTCGCCTGTAAGTGAATAGAGGGATGGCGATTCAGATCCGTACCCAGCAAATCAGGGACAGCTACCTGAATACTAGGAAGAAATCGTGGCACAACAATGGGCTGAGGAGGAACCTCAGGCTTAGGGATGTCCTCCTCATCCAAATGAGGTTAGTCCTCACCAACTGGACGCAGAACAGGCTCTGTCAATCGCTGGACCCGCCTTATGATCCGTAGAATGGGAACATCAGAGGGAGCTCTCCACTAACGAACTCCAGATGAAACTCGCTGGGTTGAAGAATGACTAGGTCCTGCAGAATCCATATATGAACAATGAGTTCGTAGGAATCAAAGCGAAGTCAGGTATATTCATGTCCTTTTCAAATTTCAAATTAAATCAATAAAATATAATTTAGGTCATCACATCATGCTTGTCCTACATGTGCCATTATATGTGTACATCATTTTAACTCGCATCCTAGCATATATATACATATATCTAGGACCATGACATCTAACTCATGATTTTTTTTTGCCAGAGTCTCCCCTATAAAATGGACTATCCACATGCTCGAGGGGTGCATTAGATCACCCTATGAGGGTATACCATCACAACCAAATAATTAAATATCAATTTAAACTGTTGTTCTAACACATAGCTATAATGCATGTCTAGATTAACTGATAAATGATAATATATCGCATCCATACGGTCCATAAGATGATATGTAAGCATTTATTACATTATAAACATGTTTATCAAGGTATCTATGCATACATGTTAGATATAATGCATTTAAGGAAAGAAATACAGGTTTTCACCAACGAAAACGCAAAAAAATAGAGTCTATACGTTACCCGTACTACGTAGAAGAGATGTACGATGTCGGATCGCTCTAAATCAAGTCAGAATAGCGTAGTTCTGAAGAGAGGCTCGGATTTTTCAAAGAGAATACGAGAAAACTCAAGTCGAATGAATGAAAATGAGCTATCCCGAGGGTATAAGCCTGATCAAGGGCAGCCTCAAACATGTATGCTCTAGCCGCATACACATATGCGGTTGCCATAGGTGGGTCCTATGGCTTCCCGATTAGTAAAGTGCAGTCCGAAATGTGTTATTTTGGGTTTAGAATGGTCACATTATTCGAAATGGTACCTTTTCGGGTCAGTTTTAAACCCCAAAACCCTAAAAAATACCCCTCTGAAAAGTAGAAATTCAGTGAAGATCAAAAATCCCGACGTTAAACGCCGAAAGACCAGAAAGTCAATCAAAATCAATACTCCATCTCGGAATCCACCGATAACGAACCAGTGAAGGCGTCGGCTCGACCCCCGATGGTGTAATCCGTTGGCAACAACCCAACACAGATCGACAAAACCCAGATGTTATAATCCGTTGGAAACAACCCAACGTAGATCGACAAAGCCCCGATGGTGTAATCCGTTGGCAATAACCCAACGCAGATCGGCAAAATCCCGATTGTGTAATCCGTTGGCCACAACCCAACGAAGATCGGCAAAACCCAGATGGTGCAATCCGTTGGCAACAACCCAACGCAGATCGGCAAAAACCTCGATGGTGTAATCCGTTGGCAACAACCCAACGCAGATCAGCTTGACCCCAATGGTGTAATTCGTTGGCTACAACCCAATGAAGGCATTGGTATAACCCCGATGATGTAATCCGTTGGCTACAACCCAATGAAGGCATCGACATAACCCCGATGGTGTAATTCATTGGCAACAACCCAACGCTGGTCGGCGCAGCCCAAATAAAGTAATCTGTTGGCAACAACCCAATGTGGACGTCGGCTTAACCCCGACGGCGTAATCCTTAACTTCCCCAGCTGGGAGGGGTAACCCTTTTATAATCTCACATATTATTACATGCTTTATACATGACATTGCATCATCAGATATACCTTGTCATGCATTCTCCGTGTCTAGTAAACTTTGTCATGTTCATTCCATTATATTGCATAAACATGACAAAGAGGGGCATCTGTAGACACTCTAAATTATGCTTTCTTTGTACTAACCTTGCAGAAAGGCAAAAGCGTAATTTTACTCCAAAGACAACCCCGAGGTAGGGCAAAAGAGCCAAGTCATCCCGGAGACGACCTCGTGAAAGAGTCAGGACCATTGACGTCTAAACATATCGTGAACCGAACAAGGATCGCCAAGCTGAGGTAGTGTTCGCCGAAAACCAACTCAGCAATCCTCGAAATATGTGCCATCAATGATAAACTAGCTAACTGCCGTCGGGAATCAGAAGATACTTCTCCGCTATCAACATCATCTTCCCGGACCCCGACTGAGTCAGACTCGATTGGATTTCGCCGCATTCTGCACAAACTTTCTGGAAGCTCGGTCTGCGCAGGTCAACTTCCTCCGAACAGAGACCACAGGAGCAAACTTTGAGAAAGCGGGCCCCACCTAGCCTAGCTGTATACATATATGCGGCTAGCCTTGATAGTAGTGTGCATACAAGCCAATCATGTATGATGATAAAGCACATACTTTATAAATAATCTTATTTATTTATTAATAAAATATTTATTTATTAAAGGCATTTAATTATCTACATGGTGCTGTTTTTATAATATGTAAATAACCCATAGTTTTAAGCAATGCTTTTAGAATCATGATGTTGATCATGCTAATGAGATCTAAATTCTTATAAAGCTTTAAAACTAAAATAGTTCCCAATCGTGGGATTACTAAAAAGGGGATTAGTAAATCCGGATAGATTGGTACATATGTTGCTTGCTCATTGGATGAGAATGATTGATCTCATGATCATTTGTGTGGAGACACTAAAGCAAGTATGTAGGTGCTTATTGGAGAATAAGTTCACTGAACGTGACTCGCTATGGAATACCTAATGGAGTTTTACTCGCCTGTCAATAGGAATTCCTAATGTGAAAGTAGTACAAGTGATCTTTGGACTTGAGATCATCATAGTATCTTGTATGTAACAAATTATACTTTGACTTATTCCTTAAGACCTTTTAAGGCATATATAGGGTATGCTTGGGTATAATGAGTTACATATAGAGATAATGAATGATCAATAAAGAATCTACCACCTCTAGTAAAAGAGGAGATATATCCTATGTGATTCGTTAAATAACAACCCAGGAATCCTTGGCCAAGGTGGAATGAAATTAGAAAGAGGTTTCTAATTTGCATTAATCGGAGTTGTACATTTTCTAATCGAAATACAAATAATTAAATAAAATAAGACTTAACAGTAAATTCATATCTTATATTTAATTGGGACATTGTATGGTGGAAGGATTGAATTATATGGTAACTATTTACTCACAGGTTCTTTTATGATTAATGTTGAAATCTATATTATCTGAAAAGTCGTTGATCGCTAGGGAGGCTTATCCCTATTGTAGAATAAATATTATTTATTGAAATAAATTATTAGTTTATTTTATTTATTTAAATAAGATTAGAATTGTTCTAATTGATTTATTCACAACCGGCTTAATATAGAGAACCTAAAGGGTCACACCATAAAAGCAAGAATAATTATTAAAGAAGGTAATGGCATAATCGTAATAATGCATTAAGTATAATTAATTTAATCTATAGTGATAGAATAAATTAAATAGCTTAATGTTTATTATTTAATATTTTAGAAATATTAAATATAAATTAATAAGAGGAGTCTTATTAATATTATTACAATTATTATTATTTTAATTTCTAAAAGAGTTTAGTAATTAATTTAATATTAGTACTCTCATTTATTCCTAATAAGATTAGGAGACAAATTAATTAAATGAATTTAATTAATTATTCCCATGTGGTGGGAAGCCTAAATTAATTAAAGGAGTTTAATTAATTAAAAGAAATCCCATGTCTAATAGAATTAGAAGGGTTGACTAATATCTATATAAGATGAGTCTTATAAGAGATATTGATTGATGCAATTCCAATTGTTGGAGAGTACTCTTTTTCTATAGAGGATAGAAAACTAAGGTTTAGCCAAACACCCTCCTTCTTGATAATTCATCTTCCTTGGTGGATCACCTTTAGAGGCCGAACACTTAGGTGGCTAACGTTGATCAAAGGAAGGAATCTAACCCGAAAATTCAAGGAGATCTCGAAGAACAAGGAGTTGAACTCGTACCTGTGGAAGCTTCGTTCTACAAGGGTATGATTTTATAACTTCTTATTTATCGTTTTAAATTAATAATTTGCATAAAGGATGATCCGGGTAATGGTTTTGTAGAAATTTTTTTAAACTCTGATATACCATGTTTTCGCTAATTTTTGCAATTTGATTGCGTCATGATTTTGTACAAACCCAACAGTAGCATCAGAGCCAGGTTTTATGCAATTATTAATTGTTTTGATTCCATTTATGTATGGGTATGTATTTAGAATATTTTATTGGGCATAATTAGTTGTATAAAATTATTTTTTATGAAAAAAAATAAATTAATGGAAACTATTTTTTTTTCTTCTTGGTTCGCTGTTTCCGTGAGGGATTACAAGGTGATTGCCGTGAATCATTAATGTGGTTGATCTTGTTTGATTCTTAATTTGTGACTCCTTCATGCCTGATTCACTTAATATAAAAAATGACATATTATATATATTATATAATAAATTGGCGAATTTTTTTTTGGGACTGTTCGCTTTTCGCAAAAGGATACTGAATCCTTGATTTCCAAAAAGTGAAAATGGTTACCTGCATATTGATTGGAAAAAAGGAGGTTATATATATATAAAGTATCAGGATTGTTTTTTTTTCAAACAAAAGGAACATTTTCATATATATATATATATATACATATATATATATATATATATATATTATATTATATTCTTAATAATTTTATAATTAAAATAAAGAGTTTATTTTAATCTTGAAATTGGATTTCATGCAACTTAAAATTGCCCATTAAATGATACTCATATATATATGGAATGTTTTAATTCATGAGATGGATATTTATTTATTGATATATATGGTGATATGTATGATAATAAATAGGGATTGATTATGGACTATTTGATCAATGTGATTGAATTTTATTTTAGTTAAATGCTTGAATGAATGAGTGTTATTAAATGAGGTCTGCGTACCTTGTCTTCTCTGATTTTTTTTCTTGATTTAAATTCTATCTCCCTCCCATGTACTTCCCCTTGACTTCTGATCAAGGTGTCTGTTTAAATTAAATAGTTTAATGTAATAGAAATAGTTAGAATTATCTTGAAAAAATTGGAGACCAAGGAGCAAGGAGCGCGTGAAGACCCATTTGTATGGAGCCCGAGTTTAAATGTAATAGTAACGTTTAAATTTAAATTCTTGCACTCCTAGGTTTGACCTTTTGGTTCACTTGGTGGCTCTAGTGAACCAAACTAGAATAAAAGTCCATAATCAATCCGAGTAGAATATAGTATTCTATATTGCATGCTAAATATTATATATATTATATTTTATGCTAACATGCTTCGCATGTTTAATAAAATAACGCGTATTTTATATATATATATATATATATATATATGTGTGTGTGTGTGTGTGTGTGTGTGTGTGTGTGCATGCGCGCTAAACAAGATGAGACAAATAATAACAAATCCTTCAAAGAAATAATATTAAGTCTGAAGTGTTCAAATGATATTTAGAATATCGAACGCCGCCTTCTAGCATGATTAATTGATAGAGTATTAAATATTTAATATGAGCTTGTTGTGCTAACCACAAGGCGAGTATTGAGTATTTAAGATGTTAATTAATCACATTTGATGCTTATCAAGAAAATTGAACGATCTAGTCTTGTTGTGCTATCCACAAGAACGAACATTTTTCTTTTTTGAATTTATGAAAGTGCTAGGCTGGACTTAACTTAAATCATTTTAGTTCGGATGTGCACACACTTGACCATTATGATTTAAGAGGCAAAATAAAAAGAATTACATGGTGATGTAATTGACAAGAGTTGTCTACCTATTTATTTGTATATCGTTTGTTGTGCTATCCACAAGGTTATATACATTTGAAATGGGATCCTTATTCTCACTAGCAAATCTTTAATTAGATGTTGCCGAACTATATAAGAGAGGGTAATATAGTTTGATGAAAATAGTGGGAGATACCAATTTAAAATAAAGACCTAAATTTATTTTGGTATGCAAAGTTAATAAAATGAATGTTTGCTAAAATGTTGTTTTCTTTCACATGCAGAATTTTAAAAATGTCTAAATCACTAATCTCACTACGAATCATACTTGATGCTAATAAGCTTACCGGGCCGAATTATACGGACTGGCTAAGAAATCTGAGAATAGTTCTCACTGCTGAAAAGATTTCTTATGTCCTAAACTCACCTGTCCCTGGAACTGTTCCAGAAACAGCCTCTAAGGAAGAGATTGCCACCATTGAAAAGTGGCAAGATGATGTATCTGTGGCTCAATACATCATGCTCGCATCCGTGAATAACGAGCTTCAGCGTCAGCACGAAAACATGGATGCTCCTACTATGTTGATTCACCTCAAGGAGTTGTATGGTGAACAAAGTAGGACTGCTAGATATGAGATATCTAAGGAGCTCTTCCGATCTCGGATGACCAAGGGCAAGGTGAACATAAAGGAACAAAAGAAACCTGATCCAGCTAGCAAAGGAATGTGCTTCTATTGCAACGACCCGGGTCATTGGAAGAGAAACTGCAAGAAGTTTTTGGCAGACAAGAAGTTTGGAAAAGCTTCGACTTCCAATCAAAGTTTGTTTATGATTGAAATTAATTTTTCTGAAAGTTATAATTCTACTTGGGTATTGGATACCGACTGTGGTTCTCACATATGTAATAATGTGAAGGGACTGGTCAGAAGTAGAAAGCTGAACAATGATGAGGTGATCCTAAGAGTGGGGAATGGAGCAAAGGTTGCTGCATTAGCTATAGGAACTTATTATTTAGCAATGCCTTCGGGCAAGTCCATTTATCTTAATAATTGTTATTATATTATGAATATTATTAAAAATATTATTTCAATTTCTGTATTGGATATGGAAGGATTTAACGTTGTTATAAAGAACAATAGTTGTTCTATTTATAAAGACGATGTTTTATATGGTATTGGAAATTTGAGAAATGGACTTTATACACTTGACTTATAAGAAAAAAAAAATTCAAATTGAACAAACTAAGAAAAGAAAAAGAGATGATATTAATTATACCTACATGTGGCACTGTAGACTCGGACATATCAATGAAACAAGATTATCCAAGTTGCATAAAGATGGACTCCTTGAGTTATCTGATTATGAATCATATCCAACTTATGAATCTTGTCTCATGGGTAAAATGACTAAATCCCCTTTTAGTGGAAAAGGAGAAAGAGTTAAAGAGTTGTTGGCATTGATTCACACAGACGTTTGTGGACCTATGACAACAAGTGCACGGGGTGGGTATTCTTATTTTATTTCTTTCACTGATGATCACTCAAGATTTGGATATGTGTATTTAATGAAATATAAGTCAGAATCATTTGAAAAGTTTAAAGAGTTCAGAAGTGAAGTAGAGAAACAAACGGACAAGAGTATAAAGAGACTTTGATTAGATCGAGGTGGAGAATACTTAAGCGGTGAGTTTCTCAATTGTCTCAAAAAAAATGGTATAATCTCACAATGAACTCCTCCAGGTACACCACAGTTAAATGGAGTATCTGAAAGGAGAAATCGAACAATGTTGGACATGGTTCGATCCATGATGAGTTTTACTGACCTTCCAATTTCCTTCTGCGGATATGCCCTAGAAACGGCTGCATACCTACTTAACAAGGTACCTACCAAATCCGCCCCAAAGACTCCATATGAGATGTGGAAAGGGAGGAAACCAAATCTTAAGCATGTTAAGACTTGGGGTTGTCCAGCTTATGTCAAAAAGTTTAAAAATGATAAGCTACAGACTAAATCCGATAAGTGTAGATTTGTGGGATACCCTAAAGAAACTGTAGGATATTATTTCTATCATCCAACTGATCAAAAGGTGTTTGTTGCAAAATATGCTGCCTTCTTGGAAAAGGAGTTTATCCATGAAGGGGTCAGTGGGAGTAAGATATATCTTGAAGAAGTTCAAGAATCACAAATTATCACGGATTAAAGTCAAGTAACTGACCAAGTAGAAGAACCTACTATACTACACCCTGTTCGTAAATCTGGAAGAGTACCGAAGATACCTGAGAGGTATGGATTCATTATAGACGATGACGATGAGGTACGCATCATGAATGATGATGATCCATTGAATTACGAACAGGCTATGAGTAATAAAGACTTAGGAAAATGTCTTGAAGCCATGAAATCCGAAATGGACTCCATGTATGTAAATAAAGTATGGACTTTGGTTTCACCACCTGAAGGCATTAAGCCCATTGGGTGTAAATGGGTCTTTAAAAGAAAGACTGGAGCGGATGGTAAGGTAGAGACCTATAAGGCTCGACTGGTTGCAAAAGGTTTCAAATAAAGACAAGGAGTTGACTATGATGAAACCTTTTCACCAGTAGCTATGCTCAAGTTCATTCGGATTTTGCTTGCGATTGCAGCTTATAACGACTATGAGATCTGGCAGATGGACGTGAAAACGGCCTTCCTCAATGAAAAACTTGAGGAGGATGTGTATATGACACAGCCAGAGGGATTTGTTTCAAAGGTTGGAACAAATCAAGTCTATAAGCTGCAACGATCCATTTATGGATTGAAGCAAGCTTCTCGTAGATGGAACATTCGTTTTGATGAGACAATCAAAGAGTTTGATTTTATCAAAAATGACGATGAACCATGTGTGTACAATAAGGTTAGTGGGAGCATAATTTTATTCCTTGTATTATATGTTGATGATATATTACTGGTAGGGAATGACATTCCTATGCTACAATCGATTAAAATCTGGTTATCTAAACACTTCTCCATGAAGGACTTGGGAGAAGCATCCTATATTTTGGGGATAAAGATCTATAGAGATAGATCTAAAAGGATGCTTGGTTTATCCCAAGGAACGTAAATTGATGCAATGCTAAAAAGATTTAGCATGAAAGATTCGAAAAGAGGTCTGTTGCCGATGAGCCATGGAATACATCTCTCCATGAAATAGGCCCCAAAGACACCTAAGGAGAGAGACCGTATGAGTAAGATCCCTTATGCTTCTGCAATAGGATCTATCATGTACGATATGATATGTACTAGACTGGATGTTGCTCATGCACTTAGTGTAACAAGCAGATACCAGTCGAATCCAGGAGAAGAGCACTGGAAGGCAGTGAAGAATATCCTAAAATACTTGAGAAGGACTAAGGATATTTTTCTTGTCTACGGTGGGTCTGAATTAAAACTCGAGGGCTTCACAGACTCAAGTTTTCAAACGGACCAAGATGACAGTAAATCTGTTTCGGGGTATGTTTTTACCTTGAACGGAGGCACAGTGAGTTGAAAGAGTTCCAAGCAGCAAACAGTTGCTGATTCAGTGACAGATGCAGAGTATATAGCTGCAAGTGAAGCTGCAAAGGAAGCTGTTTGGATGAAGAAGTTCATAACTGAACTTGGTGTGGTTCCTAGCATTGGAGAAGCAGTTCCCTTTTACTGTGACAACACAGGAGCAGTTGCACAGGCTAAGGAACCGAGGTTTCATCAGAAATATAAACACATGTTGCGGCGATTTCACTTGATCAGGGAGATCATTGAAAGAGGAGACGTCACCTTGGAGCGTGTAGACTCTCAAGATAACATTGCAGATCCATTTACTAAAGCTTTAACAAAACAGCAGTTTGATCGTCACTTAGATAAGATGGGTATAAGATACCATGGCGATTGGCTTAATTGCAAGTGGGAGATTGATAGTAGTGTGCATACAAGCCAATCATGTATGATGATAAAGCACATACTTTGTAAACAATCTTATTTATTTATTAATAAAATATTTATTTATTAAAGGCATTTAATTATCTATATGGTGCTGTTTTTATAATATGTAAATAACCCATAGTTTTAAGCAATGCTTTTAGAATCATGATGTTGATCATGCTAATGAGATCTAAATTCTTATAAAGCTTTAAAACTAAAATAGTTCCCAATCGTGGGATTACTAAAAAGGGGATTAGTAAATCCGGATAGATTGGTACATATGTTGCTTGCTCATTGGATGAGAATGATTGATCTCATGATCATTTATGTGGAGACACTAAAGCAAGTATGTAGGTGCTTATTGGAGAATAAATTCACTGAACGTGACACGCTATGGAATACCTAATGGAGTTTTACTCGCATGTCAATAGGAATTCCTAATGTGAAAGTAGTACAAGTGATCCTTGGACTTGAGATCATCATAGTATCTTGTATGTAACAAATTATACTTTGACTTATTCCTTAAGACCTTTTAAGGCATATATAGGGTATGCTTGGGTATAATGAGTTACATATGGAGATAATGAATGATCAATAAAGAATCTACCACCTCTAGTAAAAGAGGAGATATGTCCTATGTGATTCGTTAAATGACAACCCAGGAATCCTTAGCCAATGTGGAATGAAATTAGAAAGAGGTTTCTAATTTGCATTAATCGGAGTTGTGCATTTTCTAATCGAAATACAAATAATTAAATAAAATAAGACTTGACAGTAAATTCATGTCTTATATTTAATTGGGACATTGTATGGTGGAATGATTGAATTATATGGTAACTATTTTCTCACAGGTTCTTTTATGATTAATGTTGAAATCTATATTATCTGAAAAGTCGTTGATCGCTAGGGAGGCTTATCCCTATTGTAGAATAAATATTATTTATTTAAATTAATTATTAGTTCAATTTATTTATTTAAATAATATTAGAATTGTTCTAATTGATTTATTCACAACCGGCTTAATATAGAGAACCTAAAGGGTCACACCATAAAAGCAAGAATAATTATTTATGAAGGTAATGTCATAATCATAATAATGCATTAAGTATAATTAATTTAATCTATAGTGATAGAATAAATTAAATAGCTTAATGTTTATTATTTAATATTTTGGAAATATTAAATATAAATTAATAAGAGGAGTCTTATTAATATTATTACAATTATTATTATTTTAATTTCTAAAAGAGTTTAGTAATTAATTTAATATTAGTACTCTCATTTATTCCTAATAAGATTAGGAGACAAATTAATTAAATGAATTTAATTAATTATTCCCATGTCGTGGGAAGCCTAAATTAATTAAAGGAGTTTAATTAATTAAAAGAAATCCCATGTCTAATAGGATTAGAAAAGTTGACCAATATCTATATAAGATGAGTCTTATAATAGATATTGATTAATGCAATTCCAATTGTTGGAGAGTACTCCTTTTCTATAGAGGATAGAAAACTAAGGTTTAGCCAAACACCCTCCTTCTTGATAATTCATCTTCCTTAGTGGATCACCTTTAGAGGCCAAACACTTGGGTGGCTAACGTTGATCAAAGGAAGGAATCTAACCCGAAAATTCAAGGAGATCTCGAAGAACAAGGAGTTGAACTCGTACCTGTGGAAGCTTCGTTCTACAAGGGTATGATTTTATAACTTCTTATTTATCGTTTTAAATTAATAATTTGCATAAAGGATGATCCGGGTAATGGTTTTGTAGAAATTTTTTTAAACTCTGATATACCATGCTTCTGCTAATTTTTGCAATTTGATTGCGTCACGATTTCGTACAAACCCAACAAACCTCACACATGTATGCGGCTGGCTTGGCCAGTTTAAATCCCCCACATTAGTTCATTTAGGTGAGAGAGAGTGCGTTTTAGAGAGAGAAAAGAAATTATAGAGAGGAAAAGGGCTTGGGTGAAACTTGTAATCACCAACTTGAAGCTCATTCATTTCATTTAGCACCTACTTGAAGTCCCGGGAGTGTTCTATGTTGATCACGGGAGTTAGAACGCTTGTTCACGCGTCCCCCAAGGTGAAAAAAAGCACTTTATAGCTACGTTCTTTGTAAATCTTGCTTAATATACTAGATTGATGATATATATTGTTTAAATCTAGTTCATCTTGTTGTTTATAAGCATATTGTGTAATAGTTGATAGATATTACGTTTTTATCGGATATATTATGCTTATTGCGTTGTAAATCGAGTACGGAGGCTAGATCTACCTAGATCTAAGCCGAATCTAGCCTTTGAGAGGTTATTAAGCATGAAGCTTTAACCCGTGTGCTAGATCGGTTTAGATCCATGGTAGATCTACGTAGTTATTGTTTTAAATGGTCCCGGTTATCCCGTATATCCCTAGATTTGTATCTAGAGGCGAAAGGTGATCGAAATAGCTTGAAACGGTGATTTCAACAGATGAAATCATCTAATATAAAAGTCGAGGACATTGTATATATGTATTCCCACATACATAATGTGAGCCTAGGAATTCCGGTGTTGAGATGCCCGAATGGATCTCGACTTGATTCCCATGATGGACTGGTTTTGATGATGTAATGTTTAAATAGCGTAAATATCATTGTATATGTAATATTTGGATTTTGAAGACGAACTCGAGGGGTTAGTCCCGAGAAGTTGGATTCAAGATCCCGTGATAGTGAAAACTATAATTGTGGGTTCCCGGTTTCATCGAGATAGCTTTTATGCCCGATGATGATCCGACCCTTTTTGATGCTTTTTACATGCATATCATCAAAATAATTTCTAATAAAACCACAAAGAGCTTTCAGTCATAATAAAGCGATCCGGGGTAGATTAACTTATGAACGTAAAGATAAATAAAAGGAAGTATCGAAGTCCTCGATTCCGAGTAGGCCAAAGCATTTGAAAACTTTATTTTCCAAAACATCAGTTCAATTCATACATCTTGTTAAAAAATGAACTTTTTGTCAAACCAAATCATTCGTACCTAGGCGCAAAAGAGGTACAACACTACTTTCAAATAACAAAAATAAAGACTTAGAATAAAAATGACTAAAGCTTTCAAAATAAATAAAACACACACACACACACACACACACACACTTTATGCGCAAAAAATCAATAAGATGCGGTACCGTATTTTCACGGGAGTCGGGGGGTGCCTAACACCTTCCCCCCGCTTAACCTAGCCCCCGGATTTCACGAATCTCGGGTTTCAAGACCAATCTTTCGGAGTCACATATTAGACCATTTTGCAAAAACTATTAAAACTTGGATGAGTTGGTACATCCATTTAAATCATACCAACTGGCGACTCTGTCTCATTCGGTTCAATCATAAAATAATAAAATCAATCTTTTCAAAGTCGTCGACACTTATGTCGGTACCTCTTTCCTAAAACCTCACCCTTTCAATAACATCCAAAGACATAACAAATGGAAAAGGGAAAAACAAACACAAACTTAGGAAAGACAAACATCTAATCAATCTCAACAAAGATTTTTCCCGGCGTCGACACTAATTTGGTAAAAATCGATCAGCCATTAATTGCAGTTATAAGTTGATTCTAAAAAGGTCTCTTACTCCTAATTAGATTCAGGTAGACATGACATCTATAAATACAGCAATAAGCAAGGGCTTGGGAGGATAACACACATAAACAATTTGTACTCCCGTTATTATTTTATAAAGGATTTCTTATCTCTCTCCGTGATTTTTTCACAATTAGATTTCCACGTCAATTCTTGTGTCCATATTTTATATCTCTTACAATAATGTATGTATATTTATCTGTGAGTATTTTGTGAGTTTAATTTCACAACAATACAATCAACTATTTCAGCAACTATTAACGTTCTGACATGATATTTTGGTGATTTCGTCAAACGTACAAAATTTAACGTTAACAATACACATTCCCAAATGTGGGATCTCACATGAGCAACTAATACGACAACACACTAGGGTTATGTCTTTATTATAGTATATACTAGTACCATATGTTTTTCTAGGATTCTGCTTTTAAAGTTTTAATACTTACATTCTTAGTTTCTTAATTGATATGTTTACCGTTAAGTGTAATAATAAGCTCTAACTTATTTGTGGATTATAATCTCTTCCATTATACATTTCCTCTAATTTCCTTCAATAAACATTTAGTAATACAAATATTATTTTTAACAATACTTTCAGTAATATATTTATTTGCGACGATTTTATTTGATCGCTAAATACAATATTTATGTCGTTGAATGTGTATTGAAAGAAATTAGAGGATAAATATAATAGAGAGCATTTTAATCCACATCTCCATGATAATTCGAATCGTCTTTGATTGGCACGTAAGACATTCTAATCGAGGAACCGCGTACAAACTTTCGATCACTTATATTTGAATCAAATGTGTTAACCCTGACTATCTAAACAATATTACTTTCTTGTAAATAATAGGATTAAATTTTATCAAACCTACTACTACTATATAATAATTATTTAACGAACTTTAATACAAGCAGCAAAGAAAACATACTTTTGTATTGTAAGATATTTAAGTCATTCTTCATTAAGAGGGACAAGTTTAATTGGGAAATTTTGAGATTTTTTTTGTTGATTTGGACACTAAATTCTCTTAATATATACCATTTATTTTCCAAACTTATATTATTATATTTCAATCAGAGGCTTCAAGAGGAACTTGAGAAGAGGTAGAGGAGGGAAATTATGGAGAATCTAGAGAAAACTTATAGTACGAGTAATACTACACACACACACACAAACTCTTACAAAAAAGAACTTCCAAAATGATTTGCTAAATTGTAAGTAATTGATAATTCATCATGCTTGGGTAGAATTAATTTTATAATGGGTATTATTAGGGGTCTCAAATTTTTATCTCAAAAAGTATCACAAATGATTTGACACCATAATATTGGTTGGGTAAATCACATGTGATTGATTATGCCATAAATTACCATTCAAATATTCAATGTCGTGTCATTTGAGACCCATTTGATCTCCCAAACTTGAAATTTCTAGCACTATTTTTTTATAATCAACCACAACCATATACATCATTTCAATAGCTATTTTTAGTATCATTATTTATCCATCAAAACACTACTGTAGTTTTATTATGAAGCATTTTTATTGATTTAGTGATTGGATAAACTCCGATATGATAATACACAGTTAAAGCAGAGATTGTACAATTAGACTATTGATGTGATAAAAATATGTAACTGCAAGTGTATAGTGTCAAATTGAAGAACTGACAAGTACATGTCGAACCCACATAAACTAGATTAATTTTAATGTATCCTTAATATCTATTTTAGACTAATTAGAAATAAAGATTGAAAATTGATTAACTAGAATATAAAAACTAATAATGAGGAAGCAATCTAGGAATCTGAATCCATTAACCAATAAACATAATAAGTAATTCAATCTCTTCAATTTTTATAACTTAATTATGATTTTGATCTATCTTCCCTTTAATTTAGTAATTGCACAATTAATGTGGACAAACATAGACTATAAAAATTTAAGGATTAACTATAACCCATCAGAACTTTTTCGAGTAAGCATGAATTATGAAAAACTCATATCTTAACAATAATCTATAAAACCTCTTAATTAATTTAAAATCACATAAGAACTATAAAACGAAGATATTTCAATAAAGAAACATGAAGACGAAATTAAATAAACATAAAAGTATAAATAATAGAAGAGATGAAAATATTATCATGAATAATTATTTAATTTCATCTTCATCCTAGATATAAAAAATTAGGTAGACATGAAAAATAAAATAACTAACTAAAATAAAGAAGGAGAAGAAGAGGGTTAAAAATAAATAAGAAAATTCTATTTAATTGACGATCATCCAACGAACAACTAAGGAAAAGAAAATAAGAAGTGGTGTCCCCTCACTCTAAAACAAAAGACATATTTATAGGAAAAACAAAAGTCTCTTTCCATATAAGTTTCAACTTCCTAGTGACAATCAACTTCTCAAAGAGATCTTCTAGATAAAAAGATCTTCTAGATAGATTTTTATTTTTCTTATTTGATTTGACTTGCACACCAAAATTGTTTCATCTCTTTTTTCTTCTCCTTGTAGGATTCTTCTTAGATATTTTCTTACATGAATAAGAACATTAAATATCGCTTGATCACAAAGATTTTGACTTTATTGCAACAAATATTAAATCCTACAAAATAAGATAAAACATATTAATTTAATAACTAATATATTTAAAAGAAAAAAATTAGGGATAATAAAATGTATGAAATATGTTTCTACCAAATACCCTCATACCTAGCTTTTGCTCGTCTTTGAGTAAAATAAAAAATAAAAATAAAAGAAAAGAAAAGAAAAGAAAAATTATACTACCCCATTTTCGTAGGAAACACAATTGCACTTAACATGTGCAACAAGTCTGATTACCCCAAGTGGATGAGTTGTGTCTCGTGAGGGTTTGCAATGAATATACCCACAAAATTTAAAAATATTTTCGGATTCAACAAATTATGAAATTGAAAGAATACTTCTAAATATCAATGGGCATTATACACAAGCAAGATTAAATTCAAAAATACACTTTCACCTTATCAAAAAATATTCAATCTTCATTCTAGACATTATCATTCATTAAATTAATTTAATGTGATACATGCATGTGTATATGATATAACTCTTAGAAGGAATTTTTACCATGAAAATTAAGCCAACTCATTTTTCTTTTTCTTTTTCTTTTTCTAATTTTTTTTGAATTTTTTTTCTTGACTTGTGCAATATCTCATTTTCTTAAGTTTTTCAGAGTTACCCATGTAGCGAGCATTAGACCAATGACCCCCAAACCAGTTGTCTTTAGGATACTAGGTGTAGAGACACCCCTAAGGACTTACTAACTCGAGTAACAAATGCCACAAAATTAGATTAGTTAATCTGCTTTTATCCATCACACTTTTCAGCGTGAATATCGATATTTCTTGAGGCTTGAATACCCAATTATTTCATTCAACGGACATTGAAGCAGTTATTTACTTCTTTTTTTTCAACTTTTTTCCCTTTTTTTCAATTCCTTTCTCTTTTTTTCTTGAAATTTGTCGAATCATAGTTTAAATCCCAACTAAGAGTTAGTGCAAACGTGAAGTGTAAAAATGCTTTTGAAATCAATTTATTCAAGATGGTATTTTAAACTAAGATTTCGTATCTAATCAAAAATTCAAGAGTTCTAAATCTTTCAATCTCACTCAGGAATTTTAAATCCACTGACACTTATTAGAATAAATTCATTTAATAAAAAGTCAAACAAATTTTTTCATTTTTTTAAAAAAAATTTACAAGAAGAATTAATTTTCAAAAATGAAGAGAAAAAAAATCTAATAATAAAAATTCAAAAACTCCCCCCATACCTAAATCATACATCCTCAATGTATTCAATTGAAGAAATAGAACAAAGAAATGAAAGAATTGTACATCGTAAGATGGGGCAAAAACCAGATAACAATATTATACAAAAGAAAAATATACGTACAAACTTACAAATACAAGTGCAGTCCTGGTCATTCTGAATCAGGTGGGTTAGCAAGGTACCCCACCTCCTCTGGTTCGTTTGACATTTCTAAAAAGGGTTTGAGTAGTTGGCTATTCACTTTAAAATTTTTCCCACTCTTTGGATTTTCAATATCGACTGCCCCATAAGAGTAAACTACCTTTATTACAAAAAGTTCATCCTATCTAGAACACAATTTTCTAGGAAATAGATGTAACATAGAGTTATACAAGAGAACTTTTTGACCAAGTGAAAATGATTTTGTCAAAATTGATTTATCATGAAACACTTTTGTTCTATCATTGTAAATTTTAGCATTTTCATAAACATTGTTCTTAATCTCATCGAACTCAGCTAATTGCAATTGTCTATGACGCCCACCAGTGGACATATCAAAATTCAACTATTTTATGACCCATAAAGCACGATGTTCAAGTTCAACAGGTAAGTGATAAGCTTTCACAAACACAAGCATATACGATGACATTCCTAAATTAGCCTTAAAGGCAGTACAATAAGCCCACAATCCATCTAACAATTTTAGATACTAGTCTTTTCTATTGGAACTCACCGTTTTTTTTCCAAAATTTGTTTTATTTGCCTGTTCGAGACTTCTGCCTGACCAATTGTTTGAGGGTGATATGGTTTTGCAAGCTTGTGGGTGATGGAGTAATTTTTTCAGCAAGGATGCAAAAGGCTGATTGCAGAAATGTTTTCCTTGATCATTGATTATGGCCTTCGGGGTACCAAAGCGAGATAAAATGTTCTCTTTCAGAAATTTGACAACTTTGTTGTCATTGGTGTTGATTGGTATGTCTTCTACCAACTTAGACAAGTAATCCACTGCAAGTAATATTTAGAAAGTTCCAAAAGAATTTGGAAATGGGCCCATAAAATCTATTCCCCACACATGAAATAATTCAATGACTAGAATGGGTTGCATTGGCATAATATTCCTCCTAGTGAACCTCCCTAACAGTTGACACCTATTGTATTTGGCATAAAATTCTATGGCATCCTTGAATAGACTAGGTCAATAGAAACCACACTGGAGGGCTTTGGTAGCAGTCTTTTTGCCTCGAAAGTGTCCTCCACAAGCTTGATCATGACAAAAGGATAGGACACTCCTAAGCTCATGGTCGGGTACACACCTCCTAATGATTTGATTAGGGCAATACTTAAACAAATAAGGGTCGTCCCAATAAAAGTGTGACTTGTAAAAGAAATTTGGATAGATCTTGTTTGGACCACTAGGAAGGAATCTCACTAGTAACCATGTAGTTCACAATATCAGCAAACAAAGGTGTAGCAGATATAAAGAAAAGGTGTTCATATGGGAAAGATCCATTTAAGGGCAGGTCAGATTTGAACCCACAACTAAATGGGACAAATGACCAGCTACCACATCTTCGAACCCTTTTTTGTCCCTTTTCTCGAGGTCAAATTCTTGGAGAAATAAGACCTAACGAATTAAATGGGCTTTTGAATAGTTTTTGTACAGAAGATATCTGAGGGCAATATGGTCAGTGTAAATGATTATTCTAAACCCAATAAGGTAAGATCGAAACTTTTCTAAGGTAAAAACTATAGCTAGAAGTTCTTTTTCAGTAGTGGAATAGTTCAATTGTTCATCATTCAAAGTCCTACTAGCATAGTATATGACATGGGGAATCTTGTGGATTCTTTGCCCTAGAATATCACCAACTGCATAGTCAGATGCATCACATATTAACTCAAATGGTTGAATCCAATCGGGTGCTTTGATGATAGGAGCTGAAGTCAACTCCCTTTTGAGTTGTTCAAAGGATTGAAGACATTTTTTATTAAATTCAAATTTTGCATCTTTACCTAGAAGATTGGTCAAGGGTTTTGCTTTCTTACTGAAATCTTTAATGAATCGCCTATAAAGGCCTACATGTCCTAGGAACGAACGAATTTCTATGACTGTCCTAGGTGGTGGAAGATTGGCAATGAGGTCGATTTTGGCTTTGTCTAATTCAATTCCTTCTTCAGATATTATATGACTAAGAACAATTCCCTTTTTTTTTTTACCATGAAATGACATTTTTTCCAATTTAGAATTAAGTTTGTTTCCTTACATCTCCTAAGAACTAAGTTAAGGTGGTGAAGGCGCTCGTGAAATGTAGACACAAATATGGAAAAATCATCTATGAAAACTTCTAGGGATTTTCCATCATGTCAAAAAAAATACTCATCATACATCTTTGAAAGGTGGCAGGGGCACTACATAGCCCAAAGGGTAGACGATGATATGCAAAAGTTCCATAAGGACAAGTGAATGTGGTCTTTTCTTGGTCTTCTGGGGCTATGTGAATTTGAAAGTAGCCCGAGTATCCATCAAGGAAACAATAGTAAGCATGACTAGCTAACCGTTCTAGAATTTGGTCTATGTAGGGTAAAGGAAAATAATCCTTTCTTGTTGCAGCATTTAGTTTTCGATAGTCTATGCAAACCCTCTAACCAGATTGGACACGAGTTAGAACTAACTCATTAGCTTCATTTTGAACCATAGTTAAGCCAGACTTTTTAGGTACCACCTGGACAGGACTTACCCAAGAGCTATCAGAAATGGGATAAATGATCCCATTATCAAGACACCTAAGAATTTCTTTCCTAACAACTTCTTTTAGAACCGAGTTTACTGGTTTAGCATCATCTATTAAGTGGATCCTATGTTGGACAATGGCTGGAATGATCCTTTTAATATCAGTGATGCTCCATCCTATGACTTCCTCATTTTCTCGAATGATGGTTAGTAACTCTTCCTCTAGTGTGTTAGTTAAATCAGAAGCAATAGTCAAAGGAAAAGTTTTGGAGTGACCTAGATAGGCATATTTAAGATTATTAGGGAGAGGTTTGAGTTCTAACTCTGGTGGATTCTTTTCAAGAGGTTCTAAGGATTGCAATATTACCTTAGTCACAGGTTCTCATTTAGAGCAAGACATTGGTGTGGATGACTCTAACATTTCATTCACCTCATTTACATATTTTGTCTCATCCCAATTTTGACCAAAATGATTTAGAAAAAAATAAAAAATTTCATCTTCACCTATAAGTTCATTTTTAGACATTTCCTGAATCATGTTCACTTTAACGGGTTGGTCAGAAAAATCAATAGGTTGTTTTATCACATTAAACACATTTAAATCAATTGTCATGTTCCCAAATGTCAATTTTATTAGACATTTCTACAATTGATTAACGCATTAGAGGTTGCTAGAAATGATATACCTAAAATGACAAGAATTTGACCCTTGGGATTTGCAACAGGTTGGGTTTCAAGGAGAACAAAGTCAACAGGGAAGACAAAATTGCCAACCTTAATGAGTACATCCTCAATTATTCTCTTTGGCACTTTAACAGAACGGTCAGCTAGTTGGAGTGTTACACTTGTCTTTTTTAACTCCCCTAAGCCCAAGGTTTGGTACACGAAAAATGGTAACAGGTTCACACTAGCTCCTAAATCAAGCAAAGCTTTTTCAATTAATGTGTCACCTATGATGCATGATATAGTAGAACAACTGGGGTCCCTATACTTCACAGGAACTTGACATGATATGATAGAACTAACATGAGCGGTTAAAAAAGGTTTCTTAGGAACATGAGTGGTTCTTTTGTGTGTGCACAAATCTTTTAGATATTTAACATATGAGGGAACTTGTTAAATGACATCTAGAAGAGGAATGTTAATTTTCACTTGTTTGAACACTTCTAGAATTTTGTCTAACTGAGACGACTGTTTGTTTGAAATAAGTCTTTGAGTGAATGAGGCTTTTGGTTTAAAGAATTTTATTTGACTCAGAAGATGTTGTTTGATCATTTTTTGACACAATCTTAGTAGATGGACCTACTAAATCAAAGTTTGTGGGCTTTTCAGGCTGGTTTGACTTTCAAGATGGATTGTTAGATTCAAAAGTTAAATTTTTCTCTTCTTCTTTATCAATGCCAGTATGAATGTTAAAATAATTTTCAGACCTTAAAGAGATTACAGAATTCACATGATTGACTTGGTTATTTTCAAGTGAAATAGCATGATAAGGTTTTTGATTAGGAACTAAAAATTTTGGATTGGTTTTGGGTTGACTAGGAAGCTTACCCTTCTCTCTTTCACTAACTGGGTTGCCCAATTGACTTATTTGGATGTCTAAAAGAGAGAAGGCTTGGTTAGTGTTTTGCATGAAATTATAATGAGATTTCATTAAAGTTTCCATGTTCTTGTCTAAAGTGCTAAGTCTCTTCTCACTTTTATTAGAAAAAACTGGTGGATATTGAGGTGCTAAATTTGAATTTTGGTACGGACCAGGATTTGGTTTTTGGTAAGGTTGAAAATATTGATTTAAAGACTGATTGACCTGATTTGAATAGTTATTTGGGTAGGGTCCTTGGTTCCATTCAAAATTAGGATGATTTCTCCAACCTGAATTATAAGTGGGTGCAAATAGGTCATTCCTAAGTCTTTGAAACATTGCATTGACTTGTTCATATTCTTCAGGTTGGGACACGACTCTAAGACATTCCTCTATCACATTACTTGGTGAATTACACCTTAGACACAAACGTGCTGGTGTTAAAACTTGGTTCAAATGTGATGGTCCCTTAGTTTCTAAAGCTTCGAGTCTTTTAAGTACACCAGCTAACTTAGCTACGGTAGCAATTGAATTGTCAATTGTATGAACAACTCTAGATGAGCTAGGTTTATCTGTTTCTCTGGTGGTTTCCCATTGCATGGTTTTTCCTACTAAGTCTTCTAAAAATTCCCAAGCCTTTTTCTCATCATTGTTTAGAAAATCCCCTTGACACATTGACTCTAACATTGTTTTAGTGGAATAGTCTAAACCTTAGTAAGCTATTTAGCGTAATCGCCATTTCTCAATTCTATGGTATAGGCACTGAGTAACAAAATTTTAAATCTATCAAAATATTTCCAAAATGGCTCTTTTTCAAGTTGACAAAATTGATGAATTGCTGCCCTAATTTTAGCAGTTTTATGATTTGAAAAATATTTTTTAAGAAATGTAACAACAAATCCCTCCTAAGAGTATATGGAATTATTTGGTAGGCTATATAACTACTTTTTAGCATCATCTTTTAAAACAAATGTGATAAATCTTAGCCTAATTGAGTCATCAGATGATTGTTGAATTTTCATTAAAGCACAAACTTCCTCAAATTCTTGAATAAATAAATATGCATCTTCAATCCCCGTCAACCTAGGCAACATATTTATAAAATGCGGCTTAAGTTCAAAATTGTTACTAGTTACTAGTGGTAGATTGATACATGAAGGTTGGGTAGAGCGGGAAGGATAACATTGATCCCTTAAAGAATCAATTTGTGTGGCCTCCATTTTTCTCAAAGTGAGATCTTTTAAAGTGAAATTCGAAAAATCAAGTTTCCTCAGTAATCGGGATGTTTTGTCCGTAATCCACACTTTTTGCATACACTACTTAGCAATTAAGCAGATAAGCACACAATTTTTTTTTACTTCTAAAGTCAACCTAAATAAAATCTAGACAGCTCCTAACTGTTCCAAATTACACTGCAAGGTCCACCAAATTCGAAATTAATCACACTAATAGCCAGGTAAATGTAAGAAAGGATGGAGTCTCTCCGTAGGTACAGTGCCTAATTGAATAACCACACGTTTTTAGGCGTTTACCTTTTGAACCACTTGCCTAGACACCAGTAGTTTGATTAATTTAAAATTTAGACTCCTCTTAGAGTTTCTTATCCTAATTGGGCTTAAGATTCCTAGGGGCCAACGTCTACTTGATTTTATTAGGTTAAGGTTATGAAAAATGTAAGTTGGGTTGTTTGTGGGTCAAGGAAGGGTGATAAAATCTCCACGTTATCTTATTATGAGGTTTTGCCCTTAATGTTAGATTAAAGATGAAATGCACAAATAAAAAAAAATTGTAAACAAATAATGTGTCCTAACACTATGTGAATTACGAAAGAGAGAGAAATTTTGACGTATCTCAATCCTCCTGGAATCACCACAGTTTATATTTGACAAAAAATAAAAACCTTACAAGATGTGCTTTACGTGATTAAATGCATAAATGCGACAATTAGTTTTCTAACTAAAAAAAAACTAAGCTACTATTTTTTTTGATAAGATACAAAATACTAGGAAAAGCACAGTAATAATCTTATCTTTCGCACCGTTGATCTGCTTTGATAATACTGGAAAAAAAATATTAGAAAAAAAACTAATTCGAATAAATAAAAATTAAGGAATAAATAAAATTAATTCTTGCCCTAGCAACGACGCCAAAAACTTGATGTGATAAAAATATGTAACTGAAAGTGCACAGTATCAAATTGAAGAACTGACAAGTACAGGTCAAACCCATAGAGACTAGATTAATTTTAATGTATCTTTAATATCTATTTTAGGCGAATTAGAAATAAAGATTGTGAATTGATTAACTAGAATATGAAAACTAATAATGAGGAAGCAATCTAGGAATCTGAATCCATTAAACAATAAACATAATAAGTAATTTAATCTCTTCTATTTTTATAACTTAATTATGATTTTGATCTCTCTTCCATTTAATTTAGTAATTGTATAATTAACGTGGGCAAGCATAGACTATGAAAATTTAAGGATTAACTATAACCCATCAAAACTTTATTCAAGTATGCATAGATTATAAAAAACTTATATCTTAACATAATCTATCAAAACCTCTTAATTAATTTAAAATCACATAAGAACTATAAAACGAAGGTATTTCAATAAAGAAACATGAAGGCGATATCAAATAAACATAAAAGTATAAATAATAGATGAGAAGAAAATATTATCATGAATAATTATTTAATTTCATCTTCATCTTAGATATAAAAAAATTAGCTAGACATGAAAAATAAAATAAATAACTAAAATAAAGTAGGAGAAGAAGAAGGTTAAAAATAAATAAGAAAACTCTATTTAATTAACGATCATCCAACGAACAACTAAGGAAAAGAAAATAAGAAGTGTTGTCCCCTCTCTATAAAACAAAAGACCTATTTATAGAGAAAACAAAAGTCTCTTTTCATGTAGGTTTCAACTTCCTAGTGACAATCAACTTCTCAAAGAGATCTTCTAGATAAAGAGATCTTCTAGATAGACTTTACTTTCTCTTGTTTGATTTGACTTGCACACCAAGATTGTTCCACCTCTTTTCTTCTCTTTGTAGGATTCTTCTTAGATATTTCCTTACATGAATAATAATATTAAATATCTCTTCATCACCAAGATTTTGACTTTATTGAAACAAATATTAAATTATACAAAATAAAATAAAATATATTAATTTAATAAACTAATATAATTAAA
Source organism: Panax stipuleanatus (assembly GCA_020205555.1). Classification (NCBI taxonomy): domain Eukaryota; kingdom Viridiplantae; phylum Streptophyta; class Magnoliopsida; order Apiales; family Araliaceae; genus Panax; species Panax stipuleanatus. The sequence continues at coordinate 34,416,762 of CM035115.1, forward strand.
AGGATAAAATTAGGGATAATAAAATGTATAAAATATGTGTCTATCAACTATCACATTTGATATTTATATATAGGTTAGTATAAGATTAGTAATTTTTTATTATACAAATGTTTAACATTAAAAAAATTGCTTAGTGGTGAAGTGGCATGTTTTATGAAAATATAAATAAAAGACATTAAAAAAAATCAAATCAGTATCAAAATATAACAAGATTCTTGCATCTCATGTACATTGTATTTATTAAGTTTATACAACATATTAGGAGGAAATGATCCTTAGTTAAGTAAACTAAGAAATTATCCTTTGTTGAGTCTCCATAAGAAATGACATTTTCATGTAAAGATGTTATCTTTTATGGAAATTACTAGCAGATACTTGAATGGCAAGTAAGCCAAGGCGGTCACAAGGCCCAAGTTCAAGTGAAGTTAGCATGTATTTAGCTGGGCTCATTAGGTCAAGCTCAATTAGGAGCTAATAAAATATAACCTTAACAACAACTTAGAATTTGTTGGAACTATTTCAAGTTTATTGCTTGCAATAATCCCGTGCTTAGTTCTATCTTAGGAGGATTATTCATCTATAACCCTATATCAATCTTGTAAAATTGTTTACGAGATATGACGAATAAAAGCTTGAAGGACAGTTGTTGGGACAAATGCATATTTGATTTGATGATGAGATAATGTATATTTGTAACCAGTAGCTTTTGTGAAGTCTTTAAAATGAAACTGATGTAAAAGGGCTTAGATTAGAAGATCGAATTGTTAGGTTAATTTATTTCGTTGAGTAAATTGAATGTATAGACTATAGGAAATTAAACGTTTGTAAAGGTGTTTAGATGACCGTAAAGCTTATTGGATGATAGTAGAGAATTCAGGTTAAGTTCGCAGAGTGATATTCTCTGAGAACGCAAGTAATGTATTGTAAATATTTGTAGTTACCTTCATGTCTTTAAGTTATATCTATGAATAGATGTGTATGGATGGAGTACTATAGTGAGCCCCATATTCGATGTTTAAAGTACACGGATGTGGGGGCGTCACAAGTGGTATCAGAGTTGGTTCCCGTAATTAAAGCTTAAAATGCTTGTGTAGATCAATGGCATAAAATAAAACCAGTTCTGAGCTTGGTGGTGGAAAAAAGCCACCTCTATGTAATAAAGATAAATTTGCTAACTAGAAAGCGTGAATACATGCTTACATAGATGCACTTGATGAGGAGTTGTTTGATGATATTCTAAATGGCCCATATGTCCCCACAAAGCTTGCTCCAACAACAGAAGGTCTAAACAAGGTTGCGATCAAACATAGGGCCGAATGGACTGATATGGAGAAGAAGCTCGTCGTGCAGCTAGATAAAAGAGCTAAGAACATTCTATTCATGGCTTTGGAGGAAGAACTGTTTGAAAATGTAGTCACTATAAAACGATAAAGGAAGTATGGGAAGCTCTCCTGGTGAAGCTCGAGGGAACTGAAGAAGTTAGTAAAAACAAGCAATTTCTATTAACTCAACAATATAAAATGTTCTCCCATGTCCCTGGGGTGAACATAACAACAACTTATGAGAGGTTCAACGTGTCGCTCAACTCCCTCAGAGTATTTGAAATGGTTTATCCCAACGAAGACCTTAATATTAAATTCATGAGAGCACTGCCAAGCAAGTGAGATGCAAAAACCACTGCGATAAGAGAATCAAAAAATCTGCATAAGATGATTGTGCATAAGCTCTACGGTAATCTCATTACCTGTGAGCTCGAGCAAAACCAAAGGGAATATATAACTTTAAAATCAAATAGGAAAGAAAGAAGACCTGCCTTAAAGCATTATAGGCAGCATCCAAAGCTCCAGTTGAAGGTGATTTTGATGATGATGAAGACAGTGATCAAGATATTGCTCTGCTTTCCAGAAGATTAAGGAAATTAATGAGAAAAGGTAGAAGCAGCAAGCCCATGAGATACAACAACAATAACAACATCAATCATGAGCACTCAAATGACATGTGCTACAATTGTAAAAAGTCAGGTCATTATATTACTGATTGTAACAAGCCCTTGAGAGATGAGCTAAATAAAGACAAGAAGAAGAAAGAATCAGCTCCAAAGAAAGAATTTAAGGGCTATAGGAACTTCCAGAAGAAGGAAAAAGGTCTTGTCGCAGAGGGTTCTGTTGGGTTCGTACGAAATCATAGAGCAATCAAATTGCAAAAATTAGCGGAAGCATGGTATATCAGAGTTTTAAAAATTTCTATAAAACCATTACCCGGATCATCTTTTATGCAAATTATTAATTTAAAATGATAAATAAGGAGTTATGGAATCATACCCTTGTAGAACGAAGCTTCCACAGGTACGAGTTCAACTTCTTGTTCTTCGTGATCTCCTTGAATTTCCGGGTTAGATTCCTTCCTTTGATCAACGTTAGCCACCCAAGTGTTTGGTCTCTAGAGGTGATCTACCAAGGAAGAGGAATTATCAAGAAGGAAGGTGGTTGGCAAAGCCCTAGTTTTCTATTCTGTATAGAAAAGGAGTGTGACGCCCCCCAGAATAGGTCCAGTCAACCCAACCCATTCTGAGTCGCCAAATACATGGTACAGAATTCAAATACAAACTTTATATCATACGGTCGTGCAAAATACGACCACACAACTGTGAGTGTCAATACAAATATGTAGAAAATATTAATATTCAAACTAAGTCCTCATTACAATTATTATCGCACTATTTATCAGAAATAGTGAGGACTACTACTGCTCTAACTCAGACCATCACTCTGTCCCCCGACTAGTCCCTGCAACATTCTCATTTCCTGAAGAGGACAACAGATGAAAAGGGTGAGCTCAACTAGCCCAGTAAAGAATATTATGACTAAGATAATGGAAAATAAATTATCGTTAGTCTTCAACAAATCAGATAAAATATAATGGACAACCAACTTTAGATCAATATTCGCAGCGGAAATAACCGTTCATTAGAAGAGTTAAGTAGAGAAATGAAGTATACTATCTTCTATGATTTAAAAGTCCATCATCAATATTTTATTCCTGTAACATCAATCAATATACATCTCGAATCAATATTCATCTTTACACTACAGGCCAAAGATATTCATTTGTATCATCAGTGGTCATGTTCATCTCAACACCTGTCATCTTTGCACTACGGCCAAAGATATTCATCAGGTAATCATTCATCTTTGCTCTACAGGCCAAAGATATTCAGTTATATTACCACTTAGGACTGAGGATGATGAAAAACCATATAAATAACGAATCCAGTGAAATAAAAGATAAGATTAAGGATTCGTATTTTAGTTTATCAAAGTTCAAAAATATTCCATAATAATACTTTGTGGAGAAAAATTCAAGAATGAAACTCAAAACTTAGATCCAATCAAAGATAAGAACTTTAACAAGCAACTTGGACATATAGAAGAAAATTTAATTTTTTCATGAATAGTGCCGTATACGTGAATAGTGCCGTATACGTGAATAGTAACCCCAACGGAAAAAGTAAGAATTTCATAATAAAATCAATGCCAATATTTCGGTATAATGATATTGAAAAGAATAGCATCATTTATGAAAGAAATAACATCCCTTACCTCAAAAGAATAGTACCTCTGACTGGAATATCGGATATAATACCGAAGAAAACTTGCGCTGAATACTAATACTCAAGGTATCGAAATACTCACAAAAATACGCTCGATATTATAGAGAGAGAAAACTTCTAATTCTGGTGTGATTTTCAATTCTAACCTAAGCACCCTATTTATAGGAAAAACTTAGGATGCCAAAGGAGACTAAATTAATAAAATAATATTATTTTTAAAAAAAATCTCCAGCCGCCGGCTGCTCTTCCAAAATCAGATTTTCAACAAAAGTGGGGCCCACCCATTAAAAAAATATTTATTTTCTGAAACTTCAATAATTCATAACAAATAGCCACTTTGTCAGAAAAATACAAATTCTATGTCCTTCCATAGGATATTTAATTATCTACAACTTTGTAGAAGGAAGTTTTTCCAAATTCCAAACATAAATTATCCGAAATCCATAAACAGATGATTTCTCACATTAAAATACTGATAAAAACACATCAGCACTAATTCCTTCTTTAATATCCATAAAATAAATATTTCCTTATCATATAAATTAATAATTAATTATTCACAAATAATATTACAGAACTACAATATTGACAACCAGGTCGTTCCCAGGAAAGAGGGGACCTTCCGATAAGGACTTCTCCTTACTGGCGCGCAATTAAACAACTCCTCCTAGACAGAACTTTCTTAGACATTGTCAATAATGCTATCTAATAATATTATTCAAATAATATGAATTATTGAGTTGATAATGTGAAATACTGTGCAATGACAATTATTGAATCAATAATACAAACTATCAACTATAGCCATTATTGAATCAATCATATAAAATAGCAACGTAGCAATTATTGAGTCAATAATATAAAATATTGAACAGTAATTACTGTAACAATAATTCAGTAAGTGCCTTCTCACGTAAGACTTAATAATTCAAAATACTATGCAATACTGTGTGCTACTGTGCAACACCGCGTATCACTGTATTTTAACCACCGGGTATTTCAACAGTACTAACGGTAACAACTACGCCGTTATTTATAAAAATGTTATTTATGTCACTTTCTATATCCGACAGTTATTCCGTTGTGGGGCCCACAAATAGCTGCGCCGTCGTACGAATATTCCCAGACAACAAGAATATTCCACGACCAAACGAATATTCCCCGACAACAAGAATATTTTATAACCACTTGCTCATTTTAAAAATATTTGCACATTTCACCCATAACTTTCATAATTATCAAATCAACACCTTACTATTTCAAAATAATATATAAAGAAAATTAAATCTTTATTCATAAAAGTTGGGGTCTTACAAGGAGTACTTTCCAACAATTAGAATTGCATCAACTGATATCTAACATAAGACTCCTATTATATGGATATTGGTCAACCCTTCTAATCCTATTAGAAATATGGTATCTTTTAATTTAATTAAACTCTTTTAATTAATAAAGCTTCCCAACATATGTGATTAATTAATTAAACTCCTTCAATTAATTTACCTCCTAATCTTTTTAGGAATAAATGAGAGTACTAATATTAAATTAATTCCTAAACTCCTTTAAAAATTAAAATAATAATAATTGTAACAATATTAATAAGAATCCTCTTATTAATTTATATTTAATATTTTCAAAATATTAAATAATAAACATTAATCTATTTAATTTATTCTATCACCATATATTAAATTAATTACACTTAATGCATTATTACAATTATGTCATTAACTTCTTAAATAATTATTCTTCTTTTTATGGTGTGACCCTTTAGGTTCTCCATATTAAACCGATTGTGAATAAAGCAATTAGAATAATTCTAATCTTATTTAAATAAATAAATTAAACTAATAATCTATTGAAATAAATAATATTTATTCAACAATAAGGATAAGCCTCCCTAGTGATCAACGACTTTTCAGATAATAAAGATTTCAACATTAATCATAAAAGAACATGTGAGTAAATAGTTACCGTACAATTCAATCATTCCACCATACAATGTCCTAATTAAATATAAGACATATAATTACTGTCAAGTCTTATTTTATTTAATTATATGTATTTCAATTAGAAAATGCGCAACTCCAATTAATGCAAATTAGAAACTCCTTTCTAATTTCATTCTACTTTGGCCAAGGACTACTGGGTTGTCATTTAACGAATCACATAGGACATATCTCTTCTTTTACTAGAAGTGGTAGATTCTTTATTGACCATTCATTATCTCCATATGTAACTTATTACACCCAAGCATACCCTTTGATATACCCTAAGGGCCTTAAGGAATAAGTCAAAGTATAATTCATTACACACAAGATACTATGATGATCTCAAGTCCAAGGATCACTTGTACTATTACATTAGGAATTCATATTGACATGCAAGTAAAACTCCATTAGGTATTCCATAGCGAGTCACGTTCAGTGAACTTATTCTCCAATAAGCACCTACGTATTTGTTTTAGTGTCTCCACACAAATGATCATGAGATCAATCATCCTCATCCAATGAGCAAGCAACATATGTACCAATCTATCCGGATTTACTAATCCCCTATTTAGTAATCCAATAATTGGGAACAATTTTAGTTTTAAGCTTTCTAAGAATTTAGATCTCATTAGCATGATCAACATCATGATTCTAAAAGCATTGTTTAAAACTATGCGTTATTTACATATTATAAAAACAGCATCATGTAGATAATTAAACGCCTTTAATAAGTGAATACTTTTATTAATAAATAAATAAGATCGTCTCCAAAGTATATGCTTTATCATCATACATGATTGGCTTATATGCATACTACTTTCAGGTTCGTGTAGTGATTATAAGAATGATTCAAGTTCAGAATCAAGCAAACACAAAATACCCCATATGGTTAACTTGTGTCTTATGATCATAGAAGCAGATAACACCACTAATAATCAAGAAGTTGATATTAGTGAGGTATTTTATTTCAATTCTTTAGATGTAGATATAAATGATTTAAGAATTACATTGCATGATATTACATCTGATCTGCATAAGTATAAGAAATGGTTTAGGGTTCTATCAAGGATCATTATCTTCTTCAGGAAGAGAAAGAAAAGTAAAAGTGGAATCAGAAATAACTCTATGAAATGCTAACTCTCTCTAATCTTCAAAATGAGAATGCGAGATTGAGAAAGTTAACTAAACAATCTTCAAAGAAAGAATCCAATCTGGTTTCTAAGATTGAGTAACTAGAGAAGACTATCTCTACGTGGAATAGATTTTCTTCTTCTATGTAATCCTTGATCACAAGTCAAACAACAGTCTTAGATAGATCATATTTAGGGTTTGGGGATTTTACCTCAAACCGTAGTGTGGGCATAGCACTGGAGATTAACAATAACAAATTTTCTACCTTCTATAGAAGTATTGTGTTTGTGAAATCTAAAGAGGTCGCGGAGCCGATTATTCCAAGTTGTACAATATATGTTGATCAAGTTATGATCCCTGAGAACAACAGATCACACACTGGTCTAGGGTTTAAGAAATAATAAGGTAAGCCAAACACTACCTTCAAACCTCGACGGATCGTAGAGTTAGTTCATACTTAATCTACGAACCAACTAGAAAATAAATGTAGAGTGGACTTCTATCTTACAAAATTTCATTATTGTAGAGCAATATGGAAGTAGAAAGAGTATGAGCCCATAAGAATGGCTATGAGTGTCTATCGTCCACACATATCCTCAAAGAGAAGGTAAGATGTTATAATTGTTATGAATATGGACACGTTGGTGCATTATTTTATTACGATGATTATCTTGCTTATTATAGACCTAGAATCAAGCAAGTCTAGGTTCCTAAAGCAACTAATAAATCAGGACCCAAGCAAATATGGGTACCAAAATAAAAGTTAATATTTTTTATAGGAAAAGAGATCCACTAGCTCAATCTGGTATCTTGATAGTGAATGCTCGAGGCACATAACCGAGAGTAAGGCTTTCCTGTCAAACTTCAAGGAAAATGATGGTCCTGCAGTTTTATTTAGAGACAACAACTCTAGAAAGACTCAAGGATATGACTCTATTGGAAATGGGGCAGTATCATTCAACAAAGTGGTGTTCGTTGAAGGCTTAAAACATAATATCCTTAGCATCAGACAACTATACGATAATTAACATCAAGTAATCTTCCTCAACAATCAGTGTCAAGTCAGAGACCTGGAAACGAATTCGTTAAAGCTGACTTGAACTAAAGAAGGCAACGTGTATGTGGTAAATCTTGTAGAGCTGATTTCAACTGAAACTGAATGCTTCTTTACTAAACCATTAAAAGATATATGCTGGTTATGGCATCAAAGATTATCTAATTTGAACTTTAGAAACATGTCTGTAGACACTCAAAATTTTGCATTCCTGTTACTAACCCTACAGGAAGGTAAAACTGACTTTTTCCTTCCGATCAAAACCCAAAAAGTACAGAAGCCCCGGTGACAACACCGGGATGTCAAGCTCAACCCAGGTCACTATATCGGTGTAAGACCCCGATCTTTATGAAATAAAAGTTTAATTTAAATGTTGATTATTATTTTAAAATTTTAAAATATTGAATTGATAAATGGTCAAATGAACAATTAATTGGATAAGTGAGTAAATAAAAGAAGGGGATTAAAACTTCTAGAAGGGTGGCGGCTAAATGATTGAGAAATTAAATGGAAATTGATTGGGAGACAAGGTGGGGAAGAGAAGAAAAGTGAGTGGAATTTGGTGGGAGGCAAAGGAAGAAAAATAGAGAAGAAAACAATAAAAGGAAATGAAACCCCCATTACATACGGTTGGGCAGAAAACAAAGAGGAGGAGAGAGAGATTGCAGGGAAAAGAAAAGAGAGAGAAAGAAGGAAAAGAGGTGGAAAGAAGAAATAAAAAGGAAGGAAAGAAATCAAATAAAAGGTATGATTAAAACATTTGATTTTTTTTATTTAAGTTTTTATGGATAGAACATGTTTATATTTGTTTGTGATGGATTAAACTTGTAGATACATGAATCAAATGAAAGAAATCAAGAAAACAAATGAAAAATGAAATCTGAAAATTTTCAGATTAACTAGTTACTACTTGATTTTGTAAAATCCATAACTCTTTGTGTATAATGAGTTAGGCGATGAGCCATATATCAAAAGAAAGCTATGGAAGTAAGCTAAACGTAGAATTTTGAATCACCCAAAAATTCTTTGTGATTTTTTCGTGGTGACTGTTTGAGTGAAACTGGTCCGAAGGACTCATAGTCAGCAAAATTAATGTTCTTAAGCTCTATTGCGTGAGTTATAATTTTTAATCCGACCGTTGGATCGTTGTGATTTTTGGATATGTTATACATATATAAGTTGAGTATATGTCCACAAATTCAGAAATGTTAAAGGTTAACATATGATTTGTTATGAATTTTATGAGGTGGCTGGTTCGAAAATCTTCAAGCAGAATTTTTCGGTAAGAATATCTCCCAATGTTAGAATCAGAATTTGGGAAAGTTTTCTTCTACAAAGTTGTAAAGAATTAAATTTTACATAAAAAAGACATAAGATCTGTATTTTTCTGATAAAAGGACTAATTACTATGAATTATTAAATTTTCTGAATATTAGAAATTTTAATTAAATTATCAGAAAAATTATTTGGGCTGAAATATTTTTACAGAAATCTTATTATAGCAATTTAGAGTTTCTGTAAATTTTTGATGAATTATTGAGAAGCAGAAGTAATTATGGTATTTTTAAACTATTTATAGTTGGTTTAAAAATATAGAAAATTCTATGAATGATGAAAAAATTATGAAACTTGGTGAAAAATCATATAATATTATTTTATAGTTTCTGAACAATTTTGGAAAGTTATTGAGTAACATAAATACTTTCTTGTATTTTTAAGCTATTTATAGTTAGTTTGAAAATAGAGAAAATTAATGAAAAATTCTATGAATGGTGACAAATTATGAAGTTTATTAAAAAATCTTATAATAATATAAGATTAATATTGATAATATTTTAAAGATATAAAAGTATGTGGAGTTAGTATTTCTATTTTAAAGCTATTAAATGATAGTTTTTATTAATAGAAATAATTATAGGAAATTGTCGGATAATCCAAAAAATGTGAAAGTCATTTGAAAAATTCAGAATAATATTTTAAATATTTTTGAAGTGGTAGTAAGCTCATGAGGTGTTGGAATATAAACGTACAAGTTATGATAAATATTTATATAATTATATTGTTGTATTTTATCATCACTTGAGATGGTGGCTTAGTAGTGGGAAGCCGGACATAAGTCCCCATTAACGTGGGTTCGAGTCTTGGTGAACTCCTATATGCTCAAGTGGTCTCACGCCCTGAATTTATTCGAGGGTAAGTGAGTTGTGCCGATGAAGACACCACTGAGGCCTCTAAAAATTTTAGAGATCGGATCTTTATTTTTTTCCCTATCATGCATGTAATTATTTATTACGTATGTTAATAAATAACAGTTATGATAAAATCAGTTGAAAGTATTGTGAGTCTATAATAATGATGGTGAATAATTGTTCAAAGATTAAAAAGGTGTAAATAATTGATGGTTAAAATGTGTTGATGATATGCAGATGCTTGCTCAATTATTTTCTCTTTACAAAAGTAAGTTTGTCAGGACTTGCCGACACTTTACTTTTTCTAAAGTAGTATGGACCACAACTCTATTATTGAACAAATATTGTTAAAACGTGTACAAGTTGGTATAATTTCCTCCGTGGGACCATAAATTACGCTACCAGTATTTTTTTATATAGCTTATTGGGTTATTTTGTCAAAGTTGATGTGCTAGTGGTTTCCTCTATTTTCAGTATAAATAGGTTACTCGGTTGAGTAACTAAACACACATAATGACTACACCAAAAGTATAAAACTCTTTTATTACAATATTGTGAGGATAATATTGTGAGTATTTTTTTTGAGTGTAAGGTTACTCTAAATGTTGATAAAGAATGAAAGCATTGTTCAGGTTGATCAATTTCATAGAAAGCAAAATCCAGTCACGTGCTAATTAAGGTAAGGGGTACCATTTTTATGGTAAGAGGTATCACTTTTTCATAATATAGTAAAGGAATATCATTTTCTTTCATGCTCCATATTATTGTGAGAGATTATTATTTGTTCTTCAAATTATTATTAAAAATGAAATGTTGATTGGTATACAGTTAAATATCTTTGGCCTGTAGTGCAAAAATGAGTTGTTGATTTATAAATATCTTTGGCCTGTAGTGCAAAGATGAGTTGTTAATTTATGAATATCTTTGGCCTGTAGTGCAAAGATGAGTTATTGATTTATGAATATCTTTGGCCTGTAGTGCAAAGATGAGCTGTTGATTTATGAATATCTTTGGCCGTAGTGCAAAGATGAATTTATTAGCCTGATTATGAACAGGAACTGTGAATTGGTATAACTATGATTTTTAGTATTTCAGGTAAAGGCAGGTGATGAAAGTTTTCTTTGTCTTGGGTACAATGAAGAACTGTTGATTGATATTACAGGAATAAAATATTGATGATGGATTTTTAATTGGGAGAAGATAATGGACATTGTGTTCTACTTGACTCTCCTAATGGATTGTTGATTCCGCTGCAATTATGGTTGATAATTTTTATCATCTACCATACGTTTTAAATCACTGATTTACTACTGATGAATGCTATTGATAATTTAATTATCTTAGTCATGATATTCTTTACTGAGCTATTTGTGCTCACCCATTTTGTTTCACAATTCCTTTCAGACAATAAAACTGTAGCTGGAACTAGCAGAGAGGACATGAGTATAAAGTGTTGTCTCGAGTTAGTCGCGATCCTCATCAAGTTATAGAACAAGGTGGCATAATAGTTGTACGGGGAACTTAAAAATTTAAATACGTGTGTCGTATTCTACACGTTATTTAACAGTTGATTTTGGTGACTCAAATAGAGTGAGGTGCTGTCTAAGGTTGGGCCTTGAGGGTCACAGTTGATAGTAGTGTGCATACAAGCCAATCATGTATGATGATAAAACACATACTTTGTAAACAATCTTATTTATTTATTAATAAAATATTCATTTAAGGCATATAATTATCTACATGGTGCTATTTTTATAATATGTAAATAACCCATAGTTTTAAGCAATGCTTTTAGAATCATGATGAGATCATGATAATGAGATCTAAATTCTTAGAAAGCTTAAAAACTAAAATAGTTTCCAATTGTGGGATTACTAAAATGGGGATTAGTAAATCCGGATAGATTGGTACATATGTTGCTTGCTCATTGGATGAGGATGACTGATCTCATGGTCATTTGTGTGGAGACACTAAAGCAAGTATGTAGGTGCTTATTGGAGAATAAGTTCACTGAATGTGACTCGCTATGGAATACCTAATGGAGTTTTACTCGCCTGTCAATAGGAATTCCTAATGTGATAGTAGTACATGTGATCCTTGGACTTGAGATCATCATAGTATCTTGTATGTAACAAATTATACTTTGACTAATTCTTTAAGGCCTTTTAAGGCATATATAGGATATGCTTGGGTATAATGAGTTACATATAGAGATAATGAATGATCAATAAAGAATCTACCACCTCTAGTAAAGGAGGAGATATGTCCTATGTGATTCGTTAAATGACAACCCAGGAATCCTTGGCCAAGGTAGAATGAAATTAGAAAGAGGTTTCTAATTTGCATTATTTGGAGTTGTGCATTTTCTAATCGAAATACATATGATTAAATAAATTAAGACTTGACAGTAAATTCATGTCTTATATTTAATTGGGACATTGTATGGTGGAAGGATTGAATTGTACGGTAACTATTAACTCACAGGTTCTTTTATGATTAATGTTGAAATCTATATTATCTGAAAAGTCGTTGATCGCTAGGGAGGCTTATCCCTATTGTAGAATAAATGTTATTTATTTAAATAGATTATTAGTTTAATTTGTTTATTTAAATAAGATTAGAATTGTTCTAATTGATTTATTCACAACCGATTTAATATGGAGAACCTAAAGGGTCACACCATAAAAGGAAGAAGAATTATTTAAGAAGAAAATGGCATGATAGTAATAATGCATTAAGTATAATTAATTTAATCTATGATGATAGAATAAATTAAATAGCTTAATGTTTATTATTTAATATTTTAGAAATATTAAATATAAATTAATAAGAGGAGTCTTATTATTATTATTATTATTATTATTATTATTATTATTATTATTTTAATTCTAAAGGAGTTTAGGAATTAATATAATATCAGTACTCTCTCTCAATCCTAATAAAGATTAGGATATAAATTAATTAAAAGTAATTAATTAATTAATTAAATAAAACCCTATTCAAATTGGATTAGGAGGGTTAACCTAATATCTATATAAGAGAGTCTTATATCAGAAATAAGGTACGTGAATTTTTCAAGAGTTGGGAGTACACATATTTTATAGAGATAGAAACAAGGGTTAAGCCAATAACCCATCTTACTGAGTTCTTCATCTTCCTTGGTGGATCACCGTTAGAGGCCAAACATTTGGGTGGCTGACATGGATCAAGGGAAGGAGCCACTACAGAGGAATCAAAGGAATCAAAGGAGTAGAACTTGTACCTGAGGAAGCTTGTATCTTCAAAGGTATAATTCTGTTTTTCTCCTTCTTCATTCACTGATAATTGATGCACAAGAATGATCATGGTAATGGGTTTGTATAAATTTTGAAAACCTAGTTTTTTACGCTTTCGCCCTATTTATGTGATTTGATTGCATGATTGCGTTACGTACAAACCCAACAGTGGTATCAGAGCCAATCTTGTGCTAATTATCAGTCTATGTGATTCCATACATGTATAATATGCGATTGGATCGAGTTCTGGGCAACAAATTTTTGCTGCGCCGGTTCCTGGCCTTCTTGCTACGCAGCTGCACCAGTGTCCTGTGCTGGTTTTCATGCTGCGCAGCTGCGCCGGTTCTTGGCCTTATTGCTGCGCAGCTACGCCGGTGTCTTGGCCTGGTTTTTCATGATGCGCAGCTGCGCTGGTTCTTTTTATATTCCTGGCGCAGCTGCGCCACTAACAGAATCTGATTTTTTTTTGTTTTTATTTAATTAAATGAATGATTTATTTAATTAATAAAGGTTTAAAATAAAGATGTTTATTTTATATGAAATGAGATTTCAGAATTGCTAAAATTAAAGAGTTTAATTTGGAATTGTTTTTTGAATGAATTAAAGGAGTTTATTTTTCCAAAAAACAAAGTTTAGCAAACTTTTGCCCATTAACTGATATTAATACATATATGGAATGAATTTACTTTCATGAGATGAATAAGTTTTATCGATACGTATGATGATATGTATGGTAATAAAAGGGATCGATTATGGACTATGACCAATGTGATTGGATTTTATTTTGGATGAATGCTTAAATGTATGGGTTTTATAAAATGGGGTCTGCGTACCTCGTCTTCTTTGATTTTATTCTCGGTGTAAAATTCTATCTCCCTTCTACGTACTTCCCCTTGACTGCTGATCAAGGTTTCTATTTAAAAATAATTTATGTAATAGAGATAGTTAGAATTATCTTGAAGAAACTGGAGACCAAGGAGCAAGGAGCGCGTGAAGACCCATTTGTATGAAGCCCGGGTTTAAATGTAACAGTTACGTTTAAATTTAAATTTTTGCACTCCTTGGTTTGACCTTTTGGTTCACTTGGTGGCTCTAGTGAACCAAACTAGAATAAAAGTCCATAATCAATCCGGGTAGAATATAGTATTCTATATTGCGTGCTAAATATTATATATATTATATTTTATACAAACATGCTTCGCATGTTTAATAAAATGACGCGTATTTTATATATATATATGTGCATGCGCGCTTAAAAAGATGAGACAAATAATAACAAACCCCTCAAAGAAATATTATTAAGTCTGAAGCGTTCAAATGATATTTGGAATATCGAACGTCGCCTTCTAGCATGATTAGTTAATAGAGTATTAAATATTTAATATGAGTTTGTTGTGCTATCCACAAGGCGAGTATTGAATATTTAAGATGTTAATTAATCACATTTGATGCTTATCAAGAAAATTGAACGATCTAGTCTTGTTGTGCTATCCACAAGGACGAAATTTTTTCTTTTTTGAATTTATGGAAGTGCTAGGTTGGACTTAACTTAAATCATTTTAGTTCGGATGTGCACATACATGACCATTATGATTTAAGAGGCAAAATAAAAGGAGTTACATGGTGATGTAATTGACAAGAGTTGTCTACCTATTTATTTGTATATCGCTTGTTGTGCTATCCACAAGGTTATATACATTTGAAATGGAATCCTTAATCTCACTAGCAAATCTTTAATTAGATGTTGCCGAACTATATGAGTGAGGGTAATATAGTTTGATGAAAATAGTGGAAGATACCAATTTAAAATAAATACCTAAATTTATTTTGGTATGCAAAGTTAATAAAATGAATGTTTGCTAAAATGTTGTCTTTTCACATGCAGAATTTTAAAAATGTCAAAATCACTAATCTTACTACGAAGCATACTTGATGCAAATAAGCTTACCGGCCCGAATTATGAGGACTGGCTAAGAAATCTGAGAATTGTTCTCACTGCTGAAAAGATTTCTTATGTCCTAAATTCCACTATCCCTGAATCTGTTTCAGAAACAGCCTCTGAGGAAGAGATTGCCACCTTCAATAAGTGGCAAGATGATGCATCTGTGGCTCAATGCATCATGCTCGCATCCATGAATAACGAGCTTCAGCGTCAGCACGAAAAAATGGATGCTCCTGCTATGCTGCTTCACCTCAAGGAGTTGTATGGTGAACAGAGTAGGACTGCTAGATATGAGATATCTAAGGAGCTCTTCCGATCTCGGATGACCGAGGGCACTGCCGTCGAGACTCATGTTCTGAAGGTAATCAATTTGATTGAACGCCTTGGACAGCTTGGGTTCGTCATGGATGGGGAGTTGAGTCAAGACTTGGTCTTGCAGTCACTCCCTGAGACCTTCTCGCAGTTTGTGGTTAATTTTCACATTAATAAGCTAGATGTCAGCTTACCTGAGCTGCTTAACATGCTGAAAACTGCAGAAGGTCACTTCCCATCCAAGAAGAACCATGTTTTGATGGTGGATTCTTCCAATAAAAGGAAGAGGCCCAAGGTGTCTTCTGAAAAGAAGAAATCTAAGAAGGCTAAGGGAAAAGGGAAAGAAAAGGAGCAAAAGAAACCTGAACCAGCTAAAGGAATGTGCTTTCATTGCAATGAGCCGGGACATTGGAAGAGGAACTGCAAGAAGTTTCTAGCAGAGAAGAAGCTTGGAGAAGCTTCGACTTCCAATCAAGGTTTATTTATGATTAAAATTAATTTTTCTGAAAGTCATAATTCTACTTGGGTATTGGATACCGGCTGTGGTTCTCACATATGTAATACTGTGCAGGGACTGGTCAGAAGTAGAAAGCTGAACAAAGATGAGGTGATCCTACGAGTGGGAAATGGAGCAAAAGTTGCTGCATTAGCTGTAGGAACTTATTGTTTAGCAATGCCTTCGGGCAAATCCATTTATCTTAATAATTGTTATTATGTTCCGAATATTATTAAAAACATTATTTCAATTTCTGTATTGGATATGGAAGGTTTTGACGTTATTATAAAGAACAATGGTTGTTCTATTTATAAAGACGATGTTTTATATGGTATTGGAAATTTGCGAAATGGACTTTATACACTTGACTTACAAGAAAATATATTTCAAATTGAACAAATTAAGAAAAGTAAAAGAGATGATATTAATTATACCTATATGTGGCACTGTAGACTCAGTCATATCAATGAAACAAGATTATCCAAGTTGCATAAAGATGGGCTCCTCGAGCTATCTGATTATGAATCATATCCAACTTGTGAATATTGTCTCATGGGTAAAATGACTAAATCTCCTTTTAGTGGAAAAGGAGAGAGAGTTACAGAGTTGTTGGCATTGATTCACACAGACGTTTGTGGACCTATGACAACAAGTGCACGGGGTGGGTATTCTTATTTTATTTCTTTCACTGATGATCACTCAAGATTTGGATATGTGTATTTAATGAAATACAAATCAGAATCATTTGAAAAGTTCAAAGAGTTCATAAGTGAAGTAGAGAAACAAACGGGCAAGAGTATTAAGATACTTCGATCAGATCGAGGTGGAGAATACTTAAGCAGTGAGTTTCTCAATTGTCTCAGAGAAAATGGTATAATCTCACAATGGACTCCTCCAGGTACACCACAGTTAAATGGAGTATCTGAAAGGAGAAATCGAACACTGTTGGACATGGTTCGATCCATGATGAGTTTTACCGACCTTCCAATTTCCTTCTGGGGATATGCCCTAGAAACGGCTGCATACCTACTTAACAAGGTACCTACCAAATCCGCCCCAAAGACTCCATATGAGATGTGGAAAGGGAGAAAACCAAATCTTAAGCATGTTAAGACTTGGGGTTGTCCAGCTTATGTCAAAATGTTGGAAAATGATAAGCTACAGACTAAATTCGATAAGTGTAGATTTGTGGGATACCCTAAAGAAACCGTAGGGTATTATTTCTATCATCCAACTGATCAAAAGGTGTTTGTTGCGAAACATGCTACCTTCTTGGAGAAAGAGTTTATCCATGAAGGGGTCAGTGGGAGCAAGATATATCTTGAAGAAGTTCAAGAACCACAAGTTACCACGGACCAAAGTCAGGTACCTAACCAAGTAGAAGAACCTACTGTACCACACCCTGTTCGTAAATCTGGAAGAGTACCGAAGATACCTGAGAGGTATGGATTCGTTATAGAGGATAACGATGAGGTACATATCATGAATGATGATGGTCCATTGAATTACGAACAGGCTATGAGTAATAAAGACTCAGGGAAATGGCTTGAAGCCATGAAATTCGAAATGGACTCCATGTATGAAAACAAAGTATGGTCTTTGGTTTCACCACCTGAAGGTATTAAACCTATTGGGTGTAAATGGGTTTTTAAGAAAAAGACTGGAGCAGATGGAAAGGTAGAGACCTATAAGGCCCGACTGGTTGCAAAAGGTTTCAAACAAAGACAAGGAGTTGACTATGATGAAAGCTTCTCACCAGTAGCCATGCTCAAGTCCATTCGGATTTTGCTTGCGATTGCAGCTTACAATGACTATGAGATCTGGCAGATGGACGTGAAAACGGCTTTCCTCAATGGGAAACTTGAGGAGGATGTGTATCTGACACAGCCAGAGGGATTTATTTCAAAAGTTAGAACAAATCAAGTCTGTAAGCTACAACGATCCATTTATGGGTTGAAGCAAGCTTCTCGTAGATGGAACATTCGTTTTGATGAGACTATCAAAGAGTTTGATTTTATCAAAAACGAGGATAAACCATGTGTATACAAGAAGGTTAGTGGGAGCGCAGTATCATTCCTTGTATTATATGTTGATGATATATTACTGATAGGGAATGACATTCCTATGTTACAATCCATTAAAATCTGGTTATCTAAAAACTTCTCCATGAAGGACTTGGGTGAAGCATCCTATATTTTGGGGATAAAGATCTATAGAGATAGATCTAAAAGGATGCTCGGCTTATCCCAAGGAACGTACATTGATACGATGCTAAAAGGTTTAGCATGGAAGATTCCAAAAGAGGTCTCATACCGATGAGCCATGGAATAAATCTCTCCAAGAAACAGGCCCAAAGACACCTGAGGAGAGAGACCGTATGAGTAAGATCCCTTATGCTTCGGCAATAGGATCTATCATGTACGGTATGATATGTACTAGACCGGATGTTGCTCACGCACTTAGTGTAACAAGCAGATACCAGTCGAATCCAGGAGAAGAGCACTGGAAGGCAGTGAAAAATATCCTAAAGTACTTGAGAAGGACTAAAGATATTTTTCTTGTCTACAGTGGGTCTAAATTAAAACTCGAGGGATTCACGGACTCAAGTTTTCAAACAGACCAAGATGATAGTAAATCTGTTTCAGGGTATGTGTTTACCTTGAACGGAGGTGCAGTGAGTTGGAAGAGTTCCAAGCAGCAAACAGTTGCTGATTCAGTGACAGAGGTAGAGTATATAGCTACAAGTGAAGCTGCAAAGGAAGCTGTTTGGATGAAGAAGTTCATAACTGAACTTGGTGTGGTTCCTAGCATTAGAGAAGCAGTTCCCGTATACTGTGACAACACCGGAGCGGTTGCACAGGCTAAGGAACCCAGGTCTCATCAGAAATCAAAACACGTGTTGCGGCGATTTCACTTGATCAGGGAGATCATTGAAAGAGGAGACGTCACCTTGGAGCGTGTGGAATCTCAAGACAGCATTGCAGATCCATTTACTAAAGCTCTAACACAACAGCAGTTTGATCGTCACTTAGAGAAGATGGGTATGAGATACCATGGCGATTGGCTTTAGTGCAAGTGGGAGATTGATAGTAGTGTGCATACAAGCCAATCATGTATAATGATAAAGCATATACTTTGTAAACAATCTTATTTATTTATTAATAAAATATTCATTTAAGGCATATAATTATCTACATGGTACTGTTTTTATAATATGTAAATAACCCATAGTTTTAAGCTATGCTTTTAGAATCATGATGAGATCATGATAATGAGATCTAAATTCTTAGAAAGCTTAAAAACTAAAATAGGTCTTAATTGTGGGATTACCAAAATGGGGATTAGTAAATCCGGATAGATTGGTACATATGTTGCTTGCTCATTGGATGAGGATGACTGATCTCATGGTCATTTGTTTGGAGACACTAAAGCAAGTATGTAGGTGCTTATTGGAGAATAAGTTCACTGAACGTGACTCGCTATGGAATACCTAATGGAGTTTTACTCGCCTGTCAATAGGAATTCCTAATGTGATAGTAGTACATGTGATCCTTGGACTTGAGATCATCATAGTATCTTGTATGTAACAAATTATACTTTGACTAATTTCTTAAGGCCTTTTAAGGCATATATAGGGTATGCTTGGGTATAATGAGTTACATATGGAGATAATGAATGATCAATAAAGAATCTACCACCTCTAGTAAAGGAGGAGATATGTCCTATGTGATTCGTTAAATGACAACCCAGGAATCCTTGGCCAAGGTAGAATGAAATTAGAAAGAGGTTTCTAATTTGCATTATTTGGAGTTGTGCATTTTCTAATCGAAATACATATGATTAAATAAATTAAGACTTGACAGTAAATCCATGTCTTATATTTAATTGGGACATTGTATGGTGGAAGGATTGAATTGTACGGTAACTATTAACTCACAGGTTCTTTTATGATTAATGTTGAAATCTATATTATCTGAAAAGTCGTTGATCGCTAGGGAGGCTTATCCCTATTGTAGAATAAATGTTATTTATTTAAATAGATTATTAGTTTAATTTGTTTATTTAAAT
This sequence comes from Panax stipuleanatus, assembly GCA_020205555.1. Lineage (NCBI taxonomy): Eukaryota > Viridiplantae > Streptophyta > Magnoliopsida > Apiales > Araliaceae > Panax > Panax stipuleanatus. The sequence continues at coordinate 34,436,830 of CM035115.1, forward strand.
AAGATTAGAATTGTTCTAATTGATTTATTCACAACCGGTTTAATATGGAGAACCTAAAGGGTCACACCATAAAAGGAAGAAGAATTATTTAAGAAGAAAATGGCATGATAGTAATAATGCATTAAGTATAATTAATTTAATATATGATGATAGAATAAATTAAATAGCTTAATGTTTATTATTTAATATTTTAGAAATATTAAATATAAATTAATAAGAGGAGTCTTATTAATATTATTATTATTATTATTATTATTTTAATTCTAAAGGAGTTTAGGAATTAATATAATATCAGTACTCTCTCTCAATCCTAATAAAGATTAGGATATAAATTAATTAAAAGTAATTAATTAATTAATTAAATAAAACCCTATTCTAATTGGATTAGGAGGGTTAACCTAATATCTATATAAGAGTCTTATATCAGAAATAAGGTACGTGAATTTTTCAAGAGTTGGGAGTACACATATTCTATAGAGATAGAAACAAGGGTTAAGCCAATAACCCATCTTACTGAGTTCTTCATCTTCCTTGGTGGATCACTGTTAGAGGCCAAACATTTGGGTGGCTGACATTGATCAAGGGAAGGAGCCACTATAGAGGAATCAAACGAATCAAAGGAGTAGAACTTGTATCTGAGGAAGCTTGTATCTTCAAAGGTATAATTCTGTTTTTCTCCTTCTTCATTCACTGATAATTGATGCACAAGAATGATCATAGTAATGGGTTTGTATAAATTTTGAAAACCTAGTTTTTTACGCTTCCGCCCTATTTATGTGATTTGATTGCATGATTGCGTTACGTACAAACCCAACAATAGTTGGGTATGATAATTATTTTAAAACTCACAAATAATTATTGTCTTATTTGATACGACATTATGATATTTCGGGTGCGGATACTGTCGTACTATACACAACATGGTAATAGTTGTAAACAAGAAGATTTGTATTTAAATTTTTATTGAGTGTATTAGTGGCGACCCAAAATAGGTTGGGTGGATTGGACCTACTTTGGGGGCGTTACAATCGGGATGTCAAGTGAAACCTCAGAGACAACACCGGGATGTCAGGCTCAATCCCGACAACACCAGGATGTCAAGTCAAACCCCGATGACAACCTCAGGATGTCAAGAAGCCCCTGTGACAACACCGGGATGTCAAGCTCAACCCTGGTCACTATACCGAGATGTCAAGTCAAATTCCGACGACAACACCGGGATGTTAAGCAACCCCGACGACAACATTGGGAGATCCAATTCAACCCCGACTACAACCCCGGGAGGTACATCATCCCCAGAGACAACCCTGGGATGCCAAGTCAACTTCGGAGACAACCCTGAAGCATGAAAACATCCCCAGAGATAACCCTGGTAAGCCAAGTCAACTTTGGAGACAACCCTGAAGCATCAAAACATCCCCAGAGACAACCCTGGGGAAGTCAAGTCAACCTTAGAGACAACCCTGAGGACGAACAGAATAGGCTGGGATCAAAACCTCGGAGACAACCCCGAGAAAACAGTTAAAAATTATGCTAGTACATAAGACAACCTCTGGAGGGGCAAAATGGTCATTTTACCAACTTGAAGCCAATCCAGTCAAAATCAAGCTGAATTGATGCAATGAAGGTCAGAAAGATCCATAACATCGATCCCGAGTGAAAATAACACAATACAGCTTAACAGACAAACTGCGAAGAAACAAAGATCTGATTATAAACCCGTCTTTTTGGACTCAAAAAAGGTTAAGGCCCATGTCATTGTGACGCTCTCGGAAAGGGCTTTTCGAAAAGGTATAGCACGCCTCAAACGGACGCTCTGATCGAAATATAAAAAGTTTCGAACCTGATATCATTTTGCTCGGAGTGCGCGTACTTCGAGAAGACGAGACCCACTGGAGTGTGCCCCACCTGGGGAGTCGCAGGAAGAGGTGCGGCTGTTGTGGGTAGAACCGCTACCATTGGGTCTTTAAATATAAGACCCCCTTGCCAAAAAAAGGAAAACGCACTGAAACTCAGCCCGTTTCGTCCCTTATCCCTACTTCTTATACTCCAAACTTTAATTTTATTCTTCTAACACGTTTGTATACGTATATTCTACGTCATATCAAAAGGTAACCAGTGAAAACGTCCATTCGAAGCCTAATAAGTGGCAAAAAGCTCGTGTAACAGTCCATTGTAAGTATTTTTACGATCAGAACTCGTTTCCTACTTCATTACGTATATTTGCACTTGCACGTAAAGTTTTATTTTCTGGTTTTGCCTGGAACTCAGTTTTGTGGCCGTTTTTGCTTACTTTTTAGTGCATTTTAGTACATATATACGTTTTTTTTGCATTTGCATAGCCTGGATCGTCGATCCGTGGCTTTTACTCGCTTTTATGTACATATATATATACATACTAACTTGTTCGGCATGGATCGCTGATTCCCGACCTTTTATCTTTATTATATATATAACTGACTATATCTATAGTAGTTTTCAATTCTGTCAAGCCCGGATTGCAAATCCGTGGCAGTTACTGCTTTTATATATATATAACTATATATATATATATATAAATTTTTCTGACTTCGTTTGGCCTGGATTGCTAATTCGTGGTCTTTATTGCTATATATATATATATATATATATATATATATATACTAATTGTATATATTAACATTTATATTTCAGTTTGGCCTGGATTGGAAATCCGTGGCCTTTTTACCGCTTTTATAAATATATATATATATATATATTTACATTCCAGTTGAGCCTGGAGAAATTCGTGACTCTTTACCTCTTTTATAAATATATATATTTACATTCTGTCAGGCCTGGATTATTTCGTGACTCTTTTACGGCTTTTATAAATATAAATATATTTATATTTCTGTCCGGGCCTGGGATTGGAAATGCGTCGTCCTTTACAACTTATATATATATATATATGGGGCTTAATCCATAGCAACCGGTTGCTAGGGGGTACTATTTAGCAACCATAATCTCCACCATTGATCAATAAAATTAAGGGCTGAAGATTGGAAATAAAAAGGTCCAGCCGCTACTCTTAGTAGCGGCTGTTACATCAACTTTTTCAGCATAGCAATTTACCAAAATATCCCTCATTATTAATATTATATTAATTATTTTCAACCGGCCGCTACTAAGAGTAGCGGCTGACTCTCTCTCTCTCTATCCTCCTTATATATGCACTCTCTCTCCTCTTTATATATTATAAAAATATATATTATATATTATATATATAATATATAATATAATATATAATATATATTATATAATATATCAACCGGCCGCTACTCTTAGTAGCGGCTGGCTCTCTACTCTCTCTCCTCTTTATATATTATATATTATATATTATATTATATAAATTTATAAATTATAAATTTATAAATTATAAATTTATAAAATTTGTCTTAAAATATATAAATTTATAAAATTATAATTTATAAAATTATAATGTCTTAAAAATTATAAATTTATAAAATTTATAATTTATAAAATTATAATGTCTTAAAATTTATAAAATTATAATGTCTTAAAAATTATAATGTCTTAAAATTATAATGTCTTAAAAATTATAAAATTTGTCTTAAAATTTATAAATTTATAATTTATAAATTATAAATATTAAAAATTTGTCTTAAAATTATAAATTTATAAATTATAAATTTATAAATTTTAAGACAAATTTTATAATTTTTAAGACATTATAATTTTAAGACATTATAATTTTTAAGACATTATAATTTTATAAATTTTAAGACATTATAATTTTATAAATTATAAATTTTATAAATTTATAATTTTTAAGACATTATAATTTTATAAATTATAATTTTATAAATTTATATATTTTAAGACAAATTTTATAAATTTATAATTTATAAATTTATATAATATAATATATAATATATAATATATAAAGAGGAGAGAGAGTAGAGAGCCAGCCGCTACTAAGAGTAGCGGCCGGTTGATATATTATATTATATATTATATATATAATATATAATATATTATATATATAATATATAATATATATTTTTATAATATATAAAGAGGAGAGAGAGTGCATATATAAGGAGGAGAGAGAGAGAGAGTCAGTCGCTACTCTTAGTAGCGGCCGGTTGAAAATAATTAATATAATATTAATAATGAGGGATATTTTGGTAAATTGCTATGCTGAAAAAGTTGATGTAACAGCCGCTACTAAGAGTAGCGGCTGGACCTTTTTATTTCCAATCTTCAGCCCTTAATTTTATTGATCAATGGTGGAGATTATGGTTGCTGAATAGTACCCCCTAGCAACCGGTTGCTATGGATTAAGCCCCTATATATATATATATATATATATATATATATATATTTACATTTTCTATCTAGGTCTGGGATTGGAAATCTGTCGCCCTTTACAGCTTTTATATATATATAATTACACACACATATATATATATATATATTCTTTATTCATTGTAATTAAATATTTGTTTCAATTATTCATTTGATATGAATTTATTTTAATATAAATTTGGTGGTTTTGATTTATTTGAATCTAGCCCTTTCTACCTTTCAAACGGTTTAAAATAGATCCAACCGGAACCAGGAAACTAGAATGACTAAGATTTATTTAAATCTAGCTTTCTTTCTAGTTTTGTTAAATATTAAAGAAACCTCGCGACCCTCAGATTTCTATCTAGTGGGAACGAGAAGCTTTGACTACGCGCGTACAAGGATTTGACTGATGAATCCCTGGTTTTTGCGACATCTAGATTTAAATATACATTTTCTGTAAATATCTGTGCTGTGCAGGTTTTCCTGGCCTCCTTCTATGAGCCTAGGAATCGTGGGATTCATGATCAAACTGATCAGAATCTGATTCCCATGATGGACAAACTCCACGTTACAAATGTACCCTGCCAGTTTTTCTGTAAAAATGTACATCCGAAAGACCTTAAAACGGTTATACGGGTTTAAGATCTCCAACATAATAAAATATGGTTTGTCATGCTAGAGTTACTCCGGTGGCTGTCATGCCCATGAGAAGACCTACACTTGTATAAATTTTGTGGTTGAGATCACCATTTAAATCAAGCAGAAGGCTAAATTGGAAGTATCAACATGCTTTAATTCCTACTTGAGCGTAAGGGTTTGAAAACCTTCTTTCAAAACATCATTTTTATATCTTGTCTAAAAAAGGACTTTTACAAATTAAATCAAACCCTTCGTATATAGGTTCAACGAAGAACAACAATACTTTTAAATAAATCAAACGTAGGCTCAATTACTTCCAGCATACACACTATAGACACTCGAAATTTTCTTTCCCTATTGCTGACACTGTAGGAGGTCAAGAATGCCATCAAATCAACCCCGATCTCAATATCGGGCTATCAGATCAATCCCGATCTCAAATTGGGCCGTCAGATCAACCCCGATCTCAAATTGGGCCATCAGTTCAACCCCGATGTTAATATCGGGCCATCAGATCAACCCCGATCTCAAATCGGGCCATCAGTTCAACCCCGATCTCAATATCGGGCCATCAAATCAACCGCGATCTCAATATCGCGCCATCAAATCAACCCTGATCTTAAATCGGGCCGCCAGATCAACCCCGATCTCAAATCGGGCCGTCAGATCCACCTCGACCTCAAATCGGGTCGTCAGATCAACCCCGGTCTCAATATCGGGCCATCAAATCAACCCCGATCTCAATATCGGGCCTTCAGATCAACCTCGATATCAAATCGGGCCATCAGTTCAACCCTGATCTCAATATCGGGCCATCAAATCAACCTCGATCTCAATATCGGGCCATCAAATCAACCCCGATCTCAAATCGGGCCGTCAAATCAACCCCGATCTCACTATCGGGCCATTAGATCAACCCGGATCTCAAATCAGGCTGTCAGATAAAACCCAATCTCAATATCGGGCCATCAAATCAACCCCGATCTCAATATTGGGCCATCCAATCAACCCCGATCTCAAATCGGGCTGTCAGATCAACCCCGATCTCAATATTGGGACATCAGGTCAGCCCCGGTCTTAACCCGGGAGGTACAGGTCAGCCCCGGTCTCAACCCAGGAGGTACAAGTTAGCCCCAATTTCAACCTAGGAGGTACAGATCAGCCCCGGTCTCATCCTGGGAGATACAGATCAGCCCCGATCTAGACCCGGGAAGTGCAGGTCAGCCTCGGTTTCAACCCGGGAAGTCAGGTAAACTTTAGAAACAAACCTGAAGCTCCACAACATATACAGAGGAAAACCTAGAATGACCAAGTCAACCTCAGAGACAGCACTGAGGACAAATAGACTCGAATGGGATCCAAGTCTTGGAAACAACCCCAGGAAGTCAATCGAAGGCCATGCCGACACTAAGGGCAACCCCCGGAGGCGCAAAATGGTCATTTTACCAACCATAAGCCGATTTGGTCAAACTCAAGCCAAATTGATGCCACCAAGGTCAGAACGAACCATAACGATGATACCGAGTGCAAACAACGCAAGATAGCTCAACGGATAAATTGCGAGGAATCGAAGACTTGGTTATGAACCCATCTTTTGGAACCCGAAAAATGTTTTATCCCATGTCATTGTGACACTCTGGGCGAGGGCTTTCTGGAAAGGTATAGCACTCCTCAAACAGACGCTCCGATCAAAAGTTAGAAAATTTTGACTTTGACCTCGTGTTGCTCGAAGTGCACGTACTTTGAGACGACTGAACCAGACAAGTGGGCCCCACCAAGGGAGTCGCACCTCTACCTGCGGTAGCAGCAGGTAGAGCAGAGGCTCCCCGACCTATAAATAAGAGGCCACCCCCTCTTATTTAAAGAATTTGAAAATGCTCCGAACCTTTGCCCGTTTGATTTTCAGTCATTTTCAAGTCTTCCAAACCCAAAGTTTTTCAGTCTAACACGTAGATACACCCACATACTACAACATATCATAAAATAACCGGTAGATTTGGATGTTTAAAGCCCTTGTAGCAGTCTATTGTGAGTATTTTTACGATCAAAAAGTTATTGTTACTTCTTTGTACTGTTTTGCACTTACATATCAAGTTTCGTTTTCTAAATATGCCCCAAACTCAGTTTCGTGGCAGTTTTCATCAACGTTTGGTACATTTTTGTAAATAAACTCAATTTTTGGCATTTCTACAACTCGGATTGACGATCCGTCAGCTCTAACAACTTCAGTGCACTAGCACCTTCGTTTTAAGCAACTTTACCGGACTGGGTTATCTTCCCAGTCCGGGTTTGGTTTTTTATTTTTGTATATATTTAACTGTATATATACTAACTTTTCAATTCTGTCAAGTCCGGGTGTCAAATTTATGGTAGTTTATTGCTTTTATATATATTTATGCATATATAAGCAATTTTCACCACCACCACTGGGTTCTCTTCCCAGTCTTGGTTGACTACATTTCTTTCTCTCTCTATATATTTATATTTCAGTTCGGCCTGGATTATTCTGTGGCCTTTTTACTGCTTTTATATATAAATATGCATATATAAACAGCCTTCACCACCACTGGGTTCTCTTCCCAGTCTTGGTTGACTACTTTTCTGTCTATTTCAATTTCAGTCCAGGCACAGACGTGAAAACCCATCGCCCTTTTTACTATTTTCTATATGTATTTCAATTCTGTCCAGCCTGGATCATTCCGTGTCTTTTATACAGCTTATATATATATATATATATATATATATATATATATATATATATATATATTTCAATTCCAGTTCGGGCACCGGTGTGAAAACCCGTCACCCTTTATAGCTTTCGTATATATAACTGTATATATTGCTTTACTCGCTTTTATTAAATTGTTGCTTTAAATATTCATTTTATATGAATCGGCACTGACATATCTGCGGGCGAACTAGATTTATTTAAATCTCAATATCGGGCTATCAGATCAACCCCAATCTCAAATCAGGCAGTCAGATCAACCCCGATCTCAAATCGGGCCATCAGTTCAACCCCGATCTCAATATCGGGCCATCAAATTAACCCCGATCTCAATATCTGGCCATCAAATCAACCCCGATCTCAAATCGAGCCGTCTGATCAACACCGATCTCAAATCGGGCAATCAGTTCAACCCCGATCTCAATATCGGGCCATCAAATCAACCCTGATCTAAATATCGGGCCATCAAATCAACCCCGATCTCAATATCAGGCCATCAAATCAACCCCGATCTCGAATTGAGCCGTCTGATCAACCCTGATCTCAAATCGGGCAGTCAGATCAACCCCGATCTCAAATCGTACTGTCAGATCAACTCCAATCTCAATATCAGGCCATCAAATCAAACCTGATCTCAATATCGGGCCATCAGATAAACCCCGATCTCAAATTGGGCCGTCAATCCAACCCCGATCTTAATATCGAGCCATCAAATCAATCTCGATCTCAATATCGGGCCATCAAATAAACCTCGATCTCAAATCGGGTAGTCAGATCAACCCCGATCTTAATATTGGGCCATCAGATCAACCCTGATCTCAAATTGGGCCGTCAGATCAATCCCGATCTAAATATTGGGCCATCAAATTAACCCCGAACTCAATATCGTTCCATCAAATAAACCCCGATCTCAATATCGGGCCATCAAATCAACCCCGATCTCAAATTGGGCCGTCAGATCAACCCCGATCTCAATATTGGGACATCATGTCAGCCCCGGTCTCAACCCGGGAGGTACAGGTCAGCCTCGGTCTCAACCCGGGAGGTACAGGTCAGCCCCGGTCTCGACTCGGGAAGTACAGATCAGTCCCGATCTCAATCCGGGAGGCATAGGCCAGCCTCGGTCTCAACCCGAGAGGTACAGATCAGCCCCGGTCTCAACCCAAAAGGCACAAGTTAGCTCCGATCTCAACCTAGAAGGTATAGATCAGCCCCGGTCTCATCCCGGGAGGTACAGATCAGCCCCGGTCTTAACCCGGGAAGTGCAGGTCCGCACCCGTAACAACCCAAAAAGTCAGGTCAACTTCGAAAACAAACCTAAAGCTCCACAGCATGTCCAGAGGAAAACCTGGAACAACCAAGTCATCCTCAGAGACAACACTGAGCACAAACAGACTCGAATGGGATCCAAGTATTTGAAACAACTCTAGAAAGTCAACCGAAGGCCATGCGGACACTAACGGGAACCCCGGGAGGGGCAAAATGGTCATTTTATCAACCATAAGCTGATTTGGTCAAGCTCAAGCCGAATTGATGCCACCAAGGTCAGAACGAACCATAACGATGATCCCGAGTGCAAATAGCGCAAGACAGCTTAACGGACAAACTGCGGGGAATCGAAGACCTGGTTATGAACTCGTCTTTTGGAACCCAGAATATGTTTTATCCAATGTCAATGTGACACTCTCGACGAGGGATTTTTGAAAAGGTATAGCATGCTTTAAACGGAAGCTTCGATCAAAACTCAGAAAGTTTTGACTTCAACCTCGCGATGCTCGGAGTGCACATACTTCAAGATAACTAAACCGGACACGTGGACCCCACCAGGGGAGTCGCAGCTTTATCTACGGGATCAGCAGGTAGAGCAGAGGCTCCCTGGCCTATAAATAAGAGGCCACCCCCCTTTTGTTTAAATAATTTAAAAACACTCCGAACCTCTGCCTACTTGATTTTCAATCAATTTCAAGTCTTCCAAACCAAATATTTTTCACTCTAACACGTAGATACACCCACATATTACCACATATCTGAAAATAACCGGTAGATTTGGACGTTTAAAGCCTACGATTTGGCAAAAAGCCCCTGTAGCAGTCCATTGTGAGTATTTTTACGATCATAAAGTTATTGTTACTTCTTTGTACTGTTTTGCACTTACATATCAAGTTTCGTTTTCTAAATATGCCCGAAACTCAGTTTCGTGGCCGTTTTCGTTAACTTTTGGTATATTTTTGTATATAAACTCAATTTCTGGTATTTCTACAACTCGGATTGACGATCCGTTAGCTTTAATAGCTTCAGTGTACTAGCACCTTCGTTTTAAGCAACTTTGCCGGACTGGGTTATCTTCCCAGTTCGGGTTTAGCTTTTTTTGTATATATTTAACTGTATATATACTAACTTTTCAATTCTGTCAAGCCCAGATGTTAAATCTGAGGTAGTTTACTGCTTTTATATATATATATTTATGCATATATAAGCAATTTTCACCACTACTGGGTTCTCTTCCCAGTCTTGGTTGACTACATTTTTATCTCTATATATATATATTTATATTTCAGTTCGGCCTAGATTATTCTGTGGTATTTTTACTATTTTTATATATAAATATGCATATATAAGCAGCCTTCACCACCACTGGGTTCTCTTACCAGTCTTGGTTGACTACGTTTCTGTACATTTTTATTTTAGTTTGGCCTGGATTATTCTGTGGCCTTTTTACTGCTTTTATATATAAATATGCATATATAAGCAGCCCTTTTTACTATTTTCTATATGTATTTCAATTCTGTCCAGCCTGGATCATTCTATGGCTTTTATACAGCTTATATATATATATATATATATATATATATATATATATATATATATATATATATATATATTTCAATTCTAGCCCGGGCACCGGTGTGAAAACCCATCGCCCTTTACAGCTTGCGTATATATAACTGTATATATTGCTTTATTCGCTTTTATTAAATTATTTCTTTAAATATTCATTTTATATGAATCGGCACTGATATATCTGCGGGCGAACTAGATTTTTTTAAATCTCGCCAATTCTAGCTTTGAAATGGTCCAAGATCAGTACAGACGAAATCGGGGAGCTAGAATGGCTGAGATTTATTTAAATCTAGTATTTTTCTAGTTTCAGTTACAAAAGCAACCTCGCATCCCTTAGATCGCTATCTAGTGGGAACGAGACGCTTCGGCCAGGTGCGAACTAGGATTTACTTAATGAATCCTCGATTCTGGCGACATTTGGGATATATATCTATTTCTGTAGAAATTTGAACTGTGCACGTTTATTGGCTACTTATATGTGAGCCTAGGAATCGTGGGATTCATGATCAAACTGATTAGAATCTGATTTCCACGATGGACAAACTACACTTTACGAATGTACCCTGCCAGTTTTTCTGTAAAAATGTACATACAAAAGACCTTAAAACGGTTCTCCGGATTTAAGGTCTCAACATAGTGAAAATATGGTTTGTCGTGTCAGAGTCCCTCAGATGGCTATCATGCCCATGAGGAAACCGACACTTGTATATATATTATGGTCGAGGATGCTTCGCAGCCCGACAATCACCATTCAAATTGTGCCTTAAGGCTGAAAAGATAAAATGGAAGTATCAACAGGCTTCAATTCCTATGTTAGCGTAAGGGTTTGATAACCAGCTTTTAAAGCATCATTTTCATTTCAATCAAAAGAAAAGCTTTTGCAAATCAAATCAAAGACTTTTTGCAAATCCAATCAAACCCTTCGTATATAGGTTCAACGAAGCAAAACACTACTTTCAATCAAACAAACATAGGCCCAATTTTTAAACAACTTTCACACACACATTTTAATTTTTAAAGGGAAATATTAAAAAGATGCGTTACCGTGTTTGCACGAGAGTTGTGGGGTGCCTAACACCTTCCCAACACTTAACCAAGCCCTCGAGCTCAAAACTTTATTTTCAAAGATCAAGTTTCAACAGTGTCCAGCAATTGAGCCTCTTTAAAACAAAACTCGGTTGAGTTGGTACAACCATTTCAAATCTACCAACTGGCGACTCTATAAAACATTCAATCGTCGACATGATACATGTTGGCCTTTTTCTAAAAAACCCCATCAAAACCTTTTTCGCAAATAAAAAGAGTAAGGGTAGAGATAACTTAGGAAGAGAGAAAGATCCGGGTTGTGACCCGACCTGCGGATTTTTTCTCGACGTCGACAGGTGGCGACTCTACTGGGGACAGTAGAGGGCTTAGGCTGTGTTCAAATCTTTTTAAAAATTTCCCTTCTAAAATTACGTATGTGTGAATGCTGCGCCTTTACATTGAATGAATGCGTGAATGCTGCGTATTTACATTGAATCAATGTGAATGAATGCTTTTCTATTTTTTTAGTGCTTCGCACCCATATTAGTGCTTCGCACCAATTGTCATCATATGCATAACAGCGAAGCACGATGTATGTGAATGTATGTTCTGTGATTCCTCTCACAAGGAGGCAAAACCCGTCGGTGATAAGTAATGTATCTGGGGATCGGCTAAGTCTCTGAGGCTCATGAAAATGCACCACTCAGATTCGCTCCAGTTGAAAGATCGAATTAATTTACCCTCTAGTAAATTGCGATGATCTGGGGACCTTTATGCCAAAAAGTTGCGCCAGAGTAACCTAAGATAGGTCAGCCTCTGATTAACCAAATCCGACGGGAAGCTTCTTCATGCCTTCCTCTTTCAATTCAATGTCAAGTTTTCGATGTAAATATCATAATTAAAGATTTACATTTCTTGTCATATATCTCTTGTCATCCTATCATCAAAACAACTGACCTTTGTTTTGCAGGATAAGAATAAAAACCACAGCATAACATACATTCTACCCTTACATACATCAGGAAATTGACACGCCTACGTTTTGTTGTAGGTGAAAAATTGGTCTTGTCACTAGATCTAAGTGTAAGAAAGCACTACGTCCATCCACGGACATGACTTCAAGTGCTCAACTAGAATCCACCCCTGTATCTAGGGAAGAGTTTGAAGGACTGAAGAGCCAAATAGCTGAATTGGCCAATTTTTTGAGGGAATATAACAAGACCCTTAATGGAAAGCAAGCCCAAACTCAAACAGAACCGGGAGCACCTGGTGGTAGTGGTGGCAGTCAAGAGATAGAAATGGTCGAGACTCAGATTTTTGGACCACAAAACTAGGACACAACCAACAAAACCCCTGAAATCACCACCCTCAACAAAGAGCAGGAAGCTGGTGACATTGTGAATAAAGTACAGCAGATGGAAGAAACTCTCCGGTCTATAAAAGGGACTGGAGCATTTGGCAGTGTTAATTACTCTGACCTCTGTATTTTCCCCGGGGCTTGTTATCCCAAAAAATTTAGAACTCCTAATTTTAAGAAATACGATGGATTGGGAGACCCCTATACCCACCTGAAAGTATTCATTGGAGAACTCGGATCCTATGCAGAGGATGAGGAGCTTCGAATGCAATTATTTCAGAAGAGTCTGACTGGAGAGGCCAGAGCCTGGTATGCCCGTCTGGATAACTCAAAGATTCACAGTTGGGAAGAGTTGACCCATGCTTTTCTTAGTCAGTACAACTTCCAATCTCAGCTGGCTCCAGACATATACCAGATAACCAAGATCAAGAAAAAGAACACCAAATCATTTAGAGAGTATGCATAAAGATGGAGGCGGGTTGCAGCACAAGTCACCCTAGCTATGACTGAGTCGGAGATAGTCATAACCTTCATTGACATCCAAGAAGCTTCTTATTACGAGAGGGTCCTAGTAGGCATAGGAAAACCATTCTCTGAAATAATCAAACACGGTGAAATGATAGAAATGGAGCTTAAGTCCGGGAAGATAAAAGATCTGACCGCCCTCGAAGCTGTTGCCGAACATACCTAGTCCAAAAATTACGGTAGTAATCCCCGGAGGGTACATAAGAAGAAAGATGAAGAAGCGTCCTTAGTGTTACAAGGATATAATCAAAGAGGTGAGTCAAACAGTATGCCTATTCAAAGGAGGAATTATACCCATTTTCAAACTCCAGCACAGCCTTTAAACCCTCCATTCCAGAAAAATATGGAGGTCAAGCATCGAAGAACTTTCACCCCTCTAGGGGATTCACTCGAGAATGTGCTAAAGCTGTTGACATCACAGAAAAAGATTGCCTAACTCCTTCCACCCACCAATACCGGTGGACGGAATTTTGATCCAATCAAGAGATGTGCTTATCATTCTAGATCTCCAGGCCATGACACTCAAGACTGTTGGTCTCTCAAGCACAAAATCCAAGACTTGATTGACAATGGAGAGATTGTGGTGACAAAACCCGAACAACCGCATGTGCAGGGCAATCCTCTCCCACAACATAAAGTGGAGAATGTCAATATGATCAGCACCACAAGTGGAGAAGGATCCAAATACCTCCGTTATGTGGGAGAGTCAACTACATCCAACATCAACACCCCAGACAGTCGGGAAGTTTTAGAAAGGCTGTTCCTGATAGAGCAAGAAATAAAATCTATCAAGGAATAAATTGAACAGCTGGAAAAACTGGGAAAAGCTTACGCAACAAATGAGAAGAATAGAAGAATCCTCAAAGCTCTTCCATCTGCATGGAAAATGATGGTTACAGCCATCAAGGAAATGCGAGATCTATCTGCATATCCTCTTGATAGCCTTATTGGAAATCTTCGTGCTCATGAAGTCGACATGCTAGCCAAAAAAGCAAGATCAGACACATATCTCAAAAAGAAAGGAATCGCCTTCAAAGCTCTACTAGTTGATCAAGAAAGCGATGATGAGGAGTTAGATGAAGAACTCCTGAGCCTAGATAATAAAGAAGTTGCTTTATTATCAAGATAACTCATGAGAGTAATCCAAAGTAAAGAAAAAAGATATGGCAAAGGCTTTATGAAAACAAACAACAACTTCAGAAACAAGCAAGCCTTCAAACCAAAAACTCAAGGAGCAAACTTCAAAGCTAACAACAACAATTTCAGAAATGTTGGCTCCAATGAAAATTCAAATACATGCTTCGAATGCAATCAGCCTAGACACTTCAAGAAGGATTGTCCTAAACTATCCAACAACAAAGTGCTAGTGGCTGAAGAAGACTGGGATCTAATTGATGAAGAAGTAACTGCTGAACAATCCGAGAAAATCGCAAATCTATGTCTAATGGCAGACAATGAATAATCACCAAAATCTGAGGTAAATTCAGAACATCAATTACCTAGTACTTCATTTGTCACACTCAGTTTAGATAATATAAATGAAGAACATCATGAACTAAAAGAAGCATACAATTGTCTTTATGAAGATAATGAACTAATTAAAGAATATTTTATTAAATTAAAATTTTCATTAGAAAAATTAATTAAAACTAATAGAAATCTAGAAATTGAAAATTCAAATCTAATCATAATTAATGAAACCTTAAAAGAAGAAAATGAGAAACTAGAAAATGACTCTTCAAAAAATCTTGTATTAAAAGAAGAACTAGAGAAATTAAAAAATAAAAATAAAAATCTCGAAATCAAAAATTCAACACTTATTATTTCTATTGAAAATATTGAAATTAAAAATTTAACTCTTGTTGTACTTATTAAAGATTCTCAAACACTAAATCAAGAATTAAGTAAAGAAATTGAAACAGTCAAGGGGAAAAGTTCCTCTCAACAAATAAAAGAGAAAAATGAAGATTCCACCTTAATAAATCAACTTAGAATGTTGATTATAGAACGAGATGATTTAAACTCAATAGTCATAAAATTTACAAAAGGTAAAGAAAATCTTGATGTTATGCTCAGTCAACAAAGATATGGTTTTAATAAAGAAGGATTAGGATATGCCGGAGAATCTAGTAAGACAAAAGATAAATGTCTCTACCATGTTAAAAGCAAAGAAAAAGAAAGTCATATATCTCCTTTGTCTAAATATTTTTACTGTAACATGAATGATCATTCTGTTTACTCATGTAATGCCAAAAATGAAAACTATAAAGGGAAAATGATTTGGGTACCAAAAGGAACTTACAATACACCCATTATCATAATAAGAAAATCTCATAAAGGATAATCTAGAAACATTCATCAAAATTCTTCAAGATACAATAATAGAGCAAATCATGCATCTTACAAACTTGCTACTCATAGAACACTCGTGTCTACTAAAACTTATTATCCTGTACCAAATTTTGTAAAGGAAAATACAAATAATCCTTATACAAAATGAAAAACTTACCCAAAGGACCCTTCTCATTAAAGGATACCAGTTTGTGAACTTAATATACGTTGCAGGTATGTCTCACAGCTGACTCTAATTAAAATAAATGGTACCTTGATAGCGGTTTTTCAAGACACATGACAGGCGACAAAACAAAATTAAACAATCTACAAGCTACAGACTATGGTGAGGTAACATTTGGAGACAACAACAAAGGTAAAGTTATTGGAATTGGAAGTGTTGGGAATAAACACATAATCATCTCTAATGTTCAATTAGATATAGGACTCAGGTACAATCTTCTATCAATTAGCCAATTATGTGATAGTGGTTTTAGAATAACTTTCAGTCCTCATAATTGTCAATATTTGTCTAATCTGGAAAATTAAATTTATTATGTCCTAGAAATCAAAATGTGTACACGTGTGACCTAGATACATACTCACACCTGGAAATGTGTGTTTTGTATCTGCTAATGACAATCCATGGCTTTGGCATTGTAGGTTAGGAAACATTAACATGAAATTGATAAATAACATATCTTCTAAGGAACATGTCTGTAGTCTTCCTAAATTAAAATTTCTAAAAGACCATATCTGTGAATTAGGAAAACAAATACATGCATCTCATAAACCTAAACTCACAGTGTCAACCGCTCGACCATTAGAACTCTTGTATATGGATTTGGTGGGTCCTATCCCTAAACACAGCATGGGAGGTGATGTTTATATTCTAGTCCTAGTTGATGACTATTCACGATTCACATGGGTTGACTTTCTAAAATTCAAAAATGAAGCGATAAACTCTTTCTCAGCATTATGCAAGAAAATTCAAAATCAATAGGGAAACTCTATTGTTTATATTCGGTTTGATCATGGAAAAGAATTTGACAATTATGATTTCATAATGTTCTGTGATGAGCATGATATAAACCATAACGTTTCTGCTCCATACACACCACAATCAAATGGTATGGTAGAAAGAAAAATTCGTACCTTACAAGAAATGGCCAACACTATGCTAAATGAATACCCTCTTCCTAAATACTTTTGGGCCGAAGCAATTGCAACATCGTGTTATATCTTAAATCGAGTCTTACTAAGACCTATATTGTTGAAAACACTCTATGAGCTTTATTATAAAAGAACACCAAAAATAAATTACTTTCGTATTTTTGGGAGTAAATGTTTTTTTTAAACACTAAACAATATTTGGTGAAATTCGATCACAAATCTGATGAATGAATATTTCTGGAATATTCACGTAATAGTAAGGCTTATAGAGTATTCAATAAAAGAACTCTAGTTGTTGAGGAGTTAATGAATGTAACTTTTGATAAATCTAAACCTCCTCCTAAATATAAAGAGCTAGTAGATAATAATGTTGTCCTTGAAGATATTCTCAGAAATATAGAAGAACTAAAAATAGAAAATACATCTCCACCTGTCAATGTTAATCCTCTTAAAAATCTTAATCCACAGTTAAATGACTTACCTAAGAAAACACCTGTCATTATAAATCATCCTATAGAAAACGTAATTGGTGATATCGATAAAGGGATTCTTACTAGATCACAAGTTCAAAATCTAGCTGGTCATCTATCTTTCTTATCTCAAATTGAGCCTAAAAACATAAAAGATGCATTACTTGACGAAGATTGGATTATAGCTATGCAGGATGAACTTGAACAATTCACAAGAAAAAAAAATTGGGAATTAGTTCCAAAACTTGAAGAAACTTCTATTATTGGAACTCGATGGGTTTTTCGTAATAAATTAGATGAAAATGGAACTGTCATACGTAATAAGGCAAGACTAGTTGCACAAGGGTATAATCAACTTGAAGGAATTGATTACGATAAAACTTATGCTCTTGTTGCTAGAATTGAATCTATACGAATGTTACTAGCCTTTGCATGCCATAAAGATTTTAAACTATTTCAAATGGATGTCAAATCTGCCTTTGTAAATGGTATTATTGAGGAGGAAGTTTATGTTAAACAACCTCCTGGTTATGAAGATACTAATTATCCTGATTATGTGTACAAACTGCATAAAGCTTTATATGGTTTAAAACAGTCCCCAAGAGCATGGTATGAACGATTAAGTAAATTCATGTTAGAAGATGGATTTAAAAGGGGTACCGTCGATACTACTTTGTTCATAAAATATAAAAATGATGATATCCTTATTTTACAGATCTATGTTGATGATATCATTTTTGGTTCTACTAACATTTCTTTCTGCAATGACTTCTCTGAAAGCATGAGTAAGGAATTTGAAATGAGCATGATGGGAGAATTAAATTTCTTCCTAGGATTGCAAATTAAGCAAGGAGAAAAAGGTATTCATATCTCACAATCTAAATATTGCAAAGAAATGATTAAGAAATTTGGATTAGAATCTGTAAAACCTCTTAACACTCCTATGTCAACCACTGATAAATTAACTGATGATAAAAATGGAAAAAGTGTTGACACAAAGAAGTATAGAGGAATGATCGGCAATCTTCTATATATTACAGCCAGTAGACCTGACATTATGTTCAGTGTCTTTAAATGTGCTAGATTCTAATCAAACCCTAAGGAATCATACTTGATTGCAGTAAAAAGAATATTTTGTTACCTAAAGGGAACTACAGATATAGGTCTATGGTATCCTAAAGGTCAACCATTTGATCTTGTTTGTTTCTCAGACTCTGACTATGCCGGTCATCATATTGATCCAAAAAGCACAAGTAGCACGTGTCAGTTTCTGGGTGGATGCTTAGTTTCTTGGTTCTTTAAGAAACAAAACTCAGTGTCCATCTCAACCACCTAACCAGAATATATAGTTGCTGCACGATGTTGTGCACAGATATTATGGATGAAACAAACCCTGGTTGATTACAATAAAAAGTTTAACTATGTCTCAATTCTGTGTGATAACACTAGTGCTATAAAACTGAGTAAAAATACTGTATTACATGCCAGATCAAAGCATATAGATGTCAGACATCATTTTTTACGCGATCATGTAAACAGTGGCATTATCAAATTAGAACATATCGACACAGAATTAAACATTGTAGACATATTCACTAAACCGTTAAGTTCTGAAAGATTCTACAAACTACGTCTGGATTTACGTATGTTAGATATCTCAACCTAAGACGATAGGGCCCAAAAGAGCCCGGCCACCACGATCTAAGTTTTCCAGGAAAGAGTCTAAGACGAGAGTTATACAACAATACCGCTTGCCCCGGCTCAAATTTCTTTTCCATGATTTTGCGGTCGTGCCACCTTTTCACTTTTTCCTTGTACAGCTTTGAGTTTTTGTAAGCTTGCAGTCTGAACTCATCTAGCTCATTGAGTTGGAGAAGACGTTTCTCCCCTGCATCTTTCAAGTCAAAGTTCAGCTTTTTTATAGCCAGTAGGCCTTGTGCTCAAGTTCCATGGGAAGGTGGCAGGCCTTCCCATATACTAGCTGATACGACGTCATACCCAATGGTGTCTTGTACACAGTCTTGTATGCCCAAACTGCATCATCGAGCTTAAGGGACCAATCTTTTCTTATAGGATTGACAATTTTCTATAATATCTTTTTCACCTCACGATTGGACACGTCAGCTTGGTCGTTCGTTTGGGGATGGTATGCCGTGGCGACAAGGTGATTCATCCCATACTTGGCCAATAGTGCAGTAAACTGTCGATTGCAGAAATGGGTGCCCTCATCACTTATGATAGCCTGAGGAGTCCCGAATCTTATGAATATACTCTTTTGAAGAAGTTCAAGACCACCCTAGCATCATTAGTCGGCAAGGCTGCTACTTCTACCCACTTGGACACGTAATCCACTGCTAGCAAGATTTATAAATTTCCACACGACGAAACAAAAGGCCCCATGAAGTCTATCCCCCAGATGTCAAATATCTCAACCTCTAGAATCATATTCAAAGGCATCTCATTCCGTTTGGATATATTACCCACTCGCTGACACTGGGAACACTCATGTACGAAGTTATAAGCATCTTTAAATAGAGATGGCTAATAAAATCTTGCCTGAAGCACTTTGGCTGCTGTCCTCTCGCCCCCGTAGTGTCCTCCATAGACTGATGAATGGCTATCCTAAATTATGTTGTCCGTCTCACTTTCTGGGATGCACCGTCTGATCATTCTATCGGTGAACTGCTTAAACAGATAAGGCTCATCCCAAATATACCATTTAACATCATGTAAAAACTTCTTCTTCTAGGCTCTAGTCAATTCAGAAGGGATAATGTTGCTCACTAAAAAGTTTGCAACGTCCGTAAACCATGGCATTTCACCTTGCACTACAAATAACTGTTCGTTCAAGGACTCATTAATCATCACTTTATCATTCTTGTCTTTTCCCGGGTTCTCCAACCGAGATAAGTGGTCAGCCACTTGGTTTTCGGTCGTTTTTCTATCTTTGATTTCAAAATCAAACTCTTATAGAAGAAGTATACACCGAATGAGACGGGGCTTAGCATCTTTCTTACAAATCAGGTATCGAATTGCAGCATAATCGATGTATACGACTACTCTTGTGCCAATCAGATAAGAACGGAATTTGTCAAATGCATATACCACTGCTAAAAGCTCCTTTTTTATGGTAGTGTAATTCAGTTAGGCATCCGTCAGGGTTTTATTGGCATAGTAGATGACATAAAAAACTTTGTACCTGTGTTGCCCCAAGACAACTCCCACAGCGAAAGCACTCGCATCACACATTAGTTCAAACGGAAGAGACCAGTCAGGAGCTGTGATAATGGGTGCCGTAGTCAATCTTTTCTTCAAGTGCTTGAAAGCGGGTAAGCATTCATCGTCGAATCTGAACGGGACATCTTTCTCAAGCAAACTGCATAATGGCTTAGTGATCTTTGAGAAGTCCTTTATGAATCGGCGATAGAACCCCACGTGCCCAAGGAAGCTATGAACCCCTTTCACAGAATTTGGTGGAGGCGAGCTCTCAATAGTCTCCATCTTTGCTCGGTCCACCTCTAATCCTTTCCCTAAAACTTTATGTCCTAGAATAATGCCTTCCTGTACCATAAAATGACACTTTTCCCAATTCAGCACTAAATTGGTCTCAACACACCTCTTTAATACCAGAACCAGATTCTCCAAGCATATGTCGAAAGAGTCTCCAAAGACTGAGAAGTCATCCATGAAAACTTCCACATTTTGCTCGACTATATCGGAAAATATTGCCATCATACATATCTGGAATGTGGCTGGAGCGTTGCATAATCCAAAAGACATCCTCTTTAATGCAAAAGTACCATATGGGCACGTGAAGGTATTCTTTTCCTGGTCTTCCGGAGCTATAACAATCTGGTTATACCTCGTATGACCATCCAAGAGGCAGTAGTAGTCATGTCCCGCTAACCTATCCAACATTTAGTCAACGAACGGGAGAGGGAGATGGTCCTTTCTTGTCACCTTGTTCAATCTGCGATAATCCATGCAAATCCTCCACCCTGTGACTGTTCTAGTAGGTATCAGTTAATTATTTTCATTGGACACTACTGTCATGCCCCCCTTCTTCGGAATGCATTGCATCGGGCTCACCCATGAGCTGTCAGAGATTGGATAAATGATTCTGGCATCAAACCACTTTAGGATCTCTTTCTTGACGACCTCTTTCATAATAGGATTTAATCATCTCTGTTGCTGTAATAACCATGAATTTTAAGTCACCTTATATGTATGTACATTGTTGATATTTAAAACTTTGTGCTATGTAGTGATTTAATATGTGATGACATATGTGAAGTAGTGCATGGCTCAATAAATATATATACTATAGTTATGGATATATACAATTATAGATTCCATTAAAAATGAAAGCTTCATAACTTATTTATAGATTAGGTGAGACAATTAAATAACCTAAGGGTTATGGTAATAAGGAATGGTTAGTATTTAGTATGTATACTAACTTAAGTGGGTAATTTTGTTATTTCAAGTGACTAATAATTTTAAATATATTTCTAGTAAACCTAATTAGGTTATGAGCTAAAGTCACATGTATAAGTAATTAAATTTTATAAGATTAGGAATGGAAACCCTAAATAAACAATTAGGGTAACACATAATAAAATTGTTAGAATATGTTTATTACATAGCCCAAAACAATTAAAGGAGAAGCCCAAAATAAACCTTTGATTAATCAAATTGTGCATTAAAAAATGGAGGATAAGGGGAGAGCAAGTGGGCGGTTTTGGGAGGCCTTTTATGGCCATGAAACTTGCTAATCAACTTTTCTTTTATTACTAATCTAATCTCTTTCTTAAAATAGTACAATGTTGTCACCTTCTCATTGGTTGAAAATCTAGATTAATGTTAATTGTGATCCTAAGAGATAAGGTGAAGCCTTTTAACCAAGGAGTAAGAAAAGTATGGGGGATATTAGGAGGAATGAGTAATCTATACTTTTTGCAAGTATCTTTTTATTTTATTATTCCATTTCATTTCTTCTCTTCATTCCTTTTAAGCTTGCAAAAGAAAACCAAAAGAGCAAAGAGAGAGGGAGGGCCGAAATTTAGAGAGAAAATAGAGTAGATAGTTCATGCATCCCAAGTTCCTAACCTACTTTGGAAAGAAAAGAAGAACATCCCACAAGACTAGGTAAGATCTCCAAAATTTTGTAGTTTAGTTACCTTTATTTTGTTAGATCTTGTGGAAATAAGAAGCTTTTATGTTGGATCTTTAAAACTCTTGATTTACATGAGTATTAGTGTAATACCCGAGAATTTTCTATTATTATTAAATAATTATATTAATGAAAATGAGAATTTATTTGAATATAAATGATTTTGTGTTATGAGAATGATTAAATTCAATTATATTAAATTGAATATCTATGACAATTGAGAAAAATGTGGAGTTTACGATAAACTCGTTGAGAGCCTAGTGTGGCACAGTGATGGGAAATATTAATAATTATATTAATTAACGAATGAATTATTAAGTAAATAATTAATCTATATTAATTGTTAATTGCTATTGTAAAATATTAGTTGATGGTTATGGAATATTAACTGTGATTGATTAATAATACGTGATTATTATTATTGCAAGAAATATAATAATAATAAACCACTTGTTTATAATTGTGCTGAGATTTATACTTGTTAATGTGATAATGAATCCTATGATTATTAATTAGGTGTTATTAATAATCGATGAGGAATGGATTAATTAATATTATTGTTAATTAATTGATAAGATAAATAATTTATTTATTTGACATTATGAATAATAAAACAAATAAGTAAGTTATTAATATAATAAGATTATATTGATTGTTATGTACAAGCATGCAATAATATATAATACAACTATATTATATAGTGTAGAGAAACACTTAGGTGTGACCATACAAGTATACATAAACTATGCTATATAATGCAATGTGAATATATTACACATATGGACCATGTATTAAGATTAATTAAACTATGTGAGCTACATGATTAATACCTATGTGACAATGTGTATGTAAGTATACATTAAAATGTTATATCATGAATATATTGAAATCACTTGTTGATTGTAGAATTTAATGAAGGAAATAATGTGATGTGATTATATCCGGTATTAATAAATGTACATGGATGATATGTATGTTACATTGCCATATCACATCTACTAACTTGAAATATTAAGCATGTGACTTACATTATAATGTTAATTATAAAATATAGTATGAATAAATATATAATAGCCTAAGTGTATATGTATATATGGCCTTAGTGTTGATACACTTCATGTTGCAAATGCTGAGTTTCATATTGCCTTGTCCCTAAATGATAGTCACTATCTCTTCTCCCACGTGAAAGGCCAAAGGCCTAAGCTACTCCCTCATGTCAACTTCCTAGCTAGCCAATGATGCTCATGATGAAGAAGGATGTGGGTGATGGGGGTGGTTGGACACTATTCCATCAACTCCCCTCAATCCTCTAGTTCTTCATTTCCCCCATTGTTTCAAACCTTGGGGCAATTGCTTTGTATGGATATTGAATTCTCCTATAAATACCAAGCCTCTCTTCATTTTCTATGTTGCTAAAATTTATGCTAAGTTGATATAGAGAGAGTATTGTGAGTTATAATCTGAATTTGAGAACAAGTCTTATGCAAGTTTGAGCTCAAGAGGTATAAATCCTTCATTCTTGGTTCATCATTTTGTTTACTGTCAAAGTTTCCAATTCTTGATTTTGATTACAATTCATGCTAGATTGGATTAGAACATGTTCTTAGTTGTTATATAGACTTATAAACATGTTTAAACCATAATGTGGCTGCTTAGAAAAGTTTTTGTGAAGTAATTTCGTGAGTTGGATTTGATATGTGCCGTTGCAGGCTACTCTCTGGACTGGAACAAGAGCCGCGCGGCCGCGCGTCTCCCTAGTACAATTTGGGCGCGGCCGCGCGCCACTGCAGAATTTGTTGATGATTTCTTTTATATCTTCTGATGTATTGAGCATGATGTACTGTTAGGATATGCATATAACTCACATTAACATATGGAATAAGGTTACTAGGTTATAGCAATCTATGCTAGTTGTTTTAGTTGAATATTTCAAAGAAAACTTAAAGTTATGAAAAGAGGAACTTGGATATATAAATACCATAATAGTATTCTGACTTTTGAGACACGTTTGTATGACCTAGAAACACATGGAATGCATATTGACTTAAGTATATATGTATCGTGATATAGTATGAACATGTGAACCCAACTAGTGCACCTTTCTAACAAAAATACAAGTTTTGAAGGTTGATATTGACATGTAAAGACCATGTATACATTCTGACTTTTCAAGCATGTTATGTGACCTTGAAATGCGGGTCAAATATGTTAACATATGAATCTAGATAGCATGAGCATGTTAGGCCTTATTAGCAAGCTTTACTAATGACAACATAAGCTTTAAATGTGGACTTTGACATGTTATATTAGGACTCTACATTCTGATATTTTCAACATGATTGAATGTAGTTTGAAGGCATCATATATGTACGTACTTGTTAGATGTAATGCAAGTTAATCAAGCATGAGTTTGATTAAGTCACGAACTAGTAATAGTGCTAGAATCACATATCCATGACATAAGAAACATATGAACATGCGTATCAATAAAATATATGACTATTTTATATGTCTAAATGATAAGCATGACAATTTATGTGAATTCATGGCATTGTATAACCCTAAGTCGTTAGGGATCGTGAATTAAAACAAAATCATAAATGATTAGAACGAGGAAAGATTGTATACAAACATAAAAGTATCCTTTAAAAATGTATACATGCTACGTGATATTATATGATGTCACTTGAACCCGATTTTGACGGTTAACTTATGAGAATGCCATAACTTGCTAAAATGAAATATATTTAGTATTGATTGTAGTCTTATGTGATATTAATAATATGCGAATATGTTTGCTAATTGTGGTAGTCTCACATGATAGTAACGATGTATGAATATGATCAACTTGGGAAAAGAGAAAGTTAAGAATAGAAATTAGATACTAAATAATTGTGTAGCTAGGGTAAAACTTAGCTTGTGTGTTGATCGTATATTCGAAGATATAATGTGAAGTTAAATTATATGACTAATGAATATCATATATATACGTAACTGTATTACGATAGGAATTCGAAAGTGTTGATTGCTTTTCGTGGATAAACTACGCTAAAGGCAAGTTCTCTTACTTACACTCTCTTAAAGTGCAAGTATCCTAACCGACGCATTTACTTTATGCAAGGAAAGCTATGATTGTGAAAGTTTCCTAACTTATACTCTTTTACTATGCAAGTATCCTAAACCCTTGCATTACTTTATTCAACGGATATCGTAAGCGAGTATCTAAAACTTATCTCTTTGGATACAAGTATTTTATCTTTGTATATTGCGAACTAGTTTCCTACTTAATTGTTTGAATTGAATTAGCATACTTGAACTCTTATTTCATTAAAGCTATTATTCATGTTGAACTTAGTATTGTTCTTGAATATTGTGAAAGTGTCTATGCCATTTGATTCGGCTAGACTTATGTTATTGAAAAATGACCCAAACTAATTGATTCGTGCGGGATCTTGTATTTGACTGAGAAGAACAACCTTCTTTGAATGGAATATATAATTGTCGGAGAACCGACGTGCACACTTGAGTATGATTGATTGTTATGCATAACGATGGTACTTTAGGCTGATCACCTGTTGTACCTGTTTTTATTGGATTTTCAGTTTATTACTGTCAATTCTAGTAGAAGTTCATAGTCCTTAGTGACTGCTCAGTATTCAGTTATTTGAAATCTTGAATTGACTTATTATTGAATCATATTGATATTATTCTGTCCATAGCGACTATTATTGAGAACTGTTGATATTCTTGTTATTCTTGAACTATCAAATCTTGCTATACCATTTTCGAGAATTGAGAATCTTATTACTCACCCTTATTGTATATTACTTGCTGGGCAATTTGTGCTCATTCTTGCTTTCCCTAAAACATTTCAGTTAAGGCAGAGCATGGTGAACCTTCGGGCGTTGATAAGGGCAAGGGCAAAGCTACCAACTAGCTTATGTCTGTTATGTTTTAAATATATTAATATTGTATGAAGATGATGTAGTAAGACTGGATTTGATTATGTTTAAGCTTAAGTTAGATTATGCAATGAGTCGTTAACTGATATTATTATGTAATCTATTAAGTACTGTAGGTTGCGAGACTTGGGGGAATAATTATAATAAATCATTGTAAATTATTCTAGAATAGATTTTCCGCTGTGATCGTATGATATTTAATTATTATTATTGTGATGTATTACCATGAGCACGTGATGAACCGAATTCGAGAGACCAAGTGGCGGTCCTGGAATTTGGGGGCGTCACAGGTTGGTATCAAAGCTGTAGTTATAAACCTTAGGAACGAGTGTCCTTGGACTATAGCTTAGGTGAACTTAGAAGTTAGGAAGGAGATAAAACTCATGTAGAGTTTTCCTTGAGAGACTTAGTCTGTTATGAAATGTAACTTCATTCTATACAATGAACTTATGTTTTATTTAACATTCTAATGGAGTTGCTGTTTGTTTGCCTTGTGTTTGTGATTGTAGGATGACAGACACAGGTGTAACTAGTAGAGTAGCAGAGGAGGAGCCCAGAGATATACATGTAGTATACGAGGCACCTCTAGAGGCTGTGCCAGTGCAGGCAGTTGCACCATCCGAGTTTGATGACGAGGATGAGATCGAGATTGAGATAGAGACTGATCCAGAGGAGGAGCCGATGGAGGATGAGCCAGTAGAGGACTCTGATGAGGCTACTATAGAGGAGCAGATGTTAGGAGAATACGAGGAGCGGATCCTAGAGTTAGACTGCAGGGTCCAAGAGCTGGAGGCAGAGGCCCACGAGAGAGAGTCTGAGTTCCAAAAGCTAAGGGACGAGGACCACCAGAGGAAGCTGGCTATGCAAGAGTTAGAGGTGGAGATTGCCTACCGTAGGGAGGCAGGGATCCAGATGGGGACTCTGTTTCACAGGTCAGTGGCTAGGAATGTAGATTTGGCAGAGAAGCTAGAAGAGGTTGAGCAGAGGGAGCTGAGTGAGAAGACTGAGAAAGAGGCACTCCGTACTCAGCTAGAGTTGGAGGTGATGGATAGGTTACACTTCGAGGAGAAGTGGGAAGCGTCCAATGAGAGAGCTGACGACCTTGAGGACGAGGTCAGGTGCAAGAAGAGAAAGATGAACAAGATGGGGTATGTGTTCCGTTCAGCTTTTGAAAGGGTGATTGATGGTGTGTACCACTACCCGCCAGAACAGGGACAGACTCTACATACCTTGAGCCGAGAGCTGGTTGCGTATATAGCACAGTTGGAGTACAAGAGCGCAGTGGAGCGCGGGATGATGGGATGAGATTTCCTTAGTCAGTCTAGTGGTAGTACTAGTTGTGTCCTTATGTATTATATATACTATGTTGTAATCCCGATCTTTTGTGTAAGATGTGGGATGATGATGTAAACCCCGAGTTAGCTTTTGTTAGAGGGGTAGTATGGTAGTAGGTTGGTATATTCCCCGTCTTTTGTGATATTAGGGGATATATGTGATAACATTTATAGCAGTATGCTGGGGAAATCATGTAATGAAACGATTTGGCATATGAATATAAATGAAGTTTATTTCAGAAATATGTTACAATTTTTTTTTAGTATTAAAAAAAAAGAGAAATACTTAAGTAATATACTTGAATAATAATAAAATGAAAACTTGTGATGCAGATAATGCCGCCCAGACGTAGATTGACAGCACCCGAAGAATCTGTTAACAACGAGAGGGAACAAGTAGACCCGATCCAGAAACTGGTAGACTTGTTAGGAGAAGCCTTAAGGGGAAGGAACAATGAACCCGTTCGCCCGAACCCCCAGACTGTTCCAGTAACAACCTTTAAAGACTTTAAGAGTGTAGGACCCCCGGAGTTCGAGGGAACTACCGACCCAATCGTAGCACAAACGTGGATCAAAGAGATCGAAAAAGCTTTCACTATAGCTAGCGTAGGCGAAGATCAGAAGACGGTGTTTGCCACGTACATGATGAGGGGAGAAGCGAACTACTGGTGGGAGGCTAATCAACAAAGAGCTGGAGAAGGGATAATAGCTTGGGACAAGTTTAAGACGCTGTTCTTCGAGAATTACTTCCCGAAGAGTATGAAGAATAGGATGGAGGTGAAATTCCTAGAGTTAAAACAAGGTGAGATGACGGTGGCGCAATACGCGGCTAGGTTTAACGAACTAGCGCGATTTGCGGAGCACCAAGTTGGTGATGAAGAAAGAAAGGCTAGACGCTTCGAACAAGGGTTGAAGCCGTGGCTGTTCAATAAGGTATCAGTTCTTCAAATTGATTCCTTTGCAACATTACTGGAAAAGGCAATCATTGCGGAAGGTGGCAGTGAGGCCTTAAGCCTGTATAACAAAGAGAAGAAAGGAAAGAATGCTGGAGGAGAGAATCGTACCGGAGGAAGCAGCAGTGGAGGAAGTAATTTGGGAAAGAGAAAGTGGGAGAATAACAACAAAAACAACAATAATCAATCAGGGAATTTTTGTGGAGGTTTCAAGAAGAAGGCTGAAGGATGCCCAAAGTGTGGGAAGAATCACCAGGGTGAGTGCTGGAAGGGACGTGGCACTTGCTACAACTGCGGACAGGAAGGGCACATCTCGCCCAACTGTCCGAAACCAAAGAAGATACAAGGATGCTTTGCGTGTGGCTCGACGGAGCACCGGATTAAGGACTGCCCAAAGAAGGGAAGTGGCGGGGGTAGTAATCAGCAAGGAGGCAACAAGCTGATGATCGGTGGACCGGCACAATCCAACCGCCCAACCGCCAGAACCTTTAACATGACCGTCCAGGACGCCGTGGCTGCGAAGGACGTGGTGTCAGGTATAATCCCAATCAATGATATAAATGCTTATGTATTATTTGATTCGGGTGCCACCTGTTCTTTTATATCTGAAGAATTTTCTAGTAAACTTAGTACACCCCGAGAACGATTAGAAAATCCTTTGATCATAGAAGTTGCTAATAAGGAAGTGATCCCTGTAGAATACGTTTATCGAAATTGTCGCGCAAATATTAGTAAACATGAACTGAGCGTAGACTTGATTCCTATTAGACTGGGAGAATTTGACGTAATACTGGGAATGGATTGGTTGTATAACCATGCTGCGATAATTGACTGTCAGAACAAATGTGTGAACCTTCAGACTCCGAGTAAGTCTAAGGTAGTGTTTTATGGTAGCTCATCGCTTAAGCAATCGTGTTGCGTTACGATAATGCAGGCCAAGAAATTGTTAAGGAAAGGATGTGGAGGATATTTAGCTTACATCGTTGATACTCGAAAAAAGGGAGTAGAAATTAAGGATATATCCGTAGTGAATGAATTTCAAGATGTATTTCCAGACGATCTGCCTGGTCTTCCGCCAGACAGAGAAATCGAATTCGTAATAGACTTAGCACCGGGAACGGCACCGATTTCAAAAGCTCCATATCGTATGGCGCCAGTAGAAATGAAGGAATTGATGATACAATTGCAAGAGTTGTTGGATAAGGTTACATTCGACCGAGTGTTTCTCCTTGGGGAGCACCAGTGCTATTCGTTAAGAAGAAGGACGGATCGATGAGACTCTGTATCGATTATCGAGAATTGAACAGAGTAACGATCAAGAATCGATATCCGCTACCGAGGATAGACGACTTATTTGATCAACTGAAGGGAGCAAAGTGTTTCTCGAAGATCGACCTACGAACAGGATATCATCAACTGAAAGTGAGGGATGAGGACATACCAAAGACTGCGTTTCGAACCCGTTATGGACACTACGAGTTTTTGGTAATGTCATTTGGATTGACTAATGCTCCGGCAGCATTTATGGACTTGATGAACCGAGTTTTCAAGCCATACTTGGATAAATTTGTAGTGGTCTTTATTGACGACATTTTGATCTACTCGAAGACAGAGGAAGAACACGCCGAACATCTAAAGATTATTTTGGAGGCACTAAGGAAGGAGAAGATG
Source organism: Panax stipuleanatus (assembly GCA_020205555.1). Lineage (NCBI taxonomy): Eukaryota > Viridiplantae > Streptophyta > Magnoliopsida > Apiales > Araliaceae > Panax > Panax stipuleanatus. The sequence continues at coordinate 34,467,345 of CM035115.1, forward strand.
TATGCAAAATTTTCTAAGTGCGAATTTTGGATGGAGAAGGTTCAATTCTTAGGCCACGTGGTGGATAAGAATGGAATCTCTGTAGACCCTGCGAAGGTTGAAGCAGTAAGTAATTGGGAACAACCGAGAACACCGACAGAGGTAAGAAGTTTTTTAGGGTTAGCTGGGTACTATCGAAGATTCATCCAAGATTTTTCTAAGATAGCAACCCCGCTGACCAATTTGACTAGAAAGACGGTGAAATTTGTATGGACCGACAAATGTGAAGAGAGTTTTCAGGAGTTGAAGAAGAGATTGAGCGAAGCACCTGTATTATCATTACCAGATGATGCGGGAAATTTTGTGGTGTATAGTGATGCATCGCACAAGGGACTTGGCTGTGTGCTTATGCAGCACGGCAAGGTCATTGCATATGTATCACGACAATTAAAGGATTACGAAAAACGATACCCTACTCACGACTTAGAGTTAGCGGCAGTAGTTTTTGCGTTAAAGATATGGAGGCATTATCTATACGGAGAAAAATGTGAGATATAAACGGACCACAAAAGTCTGAAATATATCTTCACACAGAAGGAGTTAAACATGCGGCAGAGAAGGTGGTTAGAATTAATCAAAGACTATGACTGCGATATTCTTTATCACCCGGGAAAGGCAAATGTGGTTGCCGACGCTCTGAGCAGGAAAGGAAGGGAGAAGTTGTTTAATTTGACGACTCAGGAAGAATTGATAAGAGAGATGGAGAAATTGGAGATAGAAGTGAAAGGACCAGAAAAGTCTGGTGAGAAGTTGTTTGTAATGGAAGCTCATCCGATATTGTTGGATAAAGTAAAGGAAGCCCAAGAAAAGGATGAAGAGTGTGAGAAAATCCGAAAGCGGATCACGGAAAATGAGGAAGAAAAATTTTGAATGGATAAAGATGGTATTTTGAGATTTGAAGGAAGAGTGTGGGTACCAGCGGTAACCGAGTTGAGGGAAGAGATTTTGCACGAGGCACATAATACGACATATTCCGTTCATCCGGGAGGCACAAAGATGTACCAAGATCTAAGGCAACATTTTTGGTGGCCCAATTTGAAACGGGAAGTCGCAGAGTGCGTCAGTAGATGTTTGACTTGCCAACGCGTTAAAGCAGAGCATCAACGGCCGAGTGGTTTACTACAACCGTTAGAAATACCAGAGTGGAAATGGGAGCATATTACCATGGACTTCGTGGTAGGACTTCCAGTTACACAGAAAGGTTATGATGCCATTTGGGTTATCGTGGATCGACTAACGAAGACCGCACATTTTCTACCAATCAAGATCCGCTACAGTTTGAACCAATTAGCAAGCCGATATGTAAAAGAAATTGTCTCACGACATGGAGTGCCGGTATCTATTGTCTCTGATCGAGATCCGCGCTTCACGTCCAATTTTTGGAAGAGTTTGCAAGAAAGAATGGGAACGCAGTTGAGGTTGAGTACTGCTTACCATCCTCAGACAGACGGACAGAGTGAGCGAACAATACAAACGCTGGAGGACATGCTTAGGACTTGCGTGATGGATTTTAAAGGAAATTGGGACGACCATCTACCCTTAGTTGAATTTGCATATAACAATAGTTACCATACGAGTATCGGCATGCCACCGTTTGAAGCTCTTTACGGAAGAAAGTGCAGAACGCCATTATGTTGGGACGAAGTCGGAGAACGATAAATACTCGGACCAGAGTTAGTACAACAAACTGCAGACATGGTGAAAGTGATAAGAGCCCGATTAGTAGCAGCTCAAGATCGCCAGAAGAAATACGCAGATTTGCATCGACAGGACCGAGACTTCAAAGTCGGCAGTTTCGTATTCTTGAAAGTATCTCCATGGAAAGGAAAGATCCGTTTCGGCAAGAAAGGAAAATTGAGTCCAAGATTTATAGGACCGTTCGAAATACTGAAGCGAGTGGGAGAAGTGGCATACAAAGTTGCGTTGCCACCCGAGTTGGAGCACATCCACAACGTATTTCACATTTCCGTGTTGCGACCGTACAAGGCCGACTACAAACATGTGATTTCTTACGAGCCCATTCAAGTGGAGAAGAACTTGGCGTATGAAGAAATTCCTGTCCAGATATTAGATAGGAAAGAGCAAACTATGAGAAACAAAATTATTTCGTCTGTAAAAGTACTTTGGCGTAACCACGATGTCGAGGAGGCAACGTGGGAATTAGAAGATAGGATAATGAGGGATTATCCCCATTTGTTTGTGTAACCTTGTAGCAATTCCGGGACGGAATTTTTATAAGGGGGGGAGGATGTAATACCCGAGAATTTCCTATTATTATTAAATAATTATATTAATGGAAATGAGAATTTATTTAAATATAAATGATTTTGTGTTATGAGAATGATTAAAATCAATTATATTAAATTGAATATCTATGATAATTGAGAAAAATGTGGAGTTTACGATAAACTCGTTGAGAGCCTAGTGTGGCACAGTGATGGGAAATATTAATAATTATATTAATTAACGAATGAATTATTAAGTAAACAATTAATCTATATTAATTGTTAATTGCTATTGTAAAATATTAGTTGATGGTTATGGAATATTAACTGTGATTGATTAATAATACGTGATTATTATTATTGCAAGAAATATAATAATAATAAACCACTTGTTTATAATTGTGCTGAGATTTATACTTGTTAATGTTATAATGAATCCTATGATTATTAATTAGGTGTTATTAATAATCGATGAGGAATGGATTAATTAATATTATTGTTAATTAATTGATAAGATAAATAATTTATTTATTTGACATTATGAATAATAAAACAAATAAGTAAGTTATTAATATAATAAGATTATATTGATTGTTATGTACAAGCATGCAATAATATATAATACAACTATATTATATAGTGTAGAGAAACACTTAGGTGTGACCATACAAGTATACATAAACTATGCTATATAATGCAATGTGAATATATTACACATATGGACCATGTATTAAGATTAATTAAACTATGTGAGCTACATGATTAATACCTATGTGACAATGTGTATGTAAGTATACATTAAAATGATATATCATGAATATATTGAAATCACTTGTTGATTGTAGAATTTAATGAAGGAAATAATGTGATGTGATTATATCCGGTATTAATAAATGTACATGGATGATATGTATGTTACATTGCCATATCACATCTACTACCTTGAAATATTAAGCATGTGACTTACATTATAATGTTAATTATAAAATATAGTATGAATAAATATATAATAGCCTAAGTGTATATGTATATATGGCCTTAGTGTTGATACACTTCATGTTGCAAATGCTGAGTTTCATATTGCCTTGTCCCTAAATGATAGTCACTATCTCTTCTCCCACGTGAAAGGCCAAAGGCCTAAGCTACTCCCTCATGTCAACTTCCTAGCTAGCCAATGATGCTCATGATGAAGAAGGATGTGGGTGATGGGGGTGGTTGGACACTATTCCATCAACTCCCCTCAATCCTCTAGTTCTTCATTTCCCCCATTGTTTCAAACCTTGGGGCAATTGCTTTGTATGGATATTGAATTCTCCTATAAATACCAAGCCTCTCTTCATTTTCTATGTTGCTAAAATTTATGCTAAGTTGATATAGAGAGAGTATTGTGAGTTATAATCTGAATTTGAGAACAAGTCTTGTGCAAGTTTGAGCTCAAGAGGTATAAATCCTTCATTCTTGGTTCATCATTTTGTTTACTGTCAAAGTTTCCAATTCTTGATTTTGATTACAATTCATGCTAGATTAGATTAGAACATGTTCTTAGTTGTTATATAGACTTATAAACATGTTTAAACCATAATGTGGCTGCTTAGAAAAGTTTTTGTGAAGTAATTTTGTGAGTTGGATTTGATATGTGCCGTTGCAGGCTACTCTCTGGACTGGAACAGGAGCCGCGCGGCCGTGCGTCTCCCTAGTACAATTTGGGCGCGGCCGCGCGCCACTGCAGAATTTGTTGATGATTTCTTTTATATCTTCTGATGTATTGAGCATGATGTACTGTTAGGATATGCATATAACTCACATTAACATATGGAATAAGGTTACTAGGTTATAGCAATCTATGCTAGTTGTTTTAGTTGAATATTTCAAAGAAAACTTAAAGTTATGAAAAGAGGAACTTGGATATATAAATACCATAATAGTATTCTGACTTTTGAGACACGTTTGTATGACCTAGAAACACATGGAATGCATATTGACTTAAGTATATATGTATCGTGATATAGTATGAACATGTGAACCCAACTAGTGCACCTTTCTAACAAAAATACAAGTTTTGAAGGTTGATATTGACATGTAAAGACCATGTATACATTCTGACTTTTCAAGCATGTTATGTGACCTTGAAATGCGGGTCAAATATGTTAACATATGAATCTAGATAGCATGAGCATGTTAGGCCTTATTAGCAAGCTTTACTAATGACAACATAAGCTTTAAATGTGGACTTTGACATGTTATATTAGGACTCTACATTCTGATATTTTCAACATGATTGAATGTAGTTTGAAGGCATCATATATGTACGTACTTGTTAGATGTAATGCAAGTTAATCAAGCATGAGTTTGATTAAGTCACGAACTAGTAATAGTGCTAGAATCACATATCCATGACATAAGAAACATATGAACATGCGTATCAATAAAATATATGACTACTTTATATGTCTAAATGATAAGCATGACAATTTATGTGAATTCATGGCATTGTATAACCCTAAGTCGTTAGGGATCGTGAATTAAAACAAAATCATAAATGATTAGAACGAGGAAAGATTGTATACAAACACAAAAGTATCCTTTAAAAATGTATACATGCTACGTGATATTATATGATGTCACTTGAACCCGATTTTGACGGTTAACTTATGAGAATGTCATAACTTGCTAAAATGAAATATATTTAGTATTGATTGTAGTCTTATGTGATATTAATAATATGCGAATTTGTTTGCTAATTGTGGTAGTCTCACATGATAGTAACGATGTATGAATATGATCAACTTGAGAAAAGAGAAAGTTAAGAATAGAAATTAGATACTAAATAATTGTGTAGCTAGGGTAAAACTTAGCTTGTGTGTTGATCGTATATTCGAAGATATAATGTGAAGTTAAATTATATGACTAATGAATATCATATATATACGTAACTGTATTACGATAGGAATTCGAAAGTGTTGATTGCTTGTCGTGGATAAACTACGCTAAAGGCAAGTTCTCTTACTTACACTCTCTTAAAGTGCAAGTATCCTAACCGACGCATTTACTTTATGCAAGGAAAGCTATGATTATGAAAGTTTCCTAACTTATACTCTTTTACTATGCAAGTATCCTAAACCCTTGCATTACTTTATTCAACGGATATCGTAAGCGAGTATCTAAAACTTATCTCTTTGGATACAAGTATTCTATCTTTGTATATTGCGAACTAGTTTCCTACTTAATTGTTTGAATTGAATTAGCATACTTGAACTCTTATTTCATTAAAGCTATTATTCATGTTGAACTTAGTATTGTTCTTGAATATTGTGAAAGTGTCTATGCCATTTGATTCGGCTAGACTTATGTTATTGAAAAATGACCCAAACTAATTGATTCGTGCGGGATCTTGTATTTGACTGAGAAGAACAACCTTCTTTGAAGGGAATATATAATTGTCGGAGAACCGACGTGCACACTTGAGTATGATTGATTGTTATGCATAACGATGGTACTTTAGGCTGATCACCTGTTGTACCTGTTTTTATTGGATTTTCAGTTTATTACTGTCAATTCTAGTAGAAGTTCATAGTCCTTAGTGACTGCTCAGTATTCAGTTATTTGAAATCTTGAATTGACTTATTATTGAATCATATTGATATTATTCTGTCCATAGCGACTATTATTGAGAACTGTTGATATTCTTGTTATTCTTGAACTATCAAATCTTGCTATACCATTTTCGAGAATTGAGAATCTTATTACTCACCCTTATTGTATATTACTTGCTGGGCAATTTGTGCTCATTCTTGCTTTCCCTAAAACATTTCAGTTAAGGCAGAGCATGGTGAACCTTCGGGCGTTGATAAGGGCAAGGGCAAAGCTACCAACTAGCTTATGTCTGTTATGTTTTAAATATATTAATATTGTATGAAGATGATGTAGTAAGACTGGATTTGATTATGTTTAAGCTTAAGTTAGATTATGCAATGAGTCGTTAACTGATATTATTATGTAATCTATTAAGTACTGTAGGTTGCGAGACTTGGGGGAATAATTATAATAAATCATTGTAAATTATTCTAGAATAGATTTTCCGCTGTGATCGTATGATATTTAATTATTATTATTGTGATGTATTACCATGAGCACGTGATGAACCGAATTCGAGAGACCAAGTGGCGGTCCTGGAATTTGGGGGCGTCACAGGTTGGTATCAAAGCTGTAGTTATAAACCTTAGGAACGAGTGTCCTTGGACTATAGCTTAGGTGAACTTAGAAGTTAGGAAGGAGATAAAACTCATGTAGAGTTTTCCTTGAGAGACTTAGTCTGTTATGAAATGTAACTTCATTCTATACAATGAACTTATGTTTTATTTAACATTCTAATGGAGTTGCTGTTTGTTTGCCTTGTGTTTGTGATTGTAGGATGACAGACACAGGTGTAACTAGTAGAGTAGCAGAGGAGGAGCCCAGAGATATACATGTAGTATACGAGGCACCTCTAGAGGTTGTGCCAGTGCAGGCAGTTGCACCATCCGAGTTTGATGACGAGGATGAGATCGAGATTGAGATAGAGACTGATCCAGAGAAGGAGCCGATGGAGGATGAGCCAGTAGAGGACTCTGATGAGGCTACTATAGAGGAGCAGATGTTAGGAGAATACGAGGAGCGGATCCTAGAGTTAGACTGCAGGGTCCAAGAGCTGGAGGCAGAGGCCCACGAGAGAGAGTCTGAGTTCCAAAAGCTAAGGGACGAGGACCACCAGAGGAAGCTGGCTATGCAAGAGTTAGAGGTGGAGATTGCCTACCGTAGGGAGGCAGGGATCCAGATGGGGACTCTGTTTCACAGGTCAGTGGCTAGGAATGTAGATTTGGCAGAGAAGCTAGAAGAGGTTGAGCAGAGGGAGCTGAGTGAGAAGACTGAGAAAGAGGCACTCCGTACTCAGCTAGAGTTGGAGGTGATGGATAGGTTACACTTCGAGGAGAAGTGGGAAGCGTCCAATGAGAGAGCTGACGACCTTGAGGACGAGGTCAGGTGCAAGAAGAGAAAGATGAACAAGATGGGGTATGTGTTCCGTTCAGCTTTTGAAAGGGTGATTGATGGTGTGTACCACTACCCGACAGAACAGGGACAGACTCTACATACCTTGAGCCGAGAGCTGGTTGCGTATATAGCACAGTTGGAGTACAAGAGCGCAGTGGAGCGCGGGATGATGGGATGAGATTTCCTTAGTCAGTCTAGTGGTAGTACTAGTTGTGTCCTTATGTATTATATATACTATGTTGTAATCCCGATCTTTTGTGTAAGATGTGGGATGATGATGTAAACCCCGAGTTAGCTTTTGTTAGAGGGGTAGTATGGTAGTAGGTTGGTATATTCCCCGTCTTTTGTGATATTAGGGGATATATGTGATAACATTTATAGCAGTATGCTGGGGAAATCATGTAATGAAACGATTTGGCATATGAATATAAATGAAGTTTATTTCAGAAATATGTTACAATTTTTTTTAGTATTAAAAAAAAAGAGAAATACTTAAGTAATATACTTGAATAATAATAAAATGAAAACTTGTGATGCAGATAATGCCGCCCAGACGTAGATTGACAGCACCCGAAGAATCTGTTAACAACGAGAGGGAACAAGTAGACCCGATCCAGAAACTGGTAGACTTGTTAGGAGAAGCCTTAAGGGGAAGGAACAATGAACCCGTTCGCCCGAACCCCCAGACTGTTCCAGTAACAACCTTTAAAGACTTTAAGAGTGTAGGACCCCCGGAGTTCGAGGGAACTACCGACCCAATCGTAGCACAAACGTGGATCAAAGAGATCGAAAAAGCTTTCACTATAGCTAGCGTAGGCGAAGATCAGAAGACGGTGTTTGCCACGTACATGATGAGGGGAGAAGCGAACTACTGGTGGGAGGCTAATCAACAAAGAGCTGGAGAAGGGATAATAGCTTGGGACAAGTTTAAGACGCTGTTCTTCGAGAATTACTTCCCGAAGAGTATGAAGAATAGGATGGAGGTGAAATTCCTAGAGTTAAAACAAGGTGAGATGACGGTGGCGCAATACGCGGTTAGGTTTAATGAACTAGCGCGATTTGCGGAGCACCAAGTTGGTGATGAAGAACTAGTTATTATTTATTTAATAATAACTAAAGGTAATTAATTAATTACTATTTAACTAATATTAAATGATAATTAAAGGAAGATAGAGTTAATACATGGAGATAATTTAAATATTTCATTAATTAAACAATTATAATAACTTGTTTAAGGATCTAATAAGTGTTTATTACTTAAGAAAAACCTTATAAATTTATTTAATAATTAACCTAAGGTTTATTAAATAACCTATAAGATTAATGATGGTACATTATACTACGTGTATATTGTGATTGAATTATTTGTTAGATAATGGCATGAGTAAGCGTATAGACGTACGATTATACGCAGTACTAATTGATAGATCTACATTATCAATGTTAGGTCATTTAAAGAGTTTTAATTAAAGCTAGTTAGCCGTAGCTCGTCAAACAAGCAAGTTTCCTAACTCAAACTCGATTTATTATTTTTAAAACATGTTAGTGAATAATTATTGTTGATTATTCATATCTATACTGATTATTGAGATTTGCACTTTGTGCAATTGAATTCCTGTTCTATTATTATTGAACTACGAATTATATTAAAGTTCTTCATTCATGAACTGTTTATGAGATAGATCTATGCTAATTGTATCAGCTAGATCAAGCATGTTTAAATTTGTTAAATCAAATGTGTTTTAAAAAGCTGTTCTTATTAAATTGATATGATAAGAACTCTTGACTGAGAAAAGGACGAATTTGATTAAAGCATGATATCAATTATGGATTATTAAGTGTTTATGCATAAATCACGGGGTATGAAAGGTTGATCCCCTTGAATACCAAAACTTAATAAGACGTCTAGTTTAAATGACTGAGTACCTTGACAAATGTTCATGGTTATTTCAAACTACTCAGTACATGTTATTCAATTATTCGAATATTCGACTGTGATTATTAATTCATGTTCCTTCACAATCTTATACAATTGTTGAACATTGAAAGCGAAACTTCTTTCTAATCATGATATATCTCCCTTGTATATAAACTTGCAAAGAAAATCAGTTGCTTACCCTTGCTATATCATGACATTTAATTTAGTTAAGCCCGATGGATAGAATACGAAAGATAAAGGCAAGGGCAAGACCCACGAGTAGTTTAAAATGAGTGTTAATTATTATTATCTGATAGAACTACTTATGTAAATCTTGTGTAATATGAATGGTGTGTTTAAGTTAAGGTTAAGAAGACATTGGGATTATGTTATGAAATTTTATTATAATAAACAATGTATGTTTATTATTCCGCAATAGTTTATAGAATGTTTATGATGATGATAGATCGTGAGCACTGAATCTGAGGTTAGAGAACCTGGATTTGGGGGCGTCACAGTTGCTCTACCGTTGGCTTACTGTCATCCTCCAGGAGTATCTTATGCATGCAGAATGAGGGGCTGATCCCCTTGATGTCTGCTATGGTCCACCCAATAGTTGATTTGAATTCTCGTAGCACACGCAACAATTTAATATCCTGACAAGATGTTAGTGCAGTAGCAATTATAACAGGCAACTTTAAAGATTCACTTAGAAATGCGTACCTTAGATGATTCGGAAGAGGTTTAAGGTCAAGATTGGGGGGCATCTAAAGAGAAGGCTTAAGTCGCTTCGATGTCTCCCCAGTATGTTCGAGTGGTTCAATGGGAATCTTGAGTTTTCTCATCTGTGGCACTGTGTTCAAAATTTGTACATACTCGGCAACATCTGTATCCTCCATGTCAGAGTCTCCCAGTAGAGCACTTTCTAATGGATCCATGTTCATCACTTGCTCAGCCTCTTCATATAGTACCCTGCCGACTACATCAACCCGGAAACACTCTTCTTCGTCAGTGGGGAACTTCATAGCTTTGAAAACATTAAATGTGACCTTGATAAGTAGGTTTTATACCTATTTATTAGATATCAACTTGCAAGGATTATGGCTTAAACTCAAGCGTTTTATTGTCTTTTAATGCATTTTATCTTTGTTTTGTATTTCTTAGTCAGGAAACTCAAAAGAGTAGGAAATGGCATGATTAAGGCATGGAATGGCATGAAAAGGGACCCAATGGCATGAAGTTGGTAAAAGCAAGGTGGAGAGCTTATGTGGAACAAATGAAGGCTTGGCATGAAGATGGCGTAAGGCAAAATGCATGATGAGATGGCCTCAATTCAGTAAATAAGAAGGAAAAGGAAGCAAGAAAGAAAGAAGAAAAGAAGCACAAAGTAACCAGCATTGAAAATGAAGTCACCAGCTGAGAAAGCAGGCACGCGCGGCCGCGCCAGGGAAACAAAGCCAAGCCGCGCGGCCGCGCAGGTCCAAAATGTTGACTGATTTCTATTTCGGCTGTGTGTATGCTTATAAGGCTGGTGTTTTGTATTGAATGAGATATCACTTATCAGAACTCAGACTTCATTTATTTTTCAAGTATTGTCTTACATTTCTAGGGTTTGTAGAGAGCTAGAGAGTTGGAGAGCTTCACTATTTTCCTCTTCTAGTTCTAAGTAAGTTTCATTTCTAGGGTTCATCTTGAAGCTTATTTGTGGTCTAAACTCAAGCTTGCTAGCTTCTATTGAAAAGGGGAACCACAAGATTTACACTCTCTATCTCTCTTTTCTCTACTTTCATAGTTGTTCAATGCTTGGCTTAAATCTTATAATGGTTGGTGGTTCAGTGATGAACTAACTTCCATTATGGGATTCTAATGGATTCTATTTTCTTAGTCTAGGGTTTTATGCCTCTTTAAAATGTATGGATGAGAATGTATGGTTTTCCTAGCATGGTTGTGTTTTATGTTTCGATGCTTGATCAACATCTACTATAATAGTTTATATGGAATCGAAAGAGGAAGTGTAAACTTAGATTTTGCCATGCTAGCATGTGTTTGTGAAACTTGCATTTGATGAGTTTTGTGATTCGTAATCCGAATAGGAATATGCCGTATTGCCATGTGTAGTCAATAGGGAGCTTGCACTTAAATCGGTTTAGCTTGTAAATTGCATAGACATATAGCAATTTAGGTTTTATCGATGTTCATGTGATTTCTATCTCTTTTGTGGATATTATATGATATGGATTGGGTTTATTGAAAGATAGCCATGTCTCACATTTGTGCTCCCTGCTAGCATTCCTATGTGTAATTCATACATGATTTGAGGTGTTGTTAACCTAGACGATGCGATAAATGAAGTTAAGATCCTATATTTCTCTAATTTGAACCCCTTGCTTATTAATTAGTTGAGTTTATTTTAAAACCAGTCTAGTCAATTAAAAAACACTTTGACACACGTTTGAGCAGACAAAAATAACCATAGGACTGTTGCATGATAGTTTAAGCCTGACTCCTTTCTCCGTGGGAACGATCTCGACTTATCGAATTTATTACTTGTCGACCGTGTATACTTGCACGTGTTTTGTGCCCATTTTAGTGAACACCAAAATGGCGCAACAAGTTTTTGGCGCCGTTGCCGGGAATAGTTGGTAGTTTATTACTATTGACATCAATTTTTGTTAGATTTGACTGACTTGAACAAATCTCTTCTTATCTCATTTCTAATTTTATTTGTCACTTATGTTTCAGGTACTTGTGGTTAGTTTATGCACACACGAGCCTGCAATCCCGAGTTGGTGCCTCGTCAAGAGAACATTAACGGTAGAGCGTGGAGAGCAAATATCAGAAACACTAACCAACAAGAGCAACCTGAACTACCCGAGCAAATGGCTGAAGAACAAAGGGCCGATAATAGGGCCTTAAAGGACTATTCCATCCCCAAGATCACAGATCTGCAATCCGGTATAGTGCGACAAATGATAGCTGCAAATTCTTTTAAAATCAAACTTGGAACCCTGCAGAAGATACAAAACACTCTCTAGTTCGGGGGAAATCCTTCAGAAGATCCAAACGAGCATATCCTGAGCTTCATAGAGATATGCGACACCTTTAAGTTCAACAACGTTACGGAAGATGCTGTGAAACTTCGATTATTCCCATTCACTTTAAGGGATAAGGCGAAGAGTTGGTTGCACTCATTACCCTCAGGATCAATCACCACGTTGGAAGACTTAGCCCAGAAATTTTTAACAAAATTCTTCCCAATGGCTAAAACTGCTTCCATGAGGAGTGCTTTGAGTCAGTTTGCACAGCTATAAGGGAAATCGTTGTATGAAGGAACGCTATAAAGAAATGCTCAGGAAATGCCCTCACCATGGAATGCCTGACTGGATGGTGATAAATTCCTTCTATAATGGTTTGGGGTGGCAGTCGAGGCTAATTATTGATGCCGCATCGGGAGAAGCGCTGTGGGCCAAGGACTACCCAACAACCTATGATCTTATTGAAACTATAGCGGCCAATGAGTATCAAAATCCAACAGGAAGAATGGTTCAACCTAAAGTGGCAGGAGTATTGGATGTTGATGCCATCACAGCATTGTCAGCACAGATTGCGGCCATGAACACGAAGATAGATTCGATGGCTGAGAATATAGTACAGCAAGTTGCTTTTATATGTAAGTTGTGTGCCGGAGCACACCCGACTGAGCAGTGTGCCATCACTATCGAGTCGATCCAGTTTGTCAGCAACTACCAGAAGCCACAGAATCAGTTCCCAAACTCCTACCATCACAACAATCGCAACCATCCGAATTTCAGTTGGAGCAACAATTAAAATACTCAATCAGCCCAATAACCTCAAACATCACAACAAACTAAATACCAACCTCCTCAACCACCATAACAACCATACCAAAATGCCCAACATTCCCAATATCAACAAAAGTCTCAGTCCCAACAGTCCCAACATCAGTATGCTCTGAGATAATCATACCCACCTGAATTTCATCAACAACCACATCAACAACAATATCACTAAGAGCCCGCACCTCAGCAAGAAAAGAGGTTGGAAATGGAAGAAATGATGCTGAAGCATATGGCTGCCACTGAGTTGATGATGAAGAGCCAAGCGGTGGCAATCAAGAATTTGGAAAATCAGATGGGGCAAATGGCCAACTCGATCAACAACAGACCGTAAGGCACTCTTCCAAGTAGTACAGAAACAAATCCTGGGAGAAGAGATGGCAAGGAACAATGCCAGGCTATTTTATTAAGGTCTGGGAAGCAGCTTGAAAATTTGGGAGCTGGCACGGCCGCGCCCCATGAAGAGCCAAACATGGCGCGGGCGCGCCAAGGTGCAAAAAATTCTGAGACAGTTTTGGAAGATGGGAATGATGGGGGCAAAGTAGTTGAGGCTGATAAGAAGGTATCTACAGAGAAAATCCATATGCCACCATAAGTAATCTACCCTCCCGCACCTTATCCACAAAGGGTTCAGAAACAGAAACTGGATAAGCAGTTTGCCAAATTTTTAGAGGTATTCAAGAAGTTGCAAATCAATATTCCCTTTGCCGAGGCGTTGGAAAAAATGCTGAGCTACACAAAGTTTATGAAGGGGATACTGTCAAGAAAGAAGAGGTTAGAAGATTATGAAACCATAGCCTTGACAGAGGAGTGCAGTGCCGTCTTACAGAGAAAGTTACCTCCAAAGCTTAAGGACCCAGGAGCTTTATAATCCCATGTTCTATTGGGGAATTATCTTTCAACAAGTGCCTATGCGATTTGGGGGCAAGAATAAACTTGATGCCTCTTTCTGTTTTCATTCAATTGGGATTGCTGGCTCCTAAGTCGACAAGCATATCTTTACAACTAGCCGATAGATCCATCACTTACCCCAGAGGCATTATTGAAGACGTATTGGTGAAGGTGGATAAGTTCATAGTCCCTGCAGACTTTATCATCCTAGACTTTGAGGAAGACAAGAACATTCCTATTATTCTGGGGAGACCTTTTCTAGCCACCGGGAGAACACTCATAGATGTACAAAAAGGAGAATTAACTATGAGGGTTCAAGACCAAGAGGTGACATTCAACGTCTTCAAGGCTATGAAGTTTTCGGCGGATGTGGAAGAATGTTTCAAAATTGATACTGTCGACAGGATACTGCTGGGAGAATCTGAACACTTATTGAGTATGGATCCATTGGAGAGTGCTCTTGTGGGAGAATCTGACATGGAAGATACAGATGTGGTGGAGTGCATCCAGAGTTTGAATACGGTGCCTCAAATGCGCAAGTTTAAAATTCCCATCGAACCACTAGGACAAACGAGGGAGCCCTCAGTGCAACTAAAGCTCTCTCCAGAGGTAGCTCCCACACTTGACTTAAAACCTCTGCCAGATCACTTGGGATATGCATATCTGGGAGAATCTTCTACATTGCTGGTTATCATTGCCTCTGCTTTATCATCTGATCAAGAAAGTAAATTACTACGGGTCCTAAGAGAATTTAAATCAGCTATTGAGTGGACCATAGCTGACATCAAAGGGATTAGCCCTTCCTACTGCATGCACAAGATACTCTTAGAGGATGACAGCAAGCCATTAATAGAGCAACAACGAAGATTGAACCCGATCATGAAAGAGGTTGTCAAAAAGGAGATCCTTAAGTGGTTAGATGCTGGAATAATTTATCCGATATTAGATAGTCCGTGGGTGAGCCCAGTGCAGTGCGTCCCGAAGAAGGGAGGCATGACGGTCGTAACAAATGAAAAGAACAAGCTGATACCTACCAGGATAGTTACGGGATAGAGAGTCTGCATGGACTATCGCAGATTGAATAAAGCGACAAGGAAAGATCATTTCCCTCTCCCGTTTATTGATCAAACGCTGGATAGGCTAGCAGGCCACGACTATTATTGCCTTCTGGATGGTTACTCGGGGTATAATCAAATTATCATATCCCCCGAGGACAAAGAGAAGACAACCTTCATGTGCCTATATAGCACTTTTACTTTTTGAAGGATGTCTTTCGGGCTATGCAATGCATCGGCCACTTTTCAAAGATGCATGATGGCTCTATTTTTGGACATGGTCGAACATAACGTAGAAGTCTTCATGGATGATTTCTTTATCTTTGGGGACTCCTTCGACATATGTCTGGAGAATCTAGTATTGGTGCTGAGGAGATGTGTTTAGACGAACCTCGTT
This sequence comes from Panax stipuleanatus, assembly GCA_020205555.1. Classification (NCBI taxonomy): domain Eukaryota; kingdom Viridiplantae; phylum Streptophyta; class Magnoliopsida; order Apiales; family Araliaceae; genus Panax; species Panax stipuleanatus. The sequence goes on from CM035115.1 coordinate 34,482,755, forward strand.
CTAAATTGGGAGAAATGCCATTTTATGGTAAAGGAGGGTATTATTCTGGGCCATAAGGGTTCTGAGAACGGTCTAGAGGTGGATACAGCTAAATTGGAGACCATAGAAAGTCTACCGCCTCTATCCTCTGTAAAGGGAGTTCGTTGTTTTCTGGGCCATGCAGGCTTCTACCGGCATTTTATTAAAGACTTCTCGAAGATCACTAAGCCTTTGTGCAGTTTACTCGAGAAGGACGTCCCGTTCAACTTCAACAAGGAATGCCTGGTAGCCTTTGAACACTTGAAAAAGAAATTAACTACGGCTCCCGTCATTACAGCACCAGACTGGTCTCTCCCCTTCGAGCTGATATGTGATGCAAGCGACTTCGTCGTGGGGATAGTATTGGGATAGCGTAGGGACAAGATCTTTTATGTGATTTATTACGCAAGTAAAACCCTGACAGATGCCCAGTTAAACTACACCACCACTTAGAAGGAGCTTCTTGCAGTGATCTATACTTTTGACAAATTCAAGTCATATCTGATTAGCATTAAGGTAATTGTATACACAGATCATGTTGCGATTAGATACCTGATTTCAAAAAAGGATGCTAAACCTCGACTCATATGGTGGGTCCTTCTTCTTCAAGAATTCGGCTTAGAAATTAAGGACAGAAAAGGGATCGAGAACCAAGTGGCTGACTACTTATCTCGACTGGAAAATCCAGGGATGGACAAAAATGACAAAGTATTGATCAATGAGTCCTTCCCAGACGAGCAGTTGTTCGTGGTGCAAGGCGAGATGCCCTGGTTCGCGGATTTTGCAAACTTTTTAGTGAGCAACATAATCCCGTCTGACTTCAATAGAGCACAAAAGAAGAAGTTTCTGCACGATGTGAAATGGTACAATTGGGATGAGCCGTACTTGTTTAGACAGTGCGCTGATATGGTGATTAGACAATGCGTCCCTGAGAGCAAAATGGAGCGCATACTGCGAGATTGTCACTCATCTGTGTATGGAGGCCATTATGGGGGCGAGAGTACCGCCGCTAAAGTGCTTCAGGTTAGTTTTTATTGGCCAACACTATTTAAGGATACGCATAACTTTGTCCAGAGCTGCGACCGTTGTCAGTGCATGGGGAATATATCCAAGAGAAATGAGATGCCCTTGAATATAATCCTCGAGATTAAAATCTTCGACATATGGGGAATTAATTTCATGGGGCCTTTTATTTCTTCTTGTGGAAATTTATACATATTGCTGGCTATCGATTATGTGTCCAAATGGGTAGAGGTAGCAGCCTTACCAACCAATGATGCTTGGGTGGTCCTACGATTTCTTCAGAAAAGCATATTCATGTGCTTTGGGACACCTCGAGCGATCATGAATGATAAGGGTACACACTTTTGCAATCGTTAATTTTCTGCACTCCTGGCCAAATATGGGGTGAATCATCGAATTGCTACTGCCTACCACCCCAGAAAAATGGCCAGGTAGAAGTCTCTAATCGTGACGTAAAGAGGAAACTAGAAAAGATTGTAAATCCCACACGAAAAAATTGGTCCCTAAAATTAGATGATGCGGTGTGGGCCTATAGGACTGCTTACAAAACGCCATTAGGGATGTCCCCATACCAGCTTGTATATGGGAAGGCCCGCCACCTCCCCATGGAGCTTGAGCAAAGGCCTATTGGGCCATCAAGAAGCTTAATTTTGACTTAAAGGCTGCGGGGGAGAAAATACTTCTCTAGCTTAATGAGCTTGACGAGTTTAGATTACAAGCTTATGAGAACTCAAAACTATATATGGAGAAGGTTAAGAGGTGGCATGACCGAAGGATTTTGGAGAGAGTATTTGAGTCGGGGCAGGCAGTTTTACTAAATAATTCGCGTCTCAGACTCTTTCCAGGGAAGCTAAAATCAAGGTGGTCGTGCCCCTTTACGGTGAAAACTGTATTCCCACATGGCGCTGTAGAAATCTATTATTAATACCCAGACAAGCCCTTTAAGGTGAACAGACAAAGACTAAAGCATTACTATGGCGGCGATGTGAATCAAGAGAAGGTTACCTCGATCCTCTCCACTACTTGACCGAATCAGACAGAGTCTAGCTTATGGACTGTAAACAAAAGCTTGATGGGAGGCACCCCATCATCCCTATCTTCTGCCTCATGTTTAATTCTTGCATCATATTTCTCTATATTTCTCTCCCATGTTTAATTCTGGTTACTAATCTCTACATTTCCCTTCCCCCGTTTAATTCTAAGCGTTTAAAAATTGGTGGCCATTTTTGAACATTATGGTGTTAGGATGCTCATTGCCTATATTTTTGAACATTAGGCATGTTGCATATATTTTTGGGAGTTGGAAACTCATTGTATATATTCATGGGATTTAAACGATCATTGCCTATATTTTTGACATTAGGCATAGTTGACCATATTTTTGGTGTTGGAAAGTTCATTGAACATATTGTTGACATGTTAGCTCATTGCATATAAGCCTATACCATTTTTTTGGGAATTCACATCGAAATGATTCAAGTACATAGCATTGCTAAGGATTTAACAGTTTATACATCCTATATATGAAATTTTGTTCATGATGGAGTTAATATATATATATATATATATATATATATAATATTTTTGATTGATAAGTGTGCAGGAAAGTCAAGTGTTGCAAATTACTTCTTGAGCCTTTACTGTATTTGCTGCAGAAAAATAGAAAATTTTGGCCAGATTTCCAGCCTGCGCGGCAGCGCCATGTTAAAGGCTAAGGCCCGCGCGCCCGCGCCACTGCCAGTCCAGAGAACCCAACTTCATCCCCGGCGCGTCTGCGCCTCCTTCAAAGCTTACCCACGAGCGGTCGCGCCTGACCCTGACTGCAGTTTTTAATTTAACACAGCCGTTCAAACCCTTATTTCCTATATCTATTGTAACCGCCCCCTCTCATCGTACACGATTTTTTACGAATTCCCTTCACAATCACTATCCATCCAATCCAAGCCCTAGCCTCATCTCCCTGCCATCACGTTCCAACAAGTTTAGGGTTTTGAGTTTTGCAGTTTCAGAGAAGTAAAATTGGGATTATTCATTCAAGTTTTACAGAGATCTTCACAGTTCAAGTTTGGGGGTTGTCACAGTGAGATTGTTAGGGCTTGCCAAGGGAATTTTTTTTGAATTCATCAATGGGTCCTAAGCGCTCATGATCCGTCGCTTCCGCTTCCGCAACCGGTTCGCCTGCTCACAGTGCCTCGGACGACGACATCACCGTCGATTTGACCAAATTCATCAGTATTGAGGCCCAAATCGAGTACTATTAGATTGCAGCCAAATCAATTTTCAAGGAGCAGGGCTTGAAGCCGACAAAGGAGGATGGGGACATGCGAGCCATGATCCGTGAAATGGGGTGGCAAGGTATTTGTGCAACGCCACCGCCGGTGCCGTTGGCTTTAGTCTGTGAATTTTATGCCAACGCTAAAGACACACAGAGCGGCAGGTCTTTTGTGCGGGACCACACCATTGATTACCGCCCGACTGTAATTCGCGAGGTTTTAAATTTTCCATCAGTGTCGGCCAGAGAGGTGAACTGGGTCGAGGCAGAGAGGCTTGGAACTGACCTGGATCAAGTGATCCATGATTTGTGTGAGCCAGGCACAGTGTGGAAGATCAAGAAAGATACCGTTAATGAGTACACCACGTTCCTTGCCTTCGGGATGAACCGCTACGCTAGGGCATGGAATTTGTTACTCTGTGGCAGCATTATGCCTTCACAGCACCAGCACGAGGTTACAGTCGAGAGAGCTATCATTATGTGGGGGATAATTATGGGAAAATACATTGATGTCGACCATCTGATTCACCAGAGCATGCTGAGGTTTATGAGAGGCAGTACCACAGGCTCCATTCCACATGCTTCCATAGTAGCCCATCTCTCTGCTGATGCAGGGCTCGAATGGCCCGATGAGCAGAACCAAATGCCAAGTGGGGATGTCACTCATATCACTATAAAGAATTTTATGGATTGGGCTGGAAGCAAAGCAAACCCGAGGGGAAAAGTTTTTATTGCGACAGCTCCTCCGCCAGTTCCACCACCGCAGCCACAGTCAGACGGGGCCGCTGCTCCTCCTCTAGCCGGTGACATACAGTAGGATCGCTAATTTCCTCATTTAGAGAGGAGGATCGACACACTGCATGAGAGCTTTGCCGTATTTGCTAATGGATTGACTCGTGCACTAGCTGAGGCGTTTGCTCAGCAGGGCACAATGCTGGAGTGGCTTGTTTTTATTTCTGACTTGCCATACCCGCCGCCAGATACACCACCCGAGGAGAGTGGCCATACCGATCAGTAGGGGAGTTTCCTATCCCTTTACCTTCAATGGGGACATTGAATATGTTAAGTTTTGGGGTATTGGGTGTAGTTTGTAGTTATTGCATTTAGTTTTAAATTTTAATGTTTGCATTTAGTGTTAATTGCATAGTAGTTGCATTTAGTTAATTGCATATTGCATGTTATGTTTTATATAGTAGTTGCATTTTAATTTGTGTTAGCATTCTAGTTTGTTAGTTAAATTTTGCATAAAAAATTTTCAATTTTATTTCATATTGTTGATTTAGTATGTGTTTAATTGCATTGCATTGCATAATCCCGTTTATTAAATTCTGATCTGGCCGATGATGACATTGAGATATGATAGATGTTTGAACTCTGTTAGTAGCTTAAGCTCAGCTAAATTTTTATACATGATGTAATCTATACCTGTTGCTTGGATGTCACCAGATAGCACAGTGTTGTCTTTACTTGCTCGTTGGCTAGATTAGTGCATGCTTGTCTTCTAAGGGGAAAATTTTTATTTTTAATTGCTAGAATTATTTAATAAAAAGCAATAATGACCTTAACAACACTAGAATACAAGTTTGAGGGAAAACTTTGGGTATGCATGCTAATAAAAAGAAAAGAAAAAGCAAAAGCAAAAGAAAAGAAAATAAGCTATGAAAAAGAAAAAAATAGAATAAGCACCTTGGCTAGCGAAGTCATGTGGCCTTTGATACTCGAGCAAGTACGCCATAGGGGATTGTCTCTACACCCAGCGCCCTAAGGCCTTTATGGTTTGGGAGTCGTTGGTCAAAAGCTCGTTAAATGGGTATCATTGAAAAGCCTAAGAGGGCCTAGCATTGCACAGTCAGGTGTAACAGCGGGAAAAGTGCGAATATTGCCCCTGTGTGAGAATAAAAGCATAATAAGCCCTTGTTGCACTTCAACTTGTATCTGTGTGTTGGTTTGGTCATTATTTGGTATAAATGAAAAATTCTTGAAATAAAACCTAAATTTTCCTTCCTTAGAAGTGTAGCATGTGGATTCTTTATCTTTGTCAAGCTTGTTTATGACATTGCACACACACACTACATCCGAGTAACAGGTTGTGACTTACAGATTGTCTGTCTATATAACTGTAGCTTAAACCGATACATTGTTTATTGTTCTTGTTATCTCTCGGAGGCGCTTCTTATTAGAAGTTCACATCAAGGCTGTTACTGTGGGATTCATTTTCATGTAGTTAGTTGCATATCATGTAGTTGCATTTATATTTTTGCTTGAGGGCAAGCAATAGTTCAATTTGTGGGTATTTGATAAGTAGGTTTTATACCTACTTATTGGATATCAACTTGCAAGGATTATGGCTTAAACTCAAGCGTTTTATTATCTTTTAATGCATTTTAAATTTGTTTTGCATTTCTTAGTCAATAACTCAAAAGAGCAGGAAATGGCATGATTAAGGCATGGAATGGTATGAAAAGGGACTCAATGGCATGAAGTTGGCAAAAGCAAGGTGGAGAGCTTATGTGGAATAAATGAAGGCTTGGAATGAAGATGGCATAAGGCAAAAGGCATGATGAGATGGCCTCAATTCAGTAAATGAGAAGGAAAAGAAAGCAAGAAAGAAAGAAGAAAAGAAGCACAAAGCAACCAGCATTGAAAGTGAAGTCACCAGCTGAGAAAGCAGGCACGTGCGACCGCTCCAGGGAAACAATGCCAAGCCGCGCGGCCGCGCCAGTCCAGAATGTTGACTGATTTCTATTTCGGCTGTGTGTATGCTTATAAGGCTGGTGTTTTGTATTGAATGAGATATCACTTATCAGAACTCAGACTTTATTTATTTCTCAAGTATTGTCTTACATTTCTAGGGTTTGTAGAGAGCTAGAGAGTTGGAGAGCTTCACTATTTTCCTCTTCTAGTTCTAAGTAGGTTTCATTTCTAAGGCTCATCTTGGAGCTTATTTGTGGTCTAAACTCAAGCTTGCTAGCTTCTATTGAAAAGGGGAACCACGAGATTTACACTCTCTATCTCTCTTTTCTCTACTTTCAAAGTTGTTCAATGCTTGGCTTAAATCCCATAATGGTTGGTGGTTTAGTGATAAACTAACTTCCATTATGGGATTCTAATTGATTCTATTTTCTTAGTCTAGGGTTTTATGCCTATTTGAAATGTATGGATGAGAATGTATGGTTTGCCTAGCATGGTTGTGTTTTATGTTTAGATGCTTGATTAACATCTACTATAATAGTTTATATGGAATTGAAAGAGGAAGTGTAAACTTAGATTTTGCCATGCTAGCATGTGTTTGTGAAACTTGCATTTGATGAATTTTGTGATTCGTAATCCGGATAGGAATATGTCGTATTGCCATGTGTAGTCAATAGGGAGCTTGCACTTAAATCAGTTTAGCTTGTAAATTGTATAGACATATAGCAATTTAGGTTTTATCGATGTTCATGTGATTTCTATCTCTTTTGTGGATATTATATGATATGGATTGGGTTTATTGAAAGATAGCCCTGTCTCACATTTGTGCTCCTTGCTAGCATTCCTATGTGTAATTCATACATGATTTGAGGTGTTGTTAACCTAGACGATGCGATAGATGAAGTTAGGATCCCATATTTCTCTAATTTGAACCCCTTGCTTGTTAATTAGTTGAGTTTATTTTAAAAGTAGTCTAGTTAATTAAAAAACACTTTGACACACGTTTGAGCAGACAAAAATAACTATAGGACTGTTGCATGATAGTTTAAGCCTGACTCCTTTCTCCGTGGGAACGATCTCGACGTATCAAATTTATTACATGTCAACCGCGTATACTTGCACGTGTTTTGTGCCCGTTTTTGTGAACACCGAAACTGCGCTACAGACCTCTTGGTCCTGAACTCTCATTGTCAGTTCTCCCTTCTGTACGTCTATGAGTGTTCTCCCAGTAGCTAGAAAAGGTCTCCCAAGAATGATCAGTATGTCTCTGTCCTCTTCATAGTCTAAAATAATAAAGTCGGTAGGGAAGATAAACTTGTCCACTTTCACTAAGACATCTTCTACAATACCCCTTGGGTATGTGAAGGACCTATCGACAAGCTGCAATGATATGTTTGTCAGCTTAGGAGCCGGCAATCCCAACTATGTGAATACCGATAGAGGCATCAGATTAATACTTGCTCCCAAGTCATATAAACACTTATTGAAAGATAATTTTCCAATGGAGCAAGGTATCGTAAAACTGCCTGGATCTTTGAGCTTTGGAGGTAGCTTTCGTTAAAATACTGCACTGCATTCCTCTGTCAAGGCGACTGTTTCATAATCCTCTTGCTTCTTCTTCCTTGATAGTATGCCTTTCATAAACTTCACATAGTTTGGCATTTGTTCCAAAGCTTCTGCGAAAGGAATGTTAATCTGCAGTTTTTTGAACGCCTCCAAGAACTTAGCGAACTGTTTGTCTAATTTATGTTTCTGAAGTCTCTGAGGGTATGGTGCAGGAGGGTATATAACTTGTGGTGTAGCATTAGTTTTCTCAGCTTTTTCATGCTTCTCTGAATCCACTATAGGCTCCCCATCATTTTCTTCATTCAAAACTGCCTTTGGTTTTTTTGCTGATTGGCGCGCCCACGCCAGGTTCTCTTCATCCTGGGGCGCGGCCACGCCAGGCTCCAATCCTATAGTTTGCTTCCCAAACCTCAATGTAATAGCTAGATACTGTTCCTTTCCATCCCTTTTTCCTTGATTTGCCTCTGTATTGCTTGGTAGAGTCCCTTGCAGTTTGTTAGTCAACATATTGGCCATCTGGCCCATTTGATTCTCCAATATTTTGATAGCCACCGCTTGGCTCTTTAGCATCAACATGAGCTCTTCCATTTCAGTTTTCTTCTCTGTTTGTGGAGCAGGAGATGGATGGTGTTGATGAAATCCAGGAGGATGTGACGGTCTAGGGGCATATTGTTGATGAGACTGTTGTGGTTAAGACTGTTGTGGTTGGTATTGTTGATATTGTTGTTGTTGAGGTTGGTGTTGTTGAGCAGTTTGATTATTACTCCAGCTGAACTTTGGATGATTTCTGTTGCTTGGATGTTACGAGTTCTAAAATTGATTATGTGGCTTTTGGTAGTTGCTTACGAATTGAACCGACTCTGTAGTGATAGCACATTGTTCTGTCGGGTGTGATCCCGCACATAACTTACAGACGAAGGTAACTTGCTGAACTTTGTTCTTAGCCATAAAGTTATTTTTCTTCGACATCACCGCCATTTGAGCTGATAATGCCGTGATGGCATCCACATCCAATACCCCGAAAACCTTTTGTTGAGGCATTCTAGCTGTCAGATTCTGAAAGTCATTTGTCGCCATGGTCTCAATCAATGCATAAGCTTTCGAAAAGCTCTTTGCCCATAAAGCACCTCCTGCGGCTGCATCAATACACGACCTCGACTGCCATCCCAAACCATTGTAAAAAGTATTAATTACCATCCAATATGGCATCCCGTGGTGAAGACACTTCCTTAGCATCTCTTTATACCTTTCCCAAGCCTCATACAGTGATTCTCCTTGTTGTTGCTCAAACTGAGATAGAGCACTCCTCATCTTCGCTGTTTTAGCCATCAGAAAGAATTTTGCTAGAAACTTTTGTGCGCAGTCCTCTCACGTGGTAATTGAACTTGATGGTAGAGAATGAAGCCAGCTTCTCACTTTATTCCTCAAAGTAAATGGGAAGAGCCAAAGCTTCACTGCATCATCCGACACATTATTGTTCTTGAATGTGTCGCAAATTTTAATAAAGCTCAGAAGGTGTTCGTTCAGATAATCGTTAGGCGAACCCCTGAACTGGATTGTGTTTTGAACCATCTGAATCGTCCCTAGTTTGATTTTATAGGTGTTCGCTGCTATCGCTGGCCGGACAATACTCGACTGAAGCTCATTGATTTTTGGCATAGAGTAGTCTTTCAACGCTCTATGTTCCTCGGCTGCCATTTGTACCGGTATTTTAGTGTCTTCTTGGGTGTTAGTAGTACGTGTATCCGCTCTCCAAGCTTTCCCGTTGATATTATCTTATCTAGGTACCAACGCAGAATTTGTAGATCGGGTATGCATATACTAACCACAGGTACCTGAAACACAAATAAAAATAAAATAGAAATGAGATAAGGTGTGAATTGTTCAAGTCAGACAAATTTAACTTAAATTAATGTCAATAGTAATAAAAATAACAACTTATCCCCGGCAACGGTTCCAAAAACTTGTTGGTTTGTTTCGGTGTTAACAAAATAGACACAAACACATGCAAGTATACACGGTCAACAAGTAATATATGATAAGTAAAGATCATTCCCACGGAGAAAAGTAATTACTTCTAATCTATCATGCAACAACTTTATAGCTATTTTTGGCTGCTTAAACGAGTAAATAAGATGTGAATTAATGACTAAAATGATTATCAACTAAAATTAACTAATTAACAAATAATTGATTCAAATTGGGAAGATATGGGATCCTAATTTCACTTAATGCATTATTCAGATCATGCACCTCTTATTAAGCCTAATTAATTATTTCGGATTGCTAGTCGAGAGCACGAAGGTGAGAAATGGCTATCTTTTGATATACCAAGTCCATATCACATAAAATCCACAAAAGAAATAGAATTCATGTGAACATCAATATTACCTAACTCATTATATATCTATGTGACTTACAAGTAATGTTGATTTAAGCACAAGCTCTCAATTGACTACACATGGTAAGCCGATATATGTCTATCCGGATTACGAATCACAAAATCAATCACATGCAAATTTCTTGAACATCTGCTAGCATGGCCAAATTTGAATTAGTACTTCCCCTTTCAATTCCATACTAGTTTAATAACGTAGATTGTGATCAAGCATCTAAACAATAAACACAACCATGCTAGGCAATCCAAACATAATCAATCACACATAACAAAGAGATATATAGATCTGAACTAAACAATAAGCTCCATTAGAATCCCATAATGGTGATTAGTTCATCTTTGAATCAATAATCATTATGGGATTTTGGCCAAGCATTGAAAGCAAATATGAAAGCAAAGAGAATTAAGAGAGTAAACAATTTCAAATATGATAACTCAGCCTTAAAGTTAAACCTTCAGATCCAAATTCAAAATCACGATCAAATCCAATTCAAAACCCTAAGTAATTGAAATCTACTAAGAGTAAAGAGAGAAGCCAAAATGGTAAACTATAGCTAAGAACTCTCTCTTGCTCTTCAAAAACCCTAGAATGGAAAATTAAACGATTAAAACGTAGTCACATAACTTGCAAATACACCCTTATATGGAAAACACGCTACAGGGATTTTTTTAAATGAAAAGTCAATCTGCTGGAAATTTTGACTGGCGCGGTCGCGCCACCCCGTAAGCTATTTGGGGCGCGGGCGGGCTGACTTGCAAACTGAACTCCTCCTGGCGCGGGCGCGCCACTTTTGCTCCTCATGCTGGCGCGGCCGCGCTATGCTGTAATTCCTGCAGACTTTGCTGGTGCATTGCTGATGCCTTGGTTGCTGATTTAGTCTTCTTTCTTCTTTCCATGCCCTTGCTCAGATGCCATTCCACATGCACATGCTATTCTCCATCTTCAATTCACCACATGCTCACCATCTTGCCATGTCTATGCCCTTTCCATGCCATTTGAGTTTCCTTAATACAACCTATAAAACAATGATAAAAAGCATAAAACGACACAAAAATACTTGAGATTAAACCATAATTCAAGCAAGTTGATAGCCAATAAGTTGGTATAAAACCTACTTATCATGTACCATTCTTCCCATGATTCTTGAAGAGACTTATCTTTCAGCTACATGTTGTCGCGTTCATATTGATGGATATTTCTGAGGCAACGTTGTTTTATTGTATGTCTGGTTCATGACACATTTGCATCCGATAGGCACTTTTAGACACCTTGGCTATTGCTTCGGGTGGGACATAGCAATGTCTTACTCTTTCCACCCAGCTGACTGTACATGCACATCATCTTGGTTTATCTTTCTGATGCTTATTGAGGAGCCCTTTTCCATCTTGCTTTATTCTGGATTTTTCTCTCCATTGAGTTTTGTCACTCATGCCACTGGCCTGGACTTTCCCCCATTAGCTGGTTTGAGAGACGTGACCACCTATCACCCCCTAGCTGTCATGGGGCAGTTTGATCAGTTCCAGGATATTCATTTCTTTGAGGGGGCTTCAGATAACAGATTATCTGCTTTGTCTTTATCTGATCATGATCTGGAGAGAGTATACGATTTCTGGACTCTTCGAGAGAGAGCCGATTTTTCAGATAGTCACCCTGGTCATTTCTCAAAGTATACTTCTTGGTTAAAGGCAGATACAACAGCAGCCCTTATTAGTTCGCCATAGCACAGTATTAATTCTGATGAGGAGGAGCCTATGGAGGCTCCAGCTTCTCCTACAAAGGATGAGCTATTTGCTGGCCTGGCAATAGCTTTATTTAGTCCAGCTTCTGGTTCTTCAACTAGTGCTGCCCCACCTTCGATAGAGGCTTTGGAGCAGAGGGTACATCTCCTAACTTTTGAGAGAGATCATGTGACGCCCCCAAAATTGGTTCACACAACCCATTCTGAGTCACCAAATACATACTACAGAATTCAAATATAAACTTTCCTATTACAACTCTTAAACTGTCGTGCAAGATACGACAACACACATATACTGTGAGTTTCAATACAAATATTGTAACATTTATAATACGACAATATCCACACTAAAATTAAATCCTCATTACAATTATTGACACAATATTTTACAGAATAGTGAGGACTACAATCTCAGATAATTACACCACTCCCCGACTAGTCCCAGCGATACTCTCATTTCTTGGGAAGAATAATGGAACAAAAAGGAAAAATGTGAGCTCAACTAGCCCAGTAAAAAATATTATGACTAAGATAATGAAGAATAAATGATTCTTATTCCTCAACATGGAAAAATCTAATAGAATATAATAGACAACAAGTTTTAGATCAACAACTGTAGCGAAAATAACAATCCATTAGAAGAGTCAAGTAGAGCATGATGTCTACTATCTTCTATGATTTAAACGTCTATCATCAATATTTTATCCCTATAACACCAATAAATAATTATTTCAAATCAACAATTTTTATTTGCACTACGAGCTAAAGATATTCATTTGTATCACTATTGGTCATGATCATTCCAAACACCTGTCCATCTTTGCACTATGGGCCAAAAAGAATTTTCATCACAAGACTTTATCTATAACATTAAATGTCATGATTATACCAATACACAGTTCCTGGTAATAATCATACCAATCAACAGTTCATCTTTTTACTACGGGCCAAAGATAACTCTTCACCACAAATCAAGTATGAGGATGATGACAATGATATAAAGAATGACTACAAGTGAGATCAAGGATAAATATTAGAGATTTATAATTCAATTTATTTAGAGTTCAAGAATTTCCAAATTGTCAACATGATGATCAAAACGTGAATTCAAATTCAAGAATAAGAATCAAAGATAATTTGGACAGAAAAAGAAACTAATTTCGTTGTGAATAGTACTCCGACATGAATAGTACCCTAGATAAATAGTACTCTAGTATGAATAGTACCCCAACATGAAAAGATTAAAATTTAATATGAAATTTTAGACCAATATTCCAGAGAAATAATATTAGATAAAGCGCAAATCTCAAGGAATTTTTAATCAATTCAGGAATTATAGAGGCAATACTTACCATAGTAAATTTAGATTTAGGAATATGAATTGAAAATATTATCACTTACATAATATGGAGTGTGAAACAAAATGATATACAAAACTGCAAATAGATTTTCACCCGTCATGCGGTAATCTGCATAGACAGATCATTTCCATAACTTAATAAAGAATAAATACGAAGTGTTATTCACCAGGCATGCAGTGATCCGCGTAGACTGTGACACCCCCAAAATAGGTCTACACAATCCATTCTGAGTCGCCAAAAATACACACAACAAAATCTAAATACAAAACTTCATATTTACAACTATTACCATGTCGTATATAGTACGACAGTATTCGCACCCAAATTATTATAATGTCGTATCAAATAAAGAAACAAATATTTCAAGCCCTCAAAGGAACCCGAGAAGATTTCTGCTCTCATCATTCTATTGGGGTGCATTTTTGACGCTTTCAAATTCGGGTTTACATCACCCTATTTGATTCACCAAAATCAAATGTTAAATGACGTATAAAATACGACACACACATTATAAGTTCTAAGTACAATTATTATGTCACACTGTTCTATAACATGATGAGGACCGCGACTAATTCGAAGCACCACTTTATGCCCATGTTCTCTCTACTAGTTCAAGCTACACTTTTATTTCCTTAAAGGAATTGTGAAGCAGAAGGGGTGAGCACAAATAGCGCAGTAAAGATTATCATGACTACGATAATTAAATTATCAATAGCATTCATCAGTAATAAATTAGATATTTAGAACATATGGTAGATGATAAAAGTTTTCAACCATAATTGCAGCGGAATGAACAATCCATTAGAAGAGTCAAGTAGAACATAATGTCCACTATCTTCTTCAAATTAAAAGTCCATCATCAATATTTTATTTTTGTAACACCAATCAACAGTTCTTCATTATACCCAAAACAAAAAGAACTTTCATAACTTGTCTTTACCTTAAAGACCAAAGATCATGGTTATACCAACTCACAGTTTCTATTCATAATCATGCTAATAAATTCATCTTTGCACTCCGGGCCAAAGATATTATACTGTAACACCAATGGTCATGTCAATCAATAGTTCATCTTTGAATTACGGGCCAAAGACATACAACTGTAAAACCAATGGTCATGTCAATCAATAGTCCATCTTTGCACTACGGGGCAAAGACATACAACTGTAAAACCAATGGTTATGATCATACCAATCAACATTTCATCTTTATACTATGGGCCAAAGAGAAATTTCACCACAATGATTATAACAATGATATATAATCAGAATAATAAGATAAAAATAGATCTTAGTGATTTTTAACTTAATTATCCAGAGTCCAAATTACCAACACGATATTTAAAAAAATTGATTAGAATTCTTGAAAAAATATAAAGTTCAAGTAAATGTAAAGTTATTGGATCAAATATAATAACTTAAAACTGAATAGAAAGATTCAGGTCATGATATTAGATGAATCACAAACCATTAAGGATATTCTAATCATTTTAGGAGTTTTCACCATTTAATGATAAGTTGAAGAACGATTAATAATCTCTTACAATAATATAGAGTATGATATCCCTTTACCATATTATGAAAAAGTGATACCCCTTACCTTAGCATGCGACTAGATGTTGCTTTCTATGAAAGTGATATACCTGAACAATACTTGCACTCTTTATCAACACTTGGAGTAACCTTACACTCAAAAAAATACTCACAATATTGTAATAAAAGAATTTTATACTTTTGGTGTAGTCATGGTGTTTGTTTAGTTACTCATCCAAGTAACCTATTTATACTGAAGATTGAGGAGACAACTAGCACACATGCTTTGACAAAATAACCAAATGAGCTATATAAAAATACTAGTAGTGAAATTTGTGGTCCCATAGAGGAAATTAAACCAACTTGTACACGTTTTAACAAAATTTATTCAATAATAGAGTTGTGGTCCATACTACTTTAAGAAAAGTAGAGTGTCAGCAAGTCATGCTAAACTTACTTTCGTAAAAAGAAAATAATTGAACAAGCATTTGCATATCATACTTATCTTTAATCAACACCTTTTCATCATCAATTATTTACATATTTTCAATCTTTCAACAATTATTCACATAGATTCACAGTACTGCCAACTGGTCTAATTATATCATACCAAATAATATGAGTTACTATGTCATGACAATTATTGATTTAATAATGTGACATACTTTGCAGTTGTTATTGTGACAATTATTGAATCAATAATATGGAATACTATGCAATTATCACTGTAGCAATTATTGATTGAAATACTGAGTGACTTCTCACGTAAAAATCAATAATTAGAGATACTGTGAAATACTATGTACTACTGTGGAATAACGCGTATTACTGTACTTTTATCACCGGGTATTTAAAAAGTTAACGGTAAAAGTTTTGCCGTCAATTTTTAAAAAGGTTCTTTCTGTCGCTTTCTATATCCGACAATTATTCCGTTGTGGGGCCACCAATGATTGGTTAATTCGTCGACGTCGTACGAATATTCCCCAACAACAAGAATATTCCCGGACCAAACGAATATTCGTAATAAATAATTACATGCATAATAGGGAGAAAATAAGTGCATGGTAACCAAAAAAAATTGCAGGCCTCATTGGTGTCTTCATCAGTACAACTCAGCTTTCCCCTGAATAAATCCAAGGCTCAACTTACCCCCGAATAAATCTAGGGCGTGAGACCACTTGAGCATAGAAGAGTTTACCAGGGCTCGAACCCACGTTAATGGGGACTTATGTCCGACTTCCCACCACTAAGACACCACCCCAAGCGATGATAAAATATAACAATATAAAAATATAAATATTTTTTAAATCAGCACCTTACTATAAAGAATTTAAATTATATTAAAAGTCGGGATCAACACCAAAACATATTTACCTCGAATAACATATAAACCAACTAATAATTCATTATTCATTCAAGTTGTCTTTATTTATCGCATTGAATCATAATTCATATTCCAAAATTTATAAGTGAATAACAAAACTTACGATACCCAGATATGATAAATTATTTTTAAAGCGTCAGTCCACTATTATGGTATTACCTCCATTAACTAAAATTTATTTGTCAAAATAAGTAATTTTAACATAAACTAGACTTCAAATACTCCAATTTAGCCTCAAGAATCACCTAAATCGGATTTAAAATCATTAAGTTATATATTTTGAAACATTAAAGCATGTTGCTGAAAATTCTGCTACACAAATTCTAAATCAGTCACCTCTTAAAATTCATAATAAATCATACATTAAACTTTAACAGTTCAAAATTTGTGGACATATACTTTACTTATATATGTATAATATATCCAAATATTACAACGATCCAACGGTCGGATTAAGAATTATAATTCACGCAATAGAGCTTAAGAAAACTGATTTTTTTTTATTTTAGCGGACTATAAATCCTTCGGACCAGTTTCATTCAAACCGTTACCACGAACAATCCCCAAGGAATTTTTGGGTGATTCAAAATTTTGTTTTGAGCTTACTTCCAGGGCTTTCTATTGATATAAGGCTCATCTCCTAACTCATTATATACCAAGAGTTATGAATTTTACAAAAATATGGTAGCTAACTATTTTTTTATGAAATTTTCAGATTTTGTTTTTCATTTGATTTCTTGATTTCTCTCATTTGATTTATGTTTATGCAAGTTTAATACATCATAAATTAATAAGCATAATCTATCATCTTTCCGTAAATTACATAAAACTTAATAACTTTATATGAAAATCAAAGATTAACAAAGGTTTTGAGTTTACCTTTCTTAGTTTTTATTTCTTCTTTCTTCTTTTCTTTCCTTCTTCTTTCTTTTTTTTTTTTTTGCAATTGTTGCTATGGGAGGGAGTGTGATGAAATGTGTAACGATTGAGATTTTATATATTAAATTTTAATATTTATTGAGTGAATAAATATTTTTGTGATTTATTTATTGAGTTAAATAAATAAATTATGTGATTTTGTGGATTTATTTAATTGAGAATAATTAAATTAGATGATTATGTATTGAGTGTTACATGAATTATAATTAGCGAGTAATTATAATTATGTGGCAAAATTGTGATGTGATTAATTGATGTTAGGTTTTAATTGATTAAATTAGATGTTAAAAGATTTAATTAATTGATGTGTAACATTAAAGTATGTGTTAAAAGGATTTATTAAAATAAAGAAAAAGAACTTTTAAATTTTTGTATCCAAACAAGGCCCTTACTTTTGTTTTAAAAGGATTTTGCCAAACAGGGCCCTTGCATTGTTCTAAACCTATTCTAACCAAGCAATGCCTTAATACTAAAATTTATTTTTAAAAAATAATCTTTTTTTGCCAAACAAGCCCTAGTGGCTTTTAAAATTTTGTAACTGCTAATTGAAGAATATATTAAGTATATATATTATTATATATCAGTTATATAGTTACGTAGTTTATTCTAGCCTAAGTCTAAAACCAAGAGAAAGAAAGAAAAAAGAGAAGAAGAAAGAATACAGAGAATAAGAAGAGAGAAGAAGAAGAGAAGCTTGAGAAAACAAGAGAGAAGATCATCATCTTCATCATCTTTTCTCCTAATTTAACCTAGAAAGGTATCATACTAACCTTTACACTCAATTAAGATATTTTGTATTTAGTCTTTGTTAAATTAGGTTTTCATGATTATGAATTTCTATGTATATATGGTGTTCATATATTTTCATATGTAATTGTATGCCATGAAAGGGTTTTCAAAATATAATTGTTGTAAAAACAAGTTTTAAAAGCATGTTCTTCTATATTTTCATAGTTTTAGAATTCTATGTAAAAATCTTTTGGTGAAACTTTATAATTTTGTTATGTGAATGGGGTGTATATGAAAATGTATATATATATATATATATATATATATGCTTACATGAGGTTTTTTATAGTTGTTTAAGTGTTTCAATTTACAAGGACATGATGAATATGATGAAATCATGTTCGTTTGATTATAAAGTTATGTTGAAAATTATTCTTAAATCATGGATGGAAGCATGAAGTTATGTGAAATATGTGATATAGCATGATTATATATGAGTTATATGGTTGTTTTAACAATTCAATTCATGAAATTTTGATAAACAAGAAGAATGGTATTTATAGTGATTTTCTATGAATTAATTTCTGAAAAATAGCTTTTGAAACTATCAAATTGATGTTTGATTTTGAGTTATTGTTAAAATTAATCATGTATTATGTTAGTATGTTAAGAATATGATTTATTGCAATTGGAATTACTTGAATTGGGTTAAAAATGAATTTGTAGTAGAAATTTCGTCAAGAACCCTTGATTTTGTAGTTTTATTCGAAAATCATGAAATCATGGTTTTTATTATGTGTTATATGGATTTTATATGTTATGATCATGTTTAAGAGTTTAAAATATTGTTTGTATCAAGTTTCATGTTTAACATGTTGGGAAAAAACAAATTCGGTGTGAAGGAATAAGCCAAATTGGCTTATTTCTCCACCAGTTCGCGAACTGGGAGGTGCACCAAAGGGGTGACCAGCCCCAGCGGGGCTCCTAGGCCTTGGGGACCCGCCCCAGCAGGGTTCTTTGCTGTCCGGCAATGTTGGCTTTTGCTTGTTGAGTGTTTGTGTCCCGTTTGTTTAGCTAACTTATTTCTATGACTTGGAAAGTGAAATAGGTAATAAGATAACATGTTTTTGATATGTTTAAGATGGATTGAAGTTGTATATGAGTGTGTTATATGTGTGTGGATGTGTTACTTTCATAAGGTACACAACACGTGTGACGCCCCCCAGAATAGGTCCATTCAACCCAACCCATTCTGAGTCGCCAAATACATGGTACAGAATTCAAATACAAACTTTATATCATACGGTCGTGCAAAATACGACCACACAACTGTGAGTCTCAGTACAAATATGTAGAAAATATTAAGATTCAAACTAAATCCTCATTACAATTATTATCACACTATTTATCAGAAATAGTGAGGACTACTACTGCTCTAACTCGGACCATCACTCTATCCCCCGACTAGTCCCCGCAACATTCTCATTTCCTGAAGAGGACAACAGATGAAAAGGGTGAGCTCAACTAGCTCAGTAAAGAATATTATGACTAAGATAATGGGAAACAAATTATCGTTAGTCTTCAACAAATCAGATAAAATATAATGGACAACCAACTTCAGATCAATATTCGCAGCGGAAATAACAGTTCATTAGAAGAATTAAGCAGAGAATAAAGTCTACTATCTTCTATGATTTAAAAGTCCATCATCAATATTTTATCCCTGTAACATCAATCAATATACATCTCGAATCAAATATTCATCTTTGCACTACAGGCCAAAGATATTCATTTGTATCATCAGTGGTCATATTCATCTCAACACCTGTCATCTTTGCACTACAGGCCAAAGATATTCATCAGGTAATCATTCATCTTTGCTCTACAGGCCAAAGATATTCATCAAGTAATCATTCATCTTTGCTCTACAGGCCAAAGATATTCAGTTATATCACCACTTAGACTGAGGATGATGAAAAACCATATAAATAACGAATCCAATGAAATAAAGGATAAGATTATGGATTCGTATTTTAGTATATCCAATTCAAAAATACCTCGTAATAATTAATTATGGAGCAAAATTTAAGAATAGAGCTCAAAACTTGGATACAATCAAAGATAGTAACCTTAACAAGCAATTTGGACAAATAGAAGAAAATTTAATTTTTCCGTGAATAGTGACGTATACGTGAATAGTGCCGTATACGTGAATAGTAACCCTGACGGAAAAAGTAAGAAATTTCAACATAAAATCCATGACAATATTTCTGTATAATGATATTGAAAAGAATAATATCATTTACGAAAGAAAATAACATCCCTTACCTCAAAAGAACAGTACCTCTGACTGGAATATCGGATATAATACCGACAGAAGCTTGTATTGAATAGTAATACTCAAAGTATTGAAATACTCACAAAAATACGCTCGATATTATAGAGAGAGAAAACTTCGAATTCTGGTGTGATTTTCAATTCTAACCTAAGCACCCTATTTATAGGAAAAGCTTAGGATGCCAAAGGAGACTAAATGAATAAAATAATATTTTTTTTCAAAATTTTCCGCCGCCTGGCGGCTTTCAAAATTTTCCACAAAAGTGGGTCCCACCCACTAAATAATATTTATTTTCCGAAACTTCAATAATTCATAATAAATAGCCCCTTTGTCAGAAAAATACAAATTCGATGTCTTTCTATAGGAAATTTAATTCTCTACAACTTTACAGAAGAAAGTTTTTCCAAATTCCAAACACAAATTATCCGAAATCCACAAACAGATGATTTTCCACACCCAAAATACTGATAAAAACACATCAGTGCTAATTCCTTCTTTAATATCCACAAATAAATATTTCCTTATCATATAAATCAATAATTAATTATTCATAAATAATATTATAGAACTACAATATTAACAACCAGGTCGTTCCCAGGACAGAGGGGGCCTTCCGATAAGGACTTCTCCTTACTGGCGCGCAATTAAATAACCCCTCCTAGACAGAACTTCCTTAGACATTGTCAATAATGCTATCTAATAATATTATTCAAATAATATGAATTATTGAGTTGATAATGTGAAATACTGTGCAACAACAATTATTGAATCAATACTACAAAATATCAACTGTAGTCATTATTGAATCAATCATATAAAAAATAGCAACGTAGCAATTATTGAGTCAATAAAATATCAATGCAGCAATTATTGAGTCAATAATATAAAATATCAACATAGCAATTATTGAGTCAATAATATAAAATATTGAACAGTAATTACTGTAACAATAATTGAGTAATGGCTTCTCACGTAAGACTCAATAATTCAAAATACTGTGCAATACCGTGTGCTACTATGCAACACCGTGTATCACTGTATTTTAACCACTAGGTATTTCAACAGTACTAACGGTAACAACCACGCCGTTATCTTGTAAAAAGTTATTTCTGTCGCTTTCTATATCCGACAGTTATTCCGTTGTGGGGGCCCACAAATAGCTGCGCCGTCATACGAATATTCCCCGACAACAAGAATATTCCACGACCAAACGAATATTCCCCGACAACAAGAATATTTTATAACCACTTGCTCATTTTAAAAATGTTTGCACATTTCACCCATAACTTTCATATTTATCAAAACAACACCTTACTGTTTCGAAATAATATATAAAGGAAATTAAATCTTTATTCATAAAAGTTGGGGTCTTACAACACGATTCTTTTAGTTATAAGCTTATGAATGTATGCCGTGAATATAGACTCACGTACTTGACTAGTTAGCAACCAATGTGGTAAATTACATTGTGAGTTGGACTTGAGTATGAAGTTCAATGGTTTAAATGTTGTAGTTGGATACTAATAGATGTTTTGAACGTAACGTATATGTGTAGGGTAATTGTGGAAGTGATTGTAATTGTTAAGTGTAGCTTGCGCTTGAGGCAAGTTTCCTATCTCTAAACTTATTATTGTGCAAGTTTTCTAAACCTTATTCTCTTATGTTAAGCAAGTTTTCATTTCGAACTTGTGGTTTACTTTGTACAAGCTTTGTTGTATTCTAATATTCTTATTGCACAAGTATTGAAATATTATTGAAGCATTGTGATCTTGACTTAGTTGTTCAATCAAGATTTACTTATTCTTTCAGTTTCTTTGAGTTACTTCTAAAGCATGCCTATCTATTATGTAGATTTGTTCTATACCTTGCAATTGGTTCATGATTCTTATATTATCGAACTGTTAAAGTACTATAAGTCAATTCAACTACTCCTAGTTGATCATAGTTGAAACTCTAAAGTTCCCTTATCTATCCAAACCAAACTTTATTTGGTGCGGACTTGTATTCAATACTGAGAATGAACAACCCTATTTATTAGGGGATATTTATGCGAAAGCGTTAAGATGGTTGTGCATAATTCATGGTACAAAGGGTTGATCCCCCAGAGTATGAGTTAAAGGTCCATAGTCTTAATGATTGTTAAAGGTTTAAATAGAAGTATTTATAACCTATGACATTGTTCAAGGTCGTATGACCCTCAGATAGATTCTATATTCGAACTTTAAAGATGATGAAAGAATTATTATTCAATTCTTATTTTGATGAAAGAAAAGTTATTCAAACTCTTTTGAAACTATTCATATATGTCATATCACTACTAAAATTTCAAGTGAGCTTTTGTTTGCTCAGTCTTGCATGTTTTACCACCACTTGCAGTTGAGATAAAGAATGTTGACATACCGTCAACAAGTAGAGGAAAAGGAAAGATGAACAAGTGAAGGCTTGTTGTTTTAAGTTTTTATTGTAATAAGACTTAGTCGATTACGTTACGTTATGTTTTATTTCCACATTTGTTATTTGATGTTAAGGTTTAGTTAACCCTGGGATTTTATTGGATAAGTTGTAATCCTTTTTAAAGGAAGATTTTTATTAAGGTTTTATGAAGGTTGTAATTTACATTGCAAGTCTTTATATTTGGGTAGATGCATGTTTTAATTAGAAAGTGAACACCAAATCATGTGAAAACGAAGTACCCGGATTTGGGGGTGTCACAGGTTGTTATCAAAGCTATAGGTTATGAACCTAAGGTGGGGGGGAAAACCTTAGGTAGTAGCCTTATAGGAAGATCGAAAAGATATTGGTGATAGGTAAAGATAATAAACTACCTTATGTGCTATGTGTTTACGTTTAGGTATTCGAAGAGTGGCGACTCGATATCACGTAATAATAAACTTTAAAATTCTTTTGTCAGGATGACGAACATTGGAGAATCCAGTCAGGCTAGAGAGGATATACCTCAGGTTCCTAGAGAGGAAGAGCCCCGAGACATCCATGTTTTCTAGGAGCAGCTGGTTAGGAAAGAGCCATCTCCAATGATCACCGTAGCTGGTCGGGTGCGTAAGCTGACACCAATTCCAGAGGAAGAGGATGAGGACGAGTCTAAAGAGCAGGAAGAGGAGGAAGAGGATCTCGAAGAGGAATTTCCACCTCACTCTGTTAGTGCTGAGATATACGAGGCAGTTTACGACAGTAATGTGGAGCTTCATGGTCGAGTCGGAGAGCTCGAGGAAACCATCCAGCAGCGGGACGAGACTATCGAGGATATGGCTAGTGACCTAGGAGAAGTACAATGGAACCTAATACACGCAGAGAATGATCGAGACGAGGCACGAGCCGAGCTAGCAAAGCTGAAGTAAGATATCCAAGAGGAGTCGACGAAGCGTGCCGGAGCTGAGGAAACAAGCTTGAGGGCTACTCAACGAGCCGATTGAGCTGAGTACGAGGCGGAAACCAAGAGAGCCAAGCTAAGGGAAACATAATATCCTTTCCATACGGCCATAGATAGGGCCTAGGACCGTATCTTTTATTACCCAGCTCAGTTCTAAGGGTTACCATGGTATGTGGTGGACCGAAGTACAACATTTCTGGTGATGGAGGAAGAACGTAGAGAGGCTGTGAGACGTCTTAATATGCCTAGACATTAGAGCTTTTAAATTATGTGTTTCTTTTTGTAATAAATGATGTAAATCCCATAATTTGAGATAATAATGGCATAAAGTGATGATGTAGTCCTGTAACTTGTTCCAGTTCAAGAAAGATGATGTAAATAGCAGAAATGCTATCTATCTGATGTTTTTTTTAAAAAACTACGAGTAATAAATAAAAGAAGTGCTATGTGTCCATATATGAACTGAGTTATTTAAATGTTTAAAATTGAACTCAAATACTTAAGAATCGAATAAAGTATCTAATAATAATATTTTCTTAACAGAAAATGCCTCCTAGAAGAAGACCAACACGTCAAAACCCCGAGGGTTCGGCGAACAACAACAATAACAATGGAACAAACCCTAACTCGGTTCAGCAGTTAGTGAACCTACTGACAGGAGCGATGGCGAATCAGCAGCAAGTGCAGGCCACGACGTTCAAAAAGTTTAAGGCAGTAGGACCGCCGGAGTTCAAGGGATCGATGAACCCGATAGATACACAGACGTGGGTTATGGAAATGGAGAAAGTCTTTGACGTGGCTAGGGTTGGTGAAGACCAAAAAATGGCATTTGTGACTTTCATGTTGAAGTCAGATGCTAGTTTCTGGAGGCAGGTGAATAAGACCAGAGAAGGTGAAGGAGTCATATCGTGGGTACGTTTCAAGGAAATTTTCTACGAAATGTACTTCCCAGTGAGTTCGCAGGACCAGATGGAGGTCCAATTTTTAGAGCTTAAGTAGGGGGTATGACAGTGTCTGAATATGCCGCTAAGTTCAACAAGTTGGCCAGGTTTGCAACTTACCAGGTCAGCACGGACGCTAGAAAGGCGAGGAGGTTTGAGCGGGGATGAAACCCTGGCTTTACAGCAAGGTTTCTATGTTCCAACTGAACACGTTTGCAGCTGTTGTAATACCCGAGAATTTCCTAATGTTATTAAATAATTATATTAATGGAAATGAGAATTTATTTGAATATAATGATTTTGTGTTATGAGAATGATTTATTCTATTATATTAAATTGAATAATTATAATAATTAAGAAATTGATGGAGTTTACGATAAACTTGATGAAATGCCTTGTGTGGCACAGTGACGTAATATAAGAATAATTATATTAATTTAATCGAACAATTAATCTATATTAATTATTATTGTAGAATATTAATTAATTGTTGAGAATTATTAATGATTATATTAATTAACGAATGAATTATTAAGCAAAACAATTAATCTATATTAATTGTTAATTGCTATTGTAAAATATTAGTTGATGGTTATGGAATATTAACTGTGATTGATTAATAATACGTGATTATTATTATTGCAAGAAATATAATAATAATAAGCAATGTATGATATTTAATCATATAAATTAATAATCAATGAGGAATGGATTAATTAATACTATCATTAATTAATCAATGAGATAAATGATTTATTTATTTGACAAATAAGTGAGTTATTAATATAATAAAATTATATTAATTGATATGTGCAAATGTGCAATACTTGAATATATATAGTATATGGAATACAACTATATTATATAGTGTAGAGAGACACTTAAGTGTGACCATGTATGATATACATAAGCTATGTTATATAATGCAATGTGAATATATTACACATAGAAACCATATTTTAACATGAAGCATAATGTGATTATATTGTGTACATGTTAAAACTATATGTTATGAATGCATGATAATACTTATGTGATAATAAATATGTGGGTATACACTGTATAATATATCATGAACATATTGTAAACTATTAATTTTAATAAAGTGAGACATCATGAATATATGGTGAATAATTTAATAATACATGAGATAATGTAATGTGATCACATCCGATTAAATTATACCAGTATGATAAAAATGTACATGAATTATATGTGTACAATTCACACTTACTACATTATGTGAATCCATGTTAGTATCATTAGAATTACATTGTAACTATAATTGTGGCCTAATTATATAGTATATATACATGTAACATATTTTGGCATAAGTGTTGTGTACTAATAAAATGCTGAGATATATGGCTTGTCCATTCCTCCTTCCTCTCATTCACGTGAAAACCTCAAAGGCTAGTCTACTTCCTCATTCTTCTCCCAAGAAATCCTAGCTCATAATTATATGAGGAGTGGCTCTAATGATGGCGTTCAACAACTATCTACCAACTTCCTCTTATCTAGCATGCAATTCAAATTTCTGTTAGTTTGAAATGGTAGGCAATTGCATTGTCTGTATTTTGCTTTCTCTATAAATATGGCTTCCTTCCTTCTCATTTCACCTTGCTGAGATTTTGTTTGAGTTGATGAGTTGAGAGCATATACATATATCAGTATAATAGCATTATGAGATAGCAGCAAGCTTAATTCGTAGCAAAGGTATAATTACATGATTCATGTTCTTCATTTTTATTTTTCTGTCAAAAATTTCAATTTCTGATTATGCCAAATTGGACTATAATTGGATTGAAGGAAGTTTGTTTAGTTGCTATATGGCTTATATACATGTTTGAACTAGAATGTAGTTGTTTAAAAACTGTTTTCGTGAAGCCATTTTGTGAGTTGGGCTAGAAACTGCCGTAGCTGCCTGCTGTCTGGTGCGAACCAGTTGTAAGACCCCAACTTTTATGAATAAAGATTTAATTTTCTTTATATATTATTTCGAAACAGTAAGGTGTTGTTTTGATAAATATGAAAGTTATGGGTGAAATGTGCAAACATTTTTAAAATGAGCAAGTGGTTATAAAATATTCTTGTTGTCGGGGAATATTCGTTTGGTCGTGGAATATTCTTGTTGTCGGGGAATATTCGTACGACGGCGCAGCTATTTGTGGGCCCCCACAACGGAATAACTGTCGGATATAGAAAGCGACAGAAATAACTTTTTACAAGATAACGGCGTGGTTGTTACCGTTAGTACTGTTGAAATACCCAGTGGTTAAAATACAGTGATACACGGTGTTGCATAGTAGCACACGGTATTGCACAGTATTTTGAATTATTGAGTCTTACGTGAGAAGCCATTACTCAATTATTGTTACAGTAATTACTGTTCAATATTTTATATTATTGACTCAATAATTGCTATGTTGATATTTTATATTATTGACTCAATAATTGCTGCATTGATATTTTATTGACTCAATAATTGCTACGTTGCTATTTTTTATATGATTGATTCAATAATGACTACAGTTGATATTTTGTAGTATTGATTCAATAATTGTTGTTGCACAGTATTTCACATTATCAACTCAATAATTCATATTATTTGAATAATATTATTAGATAGCATTATTGACAATGTCTAAGGAAGTTCTGTCTAGGAGGGGTTATTTAATTGCGCGCCAGTAAGGAGAAGTCCTTATCGGAAGGCCCCCTCTGTCCTGGGAACGACCTGGTTGTTAATATTGTAGTTCTATAATATTATTTATGAATAATTAATTATTGATTTATATGATAAGGAAATATTTATTTGTGGATATTAAAGAAGGAATTAGCACTGATGTGTTTTTATCAGTATTTTGGGTGTGGAAAATCATCTGTTTGTGGATTTCGGATAATTTGTGTTTGGAATTTGGAAAAACTTTCTTCTGCAAAGTTGTAGAGAATTAAATTTCCTATAGAAAGACATCGAATTTGTATTTTTCTGACAAAGGGGCTATTTATTATGAATTATTGAAGTTTCGGAAAATAAATATTATTTAGTGGGTGGGACCCACTTTTGTGGAAAATTTTGAAAGCCGCCAGGCGGCGGAAAATTTTGAAAAAAAATATTATTTTATTCATTTAGTCTCCTTTGGCATCCTAAGCTTTTCCTATAAATAGGGTGCTTAGGTTAGAATTGAAAATCACACCAGAATTCGAAGTTTTCTCTCTCTATAATATCGAGCGTATTTTTGTGAGTATTTCAATACTTTGAGTATTACTATTCAGTACAAGCTTCCGTCGGTATTATATCCGATATTCCAGTCAGAGGTACTGTTCTTTTGAGGTAAGGGATGTTATTTTCTTTCGTAAATGATATTATTCTTTTCAATATCATTATACAGAAATATTGCCATGGATTTTATGTTGAAATTTCTTACTTTTTCCGTCAGGGTTACTATTCACGTATACGGCACTATTCACGTATACGGCACTATTCACGGAAAAATTAAATTTTCTTCTATTTGTCCAAATTGCTTGTTAAGGTTACTATCTTTGATTGTATCCAAGTTTTGAGCTCTATTCTTGAATTTTGCTCCATAATTGATTATTACGAGGTATTTTTGAATTGGATATACTAAAATACGAATCCATAATCTTATCCTTTATTTCATTGGATTCGTTATTTATATGGTTTTTCATCATCCTCAGTCTAAGTGGTGATATAACTGAATATCTTTGGCCTGTAGAGCAAAGATGAATGATTACTTGATGAATATCTTTGGCCTGTAGAGCAAAGATGAATGATTACCTGATGAATATCTTTGGCCTGTAGTGCAAAGATGACAGGTGTTGAGATGAATATGACCACTGATGATACAAATGAATATCTTTGGCCTGTAGTGCAAAGATGAATATTTGATTCGAGATGTATATTGATTGATGTTACAGGGATAAAATATTGATGATGGACTTTTAAATCATAGAAGATAGTAGACTTTATTCTCTGCTTAATTCTTCTAATGAACTGTTATTTCCGCTGCGAATATTGATCTGAAGTTGGTTGTCCATTATATTTTATCTGATTTGTTGAAGACTAACGATAATTTGTTTCCCATTATCTTAGTCATAATATTCTTTACTGAGCTAGTTGAGCTCACCCTTTTCATCTGTTGTCCTCTTCAGGAAATGAGAATGTTGCGGGGACTAGTCGGGGGACAGAGTGATGGTCCGAGTTAGAGCAGTAGTAGTCCTCACTATTTCTGATAAATAGTGTGATAATAATTGTAATGAGGATTTAGTTTGAATCTTAATATTTTCTACATATTTGTACTGAGACTCACAGTTGTGTGGTCGTATTTTGCACGACCGTATGATATAAAGTTTGTATTTGAATTCTGTACCATGTATTTGGCGACTCAGAATGGGTTGGGTTGAATGGACCTATTCTGGGGGGCGTCACAGTTGGTATCAGAGCTTAGGGATATGATCTCTGGCGGAGATCGGGGAATAGAACTAGGAGGGGAGAGACGAGTAAATCCTTCGCTAGTATGTCCTACCTAAGCTTATGTGGTATTTAATTGGTCAGTCGGAGCATAGGGTTAATATGTGATATGTTATTTGTTTAATTAACCCTCGTTTTATGGCAGTATTTGAAAATGGCAGCTGAGAATGTTAACAACGAAGTGAATGAGACCGTGGAGACACCTTTAACCGTTAACCAGGAGAACGTGCAACAAGAAGGCAATGTTCATCCTGAAAATAACGCTGGTCAGACGATAAACGATGAGATGTTTAGAAGTTTTTTGCAGTTAATGCAAAACTAGACGAGGGAGACTCGTGTTCAACATACAGGTGGAGATAATAACAACACGCGAGCTGTCACTGCCAAGCAGTTCAAAGAATTGGGACCACCGGAGTTTCTGGGAAAGCCAGATCCGATCAAGGCGGAGACGTGGATTAAACAAATTACCAAGATATTTGATGTCTTGGGATGCACGGAGGAACAGAAGGTTCCATTCGCCACGTTTATGTTCCGTGGAGAGGCAGATTACTGGTGGGAATCCGTGAAGCGTACCCAACCTGCCGCACTCAAGATGTCTTGGGAAGCGTTCCAGAAATTATTTAATGACAAGTACTTTCCTGAAAGTATTCGTCATATGAATGAAGTAGAGTTTATTAGACTCGAACAAAACAACATGACGGTATCCCAGTACGAGGCTAAGTTCGCGGAGCTGTCCAGGTTTGCACCTCATTTGGTGGAGAATGAGGAACGTATGACGCGGATGTTTCTAAGAGGTTTGAAACCCGAAATACGTCAGTACCTCATTTCTCATAAATTTTCTTTATATTCGGATGTAGTGAACAGGGCCCAGTTGTTAGAACGAGATAGTGATAACAACCAAGGTCGTACCGGTGGCAGCAGTCATCGGAGCAATGACAACCAGCGAGGAGGAAAGTATGACAGAAGCGGTAACCACTCCGGTGGTAATCGTGGTCATGATAGTAGAAGGAGCGAATCGGGTGGAGATTTCAAGAAGAGAAGGTACAACAATGAGAACGTGAAGACGTCGACATCAGCACCAGCATCAACTATTTCGAGGGGAGGAGAACGACCACCGGTCGTATGCTTTAAATGCGGGAAAGAGGGACATAACAGCCCAAACTGCCCACAACAGTTCAAAGGATGCTATAACTGTGGAAAGGAAGGACATATAGCTCGAGATTGTCCTATAGCGAAACCAAGTTCAGCGGGGGTGGTGATTCCAAAGGCGGTTGCAGACAAGTCAAAGTCGGTAATTCCTGGAAGAGCGTTTGTCGTGACAGCCCAAAACGCGAAGAATTCACACGAGGTGATTACGGGTAAGCTGATCATAAACTCTTGCGAAGTTTATACCTTGTTAGATACCGGTGCTACCCATTCCTTTATTTCACCTGCTTGTGCTCAACGTTTGAACTTGACTTCTGATAAGTTAGACTTTGACTTATCTGTTGAAACTCCGTTAGGAGAAACATTCGTTACATCTACAGTTTACAAATCTTGCTTGATTCAGATTGGTACCCTTACCTTACCTGTTGATCTGATATCTTTGATAATACTTGCATTTGACGTGATTTTAGGAATTGACTGGTTAACCACTTACCATGCCAAAATTGATTGTTTTCGTAAGGTTGTTAGTTTTCATATTCCTAATCAACCTGTTGTACGAATTCAAACTACCAAACCACTAAAATCAGTCAATATCATTTCAAATCCCAAGGCTATTCGTTTATTGAAAAACGGATGTCAAGCTTTCTTAGCTCATGTCACTGATCTAAATCAGAATACATCAGATTTGAATAATATTTCCGTTGTTAATGAGTTTCCTGATGTATTTCCCGAAGAACTTCCCGGTCTACCCCCAGAACGTGAAGTTGAATTCTTTATTGACCTTGAGCCCGGTACAAAACTCATTTCTAAAACCCCATATCGAATGGCTCCTATTGAACTTCAGGAGTTAAAGATCCAGTTACAAGAGTTGTTAGATATCGGTTTTATTCGTCCTAGTACGTCTCCTTGGGGTGCTCCTGTTTTATTCGTAAAGAAGAAAGACGGGAGTATGCGACTTTGTATTGACTATCGAGAGTTGAACCATGTCACCATTAAGAATAGGTATCCGTTACCTCGTATTGATGACCTGTTCGACCAGTTGCAAGGAGCGCAATTCTTTTCAAAGATCGATCTTCGTTCTGGATATCATCAGTTGAAGATTAAAACTGAGGATATTCCAAAGACTGCTTTTAGAACACGGTACGGGCATTATGAGTTCTTAGTCATGTCTTTTGGATTGACTAATGCTCCTGCTGCTTTCATGGATATGATGAACCGTGTATTTAAGGAGTATTTAGATCAATTCGTTGTTGTCTTTATTGATGGCATCCTCATCTATTCTAAAAGCCGTGAAGATCATGAACACCATTTGAAGTTAGTACTTCAAAAGCTTCGTGAGAACAAGCTATACGCCAAGTTAAAGAAATGCGAGTTCTGGCTTGAGGAAGTAGCATTCCTTGGGCACGTGGTATCGAAACGTGGATTATCTGTTGACCCGTCGAAGATTGAAGCAATACAAAGCTGGGAGCAACCTAAGTCGGTGACCGAGGTACGAAGCTTTCTAGGCTTAGCTGGTTATTATCGTAGGTTCGTAGAGGGATTTTCTCGAATCGCTACTCCATTAACTCAGTTGACTCGGAAAGATACGAAATTCGTTTGGAGAGAGGAATGCGAGAAGAGCTTCCAAGAGCTCAAGAGGAGACTTATTTCGGCACCTGTTCTGACAATACCATCTGGTTCGGATGGATTTGTTATTTACAGCGATGCTTCGGGCAAAGGGTTAGGATGTGTTCTCATGCAACATGGGAAAGTCATAGCCTATGCCTCGCGATAACTCAAAGAATATGAGAGGAATTATCCTACTCATGATCTAGAGTTGGCAGCAGTCGTTTTCGCATTGAAGATCTGGAGACCTTACTTGTACGGAGAGAAAGTGGAGATTTATACGGATCATAAGAGCCTTAAATATTTCTTCACTCAGAAGGAACTCAACATGCGGCAACGACGTTGGCTTGAGCTGTTGAAAGATTACGATCATACTATCCAATACCATCCTGGAAAAGCGAACGTGGTAGCTGACGCGTTGAGTAGAAGATCATATGTGGGAACGAATGCGATGATGTCAAGTATACGCGTAGAACCAGCTTTGATTGATAAAGTTAAAGCTGCTCAAGCTACGAATGCGGAGCTGATGAAGATGAAGAAGAAGGTGCAAGAAGGTGCCATTCCAGAAGCAAGAATCGATGAAGAAGGAATACTTCGAGTCAACTCCAGACTTTGTGTTCCTAACGATTCTGACTTAAAGTATAGAATCATGATGGAGGCACACAACACACCGTTTGCAATCCATCCTGGGAGTACTAAAATGTATCGTGATCTTCGACATACATTTTGGTGGAGCAATATGAAGAGAGAGATCGCGGAGATTATCTCGAGATGTTTAACTTGTCAACGTGTAAAGGCGGAGCATCAAGTACCGAAGGGTCCATTGCAACCACTGGAGATTCCGAAATGGAAGTGGGAGCATATTACGATGGATTTCGTTACAGGTCTTCCTAAGGTTTCTCAAGGCGTAGATGCGATTTGGGTTATTGTTGATAGATTAACCAAGTCTGCTCATTTCTTGCCGATACGAGAGACTTATTCCCTTGAACGTCTTGCTCATATGTACGTGAATGAGATTGTGAGATTGCATGGCATGCCAGTATCCATAGTTTCGGATCGTGACCCCAGATTTACTTCACGATTTTGGATTAGTTTACAGAAAGCGATGGGCACGGACTTACGTTTTAGTTCGGCTTATCATCCTCAAACGGACGGACAATCGGAAAGGACTATCCAAACTCTTGAAGATCTATTGAGACTCTGTGTTCTAGACTTCAAAGGGAGTTGGGATAAGTACTTACCATTGGTGGAATTCTCCTATAACAACAGTTATCAGGCAAGTATAGGCGTAGCCCCATTCGAAGCATTGTATGGGAGAAAGTGTCGCTCTCCAGTATGCTGGAACGAGGTGGGTGAAGCAACATTGTTGGGACCAGAGTTAGTACGTATGACTACAGAAAAGATCCAAATAATCCGACAACGTATACAAACAGCACAGGATCGACAAAAGAGTTATGCGGATCTTCATAGAAAGGACGTGGAATTTAATGTCGGGGACCATGTGTTATTACGTATTGCTCCGTGGAAAGGAGTTACGAGGTTTGGGAAGAGAGGAAAGCTCAATCCACGATTCATTGGTCCATTTGAGATTCTTGACCGAATAGGAAATGTGGCTTATAGACTCGCTTTACCTCCAAGCATGTCTCGTGTTCATAATGTGTTTCACATATCCGTGTTACGTAAATATGTGAAGGATCCAAACCGCATTATTGAGTTAGAACCAGACGAGATAGCTGAAGATTTAACGTACGAGGAGGTACCTGTCAAGATCTTGGATAGGAAGGAGTATGTCCTACGCTCGAAAATTATACCTCAAGTTAAAGTTTTGTGGAGAAACCATGCAATTGAGGAAATGACATGGGAGTTGGAATTGGAAATGAAAGCGAGGTATCCTCATCTTTTCGACATACCAGGTACGTACGTCAATTTCGAGGACGAAATTTCATAAGGAGGGGAGGTTGTAAGACCCCAACTTTTATGAATAAAGATTTAATTTTCTTTATATATTATTTCGAAACAGTAAGGTGTTGTTTTGATAAATATGAAAGTTATGGGTGAAATGTGCAAACATTTTTAAAATGAGCAAGTGGTTATAAAATATTCTTGTTGTCGGGGAATATTCGTTTGGTCGTGGAATATTCTTGTTGTCGGGGAATATTCGTACGACGGCGCAGCTATTTGTGGGCCCCCACAACGGAATAACTGTCGGATATAGAAAGCGACAGAAATAACTTTTTACAAGATAACGGCGTGGTTGTTACCGTTAGTACTGTTGAAATACCCAGTGGTTAAAATACAGTGATACACGGTGTTGCATAGTAGCACACGGTATTGCACAGTATTTTGAATTATTGAGTCTTACGTGAGAAGCCATTACTCAATTATTGTTACAGTAATTACTGTTCAATATTTTATATTATTGACTCAATAATTGCTATGTTGATATTTTATATTATTGACTCAATAATTGCTGCATTGATATTTTATTGACTCAATAATTGCTACGTTGCTATTTTTTATATGATTGATTCAATAATGACTACAGTTGATATTTTGTAGTATTGATTCAATAATTGTTGTTGCACAGTATTTCACATTATCAACTCAATAATTCATATTATTTGAATAATATTATTAGATAGCATTATTGACAATGTCTAAGGAAGTTCTGTCTAGGAGGGGTTATTTAATTGCGCGCCAGTAAGGAGAAGTCCTTATCGGAAGGCCCCCTCTGTCCTGGGAACGACCTGGTTGTTAATATTGTAGTTCTATAATATTATTTATGAATAATTAATTATTGATTTATATGATAAGGAAATATTTATTTGTGGATATTAAAGAAGGAATTAGCACTGATGTGTTTTTATCAGTATTTTGGGTGTGGAAAATCATCTGTTTGTGGATTTCGGATAATTTGTGTTTGGAATTTAGAAAAACTTTCTTCTGCAAAGTTGTAGAGAATTAAATTTCCTATAGAAAGACATCGAATTTGTATTTTTCTGACAAAGGGGCTATTTATTATGAATTATTGAAGTTTCGGAAAATAAATATTATTTAGTGGGTGGGACCCACTTTTGTGGAAAATTTTGAAAGCCGCCAGGCGGCGGAAAATTTTGAAAAAAAATATTATTTTATTCATTTAGTCTCCTTTGGCATCCTAAGCTTTTCCTATAAATAGGGTGCTTAGGTTAGAATTGAAAATCACACCAGAATTCGAAGTTTTCTCTCTCTATAATATCGAGCGTATTTTTGTGAGTATTTCAATACTTTGAGTATTACTATTCAGTACAAGCTTCCGTCGGTATTATATCCGATATTCCAGTCAGAGGTACTGTTCTTTTGAGGTAAGGGATGTTATTTTCTTTCGTAAATGATATTATTCTTTTCAATATCATTATACAGAAATATTGCCATGGATTTTATGTTGAAATTTCTTACTTTTTCCGTCAGGGTTACTATTCACGTATACGGCACTATTCACGTATACGGCACTATTCACGGAAAAATTAAATTTTCTTCTATTTGTCCAAATTGCTTGTTAAGGTTACTATCTTTGATTGTATCCAAGTTTTGAGCTCTATTCTTGAATTTTGCTCCATAATTGATTATTACGAGGTATTTTTGAATTGGATATACTAAAATACGAATCCATAATCTTATCCTTTATTTCATTGGATTCGTTATTTATATGGTTTTTCATCATCCTCAGTCTAAGTGGTGATATAACTGAATATCTTTGGCCTGTAGAGCAAAGATGAATGATTACTTGATGAATATCTTTGGCCTGTAGAGCAAAGATGAATGATTACCTGATGAATATCTTTGGCCTGTAGTGCAAAGATGACAGGTGTTGAGATGAATATGACCACTGATGATACAAATGAATATCTTTGGCCTGTAGTGCAAAGATGAATATTTGATTCGAGATGTATATTGATTGATGTTACAGGGATAAAATATTGATGATGGACTTTTAAATCATAGAAGATAGTAGACTTTATTCTCTGCTTAATTCTTCTAATGAACTGTTATTTCCGCTGCGAATATTGATCTGAAGTTGGTTGTCCATTATATTTTATCTGATTTGTTGAAGACTAACGATAATTTGTTTCCCATTATCTTAGTCATAATATTCTTTACTGAGCTAGTTGAGCTCACCCTTTTCATCTGTTGTCCTCTTCAGGAAATGAGAATGTTGCGGGGACTAGTCGGGGGACAGAGTGATGGTCCGAGTTAGAGCAGTAGTAGTCCTCACTATTTCTGATAAATAGTGTGATAATAATTGTAATGAGGATTTAGTTTGAATCTTAATATTTTCTACATATTTGTACTGAGACTCACAGTTGTGTGGTCGTATTTTGCACGACCGTATGATATAAAGTTTGTATTTGAATTCTGTACCATATATTTGGCGACTCAGAATGGGTTGGGTTGAATGGACTTATTCTGGGGGGCGTCACACCAGTAGTGGCGCAGCTGCGCCGGTTTAAGCTTGGGATGCGGCGCAGCTGCGCCGGCACCCTGCTCCAGTTTTCTGCAATCTGCTTAAGTCCTGTTGTGTGTTAAGTAATTGATATGGCTTAAACCAGCATGCTAGCTTGTGTAACATATATATGTATAAACATAATGAGGCAATGTAAGCATGTTTTAGTATATTAGCATGCATGGTTAACAAAACAACATGTAGTTTGGAAACGCACTTATAGTTTTCGAAGGGAACATAAGGTTTATAAACGGACGTTAAACATATATGACGCATGTTAATATTCTGACTTTCGAGACACGTTAGTACCATCTAGAAACACATGAAATGAATGTTGACTTGTGTATACGTGTTTCATAGTATGACGTGAGCATGCTAAACCTCGATCAGTAAACATTTCGAGCGAAAATATAAGTTTTTAAAGGCAAACCTTGACATATAAAGATCATATATATATTCTGATTTTCGGGTATGTTTATATGGCCTTGACATACATGTCGGACACATTAACTTACGTATATAAATTTCATAATGTAGCATGAACGTGTTAGAGCGTATTAGCAAACTTTATTAATGAAAGTATAAGTGTTGAACGTGAACGTCGACATGTTACATTGAGATTTGAATTTCGATACTTATGAACATGTTTGATAGAAATTGTAGACTTGCTAAGGTATCATTCATGTTTTCCTACTATGTTACATGTAGTGAAACCAAATTTGCGTAAATAAAGCATGTTTTCAAACTAATGATATTGATAGTTGCATATATGTGATATGAAAACTCATGAACATGTTTAATGCAAGTTATGTGAATAATTTAAGTGTTTAAAAAGCGAGCATGTTAGACCTTATGAGTTCGTATCCTTGAATGGCTTTAAGTTATTGAAAGTATTGACTTAGAATCCATATCATATATATTTGAAACGAGAAAAGGTTGTACAAACATAAAAGTATCTTTTAATATGTTTATATGCTATGTGGTGTTGTTGGCTTGCATGACCGGACAGAAACCATAAGGCACAGCTCAGCCTTGGCTTAGCTAGAGGGCTGCGCAGCTGCGCCGGCCCTAGGCTTAGCCATGGCGCAGCTGCGCCAGTCTGGAATCAGAATTGAGCCAGTTGTTGATCTGATTTTTTTTTTTACAGTTAGCTTATGCGATTACTTTAACTTGTAATATATGACCAGTATGCTAAGAAATGTGTTAAGAGGCATGCTAAGTGATAAAATTAAATGTTTGATTATAAACTTCCCAAGGATAAGTACAAAAGGTGTTTGGGGACTATAAAGCAACGATTAAAAACTATGTGATGACTTCATAATGTCTTGTAAACTGAAACGTGCTATAGGTACGCAAAAGTATATGATGAAGTATGTGTATAGTATGCTACTAAGTTAAACGTTTATGGGTGCGTTTAAAATTACATATCATATGTGAGCATAAATGACTAATGAAAATCCTATACTTATAATACACTATAAATAGGATTCAAAAGTGTTGAATTATTTTACGTGGATAAACTACGCTAAAGGCAAGTTTCCTAACTTACACTCTTTTACTGTGCAAGTATTTTATCCTTGTATATTGTGAACTAGTTTCTTACTAAATTGTTGAATTGAATTAGCATACTTGAACTCTTAATTCATTAAAGCTATTATACATGTTGAACTTAGTATTGTTCTTGAATATTGTGAAAGTGTCTATGCCATTTGATTCGGCTAGACTTATATTATTGAAAAGCGACCCAAACCAATTGATTGGTGCGGGATCTTGTATTTGACTGAGAAGAACAAACTATAACTGTCGGAGAACCGACGCGCGCACTTGAGTATGATTGATTGTTATGCATAACGAGGGTACTTTAGGCTGATCACCTGCTGTATCTGTTTTTTGTTGGATTTTCAGTTTATTACTGTTAATTCTAGTAGAAGTTCATAGTCCTTAGCGACTGCTCAGTATTCAGTTATCTTGAAATCTTGAATTGATTTGTTATTGAATCACATTGATATTATTCTGTCCTTAGCGACTATTATTGAAAACTATTGATATTCTTGTTATCCTTGAACTATCAAACTTTGTTATACCCTTTCGAAAATTAAGGATTTTATCACTTACCTTTATTGTATATTACTTGCTGGGCAATTTGTGCTCATTCTTGCTTTCCCTAAAACATTTCAGTTAAGGTAGAGCATGACGAACCTTCGGGCGTTGATAAGGGCAAGGGCAAGGCTACCAACTAGCTTGTCTCTTTTACGTTTTTAAATATTTTAATGTTGTATTAAGATGATGTAGTAAGACTGGTTTTGATTATGTTTAAGCTTAAGTTAGGTTATGTAATAAGTCGTTAATTGATATTATTATGTAATCTATTAAGTACTGTAGGTTGCGAGACTTGGGGGAATAATTATAATAAATCATTGTAAATTATTCTAGAATAGATTTTCCGCTGTGATCGTGTGATATTTAGTTATTATTATCGTGATGTATTACCATGAGGACGTGATGAACCGAATTCGAGGGACCCAGTGGCGGTCCTGGGAATTTGGGGGCGTCACAGCTGTGCTGAAAAAGGCCAATCTAGCTGAAGGAGGGGCCAATCTAGCTTGACAATATACATAACATATTTTATATTTCGATGTTACGACCTTACAAGCACAACTATAAACATGTAATAGAATATTAGCCTTTACAATTTGATAAAGACTTAACTTATGAAGAGGTTCTTGTTCAAATAGTTGATAGGAAGGAACAAGTCCTTAGGAATAAAGTGATATGTTCTATTAAAGTAATTTGGAGGAACCACAATGCTGAAGAAGCCACGTGGGAACTCGAGGATGTAATGAGGAAATCGTATCCTCAATTATTTGTTTAGTTGATTTGTGTAACCCTTATATATCGATTCTGGGGACAGAATTCGTTTAAGGGGGAAAAATATAATAGATGAGAATTTTTATGAGAATGTTTTTTATGTTGTGATTCTGGGGACAGAATCCTTTTAAGGAGGGAAGATTGTAACGATTGAGATTTTATATATTAAATTTTAATATTTATTAAGAGAATAAATATTTTTGTAATTTATTTATTGAGTTAAATAAATAAATTATATGATTTTGTGAATTTATTTAATTAAGAATAATTAAATTAGATGATTATGTGTTGAGTGTTACATTAATTATAATTAACAAGTAATTATAATTATGTGGCAAAATTATGATGTGATTAATTGTTGTTAGATTTTAATTGATTAAATTAGATGTTAAAAGATTTAATTAATTGAAGTGTAACATTAAAGTATGTGTTAAAAGGATTTATTAAAATAAAGAAAAAAGAACTTTTAAATTTTTGTATCCAAGCAAGGCCCTTACTTTTGTTTTAAAAGGATTTTGCCAAACAAGGCCCTTGCATTGTTTTAAACCTATTCTAACCAACAATGCCTTAATACTAAAATCTATTTTTTAAAAATAATCTTCTTTTGCCAAACAAGCCCTAGTGGCTTTTGAAATTTTGTAACTACTAATTGAATAATATATTAAGTACGTATATTATTATATATCAGTTATATAGTTACGTAGTTTATTCTAGCCTAAGTCTAAAACAAAGAGAAAGAAATAAACAAGAGAAGAAGAGAACATAAAGAGAAGAAAAAGAGAGAAGAAGAAGAGAAGCTTGAGAAAATAAGAGAGAAGATCATCATCTTCATCATCTTTTCTCCTAATTTAACCTAGAAAGGTATCATACTAACCCTTACACTCAATTAAGATATTTTGTATTTAGTCTTTGTTAAATTAAGTTTTCATGATTATGAATTTATATGTATATATGGTGTTCATATATTTTCATATGTAATTGTATGCCATGAAAGGGTTTTCAAAATATAATTGTTGTAAAAACGAGTTTTAAAAGTATGTTCTTCTATATTTTCATAGTTTTAGAATTCTATGTAAAAATCTTTTGGTGAAACTTCATAATTTTGTTATGTTAATGGGATGTGTACGTAAATATATAT
Organism: Panax stipuleanatus; assembly: GCA_020205555.1. Lineage (NCBI taxonomy): Eukaryota > Viridiplantae > Streptophyta > Magnoliopsida > Apiales > Araliaceae > Panax > Panax stipuleanatus. Next base: position 34,522,803 of record CM035115.1, read on the forward strand.
ATATATATATATATATATATATACATATATATATGCTTACATGAGATTTTTATAGTTGTTTAAGTGTTTCAATTTACAAGGACATGATGAACATGATGAAATCATGTTCATAGTGTTTGATTATGAAGTTATGTTGAAAATTGTTCTTAAATCATGGATGGAAGCATGAAGTTGTGTAATATGTGATATAACATGATTATATATGAGTTATATGGTTGTTTTAACAATTCAATTCATGAAATTTTGATAAACAAGAAAAATGGTATTTATAGTGATTTTCTGTGAATTAATTTCTGAAAAATGGCTTTTGAAACTATCAAATTGATGTTAGATTTTGCGTTATTATTAAAATTGATCATGTATTATGTTAGTATGTTAAGAATATGAGATATTGCAATTGGAATTACTTGAATTGGGTTAAAAACGAATTTGTAGTAGCAATTTTCGTCAAGAACGCTTGATTTTGTAGTTTTCTTCGAAAATCATGAAATCTTGGTTTTTATTATGTGTTATATGGATTTTATATTTTATGATCATGTTTAAGAGTTTAAAATATTGTTTGTATTAAGTTTCATGTTTATCATGTTAGGAAAAATCGAATTCGGTGTAAAGGAATAAGCCAAATTGACTTATTTCTCCATCAGTTTGCGAACTGGGAGGTGCACCAGGGGGGTGACCCGCCCCAGGGGGGCTCCTAGGCCTTGGACCCCCGCCCAAGCGGGGTTCTCTACTGTCCAGGAATGTTGGCATTTGCTTGTTGAGTTTTCGTGCCCCGTTTGTGTAGCTAACTTATTTCAATAACTTAGAAAGTGAAATAAGTAATAAGATATCATGTTTTTGATATGTTTAAGATGGATTGAAGTTGTATATGAGTGTGTTATATGTTTGTGGATGTGTTACTTTCATAAGGTACACAACACAATTCTTTGAGTTATAAGCTTATGAATGTATGCCGTGAGTATATACTCACGTACTTGACTAGTTAGCAACCAATGTGGTAAATTACATTGTGAGTTGGACTTGAGTATGAAATTCAACAGTTTAAATGTCGTACTTGGATACTAATAGATGTTTTGAACGTAACATATATGTGTAGGGTAATTGTGGAAATGATTATAATTGTTAAGTGTAGCTTGCGCTTGAGGCAAGTTTCCTATCTCTAAACTTATTATTGTGCAAGTTTTCTAATCCTTATTCTCTTACGTTAAGTAAGTTTCCATTTCGAACTTGTGGTTTACTTTGTACAAGCTTTGTTGTATTCTAATATTCTTATTGCACAAGTACTGAAATATTATTGAAGCATTGTGATCTTGACTTAGTTGTTCAAGCAAGATCTACTTATTCTTTTAGTTGCTTTGAGTTACTTCTAAAGCATGCCTATCTATTATGTAGATTTGTTCTATATCTTGCAATTGGTTCATGATTCTTATATTATCGAACTGTTAAAGTACTATAAGTCAATTCAACTACTCATAGTTGAAACTCTAAAGTTCCCTTATCTATCCAAACCAAACTTTCTTTGGTGCGGACTTGTATTCAATTACTGAGAATGAACAACCCTATTTATTAGGGGATATTTATGCGAAAGCGTTAAGATGGTTGTGCACAATTCATGGTACAAAGGGTTGATCCCCCTTAGTACGAGTTAAAGGTCCATAGTCTTAATGACTATTAAAGGTTTAAATAGAAGTATTTATAACATAGGACATTGTTCAAGGTCGTATGACCCTCAGATAGATTCTATATTCAAACTTTAAAGATGATGAAAGAATTATTATTCAATTCTTATTTTGATGAAAGTAAAGTTATTCAAACTCTTTTGAAACTATTCATATATGTCATATCACTATTAAAATTTCAAGTGAGCTTTTTTTTGCTCACTCTTGCATATTTTACCACCACTTGCAGTTGAGACAAAGAATGTTGACATACCGTCAACAAGTAAAGGAAAAGAAAAGATGAACAAGTGAAGGCTTGTTGTTTCAAGTTTTTATTGTAATAAGACTTAGTCGATTATGTTACGTTATGTTTTATTTTTGCATTTGTTGTTTGATGTTAAGGTTTAGTTAACCCTGGGATTTTATTGGACAAGTTGTAATCCTTTTTAAAGGAAGATTTTTATTAAGGTTTTATGAAGGTTGTAATTTACTTTGCAAGTCTTTATATTTGGATAGATGTATGTTTTAATTAGAAAGTGAACACGAAATCATGTGGAAACGAAGTACCCGGATTTGGGGGTGTCACAAAATGTGTTAGGAATAAGCATGAGAATGTTATTCCTATTTATATAGGATTTGATTATGATCTTAAATGAATGAATATGCAAATATGTCTGCATTGATGAAAGCTGTAAAGTCCTTAATAGATAATAGGCATATGTACAAGGACTTAAACTGAAATGATCAAATATATTAGCTTGATCCTATATGAACGAACAGCTTTGTAAAGTCCTTCAAAAGATTATGATGTATAAGGACTATAAATAGAAAGATCAAGCTTGTTAGGTTGATCTTATAAAATGTAATAGATAGGTCAGTTTGATCGTCGAGCACTGCACCAACCTTCGTAGTCTGCAGGAGAGACAAGGAAGAATCGGAGTCTATCAAGGCAGAATCGTACTCTATAAGGATAGTCACTCTTGAAAGCCGTAGTCTGCTAAGAGAGACAATGCAGGATCGTGGTGTGTCGAGAAGGACCTTCTCGAAGCCTTAGTCTGTCGAGGAAGTCAAGTTCAAAATCGTGGAGACAACCTGTCTAAGCGCCTGCCGAGCCAAGTCAAGAATCGTAGGCCTCACTCGAAGTTGTGGAGTCTGCAGAGCATATCAGAGGCAGAAATAGTAGTCGAGCAGATCAGTCATATGACTGCAGTTGTTTTGACAGAAATCGTAGTCTGTCATAAAGTCTGCTCTCGGAATCATGGTGTCTGCAGAACAAAAGTAAGATCGTAGTCTGCAGAACCAAAGCCAGATCGCAGTCTGTAGAACCAAAGCAAGATTGCAGTCTGCAGAGAAAAGCTTTAGACATAGTCTGTAAAGTGCTTAACATCGCCAAGGAAGAATTGTAGAGACTACACTATTCTCAACAGCTAAGCACCTTTGAAGTATATGCAAAGATCATAGTCTCTGGTAAGAGCAGTCAAGATACAATCTACATGAAGAATACAAGAGAACATCATCTAAATGGCCTGCAACCAAATAGAATATCGAAGCACCAACTCTAATCAGCATACTGATTGAGAAGTGAAGCCGTTCAGGAGAAGTCTTTCACAAGAAAACATTAGAAGACAATAAATGAAGTGACTGACTAAAGGTAGACAACGAGTGCAGTGTTTGTCAAACCAACAGATGACAATGATTATGGTGTTAACTATGATTGTGGTGTTTGCCAAACGAACAACAAGAACTGATGAAGCATATACAGTGACATTGGCCAACCTATAGAGAACAGACGAAAAGGATTATCTATGGCTCAGCCTCACAACGAAGAGTGAACGGGAGATCACGTGGCAGAATGTTGAGAGAGCTAAGCATGACTAATCAGAAGAGTCTTGCAAACCAAAAAGGCCAAAGCATTCTGACAAGTTGTCAGTTCTTGATGCAAGTCAAGGCAAGCAGATTCATTGAAGTACTGCACGAGTGAAGAAGGAGAGGTTCTACATTGTTAATCCAAAGAATACTCTCATAATCGTAGTATTGTCTAAACCAGTCGACGAGCAACATTCAACAGATAAACTACGATCAAGCACATAAGTCGTCTGCATCAAAATCGTGGAGTTTGGTCATCTGATTATTGAAGCCTTGGCAACGTCTCAATATAAAGACTGACATTCGAACGTTACTGATTGAGAGCATCGATGCAGAAGGAAAACTCCTTTAGTTCTGATCGAGGAAGCAAAAAGGAGAAATTAATGTGACTACCAGCCTAACAAATGAAAAGTGACTGCTCAGAGGTGTTAGGTGAAATAGCCGACAGCTGTGTCTGAAAAGTCAAAAAAGGACTGTTATGTCAAGTCAGCAGTCTGCACCAAATAACTCAGAATCTTTGAGGCAATTCAAATAGCTTCCAATGGCTATTTTCCAATGGGAAGATGATGAAAGAGTATATAACATCTGAAGCTTCAAAAATGAAGAGTTGTTGAGTCTATGAGTTTTTCATAGCTTAACAGAATAGGTCTTAGTGATAGTAAGGCTACCAGAGAAGAAGTGAAGCAGATATGATGAAGGGACTTAACTACAAGAAGCTTCACTCAACACAAATAAGAATGCCAATCACAATGGCATCTGAGCTGAGAGCCGAGAAGGCCAAGAAGACAAGAGGAAGAGTGGCGGACCATAAAGCAGATCCAAAGGGCCACTCGACAATTTATCTTGAACAACTAGAGCTGAAGAGAAGTAGATGCAGAACCGAATCTGCACACAGGTCAATCAGTGTTCAAAGGATGCTAAGTACCAGACAGAGCCTACAAGAAGTGGAAAGACTTAGCAGATCCTAATTGGTGAACATTGTGAAACACTAAAATCAGATGAAGACAAGCATCAACAACAAAGATCAGCTGCACCAAGGAAGATGTGATAGACTGCTAAGTACTCAAGGACGTCGAGCTTAATGAACATCTTAGCAGTTCATCAAAGGTGATCTAATCTCGATGCAGAATGCAAGAAGATCACACCAAGCTGCTAAGTACCAAAGGATGAACAAGCTTCAAGTCATCTTAGCAGCTCAGCATCAACAACAACAACATCAACAAACAACCAGGGCCTGAGGGGTCCTTGTCCGAGGGACTAAATGAAAGTCAAGTCTGCTGGGCTTGCTGAGTACCAGAGGGTACAAGAGATTCTAAGCCTGCTAGGCTTAGTCTACAGTTCCAAGTCTGCTGGCTTAAAGAATTCTTAGTGAACTGGTGTTGCAAGGCTGTTGGCCTTGAAGCAATCTTTGTGATTCAAGAGTTACGCATTTCCTTAGTGGAATCCCTGCTTGTTGAAGCAGAAGAGTGGATTAGGATATTGAGTATCTGAACCACTTAAAAATCCCTAGTGTCATTTACTTTCAGTCATTTACATTATATACATTAAACTGCTATAACTGTTATAGCCACTTATAACTAAACTAACTCTCAAACAATGCTTATCAAAATATCTGTGAAAGAGATCTTTAACTTATTCTGTTGTGCTTGAAATGATTCTTATGTTTGTCATATGCTAATTACTTAGCAAAACAAAATAATATGGAAAATATTTAAAAATTAGAAAGGATCTATTCAACCTCCCTTCTAGATCTATTGTGTGCCCTCTGGGAACTAAAAATTGGTATCAGAGCAGGTTCTCATGCTATAACCTAAAGCTTATTCTTTGAGTATTGTCCTAGGCACAAACAATGTTCTAAACTTAGCTTTAGCAGTAAGTCACTTGTGAATGTAGATGAGCTCACACGTTAAAAATTATGCGTACAGGTAAATGTACATATTCACCTGAAGCTGCTGAGATTGGTCCCTGTCCTTAAATGCTATAGCAATAACGCCAATCGTTGTCCATTGTCAATCAGCAGTCTGCAGACCAGTGATGGGAAGTCAAGAGGCATCTAAAGCAAAGAATCTGACATCCACTATTCTGAAAGATGAAAGGCCTATACCTGAAATGAGATGTTTATCTAGAGAAGAAAGAAGAATTCTTCTAATATGTATTTGGCCAATTACATGGATCTGAACCTTGAGGTTCGAGGGAGTCAAAGAATTCAAGTTTCGAAGACTTTCCTCTGATTATAACTCCAAGACTGTGCTTGATTGATCTAAAGCCATATGGAGCAACAAGCTGTAAGCACTGAATATAAAGATATGCACATCAATACCTAATATCATTGTAGCAAGATAAATGATTGTTAAGAAACTAATAGTGTAAAGGTATGATTCTTCATTAATATTCACGTACATCATAGTGCATCACCTTATGTCTATAACAGTATTCTATCAAGAAACCATGTTCTTCCTAAAAAGGGGAAGAGAGAAAGTACATTGAGGTTGGAAACTTATTGCTAACAAACTTTCTCTCCACCCATGTTTTAGGTTGAAGATAACATTTTGAAAGAAGTCTGAAATATGTCATAAGAAAATTATAATCAAATAAAGCTTAAGTGGATTAACCCTTGCTGAAGGGTTGGTATGTTTGTAAAAATATACAAACCAATGTTTTAAGTTTTTGATAAAATGTAGATTGTGATCAACACTATAGGTGTATCTTGAAGGTTCTTAGAAATTGATCAACTCCACGAACCAATGCAAATAAGAAAAAGAGCTGACCCTTACTATGTAACATTCAAAATCTATGAACATGTCAAAGCAAAGGGTGTAACAACCAAAGAAAAAAAGTGTCATATCAAAATGCTTAAACATACACACACTCACCATCATGCATTATAACTGTCATATCTAAATTTGATATATGCATGAATATGATTATTGATGCTTATATGATATAAATTCAAGAATATGAGGAATTGAAATTTTAAGAAAACTAACCTAGAAGGACCCAAGTAACTATAGATACCAAGATAAAAAAAAAATTTAACCTACAGGTACATGGTCTATCAGACCTCACTAAGGAATACTGAAGCAGATGGCTTTAGTCACAAAGATTCAATCGGCTGCAAGTTCAAGATATTTCAATAATGCTCTCATTCAAATTATGAAATGCCAATGCTGTAAGACCCCAAATTTTATGAATAAAGATTTAATTTTCTTTATATATTACTTTGAAATAGTAAAGTGTTAATTTGATAGATGTGATAAGTTATGGGTGAAATGTGCAAATATTTCAAAATAAGCAAGTGGTTATAAAATATTCATTGTTGTCGGGGAATATTCATTTGGTCGTGGAATATTCTTGTTGTCGGGGAATATTCGTACGACGGCGCAGCCATTTGTGGGCCTCACAACGAAATAACTGTCGGATATAGAAAGCGACAGAAATAACCTTTTTATAAAATAACAGCGTAGTTGTTACCGTTAGTACTATTGAAATACCCGGTGGTTAAAATACATTAATACGCGGTGTTGCACAGTAGCACACGGTATTGCACATTATTTCGAATTATTGATTCTTACGTAGGAAGGCACTTACTCAATTATTGTTACAGTAATTACTGTTAAATATTTTATATTATTGATTCAATAATTGCATAATATTTTAGTGGTTCAATATTTGCTACATTGATATTTTATATCAATAATTGCTACTTTACTATTTTATATTAGTGATTCAATAATTGTCATTGCACAGTATTTCAAATTATCTAATCAATAATTTATATTATTTGAATAATATTATTAGATAGCATTATTGGCAATATCTAAGGAAGTTCTGTCTAGGAAAGGGGTTAATTAATTGCGTGCCAGTAAGGAGAAATCCTTATCGGAAGGCCCCCTCTTTCTTGGGAACGACCTAGTTGTCAATGTTGTAGTTCTGTAAAATTATTTATGAATAATTAATTTTTAATATTCATGATAAGGAAATATTTATTTCAATTTTGATATAAAAGGGAAGAATTTTTAGCATGTGACATTTGTTGAAAGTTGGCATTTTATCTTCTCCGATAAAATAATTCATTTAAATATATTAGTATAATATTACATTATAAAATTATAATGTGATAATATAATAATTTTATGTGGTTGGTGGGAATGTGGATGATGGCTTTGAAGACTTGTTTTTTTTCCAAATGAGTGTGCTGCACATTTTTGTCAAAGCAAGGGTGCTAGGAAAATCATCCGTATATAAATTTGAGTCATTTTTCGTTCGAAATTTGAAAAACATTTTTCTACAAAGTTGTAGAGAATTAAATTTCATATAGAATGGACATAAAGTTCGTATTTTTCTGATAAAAGGGCTATTTATTATGAGTTATTGAAGTTTCAAAAATAAATATTTTAATATATATATATATATATATTATAAACATGTGAGAATTGATTTTGGTGGAGGCTTTGAAATGTGTGGTGTGCGGATGACATTTTCCAAAGGTATGGGCTTGAAATTTATCCTTTGGTTAATTAAGTCAATACTAGTATTCTGGCATTTTCCTATAAATAGGGTGTTTAGTTAGAATTAAAAATCACACCATAATTAAAAAAATTTCTCTCTATAATATCGAGCGTATTTCGTATGAGTATTTAGATACTTTGAGTATTAAGAACAGTACAAGTTTTCGTCAGCATTATATCTGATATTCCAATCAGATCTAAAATTCTACTAAGGTAAGGGATATTATTTTTCGAGTAAATGATGTTATTATCTTTCAATATTCATAAAGAATATTATTTTCTTTCATATTCCATATTATGGAAGTAATAATATTTCATTTCATATTCCTAAATCTGAACTTACTGCGGTAAGTATTGCTTCTATAATTCCTGAAATGATCAGAAATTTCTTGAGTTTTGCGCTTCATCTAGTATCATTTCACCGGAATAATTTTTTGAACTTTCTCGTGAAATTTTTATCTTTTCATGTCGAATTACTATTCATGAGTTACTATTCACAGGTTATTCACGGTAAAAATAATAATTTTTTTCTTTGATTGGATCCAAGTTTTGATCTTCATTCTTGAAATTTGCTCCACAATTGATTATTACGGAGTATTATTGAACTTGGATAAACTAAATTACGAATCCCTAATCTTTGTCATTTATCTCACTAGATTCGTTATTTATATTATTTTCCATCATCCTCAGTTCTAAATAGTGATATAACTGAATATCTTTAGCTTGTAGTGCAAAGATGAATAATTACTTGATGAATATTTTTGGCCTGTAGTGCAAAGATGAATGATTACCTGATGAATATCTTTGGCCAATAGTGCAAAGATGGACAGGTGTTGAGATGAACATGACCAACTGGTGATACAAATAAATATCTTTGGCCCATAGTGCAAAGATGAATATTTGGTTCGAGATGTATATTAATTAATGTTACAGGGATAAAATATTAATGATGGACTTTTAAATCATAGAAGATAGTAGACTTCATTCTCTACTTAACTCTTTTAATGAATTGTTATTTCGCTACAGTTGTTGATCTAAAACTTGTTGTTCATAATATTTTATCTGATTTGTTGAAAACTAACGATAATTTATTTTACATTATCTTAGTTATAATATTTTTTACTGGGCTAGTTGAGCTCACCCTTTTCTTCCATTGTTCTCTTCAGGAAATGAGAATATTGCGGGGACTAGTCGAAAAACAGTGTGATGATCAGAGTTAGATCTGTAGAAGTTCTCACTATTCTATAAAATAGTGGGACAATAATTGTAATGAATAAGGAATGAATTTGAGTGTTTATATTTCGTATTATATACAATTTGTACCGAAGCTCATAGTTTGTGTGGTCGTATTTTACACGACTGTATGTTATAAAAGATTGTATTTGGATTCTGTACCATGTATTTGGCGAATCAGAATGGGTTCAGTATTGAACCTATTTTGGGGGCGTCACAGTTGGTATCAGAGCTTAGGGATATGATCTCTGACGGAGATCTGGGAATAGAACTAGGAGGGGAGAGACGAGTAAATCATTCGCTAGTGTGTGTCCTACCTAAACTTATTTGGTATTTAATTGGTCGGTTGGAACATAGGTTAATATGTGATATGTTAATTTATTTTATCATTTTATGGCAATATTTGAGAATGACAGCTGAAAATCTAAACAATGGAGTGAATGAGACCGTTGAGACACCTTTAATCACTAACCAGGAGAATGTGGAACAAGAAGGGCAATATTCCTTCTGGAAACGACACCACTGATCAAATGATGAACGATGGGATGTTTAGAAGCTTTTTACAGTTCATGCAAAACCAGACGAGGGAGACTCGTGCTCATAATACAGGTGGAAATAACAACTCGCGGCTTGTCACTACCAAGCAGTTCAAAGAGTTGGGACCACCAGAGTTTCAGGGAAAGTCAGATCCAATCAAGGCAAAAAATTGGATTAAGCAAATTACTAAAATATTTGATGTCTTGGGATGCACGGAGGAACAGAAGGTTCCATTCGCCACGTTTAAGTTCCGTGGAGAGGCAGATTACTTGTGGAAATCTGTGAAGTGTACCCAGCCTGCCGCACTCAAGATGTCTTGGGAGGAGTTCCAGAAACTGTTCAATGACAAGTACTTTCCTAAAAGTATTCGTCATATGAAGGAGGTAGAGTTTATCAAACTGGAACAGAATAACATGACTGTGTCCCAGTACGAGGCTAAGTTCGAGGAGTTATCCCGATTCGCATCTCATTTGGTTGATAATGAGGAATGTATGACGCGGATGTTTCTAAGAGGTTTGAAATTCGAGATTCGTCAGTACCTCATTTCTCATAAACTTTCTTTATATTCAGATGTGGTGAACAGGGCTCAATTATTAGAACGAGATAGTAATTATGTTCAACCAAGGGACAACAACCAAGGTCGTACAGGTGGCAGCAGTCATCGGAACAATGACCACCAGCAGGGAGAAAAGTATCATGACAGAAGCGGTAACCACCCCAGTGGTAATCGTGGCCATGATAATAAAAGAAGCGAGTCGGGGGGAGATTTTAAGAAGAGAATGTACAACAATGAGAACGTGAAAACGTCGACAGCAGCACCAATATCTACTATTTCTAAGGAAGGAGAACGACAGCCGGTCGTATACTATAAATGCGGGCAAGAGGGACACATCAGTCCCAACTGCACATAGCAACCCAAGGTGTGTTATAACTGTGGAAAAGAAGGGCACATAGCTCGAGTGTGTCCTATAGCGAAACCAAGTCCAGTAGGGATGGTGACTCCAAAGCCTGTCCTTGGCAAGTCAAAGTCAGTGGTTCCTGAAAGAGCTTTTGTCGTAACTGCCTAACAAGCGAGAAACCCGAATGAGCTTATTACGGGTAAGCTAATCATAAACTCTTGTGAAGTCTATACCTTATTAGATATCAGTGGTACCCATTCTTTTATTTCACCTGCTTGTGCTCAACGTTTGAACTTGACTTTTGAGAAATTAGACCTTGACTTATCTGCTGAAACTCTGTTAAGAGAAACCTTTTTACATTTACAGTTTACAAATCTTGCTTGATTTAAATTGACACCCTCACCCTACCTGTTGATCTTATATCTTTGAAAATACTTGCATTTGATGTGATTTTAGGAATTGACTTGTTAACCACTTATCATGCCAAATTTGATTATTTTCGTAAGGTTGTTAGTTTTCATATTCCTAACCAACCTGTTGTGCGAATTCAAACAACCAAACCACTAAAATCAATCAATGTCATTTCAAGTCATAAAACTATTCATTTATTGAAAAATGAATGTCATGCTTTCTTAGCCCATGTCACTGATCTAAACTAGAATACGTTAGGTTTGAATAATATTTCTGTTGTTAATGAGTTTCCTGATGTATTTCCTAAAGAACTTCACGGTCTACCCCCAGAACGTGAATTTGAATTCTTTATTGATCTTGAACCCGGTACAAAACCCAACTCTAAAACCCCATATCGAATGGCTCCTATTGAACTTCAGGAGTTAAAAGTCCAACTACAGGAGTTGTTGGATATCGGTTTTATTCGTCCTAGTACATCTCCTTGGGGTGCTCCTGTTTTATTCGTAAAGAAGAAAGACAGGAGTATGCGACTTTGTATTGACTATCGGGAGTTAAACTATGTCACCATCAAGAATAGGTATCCATTACCTCGTATTGATGACCTGTTCGACCAGTTGCAAGGTGCAAATTTTTTTTCAAAGATAGATCTTCGTTCTGGATATCATCAGTTAAAGATTAAAACTGAGGATATTCCAAAGACTGCTTTCAGAACTCGATACGGACATTATGAATTCTTAGTCATGTCTTTTGGATTGACTAATGCTCCTGCTGCTTTTATGGATATGATGAACCGTGTATTCAAAGAATATTTGGATCAGTTCGTGATTGTCTTTATTGATGACATCCTTATCTATTCCAAAAGCCGTGAAGATCATGAGCACCACTTGAAGCTGGTACTTCAAAGGTGTAACGATTGAGATTTTATATAATAATTTTAAATATTTATTGAGTTGAATAAATAAATTATGTGATTTTGTGGAGTGATTTAATTAAGTGTTATATATTAATTAATTTAATATTTAATATTTAATATTTAATTTAACTGATGTATATTAATTTTTAGTACAGTTCTAATTTAATTGAGATAATTAAATTAGATGAATTATGTGTTAAGTGTTACATGAATTATAATTAGGGAGTAATTTTAATTATGTGGCAAATTTTTATGTGATTAATTGATGTTAGATTTTAATTAATTAAATTAGATGTTAAAAGATTTAATTAATTAAAGTGTAACATTAAAGTATGTGTTAAAAGAATTTATTAAAATAAAGAAAAGAGATTTAAATGATTTTAACCAAACAAGGCCCTTACTTATATTTTAAAAGGCTTTTGCCAAACATGGCCCTTGCATTGTTTTAAACATATTCTACCAAACAATGCCTTAGCACTAATAATCTGTTTTTTTAAAATAACCTTGTTTTGCCAAACAAGCCCTAGTGGCTTTTGATTTTTGAAATTCTATAACTGATGAAATTTAATAGGTAAATTAATTTTCAGTTATATATTATATTTATATCCTATATCTATTAGTATACGTATATAGTTTTATGTTAGTTTTATATCAGTGTTAGAAGAATATCACTATTAGAGAAGAGAGAAAAGAATACAGGGAAAAAGATAAAGAGTTAGAAAGAAGAAGAGAAAAGAAGAAGAAGGAGGAAGAAACCTTATTAACCAAAACAATCATCACCATCTTCATACTCTTCTCCTAATCAACAAATGTATAATCCTAACTTGTAGTTTTAAAAATTATGTGTTTATGTTCTTCGTAGTGATAGTTCTCTGTAAATATAAATTTTATGAAAACTTTATAAATACGAATTATATGTGTTTATAGCATGCTTAGATATGAATTCTATGCTTAATTAATTGTTTAATTCATATACATGTGATGAATATAAGAAGTTCATGATCATCACTGAGTTATAGTAAAAGTATTTTGAAAATTATATATATATATATATATATATATATATATATATATAGTTTTCTCTTTAAATCAATGGAATTCATGTTTGATTGTTCATCTTGGGTTAAATTAAGTATAGATGAGGATAGCATGTTTAGAAATTGAATTACTATGCTTGAAATTGGGTGAATTGATTTAAAAACAAAAATGTAGTGTTCAATTTCATGAAGAACACTTAACAATGGTTTTTCTTCAAAAAAATCATGAAATTGGTTGTTTGATGATGTGTTATAATGTTTATTTATGTTAGAATCATGTTAGAAGTTTTAAGTTTGTGTTTTCTATTAATTGATATGAATTGCGTGAAGTGGAATTAGAATTTGGTGGGAAGAAATAAGCCAAATTGGTTTTTTCTCTGCACAGTTTGCGAACTTGTCTGCGTTCGCTGGAAGGGGCCCGCCCCGGCGGGCCTATCAGGAAGGAAACCCCCGCCCCGGCGGGGGGGTGGCAGGGTAAAAGAAAATTTGCTTTCTTTTGTATTTTGTAAAGTTAATTTTATGTAGTAACTTTTATAGCATGATTAAACATATATTAAAATGCTAAATAAATATTAATAAATTATATTAATAAAATATATTTTGTGATTATAATTTTGAATAATTATAATTAGAGTAAAGGTTTAATTTAAATTATAATTTTGTTAAATTATAATGATTATAGTTGATTAATTTTAATCAAGTGAATGATAATTTTTAAATTATAATTTATGTAATTATAATAAACGCATGATTAATTATAGATTATAATCTTGTGTATTATAATTCAATATTTGCATGATTAATTATAAATTATAATTTGTGTAATTATAATTTAGTAAATGGATGATGTAGTTAATTAATTATAAATTATAATTTGTTTATTATTTAATTAAATAAGATGTGATTATAATTTGAGTAATTATAATTAGATTAAATATTTAAATTATAATTCATTTAATTATAATTAATATGAAACACATAATTATTAATTGATTTAATTATGTGAACATGCTTATGTGGTATAATTAACTATGTGACGGTTAATTATTAAATTATTTAATTAAACTAGAATGGGTTAACCTAGAGGGGTTAACTAATTATGTCAATTAGTTACATATTAAATAATTTAGGTTATTGTGATTAATATATGTGTAGGAATTGTTAGAACGTGATTTTATTAGTAGCTTGCGCTTGAGGCAAGTTTTCTAAACCCTGATCTTGTATTATTTTATGCAAGTTCTTTGATATTCCAATTATGTAATATATTGAAAATGTCCTTTTTTATTTCTGGATTGGACAAGTATTTATTTAATTGAAGTGACCTTGACTTATTATTCAAGTAAGGTTCAACTTATCTTTTAAATGCTTTAAGTTTAATTCTAAGGCATATGTTAATTCATAATTCTTTTATTTATGAATTATTCTAAGTTATTGAGAGTCGATTCAACTAAACCTTAGTTGATGAACGTGAATTCTAAATTACCCTTGTAAGTTTATCCAAACCAAACTTTTTTTGGTACGAACTTGTATTCAAATACTGAGATGAACAACGCTAATTATTAGGCGAGGTTACTACGCAGAAGCGTTAAATATAGTTCACGTACATAGTACAAAGGGCTGATCCCCCTAAGTACAAGTTAAGGTCCATAGTCTAAATGACTGTTAAAGGTTTTAAATAGAAATATTTATAACCTAGGACAAAAGTTCAAGGTCTTATGTCCCTCAGATGAATTCTATATTCAAATTATAATTGTGATGAAATAATTATTATTCAATTCTTTATTATTGAAGTAAGCAAAGTTATTCAAATATTTTTAAAAGATATTTTTTCATGTCTTTATTATTGTTAAATTCCAGTGAGCTGTTGTTTGCTCACTCTTGCATTAAATAACCATTGCAGCTAAGGTTGAAAATGTTGATGCCCCGTCAACGAGTAAAGACAACGAAAAGCTAAACAAGTGAAGGCTTGTTTAATTTTTTTGGAATGAAATTGTAATCAGACTTTATGTGATATTTTTATTTTTCACAATTAATGTTATGTCAAGGTTAGAGTAAACCCTGAGATTTATTTTGAAAAGTTGTAATCCTTTTTATAAAGAAGATTTTATTATTTATAAAGGTTGTAATTTACTTTGCAATTATTTTATTATTGGGTAGATGTATGTTACATTTAGAAAGTGAACACCAAATCATGTGGAAATGAAGTACCCGAATTTGGGGGTGTCAGAAAAGGCTTCGTGAAAACAAGCTATATGCCAAGCTGAAGAAATGAGAATTCTGGCTTGAGGAGGTAGCATTCCTTGGGCACGTGGTATCAAAACGTGGAGTATCTGTTGACCCGACGAAGATTGAAGCAATAGAAAGTTAGGAGCAACCGAAGTCGGTGACCGAAGTACGTAGCTTTCTAGGTTTAGCTGGTTATTATCAGAGATTCGTGGAAGGATTTTCCTGAATCGCTACTCGATTAACTCAGCTGACTCGAAAAGATACAAAATTCGTATGGAACGAGGAATGCTAGAAGAGCTTTCAAGAGCTCAAGAGGAGACTCATTTCGGCATCTGTTCTGACGATACCATCTGGTTCGGATAGATTTGTCATTTATAGCGATGCTTCGGGCAAAGGGTTAGGATGTGTTCTCATGCAACATGGGAAAGTCATAGCCTATGTCTCGCGACAACTAAAGGAATATGAGAGAAATTATCTTACTCATGATCTAGAGTTGGCAGCTGTCGTTTTCGCATTAAAGATCTGGAGACACTACCTATATGGGGAGAAAGTAGAGATCTATACGGATCATAAGAGCCTTAAATATTTATTCACCCAAAAGGAACTCAACATGCGGCAACGACGTTGGCTTGAGCTGTTGAAAGATTACGTCTATACCATCCAATACAATCCTGGAAAAGCGAACGTGGTAGTTGACGCGTTGAGTAAAAGATCTTATGCGGGAACAATGCGATGCTTTCAAGGCCTATTTTATGTGATTTACAAAGGATGGAGATAGAGTTCAAGACTCCGGGGACCCATGCGATGATGTTAAGTATACGCGTAGAACCAGCTTTGATTGATAAAGTTAAAGCTGCTCAAGCTACAGACCCGGAGCTGATGAAGATGAAGAAGAAGGTGCAAGAAGGTGCTATTCCAGAAGCAAGAATCGATGAAGAAGGAATACTTCGAGTCAACTCCAGACTTTGTGTTTCTAACAATTCTGATTTAAAGTATAGAATCATGATGGAGAAGCACAACACACCGTTTGCAATCCATCTTGGGAGTACCAAAATGTATCGCTATCTTTGACATACATTTTGGTGGAGTAATATGAAGAGAGAGATCACGGAGTTTATCTCGAGGTGTTTAACGTGTCAACGTGTCAAGGCGGAGCATCAAGTGCCAAATGGTCTATTGCAACCACTTGATATTCCAAAATGGAAGTGGGAACACATTACCATGGATTTCATTACGGGTCTTCCCAAGGTTTCTCAAGGCATAAATGCAATTGGGTTATTGTCGATAGATTAACCAAGTCTGCTCATTTCTTGCCTATACGAGAGACTTATTCCCTTGAACGGCTTACTCGTATGTACATGAATGAGATTGTGAGATTTCATGGTATGCCAGTATCCATAGTTTCGGATCGTGACCCCATATTTACTTCACGATTTTGGATCAATTTGCAGAAAGTTATGGGCACGGATTTACGATTCAGTTCAGCATATCATTCACAAACGGACGGACAATCGAAAAGGACTATTCAAACTCTTGAAGATCTATTGAGACTCTGTGTTCTAGACTTCAAAGGGAGTTGGGATAAGTACCTACCATTGGTGGAATTCTCCTACAACAATAGTTATCAGGCAAGTATAGGCATGGCTCCATTCGAGGCATTGTATAGATGAAAATATCGTTCTCCAGTATGCTGGGACGAGGTGGATGAAGCAACATTATTGGGACCAGAGTTAGTACGTATGACTACGAAAAAGATTCAAATAATCCGGCAACGTATACAAACAGTACAAGATCGACAAAAGAGTTATGCCGACCTTCATCGAAAGGACGTGAAATTTAATGTTGGGGACCATGTATTGTTACGTGTTGCTCCATGGAAAGGAGTTACGAGATTCGGGAAGAGAGAAAAGCTCAATCTACGATTCATTAGTCCATTTGAGATCCTTGGCCGAGTAGGAAATGTGGCCTTTAGACTCGCTTTACCGCCTAGCATGTCTCGTGTTCATAACGTTTTTCACATATCCATGCTATGTAATTATGTGAAAGGCCCAAACTATATTATTGAGTTAGAACCAAACGAGATAGCCGAAGATTTAACATATGAGGAGGTACCTATCAAGATCTTGGATAAGAAGGAACATGTTCTACGCTCAAAGGTTATACCTCAAGTCAAAGTTTTATGGAGAAACCACGAAATTGAGGAAGTGACCTGGGAGTTAGAATCGGAAATGAAAGCGAGGTATCCTCACCTTTTCGACATACAAGGTACGTGTGTTAATTTTAAGAACGATATTTTATAAGGAGCGGAGGTTGTAAGACCCCAAATTTTATAAATAAAGATTTAATTTTCTTTATATATTACTTTAAAATAGTAAAGTGTTAATTTGATAGATGTGATAAGTTATAGGTGAAATGTGCAAATATTTCAAAATAAGCAAGTGGTTATAAAATATTCATTGTTATCGGGGAATATTCGTTTGGTCGTGGAATATTCTTGTTGTCGGGTAATATTTGTACGACGGCGCAGCCATTTGTGGGCCCCACAACGAAATAACTGTCGGATATAAAAAGCGACAAAAATAACTTTTTATAAAATAACAGCGTAGTTGTTACCGTTAGTACTGTTGAAATACCCGGTGGTTAAAATACAGTAATATGCGGTGTTGCACAGTAGCACACAGTATTTTGAATAATTAATTCTTACGTAGGAAGGCACTTACTCAATTATTGTTACAGTAATTACTGTTCAATATTTTATATTATTGATTTAATAATTGCATAATATTTTATTGGTTCAATATTTGCTACGTTGATATTTTATATCAATAATTGCTACTTTACTGTGATTCAATAATTATCATTGCACAGTATTTCAAATTATCTAATCAATAATTCATATTATTTGAATAATATTAATAGATAGCATTATTGGCAATGTCTAAGAAAGTTCTGTCTAGGAAATGAGTTGATTAGTTGCGCGCCAGTAAGGAGAAATCCTTATCGGAAGGCCCCCTCTTTCCTGAAAATGACTTGGTTGTCAATATTGTAGTTCTGTAAAATTATTTGTGAATAATTAATTTTTAATATACATGATAAGGAAATATTTATTTCAAATTTGATATAAAAGGGAAGAATTTTTAGTATGTGACATTTGTTGAAAGTTGGCATTTTATCTTCTCCGATAAAATAATTCGTAAATATATTATTATAATATTATATTATAAAATTATAATGTGATAATATAATAATTTTATGTGGTTGGTGGGAATGTGAATGATGGCTTTGAAGACTTATTTTTTTTTCAAAGGAGTGTGCTGCACATTTTTGTCAAAGCAAGGGTGCTAGGAAAATCATCCGTATATAAATTTGAGTCATTTTTCGTTCGAAATTTGAAAAACATTTTTCTACAAAGTTGTAGAGAATTAAATTTCATATAGAATGGACATAAAGTTCGTATTTTTCTGATAAAAGGGCTATTTATTATGAGTTATTGAAGTTTCAAAAATAAATATTTTAATATATATATATATATATATATATATATATATATATTATAAACATGTGAGAATTGATTTTGGTGGAGGCTTTGAAAAGTGTGGTGTGCGGATGACATTTTCCAAAGGTGTGGGCTTGAAATTTATCCTTTGGTTAATTAAGTCAATACTGGTATTCTGGCATTTTCCTATAAATAGGGTGCTTAGTTAGAATTGAAAATCACACCAGAATCAAAAAATTTTCTCTCTATAATATCGAGCGTATTTCTTATGAGTATTTAGATATTTTGAGTGTTGAGAACAGTGCAAATTTTCGTCAGCATTATACCCGATATTCCAATCAGATCTAGTATTCTACTAAGGTAAGGGATATTATTTTTCGAGTAAATGATGTTATTATCTTTCAATATTCATAAAGAATATTATTTTCTTTCATATTCCATATTATGGAAGTAATAATATTTCATTTCATATTCCTAAATCTGAACTTACTGTGGTAAGTATTGCTTCTATAGGTCCTGAAATGATCAGAAATTTCTTGAGTTTTGCGCTTCATCTAGTATCATTTCACCGGAATAATTTTCTGAACTTTCTCGTGAAATTTTTATCTTTTCATGTCGAAATTACTATTTATGAGTTACTATTCACAGGATACTATTCACGGTAAAAAAAATTCTTTGATTGGATCCAAGTTTTGATCTTCATTCTTGAAATTTGCTCCACAATTGATTATTACGGAGTATTATTGAACTTGGATAAACTAAATTACGAATCCCTAATCTTTGTCATTTATCTCACTAGATTCGTTATTTATGTTGTTTTTCATCATCCTCAGTTCTAAATAGTGATATGACTGAATATCTTTGGCCTGTAGTGCAAAGATGAATGATTATTTGATGAATATCTTTGGCCTGTAGTGCAAAGATGAATGATTACCTGATGAATTTCTTTGGCCCGTAGTACAAAGATGGACAGGTGTTGAGATGAACATGACCAACTGGTGATACAAATGAATATCTTTGGCCCGTAGTGCAAAGATGAATATTTGGTTCGAGATGTATATTAATTGATGTTACATGGATAAAATATTAATGATGGACTTTTAAATCATAGAAGATAGTAGACTTCATTCTCTACTTAACTCTTCTAATGAATTGTTATTTTCGCTGCAGTTGTTTATCTAAAACTTGTTGTCCATAATATTTTATCTGATTTGTTGAAGATTAACGATAATTTATTTTACATTATCTTAGTCATAATATTCTTTACTGGGCTAGTTGAGCTCACCCTTTTCTTCCATTGTTCTCTTCAGGAAATGAGAATATCACGGGGACTAGTCGGGGAACAGTGTGATGATCAGAGTTAGATCTGTAGAAGTTTTCACTATTCTATAAAATAGTGGGACAATAATTGTAATGAATAAGGAATGAATTTGAGTGTTTATATTTCGTATTATATACAATTTGTACCAAAACTCATAGTGTGTGTGGTCGTATTTTACACGACCGTATGTTATAAAAGATTGTATTTGGATTATGTACCATGTATTTAGCGACTCAGAATGGGTTGAGTATTGAACCTATTTTGGGGGCGTCACAAATGCCTGCTCCTGAAGATTTGCTGAGTCCCCGTGAATGAAGTTTACATGAACCTAAAGGAATTCCAAAATTCTTTGGTGATCTTTATGAGGAAGCTGGCTATTCTTGACAAGACGTAAGAGACCTTCCATGCTCATCCATGCAACTCATATCATCTCAAAAGGAACATCAAGGAAGTTCATATCAAGGGATCATCAATCAATGGCTATGAAGTATGCATCATAGAAGCATAGCTCCACAAGTACAGAAGATGCTGAAGTCTGAATAAGAAAGACTACATTCGTAGTCTAGTCAACAATCGTGGAGTGACAGTTCAGAAGAAATTACTCAATGATCCAATGAAGTTCATCCAACCATGATGATTCCAGCTAGAAGGAAATATGTAAGGCTACTTTACTATACATATAAAGAAGGATAGTCCATAATTCTCTAAGAAGATAGCGATAACTACGAGGGAGCAGTGATTTGCTATGAGCAGCAACACTAATTGTGTCAAAGGAGCATAATAGAGCAAATCCTTTAGATCTTCCAAACATCGAAGATAGCTACACTTGATGACAAGGGAAGAACAGCTGAAGATATGGAGGTGGCGAAGCTCAAGGAGTAAATGAAGAAGTGGGACTCTTGCCAGAAGTCCTAAGATAAGCTCAGAGGACAGGTCAACCTCTTTTGCATGACCATCGACCACTCAACAAAAATCCAGTCCACTTCTGTCAAGTTCATAAAACAGGAGCTAACCCAAAGCAGAAACATCCCAGTTACAGAGTCCCAAAACTCTGTGGCAGATGAACCAAATTAATATCCTTCCCTCAGTAGTAACGTCCCAAAATGTGCTACTGATAATCATATCAATCATACACTCCAATTGTGAAGTACCTACGATTAAACACATGATCGTAGTGTAAGAGCTTGCTGACACCACGATTGCAGCCTATACAAATACCAACATCAAAGAATATCCAGAGTTGGTAAATGAACTCCCTAGCAGAGAAGCCCAATGTGATGACATTGTTGCCACCATGTCTATGAAGCTCTTCGTCTGATAAGCGCCTCAGGGACAAACCTGGCCCTTAGTTTTGTATTAAGAGGTCGGCCCTTTCTGAGCAACCTTAACCTAGAAGAAGTGCAGTTATTGAATGCATCACAAGAATCTCTTCAGAAGCAAGCAGTAACTCCTTAGAAGAATACAAGATGCAAATGAATCTTGCCAGTCTCTTAAATATTATTGAAGAACTATCTGTCAAAGCATGGCTATAGACGACGATCGTCGAAGTAGATGCATAGTTTGTCGATCAGTCAAAGAAATCGTGGAGTACTAAACCAAGTCATGAGACTACTCCACGAACTGAATAAGTCAATGGTCAACTAAAGGAAAGTCAAATCCGATAAATTATCATGTTAGAGGAAGTTATAGATTGTGACCTATCAGACTCCTACAACTGTCCCACTAAAGCATGGAGGGAACAGTTACAAAAGAAAATTTCAAATCTGTGTCAGTTAAACTTTTAAGAGTCCACATATATCCTCTCTTTCTCTCAAACCTAAACCCTAAACACTCTCTAAAAAGCCTAAAACTCTCAAGCAGTTAGCCATTCTGAAATTGCTCTCATAAACCCTCTACAATACTCTCAAAAGAAATACCCAGACACTCAAAAATGCATAACCCTCAAATGGAAGATATGTGTGTCGTCACTAGTATTAAACTCGGCACTAAGAGGTTCGATAATTCAGAAAAGAAAATCAGAGATATTCTTAAACTGGTAAAGAAAGCTGGGTTCTCAAAATGCCTGGAATCAACCACCTGTATCTATACAAATCTGGTGAGAGAATTCTACTCAAATGCAACTACAAGTTCTGGGATTCTATCAACTAAGGTCAAAGGTCTGAACCTAAGCTAAAGCCTACAGACATCAATTAATGCCTAGGTTTCCCTGACCTGGGTCTGAAGGGCCTTGAATAAGTTGACATTGAAAAAGGAAATAGAGTTATGCGCTATAAGAGAAACCCCAGTCTGAAGAATATGAAGAAGAAATAGTTTCTAAAAGAGTTTGAGTTCCTTGATGAGATTGTAGGGAAATGTATACTGAGCAAGGATATTGCTCATGATGCAGTAAGCGATCACCAGTTGAGGATCATGTCTGCCATTGCACTAAAGAAGCGAATCAACTTTGGAGCTATACTGTTCGACTTAATGTTTGAGTGGCTGGACAAGGCTGAGAAGTAGAAGTCGACAGACAAACCGCTCACAAAGGTTTTCCATGGGAGATTCTTGAGTATCATTCTGAGAAGAAATTAAAGAACAAGATAAAGGATGATGAGGGTGAACTCCTAAATAGTCAAAAAAATGTTGTCTCCAAAGCTGTTTGACAATTGGAAGAAGAATCCCATGGAAAACAAAAGACTGATGACATAGGGTAGCAGCAAGAGCACTACGAAGAAAAGGAAGGCAAGTAATATGGAGGATGAGCTATCACGCTTTGAAGATTCCAACATTCCAGAGTCCAAGTCTATAAGGCCATCCAAGAAGGGAGCCAAGGTGGTGAAGAAGTCCCTCAAAGAAGTTTCTCTGCTGAAGAAGAGGAAGAAGAATAGAAGAAGACAAAGGTACTGAAAGTCCTATGGATGACCCCTCAAGTAGCCATTCTACTGATAAGAAGGAATCAGGATATATCTAAAAAAGGGGAAGCATCTAGATCTCCTATTACTGATTCTTCAAGAAGTCATAAGGAAAGATCAGAAGCAGAAAAGAATGAAGCACCTGGATCCTTTATTGCTGAACCCCTAAGGAGTTCGTCTGCTGATTTAGAGGCTTCAGAATCTGAAGAAAGAGAAAAATCTGAACCTCCTGTTGCTGAACCTCCAAGGAGGAGAAAGAGCAACAGACTGCTTACTAAATCAGGCCTAAAGAAGAAAGGAGATTCTTCTACAACAATCATTGAGCTCAGTGATGACAATGATGATGAGTCTGAGGACACGAAAGTAGATTCTAAAGGGAAAAGGAAGATGTCTGACAGTTCATGCAGTGATGAAAATGAAAAAAATGCAAATGAATCTGAATCAGGAGAGGAGTACACTGATGAGTTAGTGGAAGGGAGCGTACACCAGTCTGACTCCAAGTCAGGACATGAAGGAAGGGATGAAGTCTCCAGTTCTGAAGATCAAGAGCCAGATGACTATCATATTCCATCTCCTATAAAGGTTAAAACAAGGATAGTGGTGGAAGTATATGATGAACCAAGAAATGTGATTCCTGTTAGATGGGTAGATCATGGTAATGAAAGGATAAACATAGTAAGGATGTCCACAGAAGATTTGCTCAACAATCTCAACGATATGGAACTGGACATTACAACCATGTTGTATGATTCAAAAACTAAGAATCATTTGATAAGGTGGTTTTATCCTTCAATGCCATGGCTAAAGGCATCCACTACTGGAGATAGAAGCTACTTCAATTGGAGTTTCTCACACTTTCCCAACCTAGAGCTGATAGCACAAAACTTTCTAAGGATAAAGTCATATGCAACAAAGCTGGTCAAAGACCAACCTCACTTCAAGGTCATCGGCAAGCCAACAACATCTACATTCCCTATGATCTACGAATAGGCTTAGATGGTAGAAGGATCATATCAAAGCCCATAATTGTGGAGTCTCTACACTCTACCACTGGAAGTGATCGAGCTCAGCCTGGGAAGTTTAATCCAGCTACAACAATGCTATCTGATATCCCCTCGTCCTCCAACAGTGACTGGTACTCAAATATCTATAAGATTCTCACTACATTTGAAAGCCTCTCCAAGAGTGAGAATCATGGAGCCCAATCAGCTGTTCAGTAAGAGGCTGCTCAGCCAATTGATCAAACTCTTCAAGAGCAAGAGTTACTGAAGAAATCTGAAGATTTGGTTGAGAAGTTCTCTCTCACTTCTGCCAAAGCTAAGATTCTGTCAGGAGGAGAAGATAGTGAGTTTCACATTAGGATTCAGGCCAAAATCTCATACATATCTCTCAAGCTTCAACAGTGAGATCAATTATATTTGAAGTCCATAAGGGATTAGAAGGAAGAAGCCCTGCAAGCTCAAAAGCAAAGTGCAGAATCCATTCTATCTCTTTTTCTGACAAGATAGGCTCTCTGAATCAATCTCTCTCCCTATAGCCGGAGCTCAGCCAACAGGTGTAAGGACCGAGAATTTCACGTGTTTATATGTGTAATTTTTTTTACGAATATTTTTTTTTAAGTATTTGAACCATATAAGTATATATGTGAATTAAGCTAGAAAGTTAATTTATTAACTAAGAATTATACTTAATCATTTTCAAGGAAGAGTAATATAAGTTATGTTAGAAATTAACATAGCTTTAATGTTAGTCTTGATTATTAAATTAAAAAGATTTACAATCTTTATGTAATTAATTATTGATATGAATATGCGAGTGTTTATAACTTATTAAGCCAATTAGGGCTATTAAGTTAATACACTAGGGGAATATATTGTGATTTATGTGAATGATGTATGTGCTTGAATAAATATGCATTAGATAATGTGTATACATTTATTTTGTAAAGAGAATTAAGTATAAAGTTATGTAACCTAATATATATTAGGTATGGTAGTTAAATAACCTAAGTGATTATAATATGAGAGAATGCTAGTATTTAAAAATATATACTAACCATAAGAGATTTATTTTATACATCTCAAATAATTAATTTTATAACCTAAGTAAAGCAAGTCTAATTGGGTTATGAAATTAAAGATACCTGAGTAAGGATTTAAGTTACAAAGGAGGGAAATGAAAACCCTAACTAAATAATTAGGGTAAGATAAAAATTAAAAGTATTGAACTATGTGGAATTCATGTCCCAAAGGATTAATTTGCAAGCCCAAGAGAAATTAGTTAAAGCCCAATCCTTTAGCCTAATGGGAGAGAAGACATTTTGGGCCTTTAATAAGCTAATTAAGGCATTGGGCCATAGCCCAAACAATTAGTTAGGAAGCCCAAAAAGAATTAAAACAGTAAACCCAAAGGGTAAATTTTTTTGTTGTTAGGAAAATATGTGAAATGACCAAATTACCCTTAAAATTATTTATAAAATGACCAAAATACCTTTCAATCCATGTGAACTTAAATCAACCAATTAGAGAAGAGATGATGCAATCATGACATTAGTACTAAAGAAACACAAAGATGATGTCATCATGATGATGTCATCATGATGTCATCGAGGGACCAAGGTGCAATTAATAAGCTACTAAATGTAATTAACCTAGGTATCAAACTGTAATAAGCCAGGGGCAAATTATAAAAAATCGAGCCCCTAACGTGCAATTATTGAAACTATATTTTCCTATAAATAGAAGCCATTTCTCTATATTTTTTTTAAAACCAAAATAGAGTTAGAGAGAGAGGAGAATTTCGGTTAGAGAGAGAAAGAGAAAGGAATGTTTTTGAGTTTCAAGATTTCAAATGAGTAGTTAAAGCTTGCAACTTCTAGAGGTATTTACTCTAGTGGTTTTTATTTTTATTATTCTTTATATATACTGTAATAGACGAGAATTTTTTTTTTATGTGTGATTCTGGGGACAGAATTCTTTTAAGGAGAGAAGATTGTAACGATTGTGATTTTATATAATAATTTAAATATTTATTGAGTTAAATAAATATTTTATGTAATTTATTTATGGAGTTAAATAAATAAATTACGTGAATTATGAGAGTGATTTAATTAAGTGTTACATATTAATTTAATCAATGTTATTTAATTTAAATATTTATTGAGTTAATGAATGTTAAATAATTGAATCGTGTGTTAAGTGTTACATGAATTATAATTAGCGAGTAATTATAATTATGTGACAAATTATTTTATGTGATTAATTGATTTTAATTGATTAAATAAGAATGTTCTATGTTTAATTAATTAAAATGTGACATTTAAAATATGTGTTAAAAGATTTATTAAATAGAAGAAAAAGGATTTTAAAATTATTTTGCCAAACGAGGCCCTTGTATTCGTTTTAAACTTAATTTAACAAACATGGCCTTAGTGACTAAAAGCTGTTTTTAAATTAAAGAGGTTTGGCCAAACAAAGTATTAAGGCTTTTTGAATTTTGAAACTTATGTAACTGATAATTTAATTAGTGTATTAAGTATAGTTAGTACGCGTATTATATTATATTATGTCAGTTTTATTCTACGTTAGTCTATACTACGTCAATTATCCTAAGCCTAAGTCTAAGAGCTAAGAAGAAAGGAGAAAGCAGAGAAGAGTTGGAGAAGAAGAGCAAGGAGGAAGAAGAGTTCCTAGAATCAAACACATATTATCTTCTTCGTCAACCCATTAGCAAAAAGGTATCATCTATAATTTCTAATGATTATAGAACTCCGGTATATGTTTTTGTGTGTTCATCCTCTGTTAAAAATAAGTTTTCATGAAATTATGTAAACATGGATTATATATATAATTGTATTAATGTGTTGTTCATAGTAGGTTAATTGCTATCAATGGTTTTCAGAAAAACAAATTGGTGATTTAATATGTTTTAATAAGAATTTATGTTCTTATGTGTTCATACGGTTTTGACCAATTTTAGAATGAAAAATAACGAAATTGATATAAGTTAATATGCTTATTAGGTATTTACTTGATGCTATCTTCAATTTCAAGTATAATGCATGCATATAGGGGTGAATTGCTTGAGAAATTTTATTACAGTAGATTATTTTATGAAAAATATGAGTTTTTATGAAAATGGCCAAATTGGACTTTTAAAACTGTTGATTCTTGTTGTTTAGATGACTTTTGTGTTTTAGAAACATGTTATATATATATGTATTATTGCATAGGTATGATTTACAATGTTTAAGTTACTGTGAATTGTCGTTTGTTAGCTTGTTTGGGTTAATCGGTGAAGCAGAGTATTGTGGCTGTCTGCCTCTGTCTGTGCTCCTGCGTAGCTGCGCCGGTAGTACAGCCAAAAGCAGTGCAGCTGCGCCACTTGCCTTTCCCAGATTCGACCCCTGCGCAGCTGCGCCGGTACCAAGACTGCTGGCTGCACCGTGTCTTAGGCAGAGGCAGTGAGTTTTAATCAAGTGTGCAGTTTATTTTTATGCCTAATTTACATTGTTGCTAGAATAATGAACATGTATTTAAGTTGCAATAGCATATTGATAACATGAATTTGACAATTTGGTAATTGTAAAAGAAAAGAGGTTTTGAAAACCTTAAAGTATTATTTGAATTATTGTTTAATTATGAATTGGTTAATGTGATATGTAATTATAATTTGTATAATTATAATTAAGAGTAAAGGTTTAAATTATAATTCTGTGAAATTATAATGTATAGAAGTTGATTTATTTTAATCAATTAGATGTTAATTTAAATTATAATTTATGTAATTATAATTTAATAAATGCATATTTAGTTATGAATTATAAATTGATAATTATATGATTAATTATAAATTGTGTAATTATAATGCATGATGTAGTTTAATTGATTTTAAATTATAATTGTTTATAATTTAAAAGGTAATTATAATTTAAGTAATTATAATTTGATTAAGTGTTTGAATTATAATTATAATTTAGTTAAATACATAATTAATTTAGTTATGTGAGTATGTTATGTGATGTAATTAACTATGCGATGGTTGATTATTATTTATTTAATTAGAAGGGTTAACCAATTATGTGGATTAGTTACATGTTAACTAATTTAGGTTATTATGATTGGATGTATATAGGAAGTGTTTAAGTACGTGGTTGAGTTAAGTAGCTTGCGCATAAGGCAAGTTTTCTAAACCCTGATCTTGTATTAATTTTATGCAAGTCTTCTAACCCTAAACTTGTTAATTCTATACAATTTTTTTGAGTTCATATATTCATTGTTGAGAATGTCCTTTCCATTTCTGTATTGGACAGTTGTTTATTTAATTGAAATGATCTTGACTTATTGTTCAAGTAAGATCTAGTTATTATTTTAAATGCTTTAAGTTTACTTCTAAAGCATATGTTAATTCATAATTCTTTAATTTATGAATTATTGAAAGTCGATTCAACTAATCCTTAGTTGATGAACGTGAATTCTAAATTACCCTTGTAAGCTTATCCAAACCAAACTTTCTTTGGTGCAGACTTGAATTCAAATTATTAAGTTGAACAATCCTAATTATTAGGGGAGGTTACTACGTATAACGTTATGATGTTTGTGCACAATACATGGTACGAAGGGCTGATCCCCCTAAGTACGAGTTAAGGTCCATAGTCTTATTGACTGTTAAAGGTTTAAATAGAAATTTTTATAACCTTGGACAAGAGTTCAAAGGTCTTATGACCCTCAGATAAATTCTAATATTTGAATTTTAATGTTAATAGAGAATTATTATTCAATTCTTTATTGTTGAAGTAAGCTAAGTTATTCAGATCTTTTTAAAGATATCCTTTCATGTATTTATTATTGTTAAACTCTAGTGAGCTGTTGTTTGCTCACTCTTGCATTAAATAACAATTGCAGTTAAGGTTGATAACGTTGATGCCCCATCTACGAGTAAAGGCAAGGGAAAGATTAACAAGTGAAGACTTGTTTAATTATTTTGAAATGATTGTAATAAGACTTTTATGTCATGCTTTTATTTCGCACTTTATTGTTTATGTCAAGGTTAGAGTAACCCTGGGATTGAGTTTTGAGAAGGTTGTAACCCTTGTTTCAAGGGAGATTTTATTATTTTGAATAAAGATTGTAATTTATTTTGAGATATATTGGGTAGATGTTTGTTATACTTAGAAAGTGAACACCAAATCATGTGGAAACGAAGTACCCGAATTTGGGGGTGTCACAGGTTGGTATCAAAGCTGTAGGTTATGAAACCTTAGGTGGGAAAAAACCTTAGGTAGTAGCCTTATAGGTAAGATCGAAAAGATAGGTGTGATAGGTAAAGATAATAAACTACCTTATGTGCTATATGTTTACATTTTAGTATTCGAAGAGTGACAATTCGTTATCACGTAATAATTAACTTTAAAATTCTTTTGTCAGGATGTCGAACGTTGAAGAACCTAGTCAGGCTAGAGAGGATATACCTCAGATGCCTAGAGAGGAGGAGCCCCGTGACATACATATTGTCTGGGAGCAGCTGGTTAGGAGAGAGCCATCTTCAGTGATCACCGTAGCTGGTCAGGAGAGTGAGCTGACACCTATTCCAGAGGATGAGGACGAGGACGAGTATGAAGAGGAGGAGGAGGAGGAAGAGGATCCTGAAGAGGAATTCCCACCTCACTCTACTAGTGCTGAGATGTACGAGGCAGTCTACGACAGCAACGTGGAGCTTTATGGTCGAGTCGGAGAGCTCGAAGAAACCATTCAGCAGCGAGACGAGATGATCGAGGAAATGGCAAGTGACCTAGGAGATGCACAGTGGAACCTGATACATATGGAGGTTGATAGAGATGCTGCTCGATTTAAACTGGCAAAGCTAAAGCAAGACATCCAGGAGGAGTCGAGGAAGCGTGCCAGAGCTGAAAAGTCAAGCTTGAGAGCTAATCAACGAGCCGATCGAGCTGAAGGTGAAGATGAAGCAAGAGGGCCAAGCTGAGGGAAACAGAGTATGCTTTTCATACAGCTATAGAAAGAGCTCAGGATCGTGTTTTTTACTACCCAACTCAGTTCCAAAGATTACTATGGTATGTGGTGGACCGAAGAACAGCATTTCGGGTAATGGAAGAGGAACGCAAAGAGGCTGTGCGACGTATTAATATGCCTAGGCAGTAGCAGTAGTAGTAGCAGTAGTAGTAGCAGTAGCAGTAGCAGTGGCAGTAGCAGTAGTAGTAGAGCTTTTGTTTATGTGTTGCTTTTTGTAGTAAATAAAGTAAATCCCATAATTTGATAAAAGAATGGGATAAGTTAATAATGTAATCCTGCAACTTTTCCAGTTCAGGAAGGATGATGTAAATGGCAGAAATGCTATTTGATTGATGTCTTTAAACTACGACTAATGAATAAAAGAAGTTTATTGACGTGCTATGTGTTCTATGTGAACTGAATTATTTAAAACGTTTAAGTATGAACTTGAATATTTAAAAATTGAATAATAATATTTTCTTAATAGAAAATGCCTCCTAGAAGAAGAACAACACGTCAAAACCCCGAGGGTTCGACGAATAACAACAATAACGATGGGACGAATCCCAACTCGGTTTAGCAGTTGGTGAACCTGTTGACAGGAGCTCTTGCGAATCAGCCGCAAGTGCAGGGTACTACGTTCAAGGAATTCAAGGCAGTAGGACCGCTTGAATTCAAAGGATCGACCAACTCTATTGAGGCTCAGACGTGGGTTATGGAAATGGAGAAGGTATTTGACGTAGCCTGAGTAAGTGAAGACTGGAAGACAGCATTCACGACTTTCATGTTGAAGTCGGATGCTAGCTTCTGGTGGCAGGCTAATAAGACCTGGGAGGGAGAAGGAGTCATAATGTGGGAACTTTTCAAGGAAATGTTCTACGAAATGTACTTCCCAGTGAGTTCCCAGGACCAGATGGAGGTCCAGTTCCTAGAACTTAAGCAAGGAGGGAAGACGGTGTCCGAGTATGCCGCTAAGTTCAACGAGTTGGCCAGGTTCGCTACATACCAGGTCAGCACTGACGCTAGGAAGGCGAGAAGGCTTGAACGGGGACTGAAGCCCTGACTCTATAGCAAGGTTTCCATGTTTCAGCTGAACACATTTGCAGCTGTGCTGGAGAAAGCCATACTCGTTGAAAGAGGAAGCGACGCGGTGACGAAGTTCAACCAAGATAAGAAGAAGAAGAAGAATGAGGTAGAAACCAAGGCTGGGGGTAGCAGCGCTGTGAACCAGAAGAGGAAGTGGTCTAATAATACCTCTGCTGGGACTCAGCAAGAAAGCCAGCAGAAGAGGAAGTTTGAAGCATGTGCTATATGCGGTAAGAATCACACTGGAGTGTGCATGAAGGGGAAGCGGGTGTGCTTCAACTATGGTCAGGAAGGCCACATTGCACCTAATTGCCCAAACCCGAAGATGGGAGCTTGTTTCACATGTGGATCCAAGGACCACATGGCTCGCAACTGCCCGAAAAAGCTGACGGCAGGGTCAACAGTGAGCGGAGGGAATGGAAGCGGCAGTTCCGTGACCATCGTTGCACCATTACAAGCTGTTAGACCCACTGCACGGGCATTCAATATGACGGTGGAGGATGCTGTGCAATCAAAAGACGTGGTGTCTGGTATTAGTTTGGTCAATAGTATAAATGCATATGTATTATTTGATTCGGGTGCTACTTGTTCATTCATATCTGATGATTTTGCTAAAACCCTAGACTTACCTGTAGAAGAGTTAGTTTAACCCTTGAACATAGAGATTGCGAATAGGGAAGTTATTCCTGTTAGGTGTGGTTATAAGAATTGTAGACTGGACATTAAGGGTTAGGAGCTGAGAGTAGATTTGATTCAGATAAAACTTGGGGAATTCGATGCCATACTGGGTATGGATTGGTTGTTCAACCATGGGGCGATAATCGGCTGTCAGAAGAAGTCGGTAAACCTTACGACTCCATCGAAGTTAGTGTTCTATGATAGCAAATCGCCTAGACAAGCGAGTTGTCTGACGGTTATGCAAGCCAAGAAACTTCTGACGCAAGGCTGTGTAGGATATCTAGCCTATATAGTAGATACGCGTAAGGAAAGCCCGAAGGTGGAGGAGATATCGGTACTTAAGGAGTTTGTGGACGTTTTTTGAGCGATTTGCCAGCACTTCCGCCAGATAGGGAGACAGAGTTCGTGATCGATCTAGCACCGGGAACTGCTCCGATTTTGAGGGCTCCGTACAGAATGGCTCCAATTGAGATGAAGGAACTGATGGTTCAACTGCAAGAATTACTGGACAAGAAGTATATTCAACCGAGCGTTTTACCGTGGGGAGCGCCTGTTTTATTCGTGAAGAAGAAGGATGGATTGATACGTCTTTGCATTAATTATAGGGAGTTGAATAAAGTTACGATCAAGAATAGGTATCCTTTACCTAGGATCGATGACTTATTTGATCAACTGAAGGGTGCGAAGTACTTCTCGAAAATTGATTTGAGAAGCGGGTATCATCAATTAAAGGTGAGGAAGGAAGTTATACCTAAAACGGCTTTTAGGACTCGATATGGTCATTACGAGTTCTTGGTGATGTCATTTGGTCTCACGAATGCCCCAGCTGCATTTATGGACTTAATGAACAGGGTGTTCAAGCCATTTCTTGACAAGTTCATGGTAGTGTTCATAGATGACATCCTGGTTTATTCCAAGACCGAGGAGGAACATGCTGAACACTTACGACTAACCTTAGAAGCCCTAAGACGAGAGAAGCTTTACGCTAAATTCTCGAAGTGCGAATTCTAGTTGGAACGTGTGCAATTTCTCGGCCACGTAATCGACAAGGATGGTATTTTGGTAGATCCGTCGAAGGTTGAAGTTTTTATGAATTGGGACCAGCCGATGACGCTGTCTGAAGTGATGAATTTCTTGGGATTGGCTGGTTATTATCGTAGATTTATCCAAGACTTTTCTAGAATCGCAACTCTGTTGACGAATTTAACTCGTAAAACGGTTAAATTTTTTTGGACGGAGAAATGTAAGGAAATTTTTCAAGAGCTGAAGAAGAGGATGAGTACTGCGCCTGTATTGTCTTTACCGGACAGTTTGGGAAATTTTGTAGTATATAGCGATGCCTCACATAAAGTATTAGGCTGTGTGTTGATGCAGAGCGACAAAGTCATTGCCTATGCGTCACGTCAGCTAAAGGATTATGAGAAGGGGTATCCGACCCATGATCTAGAATTGGCGGCAGTAGTGTTTGCCCTAAAGATTTGGAAGCACTACTTATATGGAGAAAAGTGTGAAATATACACAGATCACAAGAGTCTGAAGTATATATTTACCCAGAAGGATTTGAACATGTGCCAAAGAAAATGGTTGGAATTGGTTAAAGACTATGAGTGTGAGATACTTTAAAATCCAGGTAAAGCTAACGTTGTCGCAGACGCTTTGAGCAGGAATGGTCGGGAGAGGCTGAACTGTTAACTGATCAGGATCGGTTAATAAAACAGATGGCTAGATTGGAGTTGGAGGTGAAGCTTCCGAAAGAATCGGATGAGAAGTTATTTCAAGTAACCACTAGTTCTACTCTAGTAGACAAAGTGAAAGAAGCACAACTTCACGATAAAGAATGTAAGAAGATTTGGAGGAGGATAACCGATGGTGAAGAGTTCAAGTTCAAGATCGATAATGAAGGTCTGTTATGGTTTGAAGGTAGAATCTGGGTACCGCCAGTACCTGAGGTCAAAGAGGAGATTCTGAGCGAAGCTCACTGTTCTAGATATTCTATTCACTTTGGGAGTACGAAGATGTACCAGGATCTTAGGCATCATTTCTGGTGGCCGAATATGAAGAGGGAGGTGCCTGAATGCGTTGCGAAATGCTTTATGTGCCAGAAAGTTAAAGCAGAACACCAGAGACCGAGTGGTTTGCTACAACCGTTAGAGATTCCAGAGTGGAAGTGGGAGCACATCACAATGGATTTTGTGGTAGGACTTCCAACGACTCAGAAGGGATTTGATGCGATATGGGTTATAGTGGATCGATTGACGAAGTCAGCCCACTTTCTGCCGATCAGGGTTAAGTACAACCTGGATAAGCTAGCGAAGTTATACGTGAAGGAAATTATTTCTAGACATGGTGTTCCGGTGTCAATTGTGTTCGACAGAGATCCACGTTTTATGTCTAATTTTTGGAAGTGATTGCAAGAATGTCTGGGAACGCAATTGCAAATGAGTACGGCGTATCATCCTCAGACTGATGGACAGAGCGAGAGAACAATTCAGACGCTTGAGGATATGCTGAAAGCTTGTGTGATGGACTTCAAAGGAAGCTGGGAGGATCATCTACCGTTGGTGGAGTTCGCCTACAACAATAGTCATCATGCGAGTATTGGCATGCCGCCTTACGAAGCATTATACGACAGAAAATGCAGAACTCCTTTGTGCTTGGATGAAGTCGGTGAACGTCAATTGTTGGGACCAGAATTGGTACAATAAACCACCGAAATTGTGAAGCTGATCAGAACGAGATTAGTTGCTGCTCAAGACAGACAGAAGAAGTATGCCGATCTTCATCGACAAAATCGAGAATTCTTACCAAGAAGTTTCGTGTTCCTGAAAGTATCTCCCTAGAAGGGGAAGATTCGATATGGTAAGAAGGGAAAGCTGAGTCCCAGATTTATTGGACCTTTTGAGGTGTTATGAATGTAATATCCGAGGTTATTATGTCATTTAACAATTATCAATAAATGAATTTATGTGAAATTCTTGTGTGTTTTCTTTTATTAGATGTATCTATGTTATACATACATGTGTTACTTTATGATATGTGATGAGGAGTATTTAAATGGTTGGTTTAGTTTAATTCAACTATTTAAATTGGTTAAGTATGGAATTAATTTTATTAATTTTGTGGGATGGCTTTATAGTAAGAGTTTGAGTTTGGAACGAACTTTAGAGACGCGAACTGCGTATTTGAATCCGGAACTTCGAAATTAGTCAGGATAGACTTTAACCACAAAAATGTGTCACGGTTGACTTTTTGACCAAAAAGTCAACCACGAATTTCGGATAGAAATTTGATGAAACAGATAGTCCCATGACGTCTAGGACGTCGACTTTAGTAGGAATCGATATAAGTATCGCAACATTCGGCTACAGAGGGCAAAATAGTCCAAATAATATATTAGTTGATTAAATGATTAAAATACTAATATTTTAATTACTCAGCAGCTGGTGGGACATGGTGACAATTGAAATAGGACAACATGGAGGAGTATATACGTATATAACAATGATATTAAGGAGGGAGTACTTCATTCTCCTCTTTAAACCAAGAACTCTTTCATTTTCTCTAACTCCCAAGTTAATTCTTTCTTTTAATTGTGCATTTGTTGCAAGTTTGTGTAACTCCTGAGATGGGAATGGAAGAGGAAAGGGAAACCAATGCTTATAATATATATATATATACTCTCCACCTCTATACTTCCTTCCTTTTTATAAAATTCCACCAAGAGAAGAAAAAAATCAAGAGAAGGAGAGTTTGAGTGTTGTGACGATTTCTGGAGTTTTGGAGAGTCTAAACTAACAAGGGGGAAGGATTATCAGAGTTAAAACAAGAAAGAAATTCGTCCAAAAAAAAGTAAGCATGAACTCTCTTTCATATGTTCTTAAGAAAATAGTAAGAAAAAGCATGTATAGCCATGGTAAATGATTTGTTTTGATTTTGTGAGGCTATGTTCATGTTGGTTACTGATATGTGGATGTAGAGAACGAAAGTTCTGGTTTAATTCATGTCTCTTACACATTGAATCGTATGAATTTATGCCATGCATGATAAGTGTTTGCTAAAATGCTTCTTAGATGTCAAATTGCTCAAAACATGAAAAGTTAGCGAGTTTGATTATTGTAACACGTGTATTTATGTTAGTATATATGTTCTAGACAATAGGAACCAAGTCCTTGCATGCTAGAATCAAAATCATGAATTTTTGTCAAAGTGGGTTAACTTAGAATATGTGACTTTTTGGGTTTTTCGAAGCATTGGAATCATAGCTTCTGTGACTCGTTGGTTGTATGTGTTAATTTTGTAAAATACTATGTAGTATGATGTCTCACCTGACCAATTTTCAAAAGAAACGGAGTTAAAATGAGCAAGTTATGAATTTCGTAAGCAAGCATGTTGGTATAAAAATCTGCAGAATTCTGGGAATTTCCAGAAATTTTCGAAGTCTGGAAGGCAGTCTGGCATGCTTATCTAGACTGCTGGATCGAGGTCTTAACATGTTAGTTTCATGTATGTTGTATTTTTGTAAAATACTGTGATGTATGGAGTGTATGGTGTCCAAATATTTTGGTCATACAACTTGTAAACAAGTGGGAATTAAATCGGGAAGTAGGCTGTTCGGCAGGAAAAAAAAACTTTTCTGGGCATGAAGAGCAGCGCAGCTGCGCCGTTCATACGGCTTAACGCTGCGCAGCTGCGCCACTCAAAGTTGGAGTCTGGGTTTGCCAGGCAGTGTAGCTGCGCCGGTAACACGGCTTAAGGCTGCGCAGCTGCGCCGGTCCGGGTCGGTCCGGGTCAAGTCTGATCCCGGTAGGGTCGGGTCGGGTCGGGTCAGAAAAATTTCCAGAAACTTTATTTTCCCAGATTTTTATATTTAACCCCTGGACCTATAAGTTGCAACCTGTTTATGTAATTGAATGGTATTGTGTAATTGAATTGCATTGTTAATTGATTACATGTTAGATGATAATCCAATTGAGATAAAAGGAAACCATTATATTTCAGAGTCATGTTCAAGAACCTAATTGCTTAACGTGACACATATGAATAGGTTACGTGAAGAGCTAGTAGATAGCGTTAATTGTAGCAGGCGTATCAGGCAAGTTTCCTAGCCCTAATTTCTATTGGGTATTTATTCAATCCTTACTCATTTTTATTGCAGTAAGGGTAAGTATTGGACTTGTGCTAGATATTTATTCGTGCAAGTTCCTTTATTGTGAGGTTATACAACTTCAACTATCTTGCAAGCTTATCGATGATCACTCAGTTATTATTCTAACAGCTATGCTTATAAGTTTCATGTCATTACAGAACTATTTTTAAGTATGTTTCCTGGCCTTTGTTTTCGGCTAGTTATTATTGATGAAAAATGATTTAATTCAAATCTTTCGAAGCTATTTAATGTTTACCAATCCAAATTGCTTTCGTGCGGTCTCGCATGAATACTAAGATGAACAACCCGAATAAACGGGCAAAAAGATGTCGGGCATATAGTCCCATTTATGCTTATGCAGTTTAAACTTAATACTTGTGCATAATGTAGGGTACAATGGGCTGATCACCTGGAGTACTTGCAGAGACCGTTTACAATCTATTTGATTTTTAAACCGTCTGATGATTTTTCGATGAAACAAAGTAATGTTCAGGGTATTTTATGCCCCTTAGTATGATAGTGAGAATTCTTAAAGTATTATTCTTGATATTTCTGTTTAACACTTGATAATTCTTTCAACTGTTATAGCTATTCAGATGTTTCTACTCCTGATGTATGTTTTCAAACTACTTTATATACTTGCTGGGCAATTTGTGCTCATTCTTGCTTAAACCTTTCAGTTAAGGATGAGAAGGCTGAGGGCTCGGGCAAGGACAAGGGGAAGTCTAAGATAAAATGATGCTAGTTACCTTATGTAATAAGTTTATATTTCCGCATATGATGTAATGTAGCGAAAAACGCTAAGTTTAAGTTGTGGTTTATTAAAGGTTGTAAAGACTTGGGATTTTATTTGGAGTATGTACGTAATAGTTATAATATTATTATTATTATGGAAATTTACTTAGATAGATGATGATGTATGTTGTATCGTGAGCACCATGCCCTGTAATCGATGTTACACAAATTTGGGGGCGTCACAGGTTGGTATCAAAGCCGTAGGTTAAAAACCTTAGGTGGGGAACCTTAGACTATAACCTTAGGGAAGGTAGTGGAGGTAATAAGGAGATGAACTCACGTAGAGTTCTAAGTGTAGCGTTGAATCTATTTTTCTAAAAACAAAACCAATATCTTTTTTAAAATGCTAATCGAGTTCTTTGTCTTGATTATAGGATGTCAGGAGAGGAGGAGGTTAGAGATATTCACGTCGTGAGTGAGCAGTTGGTGACAGCTGTACCTGAGCCCATAGCTGAGGCAGCAGCTGAGTCAGACCCAGAGGAATATCCTGAAGGGGAAGAGGAGCCCGAGGAGGACTCCGAGGAAGCACCTGAGGATACTATGTTGGATGAGTTGATGGATAGGATTACAGAATTGGATGACAAGGTCCATGAGTTAGAGGAGCCGTATCAGGGGGAGCAGCAGGCTGCAGCATTGCTTGGGGCATTGGTGCAACACCTGATAATTAGGAACGGGGATCTGGCTGACAAGCTGCGAACAACAGGTCAGAAGGCGGACAGGCTGAAGGATGAGAAAGAAGCTATCAGGACCCACTTGGGACATACCATTAATGGGTTAGAGTCGAGGATACAGAGTCTCGAAACTGACAAGCAGATTATTACCACTTTCTAAGGAGATGAGATGAGAAGCCGTGTTCGGGCCGAGAAGCTAACAGGCGAGTTAGAAGGAGAAGTAAGAGATAAGAAGGTTAGGGTGGATAAAATGAAGTACGCGTTTAAGTCAGCACATGGGAGGTTCCAGCATAGGGTGTATCACTTTCCACGTGAGGAGTACCGGTCTAGACATGCCATAAGCCGTGGGCTGGTGCTGGAGATAGCGGATGAAGAGCATGAAGACGCCATTAGGCAGGGTCTTTAGTTTGTTCGTGTTAAACTTTTACTACTAGCGTGTAGAACGCTTATCTATGAAATAAAACATGGTTTCCAATGTTACTAAATATGATGGTTAAAGTGATGTAAATGGCTTAATGCCATAAGACGATGAAATACCTTGGGTATTATGTCTATAAATAAATATGCTTTTATTTAAATATGTGATGTGATGATTAAGTTTTTATATGAATTATATATGTTGTAGGAATAAATTATGAGATGATAACATTAAGTTTATTTAAACAGATAGATGGCTAGAGGAAGACGTCGTCAAGTACCAGAAGGGTCAGGCGATAATGCTAGGGGTCCACCGAACCCCATGCAACAATTCGTAGACATGTTAGCTGGGGCACTTCAGAATCGAACCCCGAATACCAATAACCCTCCAGCGAGCCAGGTGGCACACTTTAAAGACTTTAAGAGCGCGGGACCACCTGAGTTCAAAGGAACCACCGAACCTATTGAAGCCCAAACTTGGGTCAAGGAAATTGAAAAGGCGTTCGCTATTGCTCGCGTAGGAGATGATCAGAAAATAATCTTCGCCACTTACATGCTGAAGGGTGAAGCCAATTTCTAGTGGGAGGCAAACCAGATCAGGGCGGGAGAAGGTGTGATACCTTGGGAAGAGTTTAAGAAGATCTTCTTCGAAAACTATTTCCCTGCGAGTATGCAGAGTCGTATGGAGATGCGATTCTTGGAGCTGAAGCAAGAAGACATGACCGTACCCCAGTACGCCGCAAAGTTCAACGAACTGGCGAGGTTCGCGCCTCATCAGGTCGACACTGAGGAGAGGAAAACGAGGAGGTTTGAGCAGGGTCTCAAACCATGGTTATACAGTAGACTTTCGGTGTTGCAGAAGAATAGCTTCGCGACTCTCCTGGAGAAGGCTATAATTGCTGAGGGCAGAAGTGAAGCCCTAATGAAGTTTAATAAGGAGAAAAAGAAGAAGAATGAAGGAGGGAATCGCGGGGAAGGTAGCAGCAGCAGTGGTGCAAACAAGAGGAAGTGGAACAACAACAACAATAATAATAATTTCAACTAGGGAAACTCTGGGGGAAAACCAAGGGATGCAAAGAAGAGAACTGAGGCGTGCAAGGAGTTTGGGAGGAATCACTAGGGTGCATGTCTAAAAGGGAAGAATGTTTGTTTCAATTGCGGGCAAGAGGGGCACATCTCTCCCAATTGCTCTGCACCAAAGAGAAATGGATGTTTCAATTGTGGAGCATTGGACCATCAGGCAAGGAATTGCCCAAAGAAGAATTCAGCAGGAGGAAATGGAGGAAGGGGACCAAGAAGTGGAAATCTCATAATTACTGGATCACCAACTCAGAATCGACCAACAGCAAGGACTTTCAACATGACAGTTCAGGATGCAGTCGCATCCAAGGACTTGGTTTCAGGTATCATTCCGGTCAATGATATATCTGCTTACATATTATTCGATTCGGGTGCTACTTGTTCCTTCGTGTCGTATGAATTCTCCCAATGATTAAACTTACCCCAGGAAGAACTAGAATATCCTATGAATATAGAAGTCGCTAATAAGGAAGTTATTCCCGTTAGCCATGTCTATAGGAATTGTGTTGTAGATATCAGTGGGTATACGTTGCCTATGAATTTAATTCCGATTCAATTAGGGGAATTTGATATAATTCTAGGAATGCATTAGTTATTTAACCATGGAGCGATGATAGATTGCCAGAAGAAGTGTATAAACCTTAAGACTCCAAATCAGTCTAAGGTAGTATTCTACGGGAGTAAGTCGCTAAGACACTCGAGTTGTCTGACGATGTTGCAAGCGAGGAAGTTGCTAAGGAATGGATGTGTAGGATATTTGGCCCATATCGTCGATACACAGAAAGTAGGTGTAGGAATGGGACAGATACCAGTAGTGAATGAATTTTTGGATGTATTTCCGGAAGAGTTACCAGGACTTCCACCGGATAGAGAGGTCGAATTCGTTATAGATTTAGTACCGGGAACGGCCCCGATTTTGAAAGCCCCATACAGAATGGCACCGGCAGAGATGAAAGAGCTGATGGTACAGTTGCAAGAATTATTGGATAGAAAGTATATTCAACCGAGTGTGTCTCCTTAGGGAGCACCAGTTTTATTTGTGAAAAAGAAGGACGGATCGATGAGACTTTGTATCGACTATCGAGAGTTGAACAAAGTGACGATCAAGAACAAGTATCCGTTACCTAGGATAGATGATCTGTTCGATCAGTTGAAGGGAGCAAAATATTTTTCCAAGATCGACTTGAGGACGGGATATCACTAATTGAGGATGATGAAGGAAGATGTTCCTAAGACAGCGTTCAGGACTCGTTACGGTCACTACGAGTTCTTGGTGATGTCATTTGGATTAACAAACGCGCCGGCTGCATTTATGGACATGATAAATCGGGTATTCAAGCAATACTTAGATAAATTTGTGGTCGTGTTCATAGATGATATCCTGATCTATTCCAAAACTCAGGAGGATCATGCTGAACACTTAAGGTTGGTATTGGAGGCGTTGAGGAAGGATAAGTTATACGCAAAATTTTCAAAGTGTGAGTTTTGGTTGGAGAAAGTTCAATTTCTGGGTCACGTGATCGATAAGGACTGAAAATTTGTGGATCCAGCAAAGGTGGAAGCGGTGCAGAATTGGGAGCAACCAAAGACACCGACTGAAGTAAGAAGTTTCTTAGGATTGGCAGGTTATTATAGACGGTTTATCCAAGATTTTTCGAAGATAGCAGGAACTTTGACGAATTTAACGAAGAAGTCGGTCAAATTTGTCTGGACAGAGAAGTGTGAAGAAAGTTTTTGGAAACTTAAGAAAAGATTGAGTGAGGCACCGATGTTGTCTTTACCAGACGATACAGGTGATTTCATGATTTTCAGTGATGCGTCGCATAAAGGACTTGGCTGTGTGCTTATGCAACATGGTAAAGTTATTGCGTACGCATCACGTCAGTTGAAGGATTACGAGAAGGGATATCCTACCCATGACCTGGAATTGGCAGCGGTAGTATTTGCCCTAAAGATTTGGAGGCACTATTTATATGGTGTAAAGTGTGAAATATACACGGACCATAAAAGTCTGAAGTATATCTTCACTCAGAAGGAGTTGAATATGAGACAGAGAAGATGGTTGGAACTAATAAAGGATTATGATTGCGACATCTTATATCATCCGGGGAAAGCTAACGTGGTCGCAGATGAGCTAAGCAGAAAGGGCAGTGGAAGGTTGGCAATGCTAACGGCTCAAGAGGAGTTGATTAGGGAAATGGCCAGTTTGGAACTCGAGGTAAAGAGTCCGAGCGAGTCAGATGGGAAGTTGTTCGCAATGGAGGTTCGACCGACTCTATTGGACAAAATCAAAGAAGAACAAAGCAGCGATGAAGAATGCGAGAAGGTGAGGAAAAGAATTTCAGATGGAGAGGAGCTTAAGTTCAATGTGGGTGTTGATGGATTATTAAGGTTTGAGAGGAGAATTTGGGTGCCAGGGGTATCCGAGTTAAAGGAGGAAATCTTGCAGGGAGCTCATAGCTCAAGTTACTCAATTCACCCGGGAAGCACAAAGATGTATCAGGATCTTCGCCAACATTATTGGTGGCCCAATATGAAGAGAGAAGTGGCAGAGTGCGTCAGCAGATGTTTGACATACCAGAGAGTTAAGGCGGAACATCAGAGACCAAGCGGGTTACTTCAACCATTAAAAATTCCGGAATGGAAATGGGAGCATATCACGATGGACTTCGTGGTAGGACTTCCAAATACACAGAAGGGTTACGATGCAGTTTGGGTAATCGTTGATCGATTGACCAAGTCAGCGCATTTCTTGCCAATCAAAATTAGATATACCTTGGATCAGTTGGCAAAGCTTTATATCAAGGAGATCGTTTCCAGGCACGGTGTACCTATATCAATTGTGTCAGATCGCGATCCGTGATTCACAGCTAATTTCTAGAAAAGCTTTCAAGAACGCATGGGAATGCAACTGAGGTTGAGCACCGCGTATCATCCTCAAACAAACGGGCAGAGCGAAAGAACTATTCAAACATTGGAGGACATGCTGAGAGCATGTGTTATGGACTTCAAAGGAAGCTGGGATGACCACCTACCATTGGTGGAATTTGCATACAACAACAGTTATCACGCGAGCATCGGGTTGCCACCTTATAAAGCTTTATATAGAAGGAAATGCAGAACGCCATTGTGCTGGGATGAAGTGGGAGAACATCAATTGCTAGGGCCAGAATTAGTGCAACAAACTGCAGATGTGATCAAAACGATACGAGCGAGATTAGTGACAGCTCAGGATCGATAGAAGAAATATGCTGATCAACATCAGCAACAACGAGACTTCGACGTCGGCACTTATGTGTTTCTAAAGGTTTCACCTTGGAAAGGGAAAATGAGGTTTGGGAAGAAGGGAAAACTTAGTCCCAGATTCATAGGACCCTTTGAAGTGCTAAGGCGAGTCGGTGAGGTAGCTTATGAAATAGCTTTACCTCCAGAGTTAGAATATATACACAACGTGTTCCACGTATCAGTTTTACGACCTTATAAGCAGGATTACAAGCATGTCATAGAGTATGAACCCATCCAATTTGAAAAGGGCTTAACCTATGAAGAGGTTCCAGTATAGATAATTGATAGAAAAGAACAAGTGTTAAGAAATAAGATGATACCTTCTGTAAAGGTAGTATGGAGGAACTACAACGCCGAGGAGGCTACGTGGGAACTCGAGGAGAAAATGATGAAAAATTACCCTAATCTTTTTGTTTGATGTGTAATGATTCCGGGGACGGAATCCTTATAAGGGAGGGTGAATGTAATATCTGAGGTTATTATGTCATTTAACAATTATCAATAAACGAATTTATGTGAAATTCTTGTGTGTTTTGTTTTATTAAATGTATCTATGTTATACATACATGTGTTATTTTATGATATGTGATGAGGAGTATTTAAATGGTTGG
This sequence comes from Panax stipuleanatus, assembly GCA_020205555.1. Lineage (NCBI taxonomy): Eukaryota > Viridiplantae > Streptophyta > Magnoliopsida > Apiales > Araliaceae > Panax > Panax stipuleanatus. The sequence continues at coordinate 34,566,575 of CM035115.1, forward strand.
TTCAGTTTAATTCAACTATTTAAATTGGTTAAGTATGGAATTAATTTTATTAATTTCGTGGGATGGCTTTATAGTATGAGTTTGAGTTTGGAGCGGAATTTAGAGACGCGGATTGCGTATTTGAGTCCGGAACTTTGAAATTAGTCAAGATAGACTGTAACCACAAAAATGTGTCACGGTTGACTTTTTGGTCAAAGTCAACCGGTTGACTTTTTCGAGAAAAAAAAGTCAACCACGAATTTTGGATAGAAATTTGACAAAACGAATAGTCCCATGACGTCTAGGACGTCGACTTTAGTAGGAATCGATATAAGTATCGCAACGTTCGGCTACGGAGGGCAAAATAGTCAAAATGATATATTAGTTGATTAAATGATTAAAATACTAATATTTTAATTAGTCAGCAGCTGGTGGGACTTGGTGACAATTGAAATAGGACAACATGGATGAGTATATATGTATATAACAATGATATTAAGGAGGGAGTACTTCATTCTCCTCTTTAAACCAAGAACTCTTTCATTTTCTCTAACTCCCAAGTTAATTCTTTCTTTTAATTGTGTATTTGTTGCAAGTTTGTGTAACTCCTGAGATGGGAATGGAAGAGGCAAGGGAAACCAATGCTTATAATATATATATATACTCTCCACCTCTATACTTCCTTCCTTTTTATAAAATTCCACCAAGTGAAGAAAAAATCAAGAGAAGGAGAGTTTGAGTGTTGTGACGATTTCTGGAGTTTTGGAGAGTCTAAACTAACAAGGGGGAAGGATTATCAGAGTTAAAACAAGGAAGAAATTCGTCCAAAAAAAAAGTAAGCATGAACTCTCTTTCATATGTTCTTAAGAAAATAGTAAGAAAAAGCATGTATAGCCATGGTAAATGATTTGTTTTGATTTTGTGAGGCTATGTTCATGTTGGTTACTGATATGTGGATGTAGAGAACGAAAGTTCTGGTTTAATTCATGTCTCTTACACATTGAATCGTATGAATTTATGCCATGCATGCTAAGTGTTTGCTAAAATGCTTCTTAGATGTCAAATTGCTCAAAACATGAAAAGTTAATGAGTTTGATTATTCTAACACGTGTATTTATGTTAGTATATATGTTCTGGACAATAGAAACCAAGTCCTTGCATGCTAGAATCAAAATAATGAATTTTTGTCAAAGTGGGTTAACTTAGAATATGTGACTTTTTGGGTTTTTTCGAAGCCTTGGAATCATAGCTTCTGTGACTCGTTGGTTGTATGTGTTAATTTTGTAAAATACTATGTAGTATGATGTCTCACCTGACCAATTTTCAAAAGAAACGGAGTTAAAATGAGCAAGTTATGAATTTCGTAAGCAAGCATGTTGGTATAAAAATCTGCAGAATTCTGGGAATTTCCAGAAATTTTCAAAGTCTGGAAGGCAGTCTGGCACGCTTATCTAGACTGCTGGATCGAGGTCTTAACATGTTAGTTTCATGTATGTTGTATTTTTGTAAAATACTGTGATGTATGGAGTGTATGGTGTCCAAATATTATGGTCATACAACTTGTAAACAAGTGGGAATTAAATCGGGAAGTAGGCTGTTCGGCAAGAAAAAAAAACTTTTCTGGGCATGAAGAGCAGCGCAGCTGCGCCGTTCATACGGCTTAACGCTGCGCAGCTGCGCCACTCAAAGTTGGAGTGTGGGTTTGCCAGGCAGTGTAGCTGCGCCGGTAACACGGCTTGAGGCTGCGCAGCTGCGCCGGTTCGGGTCGGGTCAGAAAAATTTCCAGGAACTTTATTTTTCCAGATTTTTATATTTAACCCCTGGACCTATAAGTTGCAACCTATTTATGTAATTGAATGGTATTGTGTAATTGAATTGCATTGTTAATTGATTACATGTTAGATGATAATCCAATTGAGATAAAAGGAAACCATTATATTTCAGAGTCGTGTTCGAGAACCTAATTGCTTAACGTGACACATATGAATAGGTTACGTGAAGAGCTAGTAGATAGCGTTAATTGTAGCAGGCATATCAGGCAAGTTTCCTAGCCCTAATTTCTATTGGGTATTTATTCAATCCTTACTCATTTTTATTGCAGTAAGGGTAAGTATTGGACTTGTACTAGCTATTTATTCGTGCAAGTTCCTTTATTGTGAGGTTATACAACTTCAACTATCTTGCAAGCTTATCGATGATTACTCAGTTATTATTCTAACAGCTATGCTTATAAGTTTCATGTCATTACAGAACTGTTTCTAAGTATGTTTCCTGGCCTTTATTTTCGGCTAGTTATTATTGATGAAAAATGATTTAATTCAAATCTTTCGACGCTATTTAATGTTTACCAATCTAAATTGCTTTGGTGCGGTCTCGCATGAATACTAAGAAGAACAACCCGAATAAACGGGCAAACAGATGTCGGGCATATAGTCCCATTTATGCTTATGTAGTTTAAACTTAATACTTGTGCACAATGTAGGGTACAATAGGCTGATCACCTGGAGTACTTGCAGAGATCGTTTACAATCTATTTGATTGTTAAACCGTCTGATGATTTTTCGATGAAACAAAATAATGTTTAGGGTATTTTATGCCCCTTAGTATGATATTGAGAATTCTTAAACTCTTATTCTTGATATTTCTGTTTAAAACTTGATAATTCTTTCAACTGTTATAGCTATTCAGATGTTTCTACTCCTGATGTATGTTTTCAAACTACTTTATATACTTGCTGGGTAATTTGTTCTCATTCTTGCTTAAACCTTTCAGTTAAGGATGAGAAGGCTGAGTGCTAGGGCAAGGACAAGGGGAAGTCTAAGATGAAATGATGCTAGTTACCTTATGTAATAAGTTTATATTTCCGCATATGATGTAATGTAGCAATAAACGCTAAGTTTAAGTTGTGGTTTATTAAAGGTTGTAAAGACTTGGGATTTTATTTGGAGTATGTACGTAATAGTTATAATATTATTATTGTTATGGGAATTTACTTAGATAGATGATGATGTATGTTGTATCGTGAGCACCATGCCCTGTAATCGATGTTACACGGATTTGGGGGCGTCACAACGAAAAGTTGGCGAGGTAGCTTACGAGATCGCATTACCTCCGGAGCTCGAGAATATACATAATATCTTCCATATTTCTGTGTTAAGACCTTACAAGCATGATTATAAACATGTAATAGAATATGAACCTTTACAATTTGATAAAGACTTAACATATGAAGAAGTGCCTATTCAAATAGTTGATAGAAAGGAACAAGTACTTAGGAATAAAGTGATACCTTCTATTAAGGTAATCTGGAGGAACCACGGTGCTGAAGAAGCTACGTGGGAACTCGAAGATGTTATGATGAAATCTTATTCGTATTTATTTGCTTAGTTGTGTGTAACCCCTTATGTACTGATTCTGGGGACAAAATCCTTTTAAGGAGGGAAGATTGTAACGATTGTGATTTTATATAATAATTTTACATATTTATTGAGTTAAATAAATATTTTATGTAATTTATTTATGGAGTTAAATAAATAAATTACGTGAATTATGAGAGTGATTTAATTAAGTGTTACATATTAATTTAATGAATGTTATCTAATTGATGTGTGTATATTAATTTTATATTATAGTTCTAATTTAATTGAGATAATTAAATTAGATGAATCGTGTGTTAAGTGTTACATGAATTATAATTAGCGAGTAATTATAATTATGTGACAAATTATTTTATGTGATTAATTGATTAAATAAGAATGTTCTATGTTTAATTAATTAAAATGTGACATTTAAAATATGTGTTAAAAGATTTATTAAATAGAAGAAAAAGGATTTTAAAATTGTTTTGCCAAACAAGGCCCTTGTATTCGTTTTAAACTTAATTTACCAAACCTGAACTTAGTGACTAAAATCTTTTTTTAAATTAAAGAGGTTTGGCCAAACAAAGCCTTAAGGCTTTTTGAATTTTGAAACTTATGTAACTGATAATTTAATTAGTGTATTAATTATAGTTAGTACGCCTATTATATTATATTATATCAGTTTTATTCTACGTTAGTCTATACTACGTGAATTATCCTAAGCCTAAGTCTAAGAGCTAAGAAGAAAGGAGAAAGCAGAGAAGAGTTGGAGAAGAAGAGCAAGGAGGAAGAAGAGCTCCTAGAATCAAACACATATTATCTTCTTCGTCCGCCCATTAGCAAAAAGGTATCATCTATAATTTCTAATGATTATGCAACTCCGTTATATGTTTTTGTGTGTTCATCCTCTGTTAAAAATAAGTTTTCATGAAATTATGTAAACATGGATTAAATATATAATTGTATTCATGTGTTATTCATAGTAGGTTAAATGCTATCAATGGTTTTCAGAAAAACAAATTGGTGATTTAATATGTTTTAATAAGAATTTATGTTCTTATGTATTCATACGGTTTTGACCAATTTTAGAATGAAAAATAACGAAAATTGATATATGTTAATATGCTTATTAGGTATTTACTTGATGTTATCTTCAATTTCAAGTGTAATGCATGCATATAGGGGTGAATTGCTTGAGAAATTTTATTACAGTAGATTATTTTATGAAAAATATGAGTTTTTATGAAAATGGCCAAATTGGACTTTTAAAACTGTTGATTCGTGTTGTTTAGATGACTTTTGTGTTTTAGAAACATGTTATATATATGTATTATTGCATAGGTATGATTTACAATGTTTAAGTTACTATGAATTGCCGTTTTGTTGGCTTGTTTGGGTTAATCGGTGAAGCAGAGTATCGTGGCTGTCTGCCTCTGTCTGTGCTCTTGCGCAGCTGCGCCGGTAGTACAGCCAAAAGCTGCGTAGCTGCGCCGGTTCTACAGCCAAAAGCAGCGCAGCTGCGCCGCTTGCCTTTCCCAGATTCGTCCCCTGCGCAGCTGCGCCGGTACAAAGGCTGCTGACTGCGCAGCTGCGCCGTATCTTGGGCAGAGGCAGTGAGTTTTAATCAAGTGTGCAGTTTATTTTTATGCCTAAGTTACATTGTTGCTAGAATAATGATCATGCATTTAAGTTGCAATAGCATGTTGATAACATGAATTTGACAATTTGGTAATTGTAAAAGAAAAGAGGTTTTGAAAACCTTAAAGTATTATTTGAATTATTGTTTAATTGTGAATTGGTTAATGTGATATGTAATTATAATTTGAATAATTATAATTAAGAGTAAAGGTTTAAATTATAATTCTGTGAAATTATAATGTATAGAAGTTGATTTATTTTAATCAATTAGATGTTAATTTAAATTATAATTTATGTAATTATAATTTAATAAATGCATGTTTAGTTATGGATTATAAATTGATAATTACATGATTAATTATAAATTGTGTAATTATAATGCATGATGTAGTTTAATTGATTTTAAATTATAATTGTTTATAATTTAAAAGGTAATTATAATTTAAGTAATTATAATTTGATTAAGTGTTTGAATTATAATTATAATTTAATTAAATACATATTTAATTTAATTATGTGAGTATATTATGTGATGTAATTAACTATGTGATGGTTGACTATTATTTATTTAATTAGAAGGGTTAACCAATTATGTGGATTAGTTACATGTTAACTAATTTAGATTATTATGATTGGATGTATATAGGAAGTGTTTAAGTACGTGGTTGAGTTAAGTAGCTTACGCATAAGGCAAGTTTTCTAAACCCTGATCTTGTATTAATTTTATGCAAGTCTTCTAACCCTAAACTTGTTAATTCTATACAATTTTTTTGAGTTCATATATTCATTGTTGAGAATGTCATTTCCATTTCTGTATTGGACAGTTGTTTATTTAATTGAAATGATCTTGACTTATTGTTCAAGTAAGATCTAGTTATTATTTTAAATGCTTTAAGTTTACTTCTAAAGTATATGTTAATTCATAATTCTTTTATTTATGAATTATTTAAAGTCGATTCAACTAATCCTTAGTTGATGAACGTGAATTCTAAATTACCCTTGTAAGCTTATCCAAACCAAACTTTCTTTGGTGGCGGACTTGAATTCAAATTACTGAGTTGAACAACCCTAATTATTAGGGGAGGTTACTACGCATAGCGTTAAGATGTTTGTGCACAATACATGGTACAAAGGGCTAATCCCCCTAAGTACGAGTTAAGGTCCATAGTCTTATTGACTGTTAAAGGTTTAAATAGAAATATTTATAACCTAGGACAAGAGTTCAAAGGTCTTATGACCCTCAGATAAATTCTAATATTCGAATTTTAATGTTGATAGAGAATTATTATTCAATTCTTTATTGTTGAAGTAAGCTAAGTTATTCAGATCTTTTTAAAGATATCCTTTCATGTATTTATTATTGTTAAACTCCAGTGAGCTGTTGTTTGCTCACTCTTGCATTAAATAACAATTGCAGTTAAGGTTGATAACGTTGATGCCCCGTCTATGAGTAAAGGCAAGGGAAAGATGAACCAGTGAAGACTTGTTTAATTATTTTGAAATGATTGTAATAAGAATTTTATGTCATGCTTTTATTACATACTTTATTGTTTATGTCAGGGTTAGAGTAACCCTGGGATTGAGTTTTGAGAAGGTTGTAACCCTTGTTTCAAGGGAGATTTTATTATTTTGAATAAAGATTGTAATTTATTTTGAGATATATTGGGTAGATGTTTGTTATAGTTAGAAAGTGAACACCAAATCATGTGAAAACGAAGTACCCGGATTTGGGGGTGTCACATATACTTTTACAAGCAGTTATAATGCCCAAATTATTTTAAGTATATAGTTCAAAAGTTCTATTTACAAGCAGTTATAATATCCAAATTATTTTAAGTATATAGTACAAAAGTCCTATTTAAAAGCAGTTGTAATGTCCGATTTATTTCTCTTATAAACTAGAAAATATACTTTTATAAGCAGTTACTATGTCCGATTTTCTTCAAGTATTTAGTAAGAATATTTATTTTACAAGCAGTTATAATGCTGAAATTATCTCAAACAGAATAGTCGAATATTCATTTTATAAAGCAGTTATAATGTTCGATTTATTTCAAACATAGTAAACGAATATTCATTTTACAAGCATTTATAATGCTCAATTTATTTTAAATATAGTTGATGAATATTTATTTTGTAAATAATTATAATGCTGAAATTACGTCGTGTATAGTGATAAGGTGCTATCTAATGTTTGATTATTTGATTACATGTTAGATAAATATTATAAGTGAGATATGTGGTGCTAATTAAGAGATCGATCTTATTAATAATAGGTCTTACAAAAGAAGTTAACTTAAATTGCGTAGCAATAGTCAACGAATCGGGCAAGTTCCTTAACTCAAACTTGAGTTATTATTTTTCAAGCATGATACTGGATAATTATTGTTGATTATTCTACATTTAAGACTATTATTGAAAATTCGCATTTATTGCAAGTTTCCTAACTCAACTTGAGTTATATATTTCAAAGCATGATCTGTGAACAATTATTGATAATTATTCACATCTATAACGATTATTTTTAATCGCACATAGTGCAATTGATTCTTGTTCTATTATTTGAACTTTTATGAACCATGTCTCAGCTAATTGTTTTGGCGAGACTAATATTTGTTAAAGCATGAAAAGTTCTATTTATTTGAACTGATTTATTATTGGAAGATCTATGCCATTAATTCCGGCTAGATCAATATTGATATTATATGTTAAAATCATAGTATTTCTTTGAAAACAATCCAAACCATATTGTTGTGGTACGGACTCATAATGTAAGACTGAGATGAACAAACTTTATTGTCGTAAATCGACCTTTGCGCTATTATTGAGTATTATGCATAATATAAGTTACAAATGAGTTAGCCGCTCCAGGTACTTGCAGAGGAGTATAATTTAGTTTTTATAACTAACTTATATTCCTGAGGTAATTTAGTTTTAATAACTAATAATTCCTCTACTAGTTCATGATCCTTTTGTGACCCTCAGCATGAAATCTGGGAATATCCCACTTTATTGAATATTGTTGCAGTATTGTTAATTCTTCTTATTCACTTGAATATTATTAAATCTTTGAAAGAATTTTACTCTTTCATCCTTGAGATGTTATTCAGTATGAAATTTGAAAAAGTTTTATTATTGAGATTGAATTATTCTTCAGCTACTTCAAAACCCTTTGATTATTGTTGAAGTTCTATAGAAGCTAGACTCTTCTATTCATGATATATATCCTTTATTGTATACTTTAACTTGCTGAGCAAACTTGTTGCTCACCCTTGTTTAAATAAAATATTTCAGCTAAGGCCGAGGTAGCAGAAGGTTCTAACAGGGACAAAGACAAAGGCAAGGCTCAGGAGTAGTTATTGTCAACTTTTAATGGTTATGCTATATTATGTAAGTTAATTATGTAAACCTTTTGGATACATAAGGGTATGTAAGTTATGTCAAGTTAGTTAACTTGGGATATTGTTATAAGTTGTATTAAGTAATGTTATGAATGATGTTTTTCATTAATGAATAGGTAGTTAGATGTGATATGTATGATGAATCGTGAGCACCAAACCCGAGGTTAGGGAACCCAGATTTGGGGGTGTCACAACAAGAACTCAAGATTAAGGTTGGCAACTCATCTCACCTGATGGAGCAGCTTATGTCAAACATCCAGCGTCTATCTCAAGTGATTAATGACAAAAAGGGGAAGAAAAAGAGGCATTCAAGGAGGCATGCGAAGAGAAGAATGAAGACAGATGAGAAGAGCAGAAGCAGCAGCAAAGCAAAGAAAAAGAAGATAAAGCAGAAGAAGGAAAAGGAGCAGCAGCAGAGTTGTTAACATTTTCATCATCTAAGGGGGAGCCAGGGCAAGATGAAGATGAAGCAGCGAAGTATGCATCTAAGGGGGAGCTAAAGAAAGATAAAGAAATGGAGCATGCATCTGAGGGAGAGCAGAATGAAGAAGAAAAGAAAGAAAAGTAGTTGAACAGAAAGCATCCTGGAAACATACAAGGAGCAGTCATTGGAAAAGAGAAGGTACCTTTCTAACTATAATAGGTATGTTCTGGATCCAGGATGTAAAGTGTCATATCATGTGTAAGATAAAAAATTTCATCAATGACATTCATGATTACTAGTTTTAGTAATATAGCTGCTCACAGTATATTAAGATTCATTCATCTCATACATATGTACTTAATGTTTTTGTCATAATCAAATAGGGGGAGATTGTTAGGAATAAGTATGAGAATGTTATTCCTATTTATATAGGATTTGATTATGATCTTAAATGAATGAATATACAAATATGTCTGCATTAATAAAAGTTGTAAAGTCCTTAAAAGATGATAGGCATATGTACAAGAACTTAGACTGATATGATCAAATATGTTAGGTTGATCCTACATGAACAAACAACTTTGTAAAGTCCTTCAAAAGATTATGATGTACAAGGACTATAAATAGAAAGATCAAGCTTGTTAGGTTAATCTTATAAAATGTATTAGATAAGTCAGTTTGATTGTCGAGCACTGCACCAGCCTTCGTAGTTTTCTAGGAGAGACAAGGAAGAATCGGAGTATATAAAGGCAGAATCGTAGTCTGTAAGGATATTCACTCCTGAAAGCCGTAGTCTGCCAGGAGAGACAAGGTAGGATCGTGGTGTGTCGAGAAGAACCTTCTCGAAGACTTAGTCTGTCGAGGAAGTCAAGTTCAAAATCGTGGAGACAACTTGTCTAAGCGTCTGCCGAGCGCCTGCCGAACCAAGTCAAGAATCGTACGCCTCACTCAAACTTGTGGTGCCTGCAGAGTATATCAGAGGCAGAAATAGTAGTCAAGCAGATCAGTCATATGACTGTAGTTATTTTGACAGAAATCGTATTCTGTCATAAAGTCTACTCTCGGAATCGTGGTGTCTGCAAAACAAAAGCAAGATCGTAGTCTGCAGAACCAAAGCCAGATCGCAGTCTGCAGAACTAAAGCTAGATCACAGTCTGCAGAGCAAAGGCTTAGATATAGTCAGTCAAGTGCTCAACATCGCCAAGGAATAATCGTAGAGTCTACATGATTCTCAATAACTGAGCACCTTTGAAGTATATGCAAAGATCATAGTCTCTGGTAAGAGCAGTCAAGATACAATCTACATGAAGAATACCAGAGAACATCATCTAAATGGCCTGCAAAAAAAATAGTAGATCGAAGCACCAACTCTAATCAGCATACTGATTAAGAAGTGAAGCCATTCAGGAGAAGTCTTCCACAAGCAAACATTAAAAGACAATAAATGAAGTGACTGACTAAAGGAAGATAACGAGTGCAGTGTCCGTCAAACCAATAGATGACAATGATCATGGTGGTAACTATGAACGTGGTGTTTGCTAAACAAACAACAAGAACTGATGAAGCACATACAGTGACATTGGCCAACCTATAGAGAACAGACGAAAAGGATTGTCTATGGCTCAACCTCACCATGAAGAGTGAACGGGAGATCACATGGCAGAATGTTGAGAAAGTTGAGCATGACTAATCAGAAGAGTTTTACAAACCAGAAGGGCCAAAGCATTCAGACAAGTTGTCAGTTCCTGATGCAAGTCAAGGAAAGCAGATTCATTGAAGTACTGCACGAGTGAAGAAGGAGAGGTTCTACATTGTTAATCCAAAGAATACTCTTATAATCGTAGTATTGTCTAAACCAGTCGATGAGCAACATTCAACAGATAAACTACGATCAAGCACATAAGTCGTCTGCATCAGAATCGTGGAGTCCGGTCATCTGATTATTGAAGCCTTGGTAACATCTCAATATAAAGACTGACATTAGAACATTGCTGATTGAGAGTATTGATGCAGAAGGACAACTCCTTTAGTTCTGATCGAGGAAGCAAAAAGAAGAAATTAATGTTACTACCAGCCTGACATCTGAAAAGTGACTGCTCAGAGGTGTTAGGTGAAATAGCAGACTGTTGTGTCAGAAAAGTTAAAAAGGGGCTGTTATGTCAAGTCAGCAGTCTACACCAAATAACTTCGAATCTTTGAGGCAATTCAAATAGCTTCCAACGGCTATTTTCCAATGGGAAGATGATGAAGGAGTATATAACAACTGAAGCTTCAAAGATGAAGATTTGTTGACTCTACGAGTTCTTCAGAGATTAACAGAATAGGTCTTAGTGACAGTAAGACTACCAGAGAAGAAGTGAAGCAAATATGATGAAGGGACTTAACTGCTAGAAGCTTCACTCAACACAAATGAGAATGCCAATCACAATGGCATCTGAGCTAAGAGCCGAGATGGCCAAGAAGACAAGAGGAAGAGTGGCAGACAATAAAGCAGATCCAAAGGGCCACTCGACGATTCATCTTGAACAACTAGAGCTAAAGAGAAGTAGATGCAGAACCAAATCTGCACACAAGTTAATCAGTGTTCGAAGGATGCTAAGTACCAGATAGAGTCTACAAGAAATGGAAAGACTTAGCAAATCCTAATTCGTAAACATTGTGCAATGCTGAAATCAGATGAAGACAAGCATCAACAACAAAGATTAGCTGCACCAAGGAATATATGATAGACTTCTAAGTACTCAAGGACGTCGAGCTTAATGAACATCTTAGCAGTTCAATAAAGGTGATCTAACTCGATGCAGAATGCAAGAAGATCACACTAAGATGTTAAGTACCAAAGGATGAACAAGCTTCAAGTCATCTTCGCAGCTCAGCACCAGCAACAACAACATCAACAAAACAACCAGGTATTGAGGGGTCCTTGTTCGAGGGACTAAATTAAAGTCAAGTCTGCTGGGCTTGCTGAGTACCGAAGGGTACAAGAGATTCTAAGCCTGCTGGGCTTAGTCTACAGTTCTAAGTCTATTGGACTTGAAGAGTTCTTAGTGAACTGGAGTTCCAAGGCTTCTGGCCTTGAAGGAATCTTTGTGATTCAAGAGTTACCCATTTCCTTAGTGGAATCCCTGCTTGTTGAAGCAGAAGAGTGGATTAGGAGCTTGAGTCTCTGAACCACTTAAATATCCATTGTGTCATTTACTTTTAGTCATTTACATTATATACCTTAAACTGCTATAACTGTTATAACCACTTACAACTAAACTAACTATAGAACAATGCTTATAAAGATATTTGTGAAGGGGAATCTTTAACTTATTTCACTGTGCTTGAAATGATTTTTATGTTTGTCAAATGCTAATTACTTAGCAACACAAAATAATATGGAAAAGATTTGAAAATTAAAAAGGATCTATTCAACCCCCCTTCTAGATCTATTGTGTGCCCTCTAGGAACTAACAAAATAAAATGCTTAACATATTTATCTTGTTAAGGCATAATCTATGAGCAATCATCTTTCTCCCACTAATAAAAGAATTGACCAATTGGAAAAAATTTTGGTGCATAATTTAAGAAAAATTTGGAATCATTTGGAAAATAAAATCAACATATCCCTCCTCATTTATCAGCTCTAGCCGCCACTCACCTGGCCCACATCACTATAATCTTTATCCCCATCTTTTAATTACTCAGTTATTAGTTTAATTATTCGTTAGACCATTTAACATATTAACATTTTACAATTTTAGAATAATAATCATAAATTAAATTAGACTTTTATTTCATAAAAGTCGGGATCTTACAATCACCCCTCCTTATGAAATTTCGTCCCCGAAATTTACGTACATATTTGGAATTCTGAAGAGATAAGGATTTGAAATTTTAGCTCCCAGGTCACTTCCTCTGTCTCATAGTTCATCCATTACCCATCTATTGGTTTTTAGATGCCCTTCTTAAATACGGCTACAAAACAAAGGTTAATATTATCCAAATTAAATAACAAAAATCAGTTTAGGTAGGACACATACTAGTGAAGGATTTTACTCGTCTCTCCCCTCCTAGTTCTAATTCTAGATCTCCGCCAGAGACCATATCCCTAAGATCTGATACCAAATGTGACGCCCCTAAAATAGGTCCACACAACCAATTCTGAGTCGCCAAAAATACACACAACAAAATTCAAATATAAATCTTCCTATTTAAAACTATTACCATGTCGTATATAGTACGACAATTTTCGCACCCAAATTATTATAATGTCGTATCAAATAAAGCAACAAATATTTCAAGTCCTCAAAGGAACCCGAGAAGATTTCTGCTCTCTTTATTCTATTGGGGTGCATTTTTGACACTTTCAAATTTGGGTTCACATCACCCTATTTGATTCACCAAAATCAATTGTTAAATGACGTATAAAATACTACACACACATTTTAAGTTCTCAGTACAGTTATTATGCCACACTATTCTATAACTTGATGAGGACCGCGACTAATTCGAAGCATCACTTTATACCTATGTTCTCTCTACTAGTTCCAGCTACACTTTTATTTCCTGAAAGGAATTGTGAAGCAAAATGGGTGAGCACAAATAGCCCAGTACGGATTATAATGACTAAGATAATTAAATTATCAATAGCATTCATCAGTAAAAAATAAGATATTTAGAACATATGATAGATGATTAAAGTCATAATTACAGCAGAATCAATAATCCATTAGCAGAGTCAAGTAGAACATAATGTCCACTATCTTCTCCAAATTAAAAGTCCATCATCAATTTTTTATTCCTATAACACCAATCAACAGTTCTTCGTTGTACCCAAGACAAAAAGAACTTTCATCACCTGTCTTTACCTGAAACACCAAATATCATGGTTATACTAACTCATAGTTCCTGTTCATAATCATGCTAATAAATTCATCTTTGCACTTCGGACCAAAGATATTATACTGTAACACTATTGGTTATGCCAACTAACAATCCATCTTTGCACTACGGGCCAAAGACATACAACTATAAAACTAATGGTCATGTTAATCAACAGTCCATCTTTGCACTACGGGTCAAAGATATACAATTGTAAAACCAATGGTCATGCCAATCAACAGTCCATCTTTGTACTACGGGCCAATGACATACAACTATAAAATCAGTGGTCACGATCATACCAATCAATATTTCATCTTTGAACTACGGGCCAAAGAGAAATTTCACCACAATGATTGCAGCAATGATATATAATCAGAATAATAAGATAAAAATAGATCTTAGTGATTTTCAACTTAATTATCCATAGTCCAAATCACCAACACGATATCCAGAAAATCGATTAGAATTCTTGATAGAATATAAAGTTCAAGTAAATGTAAAGTTACCGGATCAAATATAATAACTTAAAACTGAATAGAAAGATTCAGGTCAAGATATTAGATGAATCACAAATCATTAAGGATATTATAATCATTTTAGGACTTTTCACCATTTAATGATAAGTTGAAGAACAAATAATAATCTCTTACAGTAATATGGAGTATAAAAGAAAATGATATCCCTTTACCATATTATGAAAAAGTGATACCCCTTAACTTAGCACGTGACTAGATGCTGCTTTCTATGAAATTGATCAACCTGAATAATGTTGACACTCTTTATCAACACTTGGAGTAATCTTACACTCAAAAGAAATACTCACAATTTTATACTCACAATATTGTAATAAAAGAATTTTATACTTTTGTTGTAGTCATGGTGTGTGTTTAGTTACTCAACCAAGTAACCTATTTATACTGAAAATTGAGGAGACAACTAGCACACATGCTTCGACAAAATAACCAAATAAGCTATAAAAAATACTGTTAGTGAAATTTATGATCCCATAGAGGAAATTAAACCAACTTGTACACATGTTAACAAAATTTGTTCAATAATAGGGTTGTGGTCCATACTACTTTAGGAAAAGTATAGTGTCGGCAAGTCCTGCCAAACTTACTTTCGTAAAAAGAAAATAATTGAATAAGCATCTCCATATCATACTTATCTTTAATCAACACCTTTTAATCATCAATTATTTACACATTTTCAATCTTTCAACAATTATTCACATAGATTCACAATACTGCCAACTAGTCTAATTATATCATATCAAATCATGAGTTACTGTGTCGTGATAATTATTGATTTAATAATGTGACATACTTTGCAGTTGTTACTGTGATGATTATCGAATCAATAATATGGAATACTGTGCAATTATCATTATAGTTATTATTGAATGAAATACTGAGTGATTTCTCACGTAAAAATTAATAATCAGAGATACTGTGCAATACCATGTATTACTGTGGAATAACGCGTAATACTGTACTTTTATCACCGGGTATTTAAAAAGTTAACGGTAAAAGTTTTGCCGTCGATTTTTAAAAAAGTTATTTCTGTCGCTGTCTATATCCGATAATTATTCTGTTGTGGGCCACCAATGATTGGTTAATTCGGCGCCGTCATACAAATATTTTCCGACAAAAAGAATATTCACCGACCAAACGAATATTCGTAATAAATAATTACATGCATGATAGGGAGAAAATACATGCATGATAACCAAAAAAATTTGGAGGCCTCATTGGTGTCTGGGAGCTGTCGTTTACACTCCTAAATTAACCTCACTTTCACTTCACGAATTTAAATAATTAGCACAGTAGTAAGCAAGGATCGATCCCACAGAGAGTAAGTTTGTTTTAGATTTATTCTACTATTTTAACAGAAAATAAATATGGGGGATTTTTGAAATTGTTTTAAACTAAGAAAAACAGAATTTAAATAAAGAGATTAACCAAATATATAAAAACTTCAGTTCTGTAGTTCAGTTTCACCAAGCACGGCAATCAATTAAGCAAGTTATTATTCATTACCATTCAATGAAACTATTAACCCTAGATAACAATAAGCTCTGCTATCCGAAATTCTCCTTAGATATTCACTGTATGAAACAAGCTCTTCACCAGATTCAACTAGCATATAACCTAGAACAAGCTCTCTAGATTTAATATGATAAAAGCATTAAGAAATAGAGAATTAGGCTAATCCAAGCAACAAACACATAAGCTCGATTTGTTTAACTTGTTTTCTGATAATCTTAGCAATACCCAAAAGCTTGTCCACAATTAGTATCACTAATTTACTACTTGTGATGAAGACAGATATCAATTACACGTAATACCAATCTTAATCTAGCATATGATAATGATTAAATTAACTCAATTGGCCATGTCAAATTAATTAGATCAATTAGCATGCAATCAATGAAAACAGATTATCAGAAGAAATTTCATACAAGAAGGAATAAATAATAATACTCAATTAATTAATTACTTGTAACAAGGTTCCACCTCCCTTTAGAACTGAATAAAGAAACTAGCCTGACATGCTCCAAGTCTGCACTTCAATGAGGTATGATAGTTGGTAGAAGATTGAATGAATAAAACCTTAACTATCATCCTCTATTTATAGTGCTAGACAAGGGCCTAAATCCTATAAGAACTAGGAATCCAAATCCTAAAAGGAATTACAATTATAACTAGTTTCCATAAAGAAATAGAATCTAATAAGGAAATAAAATCTCAGTCCAAAGAAGTCCTCATTCTAATAGTAATATCAATCCAATTCCATGTAGGAATCTCCAAATATTGAGAAAGTCAACTGCTGGTCAAACTCCTCTTCAATTCAACTCCAAATCAACTTGTTTCCATCCTTTTAGCTTTAATTCACCTGAAAATAATAAACAACTTATTAAGCTCATATACACATGAAACATGTAATAAAACCAAATGTAAAGGAATAAAAAATTATGAATATTATGTACTTATCAGTGTCTTCATCGGCACAACTCAGCTTTCCCCCGAATAAATCCAGGGCTCAACTTACACCCGAATAAATTTAGGGCGTGAGACCACTTTAGCATAGAAGAGTTTATCAGGACTCGAACCCACGTTAATGGGGACTTATGTCCGGATTTACACCACTAAGCCACCACCCCAAGCGATGATAAAATACAATAATACAAATATATAAACATTTATTAAATCAACACCTTACTATAAACCATTTAAATTCTATTAAAAGTCGGGATCAACACCAAAACATATTTACCTCGAATAATATATAAACCAACTAATAATTCATTATTCATTCAAGGTGTCATTATTTATCGCATTGAATCATAATTCATATTCCAAAACTTATAAGTGAATAACAAAACTTACGATACCCATATATGACAAATTATTTTTAAAGCGTCAGTCCACTATTATGGTATTACCACTATTAACTAAAACTTATTTGTCAAAATAATTAATTTTAACAGGAACTAGACTTCAAATACTCTAATTAAGCCTTAAGAATCACCCAAATCGAATTTAAAATCATTAAGTTATATATTTTGAAACATTAAAGCATGTTGCTGAAAATTCTGCTACACAAATTCTAAATCAGTCACCTCTTAAAATTCATAACAAATCATATGTTAATTTTTAATGGTTTAAAATTTGTGGAAATATACTCAACGTATATATGTATAACATATCCAAAAATTACAACGATCCAATGGTTGGATTAAGAATTATAATTCACGCAATAGAGCTTAAGAAAACTAATTTTTTTGATTTTAGCGGACTATAAATCATTCAGACCAGTTTCATTCAAACCATCACGACGAACAATCCCCAAGGAAGTTTTGGGTGATTCAAATTTTTGTTTTTAGCTTACTTCCAGGGATTTCTTTTGATATAAGGCTCATCTCCTAACTCATTATACACCAAGAGTTATGAATTTTACAAAAACATGGTAGCAAACTAAATTTTTCTGAAATTTTCAGATTTCGTTTTTCATTTGAGTTCTTGATTTCTCTCATTTGATTCATGTTTATTCAAGTTTAATCCATCATAAATTATTAAGCATAATCTATCTTCTTTCCATAAATTTCATAAAACTTGATAACCATATATGAAAATTAAAGATTAACAAAGGTTTTGAGTTTACCTTTCTTAGTTTTTATTTCTTCTTCCTTCTTTTCTTTCCTTCTTCTTTCCTTCTTCTTTCCTTCTTTTGTTTTTTTCCAATTGCTGCTATGGGAGGGAGTGTGATGAAATGAAATGCTTAACATATTTTCCTTGTTAAGGCATAATCAATGAGCAATCATCCTTGTCCCACCAATAAAAGAATTGACTAATGGGAGAAAAGTTTGGTGCATAATTTAAGAAAATTTTTGAATCATTTGGAAAATACAATCAACATATCCCTCCTCATTTATCAGCTCTAGCCGCCACTCACCTGGTCCTCATCTCTAGAAGCTTAATCCCCTATTTTATTTACTTATTAGTTTAATTATTCGTTTGACCATTTAGCAATTTAACATTTTATAATTTTAGAATAATAATCATAAATTAAATTAGACTTTTATTTCATAAAAGTCAGGATTTTACAATCACTTCTTCTTATGAAATTTCATCCCCGAAATTTACGTACGTACTTGGAATTCCGAGGAGACAATGATTTCAAATTTTAGCTCCCATATCACTTCCTCCGTCTCATGGTTCATCCATTACCCATCTATTGGTTTTTAGATGCCCTTCTTAAATACGGCTACAAAACAAAGGTTTATATCATCCAAATCAAATAACAAAAATCAGCTTTAGGTAGGACACACACTTGTGAAGGATTTTACTCGTCTCTCCCCTCCTAGTTCTAATCCTAGATCTCCGCCAGAGACCATATCCCTAAGCTCTGATACCAAATGTGATGCCCCAAAAATAGATCCACACAACCCATTCTGAGTCGTCAAAAATACACACAATAAAATCCAAATACAAATCTTCTTATTTACAACTATGACCATGTCGTATATAGTACGACAATATTCACACCCAAATTATTATAATGTCGTATCAAATAAAGCAACAAATATTTTAAGTCCTCAAAGGAAATCGAGAAGATTTCTGCTCTCATCATTCTATTGGGCTGCATTTTTGACGCTTTCAAATTCGGGTTCACATCACCCTATTTGATTCACCAAAATCAACTGTTAAATGACGTATAAAATACGACACACACATTTTAAGTTCTCAGTACAGTTATTATGTCACACTGTTCTATAACTTGATAAGGACCGCGACTAATTCGAAACACCACTTTATACCCATGTTCTCTCTGCTAGTTCCAGCTACACTTTTATTTCCTAGAAGGAATTGTGAAGCAAAGATTATCATGACTAAGATAATTAAATTATTAATAGCATTCATCAGTAATAAATAAGATATTTAGAACATATAGTAGATGATAAAAGTTTTCATCCATAATTGCAGCAAAATCTACAATCCATTAGAAGAGTCAAGTAGAACATAATGTCCACTATCTTCTCCAAATTAAAAGTCCATCATCAATATTTTATTCCTGTAACACCAATCAACAGTTCTTCGTTGTACCCAAGACATAAAGAATTTTCATCACTTGTCTTTACCTGAAACACCAAAGATTATGGCTATACCAACTCATAGTTCCTGTTCATAATCATGCTAATAAATTCATCTTTGCACTCTGGGCCAAAGATATTATACTGTAACACCAATGGTCATGCCAACCAACAATCCATCTTTGCACTACGGGCCAAAGACATACAACTATAAAACCAATGGGCATGTCAATCAATAGCCCATCTTTGCACTACGGGCCAAAGACATACAATTGTAAAACTAATGATCATGCCAATCAACAGTCCATCTTTGCACTACAGGCCAAAGACATACAACCGTAAAACCAGTGGTTATGATCATACCAATCAACATTTCATCTTTGCACTATGGGCCAAAGAGAAATTTTACCACAATGATTACAGCAATGATATATAATCAGAATAATAAGATAAAAATAGATCTTAGTGATTTTCAACTTAATTATCTAGAGTCCAAATTACCAACACGATATCCAGAAAATTGATTAGAATTCTTGATAAAATATAAAGTTCAAGTAAATGTAAAGTTACCGGATCAAATATAATAACTTAAAACAGAATAAAAAGATTCAGGTCAAGATATTAGATGAATCACAAACCATTAAGGATATTCTAATTATTTCAGGACATTTCACCATTTGATGATAAGGTGAAGAATGAATAATAATCTCTTACAATAATATGGAGTATGAAAGAAATTGATAGCCCTTTACCATATTATAAAAAAGTGATACCCCTTACCTTAGCACGCGACTAGATGCTGCTTTCTATGAAAGTGATCAACCTGAATAATCCTTGCACTCTTTATCAACACTTGGAGTAACCTTACACTCAAAAGAAATACTCACAATGTTATACTCACAATATTGTAATAATTTTTTTTTATACTTTTGGTGTAGTCATGGTGTGTGTGTGTTTAGTTACTCAACCAAGTAACCTATTTATACTGAAGATTGAGGAGACAACTAGCACACATGCTTTGACAAAATAACCAAATAAGCTATATAAAAATACTAGTAGTGAAATTTATGGTCCCACGGAGGAAATTAAACCAACTTGTACACGTTTTAATAAAATTTGTTCAATAATAGAGTTATGGTCCATACTACTTTAGGAAAAGTAGAGTGTTGACAAGTCCTTCCAAACTTACTTTCGCAAAAAGAAAATAATTGAACAAGCATCTGCATATCATATTTATCTTTAATCAACACCTTTTAATTATCAATTATTTACACATTTTCAATCTTTCAACAATTATTCACATAGATTCACAATACTGCCAACTAGTCTAATTATATCATATCAAATAATATGAGTTACTGTGTCGTGACAATTATAGATTTAATAATGTGACATACTTTGCAGTTGTTACTGTGATAATTATTGAATCAATAATATGGAATATTATGCAATTATCATTGTAGCAATTATTGAATGAAATATTAAGTGACTTCTAATGTAAGAATAAATAATCAGAGATACTGTGCAATACCGTGTACTACTATGGAATAACGCGTATTACTGTGCTTTTATCACCGGGTATTTAAAAAGTTAACGGTAAAAGTTTTGCCGTTAATTTTTAAAAATGGTTATTTCTGTCGCTTTCTATATCCGATAATTATTTCGTTGTGGGGCCACCAATGACTGGTTAATTCGGCGTCGTCGTACGAATATTCATCGATAAAAAGAATATTCTCCGACCAAATGAATATTCGTAATAAATAATTACATGCATGATAGGGAGAAAATAAGTGCATAATAACCAAAAAAAATTGGAGGCCTCATTGGTGTCTTCATCGGTACAACTCAATTTTCTCCCGAATAAATCTAGGGCTTAACTTACCCCCGAATAAATCCAGGGCGTGAGACCACTTGAGCATAGAAGAGTTTATCAGGGCTCGAACCCACGTTAATGGAGACTTATGTCCGACTTTTCACCACTAAGCTACCGCCCCAAGCGATGATAAAATACAATAATTAAAAATATATAAACATTTATTAAATCAGCACCTTACTATAAACAATTTAAATTCTATTAAAAGTCGGGATCAACACCAAAACATATTTACCTCGAATAACTTATAAACTAACTAATAATTCATTATTCAATCAAGCTGTCTTTATTTTTTGCATTGAATCATAATTCATATTCCAAAACTTATATGTGAATAACAAAACTTAGGATACCCATATATGATAAATTATTTTTAAAGCGTCAATCCACTATTATAGTATTACCACTATTAACTAAAACTTATTTGTCAAAATAATTAAATTTAACAAAAACTAGACTTCAAATACTCCAATTTAGCCTTAAAAATCACCCAAATCGGATTTAAAATCATTAAGTTATATATTTTGAAACATTTAAGCATGTTGCTGAAAATTCGGCTACAAAAATTCTAAATCAGTCACCTCTTAAAATTCATAACAAATCATACGTTAATCTTTAACGGTGAAAAGGTTGTGGACATATATGCAACGTATATATGTATAACATATCCAAAAATTACAACGGTCCAACGGTCAGATTGAGAATTATAATTCACACAATAGAGCTTAAGAAAACTGATTTTTCTTATTTTAGCGGACTATAAATCCTTCGGACCTGTTTCATTCAAACCGTCATGACAAACAATCCCCAAGGAATTTTTGGGTGATTCAAATTTTTGTTTTTAGCTTACTTCCAGGGCTTTCTTTTGATATAAATCTCATCTCCTAACACATTATACACAAAGAGTTACTAATTTTACAAAAATATGGTAGCAAACTAATTTTTTCTGAAATTTTCAGATTTTGTTTTTCATTTAAGTTCTTGATATCTCTCATTTTATTCATGTTTATGCAAGTTTAATCCATCATAAATTAATACGCATAATCTATCATCTTTTCATAAATTTCATAAAACTTAATAACCATATATGAAAATCAAAGATTAACAAAGGTTTTGAGTTTACCTTTCTTAGTTTTTATTTCTTCTTCCTTCTTTTCTTTCCTTCTTCTTTCTTTCTTTTCTTTTTCTGTAATTGCCGCTATGGGAGGGAGCGAGCTGAAATGAAATGCTCTACATATTTGCCTTGTTAAGGCATAATCAATGAGCAATTATCCTTGTCCCACCAATAAAAGAATTGACCAATGTGAGAAAAGTTTGGTGCATAATTTAAGAAAAATTTGGAATCATTTGGAAAATAAAATCAACATATCACTCCTCATTTATCAGCTCTAGCCGCCACTCACCTGGCCCACATCTCTAGAAGCTTAATCCCCATCTTTTATTTACTCACTTATTAGTTTAATTATTCGTTTGATCTTTTATCAATTTAACATTTTACAGTTTTAGAATAATAATCATAAATTCAATTCAATTTTTATTTCATAAAAGTCGGGATCTTACATAGACAGGTTATTCCCACAGATTAATAAGGAATAGAATGACAACCCTTATGAGTATGAAATAAAATAACATCTTTTACCTTAATAAAAGACTAGATACTGCAATAGTGTAGTAGCAGAACTTTGTGTTCATGGTGTGTGCTTGCTTCTCGAGTACTTTTCTTCTTTCTCTCTTATTCTCTCTCTATAGCTTTAGTGAATTGGTGAGAAAAAAGGAAGAAATGAGCTTTTATTTATAGAAGAATTCTAGCTTGGCTCGTGCAATGTGAAGAGGCAAGTGTCTTGACGCCTGGTAATGTAAAAAGGCAAGTGGTTTGATGCCTGTAATGTGAAAAGATAAGTGGTTTGACGCCTGTAATGTGAAAATTTAAGTGGTTTGACGCCTATAATGTGAAAAGGCAAGTAGTTTGACGTATGGTAAAGGCAAGTACTATTGGCGAAAGTGACTTTTAGATGATGACCTATGGGTCCCATAGAATTAGCCAAACTTACAAAATGCCACATATTACCATTATTTCCTTCGAGTGTCGGTAACTTCTTACTAATGGTTATGCTATGCATCACATAATTAATTAACGCTTTTTAATCCTTCAATAATTATTCACAATTAATATTATAGATTCACAATATTGACAACCAGATCGTTCCTAGGAAAGAGGGGGCTTTCCGATAAGGATTTCTCCTTACTGGCGTTCAATTAGATAATCTAACCCCTTTCCTCGACAGAACTTTCTAGACATTGCCGATAATGCTAATCAATAATATCATTTCAATAATATGAGTTATTATGTCATGATAAATACTGATTTAATAATATAAAATATTATGCAGATGGTACTATAACAATTATTGAATCAATAATATAAGATACTATGCAACAACTACTGTGCCAATTATTGAATGAAATACTGCGTGACTTCTTACGTAAGAATCAATAATTATAGATACTGTGTAATACCGCGTACTACTGTTTAACGGTAAAAGTTTTGCCTTTATTTTATAAAAGGTTATTTTTATCGCTTTCTATATCCGACAATAATTCTATTGTGGGGCCCACCAATGATTTGCGCCGTCGTATGAATATTCTCCTACAAAAAAGAATATTTTCTGACAAAACAAATATTCTCCGACAGAACGAATATTCCCCGACATAGTTTTATAATTTACACATATCACCCTTAACTTTAACCTTTTTCAATATAACCATTTACTGAATAGAATAATAATTATAAGAATAATTGAATACTTTTATTTCATAAAATTCGAGGTCTTACAACCTTCCCTTCTTATGAAATTTCGTCCTTGAAATTGATGTACATACTTGGTATTTCGAAGAGGTGAGGATACCTTGCTCTCATTTCAAATTCTAACTCCCAGTTCATTTCCTCAATATCATGGTTTCTCCAAAAAACTTTGACTTAAGGTATAACCTTAGAGCGTAGTATTTGTTCCTTCTTATCCAAGATCTTGACATGTACTTCCTCATACGTTAAATCCTCTGCTATCTCTTCTAGTTCTAATTCAATAATGTGGTTTGGGTCTACCACATATTTACGTAGCATAGATATGTGAAAAATGTTATGAACACGAGACATGCTTAGCGGTAAGGTGAGTCTATAGGCCACAGTTCCTACTCGGTCATGAATTCAAATGGACTAATAAATCGAGGGTTGAGCTTTCCTCTCTTTCTAAATCTCGTAACCCCTTTCCATGGAGGAACACGTACTAATACATGGTCTCCGATATTGAATTCTACGTCCATTCGATGAAGATCATCATAACTCTTTTGTCGATCTTGTGTTGTTTGTATACGTTGCCAGATCATTTGAATCTTTTCCGTAGTCATGTGTACTAACTCTGGTCCCAACAATGCTTCTTCATCTACCTCATCCCAACATACTGGAGAATGACACTTTCTTCCGTACAACGCCTCGAATGGAGTCATGCCTATTTTTGCTTGATAACTGTTATTATAGAAGAATTCCACCAATGATCAGTACTTGTCCCAACTTCCTTTGAAGTCTAGGATGCAGAGTCTCAATATATCTTCAAGAGTTTGAATAGTCCTTTTCGATTGCCCGTCCGTCTGGGGATGATATGCAGAACTGAATCGTAAATTAGTGCCCATAGCTTTCTTCAAGCTGACCCAAAATCGTGAAGTGAATCTAGGGTCTCGATCAGAAACTATGGATACTGGCATACCATGCAATCTTTTAATCTCGTTTATGTACATACTAGCCAAAGGCTCAAGTGAATAAGTTTCTCGTATAGGCAAGAAATGAGCAGACTTGGTTAATCTATCAATAATGACCCAAATTGTGTCCAAGCCTTGAGAAACTTTAGGAAGACCCGTCACGAAATCCATGTTGATGTGTTCCCTCTTCCATTCTGGAATCTCAAGTGGTTGCAATGGACCTTTTGGAACTTGGTGCTCTGCCTTGACACGTTGACAAGTTTGACACCTTAAGACAAACTATGCGATCTATCTTTTCATATTGCTCCACCAAAATATATGTCGAAGATCACGATACATTTTGGTACTTCCAGGGTGGATTGAAAACGGTGCGTTGTGTGCTTCCATCATAATTTTATACTTCAAATCCAAGTTGTTAGGAACACAAAGTCTAGAGTTGACTCGAAGTATTCCTTCTTCGTCGATTCTTGCTTCTAGAATAGCACTTTCGTGCACCTTCTTCTTCATATTCATCAGCTCTGGCTTTAACTTCATCGATTAAAGTTAGTTCTACTCATATATTTAACATCTTCATGTGGTTTCCTGGAGTTTTTAACTCTATCTCCATCTTTTGTAAGTAATACAAAATGGGTCTTTGTGTTGACAACATCACACTCGTACCCGCATATGATTTTCCACTTAACGCGTCAACTACTACGTTCTCTTTTCCAGGATGATATTGGATAGTATGGTCGTAATCTTTCAATAACTCAAGCCAACGTCATTGCCGCATATTGAGTTCCTTTTGGGTGAAGAAATATTTAAGGCTTCTATGATCTGTATAGATCTACACTTTCTCACCATACAGGTAGTGTCTCCATAACTTTAATGTAAAAATGACTGCTGCTAACTCTAGATCATGAGTAGGATAATTCCTCTCATATTCTTTAAGTTGTCGAGAGGCATAGGCTATAACTTTCCCATGTTGCATGAGAACACAACTTAGACCTCTTCCTGAAGCATCGCTATAGATGACAAATCCCTCCGTACCAGATGGTATGGTCAGAACAGGTGCTGAAATGAGTCTCTTCTTGAGTTCTAGGAAGCTCTTCTCACATTCCATTCTCCATTCGAATTTTGTATCTTTTCGAGTCAGCAGAGTTAATGGAGTGGCGATTCGAGAAAATCCTTACACGAATCTTCGATAATAACTAGCTAGGCCCAGAAAGCTATGTACTTCGGTTACTAACTTAGGTTGTTCCCAACTTTGTATTGCTTCAATCTTCGTTGGGTTAACTGTTATTCCATGTTTCGATATCACGTGCCCAATGAATACTACTTCCTCAATCCAGAATTCGCATTTCTTCAACTTGACATATAGCTTGTTTTCATGAAGCTTTTGGAGTATTAGCCTTAAGTGTTGCTCATGATATTCACGACTTTTGGAGTAAATGATGATGTCATCAATGAAGACAACTATAAAATGATATAAATATTTCTTAAATATCCGGTTCATCAAATCTATGAATGCAGCAGGAGCATTAGTCAATCCAAAAGACATGACTAAGAATTTATAATTCTCGTATCGAGTTCTGAAGGCCGTCTTTGGAATGTCATCAGTTTTAATCTTTAACTGATGATATACAGAATGAAGATCAATCTTTTAAAAGAATTGAGCACCTTGCAACTGGTCAAATAGGTCATCAATGTGAGGTAATGGGTACCTATTTTTGATGGTGACATGGTTCAACTCCTGATAGTTAATGCAGAGTCTCATACTTCTGTCTTTCTTCTTTACGAATAAAACAGGAGCACCCCAAATATTTCTATCACCGATCTTGTGTGTTAATACTATTTTTTTCTAGCTTTAAACATTATTTAATGTTAAAATAGCTAAAAAATGCAGAATAATATTTTTTACTTTTATTCCATTAATTCGTTCCCTGAATCTCAACCTTTACGATTCTCTTTTATAATGAAATTATATTTATTTAATGATTTCTCTTATCAAAGTTATATATATAAATATATAACTCAATCCTCAATATGAATTCTTTCTTATATAGTAATGTTACTATATCACTTTATTTTTATAAAGTATTCATTACAATATATTCGGATCATTACAAGAAAAAGGTACATTAACGACCAAAATAATCTGCGGCCGTCGTAGTAGGTCGCTAATAATAGCCTTAGCGACCACTATTAGCGACGGGTATGAAAACTAGTCGCTATTTGCTATTAGTGACCACTGTGCGGTCGCTAAATGGTCGGTAATTTGAATTTGCCGCCTTTCATTTTGGCGCGTGTGCTTGCGGGGAAAATTAATGCAAGTCTGCGACTACACGGGGTCACATATAGCGGTCACAGATCTGTTTGACTTCCAAAGTAGTTTGATCGGTTAGTCGATTAAAATCAGCGACCGCATGTGGTGGCCAAAAGCGGTCGCTAATCCTTTTAAAATCAACCAGCCCCTGGATCGTCTATAGATTAACGAAACTAGAAAGAAAAAGGGGAAGAGAGAAAAGGAGAGGAAGGAGACGCCACCCGCCTCCACCGTCCGCTGTCTGCCACCGCCTGCTGTCTGCCACCGCCTGCTACCTCACCTAAGTATTCAGTCTTTCTCTTTCTCTTTCACCTTTATATAGTTTTCAATTTGGGTTTTATTTGGAAATATATATATATATATATATTGCATACTTATGTGTTTATATGAGTTTTATTTTGCTATTTAGTTTAAATTTGGGTTAGATTTATGCAATGGCAGCTAGCATGTTGATTATATAATAATAGTGTGATATTTAGTTTCAATTTGGTTTTAATTTGTGAAATTTCAGTACATGCATGTTCATAATATGATGTTGAGGCTTATGTTAGTGTATTGAATCATATATGTAACGAATGAGAATTTTATATTAATTTTAAATATTATTAAATCAAATAAATATTTTAATTAATTTATTTATTGAGTTAAATAAATAATGTGATTGTTGTGGAGTATTTTAATTAAGTGTAATATATTAATTAAATGAATATTTAATATTTAATTTAATTGACGTATATAGATTTTATGATTCTAATTTAATTGAGATAATTAAATTAGATTAAGTTTATGTGATAATTGTTACATGAAATTATAATTAACGAGTAATTATAATTGTTATGTGGCAATTTTTATGTGGTTAATTGATGTTAGCTTTTATTTAATTAAATTAGAATGTTAAGATTTAATTAAATAAAGTGTAACATTTAATCTATGTGTTAAATGATTTATTAAAAGAATAAAAAGGGTTTTAAATTAGTTTTACCCAAACAATGCCCTTAAAACTGTTTTAATCTCGTTTTGCCAAATAGAGCCCTAGCTACTGATAATCTGTTTTTAAAATAAAGCTGTTTTGGCCAAACAAACCTTAGGGCTTTTTAAATTTCAAATTTGTAACTCATGTATTAATTATAATTATTATAATTATTATGTGGTTTAATACTTAACAGTTATATTATATAATTATACGTATAATATATATGTATATCAGTTATACAAATAGTTTTACGTTAGTTAAAAGAATAAAACAAAGAAGAAAGAAAGAACAGAAAGAAAACAGAGAAAATAGAGAGGATAAGAAGAGAGAAAGAAGAAGGGGGAAGGTTTTGAGAAATCAAAGAGATAATCATCACCATCATCTTCTTCTCCAAAACAATCTAAGGGTATAATCTAAACTCTTGAAATTTTTAAAGTTATATTCTTCAAGTTTTTGCTTCTCTGTAATTAGTTTTCTTTAAAAATCATGTGATTTCGATTATTACATGTTGTAGCATACATATATACTATTATATAAGTGTTATGTGATAATCTAGATGGTTCAATTCACGTAAATACGATGAACATGAAGAAATCGTGTTCATAGTAATTTACAGTGAACTTATTTTGAAAATATTCTTTTAAATTATCAAAATTGAGGTTTGATTGTTAATTTTGTTTAAATTGATCATGGATTATGATAATATGTTAAGGAATAGAGTTAATACACTTGGAATTACATGATTTGGTTTAAAAACGAACTCACAGTATCAATTTTCGTCAAGAACACTTGAGAATGTTGTTTTCTTCAAAAATCATGAAAATTGTGTTTTGATTATGTGTCATAGTGTTTATGAATGTTATAATCATGTTAAAACTTTAAGATTTTGTTTTCTTAAAGTTTCATATACATTATGTTGATAAAAATCGGACTTTGGAGCGACTCTACACGATCGCGAGCTAGGGGAACCCACCAGTAGTGGGCCCCTCCTTAGCGGGGCTGTAAACCTAGGGAACCCCGCCCCAGCGGGGGTAGCGCTGTCCGGGATTTTCAGTTTGAGTTCCGTGAAGTTGTTGTGCACTACATGTTAGCTAACTTAATGTGATGTCATGTTAAGTGTATTAGACAATGAGATAACATATTTTGAATATGTTTTAAATATTTTGAAGTCTCATCTTGATATATTAAATGTGTACATGGATATTACTTTCATAAGGTACAATACGATAGTTTAAAATGTTATGTGTGTATGTTGTGCATGTTGTGAGTGTAGACTCATGTATGTGGTTAGTTAATGACTTATGTTGTAAACCACGTTGTGAGTCGAACCTAAGCAAGAAGTTCAACGGTTTAAACATCATGATGATGTACTAATTGATGTTATAAACATAATATAAAATGTAGGATAATTGTGGAAGTAGTTTATAATTGTAAAGTGTAGCTTGTGCTTGAGGCACGTTTCCTAAACCTTTCTTTTATGTTTATGCAAGTTATCGAATCCTTACTCTTTATATCATGCAAGTTTGTTCCGATTCTTAACTTGTTAATTATTATACAAGTTATGTTGTATTCTGATATTCATAATGAACAAGTATTGAACTTATTATTGAAGTAATGCGATCTTGACTTATTTGTTCAAGCAAGATCTACTTATTCTTTCAAATGCTTTAAGTTATTTCTAAAGCATGCTTATCTAATATGAAGTCTATTGTTATGACTTATACTTGGTTCATAATTCTTGTATTATTGAACTCTTAATGATTTTTGAGTCGATTCAACTACTCCTTAGTTGATGATAGTTGAAACTCCAAATTTCCTTTTATCTATCTAAACTAAACATTTTTTGGTGCGGACTCGTATCAAATACTGAGATGAACAACCCTATTTATTAGGGGAGGTTACTACGCGAAAGCGTTAAATGTTTGTGCACAATACATGGTACGAAGGGTTGATCCCCCTAAGTACGAGTTAGAGTCCATAGTCTAAACGACTGTTAAAGGTTTTAAACGAAAATATTTATAACCTATGACATAGTTCAAGATCTTATGACCCTCAGATGATTCAATATTCGAAATTCTAAGTATTAATGAAAGCTTTTTATTCGATTCTTTATTGTTGATGGAAGTAAAGTTATTCAAATCTTTTGAAGTTATTCAGTTATGTTATATTGTTATTGTATTCTAAGTGAGCTTTTGTTTGCTCACTCTTGCATATTTCGTAATTACTTGCAGTTAAAACCGAGAACATTGACATACCGTCAACAAGTAAAGGGAAAGGCAAGATGAACAAGTGAAGACTTGTCGTCTTTAAATGTGATTTTAATAAGATTTGTTTATGATATTTTATTTCCGCACTTATTTGTTTATGTTAAGGTTAGCAAACCTGGGATATTTTTGGACTAAGGTTGTAATCCTTTTTCATAAGGAAGGTTTTATTTAATGATGAGGTTGTAAATTTTTTTGCATTCCTTATTATTGGGTAGATATATATTTTATTTAGATAGTGAACACCAAATCTTGTGGAAACGAAGTACCCGGATTTGGGGGTGTCACAATATATTCAATTTGAGTTATTTTTTTCATAGTGTATAAATTTAGGGTATAATTTGTCTGTTGTTTAAGTGGTTAGACATAAATTATAATTAAAATAATATAATGTCCATTATTATATAATATTACTAAAATACATAAATTAAATATTAAACTAAATTAAATTAAATATAATAACATATAAATAAAATAAAACAACAAATAATAAACTACTAAATTTATATATATCAACTAAGTAGTATTTACTTAGTTAATATTATTTAGTTTCCCAATACTAATTAAAATAAATTAAGTAGCATTAATTTACTTAGTTTTACACAACTAAATAAAATAAAATAATATAATAACATAAATTTATATTACTTTGTATAATATAATATAAAATAAAATAATATATCATAATATATCATAACATAACATAACATAATTCATGACATAACATAAAATGAAATAAGTTAATTAACTTAATTACATTCCTTAAATTTATTAATTTAAATAATATAGTATCATATAATATATTACAAAATTAATAAATAAATAAAATAATACGATTTAATTAAAAAAAAAGAATGACAATGATTTAATTAAAATAAATAAAAGAGAGAACATACTTTATCAATAACTCAACTGCAGACACTGACTTATTTTGAATGTTTTGTAACAAAATATCAGCATTTTCTTGAAAAATACTTTCTCTCACAATCTCTTTCATAAAAGTATAATATGAATCTGCCATCAACCTAATTAGTCTTGAATTTAACTCCACAAAGCAGTATCTCCGAAATATATACAACAAATTGGAGAAAGATGAAATTGTGCGCTTACTGAAAGATAACTTGTCACAATTAGATGGAAACTTCAAGTTATATATAATGTAAAACAAATACCTTCATCATCGCCCATAAGTAATGACTACTAGGAGAAGAGTCAAGGACTTCCTTGTATACATGATTCAACATAGCAGTTGCAGCTAATACTCCAACTGGTTCCTCGACAGTAAAAAAAATATGGGTCATAGTTCCTGTTTGTGTCCCATACTCGAATAATAAGTTAATTGAATTACTGCGGACATTCCTCACTGTTCCATCATAATAGATGACAACATCATGAAGGAGTGCCATTAAGCTGTTGAACAAAGATCCAAGTTAAGCAACCCTATAGATGAACGAACGATCACTTCTCTACTATGAATGAATCATCGCCTGATATGGGTCCAATCCATGACATAGAAAGCTTGTCACCTCTCCAAATTCCTCATATGCGTAGTTCTCACAAAAAAAGAGGTGAGCCGTTATGTGAGAAATACACATGTATATGCCAGTTATTATATTATACGTATATTAAGTTCTATTAAGTTTATATCACTTAATTCTGAGAATTCTAAGAACAGAGAGAACTTTGAGAGAAATTGAGATTGAAGAAAAAGACTTGGCGAATTAAAGAGGAGTATTCTACATCATCTTTGTGTAATCTAAACAAGAAACCAAGGGTAAACACTTAAATTCAAGCTTTAGTTTATGTTCTTGAGTTCTTCATGAAAATTGATTTTAAGTTCTCTGTAATTGAGTTTTCATGGTTAAATTATTGAGAAGGTGTTTATAATTGTTAATATGCATGTATAATCTACTATATGAATTTTATAAACAATTTTGGTTGAAGTAATACATGAAATTTTGTTTAAAAAGGAAGATTTGAGTTTACAGTGGAAAATATAGGAATATGGCTTATATGTATAAAAATTAATGCTTAAATTGTATGCTAATCGGTAAATTGATGATTGATTATGTTTATACGTTAAGAAATGAAAAGAATGCAAGTTTAATGGACTGATTTGGTGTAGTAACGAAACCATTATGTGTAAATTCGTTAATTTT
The DNA here is from genome assembly GCA_020205555.1 of Panax stipuleanatus. Taxonomy (NCBI): domain Eukaryota; kingdom Viridiplantae; phylum Streptophyta; class Magnoliopsida; order Apiales; family Araliaceae; genus Panax; species Panax stipuleanatus. Next base: position 34,599,165 of record CM035115.1, read on the forward strand.
GAAGAAACTTTGATAAAATGGCAAAAAACTTAATTTTGGTTCTTGAATTGATGTTTTATGTGATTTATAGTGTTAGAATCATGCTAGAAAGGTTGGGTAATGATCCTATATGAATTATAGTGTCTGTGTATGCTTAAATTATTGTATGGACAACGAAATTGGAAGTTTATGGCCTTGTTCTATGTTATTCGCGAAAGGCTTATCGGCATGCTATAGCGCCTATGCCTTGTTATATGGTCGCGCCGCAGCGCCGACTGCTAGGCCTTAGGGCCGCGCTGCAGCGCCACATGGCATATTTATCCAAAAAATTATATTTAAGTGTTCGAGTCCAGAAAATATAATTTAAACCTAATCTAATGAACATGAAAATGTATTAATCATATAATTAGATGTTAAAACAGATTAGTAACATGTAAATGATGGTTTTACGTGATTAATCGATAAGTCGAATGTGTACTTAACTCATTATTCGTGAAGTTCAATAACGTGTTTAAGAGTTAAGGTTTGTGGATGTGGTTAATATAACCAGATTTAGAGTTAAGTTAAAAGAAAGTATACTCATGATGCTAGTTGTGTTATAATTAATTGGTATTGTGACTTTAAATGGTATGTATGATTAATTGGAGAACATGAATTATAATTTATAACTTACACATGAGGCAAGTTTCTCTACCCTATCTTGATTACAATTACGCAAGTTCCCTAACTCTAAACTTTCATTGAGCAAATTCTTAAATCATATTCTTATATTGAGCAAGTTTCTTACTCTTGTTTATTCAAATTCATGATTCCAAATGAGATGTTCAAATTATTTTGAAGTAATACTTTGGTTATACAATGTTTATTAAGTTGTATACATTTGAGATTTAATATTTGATTTGAATATCGATTATATTATTATATCGAACCCATGAATGACTAGCGAACCCTTATTGATTCGACTAGTCCATAGTTGATGAGCGTTCTAAATTTTAGAACTATTTTTGAAGCTTATACAAACTAAACGTCCTTTGGTGCGAACTCTTAAGTCAAAACTAAGATGAATAACCCTATTATAAGAGATTATATTACGCGAAGTAGATTATATTGGTGCGGACTCTTAAGTCCTTTGGTGCGGACTCTTATGTGCACAATACATGGTACGAAGGGTTGATCCCCTTAAGTACGAGAAGTAAGGTCCATATAGTCTTATGACTGTTGGTTTAAAATAGAAATACTTGATAACCTAGGACATAGTTCATGGTCTTATGACCCTCGAGGGTTCTTTTGATCATGTTGTCTAATATTGATTCAAAAGCAAAGCTTTCTATTATTTAGAACTCGTTGATTACTCTTATGTTATTACTATTGTTATTGTTATACTTGTGGGCAATTGTTTGCTCACTCTTGCATAATAACATTGCAGCTAAGGTTGAAAGAGTTGACGAGCCATCCACTAGTAAGGCCAAAGGCAAGATGAACAAGTGATGAAGACTTATTATTTGCAAATGTTGATCTTAAGACTTACTTAATTTGTTATGTTTCCGCATTGATGTATTTAAGGTTAGATTACCTGGGATTTAATTGTTTAAGTTATTGTAACCCTTTTTTGGGAGGATTTCTACTATTTCAGTTATGAGTTTAATTTATAGCCTTATTCATGGGTAGTTAGATGTGATTTAATTGGACAGTGAACACCAAATCCTTTGGAAATGAAGTACCCGAATATGGGGGTGTCACAAGTTGGTATCAAAGCTTTAGGTTATGAACCTTAGATGGGGAAACCTTAGGGTAGTAGCCTTTTAGTTGATCGAAAACATAGCGGTGATAAACTCTTATCGAGTTCTAAGGAATGAATTACGAAAGTCCATTAAAGATAATAAAAGACTTTATGTGCTTATGTGTTATAACCTATGTGCTTGCGAGTGGTATCGATTAGTAATTAAAACTTTAAATTTTAATTTTCATGATGTCTGATGTTGGAGGATCCAGTCAGCCTAGGGAGGATGTGACCCGAGTAGCTAGAGGTGAGGAGCCTCGAGACATCCATGTTGTCTGGGAGCGGTTGGTACAGAGAGAGCTATCTCCATTGATCACAATTGTGGGTCAGGAGCATGAGCCGGAGTTTGATTCAGAGGAGGACTCTTAGGAGATAGAGGTAGATGTTGAAAAAAAGGATGAGGATCCTGATGAGATTCCACTTGATTCTATTGCAGCTAAGATGTACGATGAGTTGTACAACTGTAACATAGAGTTATAGGATCGAGTTGGAGAGTTGGAGAAGCTGGAAGATGACTAGATTGATGTTGCGCCATTTAAGTGATAACAAAAACGGACACAAAAACACATGCAAGTGTACACGGTCGGCAAGTAATAACTCAGTAAGTCGAGATCGTCCCATGGAAAACGGAGTCAGGCTTAATCTATTATGCAACAGTTCATTAGTTATCTATGTTTGCTTAAACAGTTGTCACAATGTTCTTTAATTAATTATCCTAAACTTTAACTAAACTTAACCAATTAATAAGCAGGGGGTTCAAATTAGGGGGATATGGGATCCTAACTTCATCTAAAGCGTCACCTAGGTTAACCACGCCACAAATCATACATGGATAATCATATAGAGATGCTAGTCGGGAGCACGAATGTGAGACTTGACTATCTTTCAATACACCAAGTCCAAATCACATAAAGTCCACAATTAAGATAGAAATCACATGAACATCGGCAAAGCATAAACCACGATATTTCTATGCGATTTATAAACCAAACTAATTTACGCACAAACTCCCATTAGACTACATACGGCCATACGGTATATTTCTATCCGGTAAGCAAATCATGAAATTCAACTAAAGCAAGTTTCACAAACATATGCTAACATGGAGAAATCTAAGTTTACACTTCATTTTTCAAGTTCATATAAACTATTAGAGTAGATGTTGATCAAGCATCTAGGCATACAAACACCCATGTTAGGCAACCCACATATTATCATCCATGTATATCAAAGAGGCATAAGCCCTAGGTTTAGCATCTAGAATCCATTAGAATCACATAATGGAAGTTAGTTCATCATTGAACCTCCCACCATTATGGGATTCAAACCAAGCATTGAGCAACTAGGAAATGAGAGAAATAAGCGAAAGGAAATGTAGAATTGTGGTTTCCCCCTTTCAATAGAAGATAACAAACTCAAGTCTGGACCACAAATGATTTCCAAGATGAACCCTAGAAAATGTAGTACTAGTAGAGTAAGAAGGAAGAAGAAGAGAAGCCTCTTAGACCTTCACACTCTCTCTAACCTAGAATATGGAACACCACTCTGTGTTGGTAAAATGAAATCTGATAATGATAATCCATCCTCCCGTCTCTAGCAAACATAAGCCTTATAACTATTACATTCAGCTAAGTAAAATAAGTCAACTGTCCTCAATCAAGCCCCGCGCGGCCTAGTAGTGTAATTAGGCAGCGGGCGCGCCAATGCCCAGAACAGCCCTCTGGCTCTGCTAACCGGCGTGGGCGCGCTGGCTTCCTTTGTCTTTATGGCGCGGCCGCGCGTGACCACTTCTTCAGCTGATGCAATTTCTGGCTTTTGCTTTCTTTTGCAATCCTATGCTCTTTCTTTTGCTGCTTCTAGCACCTTCACAGTAGTTGAATCGAGTCCCTTTTCTTGTGCCCTTTTCCATATGCCAAGCCCTTCTTGCCTTGGAGCTAGCTTCATGACTTTTTCCAATTCCTTGCCAAGTCATGCCAAACCATGCCATTATTGTGTCATTTCATGCCCAAAAGAGTTTCCTGCCTAAAATGTTTAACACAAAGATAAAATGCGTTAAAAGATAATAAAGTGCTTGAGTTTAAGCCATAATTATAGCAAGTTGGCGTCCAATAAGTAGGTGTAAAACCTACTTATCAATTGAGAATCTTGATTGACATCTTGGAGACATGTGATAGAAGCTAGTTCAGGCAGAGAGTCAGAAGGAAGAGTTGTCGAGTTAGGTAGAGAAACTGAAGAGTGACCTAAGAGAGGAGTCAGTGAAGTGTGCTAAAGCAGAGGACGTTTGGATGAAGGCTCCACGACGTGCAAATTTCGCTGAAGATAATGAACGGGCAAAGAATGCTAAGATTGAGGAGACAAACTACACTTTTCAGACAGCGATTGATAGTGTTGGGTTTGTACGTAACGCATACATGCAATCAAATGACACAATTAAAGGGTGGAAGTGCGAAACACAAGTTTTTAAATTTTTTATACAAACCCATACCATGATCATACTTTGTGCTCAATTATCAATAACAGAAAAGTAAGGATGAATCAGAATCATACCCTTGTAGAATCTAGCTTCCACAAGTACGAGTTCTACGCCTTGCTCTTTTTGATCTCCTTGAATTTCCTGTAGTGGCTCCTTCCTTTGATCAACGTTAGCTAACCATGTGTTTGGCCTCTAGAGGTGATCCACCAAGGAAGAGGAATTGCTCAGAAAGATGGGTGGTTGGCTAAACACTTTTTCTAATCTCTATAGAAAATATGTGGTACTCTCCAACTCTTGAAATCATGGATGTCATATCTGATATAAGACTTTCTTATATAGATATTAGGTTAACCTTACTAATCTAATTAGAATTGGGTTTCATTTAATTAATTAATTAAACTCTTTTAATTAATTAGGTTCCCAACATATTGGGCTTAATTAATTAAACTCCTTTAATTAATTTGCCTCCTAATCTCATTAGGAATGAGTGAGAATACTTATATTAAATTAATTCCTAAACTCCTTTAAAATTAAAATAATAATAATAATATTAATAAGACTCCTCTTATTAATTTATATTTAATATTTCTAAAATATTAAATAATAAATATTAAGCTATTTAATTTATTCTATCACCATAGATTAAATTAATTACACTTAATACATTATTACGATTATGCCATTATCTTCTTAAATAATTATTTTTCCTTTTATGGTGTGACCCTTTAGCTCCTCTATATTAAACCGACTGTGAATAAATCATTAAGAACAATTCTAATCTTATTTGAATAAATAAATTAAACTAATAATCTATTTAAATACATAATATTTATTCTACAATAGGGATAAGCCTCCCTAGCGATGAACGACTTTCCAGATAATATAGATTTCAACATTAATCATAAAAGAACATGTGAGTTAATAGTTATCGTATAATTCAATCTTTCCACCATACAATGTCCCAATTAAATATAAGACATGGATTTACTGTCAAGTCTTATTTTATTTAATTATATGTATTTCGATTAGAAAATGCACAACTCCATATAATGCAAATTAGAAACTCTTTTCTAATTTCATTCCACCTTGGCCAAGGATTCCTGGGTTGTCATTTAACGAATCACACATGACATATATCCTCTTTTACTAGAAGTGGTAGATTCTTTATTAATAATTCATTATCTCCGTATGTAACTCATTATACCCAAGCATACCCTTTCATATATCCTAAGGGCCTTAAGGAATAAATCAAAGTAAAATTCCTTACACACAAGATACTATGATGATCTCAAGTCCAAGGATCACTTGTACTACTATCCATTAGGTATTCCATAGCGAGTCACGTTCAGTGAACTTATTCTCCAATAAGCACCTACATACTTACTTTAGTGTCTCCACACAAATGATCATGAGATCAATCATCCTCATCCAATGAGTAAGTAACATATGTACCAATCTATCCGGATTTACTAATCCCCTTTTTAGAAATCCCATGATTGGGAACTATTTTAGTTTTAAGCTTTCTAAGAATTTAATTCTCATTAGCATGAGCAACATCATGATTCTAAAAGCATTGCTTAAAACTATAGGTTATTTACATATTATAAAACAGCAACATGTAGATAATTAAATACTTTAATAAATGAGTACTTTTATTAATAAATAAATAAGATTATTTACAAAGTATGTTCTTTATCATCATACATGATTGGCTTGTAGGCACACTACTATTAATCTCCCACTTACACTAAAGCCAATCGCCATGGTATCTTATACCCACCTTTTCTAAGTGACGATCAAACTGCTGTTGTGTTAAAGCTTTAATAAATGGATCTGCAATGTTGTCTTGAGAGTCCACGCGCTCCAAGGTGACGTCTCCTCTTTCAATGATCTCCTTGATCAAGTGAAATCGCCGCAATACGTGTTTGGATTTCTGATAAGACTTGGGTTCCTTAGCATGTGCAACTGCTCCGGTGTTGTCACCGTATACGGGGACTGCTTCTCTAATTCTAGGAACCACAGCAAGTTCTATTATGAACTTTTTCATCCAAACAGCTACCTTTGCAGCTTCACTGCAGCTATATACTCTGCCTCTGTCACTGAATCAGCAACTGTTTGCTGCTTGGAACTCTTCCAACTCACTACTCCTCCGTTCAAGGTAAAAACATACTCCAAAACAGATTTAATGTCATCTTGGTTCGTTTGAAAACTTGAGTCTATAAAGCCCTCGAGTTTTAATTCAAACCCATCGTAGACAAGAAATATATCCTTAGTCCTTCGTAAGTACTTTAGGATATTCTTCAATGCCTTCCAGTGCTCTTCTCCTGGATTCGACTGATATCTGCTTGTTACACTAAGTGCATGAGCGACATCCGGTCTAGTACATATCATACCGTACATGATAGATCCTATCGCAGAAGCATAAGGGATCTTACTCATACGGTTTCTCTCCTCAGGTGTCTTTGTTGCCTGTTTCTTAGAGAGATTTATTCCATGGCTCATCGGCATGAGACCTCTTTTAGAATCTTCCATGCTAAACCTCTTTAGCATCGTATCAATGTACGTTCCTTGGGATAAGCTAATCATCCTTTTCGATCTATCACTATAGATCTTTATCCCCAAAATATAGGATGTTTCTCCCAAGTCCTTCATGGAGAAGTGTTTAGATAACCAGATTTTAATTGATTGAAGCATAGGAATGCCATTCCCTATAAGTAATATATCATCAACATATAATACAAGGAATGAAACTACGCTCCCATTAACCTTCTTGTACACACATGGTTCATCCTCGTTTTTGATAAAATCAAACTCTTTGATTGTCTCATCAAAATGAATGTTCCATTTACGAGAAGCTTGCTTCAATCCATAAATAGATCGTTGAAGCTTACAGACTTGATTTGTTCCAACTTTTGCAACAAATCCCTCTGGATGTGTCATATACACATCCTCCTCAAGTTTCCCATTGAGGAAGGCCATTTTCGCACCCATCTACCAGATCTCATAATCGTTATAAGCTGCAATCGCAAGCAAAATCCGAATGGACTTGAACATAGCTACTGGTGAGAAGGTTTCATCATAGTCAACTCCTTGTCTTTGTTTGAAATCTTTTGCAACAAGTCGGGCTTTATAGGTCTCTACCTTGCCGTTCGCTCCAGTCTTTCTTTTAAAGACCCATTTACACCCAATAGGATTAATGCCTTTAGGTGGTGAAACCAAAGTTCATACTTGGTTTTCATCCATGGAGTCCATTTTGGATTTCATGACTTCAAGCCATTTCCCTGAGTCTTTATTACTCATAGCTTGTTCGTAATTCAATGAATCATCATCATTCATGACGTGTACCTCATCGTCATCCTCTATGACGAATCCATATCTATCAGGTATCTTCGGTACTCTTTTAGATTTACAAATAGGGTGTGGTACAGTAGGTTCTTCCACTTGGTTAGGTACCTGACTTTGATCCGTAATAATTTGTTGCTCTTGAACTTCTTCAAGATATATCTTACTCCCATGAACCCCTTCGTGGATAAACTTCTTTTCCAAGAAGGCATCATGTTTTGCAAGAAACACCTTTTGATCAATTGGATGATAGAAATAATGCCCTACGGTTTCTTTAGGGTATCCCACAAATCTACACTTGTCGAATTTAGTTTGTAGCCTATCATTTTAAAACTTTTTGACATAAGTTAGACAACCCCAAGTCTTAACATGCTTAATATTTGGTTTTCTCCCTTTCCACATCTCATATAGAGTCTTTGGGGCGGATTTGGTAGGTACCTTGTTAAGCAGGTATGCAACCATTTCTAGGGCATAACCCTAGAATGAAATTGGAAGATCGGTAAAACTCATCATGGATCGAACCATGTCCAACAATGTTTGATTTCTCCTTTCAGATACTCCATATTGTGAGATTATACCATTTTCTTTGAGACAATTAAGAAACTCACCGCTTAAGTATTATCCACCTCGATCTGATCGAATAATCTTAATACTCTTGCATGTTTATTTCTCTACTTCACTTCTGAACTCTTTAAACTTTTCAAATGATTCTGATTTGTATTTCATTAAATACACATATTCAAATCTTGAGTGATCATCAGTGAAACTAATAAAATAAGAATACCCACCCCGTGAATTCGTTGTCATAGGTCCACAAACGTCTGTGTGAACCAACGCTAACAACTCTGTAGCTCTTTCTCCTTTTCCACTAAAAGGAGATTTAGTCATTTTACTCATGAGACAAGATTCACAAGTTGGATATGATTCATAATCAGATAGCTCTAGGAGCCCATTCTTATGCAACTTGGATAATCTTGTTTCATTGATATGACCGAGTCTACATTGCCACATATAGGTATAACTAACATCATCTCTTTTCCTTTTCTTAGTTTGTTCTATTTGAAGTATATTTTCATGCAAGTCAAGTATATAAAGTACATTTCGCAGATTACCAACACCATATAAAATAGTGTCTTTATAAATAGAACAACTATTGTTCTTTATTATAATGTCAAATCCTTCTATATCTAATACGGAAATAGAAATAATGTTTCTAATGATATTCGGAACAAAAAAACAATTATTTAAATAAATAGACTTGCCCGAAGGCATTGCTACACAATAAGTCCCTATAGCTAATGCAGCTACCTTTGCTCTATTTTCCACTCGTAGGATGACCTCATCATTGCTCAGCTTTCTACTTCTGATCAGTCCTTGCAAAGTATTACATATATGAGAACCACAGCCAGTATCCAATACTCTAGTAGAATTATGACTTTCAAAAAAATTAATTTCAATCATGAACAAACCTTGATTGGAAGTCAAAGCTTCTCCAAGCTTCTTCTCTGCTAGAAACTTCTTGCAGTTCCTCTTCCAGTGTCCCGACTCGTTACAATGGAAGCACATTCCTTTACCAGCTGGATTAGGTTTCTTTTGTTCCTTTAAGTTCACCTTTCCCTTAGCCTTCTTAGATTTCTTATTTTCAGAAGACACCTTGGGCCTCTTCCTTTTATTAGAAGAATCCACCATCAAGACATGGTTCTTCTTGGATGGGAAATGACCTTTTGCAGTTTTCAACATGTTAAGTAATTCAGGAAAGCTGACATCTAACTTATTCATGTAGAAATTAACAACGAACTGCGAGAAGGTCTCAGGGAGTGACTGCAAGACCAAGTTTTGACTCAACTCCCCATCCATGATGAACCCAAGTTGTCCAAGGCGTTCAATCAGATTGATCACCCTATGGATATGAGTCTCGACGGCGGTGCCCTCAGTCATTCGAGATCGGAAGAGCTCTTTAGATATCTCATAGCTAGCAGTCCTACTTTGTTCACCATACAACTCCTTGAAGTGAAGCGACATAGTAAGAGCATCCATGTTTTTGTGCTGACACTAAAGTTCGCTATTCATAGATGCGAGCATGATGCATTGAGCCACAGATGCATTGAGCCATAGATGCATCATCTTGCCACTTTACAATGGTGGCAATCTCTTCCTCAGAGGCTGATTCTGGAACAGTTCGAGGAACAGGTGAATTTAAGACATAAAAAAAAATTTCAGCTGTGAGAACTATTCTCAGATTTCTTAACCAGTCCGTAAAATTCTTCCCGGTAACTTTATTAGCATCAAGTATGCTACGCAGTGAAATAAGTGATTTTGATATTTTTAAAATTCTTCATGTGAAAAGACAACATAATAGCAAACATTCATTTAATTAATTTTACATACCGAAATAAATTTGGGTCTTTATTTTAAGTTGGTATCTCCCACTTTTTTCATCAAACTATATTACCCTCACTTATATAGTTCAGCAACATCTGATTAAAGATTTGCGTGAGACTAAAGATCCCATTTCAAATGTATATAGCCTTGTGGATAGCACAACAAACGATATATAAATAAATAGGTAGACAACTCTTTGTCAATTACATCAACATGTAACTCTTTTTTATTTTTCCTCTTAAATTATAATGGTCAAGTGTGTGCACATCTGAACTAAACTGATTTAAGTTAAATCCAACCTAGCACTTCCATAAATTCAAAAAAGAAAAATATTTATCCTTGTGGATAGCACAACAAAATAATATTGTTCAATTTTTTTGATAAGCATCAAATGTGATTAAATTAATATCTTAAATACGCAATACTCGCCTCGTGGATAGCACAACAAACTCGTCTTAAATATTTAATACTCTATTAATTTATCATTCTAAAAGGCGACGTTCGCTATTCTAAATATCATTGAACGCTTCGAACTTAATATAATTTTTTTGAGGGGTTTGTTATTATTTGTCTCATTTTATTTAGCGCGTATGCACATATATATATAAAAATACGCGTCATTTTATTAAACATGCGAAGCATGTTTGCATAAAATATAATATATATATATATATATAATACTTAGCATGCACATATAGAAAAATATATTCTACCCGGATTGATTATGAATTTTTATTCTAGTTTGGTTCACTAGAGCCACAAAGTGAACTAAAAGGTCAAACCTCGGAGTGCAAGAGTTTAAATTTAAATATAACTATTACATTTAAACCCGGGCTCCATACAAACGGGTCTTCACGCGGTCTTTGCTCCTTAGTCTCCAATTTCTTCAAGATAATTATAACTATCTCTATTACATAAACTATTTAAAATAAATAGAAACCTTGATCAACAGTCAAGGAGAAGTGCATAGGAGGGATATAGAATTTACATCGAGAAAAAATAAATAAGAAAAGACGAGGTACGCAGACCCCATTTAATAAAACTCATTCATTCATGCATTCAACTAAAATAAAATCCAATCACATTGGTAAATAGTCCATAATCAACCCCATTTATTATCATACACATCAACATATGCATCAATAAATAACCATTCATCTCATGAATAATAAAACCATTCCATATATAGATCGATGTCATTTAATGGACAAAAGTTTTGCTAAATTTTATTTTTGAAACAAAATAAACTCTTTTATTTTAATCAAAAATAAATCCAAATTAAACTCCTTTAATTTTAGCAATCTAAAATCATATTTCAGATAAAATAAACATCTTTATTTTAAAATTTTATAAATTAAATAAACCATTTACTTAATTAATAAAAAGAAAAACATTTCAGAATTTACTGGCGGCGCGCTCGCTCCCAGATTGAACTGGGATGCGACGCGACCGCGCTGTGCACTATGCTTGTCAAATAGCCAACGCGCCCAAGCCCAGAATGAACTGAGACGCAACGCGGCCGCGCTGTTTGTCGCAGAATCACAAATTTTTGATTTTTATCTAGAAAATACGATCCAATCTTATATCAATTCATACATGGAATCATAAAATTGATAATTTGCACAAAGTTAGGCTCTGATACCACTATTGGGTTTGTACGTAACGCATACATGCAATCAAATTGCACAATTAAAGGGCGAAAGCGCGAAACATAGGTTTTTAAAATTTTTATACAAACCCATACCATGATCATACTTTGTGCTCAATTATCAATAACAGAAAAGTAAGATTGAATCAGAATCATACCCTTGTAGAATCTAGCTTCCACAGGTACGAGTTCCACTCCTTGCTCTTCTTGCTCTCCTTGATCTCCTTGAATTTCCTGTAGTGGCTCCTTCCTTTGATCAATGTTAGCCACCCAAGTGTTTGGCCTCTAGAGGTGATCCACAAAGGAAGAGGAATTGCTCAGGAAGATGGATGATTGGTTAAACCTTTTTTCTAATCTTTGTAGAAAATATGTGGTACTCTACAACTCTTGGAATCACGTATGTTATATCTGATATAAGACTCTCTTATATAGATATTAGGTTAACCCTACTAATCTAATTAGAATTGGGTTTCATTTAATTAATTAATTAAACTCTTTTAATTAATTAGGTTCCCAGCATATTGGAATTAATTAATTAAACTCCTTTAATTAATTTGCCTCCTAATCTCATTAGGAATGAGTGAGAGTACTTATATTAAATTAATTCCTAAACTCCTTTAGAATTAAAATATTAATATTAATATTAATAAGACTCCTCTTATTAATTTATATTTAATATTTCTAAAATATTAAATAATAAACATTAAGCTATTTAATTTATTCTATCACCATAGATTAAATTAATTACACTTAATGCATTATTACGATTATGCCATTATCTTCTTAAATAATTATTCTTTCTTTTATGGTGTGACCCTTTAGGTTCTCCATATTAAACCGGTTGTGAATAAATCAATTAGAATAATTCTAATCTTATTTAAATAAATAAATTAAACTAATAATTTATTTAAATAAATAACATTTATTCTACAATAGGGATAAGCCTCCCTAGAGATCAACGACTTTCTAGATAATATAGATTTCAACATTAATCATAAAAGAACATGTGAGTTAATAGTTACCGTACAATTCAATCCTTCCACCATACAATGTCCTAATTAAATATAAGACATGAATTTACTGTCAAGTCTTATTTTATCTAATTATATGTATTTCAATTAAAAAATGCACAACTCCATATAATGCAAATTAGAAACTCCTTTCTAATTTCATTCCACCTTGGCCAAGGATTTCTGGGTTGTCATTTAACGAATCACATAAGACATATATCCTCTTTTACTAGAAGTGGTAAATTCTTTATTGATAATTTATTATCTCTATAGATAACTCATTATACTCAAGCATACCCTTTCATATAACCTAAGGGCCTTAAGGAATAAGTCAAAGTATAATTCATTACACACAAGCTACTTTGATGATCTCAAGTCCAAAGATCAGTTGTACTACTATCACATTAGGAATTTTTATTGACATGCGAGTAAAACTCCATTAGGTATTCCATAGCGAGTCATGTTCAGTGAACTTATTCTCCGATAAGCACCTACATACTTTGTTTTAGTGTCTCCACAGAAATGATCATGAGATCAATCATCCTAATCCAATAAGCAAGTAACATATGTACCAATCTATCCGGATTTACTAATCCCCTTTTTAGTAATCCCACGATTGGGAACTATTTTAGTTTTAAGCTTTCTAAGAATTTAAATCTCATTAGCATGATCAACATCATGATTCTAAAAGCATTGCTTAAAACTATGGGTTATTTACATATTATAAAATAGCATCATGTAGATAATTAAATGCCTTTAATAAATGAATACTTTTATTAATAAATAAATAATATTATTTATAAAGTATGTGCTTTATCATCATACATGATTGGCTTGCATGCACACTACTATCAGATAGGGCCCAGGATCGAGTTTTCTACTATCCAGTCCAGTTCGAGGACTTACCATGGTATATGTTGGATCGTAGAACGATGTTCTGTATCATGAAGGAAGAGCGTAGAGAAGCTGTTAGACGTCTTAGTAGGCCGTGATATGAAGATTAATAAATTATGCGAATATCTATGCTAGTAAATAATGTAAATTCCACTGTTGATATAAATAATGGAATATGATGATTTAGTCACGAAGATTCTTTATCTCGGGACAATTGATGTAAATAGCAGTGATACTATCTCTTCTATGTTTAAGATTTTGAATGAATAAAATATCTGTCTTTATTTGCAGATGTTATGTGTTAAGTGATAATCTTAAAATGTTTAACTTAAGTCTTAAATACTTAAGAAATTGAGTAATAATCTAATAAGGGTATATCTTAAACAGAAAATGCCGCCAAGAAGATGCCAAACACGTCAACAACCTCAGAAAGGATCGACTAATAATAACAACAATGATGTCAGCGCTAATCCTGTTCAGTAGTTGATAAACCTGTTAACTGGAGCACTTACAAATCAGCCGCAAGCCCAAGCTACTTCGTTTAAGGACTTTAAAGTAATAAGACCTCCATAGTTTAGGGGATCCATGAATCCGTTCAAAGCTCAGACCTGGATTTTGGAGATAGAGAAGGGGTTTTACGTTGCAAGGGTCAAAGATGATCAAAAGACTGCCTTTGTAACATTCATGCTGAAGTCAGAAGCCAGCTACTGGTGGTAAGATAATAAGGTTAGAGGAGGACAAGGGATAATCACGTGGGATAGGTTCAAGGAGATATTCTTCGAGATGTATTTCTCGACGAGCTCTCGGAACCAGATGGAGGTTCAATTCCTAGAGCTGAAGTAAGGTACTATGTTTGTGCCAGAATATGTCGTGAAGTTCAGCGAGTTGGCAAGGTTTTCAACCTATTAGGTGAATAGTGATGAGAGGAAAACGAGGAGATTTGAACTGGGATTGAAGCCATGGTTATATAGAAAGGTTTCGATGTTCCAGCTGAATACTTTTGCAGCAGTTTTGGAGAAGGAAATCATCGGAGAAGGTGGGAGCGATGCTCTGACAAAGTATAACCAAAAAAAGAAGAAGAAGAAGAATGAAAATGAGAACAACAATGCTAGTGGCAGCAGTGGTGGTGGTAACAGTTAGAAGAGGAGGTGGACTGATAGTGTGTTAACTAGGAATCAACAGGGGAGTCAGAAGAAGAGAGTGAAAGCTTATACTACCTACGAAAAGAACCACGTGGGGGTATGTATGAAGGGAAAGAGGGTTTGCTACAATTGTGGTCAAGAAGGCCACATAGCACCAAACTGCCCTAATCCTAAGAAGGGTGCTTGCTTCACTTAGGGGTCAAGGGATCATCTGGCTTTGGATTGTCCCAAGAAGGTAGCAGGAGGAGCAGGAACAAGTAGAAGTAGGGGAAACAACGGTGGTAACACTCTTACTATCACTGGATAAACACCGTCAAACTAACCCACCACCAGAACTTTCAACATGACCGTGCAGGATGCTGTGCAGTCAGGGGATGTGGTGTCAGGTATCATTCCCATTAATAATATAGATGCTTATGTGTTATTTGATTCGGGTGCTACTTTTTCATTTATATACAATGACTTTGCTAAGAATTTAGAATTTCCTAAGGAGGAATTAGATTACCCTTTGAACTTAAAAATTGCGAATAAAGAGATAATTCCTGTTAGGTTTGTATACAAGAACTGTAGGATAGATATTAAGGGAAACGTGATGATCGTAGATCTAATTCCAATTAAACTTGGGGAATTTGATGTTATTTTGGGAATGGATTGACTATTCAATTATGGGGCAAAAATTGATTGTCAAAAGAAATGTATTAACCTTATGACCCCGTCTAAGGTAATATTTTATGGCAGCAAATCACCTAGACAAACGAGTTATCTGATAATAATGAAGGCCAAAAAGTTGTTGAGACAAGGTTGTGTAGGGTATTTAGCCTACATAGTCTATACTCAAAAGGAGAGTGAAAAATTGGAAGAAATACATGTCGTTAGAGACTTTGTAGACGTATTCCCAGATGACTAACCAGGACTTCCGCCATATAGGGGAGTGGAATTTTTGATCGATCTAACGCCAGGAACTACCTTTATATCGAAGGTCCCGTATCGTATGGCTCCGATGGAGATGAAAGAATTAAAGGTGCAACTGCAAGAACTTTTGGACAAGAAGTATATCCAACTGAGCATATCGCCATGGGGAGCGCCGATGTTATTTGTTAAGAAAAAGGACGGATCGATGATGCTTTGCATTGATTACAGAGAGTTAAATAATGTTACAATTAAGAATAAGTACCCATTGCCAAGGATTGACAACTTGGTTGATTAGTTGAAGGGAACTAGGTATTTCTCAAAGATAGATTTAAGAAATGGGTATCACCAGTTGAAGGTGAGGAAGGAAGATGTACCGATGCCAGCATTCAGGACTCGATATGGTCATTACGAGTTTCTGCTGATGTCATTTGGTCTAACGAATGCTCCTGCAACATTTATGGAGCTAATGAACAAGGTGTTTAAAACATTTTTGGATAAATTTATGGTGGTATTCATCGATGATATCTTGGTGTATTCCAAAACCAAGGAGGAGTATATGGAACATCTGAAGGTAACGTTGGAGGCGTTAAAAAGAGAGAAGTTGTACGCTAAGTTTTTAAAGTATGAATTCTGGATAAAGCGTGTGCAATTTCTTAGACATATGATTGACAAAGATGAAATTTTGGTAGATCCATCAAAGGTTGAAGCTGTAATGAACTGTGATCAGCCGTCAGAAGTAAGGAGTTTTCTAGGATTGGCAGGTTACTACAGAAGATTCATTCAGGACTTTTCCAAAATCGCGACTCCGTTGACGAATTTGACTAGGAAATCGATAAAGTTTGTTTGGACGGAGAAGTGTGAGGAAAGTTTTTAAGAGTTGAAGAAGAGGTTGAGTACGACACCTATATTGTCTCTTCCTGAGAGTACGAGAAATTTTGTGGTGTATAGTGATGCATTGCACAAAGGACTGGGCTATGTGCTTATGCAAAACGGCAAGGTCATTGCGTATGGGTCACCACAATTGAAGGACTAAGAAAAGAGGTATGTGACTCACGATTTATAATTGGTTGCTGTGGTGTTTGCTCTGAAGATATGGAGGCACTATCTCTACGGGGAGAAGTGTGAGATATATACAAACCATAAGAGTCTGAATTATATCTGTACACAGAAAGATTTGAATATGTGTCAGAGGAAATGGTTAGGACTAATTAAGGATTATGAGTTTGAGATTTTATACCATCCAAGTAAAGCTAATGTGGGTGTCGAAGCCTTAACCAGAAAGGGTCGGGAGAAATTGATGTTGTTAACTACTCATGAATAGTTGGTAGATGAAATGGCTAAATTGGAGTTAGAAGTTAAAAATTCGACGGAGTCGAATGAAAACCTATTCCAAATTAGAATCGGTCCAACTTTGGTGAATATGGTTAAGGAAGCACAAATTCATGATGAGGAATGTGAAAAGGTAAGGAAAAAAGTTTCTGAAGGTGAAGAGTTAAAATTCAAGGTTGATACCGAAAAGGTTGCTAAGATTTGAAAGGAGAATTTGGGTTCCGCCAGTATTAGAGGTAAAGGAGGATATTTTGAACGAGGCTCATAGTTCGAGATATTCGATTCACCCAGGAAGTACGAAGATGTATCAGGATCTGCAACAGCATTTCTGGTGGCCGAATATAAAAAGAGACGTAGCTGATTGTGTGGCCAAGTGTTTGACATGTTAGAAAGTTAAAGCAGAACATCAGAGACTGAGTAGGTTGCTACAACCGTTAGAAATACCAGAATGGAAATGGGAGCAAATCACAATGGATTTCGTAGTAGGTCTTCCGACGACTCAAAAAAGTTTTTACGCAGTTTGGGTTATCGTGGATCGGTTGACGAAATCAGTACATTTCTTAACGATCAAGATAAGATTCAACTTAGATCAGTTGGCAAAGTTGTATGTGAAGGAGATTATTTTAAGGCACGGTGTTCTAGTGTCTATTGTTTCAGATAGAGATCCGCGTTTCACATCGAACTTCTGGAAGCGACTACATGAATGCAGGGGAACGCAGTTAAGAATGAGTACGACATATCATCCTCAAACCGATGGGCAGAGTGAAAGAACGATCCAGACATTGGAGGATATGCTCAGAGCTTGTATTATAGATTTCAAGGGAAATTGGGACGATCATCTATCGTTGGTGGAATTCTCTTATAATAACAGTTACCACACAAGTATTGGCATGCCGCCTTACGAAGCGTTATACGGCAGAAAATGCAAAACTCCATTATGTTGTGATGAAGTTGGTGAACGTCAACTACTAGGGCCAAAATTAGTACAACAGACCGCTGAAATCCTCAAAGTGATCAGGGCGAGATTGATAGCTGCTCAGGACAGACATAAGAAATATGCCGATCAACACCGATAGAATTGAGAATTTGAATCTGGAAGCTTCGTTTTCTTGAAAGTGTCTCCTTGGAAGGGGAAAAATTGATTTGGTAAGAATGAGAAATTAAGCATGAGGTTCATTGAACCCTTTGAAGTATTACGGAGAATTAATGAAGTCACGTATGAGGTAGCCTTACCTCCGACATTAGAATTTATCCATAATATTTTTCATGTTTCGGTGTTACGACCGTACAAGCCCGATTACAAACATGTCATAGAATATGAACCCATGCAATTTGAGAAAGATTTATCTTATGAAGAAGTTCCTGTTTAGATAGTCGACAGGAAAGAGTAAGTACTCAGAAATAAAGTAATACATTCTGTTAAGGTAATCTGGAGGAACCACAACACTGAAAAAGCTACATGGGAACTCGAAGATCAGATAATGAAAAATTATCCTCAGTTATTTTCTTAATCTGTGTGTACCGATTCTGGGAACAGAATCTTTGTAAGGGGTGAGAATGTAATGGGACGAATTAATTGAGTTGTGATTCTGGGACAAAATCATTTTAAGGAGGGAAGGATGTGACGAACGATATTTTTATATTTAATTTTAAATATTTATTGAATTAAATAAATATTTTTATTGATTTTTTTATTGATTTAAATAAATATTTGTTGGAATTATTGTAGATTAATTTAATTAAATGTGTTATATTAATTAAATTAATGTTGAATAATTTTATGGTTCACAGTTCTAATTTAATTAAATGTGTTGTTAAATAATTATAATATTGTGCTAATTAATTAGAGATTTAATAATTGTTAAATAAAATTCTAATTAATAAATAACAATTTTAGTTATGTGGTAATTTGATTAATGAGTTATATTGGTTTTATTTAATTGAATTTAAATATTGTAATTTGATTAATTAATGTGTGACAAATAAATTATATAATAAGTGAGTTAAATAAAATAAACTAAAAAGGAGCCTTTTAAAGGCTAGCCAAACATGGCCTTGAGAACATGGGATCAGTTATGCCCATGATGTGCTTAATTGATACATATGTACATGTTAGTTATTATATTATATGCATATTAAGTTATATTAAGTTTATATCAGTTAAGTCTGAGAATTATAAGAACAGAGAGAACTTTGAGAGAAATTGAGATTGAAGAAGAATACTTGGGGAATTAAAGAGGAGTAATCTAGATCATCTTTGTGTAATCTAAACAAGAAACTAGGGGTAAAAACTTAAATTCAAGCTTTAGTTTATGTTCTTGAGTTCTTCATGAAAATTGGTTTTAAGTTTTCTGTAATTGAGTTTTCATGGTTAAATTGTTGAGAAGTTGTTTATAATTGTTAATATGTATGTATAATCTACTATATGATGTTTATAAATGATTTTGTTTGAATTAATCCATGAAATTTTGTTTAAAAGGAAGATTTAAGTTTATAGTGGAAAATATAGGAATATAGCTTATATGTATAAAAATTGATGCTTAAATTATATATTAATCGGTAAATTGATGATTGTTATGTTTATACGTTAAGAAACGAAAAGAATGCAAGTTTAATGGACAGATTTGGTGTAGTAACGAATCCATTATGTTTAAATTCGTTAAATTTGAAGAAACTTTGATAGAATGGCAAAAACCTTAATTTTGGTTCTTAAATTGATGTTTTATGTGGTTTATAATGTTAGAATCATGCTAGAAAGGTTGGATAATGATTCTATATGAATTATAGTGTCTAAGTATGCTTAAATTGTTGTATATACAAAGAAATTGGAAGTTTATGACTTTGTTCTGTGTTATTCGTGAATTACATATTCTAAAATTGTAACTTATATATATTAAATGCAATTATGGTATTAATGGATGATTTAATAATTGGGAGTTAAATATATATTATATAGTTATACATATAATATATATGATATCAGTTTACGTTTTGTAAAAACTACGTTAGTTCTTATTCTAAACCTAAGTCTAAAACAAAGAAAAGGGTTAGTCTGTGTTAGAGAGAAAACACAGAGAAAGATAGAGAGAAAAGAGAAGAGGAAGAGAGAAAGAAGGTAGAGGAAGAAGAAGTTTGAGAGAATCAAACATCTCACCATCATCATCTTCATCTTGTTCTCCTAATCAAAGCAAAAGGGTATAATCTCTGAATTTTAGTTTTTATATTATTTTTATGTTCTTCATGATTGAGTCCTCTATAAATTGAGTTATCATGAAAAATTAGTATAAACATGAAATTCTATATATGAATTGTGTCAATATATGCTTATAATCGATTTATATGCTTAATTAGGATGATTAATCCATGTGTGTATGTTGAATATGAGGGATTCATGTTCAACAAAAAGTCTTAGTGAAATAGCTTCATAATTGGCCTATTTGAAATCAAAAATTGTGACTTGATTGTGTAAATTGAGGTTAAATGTTGATAACATGTTTATAAACAAATTTAAATATGTTTTGATTTGGTGTTTTGATTTAAAAATATATGTTAGTGTTCAATTTTGTCAAGAACACTTGTTAATGGTTTTCTTTAAAAATTATGGAATGGGTTGTTTTAAACTATGTGTTTTAAGGATTAAATGTGTTGAAACATGTTAGGAGTTTAGAAATTATGTTTTTTTATTAAGTTGTTATGAATTGTGTTGGCTGGAATTGGAACTTGGTGTGGAGAAATAAACCAAATTAGTTTTTCTCTGCACAGTTCGCGATCAAAAATTGAACCCCTGAAGGGGGCCCGCCCCAGCAGGCCTTGCAAGGCCAAGTACCCCTGCCCCGGCAGGGGGTATGCAGGAAATAAAGTTTTTTTTTGTGTATTTTGAAAAGCTAAGTTTATGTGATTTTGATGACATGTTAGCATACCTTAAAATGCTAAAATAATGATAATGAGTTATGTTAATATAATTTAATATGTAGTTATAATTTAGAATAATTATAATTAAATTGAAGGTTTAATTTAAGTTACGAATTGTTAAATGAATATAGTTTGATTAATTTTAAATCAAAATAAATATTTAACTTGAATTATAATTTGTTTAAATTATAATTTAATTAATATGTATTATAATTTGAATAATTATAATTAAGGTAAATGTGTAATTTAAATTATAATTTAATGAGTGCATGAATTGAAATTATTTATTTATAATCAAAGTAATTGTTTAATTTAAATTATAATTGGTTTAATTATAATTTAATGCATGATGTAGTTTGATTAATTATAAATTTTTTTAATTATAATTTGATTAATTAGAGTAATGGTTTAAATTAAATTATAAATTGTGTAATTATAATTTGATTAACATAAGATGTAATTATAATTTGATTAATTATAATTAAAGTGGATGTTTAAATTATAATTTGTTTAATTATAATTTAATATGAGTATGTAATATGATTATGTGATGTGATTAATTATGTGATAATTAACTATTAACTTAATAGTTAATGAGGAATGAGTTCTCCTGTGACACCCCCAAATCTGGGTACTTTATTTTCATATGATTTGGTGTTCACTTTCTAAATATAACATACATCTACCCAATAATAAAGTAATTGTAAAGTAAATTACAACCTTTAAAAATAATAAAATCTTCCTTATAAAAAGGATTATAATTTTTCAAAATAAATCCCAGTGTTTACTCTAACCTTGACATAACATTAATTGCGGAAAATAAAAACATCACATAAAGTCTTATTACAATTTCATTCAAAATAAATTAAACAAGCCTTCACTTGTTTAGCTTTCCTTTGCCTTTACTCATTGACGGGTTATCAACATTTTCAACCTTAGCTGCAATGGTAATTTAATGCAAGAGTGAGCAAACAATAGCTCACTGGGATACCACAATATATAAGACATACAAGAATATCTTTGAAAAGGTTTGAATAACTTTTACTTTCACAACGATAAAGAATTGAATAATAATTCTCTATTCACATTAAAAATTCGAATATAGAATTCGTCTGAGGGTCGTAAGACCTTGAACTTTTGTCCTAGGTTATAAACATTTCTATTTAAAATCTTTAACAGTCATTAAGACTATGGACCTCAACTCGTATTTAAGGGGATCAGCCCTTTGTACCATGTACGTGCACTACATTTAACGCTTCTGCGTGGTAACCTCCCTTAGTAAATAGGGTTGTTCATCTCAGTATTTGAATACAAGTCCGCACCAAAGGAAGTTTGGTTTGGATAAGCTTAAAACTGTAATTTAGAATTCAGCGTTCTTCAACTAAGGAATAGTTGAATCGACTTTCAATAACTTAGAATAATTCATAATAAAAGAATTACGAATTAACATATGCTTTAGAATTAAACTTAAAGCATTTAAAAGATAAGTTGGACCTTGCTTGAACAATTAAGTCAAGGTCATATTAATTCAATAATAAACTTTGATAATATTTACTCTATGAAATTATAAAGAATACAAATAACTTGCATCATTATGATCAATAAAATAGCTCAAGTAAAGTTTGAGTTTAGAAAACTTGCCTCAAGCGCAAGTTACTAAAACAATCACGTTCTAACACTTCCTACATAAATATAGTTAATCACAATAATCTAAATTAGTTAACATGTAACTAATTTACATAATTAGTTAACTCATCTAGGTTAACTCATTTTTATTTAATTATTAAGTTAATAATTAATAACCGCATAATCTAATTACATCATATAGGCATGCTCACATTAATCAAATTATAATTAAATAATTATAATTTAAATATTTAATCTAATTATAATTTCTCAAATTATAATCACATCTTATTTTAGTTAAATTATAAATAATTTATAATTTATAATTAATTAAAATACATTATGCATTCACTAAATTATAATCACACAAATTATAATTAGGCATGCAAAATATTAAATTATACTATAAAATTTAAAATTTATAATTAATCATGCATTATAATACACAAATTATAATTTAAATCAACATTTACTTGATTAAAAGAAATCAAATAATATTCATTATAATTTAACAAAATTATAATTTAAATTATACCTTTACTCTAATTATAATTATTCAAAATTATAACAACATATTATATTTTACCAATATAATATATTAGAATTTTTTTAGTATTTTAATGTATTATCACATTCCATTAACCTTTTATGATACAACAAAATGCATAAAAAATACACATCTTGAATCCCTGCAACCCCCCCGCCGGGGCGGGGGTCTTAGGCCTGATAGGCTCGCCGGGGCGGGCCCCTTGCTGGGTCGGCAGACATGTTCGCGAACTGTGCAAAAAAAAGAAGCCAATTTGACTTATTTCTTCACACCAAATTCTAATTCTAGTTCATTCAATTAAAACACTTTGATAGAAACATAAACCTACATCTTCTAATATGTTTTTAGCATATCAAGACATCAATTTACAAGATTAAAACACTTAATTTTGGTAAAATTAGATAAAACCATTTTTTTTAGTGTTCTTAATAAAATTGAACACTGTAACTCAAATTCTCAACCAATACAACTTATAATACATACAATATATCCGAAATTAAAGATATTATCACAACAATTCTAAATAGGCATATTAACACACAATCAAATCATAACTTTTACTTTAAAATTGGCCAACAACATATAAAACCATAAGAACATAAATTTCTCCATTAAAACATGTTATGACAAAAATTTAATTTCTGAAAATCCTTGATTATGACATACAATTCATATAATAACCATTATAAACACAAGATACATATGTACATCATATTTATATAACTTTCATGCTAAATCATATACACAGAGAACTCATACTCATGAATATCATAAAGAAAACATATAAAAATATAAGGGAATTGAAATAATACCCTTTTTGCTTAGATGATTGAAGAAGAAGATGATAGTGATTCCCTTCAAGCTTCTCAAGCTTTTCCTTTTCTTTCTCTTTCTCTTCTCTCTATCTTCTTCTCTGTTATTTTCTCTGCTCTTTCTCTCTTCTTTTTTCTTAGTTTCTCTAATTGACTAACCCTAAACTAACGTAACTTAGTGTATATATAATATACATATAACACATAATTATAGAATATGTAACTCCTAATATAATTACATATACTAATTACTAGTTGATACATAGGTTACACAAATTTTGAATTTGAATAGCCATAAGGCTTGTTTGGCCAAAACAGAATTATTTTTAAAAACAGATTATTATTAACTAAGGCCATGTTTGGTAAAATGTGTTTAAGATAAGTGCAAGGGCCTTGTTTGGCAAAATCAAATTAAAACTCTTTTCCTTAATTTAATAAATCTTTTTAACACATACTTTAAATGTTACACTTTAATTAATTAAATATTACTCATCTAATTTAATCAATTAAAATCCAACATCAATTAATCACATAAAAATTGCAACATAATTATGATTACTCGCTAATTATAAATCATGTAACACTTAACACATAATTCATCTAATTTAATTATCTCAATTAAATTAGAACTATACTAAAAATTAATATACATCAATTAAATAAATGATTAAATATTTATTTAATTAATATATAACACTTAATTAAATCACTTCACAAAATCACATAATTTATTTATTCAATTCAATAAATAAATCACATAATTTATTTATTTACTCAATAAATATTAAAATTTAATATATAAAATCTCAATCGTTACATAACCTAGATTGGTTAACTAACTATGAGGATTAGCTATGTGATAATTAACTTATATTGTTAATTATACATATAAATTTGACAGCGTGTGTCAAATTAATGGGAGAGAACTATGAAGTGTAAATTAGAATTTACTTAAGCGATTGCTAAGCGTTGCTAGGTGACTAATAGTTGATGTGTATGGTAATACGTTATGTAAGATTTATGAAGCAGATAATTATAAGCTGTTTTCGGTAATTGGTAATCTACGAGCCAGGCAAGTCTTTCGATTCCTATTTTCTACGTGAACTTGATGAACAGTTTTAAATTGCATGATATGTTATATATATTGTAAGCGAGCATAATATGTTATATATGTTGTAATCATAAAGTGTTAAAGTCAATTTATGACTACATTGTTTTGGTTAAATAATGTTGATTGAGTAAGGAACTCAAACTTTATATTTGCTACGTGAATTAAAGCATGTTTGCTATGTTACTCTAACGATTATGAGATGTATGTTGAGCATGTTACTTATGTGCTATGTGATGCATGAAAACTGTTAGATCTTGCTGAGCTGTCGAGCTCACTCTTGCAAATAACCACTTTTGCAGGTCAAGGATGCAAGGTAATGATACGTACTAGTTGATTGTTAAGATCAATAGCAATGCAAGAAATTATTTATTCTAGATGAGTAATGTATTTATTTTGGATGTATATTACTTGTTTAAGTTGTAAAGTTGAGCTATTCGATGTATAGTGGATCTTGCTTTGTGATGTAAGACTTTAGATAGCAACTTCGATGTAGTGATTCATGTAATAAAATTGAATCAAATATTTGTAATTTTAAAGGTTGCGATTCAGGGCAATAAAAAAAGATTTTATAAAAGTTTTAAATATTCCGTATTTTTAGTGATTTTAATAAGTAATAATAAAGTAAAGATAGATTAAAGTTGTATTGTTAACGATTGAGAAGGAGAATATTATTGTATGATTTTTTGGGGTCGTTACAGTTGGTATCAAAGCTGTAGGTTATACACCTTAGGTAAGAGTACCTTAGAATTTGACCTTAGAGAATAAGAAGTTAAGTTTAAGTTACGTATAATGAAAAGGTGATTCTTTTCACATACGTAGATGTATAGGATGAGTTAAGTTCTAAAAATGTTATAAGAAGAAGATTAGAATGACGAGGAATAAAACCCAAATAAATATTAAACTATATGAATGAACTAGAAATTCTTAAAGGAAGAGTTGTTTAACAAACAAGAAGATTCAAAGAAGAATCTTGAAGAGATATAGAGATAAGAACCAGGAGTTGTCTAATTTTAGTAATCAGGATGACGAATAACGATGAATAGACGAAGTCTATAAGATTAAAAGCATAAATCATGGTATGACATGATGAAGGGTAGAGATAAGAAGTTTGTAAAATAAAACGATAATGAGATAAGAAAGAATCATAAGGGAGATGATTATAGAATAAGGTCACGGCGTGATCTTTTAAAGTTGAAAGACAGATGGTCTGTAATGATTGAATAGTTATAGTTTGAGACTATATTGAGAAGGTACTATGATATAGTACGAGATTAACTCACGAGGAGTTATAAATGATGAGATACAGAAAGTCTGTATCGAGAATAGAATAAGAAGTTATGAGTAAGATGGAGTTAAGTGGGAGTTTAACTGAGGACTCGTGTGGTGGCTGAGTTGTACAAATCTTTGTATGGGTAGGGTTTTGTGCTTACACTTGGTTTATCATATTGATAATCGTTGGAAGATTGGTGTCGCGCTATCGATATATATATGGTGAGAAGGTGATTCTTGTCTCATGTTTATATTTGATAGTTAGAGTCAATAGAGATTAGATTAGATAATATTAAGATTACATTAGATGATCTTAAGGTTAGGCGAGTTCTTAAAACTCATACTTATGGTAAGTTCGTGACTCATAATTGTATGTATGTTTTTAAACCCCTAAGCATATGGACAGTCTCTGATCAGTTCTTTGACTACGTATTGCTAGGACAAGTTCTTAAACTCATATTATTGTGGCAAGTTCCTAAACTTCCAAAGTGTGGTAAGTTCGATGAACTTTACTGGGTACAGAAAGATAATGGTATAGAAAACATTGATGTTGTTTAAGATTAATAAAATGATTTAGTAATGATGGAGTAAAGATTTAATTGATGGAGAAAATTTTGATATTCTAAATCTCCTAGCTTTGCTAGATTTTCAAAATTTATTGACTTCGTGCTGATGTTGCACTTCTGTTTTCTTAAAAAATATTGGATCAAATGATGGAACCAATGGATTTTTTTAAAAATAGTGTTATTATTCACATGTCTATGCTCATTGCTTCAACTAGACAAAAATGAATTTAAAATTTTAAAATGTATTTTATATATTCTATGCATCATTTGATATGGTGTAGAAACAATAATCGAGGAAGTTATCAATGCAGTTAAACCTAGTGTTGGATGTGATCGTATGATCGTCAGCCCACTATGGTATGATGTAGTATGACGACGTCATGTAATGACGAAATCCTCAACGTACCATTACTACGGTACGGTATCAGGGTATTATGAAAAGATTTACTTATTATTTTTAGTTTTCTTAAACTATATATAAAAAAAACATTTTTAAATAAATAAATAAATAATTATTTTGTTAGGTAAAAAAAATATATATATATATATATATATATATTTTGATTGATGTCCGAATTGTTGCTAAAAGTCTATGCTACTTGATTCAGCTAGACAAATATTGAAAGATGTTTATGAAATTCGATCGTTCTTGGTCAAACTATGCCAAACCAAATTGTTTTGGTACGGATTCAGATGTTAAGAAGCTGAGGTGAACTGTAAGACCCCAACTTTTATGAATAAAGATTTAGTTTTCTTTATATATTATTTCGAAACAGTAAGGTGTTGTTTTGATAAATATGAAAGTTATGGGTGAAATGTGCAAACATTTTTTAAAATGAGCAAGTGGTTATAAAATATTCTTGTTGTCGGGGAATATTCGTTTGGTCGTGGAATATTCTTGTTGTCGGGGAATATTCGTACGACGACGCAGCTATTTGTGGACCCCCACAACGGAATAACTGTCGGATATAGAAAGCGACAGAAATAACTTTTTTTTACAAAATAACGGTGTGGTTGTTACCGTTAGTACTGTTGAAATACCCGGTGGTTAAAATACAGTGATACACGGTGTTGCATAGTAGCACACGGTATTGCACAGTATTTCGAATTATTGAGTCTTACGTGAGAAGCCATTACTCAATTATTGTTACAGTAATTACTGTTCAATATTTTATATTATTGACTCAATAATTGCTACGTTGATATTTTATATTATTGACTCAATAATTGCTGCATTGATATTTTATTGACTCAATAATTGCTACGTTGCCATTTTATATGATTGATTCAATAATGGCTACAGTTGATATTTTGTAGTATTGATTCAATAATTGTCGTTGCACAGTATTTCACGTTATCAACTCAATAATTCATATTATTTGAATAATATTATTAGATAGCATTATTGACAATGTCTAAGGAAGTTCTGTCTAGGAGGGGTTATTTAATTGCGCGCCAATAAGGAGAAGTCCTTATCGGAAGGCCCCCTCTTTCCTGGGAACGACCTGGTTGTTAATATTGTAGTTCTATAATATTATTTGTGAATAATTAATTATTGATTTATATGATAAGGAAATATTTATTTTGTGGATATTAAAGAAGGAATTGGCGCTGGTGAGTTTTTATCAATATTTTGGTGTGAGAAATCATCTGTTTTTGGATTTCGGATAATTTATGTTTGGAATTTGGAAAAACTTCCTTCTGCAAAGTTGTAGAGAATTAAATTTCCTATGGAAGGACATAGAATTTGTATTTTTCTGACAAAGGGGCTATTTGTTATGAATTATTGAAGTTTTGGAAAATATATATATTTTTTATGGGCGGGCCCCACTTTTGTTGGAAAAAAGTTTTAGCCGCCAGGCGGCGGAAATTTTGAAAAAAATATATTATTTTATTATTTTAGTCTCCTTTGGCATCCTAAGTTTTTTCTATAAATAGGGTGCTTAGGTTAGAATTGAAAATCACACCAGAATCAGAAGTTTTCTCTCTCTATAATATCGAGCGTATTTTTGTGAGTATTTCAATACTTTGAGTGTTGCTATTCAGTGCAAGTTTCCTTCGATATTATATCCGATATTCCAGTCAGAGGTACTATCTTTTTGAGGTAAGGGATGTTATTTTCTTTCGTAAATGATATTATTCTTTTCAATATCATTATACAGAAATATTGTCATGGATTTTATGTTAAAATTCTTACTTTTTTCGTCGGGGTTACTATTCACGTATACGGCACTATTCACAGAAAAATTAAATTTTCTTCTATTTGTCCAAATTGCTTGTTAAGGTTACTATCTTTGATTGTATCCAAATTTTGAGCTCTATTCTTGAATTTTGCTCCATAATTGATTATTACGAGGTATTTTTGAATTGGATATACTAAAATACGAATCCTTAGTCTTTGTCTTTTATCTCACTGGATTCGTTTTTTTTAAATGTTTTTCATCATTCTCAGTCCTAAAAGATGAATGATTACTTGATGAATATCTTTGGCCTGTAGAGCAAAGATGAATGATTACCTGATGTATATCTTTGGCCTGTAGGGCAAAGATGACAGGTGTTGAGATGAATATGACCTCTGATGATACAAATGAATATCTTTGGCCTGTAGTGCAAAGATGAATATTTGATTCGAGATGTATATTGATTGATGTTATAGGGATAAAATATTGATGATGGACTTTTAAATCATAGAAGATAGTAGACTTGATTCTCTGCTTAACTCTTCTAATGAATTGTTATTTTCGCTGCGAATATTGATCTAAAGTTGGTTGTCCATTATATTTTATCTGATTTGTTGAAGACTAACGATAATTTATTTTCCATTATCTTAGTCATAATATTCTTTACTGAGCTAGTTGAACTCACCCTTTTCATCTGTTGTCCTCTTCAGGAAATGAGAATGTTGCGGAAACTAGTCGGGGGACAGAGTGATGGTCCGAGTTAGAGCAGTAGTAGTCCTCACTATTTCTGATAAATAGTGTGATAATAATTGTAATGAGGACTTAGTTTGAATCTTAATATTTTCTACATATTTGTATTGACACTCACAGTTGTGTGGTCGTATTTTGCACGACCGTATGATATAAAGTTTGTATTTGAATTCTGAACCATGTATTTGGCGACTCAGAATGGGTTGGGTTGAATGGACCTATTCTGGGGGCGTCACAGTTGGTATCAGAGCTTAGGGATATGATCTCTGGCGGAGATCGGGGAATAGAACTAGGAGGGGAGAGACGAGTAAATCCTTCGCTAGTGTGTCCTACCTAAGCTTATGTGGTATTTAATTGGTCAGTCGGAGCATAGGGTTAATATGTGATATGTTATTTGTTTAATTAACCCTTGTTTTATGGCAGTATTTGAGAATGGCAGCTGAGAATGTTAACAACGAAGTGAATGAGACCGTGGAGACACCTTTAATCACTAACCAGGAGAACGTGCAACAAGAAGGCAATGTTCATCCTAAAAATAACGCTGGTCAGACGATAAACGATGAGATGTTTAGAAGTTTTCTGCAGTTCATGCAAAACCAGACGAGGGAGACTCGTGTGCGACATATAGGTGGCGATAATAACAACTCGCGAATTGTTACTGCCAAGCAGTTCAAAGAATTGGGACCACCAGAGTTTCTGGGAAAGCCAGATCCGATCAAGGCGGAGACGTGGATTAAACAAATTACCAAGATATTTGATGTCTTGGGATGCACGGAGGAACAGAAGGTTCCATTCACCACGTTTATGTTCCGTGGAGAGGCAGATTACTGGTGGGAATCCGTGAAGCGTACCCAGCCTGCCGCACTCCAGATGTCTTGGGAAACGTTCCAAAAACTATTCAATGACAAGTACTTTCCTGAAAGTATTCATCATATGAAGGAAGTAGAGTTTATTAGACTCGAGCAAAACAACATGACGGTATCCCAGTACGAGGCTAAGTTCGCGGAGCTGTCCAGGTTTGCACATCATTTGGTGGAGAATGAGGAACGTATGACGCGGATATTTCTAAGAGGTTTGAAACCCGAAATACGTCAATACCTCATTTCTCATAAATTTTCTTTATATTCGGATGTAGTAAACAAGGCCCAGTTATTAGAACGAGATAATGATTATGTTCAACCGAGGGACCACAACCAAGGTCGTACCGGTGGCAGCATTCATCGGAGCAATGACAACCAGCGAGGAGGAAAGTATGACAGAAGCGGTAACCACTCCAGTGGTTATCGTGGCCATGATAGTAGAAGAAGCGAATCGGGAGGAGATTTCAAGAAGAGAAGGTACAACAATGAGAACGCGAAGATGTCAACATCAGCACCAGCATCAACTGTTTCGAGGGGAGGAGAACGACCACCGGTCGTATGCTTTAAATGCGGGAAAGAGGGACATATCAGCCCAAACTACCCACAACAATTCAAAGGATGCTATAACTGTGGAAAAGAAGGACATATAGCTCGAGATTGTCCTGTTGCGAAACCAAGTTCAGCGGGGGTGGTGATTCCAAAGGCGGTTGCAGACAAGTCAAAGTCGGTGATTCCTGGAAGAGCGTTTGTCGTGACAGCCCAAAACGCGAGGAATCCACAAGAGGTGATTACGGGTAAGCTGATCATAAACTCTTGCGAAGTTTATACCTTGTTAGATATCGGTGCTACCCATTCCTTTATTTCACCTGCTTGTGCTCAACGTTTGAACTTGACTTCTGATAAATTAGACTTTGACTTATCTGTTGAAACTCCGTTAGGAGAAACCTTTGTTACATCTACAGTTTACAAATCTTGCCTTATTCAGATTGGTACCCTTACCTTACCTGTTGATCTTATATCTTTGAAAATACTTGCATTTGACGTGATTTTAGGAATTTACTGGTTAACCACTTACCATGCCAAAATTAATTATTTTCGTAAGGTTGTTAGTTTTCATATTCCTAATCAACCTGTTGTGCGAATCCAAACCACCAAACCACTAAAATCAGTCAATATCATTTCAAATCCCAAGGCTATTCGTTTATTGAAAAACGGATGTCAAGCTTTCTTAGCTCATGTCACTGATCTAAACCAGAATACATCAGATTTGAATGATATTTCCGTTGTTAATGAGTTTCCTGATGTATTTCCCGAAGAACTTCCCGGTATACCCCCAGAACGTGAAGTTGAATTCTTTATTGACCTTGAGCCCGGTACAAAGCCCATTTCTAAAACCCCATATCGAATGGCTCCTATTGAACTTCAGGAGTTAAAGATCCAATTACAAGAGTTGTTAGACATCGGTTTTATTCGTCCTAGTACGTCTCCTTGGGGTGCTCCTGTTTTATTCGTAAAGAAGAAAGACGGGAGTATGCGACTTTGTATTGACTATCGGGAGTTGAACCATGTCACCATTAAGAATAGGTATCCGTTACCTCGTATTGATGACCTGTTCGACCAGTTGCAAGGAGCGCAATTCTTTTCAAAGATCGATCTTCGTTCTGGATATCATCGGTTGAAGATTAAAACTGAGGATATTCCAAAGACTGCTTTTAGAACACGGTACGGGCATTATGAGTTCTTAGTCATGTCTTTTGGATTGACTAATGCTCCTGCTGCTTTCATGGATATGATGAACCGTGTATTTAAGGAGTATTTGGATCAATTCGTTGTTGTCTTTATTGATGACACTCTCATCTATTCTAAAAGCCGTGAAGATCATGAGCACCACTTGAAGTTGGTACTTCAAAAGCTTCGTGAGAACAAGCTATATGCCAAGCTGAAGAAATGTGAGTTCTGGCTTGAGGAAGTAGCATTCCTTGGGCACGTGGTATCAAAACGTGGAGTATCTGTGGACCCGGCGAAGATTGATGCAATACAAAGCTGGGAGCAACCTAAGTCGGTGACCGAAGTACGAAGCTTTCTGGGCTTAGCTGGTTATTATCGGAGATTCGTAGAGGGATTTTCTCGAATCGCTACTCCATTAACTCAGTTGACTCGGAAAGATACAAAATTCTTTTGGAGCGAGGAATGCGAGACATAAGAGGATTTTCAAGAATTAAATTACTGTTAAAACAAGTTTCATGGAAAAAAAAATTTCATATTGTTTTATGTATATTGATTGGTTTTAGAATGGAAAATTTAGGAATTTGTATGTGTTAGTATGTCTAATTAGAATTGGTTATGATGTTATATTCAATTATGAAGAGATTTCATGTGTTATAAGTTGAATTACTTTAGAAATTCTATTACAGTAGATTATTTTATGAAAAAATATGAGTTTTCTTGAAAATGGCAAAATTGGATTTTTAAAACTATTGATTCTCGTTGTTTAAATGAGTTTATGTTTTGAGTGCATGTTAGATATATGTATTACATCGTATATATGATTTACAGTGTCTATGTTACTGTATTTTTGGCTTGTATGGGTTGTTCGGTAAAGCAAGGAGCCGTGGCTGTCAGCGTCTGGTCGAGCTGCTGCGCAGCTGCGTCGGCAGCAAGGCCAGGAGCAGCGCAGCTGCGCTGCTTGCTATTACCAGAGCCTTTACCTGCGCAGCTGCGCCGGGTTTAAGGCAGCTGGCTACGCAGCTGCGCCGAGTTCGGTGCAGTGGCAGTGTGTTTTAAACAATTGTGCAGATTATTTTCATGCCTAAGTTACATTATTGCTAAGATAATGAGTATATATCTAGCTGCTATAACATTTGTTAACACGAAGTTGGTAATTTCATAATTTGAGAAAAAAAAAAGATGTTTTGAAAACCTAATATAATATTTAAATTATAAGCTATAATTGTTTAATTGTAAAATAAGTTACTTAATTATAATTTGATTAATTATAATTAAGAGTAAGTGTTTAATTTAAAGTATAATATTGTGAAATTGTAATGTATAGAAATTGATTATTTTAATCAATTAGATGTTAATTTAAATTATAATTTAAGTAATCATGTTTAATTGTAGATTTTAAATTGATAATTTCATGATTAATTATAAATTGTGTAATTATAATACATGTTTAATTATTGATTATAATTGATAAATACATGATTAATTATAAATTGTGTAATTATAAATGCATGATGTAGTTTAATTGATTATAAATTATAATTTGTTTATAATTTAAAAGGTAATTATAGTTTAAGTAATTATAATTTGATTAAGTGTTTGAATTATAATTGGTTAATTATAATGTAGCTAAATATATAATTGATTTAATTATGTGAATATGTGTGTGATGTAATTAACTATGTGATAGTTGATTATTATTATTTATTTAATTAGAGTGAGTTAACCATGAGGGTTAACCACTTATGTGAATTAGTTATGCGTTAACTAATTTAGATTATTATAATTGAATGTGTATAGGAAGTGTTTAAGTACGTGGTTGAGTTAAGTAGCTTGTGCTTAAGGCAAGTTTTCTAAACCCTAAACTCGTTAATTCTATGCCAGTTTTCTAAACCCTGATCTTGTATAAATTTTTATGCAAGTCTTCTAACCATAAACTTGTTAATTATATATAAATTCTTGAATTCATATATTTATTGTTGAGAATGTCCTTTCCATTTATGTATTGGACAATTGTTTATTTAATTAAAATGATCTTAACTTATTGTTCAAGTAAGATCCAGTTATTATTTTAAATGCTTTAAGTTGATTCCAAAGCATATGTTAGTTCATAATTCTATTATTTATGAATTTTTGAAAGTCGATTCAACTAATCCTTAGTTGATGAACATGAATTCTAAATTACCCTTGTAAGGTTATCCAAACCAAATTTTCTTTGGTGCGGACTTGAATTCAAATTAATGAGTTGAACAACCCTATTTATTAGGGGAGGTTACTACGCATAGCGTTAAGATGTTTGTGCACAATACATGGTACAAAGGGCTGATCCCCCTAAGTACGAGTTAAGGTCCATAGTCTTATTAACTGTTAAAGGTTTAAATATAAATATTTATAACCTAGGACAAGAGTTCAAAGGTCTTATGACCCTCAGATAAATTCTATATTCAAATTTTAATGTTAATAGAGAATTATTATTCAATTCTTTATTATTGAAGCAAGCTAAGTTGTTCAGATTTTTTTTTAAAAGATACTCTTTCATGTCTTTATTATTGTTAAACTCCAGTGAGCTGTGGTTTGCTCACTCTTGCACTAAATAACAATTTCAGTTAAAGTTGATAACGCTGATGCTCCGTCTACAAGTAAGGGCAAGGGAAAGCAAAGCAAGTGAAGAATTGTTTTATTTAATTGAGAATGATTGTAATAAGACTTGAATGTTATGTTTTTATTTTTACACTTTATTATATTCATGTCAGGGTTAGAGTAACCCTGGATTTATTTTACAAAGGTTGTAACCCTTATTGTAAGGGAGATTTAGTTATTTTAATTTAAGTTGTAGTTACTTTGTATTATTCATTGGGTAGATGTATATTATATTAGAAAGTGAACACCAAATCATATGAAAACGAAGTACCCGAATTTGGGGGTGTCACAGTAGACAAGAGTTTAGAAAACTTGCATCAAGTAAAACTTGAACTAGATAAGAAAACTTGCCTTCGCTTCTTCAACCTTTTAAGTTTACTTTACTCGGTCTTTACAACTTCTACAAGATATAAACAGATAGCATACCAATTAGATTATCACAACTGATATATATTGTGTAACTATCTTCTCCTTCTAGTATAACTTAGCCGAATTGTTAAACTAATAACATCCGTTCAAGTTATTTAACATTATTCACGGCTTATTAACATTGATATGTCATAAACCGACCCTCGTAGATCATTGTTATGCACAATGACCGACGAAACCATAATCGGTTAGCTACATTAATCACATTTCCATCGAATTCCCCTTTTTAGACTCCGTATGGAAATTAAGTAAGTTTTAACTTCACTTGATATCATTCATGTACCACACACCTTTATTACATATCATGTAACCTTAAGACACGCTCACAACTCGATTACGATTCACGGTTTACATTATCGTATTTTGAGTTCTAAATTTTAATACATTTTGTCAACGTTTAATTCTCAAAATCATTCTTAAACATGTTGTTTAAGTGATTTATCTTCATGAATGTTAATCATACGTTGCCCCATAATTACCATGAAAGAAGCTAGGTAAATAAACATTCACGTCGAAAAAATTTTACTTTCTGGCACTGCAGCGCCAGCCATAGGCTTAAAGGCAGCGCTGTAGCACTGGCTCGCAGTGAAATTCCCCTGTCCCAACGCTGCAGCGCTGGAACACAAGGTCTGGGCGGCGCTGCGGCACCGGCCCCCAGCCTCAGAAAAATATTTTAAAAGTTAAATTTTACGAGCTCGTAACACGATCGTTATGACTCAAAATTGGCTCGTTCCAAAGCTATTGGTTCATATATCCCATGTTCTACGATCCCATTCAGTCGGAATTCATTTCTGAATCCGTTGGTGAGAAATTCACTGATTAGTTCATTTTTACGCGTTCGTTAAACGTTCGTGAACGTTTGACGCTCAATTCTTTGTTTTAAGTTCAAATTCGTTCGTTCTTGCTCCCGCAAGTCTTATTTACCTAATTATACTTTACGCCATCGAAAACAAAGGTTTTTGAATCAAACGACGTTTTTTTTATTTCTATCTCGAGAAAATTCACGATTTCGACGCTCAACGTCTAATCGCGTAACTTTCACCATATATTCGTTATTCAATATTTCTACTTCGAACCAAATGGAATCAATCCATTGGTTATTCATTAGTGATTCTAACCAATACAAACTTCTATGTTTTATTGGTTTCACATACTTATTATTCAAACTATCTTTGATAGTTTCTTCATTAAGTCTTAAATTAATTATTATGATTTCACTTCTTCATGGTTTGTTGGTGGTTTAAGTTCACTACAAGGCCAACCTTATAACTTCTTACTAATCATGCTCCACCAATTCACTTCTCTAACAATTATGTATTGAAAGACAAATGAATATAATTAATTTTCTTAACCTTATACCTTTGGTTGTTCTTGGATGATTGAATATAGAGATTCAATAAACTTCTTGCTCCTTGTTTGCTTGGTTTTTTACTCAAAGAAATAAGCTAGATTCTCCCTCTCTATAATTGCTCAACTTTGTTCAACCAACAAAATGATCAACCAAGCCTCTTAGTTATAGGTTTTGCAAAACTAAGGGTCTTTTAGTCTTTAGGGCAAACCTCCTCTTGCCATGTGAAGCCCATGTGCTAGCACATGGCACCTACATGTCAACCATGTCTTCCCATGTGCTCATGGGTTGCCCCATGGGTTTAACCTACCCGTTAACACATCGATTCGACCCACGGGTTTGGTTATTAAATTAATTCAAATTAAACGTATTTACTTCGTATAAAATTTGTATTACACGTCGTATTGATTCTCGTATCTTCTTTGTATTATACTCGTAAAATATCTAGTATTATACTCGTATTCATTCCGTATAATAATCATTTAATATTAAACTTAACCAATTTAATCTTAGGTTTTACTTTCCCTAACCCTTAGGGTTTTAAGTCCTCACGCAAAAACTTCGTGAGCCATAACTAAAATATTATTAGATATTCCATCCCGTCTTTAAATCCTATCATTACGCATTTCTCTGAAATTCAAAAATAATTCATGAGTAGAAACGGATAAATAGTAATTTTACAAAAATTTCTTGAAAAACTTTTTTTTTCGTCTTGGAAATTCATATGATTTAATTCTAGCACGTAGCCAGAATCCTAACCACATTCACATCTTCTAGGTCATAGAACGACCTTGAAATAGCTTACTCGCTTTAATAAACATTTAATATGATTTTATTCAATAAAATCAAATAAAATTCATTTACATAAACGTCCAATTTTCACGGGCGTTACACAAAGTCCATTAAGACTTATCGTATTCCTATTATATAATTCTCGTATTTTCTTCGTATATACTTCGTATGATATTCGTATTATACATTGTATTAATCTTCGTATTATACTCATATAATAACTAGTATTATACTCATATTTATTACGTATAATAATCATTATTATTACACTTAATCATTCCTTCATTGATTTCACTTTCCCTAACGCTTAGGGTTTTAAGTCCTCGGGCGAAAACTTCGTCTGCCATAACTAAAATATTATTAGATATTCCATCTCGTCTTAGAATCCTATCATTACGCGTTTCTCGAAATTTCAAAAATAATTCCCGAGCAATTTTGGATGAATAGTGATTTTTTAGAAATTTCTCGAAAGACCTTTATTTTCGTCTTAGAAATTCAAATCATTTATTTCTAGCATATAGCCAGAAACCTATGATCATACCACCATTCTAGGACATTAAACGACCTTAATACAACTTACTCAGTTTAATAAACATATATTCTAATTTTATTTAATAAACCCAAATAAAATTTATTTACATAAAAGTCCGATTTTCTCGGTCGTTACATTCTCCCCCCTTATAAGGATTCTGTCCCCAGAATCTCGATACAATTTAGTCAAATAAATGGGGATATGCTTTTTTCATCTTAACTTCGAGTTTTCATGTTGCTTCTTCGGCATTGTAGTTCCTCCATATCATCTTCACCGAAGGTATTACCTTGCTCCTTAAGACTTGTTCTTTCCTATCAATAATTTTAATCTGAACTTCTTCGTATGTTAAGTCTTTCTCAACTTGAATAAGTTCATACTCAATTACGTGTTTATAATCTGGCTTATAAGGACACAATATCGATACATGAAACACGTTATGTATATGTTCCTACTCCGGTGGTAATGCTACAACATACGCTACCTCTCCTACCCTTCTCAAAATCTCAAAAGGTCCTATAAACCTTGGGCTTAACTTTCCCTTCTTTCTGAAGTGTATTTTTCCTTTCCAAGGCAATACCTTCAGGAATATGTAAGAACCGACTTCGAACTCTCTCTTCTTTCGATGCGAATTTGTATACTTTTTATGTATATATTGAGCCGCTAGCAGCCGTGTTCGTATTAACTTGACCACCTCCGTCGTTTTCTGTACCATTTCTGGTCCTAACATTCGACGTTCTCTGTGACGCCCCCCAGAATAGGTCCATTCAACCTAACCCATTCTGAGTCGCCAAATACATGGTACAGAATTCAAATACAAACTTTATATCATACGGTCGTGCAAAATACGACCACACAACTGTGAGTCTCAGTACAAATATGTAGAAAATATTAAGATTCAAACTAAATCCTCATTACAATTATTATCACACTATTTATCAGAAATAGTGAGGACTACTACTGCTCTAACTCGGACCATCACTCTGTCCCCCGACTAGTCCCCGCAACATTCTCATTTCCTGAAGAGGACAACAGATGAAAAGGGTGAGCTCAACTAGCTCAGTAAAGAATATTATGACTAAGATAATGGGAAACAAATTATCGTTAGTCTTCAACAAATCAGATAAAATATAATGGACAACCAACTTCAGATCAATATTCGCAGCGGAAATAACAGTTCATTAGAAGAATTAAGCAGAGAATAAAGTCTACTATCTTCTATGATTTAAAAGTCCATCATCAATATTTTATCCCTGTAACATCAATCAATATACATCTCGAATCAAATATTCATCTTTGCACTACAGGCCAAAGATATTCATTTGTATCATCAGTGGTCATATTCATCTCAACACCTGTCATCTTTGCACTACAGGCCAAAGATATTCATCAGGTAATCATTCATCTTTGCTCTACAGGCCAAAGATATTCATCAAGTAATCATTCATCTTTGCTCTACAGGCCAAAGATATTCAGTTATATCACCACTTAGACTGAGGATGATGAAAAACCATATAAATAACGAATCCAATGAAATAAAGGATAAGATTATGGATTCGTATTTTAGTATATCCAATTCAAAAATACCTCGTAATAATCAATTATGGAGCAAAATTCAAGAATAGAGCTCAAAACTTGGATACAATCAAAGATAGTAACCTTAACAAGCAATTTGGACAAATAGAAGAAAATTTAATTTTTCCGTGAATAGTGCCGTATACGTGAATAGTGCCGTATACGTGAATAGTAACCCTGACGGAAAAAGTAAGAAATTTCAACATAAAATCTATGACAATATTTCTGTATAATGATATTGAAAAGAATAATATCATTTACGAAAGAAAATAACATCCCTTACCTCAAAAGAACAGTACCTCTGACTGGAATATCGGATATAATACCGACGGAAGCTTGTACTGAATAGTAATACTCAAAGTAGTGAAATACTCACAAAAATACGCTCGATATTATAGAGAGAGAAAACTTCGAATTCTGGTGTGATTTTCAATTCTAACCTAAGCACCCTATTTATAGGAAAAGCTTAGGATGCCAAAGGAGACTAAATGAATAAAATAATATTTTTTTTCAAAATTTTCCGCCGCCTGGCGGCTTTCAAAATTTTCCACAAAAGTGGGTCCCACCCACTAAATAATATTTATTTTCCGAAACTTCAATAATTCATAATAAATAGCCCCTTTGTCAGAAAAATACAAATTCGATGTCTTTCTATAGGAAATTTAATTCTCTACAACTTTGCAGAAGAAAGTTTTTCCAAATTCCAAACACAAATTATCCGAAATCCACAAACAGATGATTTTCCACACCCAAAATACTGATAAAAATACATCAGTGCTAATTCCTTCTTTAATATCCACAAATAAATATTTCCTTATCATATAAATCAATAATTAATTATTCATAAATAATATTATAGAACTACAATATTAACAACCAGGTCGTTCCCAGGACAGAGGGGGCCTTCCGATAAGGACTTCTCCTTACTGGCGCGCAATTAAATAACCCCTCCTAGACAGAACTTCCTTAGACATTGTCAATAATGCTATCTAATAATATTATTCAAATAATATGAATTATTGAGTTGATAATGTGAAATACTGTGCAACAACAATTATTGAATCAATACTACAAAATATCAACTGTAGTCATTATTGAATCAATCATATAAAAAATAGCAACGTAGCAATTATTGAGTCAATAAAATATCAATGCAGCAATTATTGAGTCAATAATATAAAATATCAACATAGCAATTATTGAGTCAATAATATAAAATATTGAACAGTAATTACTGTAACAATAATTGAGTAATGGCTTCTCACGTAAGACTCAATAATTCAAAATACTGTGCAATACCGTGTGCTACTATGCAACACCGTGTATCACTGTATTTTAACCACTGGGTATTTCAACAGTACTAACAGTAACAACCACGCCGTTATCTTGTAAAAAGTTATTTCTGTCGCTTTCTATATCCGACAGTTATTCCGTTGTGGGGGCCCACAAATAGCTGCGCCGTCGTACGAATATTCCCCGACAACAAGAATATTCCACGACCAAACGAATATTCCCCGACAACAAGAATATTTTATAACCACTTGCTCATTTTAAAAATGTTTGCACATTTCACCCATAACTTTCATATTTATCAAAACAACACCTTACTGTTTCGAAATAATATATAAAGAAAATTAAATCTTTATTCATAAAAGTTGGGGTCTTACAACCTCCCCTCCTTATGAAATTTCGTCCTCGAAATTGACGTACGTACCTGGTATGTCGAAAAGATGAGGATACCTCGCTTTCATTTCCAATTCCAACTCCCAGGTCATTTCCTCAATTGCATGGTTTCTCCACAAAACTTTAACTTGAGGTATAATTTTCGAGCGTAGGACATGCTCCTTCCTATCCAAGATCTTGACAGGTACCTCCTCGTACGTTAAATCTTCAGCTATCTCGTCTGGTTCTAACTCAATAATGCGGTTTGGATCCTTCACATATTTACGTAACACGGATATGTGAAACACATTATGAACACGAGACATGCTTGGAGGTAAAGCGAGTCTATAAGCCACATTTCCTATTCGGTCAAGAATCTCAAATGGACCAATGAATCGTGGATTGAGCTTTCCTCTCTTCCCAAACCTCGTAACTCCTTTCCACGGAGCAATACGTAATAACACATGGTCCCCGACATTAAATTCCACGTCCTTTCTATGAAGATCCGCATAACTCTTTTGTCGATCCTGTGCTGTTTGTATACGTTGTCGGATTATTTGGATCTTTTCTGTAGTCATACGTACTAACTCTGGTCCCAACAATGTTGCTTCACCCACCTCGTTCCAGCATACTGGAGAGCGACACTTTCTCCCATACAATGCTTCGAATGGGGCTACGCCTATACTTGCCTGATAACTGTTGTTATAGGAGAATTCCACCAATGGTAAGTACTTATCCCAACTCCCTTTTAAGTCTAGAACACAGAGTCTCAATAGATCTTCAAGAGTTTGAATAGTCCTTTCCGATTGTCCGTCCGTTTGAGGATGATAAGCCGAACTAAAACGTAAGTCCGTGCCCATCGCTTTCTGTAAACTAATCCAAAATCGTGAAGTAAATCTGGGGTCACGATCCAAAACTATGGATACTGGCATGCCATGCAATCTCACAATCTCATTCACGTACATATGAGCAAGACGTTCAAGGGAATAAGTCTCTCGTATCGGCAAGAAATGAGCAGACTTGGTTAATCTATCAACAATAACCCAAATCGCATCTACGCCTTGAGAAACCTTAGGAAGACCTGTAACGAAATCCATCGTAATATGCTCCCACTTCCATTTCGGAATCTCCAGTGGTTGCAATGGACCCTTCGGTACTTGATGCTCCGCCTTTACACGTTGACAAGTTAAACATCTCGAGATAAACTCCGCGATCTCTCTCTTCATATTGCTCCACCAAAATGTATGTCGAAGATCACGATACATTTTAGTACTCCCAGGATGGATTGCAAACGGTGTGTTGTGTGCCTCCATCATGATTCTATACTTTAAGTCAGAATCGTTAGGAACACAAAGTCTGGAGTTGACTCGAAGTATTCCTTCTTCATCGATTCTTGCTTCTGGAATGGCACCTTCTTGCACCTTCTTCTTCATCTTCATCAGCTCCGCATTTGTAGCTTGAGCAGCTTTAACTTTATCAATCAAACCTGGTTCTACGCGTATACTTGACATCATCGCATTCGTTCCCACATATGATCTTCTACTCAACGCGTCAGCTACCACGTTCGCTTTTCCAGGATGGTATTGGATAGTATGAACGTAATCTTTCAACAGCTCAAGCCAACGTCGTTGCCGCATGTTGAGTTCCTTCTGAGTGAAGAAATATTTAAGGCTCTTATGATCCGTATAAATCTCCACTTTCTCTCCGTACAAGTAATGTCTCCAGATCTTCAACGCGAAAACGACTGCTGCCAACTCTAGATCATGAGTAGGATAATTCCTCTCATATTCTTTGAGTTGTCGCGAGGCATAGGCTATGACTTTCCCATGTTGCATGAGAACACATCCTAACCCTTTGCCCGAAGCATCGCTGTAAATAACAAATCCATCCGAACCAGATGGTATTGTCAGAACAGGTGCCGAAATAAGTCTCCTCTTGAGCTCTTGGAAGCTCTTCTCGCATTCCTCTCTCCAAACGAATTTCGTATCTTTCCGAGTCAACTGAGTTAATGGAGTAGCGATTCGAGAAAATCCCTCTACGAACCTACGATAATAACCAGCTAAGCCTAGAAAGCTTCGTACCTCGGTCACCGACTTAGGTTGCTCCCAGCTTTGTATTGCTTCAATCTTCGACGGGTCAACAGATACTCCACGTTTCGATACCACGTGCCCAAGGAATGCTACTTCCTCAAGCCAGAACTCGCATTTCTTTAACTTGGCGTATAGCTTGTTCTCACGAAGCTTTTGAAGTACTAACTTCAAATGGTGTTCATGATCTTCACGGCTTTTAGAATAGATGAGGATGTCATCAATAAAGACAACAACGAATTGATCTAAATACTCCTTAAATACACGGTTCATCATATCCATGAAAGCAGCAGGAGCATTAGTCAATCCAAAAGACATGACTAAGAACTCATAATGCCGGTACCGTGTTCTAAAAGCAGTCTTTGGAATATCCTCAGTTTTAATCTTCAACTGATGATATCCAGAACGAAGATCGATCTTTGAAAAGAATTGCGCTCCTTGCAACTGGTCGAACAGGTCATCAATACGAGGTAACGGATACCTATTCTTAATGGTGACATGGTTCAACTCTCGATAGTCAATACAAAGTCGCATACTCCCGTCTTTCTTCTTTACGAATAAAACAGGAGCACCCCAAGGAGACGTACTAGGACGAATAAAACCGATATCTAACAACTCTTGTAACTGGATCTTTAACTCCTGAAGTTCAATAGGAGCCATTCGATATGGGGTTTTAGAAATGGGTTTTGTACCGGGCTCAAGGTCAATAAAGAATTCAACTTCACGTTCTGGGGGTAGACCGGGAAGTTCTTCGGGAAATACATCAGGAAACTCATTAACAACGGAAATATTATTCAAATCTGA
Organism: Panax stipuleanatus; assembly: GCA_020205555.1. NCBI lineage: Eukaryota > Viridiplantae > Streptophyta > Magnoliopsida > Apiales > Araliaceae > Panax > Panax stipuleanatus. Next base: position 34,643,280 of record CM035115.1, read on the forward strand.
TATATTCTGATTTAGATCAGTGACATGAGCTAAGAAAGCTTGACATCCGTTTTTCAATAAACGAATAGCCTTGGGATTTGAAATGATATTGACTGATTTTAGTGGTTTGGTAGTTTGAATTCGTACAACAGGTTGATTAGGAATATGAAAACTAACAACCTTACGAAAACAATCAATTTTGGCATGGTAAGTGGTTAACCAGTCAATTCCTAAAATCACGTCAAATGCAAGTATTTTCAAAGATATCAGATCAACAGGTAAGGTAAGGGTACCAATCTGAATCAAGCAAGATTTGTAAACTGTAGATGTAACGAATGTTTCTCCTAACGGAGTTTCAACAGATAAGTCAAAGTCTAACTTATCAGAAGTCAAGTTCAAACGTTGAGCACAAGCAGGTGAAATAAAGGAATGGGTAGCACCGGTATCTAACAAGGTATAAACTTCGCAAGAGTTTATGATCAGCTTACCCGTAATCACCTCGTGTGAATTCTTCGCGTTTTGGGCTGTCACGACAAACGCTCTTCCAGGAATTACCGACTTTGACTTGTCTGCAACCGCCTTTGGAATCACCACCCTCGCTGAACTTGGTTTCGCTATAGGACAATCTCGAGCTATATGTCCTTCCTTTCCACAGTTATAGCATCCTTTGAACTGTTGTGGGCAGTTTGGGCTGATATGTCCCTCTTTCCCGCATTTAAAGCATACGACCGGTGGTCGTTCTCCTCCCCTCGAAATAGTTGATGCTGGTGCTGATGTCGACGTCTTCACGTTCTCATTGTTGTACCTTCTCTTCTTGAAATCTCCACCCGATTCGCTCCTTCTACTATCATGACCACGATTACCACCGGAGTGGTTACCGCTTCTGTCATACTTTCCTCCTCGCTGGTTGTCATTGCTCCGATGACTGCTGCCACCGGTACGACCTTGGTTGTTATCACTATCTCGTTCTAACAACTGGGCCCTGTTCACTACATCCGAATATAAAGAAAATTTATGAGAAATGAGGTACTGACGTATTTCGGGTTTCAAACCTCTTAGAAACATCCGCGTCATACGTTCCTCATTCTCCACCAAATGAGGTGCAAACCTGGACAGCTCCGCGAACTTAGCCTCGTACTGGGATACCGTCATGTTGTTTTGTTCGAGTCTAATAAACTCTACTTCCTTCATATGACGAATACTTTCAGGAAAGTACTTGTCATTAAATAATTTCTGGAACGCTTCCCAAGACATCTTGAGTGCGGCAGGTTGGGTACGCTTCACGGATTCCCACCAGTAATCTGCCTCTCCACGGAACATAAACGTGGCGAATGGAACCTTCTGTTCCTCCGTGCATCCCAAGACATCAAATATCTTGGTAATTTGTTTAATCCACGTCTCCGCCTTGATCGGATCTGGCTTTCCCAGAAACTCTGGTGGTCCCAATTCTTTGAACTGCTTGGCAGTGACAGCTCACGTGTTGTTATTATCTCCACCTGTATGTTGAACACGAGTCTCCCTCGTCTGGTTTTGCATGAACTGCAAAAAACTTCTAAACATCTCATCGTTTATCGTCTGACCAGCGTTATTTTCAGGATGAACATTGCCTTCTTGTTGCACGTTCTCCTGGTTAACGGTTAAAGGTGTCTCCACGGTCTCATTCACTTCGTTGTAAACATTCTCAGCGGCCATTTTCAAATACTGCCATAAAACGAGGGTTAATTAAACAAATAACATATCACATATTAACCCTATGCTCCGACTGACCAATTAAATACCACATAAGCTTAGGTAGGACATACTAGTGAAGGATTTACTCGTCTCTCCCCTCCTAGTTCTATTCCCCGATCTCCGCCAGAGATCATATCCCTAAGCTCTGATACCAACTGTGACGCCCCCCAGAATAGGTCCATTCAACCTAACCCATTCTGAGTCGCCAAATACATGGTACAGAATTCAAATACAAACTTTATATCATACGGTCGTGCAAAATATAACCACACAACTGTGAGTCTCAGTACAAATATGTAGAAAATATTAAGATTCAAACTAAATCCTCATTACAATTATTATCACACTATTTATCAGAAATAGTGAGGACTACTACTGCTCTAACTCGGACCATCACTCTGTCCCCCGACTAGTCCCCGCAACATTCTCATTTCCTGAAGAGGACAACAGATGAAAAGGGTGAGCTCAACTAGCTCAGTAAAGAATATTATGACTAAGATAATGGGAAACAAATTATCGTTAGTCTTCAACAAATCAGATAAAATATAATGGACAACCAACTTCAGATCAATATTCGCAGCGGAAATAACAGTTCATTAGAAGAATTAAGCAGAGAATAAAGTCTACTATCTTCTATGATTTAAAAGTCCATCATCAATATTTTATCCCTGTAACATCAATCAATATACATCTCGAATCAAATATTCATCTTTGCACTACAGGCCAAAGATATTCATTTGTATCATCAGTGGTCATATTCATCTCAACACCTGTCATCTTTGCACTACAGGCCAAAGATATTCATCAGGTAATCATTCATCTTTGCTCTACAGGCCAAAGATATTCATCAAGTAATCATTCATCTTTGCTCTACAGGCCAAAGATATTCAGTTATATCACCACTTAGACTGAGGATGATAAAAAACCATATAAATAACGAATCCAATGAAATAAAGGATAAGATTATGGATTCGTATTTTAGTATATCCAATTCAAAAATACCTCGTAATAATCAATTATGGAGCAAAATTCAAGAATAGAGCTCAAAACTTGGATACAATCAAAGATAGTAACCTTAACAAGCAATTTGGACAAATAGAAGAAAATTTAATTTTTCCGTGAATAGTGCCGTATACGTGAATAGTGCCGTATACGTGAATAGTAACCCTGACGGAAAAAGTAAGAAATTTCAACATAAAATCCATGACAATATTTCTGTATAATGATATTGAAAAGAATAATATCATTTACGAAAGAAAATAACATCCCTTACCTCAAAAGAACAGTACCTCTGACTGGAATATCGGATATAATACCGACGGAAGCTTGTACTGAATAGTAATACTCAAAGTATTGAAATACTCACAAAAATACGCTCGATATTATAGAGAGAGAAAACTTCGAATTCTGGTGTGATTTTCAATTCTAACCTAAGCACCCTATTTATAGAAAAAGCTTAGGATGCCAAAGGAGACTAAATGAATAAAATAATATTTTTTTTCAAAATTTTCCGCCGCCTGGCGGCTTTCAAAATTTTCCACAAAAGTGGGTCCCACCCACTAAATAATATTTATTTTCCGAAACTTCAATAATTCATAATAAATAGCCCCTTTGTCAGAAAAATACAAATTCGATGTCTTTCTATAGGAAATTTAATTCTCTACAACTTTGCAGAAGAAAGTTTTTCCAAATTCCATACACAAATTATCCGAAATCCACAAACAGATGATTTTTCACACCCAAAATACTGATAAAAATACATCAGTGCTAATTCCTTCTTTAATATCCACAAATAAATATTTCCTTATCATATAAATCAATAATTAATTATTCATAAATAATATTATAGAACTACAATATTAACAACCAGGTCGTTCCCAGGACAGAGGGGGCCTTCCGATAAGGGCTTCTCCTTACTGGCTCGCAATTAAATAACCCCTCCTAGACAGAACTTCCTTAGACATTGTCAATAATGCTATCTAATAATATTATTCAAATAATATGAATTATTGAGTTGATAATGTGAAATACTGTGCAACAACAATTATTGAATCAATACTACAAAATATCAACTGTAGTCATTATTGAATCAATCATATAAAAAATAGCAACGTAGCAATTATTGAGTCAATAAAATATCAATGCAGCAATTATTGAGTCAATAATATAAAATATCAACATAGCAATTATTGAGTCAATAATATAAAATATTGAACAGTAATTACTGTAACAATAATTGAGTAATGGCTTCTCACGTAAGACTCAATAATTCAAAATACTGTGCAATACCGTGTGCTACTATGCAACACCGTGTATCACTGTATTTTAACCACTGGGTATTTCAACAGTACTAACGGTAACAACCACGCCGTTATCTTGTAAAAAGTTATTTCTGTCGCTTTCTATATCCGACAGTTATTCCGTTGTGGGGGCCCACAAATAGCTGCGCCGTCGTACGAATATTCCCCGACAACAAGAATATTCCACGACCAAACGAATATTCCCCGACAACAAGAATATTTTATAACCACTTGCTCATTTTAAAAATGTTTGCACATTTCACCCATAACTTTCATATTTATCAAAACAACACCTTACTGTTTCGAAATAATATATAAAGAAAATTAAATCTTTATTCATAAAAGTTGGGGTCTTACATTCTCCTACCTCATCCCAGCATAATGGAGTTCTGCACTTTTATCCGTATAACGCTTCGTAAGGCGACATGCCTATACTTGCGTGATAACTATTGTTGTAAGAAAACTCTACCAACGGTAGATGATAGTCCCAACTTCCTTTGAAATCTATAACGTAAGACCTTAACATGTCTTCTAGAGTTTGAATTGTCCTCTCACTTTGTCCATCCGTCTGTGGATGATACGCCGTACTTAATCTTAACTGCTTTCCCATTTACCCTTGTAAACTTCTCTAGAAATTCGAAGTGAATTGTGAATCTCGATCAGACACAATGGAAGCTGGTACCCCATGTCTCGAAAAAATTTCCTTGACATAAAGCTTAGATAATTGGTCCAAGTTAAACTTGATTCTTATCGGCAAGAAATGAGCCGACTTTGTCAAATGATCCACTATTACCCAAATAGCATCATATCCTTTTTGTCTAGTTGGAAGTCCTACCACAAAATCCATCGTGATATGCTCCCACTTCAATTCCAGAGTTTCCAATGATTGTAACAAACCACTGGATCGTTGATGTTCAGCCTTAACTTTCTAGCAAGTTAAGCACCTACTTACATATTCTGCTATTTCCCTCTTCATATTTGGCCACCAAAAATTTAGTCAAAGATCTTGATACATCTTAGCACTATCACGATGAATCGAGTACCTCGAGTTATGAGCTTCTCCCATTATCTCTTCCTTCAATTCTGTATCACACGGAACCTAAATTCGTCATTCAAATCTTAATAACCCTTCATTATCAAGACTATATTTATCTTCTATACTGTCTGCAAACTTTTTCTTTATCTGCTCACACTTATCGTCTTTGAGTTGTACGCCCTTTAATTTTTCTCCTATTATAGGTTGATTCTCCATTGCAAATAACTTCTTCTCCTCTTCACTGGGTAATCTTACTTCTATTTCCATCCTTGCCATCTCCGTTATCAACTCATCTTGAGCAGTTAACATTGATAGTTTCTCCCTACCCTTTCTACTTAAAGCGTCGGCCATTATGTTCTCCTTCCCTGGGTGATACAGGATATCATAATCGTAATCCTTTATCAACTCCAACCATCTTCGTTGTCTTATATTCAACTCCTTCTGTGAAGATATACTTTAGACTTTTATGATCTGTGTATATCTCATATTTCTCCCCGTATAGGTAATGCCTCCAAAATTAAGGCCAAGACCACTGCTGCAAGTTCCAGATCATGAGTAGGATAACCTTTCTCATAATCCTTCAACTGTCGAGATGCATACTCAATGACCTTACCATGCTGCATGAGCACGCAACCCAGTCCTCTATGCGAAGCATCATTATAAACTACAAAATTTCCCGTATCATCTGATAAAGATAACACAGGTGCCTCACTCAACTTCTTCTTCAATTCTTGGAAACTGTCTTCACACTTCTTCGTCCACATATACTTCACTGTCTTTCTTGTCAAATTTGTCAACGGAGTAGCTATCTTAGAAAAATCCTGGATGAATCTTCGATAGTATCCCACTAAGCCTAGGACACTCTGTAACTAGGTTGGTGTTTTCAGTTGCTCCCAGTTAATCATTGCTTCTACCTTCGCTGGATCTACTCCCGTCCTTGTCGATAATATGCCCCAAAAACTGCACTCTCTCTAACTAGAATTCACACTTAGTGAATTTCGCATACAACTTTTCCTTACGTAGTGCTTCCAACACTAATCTTAAATGTTCAGCATGATCTTCTGGCATCTTAGAATTGACTAGAATATCATCAATGAACACTACAACGAACTTGTCCAAATACTGTTTGAACACTCTGTTCATCATATCCATGAAGACGGCTGGCGCATTAGTTAACCTAAATGACATTACCAAGAACTTATAATGACCCTAATGAGTCCTTAATGTCGTCTTAGATACATCTTCTTTTCTAACTTTCAGCTGGTGATACCCCGTTCGCAAATCTATCTTAGAAAAATACTTCACCCTTTTCAATTGATCAAAAAGATCATCGATCCTGGGCAATGGGTATTTATTCTTTATCGTTAGTTTGTTCAACTCTCGATAGTCGATACAAAGTCTCAACGATTCATCTTTTTTCTTTACAAACAATACTGGTACCCCCCACGAAGAGACACTCGATTGAATGTACTTCCTATCTAACAGTTCTTGTAACTTAATCATTAACTCCTTCAATTCTATCGGCGCTATACGATACGATGCCTTCAAAGCTGGTGCCGTCCCTGGCACAACATCTATAATGAATTCGATCTCCCTATCAGGTGGAAGACCTGACCATTCTTCTGGAAACACTTCTGCAAATTCATTAACTATAGGTATCTGTTCCAATGTTACTCCCACTCGTTGGGTATCAACAACATGGCATAGGTATCCTACACATCCTTTCTTTAGCAACTTTTTGGCTTATGTCATGGTTAGACAACAAGAGCGTCTCGGTGATTTACTACCGTAGAACACTACATTGGGTTGCTTCACAGTCTGAAGGTTTACACTTTTCTTTTGACAATCGATAATCGCTCCATGGTTAAACAACTAATCCATCCCAAGAATTACATCGAATTCTCCCAATTTTATCGGCATAAGATCTATCGACAACTTGTTACCTCTTATATCTACACAATAACTCCTATGATTATGATCGATAGGAATTACTTCTTCATTTGCTATCTTAATATTCAAAGGTATTACAAGTTTTTTAGGGAGTAATCCTGACCGTTTAGCAAATTCACATGCTATAAAAGAACAAGTAGCACCCGAATCAAACAGTACATATGCATTTTCATCGTTGATTGGGATAATACCTGCTACCACATCGCTTGATGCAACCGCATCCTGGACCGTCATATTAAATATACGGGTCGTCGGTCTACCCTGTGGTACAAAACCACTACTAGCTAGCTTACCACTACCAGCTCCCTTCATACTATCCGACCCCTTCCTCGAATAGTTCTTTGCCATGTGATCAGTAGACCCACACACAAAGCATCCATTATTTTTCTTAGGGTTGGGACAGTTAGGCGAGATGTGCCCTTCCTGCCCACAGTTATAGTGTTGGGTTTGTACGAAATCGTGACGCAATCAAATTGCAAAAATTAGCGGAAGCATGATATATCAGAGTTTAAAAAAAATTTCTACAAAACCATTACCCGGATCATCCTTTATGCAAATTATTAATTTAAAACGATAAATAAGAAGTTATGGAATCATACCCTTGTAGAACGAAGCTTCCACAGGTACTAGTTCAACTCCTTGTTCTTCGTGATCTCCTTGAATTTCCGGGTTAGATTCTTTTCTTTGATCAACGTTAGCCACCCAAGTGTTTGGCCTCTAGAGGTGATCCACCAAGGAAGATGAATTATCAAGAAGGAGGGTGTTTGGCTTAGTTTTCTATTCTCTATAGAAAATGAGTACTCTCCAACAATTGGAATTGCATCAATCTAATATCTATTATAAGACTCCTCTTATATAGATATTAGTCAACCCTTCTAATCCTATTAGACATGGGATTTCTTTTAATTAATTAAACTCCTTTAATTAATTTAGGCTTCCCACCACATGGGAATAATTAATTAAATTCATTTAATTAATTTGTCTCCTAATCTTATTAGGAATAAATGAGAGTACTAAATATTAAATTAATTACTAAACTCCTTTAGAAATTAAAATAATAATAATTGTAATAATATTAATAAGACTCCTCTTATTAATTTATATTTAATATTTCCAAAATATTAAATAATAAACATGAAGCTATTTAATTTATTCTATCACCATAGATTAAATTAATTATACTTAATGCATTATTACGATTATGCCATTATCTTCTTAAATAATTATTCTTCCTTTTATGGTGTGACCCTTTAGGTTCTCCATATTAAACCGGTTGTGAATAAATCAATTAAAACAATTTTAATCTTATTTAAATAAATAAATTAAACTAATAATCTATTTAAATAAATAATATTTATTCTACAATAGGGATAAGCCTCCCTAGCGATCAACGACTTTCCAGATAATATAGATTTCAACATTAATCATAAAAGAACCTGTGAGTTAATAGTTACCATACAATTCAATCCTTCCACCATACAATGTCCCAATTAAATATAAGACATGGATTTACTGTCAAGTCTTATTTTATTTAATTATATGTATTTCGATTAGAAAATGCACAACTCCAAATAATGCAAATTAGAAACTCATTTCTAATTTCATTTCACCTTGGCCAAGGATTCCTGGGTTGTCATTTAACGAATCACATAGGACATATCTCCTCTTTTACTAGAGGTGGTAGATTCTTTATTGATCATTCATTATCTCCATATGTAACTCATTATACCCAAGCATACCCTATATATGCCTTAAAAGGTCTTAAGGAATAAGTCAAAGTATAATTTGTTACATACAAGATACTATGATGATCTCAAGTCCAAGGATCACTTGTACTACTATCACATTAGGAATTCCTATTGACAGGCGAGTAAATCTCCATTAGGTATTCCATAGCGAATCACGTTCAGTGAACTTATTCTCCAATAAGCACCTACATACTTGCTTTAATGTCTCCACACAAATGATCATGAGATCAATCATCCTCATCCAATGAGCAAGCAACATATGTGCCAATCTATCCGGATTTACTAATCCCCTTTTTAGTAATCCCACGATTGGGAACTATTTTAGTTTTAAAACTTTCTAAGAATTTAGATCTCATTAGCATGATCATCATCATGATTCTAAAAGCATTGCTTAAAACTATGGGTTATTTACATATTATAAAAACAGCAACATGTAGATAATTAAATGCCTTTAATAAATGAATATTTTATTAATAAATAAATAAGATTGTTTACAAAGTACGTGCTTTATCATCATACATGATTGGCTTGTATGCACACTACTATCAATCTCCCACTTGCACTAAAGTCAATCGCCATGGTATCTCATACCCATCTTCTCTAAGTGACGATCAAACTGCTGTTGTGTTAAAGCTTTAGTAAATGGATCTGCAATGTTGTCTTGAGAGTCTACACGCTCCAAGGTGACGTCTCCTCTTTCAATGATCTCCCTGATCAAGTGAAATCACCGCAACACGTGTTTAGATTTCTGATGAGACCTGGGTTCCTTAGCCTGTGCAACTGCTCCTGTGTTGTCACAGTAAATGGGAACTGCTTCTCCAATGCTAGGAACCACACCAAGTTCAGTTATGAACTTCTTCATCCAAACAGCTTCCTTTGCAGCTTCACTTGCAGCTATATACTCTGCCTCTGTCACTGAATCAGCAACTGTTTGCTGCTTGGAACTCTTCCAACTCACTGCGCCTTCGTTCAAGGTAAAAACATACCCCGAAGCAGATTTACTGTCATCTTGGTCCGTTTGAAAACTTGAGTCTGTGAAGCCCTCGAGTTTTAATTCAGACCCACCGTAGACAAGAAAAATATCTTTACTCCTTCTCAAGTACTTTAGGATATTCTTCACTGCCTTCCAGTGCTCTTCTCCAGGATTCGACTGGTATCTGCTCGTTACACTAAGTGCATGAGCAACATCCGGTCTAGTACATATCATACCGTACATGATAGATCCTATTGCAGAAGCATAAGGGATCTTACTCATACGGTCTCTCTCCTCAGGTGTCTTTGGGGCCTGCTTCTTGGAGAGATGTATTCCATGGCTCATCGGCATGAGACCTCTTTTGGAATCTTCCATGCTAAATCTCTTTAGCATTGCATCAATGTACGTTCCTTGGGATAAACCAAGCATCCTTTTAGATCTATCTCTATAGATCTTTATCCCCAAAATATAGGATGCTTCTCCCAAGTCCTTCATGGAGAAGTGTTTAGATAACCAGAATTTAATCGATTGTAGCATAGGAATGTCATTCCCTATCAGTAATATATCATCAACATATAATACAAGGAATGAAATTGTGCTCCCACTAACCTTCTTGTACACACATGGTTCATCGTCATTTTTGATAAAATCAAACTCTTTGATTGTCTCATCAAAACGAATGTTCCATCTACGAGAAGCTTGCTTCAATCCATAAATGGATCGTTGCAGCTTACAGACTTGATTTATTCCAACCTTTGAAACAAATCCCTCTGGCTGTGTCATATACACATCCTCCTCAAGTTTTCCATTGAGGAAGGCCGTTTTCACGTCCATCTGCCAGATCTCATAATCGTTATAAGCTGCAATCGCAAGCAAAATCCGAATGGACTTGAGCATAGCTACTGGTGAAAAGGTTTCATCATAGTCAACTCCTTGTCTTTGTTTGAAACCTTTTGCAACCAGTCGGGCCTTATAGGTCTCCACCTTGCCGTCCGCTCCAGTCTTTCTTTTAAAGACCCATTTACACCCAATAGGCTTAATGCCTTCAGGTGGTGAAACCAAAGTCCATACTTTGTTTTCATACATGGAGTCCATTTCGGATCTCATGGCTTCAAGCCATTTCCCTGAGTCTTTATTACTCATGGCCTGTTCGTAATTCAATGGATCATTATCATTCATGATGTGTACCTCATCATCATCCTCTATAACGAATCCATACCTCTCAGGTATCTTCGGTACTCTCCCAGATTTACGAACAGGGTGTAGTATAGTAGGTTCTTCTACTTGGTCAGGTACCTGACTTTGATCCGTGGTAATTTGTGGTTCTTGAACTTCTTCAAGATATATCTTACTCCCACTGACCCCTTCATGGATAAACTCCTTTTCCAAGAAGGCAGCATGTTTCGCAACAAACACCTTTTGATCAGTTAGATGATAGAAATAATACCCTACAGTTTCTCAAGGGTATCCCACAAATCTACACTTTTCGGATTTAGTCTGTAGCTTATTATGTTCAAACTTTTTGACATAAGCTGGACAACCCCAAGTCTTAACATGCTTAAGATTTGGTTTCCTCCCCTTCCACATCTCATATGGAGTCTTTGGGGCAGATTTGGTAGGTACCTTGTTAAGTAGGTATGCAGCCGTTTCTAGGGCATATCCCCAGAAGGAAATTGGAAGGTCGGTAAAACTCATCATGGATCGAACCATGTCTAACAGTGTTCGATTTCTCCTTTCAGATACTCCATTTAACTGTGGTGTACCTGGAGGAGTCCATTGTGAGATTATACCATTTTCTTTGAGACAATTGAGAAACTCACCGCTTAAGTATTCTCCGCCTCGATCTGATCGAAGTATCTTTATACTCTTGCCCGTTTGTTTCTCTACTTCACTTCTGAACTCTTTGAACTTTTCAAATGATTCTGACTTGTATTTCATTAAATACACATATCCAAATCTTGAGTGATCATCAGTGAAAGTAATAAAATAAGAATACCCACCCCGTGCACTTGTTGTCATAGGCCCACAAACGTCTGTGTGAATCAATGCCAACAACTCTGTAACTCTTTCTCCTTTTCCACTAAAAGGAGATTTAGTCATTTTACCCATGAGACAAGATTCACAAGTTGGATATGATTCATAATCGGATAGCTCGAGGAGCCCATCTTTATGCAACTTGGATAATCTTGTTTCATTGATATGACCGAGTCTACAGTGCCACATGTAGGTATAATTAATATCATCTCTTTTCCTTTTCTTAGTTTGTTCAATTTGAAATATATTTTCTTGTAAGTCAAGTGTATAAAGTCCATTTCGCAAATTTCCAATACCATATAAAACATCGTCTTTATAAATAGAACAACTATTGTTCTTTATAACAACGTTAAATCCTTCCATATCCAATACAGAAATTGAAATAATATTTTTAATAATATTCGGAACATAATAACAATTATTAAGATAAATGGACTTGCCCGAAGGCATTGCTAAATAATAAGTTCCTACAGCTAATGTAGCAACCTTTGCTCCATTCCCTACTCGTAGGATCACCTCATCATTGTTCAGCTTTCTACTTCTGACCAGTCCCTGCACAGTATTACATATGTGAGAACCACAGCCGGTATCCAATACCCAAGTAGAATTATGACTTTCAGAAAAATTAATTTCAATCATAAACAAACCTTGATTGGAAGTCGAAGCTTCTCCAAGCTTCTTCTCTGCTAGATACTTCTTGCAGTTCCTTTTCCAATGTCCCGGCTTGTTGCAATGAAAGCACATTCCTTTAGCTGGTTCAAGTTTCTTTTGTTCCTTTTCTTTCTCCTTTCCCTTAGCCTTCTTGGATTTCTTCTTTTCAGAAGATACATTGGGCCTCTTCCTTTTATTGGAAGAATCCACCATCAAGACATGGTTCTTCTTGGATGGGAAGTGACCTTCTGCAGTTTTCAGCATGTTAAGCAGCTCAGGCAAGCTGACATCTAGCTTATTCATGTGAAAATTAACCACAAACTGCGAGAAGGTCTCAGGGAGTGACTGCAAGACCAAGTCTTGACTCAACTCCCCATCCATGACGAACCCAAGCTGTCCAAGGCGTTCAATCAAATTGATCACTTTCAGGACATGAGTCTCGACGGCAGTACCCTCGGTCATCCGAGATCGGAAGAGCTCCTTAGATATCTCATATCTAGCAGTCCTACTCTGTTCACCATACAACTCCTTGAGGTGAAGCAGCATAGCAGGAGCATCCATATTTACGTGCTGACGCTGAAGCTCGTTATTCATGGATGCGAGCATGATGCATTGAGCCACAGATGCATCATCTTGCCACTTATTGAAAGTGGAAATCTCTTCCTCAGAGGCTGTTTCTGAAACAGATTCAGGGACAGTTGAATTTAGGACATAAGAAATCTTTTCAGCAGTGAGAACAATTCTCAGATTTCTTAGCCAGTCCTCATAATTCGGCCCGGTAAGCTTGTTTGCATCAAGTATGCTTCGTAGTGAGATTAGTGATTTAGACATTTTTAAAATTCTGCATGTGAAAGAAAACAACATTTTAGCAAACATTCATTTTATTAATTTTGCATACCAAAATAAATTTAGGTCTTTATTTTAAATTGGTATCTCCCACTATTTTCATCAAACTATATTACCCTCACTTATATAGTTCGGCAACATCTAATTAAAGATTTGCTAGTGAGAATAAGGATCCCATTTCAAATGTATATAACCTTGTGGATAGCACAACAAGCGATATACAAATAAATAGGTAGACAACTCTTGTCAATTACATTACCATATAATTCCTTTTATTTTGCCTCTTAAATCATAATGGTCAAGTGTGTGCACATCCGAACTAAAATGATTTAAGTTAAGTCCAGCCTAGCACTTCCATAAATTCAAAAAAGAAAAATGTTCGTCCTTGTGGATAGCACAACAAGACTAGATTGTTCAATTTTCTTGATAAGCATCAAATGTGATTAATTAATATCTTAAATACGCAATACTCGCCTTGTGGATAGCACAACAAGCTCATATTAAATATTTAATACTCTATTAATTTATCATGCTAGAAGGCGACGTTCGATATTCCAAATATCATTGAACGCTTCGGACTTAATCTTGTTCCTTTGAGGGGTTTGTTATTATTTGTCTCATTTTGTTTAGCGCGCATGCACATATATATATAAAATACGCGTCATTTTATTAAACATGCGAAGCATGTTTACATAAAATATAATATATATAATATTTAGCATGCAATATAGAATATTATATTCTACCCGGATTGATTATGGACTTTTATTCTAGTTTGGTTCACTAGAGCCACCAAGTGAACCAAAAGGTCAAACCTAGGAGTGCAAGAATTTAAATTTAAATATAACTATTACATTTAAACCCAGGCTCCATACAAACAGGTCTTCACGCGCTCCTTGCTCCTTGGTCTCCAATTTCTTCAAGATAATTCTAACTATTCTTATTACATTAAACTATTTAATTTAAATAGAAACCTTGATCAACAGTCAAGGGGAAGTACATAGGAGGGAGATAGAATTTTACATCAAGAAAAAAAAATTAGAGAAGACGAGGTACGCAGACCCCATTTAATAAAACCCATTCATTCAAGCATTCAACTAAAATAAAATCCAATCACATTGGTCAAATAGTCCATAATCAATCCCCATTTATTTTCATACATATCACCATATATATCAATAAATAAATATTCATCTCATGAATTAAAACATTCCATATATATATGAGTATCATTTAATGGGCAATTTTAAATTGCATGAAATCCAATTTCAAGATTAAAATAAACTCTTTATTTTAATTATAAAATTATTTAGAATATAATATATAAATATATCATATTTATTTTTTAAAAGGAAGTCACCTTCTTTTATTAAAAGAGTCCTGCAGGTTTATTAAAAAAGTCCTTTCCTGATGGGTCACCTTCTTTTTGGAGTAAGAAAGAGACAACACCTTTTCTTTGCAGAATTCAAGATTAGCACCAAAAAAAATTGTGATTCGTCCCAAAAAAAATTTCTTTTTTTTTTTTTTTTTTCCTTAAAAAATATAATTTTATACAATAAAATTATGCCCAATAAATTATTTTAAATACATACCCATATGTATATGAAATCAAAAATAAATTAATAATTTCATAAAGATTTGGCTCTGATGCCACTGTTGGGTTTGTACGAAATCGTGACGCAATCAAATTGCAAAAATTAGCGGAAGCATGATATATCAGAGTTTAAAAAAAAATTCTACAAAACCATTACCCGGATCATCCTTTATGCAAATTATTAATTTAAAACGATAAATAAAAAGTTATGGAATCATACCCTTGTAGAACGAAGCTTCCACAGGTACTAGTTCAACTCCTTGTTCTTCGTGATCTCCTTGAATTTCCGGGTTAGATTCCTTTCTTTGATCAACGTTAGCCACCCAAGTGTTTGGCCTCTAGAGGTGATCCACCAAGGAAGATGAATTATCAAGAAGGAGGGTGTTTGGCTTAGTTTTCTATTCTCTATAGAAAAGGAGTACTCTCCAACAATTGAAATTGCATCAATCTAATATCTATTATAAGACTCCTCTTATATAGATATTAGTCAACCCTTCTAATCCTATTAGACATGGGATTTCTTTTAATTAATTAAACTCCTTTAATTAATTTAGGCTTCCCACCACATGGGAATAATTAATTAAATTCATTTAATTAATTTGTCTCCTAATCTTATTAGGAATAAATGAGAGTACTAAATATTAAATTAATTACTAAACTCCTTTAGAAATTAAAATAATAATAATTGTAATAATATTAATAAGACTCCTCTTATTAATTTATATTTAATATTTCCAAAATATTAAATAATAAACATGAAGCTATTTAATTTATTCTATCACCATAGATTAAATTAATTATACTTAATGCATTATTACGATTATGCCATTACCTTCTTAAATAATTATTCTTCCTTTTATGGTGTGACCCTTTAGGTTCTCCATATTAAACCGGTTGTGAATAAATCAATTAAAACAATTTTAATCTTATTTAAATAAATAAATTAAACTAATAATCTATTTAAATAAATAATATTTATTCTACAATAGGGATAAGCCTCCCTAGCGATCAACGACTTTCCAGATAATATAGATTTCAACATTAATCATAAAAGAACCTGTGAGTTAATAGTTACCATACAATTCAATCCTTCCACCATACAATGTCCCAATTAAATATAAGACATGGATTTACTGTCAAGTCTTATTTTATTTAATTATATGTATTTCGATTAGAAAATGCACAACTCCAAATAATGCAAATTAGAAACTCATTTCTAATTTCATTTCACCTTGGCCAAGGATTCCTGGGTTGTCATTTAACGAATCACATAGGACATATCTCCTCTTTTACTAGAGGTGGTAGATTCTTTATTGATCATTCATTATCTCCATATGTAACTCATTATACCCAAGCATACCCTATATATGCCTTAAAAGGTCTTAAGGAATAAGTCAAAGTATAATTTGTTACATACAAGATACTATGATGATCTCAAGTCCAAGGATCACTTGTACTACTATCACATTAGGAATTCCTATTGACAGGCGAGTAAATCTCCATTAGGTATTCCATAGCGAATCACGTTCAGTGAACTTATTCTCCAATAAGCACCTACATACTTGCTTTAATGTCTCCACACAAATGATCATGAGATCAATCATCCTCATCCAATGAGCAAGCAACATATGTGCCAATCTATCCGGATTTACTAATCCCCTTTTTAGTAATCCCACGATTGGGAACTATTTTAGTTTTAAAACTTTCTAAGAATTTAGATCTCATTAGCATGATCATCATCATGATTCTAAAAGCATTGCTTAAAACTATGGGTTATTTACATATTATAAAAACAGCAACATGTAGATAATTAAATGCCTTTAATAAATGAATATTTTATTAATAAATAAATAAGATTGTTTACAAAGTACGTGCTTTATCATCATACATGATTGGCTTGTATGCACACTACTATCATATAGCACACGACTTTACCTTTGAGATAGACTCCAAGATGAACCTTCCCACACATCTTGCACGCCTCGATCCTCCTTTTAGGATCACCATGCTTCACCCCAATATTCCCCGAGTTTAATCCTTTTTGCTTCGGTGCACTTCCGCTACCGTTAGCTCCCTCTGTTTTGACTCCCCCATTAAACTTATTTTTATTCTTCTTCTCCTTATGGTACATGCTCAAAGCCTCACTACCCCCCCCCCCCCCTCAGCTATTATATCTTTCTCCAACACGGTTCCAAAGATCTCACTATGGAACACTGAGACTCTACTGTAGAGCCAAGGTTTCAAACCTTGCTCAAATCTCCTCACTTTTCTCACTTTTGTGTCCACCTGGTGTGGCGCAAATCTCGCCAGTTCATTAAACTTGGAAGCGTATTGGGGAACTGTCATGTCCCCCTGTTTCAGCTCTAGGAATTTAACTTTCATCCTACTCTGCATGCTCGTAGGGAAGTAGTTCTCGAAGAAAATCTTCTTGAGCTGTTCCCACGTAGCGTTTTCTACTCCAACCCTACTCTGGTTTGCCTCCCACTATAAGTTGGCCTCTCCTTTCATCATGTAAGTAGAAAAAAGGGTCTTTTCCTCTTCTTTGACATTTGCTATCACAAATGCCTTTTCTATCTCTTTTACCCAAGTTTGGGTTGCGATAGGATCCATAGTTCCTTTGAACTCAGGCAGACCTACACTCTTAAAATCCTTAAAAGTAGTAACACCTACTACCCCGTGATTAACTCGTACATTTCCTCCAGTCCTATTAAAGGCTGTAGTCAATAAATTTATGAATTCCTACAAAGGGTTATTCAGACCCCCTTGCCCATCCTCATTACGAGGCTTTGCTTCTTGATTCCTCTGTCGTCTTCTTGGCGGTATTTTCTGTTAATGTAAACACAGTTTCGTCATTATTTATTTCTTTTTGTTAGTCATTACTCACAACAAATAATAACCCAAACTTAATGCAAAACATTTTTCAATAAACTTCTTATATTAATTATGCTTTCTTCTTGTAGTATAACACTACAAACATTCGTCATTACATAGCCTTAACCATTTACAAGACTATCCCGCAATTGCTTTCCAAAAATTGGGATTTACAAAAACTACCCTTTGCTTATACAAAAGAGGATTTTACGTCATTACATAACTACACTAATATTTACATAACTATTCCTTCTCTAGGTACTAACTAGACTACATCTGCCTAACGACATTAGTGAAATCCGCTTTGGAAAGACTGGCCACCACATCCTGGCTGATAGTGTGCCGAGTCTGTCCTACTTGCACAGGATACCCAGCAAACTAATGTTGGTAATCCATATGTGAACTCCAATGAATGTAGGACATTCTACTGATCTTTTGCTTCGTGCTCAACAACTCTCCCTTAAGTTCCTGGACCTCAAATTTCAGATCTCGGACCTTATCCTTGGCTAGCGCTTTCTCATCGTGTTCCACCTCCCAAAAGGTCTACATGTCCTATAACGAATGAGATTTTGTATATTTAATTATAAATATTTATTGAATTAAATAAATATTTTAATTTATTTATTTATTGAGTTGAATAAATAATATATGTGATTTTGTTATGGAGTAATTTAATTAAGTGCAATATGTTAATTAAATAAATATTTAATATTAAATTATTGTGTAAGCAATTTTGTGGTGTAGTTCTAATTTAATTGAGATAATTAAATTAGATGAATATTATGTATTAATTGTTACATGAGATTATGATTAGTGAGTAATTATAATTCTGTAGCAATTTAGTATTATGTGGCAATTTTAATTAATTTATGAATGTTAGCTTGTATTTAATTAAATTAGAATGTTAGGATTTAATTAAATAAAGTGTAACATTTAAACTATGTGTTAAAATGATGTATCAAAAAAAAAAAATTAAAGAGTTTTGCCAAATAAGGCCCTTACACATATTTTAATCCTGTTTTACCAAACGATGCCTTAACTACTAAAAATTTATTTTTGAAAATAAATAGTTTTGGCCAAACAAAGCCTTATGGCTTTTTAATTTATTAAAAATATGTAACTGACATTATATTTAATAAGGGCTATTATGTTTATCAGTTATATTATATACAATTATATGCTATATATATTATATCTATATTGTATTGTCAGTTAAGTATAATATAGATATACGTTAAGTAAAAAGAGTTAGGAATAACAGAGAAAGAGAGAGAGAGAGCAGAGAAAGAAAAGAGAGAAGAAAGAAAGAAGGAGAAGACTCTGTGATTTTATAAACAAAGAATCACCATCATCATCTTCCTTGAAAGCTAGAAAGGGTATAATCATAACTCCATAGTTACTAAATTATGTTCTTCATTGTTTTCATAGTATAAGTTCTCTGTAACTTGATTTTTATGAGAATTTGTTTAATATGGTTCATATATGTTTAATATGTGTTATAACATGCTTATATATGATTCATATGGTTGTCTAAGTGATTAATTTTATGTAAATATGATGAGCACGAAGAAATCATGTTCAAAGCGATTTACAGTGAACTAGTTTTGAAAAATAGTCTTTAAATTATAAAAATTTGTGGTTGATTGTGATATGTTATGTAAATTGATCATAGATTATGATAATATATCAAGAAACAAAATTAACATGCTTTGAATTATTTGATTTGGTTTAAAAACAAAGTCACGGTGTTAATTTTCTTCAAGAACGCTTAAAAATGGTGTTTTCTTCAAAATCATGAAATTAAGTGTTTTGATTATGTTTTGTGGTGTTTATGTATGTTAAAAACATGTTAGAAGTTTAGGATTATGTTTTCATAAAGTTTTATATGCATTGTGTTAGTTAAAATCGGTATTTGGTGAGAAGAAATAAGTCAAATTGGCTTTTTCTCTGCTAAGTTCGCAAGCCGGGAATCCCACAAGCAGGGGGACACGCCCCAGCGGGTCTATCATGGGCAAAACACCCGCCCCAGCGTGTGTGTATGATGGGAATTTTAACTGGGTTCCGAGTAGTTTTTATGCAGTACACGATTAACAAACTTAATGTGATGACATGTTAAATGTATAAAATAATAAGATAACATATTGTTAACATGTATAAGACAATTTGAAGTCGCATATTAACATATTATGTGTGTGCTTAGATATTGTTATCATATGGTATGATTTTGATAGTTTAAAGTGTTATACACGTATGATATGCATGTTGTGCGTTAGACACACGTATGTGGTTAGCTAGTGAGTTAAGTTTACAAACCACGTTGTTAGGTTGAACTTAAGTAAGAAGTTCAACGATTAAACGTAGTGGTTATGAAACTAATTGGTATTGTAAATGTAATCTAATGTGTAGGACGATTGAGGAAGTGATTTATAAATTATAAATTGTAGCTTGCGCTTAAGGTAAGTTTCCTAAACCTTTCTTTAACATTATGCAAGTCTTCTAACTATACTCTTTCATTGAGCAAGTTTCCTATTTCTAACTTGTTATTCGTATGCAAGTTATTGTATTCTCTATAAATTATATATTGAATAAATATTTTATCAAAGTTCATTATTGAGTTAATGTGACCTTGACTTAATTGTTCAAGCAAGGTCTATCTTATCTTTCAATTGCTTTAAGTTTAGTTCTAAAGCATAAGTTATTTCGTAATACTTTATTGTTGAATTATTGTTATTGTAATTCGATTCAACTACTCCTTAGTTGATGATAGTTAAACTCTAAATTTCCCTTGAAGCTTATCCAAGCCAAACTTTCTTTGGTGCGAAGTTGTTATTAAATATTGAAATGAACAACCCTATTTAATAGAGGATTACCATGCGAAAGGGTTAAGATATTTGTGCACAATACATGGTACGAAGGGCTGATCCCCGTAAGTACGAATTAAGAGTCCATATAGTCTAACGACTGTTAAAGGTTTTAAATAGAAATGTTTATAACCTAGGACAAAGTTCAAGGTCTTACGACCCTCAGATGAATTCTATATTCCATATTCAACTTATTATTATTGATGAAAAAAATGTTATTCAAATCATTTGAAGTTATTCAGTTTATGTCATCACTATTGATTGTTATCCAAGTGAGCTTTTGTTTGCTCACTCTTGCATTATATAACCATCGCAGCTAAAGTCGAAGGAGTTGACGAACCGTCAACTAGTAAAGGCAAGAGCAAGATGAACAAATGAAGACTTGTTTATATGTTGATTATGATGTGTAATAAAAATTTGATTTTATTATGTTATGTTTTAGTTTCCACACTTATTTATTGACGTTAAGGTTAGTAAACCCTGGGATATTTTGAACAAGGTTGTAATCCTTTTGATAAGGAAAATTTTATTTTTTTAAGGTTGTAATTTATTTTGCATTCCTTATTATGGGCAGTAGTTGTATTTTATTTAGATAGTGACCACCAAATCCCGTGGAATTGAAGTACCCGAATTTGGGGGTGTCACAGGTTGGTATCAAAATAGTACTTTAGGTTATGAACCTTAGGTGGGGGAAACCTTAGGTAGTAGCCTTGTAGGAGATCGAAAAGATAGTGTTGATAGTTAAAGATAATAAACTACCTTACGTGCTATGTGTTTACGTTTAAGTATGCGAAGAGTATCGATCGATATCACGAAATAATTAAACTTTAAAATTTTGTTGTCAAGATGACGAACTTTGGAGAGTCCAGTCAGGCTAGGGAGGAGTTACCTCAGATGCCTAGAGACGAGGAGCCTTGAGACATCCAGATTATCTAGGTGCAGTTGGTTCAGAGAGAGCCATCTCCATTGATCACCATAGCTGGTTAGGAGCATGAGCCAGTATCTGACCAAGATGACGAGGATGAGTCAGAGGAAGAGGAGGAGGATCCTGAAGAGGAATTTCCACCTCACTCGACTAACGCTGAGATGTACGAGGAGATCTACGACCGTAACGTGGAGCTACATGGACGAGTCGGAGAGCTTGAAGAACTGGTGGACGAGAGTCGGACTACCATACAGAGAGATGAGATAATTCAAGAACTAGACGATGAACTTAGAAACACAAAGTGAGATCTAGTCCACGTGGAGAGCGAACGAGATGATGCACTGGCCGAGCTAGCGAAGCTGAAGAATGACATCCAAGAGGAGTCAGCGAAGCGTGCCAGAGCAGAGGAAACAAGTTTGAGGGCTACTCAATGTGCAGATCGAGCTGAAGACGAGGTTCAAGTGAAGAAGGCCTAGATGAGGGAGACAAACTATGCTTTCCATACGGCTATAGATAGGGCCAAGGATTGTGTCTTTTATTATGCAGCTCAGTTCAAGGATTTATCGTGGTACATGGTGGATCGCAGAACAGTGTTCCAGGTGATGGAAGAAGAACGTAAAGAGGCTGTGCGACGTCTTAACATGCCTAGATAGTAGAGTCATTAATTATGTGTTTCTTTATATATATAAATAAATGTAAATCCCAGAATTTGAGATAATAATGGGATAAGATAATGATGTAATCCTATAACTTATTCAGTTCAGGAAAGATGATGTAATAGCAGAGATGCTATCTATTCTATGTTTTAAAAGACTATGAAAGAATAAAATATCAAAGTTTATTGACTTGCTATGTGTTCAAATGTGAATTAATTTATTTAAATGTTTAAGTATGAACTTGAAAAATTAAGTGATGAGTAAAGGATCTAATAAGAGTATGTTTTAACAGAAAGATGCCTCCTAGAAGAAGACATACACGTCAAAACCCAGAGGGATCTATTAATAACAACAACAACAAGGATGGGACTAACCCCAATTCGGTTCAACAATTGATGAACTTGCTGATGGGAGCGGTTGCGAATCAATCGCAAGTCCAGAATATAACGTTTAAGGAATTCAAGGCAGTAGGACCGCTGAAGTTTTAGGGATCGGTGAACCCGATAAAGGCCTAGACGTGGGTGATGGAGATGGAAAAGGTCTTTGATGTGGCCAGAGTAAATGATGACCAGAAGACGATTTTTGCGACATTCATGTTGAAGTCGGAAGCTAGCTTTGGTGGTAGGCCAATAAGACTAGGGAAGGAGAAGGTGTTATAGCGTGGGACTGTTTCAAAGAGATGTTCTTTGAAATGTAAT
Organism: Panax stipuleanatus; assembly: GCA_020205555.1. NCBI lineage: Eukaryota > Viridiplantae > Streptophyta > Magnoliopsida > Apiales > Araliaceae > Panax > Panax stipuleanatus. The sequence continues at coordinate 34,666,133 of CM035115.1, forward strand.
TTCCCATAAGCTCGCAGAACCAGATGGAGGTTCAGTTTCTAGAGCTGAAGCAAGGAGCTATGTCGGTGCCGAAATACGTCGCAAAATTTAACGAGCTGACCAGGTTTACAAACGTACCAGGTCAATACTGAGGAGAGAAAGGAGAGAAGGTTCGAGAAGGGATTGAAGCCCTGGCTCTACAACAAGTTCTCCATGTTCCAGCTGAATACGTTTGCAGCTGTACTGGAAAAGGCCATCTTCGCTGAAGGTTAAAGCGATGCAGTGACCAAATACAACCAGGATCAGAAAAAGAAGAAGAATGAGACAGAAAACAAGGCTGGTAGTAGCGGGGCTATCAACCAGAAAAGGAAGTGGAGCGACAACACGACTGCTGGGAGTCAGCAGGGAAGCCAGCAGAAGAGAAGAATTGAAGCATGTGTGACATGCGGGAAGAATCACACTGGAGTGTGTCTGAGGGGGAAGCGAGTATGCTTCAACTGTGGTCAGGAAGGCCACATTACGCTGAATTGCCCAAACCCGAAGAAAGGAGCTTGCTACACATGTGGATCTAAGGATCACATGGCTCGAAGTTGCCCGAGGAAGCCAGTAGTCAACAGGAAACGGAGGAAATGGCAGCGGTAATACTTTAACTATTGCTGGACCACTGCAGGCGGTTCGACCTACTACCAGAACGTTCAATATGACAATGTAGGATTCTGTGTAGTTAAAAGATGTGGTGTCAGGTATTATTTTGATAAATAGTATTAATGCATATGTATTATTTGATTCAGGTGCTATTTGTTCATTCATATCTGATGAATTTGCTAAGACCTTAGACTTACCTAAAGAGGAATTAGTTTACCCCTTGAACATAGAGATTGCGAATAGGAGGTTATTCCTGTTAGGTTTGTTTACAAGAACTGTAGATTGGACATTAAAGGTCATGAGTTGAGGGTAGATTTGATTCCGATAAAACTTGGGGAGTTTGATGTTATACTGGGTATGGATTGGTTGTTCAACCATGGTGCGGTTATCGATTGCCAGAAGAAGTCTGTAAACCTTATGACTCCATTGAAGGTAATGTTTTATGGTAGCAAGTCGCCTAGACAAGCAAGTTGTCTGACAATTATGCAGGTCAAGAAGTTGTTGAACCAAGGCTGTGTAGGATATTTAGCCTACATAGTGGATACTCATAAGGAGAGTCCAAAGATAGAAAAGATATTAGTGGTTAGGGAGTTTGTGGACGTATTTTCTAGCGATTTGCCAGGACTTTCGCCAAATAAAGAGATAGAGTTTGTTATCGATTTAGCACCGCGGACTGCTCTGATTTTGAAAGCCCCGTACAAAATGGCTTCAGTCGAGATGAAGAAGTTGATGGTTCAACAGCAAGAATTACTTGACATGAAGTATATTCGGCTGAGCGTTTCACCGTAGGGAGCGCCAGTATTATTCGTGAAGAAGAAGGATGGATCGATGCGGCTTTGCATTGATTATAGGGAGTTGAACAAAGTCACGATCAAGAATAGGTATCATTTTCCTAGGATCTATGACTTGTTCGATCAACTGAAAGGTGCTAGATACTTCTCGAAAATAGATTTGAGAAGTGGATATCATCAGTTGAAGGTGAAAAGAGAAGATATACCGAAGACGGCTTTTAGAACTCGGTATGGACATTACAAGTTCTTAGTAATGTCATTTGGTCTAACGAATGCACCAGCTGCATTTATGGACTTAATGAATAGAGTGTTTAAGCCATTCTTAGACAAGTTCGTAGTGGTGTTCATAGATGACATTTTGGTCTATTCCAAAACTGAGGAGGAACACACTGAACATTTGAGGTTGACATTAGAATCGCTAAGACAGGATAAGCTATATGAAAAATTCTCAAAATGTGAATTCTGGTTAGATCGTGTGCAATTTCTTGGGCATATGATTGACAAAGATGGGATTTTAGTAGATCCGTCAAAGGTTGAAGCTGTGGTGAATTGGGATCAGCTGAAGACACCATCTAAATTTAGGAGTTTCTTAGGATTGGCAGGTTACTACAAAAGATTTATCTAAGACTTTTCCAAAATCGCAACACCGTTAACAAATTTGACTCGTAAGACGGTTAAGTTTGTTTGGACGAAAAAGTGTGAGGAAAGTTTTCAGGAACTGAAGAAGAGATTGAGTACTGCGCCGGTGTTGTCATTGCCGGATAATACAGGAAATTTTGTAGTATACAGTGATGCCTCACATAAGGGATTATGCTATGTGCTGATGCAGAGCGACAAAGTCATTGCCTATGCATCACGTCAACTGAAGGACTACGAGAAAGGGTATCCGACCCATGACTTGGAATTGGCGGCAGTAGTGTTCGCTTTGAAGATTTGGAGACACTACCTTTATGGAGAGAAATGTGAGATATACACAGATTATAAGAGCCTAAAGTATATTTTTACACAGAAAGATTTGAACATGTGCCAAAGGAGATGGTTAGAACTTATTAAGGACTACGACTGCGAGATTCTTTACCATCCGGGTAAAGCTAATGTGGTTGCCGACGCTTTAAGCAGGAAGTGTCGAGAGAAGTTAAATATATTAACTGATCAGGACCAGTTAATAGAAGAGATGGCTAAGTTGGAACTAGAAGTTAAGTATCCGAGGGAATTGGATGAGAAGTTATTTTAAGTAAGTACTGGTTCAACCTTGGTGGACAAGGTAAAAGAGGCACAACTTCATGACGAGGTGTACGAGAAGATCCGAAAGAGAGTAACCGATGGGGAAGAAATCAAGTTGAAGATTGATAATGATGGACTACTATGATTTGACGGAAGAATCTGGGTACCACTAGTACCAGACGTCAAATAGGAGATTTTGAGCGAAGTTCATAGTTTGAGATATTCAATTCACCCTGGGAGTACGAAGATGTACCCGGATCTCAGGCAGCATTTTTGGTGGCCGAATATGAAGAGAGACGTGGCTGAATGCGTTGCAAAATGTCTAACATGCCAGAAAGTTAAAGCAGAACACCAACAATTGAGTGGGTTACTGCAACCGCTAGAGATTCCGGAATAGAAGTGGGAACATATCACGATGAATTTCGTGGTTGGTCTACCAACGACTCAGAAGGGCTATGATGCAATATGTGTTATAGTGGATTGACTGACGAAGTCAGCGCATTTCTTACCGATCAAGATTAGATTCAACTTGGATCAGTTGGCAAAGCTATACGTGAAGGAAATTATCTCTAGACAGGGTGTTCCAGTATCGATTGTGTCCGACAAAGAATGCGTTTCACGTCGAATTTCTGGAAGCGATTACAATAATGTTTAGGAACACAATTGCGAATAAGTACGGCATACCATCCTCAGACTGATGGCCAGAGTAAACGAATGATTTAGACTTTAGAAGATATGCTAAGAGCTTGTGTTATGGACTTCAAAGGAAGTTGGGATGATCATCTACCGTTGGTGGAGTTCGCCTACAACAACAGTTATCATTCAGGTTTTGGCATGCCGTCTTATGAAGCATTGTACGGCAGGAAGTGCAGGACTCCATTGTGCTGGGATGAGGTTGGTGAACGATAACTGTTGGGACCAGAAATGGTGCAACAAACTGCTGAGATCGTTAAGATAATCAGAATAAGATTGGTTGCTGCTCAAGACAGACAGAAGAAGTATGCCGATTATCATCTTCAGAATCGAGAGTTTAAAGCAGGAAGCTTTGTTTTCCTGAAAGTATCTCCCTAGAAGGGAAAGATTTGATTTGGGAAAAAGGGGAAGCTGAGTCCCCGATTTATTGGACCTTTCGAGATACTACGGAGGGTTGGCGAAGTGGCTTACGAGGTTGCGTTATCTCCGGAGCTAGATAATATACATAACGTCTTTCATATTTCCGTACTACGACCGTACAAACACGACTACAAGCATGTGATAGAGTATGAGCCGTTACAGTTTGATAAAGACTTAACCTATGAAGAGGTTCATGTTCAAATAGTTAATAGAAAAGAACAAGTACTTAGAAATAAAGTGAAACCTTCTGTTAAGGTAATATAGAGGAACCACAGTGCTGAAGAAGCTATGTGGGAACTCGAGGATGTAATGATGAAAACCTATCCCCAATTATTTGTTTAATTTCTTGTATGTCGATTCTGGGGACAGATTCCTTTTAAGGGGGGAAGAATGTAACAGAGGAGATTTTTTTTAGAAGTGATTCTGGGGATAAAATCCTTTTAAGGAGGGAAGATTGTAACGAATGAGATTTTGTATATTTAATTATAAATATTTATTGAATTAAATAAATATTTTAATTAATTTATTTATTGAGTTGAATAAATAATATATGTGATTTTGTTGTGGAGTAATTTAATTAAGTGCAATATGTTAATTAAATAAATATTTAATATTAAATTATTGTGTAAGCAATTTTGTGGTGTAGTTCTAATTTAATTGAGATAATTAAATTAGATGAATATTATGTATTAATTGTTACATGAGATTATGATTAGTGAGTAATTATAATTCTGTAGCAATTTAGTATTATGTGGCAATTTTAATTAATTAAAGGTTAGCTTCTATTTAATTAAATTAGAATGTTAGGATTTAATTAAATAAAGTGTAACATTTAAACTATGTGTTAAAATAATTTATCAACATAAATAAAAAGATTTTAAAGAGTTTTGCCAAACAAGGCCCTTACATCTATTTTAATCCTGTTTTACCAAATGATGCCTTAACTACTAAAAATTTATTTTTGAAAATAAATGGTTTTGGCTAAACAAAGCCTTATGGCTTTTTGATTTTTAAAAAATATGTAACTGACATTATATTTAATAAGGACTGTTATGTTTATCAGTTATATTATATACAATTATATGCTATATCTATTATATCTATATTGTATTGTCAGTTAAGTATAATATAGATATACGTTAAGTAAAAAGAGTTAGGAAGAACAGAGAAAGAGAGAGAGCATAGAAAGAAAAGAGAGAAGAAAGAAAGAAGGAGAAGACTCTGTGATTTTAAAATCAAAGAATCACCATCATCATCTTCCTTGAAAGCTAGAAAGGGTATAATCCTAACTCCATAGTTACTAAATTATGTTCTTCATTATTTTCATAGTATAAGTTCTCTTTAACTTTATTTTATGAGAATTTGTGTAATATGGTTCATATATGTTTAATATGTGTTATAATATGCTTATATATGATTCATATAGTTGTCTAAGTGCTTAATTTTATGTAAATATGATGAACATGAAGAAATCATGTTTATAGCGATTTACAGTGAACTAGTTTTGAAAAATAGTCTTTAAATTATCAAAATTTATGGTTGATTGTGATATATTATGTAAATTGATCATAGATTATGATAATATATCAAGAAAAAAAATTAACATGCTTTGAATTGTTTGATTTGGTTTAAAAACAAAGTCACAGTGTTAATTTTCTTTAAGAAAGCTTAAAAATGGTGTTTTCTTCAAAATCATAAAATTAAGTATTTTGATTATGTGTTGTGGTGTTTATGTATGTTAAAAACATGTTAGAAGTTTAAGAATATATTTTCATAAAGTTTTATATGCATTGTGTTAGTTAAAATCGGAATTTATTGCGAAGAAATAAGTCAAATTGGCTTTTTCTCTGCAAAGTTGACGAGCTGGGAATCCTACAAGCCGGGGACCCGCCCCAGCGGGTCTTTTCATGGGCAAAACACCCGCCCCAGCGGGTGTGTAGGCTGGGAATTTTAACTGGGTTCCGAGTAGTTTTTATGCATTACACGATTAGCTAACTTAATGTGATGACATGTTAAGTGTATAAAATAATAAGATAACATATTGTTGACATGTATAGGACAATTCGAAGTCGCATATTAACATGTTATGTGTGTGCTTAGATATTGTTATCATAGGGTATGATTTTGATAGTTTAAAGTGTTATACACGTATGATATGCATGTTGTGAGTTAGACTCACGTATGTGGTTAGCTACCGAGTTAAGTTTACAATCCACATTGTTAAGTTGAACTTAAGTAAGAAGTTTAACAGTTAAACGTAGTGGTTATGAAACTAATTGGTATTGTAAACGTACTGTAATGTGTAGGACGATTGAGGACGTGATTTATAAATTGTAAATTGTAGCTTGAGCTTAAGGCAAATTTCCTAAACCTTTCTTTTACATTATGCAAGTCTTCTAACTTTATTCTTTCATTGAGCAAGTTTCCTATTTCTAACTTGTTATTCATATGCAAGTTATTGTATTCTCTATAGATTATATATTGAATAAATATTTTATCAAAGTTCATTATTGAGTTAATGTGACATTGACTTAATTGTTCAAGCAAGGTCTATCTTAACTTTCAATTGCTTTAAGTTTAGTTTTAAAGCATAAGTTATTTCGTAATCCTTTATTGTTGAATTATTGTTATTGTAATTCAATTCAACTACTCCTTAGTTGATGATAGTTGAACTCTAAATTTCCCTTGAAGCTTATCCAAACCAAACTTTCTTTGGTGCGAACTTGTTATTAAATACTGAGACGAACAACCCTATTTAATAGAGGATTACCATGCGAAAGCGTTAAGATATTTGTGCACAATACAATGTATGAATGGCTGATCCCCCTACGTACGAATTAAGAGTCCATATAGTCTAACGACTGTTAAAGGTTTTAAATAAAAATGTTTATAACCTAGGACATAGTTCAAGGTCTTACGACCCTCAGACAAATTCTATATTCTATATTCAACTCTTTATTATTGATGAAAGAAATGTTATTCAAATCATTTGAAGTTATTAAGTTTATGTCATCACTATTGATTGTTATCCAAGTGAGCTTTTGTTTGCTCACTCTTGCATTATATAACCATTGCAGCTAAAGTCGAAAGAGTTGACGAACCGTAAACTAGTAAAGGTAAGAGCAAGATGAATAAGTAAAGACTTGTTTATATTTTGATTATGATGTGTGATGACTTGTTTGATTTTATTATGTTATGTTTTAGTTTCTGCACTTATTTATTGACGTTAAGGTTAGTAAACCCTGGGATATTTTGAACAAGGTTGTAATCCTTTTGATAAAGAAGATTTTATTATTTATTTAAGGTTGTAATTTATTTTGCATTCCTTATTATGGGCAATAGTTGTATTTTATTTAGATAGTGAGCACCAAATTTCGTGGAATTAAAGTACCCGAATTTGGGGGTGTCACAGTGTAGGGGTTTTCGGCACATAAACGCAGCGGAAATTAAAAAATTTTCGAAACCCTAAAACAGGATCCATGCAAAAACATATTAATTCAGAGGTTAAGATATGTTTTACCGATTATTCAAGCCTGAAAGGAGACGATGGAGATTCTGGAACTGCTTCGAATCCTCAACGCAATCCAACGGAACTGCGCCTCTACGGTATCCACACGAACGTCCCGCGAATCGTCACACGATCTGCAGCAAGGAAAGCTGCGGTACTAGCCGCCAAGGATCTGGACTTTTTGAAATTTTTCTCTCTAGTCTCTCTCTAAGAGCGGCTAGGGTTTTGATATCGAATAATACCTTAGACGACTGATATATCATATATATAGCAGTTAAAGGAATTAACCAAAACCTAATCCAATTAGAAATATAAAATCCGAATTTATATATATATATATTATATCTTAATTAAGTCTTACTTAATTAATATACATATATATATATATACAAATTATCCTATTAATTTAAATTCATAATTTAAATACTATCAATCATATTGATATATTTAAATCCATACAATTTAAATTAATTCCCTTTTAATTACGTTCTAAGTGTGTGACCCTATAGGTTATTATTATGTTGGCAATAATTTTAAAATCATATTATAAAATTATAAACAGTGAGCGGCATCTAGTAATGCATCACTGCTACCCAAATAATAATAAGATCGGTGATTCGATACAACCTTTTCGTGACCAATGTTTCAATGTAATTTAATCCTTTTAACCTTGACATCCTAGATTAAACTCGAGGCATGGAATGTGTCATCCTCTTCATAATTTAATCTGAGTTTTCTTGATCGATGAGTAGACTATATGAAACAAATCACTATTTGAGCATGGCCATGCATTTCATAGTCCTACTCAATCAAGAGGCCTATGGATATCACCCCTAATATATTGGAGGGTTAAATTCCATCTAGATCACTCATATTCCTCACACGATTCATGATGTACCCAATAATCACCTTTATCGTCCATCTATTAAAGGTGGCCTTTGATGATATCAAACTACATAAATTCTCGTGTAGTAATATAGTGATTTCAGGTCAGAGGATCATTACATCATTGTCACTATGAGAATTGCTTATGACACTTTGCATAATGCTCCACGTAGATTCTCATGGTGGGTCTGCCCAGTACATTGTTCTCTAACATGTACCTATGCATTGACTCAATATCTCATATATTTATGACCAATGAGATTTGGCCATCAGTCAATCCACATACTAGTCTCAATGTATCATTGTTGTCCCATTAACAATGACACTCGACTAGGGACATTTAAGAGTAATGATACTAATTGTAACTATATGATCTCATGTTCAAGTCACATACTTGAAGCCATATAATTTGTATCACTATTCTAAGGACTTTTATTATGTTAACATTTATATAACGCAGTAAATAAAATCATAATAAAATAATTCATTTATTCAATCAAATATAATATCAAAAATGTTTAAGCAATTACATCAAAGAATTAGCCTCTAGGGCATAAACTCTAACACACAGGTCCCCTGTGACGCCCCCAAATCCAGGTTCTCTAACATCGGGTTCGGTGCTCACGTTTCGTCACCATCATAAGCATTCTATAAAATATTACGGAATAATAAACATATATTGTTCATTACAATAAAGTCTTACAACAATAACCCAAGGTCTATTACCTTAACTTAAACATACCTTACATAAGTTACATATAGTAACACAAAAGGTTTATAAAACCATTAAACACAATGTAACATAATACATAAATATTCATAATAACTATTCCTGAACTTTTTCCTTGCCCTTGTCCTTTTTGGACGACTCTAGCTTAGCTGAAATAAATGTCATGATATAGCAAGGGTAAGCAACTAATTTTCTTTGCAAGTATAAATACAAAGGAGATATATCATGGTTAGAAAAAAATTTAGCTTTCAATGTTCAACCAGATAAATTTATTGTGAAAGAACATGAATTAAATCTCGATAACTGAATATTCGAGTAATTGAATAACAGATGCTGAGTGGTTTGAAATAACCATGAACATAAAGTAAGGTTGTCAGTATTTAAACTGGTCTTTTTAATAAGATTTAGTAATCAAGGGCATCAATTATGCATAATCACTCAATATACTAGCAACAATTTTTTTCTAATAATGCTTTAATCAAATTGTTCTTTTTCTCAGTCAAGAATCCTTACCAAATCAATTGATTAGGAACAACTTTCAAAACATATTTGGTTTAACAAATTTAAACATGCTTGATCTAGCTGATACAACTCACATAGATCCATATCTAAACAGTTCATGAATGAAAGAACTTTAACTAATTCGCAGTTCAATAATAATAGAACAGGAATTCAATTGCACAAAGTGCGAATATCAGCAATCAGTATAGATGTGAATAATCAACAACAATTATTCACTAATGTTAAGTATTTTCTATATGCGCTACACGCAAGTGTACGTGATCAACAAGTAATATAATGATAAGTTCAGATATCGTACCCACATAGACAATAATTCCTATTTAATCAAACAAGTACCAGTTTTATACTATTTCAGCTTTATCAAACTAATGATTAAAAGATGATTTTCTAACTAAATTACTACTTAAACCAATTTTTAACACTAACTCAAGATTGTAACTAGTTTTAGAGAATTAAGCCTAAAACTTTACTTATTATTTCACTTCAGATAATATCCTTTTCACCAGTTTATATCAATTACTCCAGATTATTAATCAAGAACACTAAAGCAGATATAACCATCTCTCAATGCATCATACCCATACTCACTCGCATCCACAGATGATAGAATTAAGCAAGACACCTTAAATAACTAATTCGCTATATCTCTATGTAAATTATAATTGAATAAGGTTTAAAATCAAGTTCTTATCAGATTACATACGATGCATAGATATATCAATCCTATACATGAATTATAAATTCCAACTAGGCAGAAATCACAAACATATGTCACTATAGCTAGTTCCAATCCCATATGTCATCTCTCGAATTCATATGGGATAACGGATAATTGTTGATCAAGCAATTATACAAATTAAGCATAACTCATAGCAAATAATCTAGAAATAACATTCATAAATTGAATTAAAGACTATTTAATCATCCATTACATAAAAAGATCTGTCATAGGCTTAAATAAGAAATTAGTTCATCATAGATGAATCAAAATCCATAAACCACTTAATAAAAACCATTCTGAATACAAGATGTAAAGAAAGAGAGAGAATAAACTATGAAGTATATCACCGCTCTCCGCTCCATGATCTCACGTTCTTCGTGTTCCTAGAAAGCTTCAATCCTCGCTCCAAGTTGCTATCAAAAATTAGGGCTTGTACGTGGCTAAGTATATCTCTATGTATCTCTAATACCCCCTTTTATATCATCACAATCGCAGCCCTAATCATTTCCCTTTTCCAGCCCAAATCCTGCTCGAGCAAGGAAAAGTATGCTGCCTTCCCGCCTCCCCTCCCCAGCAGGGCCTTTGGCTCTACAACACCCTCCCTAGCAGGGCTGCTCTCTGTCCGGCATGCTGAAAGTCTCCAAGACCCGCTCCAGTGGGTGGATTAGCTCTATGGGACCCGCCCCAGCGGGTGTACACCTCAAGTATGCTGAAAATGAAGCATTTTATGCTACTATACATCCAATCCATTTCCTGCACATGATATTATAAATCCGAGTAAAATGATAAGAAAAATACTTGAAAACACCAAGAATCAAGCTATAATGAATACCGATTTGTAGGTGTTTAACCCGCTCATCAAATACTCCAAAACTTGAGACTTTGCTTGTCCTCAAGCAAAACCATGCACATGCAAAAAGGTACAATGCTTATGAATGCAACTGTCAGTGTATACAAAGTTAACCCATCTTTCCTCAGAGAAATCACATTAATATAACAATGAATCCAACCAAAAACATGTCCTCAATTCCAACCCCCTAATGAATCACTACCGGCTAACACTAATGCGTATGTTTGTGATTGACAACAATATAACCAACTGCAGTACAAATATATCACATAATACGCATCTTAGACAGATATACAGCTTTTAACTTAAGGAATCTCGTAAACAAGTAATGCAGACACATGACTCAACATTAACCAAGTTAGATGTTAATATTGGAGATTTGCTATCTTTATTCTTTTACGGGTGCATTTTGCTCGTTTTCCCGTAATTCTACTTATGACTGTGCAATGTTTAGTTCCCTTAGGCATTTCAGTGATACCCATGTAACGAGCTTTCGACCAACGACTCCCAAACCATATGGCTTTAGGGCGCTGGGTGTAAAGACATCCCCTAGGGCTTACTTACTCAAGCATCAAAGGCCAAAATAAACAAGTCACGGTGTTTATTTCGAATTTCTTTTTCTTTTCTTTTTCCATATTTTTCACTTTTCTTTTTTCTCATTTTCTGTTTATTTTGTTCTTTTAGATAGCTCCCATATTTTTCCCCAAACATAGGTTTCTGCCTAATATAGTCATTATACCAATTTACAGAATTTTTGTCTTTTAAAACCTAATTTCTGTCAAGATGTCAATTATATGACTATTCGGCCAAAGTTAAACCATATTGTCATCCTAACATGCTAACCGGTGCAATAGTGTCAAATAGGTAACAATTCATGCAAAGGTTGGAATTTACGTCTATGTTCTAGCTATCATCACTGTTTAAATTCTATGTAAGTCCAATCTCATCACTGGCTAAGCTCTCTTCATACCGACTGACATACTTGACTCATGCAATCCTAGTTATAACTCTTTTTTTTTTAATTTTTCCATTTTTTTATCTAAGCATAAAAACTTAACTAAAGCTACTAAAACAAATAACTACTCTACTATGCAAATTATATATACTACACTACTCATGCAACATGCTAACAAGATTGTAATTAATAAAATAAACCCACCCCCAAACTTAAACTAAATAATGTCCTCATTGTAATAATAAAGAAATTAAGCTTCGAGGACTTCCCTGTTAAGTCAAGCATCCGGTCCGCCACCCTCCTCCGTGTCAGAGTCGGACGGTGGATATGCTGGGAGTGGTTGTGGAGCAGGGAACCGAAATGGATCCGCGACAATGTTGAGTCGTGTGAAGGCATCAGCGATAGCAGCTTGAAAATGCATATGTGTATTGAACATGTGACTCTGTCTTGCTACCATTCTGTCGGTCCTTTTTTGTTGTTGACTCATTTGCCGATGAAGATCTCTGAGCATTGACTTCGTCGAAGAAGAAGAAGGTTCGTCCGCTTCCAACTCATCCTTGGGCGCCACGTAATCCTCATCCCTGGCCTCATCCTCCTCCTCCTCCTCCTCATCTGAGTCTGGAAAAATAAAACCCAGGCCACGAGGATGTGAAGGTGCCCCTTTACATGGTTCAAATCGGTTCATTAGAATGGAGTCGAGAAGCATCAATGGTGGCTAAACCGGCTCATTCTCTGCCCATATAACCCCTACTTGCTTGCACAGCCCAGTGATGAGTGATGGGTGTGGTAATCCTCCCGTTAGTCCACCACTTAAACACCGGCGAATAGAGAAGCTTATGATCGTCCCAATATTGATGTGGAGATCTTTGACGATTGCATACAATAAAGAGATCTTTTCTTTAGTGATTTCGCTCGTGTGTTTTGAAGGTAATAGTTTTGCACAGAGGAAAGAATACCACACTTTTCCATATTTGTTCAAGCTGGAGCTCTGGATGATCGTGCTTCTTCGACTGTCTTTCACCCATACTGTATCAGGCTTGCATATTTCCTTGAGGATTTGATCATAATAAATCCCGCTATCTCGCAATTCTGTGTACTGACAAACCTCCGGTGGTGTGACATTGTAGAAGTCGTTTATGGCCTCGGCACTGAAGTCTACCAGTTTGCCTCTTACGAATGCTTTAAACGGAGGTACTCCCTCCGCATTGGCGTAGAACTCCTTTACCACAGCTACCACCGCTGCCTCAGGCTGAACTGTGAAGGCATGTCCTAAATGTCGTTCATGGATTTGCAAGCCCATTTCTCCATCCAGAACATCGGGTCTAAGTCCAGGTTCTGGTATTAGTGCCTTCCCCACCACATATTCAAATTGCTCAGCGACAGTCACATTCCGAAATTTCCTCCGGTCAAACTATGGAACGGCCGTGGAGGGCCCTTCAACCTTTTGCCTCTTTTATGGACGTGGCGGCATGTTGTTTCCTTGCTAAAAAATGAAGAATTTCTTTGAGCTATGGTTGGGGACTTTCGTCTAACAGTTGGTGGGCGTTGTCAAAGTGGCTTGATGTTGAGTAAGGTTGATGACTATGTTTTCCCCAATTTTTCTCACACAACCAAGCAATCAATAGAAAGATATCATAATTACCCAAAGCTTCACTAGTAATTCCAAACTCCAAAATAGAATACCCAATTGTTCATCCAAGCTTTTGACCCAATTGAACCATAAAAACACATATACCTTATTTTATGCTTTATGCTCCAAAGATCAGTTGATGATGGTCTTCGTTGATTTCAGCGGTTTAGAAGAACTCGATGTGGTTGAAGCCTTGAATGTAATTTTTGTTTTTAGGGTTTGAGTGTGTGTGGTGGATTGGAGTTTCAATTGGAGTAAGAATTGATAGTTGAAGATGATGTTTGGTTTGGGTGTGTAGAAATCGTCTGGGGTGGGAGAAGTAGAGTCGGTAGTTGCTTGATGTTTAGAGTGCTTGGAGGTAGGATGGGATTTGATAATATAGGAGGATGTGTTGTTGTATTTGTGATAGGAGTACAACCCAAGCACGAATTTTTGTTTTATAACTCATCTGATATGCCGAACCCCCTCTGGGGCGGGGGAATGTATGCTGAGACGCCCGTTGGGGCTGGAGCCTTGCAGTATGCCAACCCGCTAGGGCGAGGCTTTCCTTCAACAAACTCCCGCTGGGGCGAATGAATAGTCTGCCACCAAAAATTTTTTGATTTTGTCTTGACTTTTTGCTAGAGAAGCTTAGCTCGCCGAGATTCCCTTTATGGGCTCATATGCTTTCCTCTTGATTTGTGGCTTGGAGGTTATTACAAGGATCCTTGATGTTTAGCTTAGTTAGCCTTTCCAAGTGTCCTATACCTACACACACACCATACAACTTTTTAGACATATATTTTAATAAGACTTAATTTATCCTAATTATGAATGAATATACTACTCGATATAGATATAATACAAATAAACTTAAAGAATGGGTTTCCTCCCATCGAGCGCTTGATTTTTAGTCTTTCAGCCTGACTACTCCCTGTTTCAGTGTGGTTCGGCCAGGTCTACTGCGGTTTCCTGGCGATCGATGTCTCCTCCCCAATAGTTCTTGAGGCGTTGGCCGTTCACTTTGAATGTTTCGGTTGAATCTCTACTGTAATTTCAACGGCACCATGTGGAAAAACTATCTTGACGGTAAAAGGGCCCGACCACCTGGATTTTAGTTTTTCAGGAAACAATTTCAACTGAGAGTAGAATAGCAATACTTACTAACCTCGGTTCAAACTTTCTGTCCATTATCTTCTGATCGTGCCATTTCTTGACTTTTTCTTTATAGAGCTTTGAATTCTTGTATGCCTGCAGGCGAAATTCATCCAACTCGTTGATTTGTAACATTCTTTGCTCCCCTGCTGCTAATAAATCGAAGTTCAGTTTCTTGATAGCCCAATACGCTTTATGTTCGAGTTCTACCAGAAGGTGACACGCCTTCTTGTAAACCAACTGATATGGGGATATACCTATCGGAGTCTTGTAGGCGGTCTGATATGCCCACAGAGCATCGTCTAATTTCAATGACCAATCTTTCCTGTTTGGATTGACGACCTTTTCCAGGATTCTCTTTACCTCTCAGTTAGATACTTCGTCTTGGCCACTCGTCTGAGGGTGATAGGCTGTGGCAATTCGGTGTTTGTCCCCATATTTTGTCAAGAGAGTGGTGAAGTATTTGTTGCAGAAATGGCTCCCTTCATCACTGATTATTGCTCTTGGGGTGCCGAAACAGGTGAATATATTCTTCTGCAAGAATTTAAAGACTACCTTCGCATCATTTGTCAGTAATGCAACTGCCTCCACCCATTTTGATACGTAGCCCACGGCTAATAACATATACATATTATTGAATGAAGACAAAAATGGCCCCATGAAGTCGATTCCCTATACATCAAAAATCTTAACTTCCAAGATCATGTTTAGTGGCATCTCGTTTCGCTTTGAAATATTCCCCACTCTCTGACATTTGTCGTAGTTTTTCACGTATTGATATGTGTCTTTGAACAAAGTGGGCCAAAAGAAACCTGCTTGGAGGACTTTTGCAGCTGTTCTGTCACTCCCATAGTGTCCCCCATATACTGAAGCGTGACATGCCTGTAGGATGCTCTCAACTTCACTTTCTGGTATACATCGCCGGATCATTTTGTCAGCATACTGGCGGAACAAATATGGTTCGTCCCACATATACCACTTTACATCATGTAGAAATTTCCTCTTTTGGTGGCAAGTTAAGTCTGGTGGGAGGATGTTGCTGACCAAATAATTAGTGAAATTCGCATACCACGGAAACTCGCCATGGATCAAAAATAACTGTTCATCCGAAAATGACTCATTGATCACTAGTTTATCTAACTCATCCTTATTCGAGTTTTCCAGCCGTGAAAGATGATCAGCCACCTGATTTTCTGTCCCCTTCCGATCCTTAATCTCTAAATCAAATTCTTGAAGGAGAAGAACCCAGCGGATAAGTCCCGACTTTACGTCCTTCTTTTCAACTAGATACCAGATGGCCGAATGATCTGTGTACACCACCACCTTTGTCCCCACCAAGTATGAGCAAAACTTGTCAAATGCATACACAACTGCAAGTAATTCCTTTTCAGTGGTTGTGTACTTCAACTGTGCATCTGCCAATGTCTTGCTCGCATAATAGATGGCGTGAAAGATTTTCTCCCGTCGTTGCCTAAGCACTACTCCAACCGCATAATCACTAGCATCACACATGAGCTCGAACGACTTTGTCCAATCTGGTGCTATGATCACTAGGGCAGTGGTTAGTTTCTTCTTCAATTGCTTAAACGCCATTAGGCAGTCTTCATCAAACTTGAATGGGACATCTTTCTCCAATAGACTACAGAGTGGCTTTGTGATTTTCGAGAAGTCCTTAATAAACTGTCGGTAGAACCCATCATGACGAAGAAAACTCTGAATACCCTTTACTGAAGTCGGCGGTGGCAAATTTTCTATTGCTTCTAACTTTGCTCGGTCAACTTCCAAAACTTTTTTGCAGAAACCTTATGTCCAAGTATAATCCCTTCTTGGACCATAAAGTGGCATTTCTCCCAGTTGAGCACTAGGTTCGTCTCCACACACCTTTTCAATACCAATACTAAGTTCTCAAGGCACCTATCAAACGATTCCCCAAATACTGAGAAATCATCCATAAATACCTCGACTCCACCATGTCTGAGAAGATTGCCATCATACATCGCTGAAAGGTCGCAGGTGCGTTATACAGTCCGAATGACATCCTTCTGAAGGCAAAGGTTCCATACGAGCATGTGAACATTATTTTTTCTTGATCCTTTGGTGCGATGACGATCTGATTGTAGCCTAAATATCCATCTAACAGGTAGTAGTACTCGTGTCCAGCTAGTCTGTCCAACATCTGATCGATGAAAGGCAAGGGGAAATGATCCTTTCTAGTTGCCTTATTCAGCCTTCTGTAATCCATGCATACCCTCTAGCCAGTTACTTTCCTTGTCGATATCAGTTCATTATTCTCGTTTTACACTACTGTCATCCCGCCTTTCTTTGGGACACATTGGACCGGGCTCACCCATGCACTATCTGAAATCGGGTAGATAATTCTAGCATCCAGCCATTTCAAGATCTCCTTCTTTACTACCTCTTTCATTATTGGGTTGAGCCTCCTTTGTTATTCCACCGTTGGCTTGCTATCCTCCTCCATCAGAATCTTATGCATACAGAATGATGGGCTAATTCCTTTGATGTCGGTGATTGTCCATCCAATAGCAAACTTGTATTCCCTTAGAACTTTTAACAGCTTACTTTCCTCCAGTTCGTTAAGTGCAGATGCAATAATAACAGGTAAAGTAGCTGAATTACCCAAATTAGCAAACCTAAGGTGATTGGGCAAGGGTTTGAGTTCTAGTTTAAGTGGCTTCTCGAGAGATGGCTTCACCTTTGCTGATGAAGTTCCGGCTGCTTCCAATGGCTCAAATGGTAGCTTGAACCTGTTTACTCTTGGGTGGGCTTCTAACAATTGCAGACACTCTTTTATTTTTGAATCCTCTTCATCACAGTTTCCCATCAATGCTGATTCTAGCGGGTCGGTATTAAGTATCCGAAGTTGCTCATCACCCACCACTGTGTCAATAATATCCACCCGATAACACTCCTCATCCTCCTTGGGGAAATTCATGGCCTTAAACACGTTGAAGGTGACCTCTTGATCTTGCACTCTTATGGTCAATTCTCCTTTTTGAACATCAATGAGAGTTCTGCCAGTAGCCAAAAATGGTCTCCCAAGGATTATTGGAATATCCTTATCTTCTTCATAGTCGAGAATGATGAAGTCCGCTGGGAAGATGAATCTATCCACTTTTACCAAAACATCCTCAATAATTCTGCGTGGATAAGTTACTGATCTATCTGCTAGCTGTAGGGAGATGTTGGTTGGTTTAGGTGCTGGTAATCCTAATTGAGTATAAACTGATAATGACATTAGGTTTATACTGGCACCTAAATCACATAGGCATTTGTTAAAGGCCAAACTCCCTGTCGTGCATGGAATGGTGAAACTACTCGGATCCTTCAACTTGGGGGAAACTTCTTTTGTAGAATCGCACTACATTCCTCTGTTAGTGCCACAGTATCGAAGTCTTTTAATTTCTTTTTCTTTGACAAAATATCCTTTATAAATTTGGCATAACTGGGCATTTGCTTAATGCCTCTGCAAAAAGAATGTTTATGTGTAGCTTCTCGAACACTTCCAAAAATTTAGTGAATTGTTGCTCTAATTTATGCTTTCAGATCCTTTGTTGAAATGGCAGTGGAGGGTAGACTATCGGTGTAACCACTTGTTATTTTTTTGCAGATTTTTCTCCTGCTTTCCCTTCCACTGTCTGTTCCACACTAGTCTCAACTTGCTTATCCACAGTCGGCTTCTCTAAATCCTGCTCAGCTAACTATTTCCCACTCTGAAGTGTAACCGCTTGACATTGCTCATGCCCTCCCCTAGGATTCTTTTCTGTGTCACTTGGCAAAGTCCCTTGGGGTCGATTATTGAGTGTACTCGTGATCTGTCCAATCTGAGTTTCAAGATTTTTTATTGCCACCAAATGAGTTTTCATTGCCGCTTCATTTCCTGTTATGTACTTTGCCACTACTTCCCCCAAATCTAGCTTTTTCTCCTGATGTGGAGCTGCCTGCTGATTTTGATTCTGAAAACCAGGGGGTATGCTTGTCGTGGAGTCTGCTGTTGGTTCTGATTCTGGTTATTGCTCCAAGAAAAGTTCAGATGGTTTCTTGCCCCCTGATTGTATGCATTCTGCTATGTATTGGGTGGCCTGTTGTAGTTACCCACATACTGAACCGAAGCTGTGTTGATTGCACACTGTTCTGTCAGATGCTCACCTGCACAAAGTTCACATATGAATGCTACCTGTTGCACGTTTCCCATAGATATGGCATCCATCTTATTCGATACCGCTGCTAGTTGTACAGATATATCTGTCATAGAGTCCACTTCCAGAATTCCTGCTGTTGTGGGTTGAGTCAATCTCTCAGTCGGCCATTGATAGCCATTTGAAGCCATTGTGTCTATCAATGCCCATGTCTCCTCAAATTTCTTTGTCATAAAAGCTCCACCTGAGGCTGCATCGATGCTAGTCCGTAATTAACTCCCCACCCCATTGTAAAAGATACTAAGCTGCATCCAATGTGGGAATCCGTGATGTGGGCACTTTCTCAACAGCTCCTTGTACCGTTCCCATGCTTCATAAAGTGGCTCCCTTTGTAGCTGTGCAAATGAAGATATCTCTGTTCTTATCTTATGTGTCTTCGATGGCGAGAAGAACTTATCCAAAAATTTATGTGCCAAATCAATCCATGTGGTGATTGACCCCGGTGGTAGAGAATGGAGCCAACCCTTTGCCTTGTCTCTGAGTGTGAACAGAAATAACCTCAATCTGATTGCATCGTTTGACACCCCGTTGCACTTAAAAGTGTCGCAGAACTCTATAAAACTGAAGATGTGTTCGTTCAGGTCGTCATTTAGAAGACCCCCAAACTGGCAATTATTCTGCACCATCTATATTGTCACAGGCTTAATCTCAAAATTGTTTGCAATTATCGCCGGCCTGGATATACTCGAGTGAATTTCTGAAATCTTTGGTGTAGCATAATCCTTCAATGGTTTGTCTTCCTGTTCCGCAATGTTTACTTTGGGTGTTTCAAATTCTACTCGATTCTTTGCAATCCACTTAGTTAACTTCTGAAACCGTTTGTCGATGTCGTCCTCGAAAGGCAACAAATCTGCCTTCTTCGATCTAGTTTGCATGCACTACTCGAATATACCTGAAATAACCAAACAAACAAAAATAAGAATATATATATAAATATATATATATATATATGTTTAACTAAAATTGATCTAATTAAACAGATATTATAAGTAATAAACGCAATTACAATCCCAGGCAACGGCGTCAAAAACTTGTTGAGTATTTTCTCTACGCGCTAAACGCAAGTGTACGTGATTAACAAGTAATATAATGATAAGTTCAGATATCGTACCGACAGAGACAATAATTCCTATTTAATCAAACAAGTACCAGTTTTATATTATTTTAGCTTTATCAAACTAATGATTAAAAGATACTTTTCTAACTAAATTACTACTTAAACTAATTTTTAACACTAACTCAAGATTTTAACAAGTTTTAGAGAATTAAGCCTACAACTTCACTTATTATTTCACTTCAGATAATATCCTTTTCTCCAGTTTATATCAATTACTCCAGATTACTAATCAATAACACTAAAGCAGATATAACCATCTCTCAATGCATCATACCCATACTCACTCGCATCCATAGATGATAGAATTAAGCAAGACACCTTAAATAACTAATTCACTATATCTCTATGTGAATTACAATTGAATAAGGTTTAAAATCAAATTCTTATCAGATTACATACGATGCATAGATATATCTATCCTATACATGAATTATAAATTCCAACTAGGCAGAAATCACAAACATATGTCACTATAGCTAGTTCCAATCCCATATGTCATCTCTCGAATTCATATGGGATAACGGATAATTGCTGATCAAGCAATTATACAAATTAAGCACAACTCATAGCAAATAATCCAGAAATAACATTTATAAATTGAATTAAAGACTATTTCATCATACATTACATAAAAAGATCTGTCATAGGCTTAAATAAGAAATTAGTTCATCATAGATGAATCAAAATCCATAAACCACTTAATAAAAACCATTCTGAATACAAGATGTAAAGAAAGAGAGAGAATAAACTATGAAGTATATCACCGCTCTCCGCTCCACGATCTCGTGTTCTTCGTGTTCCTAGAAAGCTTCAATCCTCGCTCCAAGTTGCTATCCAAAACTAGGGCTTGTACATGGCAGAGTATATCTCTATGTAGCTCTAATACCCCCTTTTATATCATCGTAATCGTAGCCCTAATCATTGCCCTTTTCAAGCCCAAATCCTGCTCGAGCAAGGAAAAGTCTAGTGCCTTCTTGCCTCCTCGCCTCAGCGGGGCCTTTGGCTCTACAACACCCGGCCCAGCGGGGCTGCTCTCTGTCTGGCATGCTGAAAGTCTCCAAGACCCACTCCAGCGGGTTGATTAACTCTATGGGACCCGCCCCAGCGGGTGTACACCTCAAGTATGCTAAAAATGAAGCATTTTATGCTACTATCCATCCAATGCATTTCCTGCACATGATATTATAAATCCGAGTAAAATGATAAAAAAAAATACTTGAAAACACCAAGAATCAAGCTATAATGAATACCGATTCGTAGGTGTTAAACCCACTCATCAACTAACATGCTTTGAAGTATAACTCAAGTTTGAGTTAGAGAACTTGCCTTGATTGTGGTCTACTGCTACGCAATTTAGTTTAACTTCTTAGAGAAAAGACCTATAATTGATCTTTCAATTAGTTATAACATATACTTAATTATAATATTAGTATTCTATATTAAATTGTCTAACATTTAATCATATAGTTAAGTATTAGATATTACATTAAAGTCTTAGTGTTATTGTTATCCTTCGATAACTTTTTAATCACTTCATTTCTTAATCTTTCCTTATATAAGCTCTTCTTTATGATCCAGTAGGTTAAATACTCAATCCAACAAACTGGATTCCAAATCCAGCAACCTGGATTCAAACTGGATTACAATCCAGCAACCTATATTCAAATTGGATTACAATCCAGCTGTGACACCCCCAAATCCGGGTACTTCGTTTTCACATGATTTGGTGTTCACTTTCTATCTATAACATACCTTTACCCAATATATCTCAAAATGAATTACGACCTTAATTCAAAATAATAAAATCTCCCTTAAAACAAGGGTTACAACCTTCTCGAAACTCAATCCCAGGGTTACTCTAACCTTGACATAAACAATAAAGTGCGGAATAAAGACATGACATAAAGTTATTACAATCATTTCAAAATAATTAAACAAATCTTCACTTGCTCATCTTTCCCTTGTCTTTACTCGTAGACGGGGCATCAACGTTATCAACTTTAACTGCAATTGTTATTTAATGTAAGAGTGAGCAAACAACAGCTCACTGTAGTTTAACAATAATAAATACATGAAAGAATATCTTTACAAAGATCTGAATAACTTAGCTTACTTCAACAATAAAGAATTGAATAATAATTCTCTATCAATATCAAAATTCGAATATAGAATTTATCTGAGGGTCATAAGACCTTTGAACTCTTTTTGTCCTAGGTTATAAATATTTCTATTTAAACCTTTAACAGTCAATAAGACTATGGACCTCAACTCGTACTTAGGGGGATCAGCCCTTTGTACCATGTATTGTGCACAAACATCTTAACGCTATGCGTACTAACCTTCCCTAATAATTAGGGTTGTTCAACTCAGTAATTTGAATTCAAGTCCGTACCAAAGAAAGTTTGGTTTGGATAAGCTTACAATGGTAATTTAGAATTCATGTTTATCAGCTAAGGATTAGTTGAATCGACTTTCAATAATTCATAAATAAAAGAATTATGAATTAACATATGCTTTAGAAGTAAACTTAAAGCATTTAAAATAATAAACTAGATCTTACTTGAACAATAAGTCAAGATCTCTTCGGTTAAGTAAATAATTGTCCAGTATAGAAATGAAAAGAACATTCTCAACAATAAAAATATGAACATCAAAGAACTTGAGTAGAAATAGCGAGTTTAGGGTTTAGAAGACTTGCCTTAGGCGCAAGCTACTTAACACAATTCACGTACTTTAATATATCCTACACACACACACAATATATATATATATATATATATATATATATATTAAGTCACAAAAACCTAAATTAGTTAACACATAACTAATTCACATAAGTGGTTAACCCTCATGGTTAACTCACTCTAATTAAATAAATAATAATAATTAACTATCACACAGTTAATTACATCACTTACATATTCACATAATTAAATTAATTATGTATTTAACTAAATTATAATTCAAACACTTAATCAAATTATAATTACTTAAATTATAATTACCATTTATGTTATAAACAAATTATAATTTATAATCAATTAAACTATATCATGCATTATAATTACACAAATTATAATTAATCATGCAATTATCAATTTATAATCCCTAATTAAACATGAATTTATTAAATTATAATTACATAAATTATAATTTAAATTAACATCTAATTGATAAAAGTAAATCAATTACTATTCATTATAATTTCACAGAATTATACTTTAATTTAAATATTTACTCTTAATTATAATTAATCATATTATAATTAAGTAACTTATTTTATAATTAAACAATTATAGCTTATAATTTGAATACTATATTAAGTTTCAAGACTTTCTTTTCCTCAAATTATGAAATTATCAATTTCATGTTAACAACATTTTATAGCAACTGGATATATGCTCATTATCTTGGAACCATTAATCTTAGCATAGAAATAAAACTGCACAGTTAGCCAAAACTCACTGTCTCTGATCAGGCAACGACGCAGCTGCTCCACTCTTTGCCTTGACACCGGCGCAGCTGCGCAGGTGTCAAACCTGGGAAACTCAGCAGGCGCAGCTGCGCCACCTCTACCTTTGTTGTCGGCGCAGCTGCGCTGGAACGCGGGCAGAGGCAGACAGCCACGACAGCCTGCTTCACTGTTCATCCCCCACATACCAACGATCGGCAACACACAACAACACAGACAACGTAAAGCATACATATGCAATAACACACACAAACACACACACACACACACACACACACACACATATATATATATATATATATATATATATATATATATATATAACATGCTTCAAACACACCTTTAACATACCAAGACATCAATTTACAAGATTACAATACTTAATTTTAAATAAAAACATGAGAAATTTATTTTTCTTTTTCCAACTCATAACTTCATAAAATAATTCACTATAATAAAATTTTCTTACCAATTCA
Source organism: Panax stipuleanatus (assembly GCA_020205555.1). Lineage (NCBI taxonomy): Eukaryota > Viridiplantae > Streptophyta > Magnoliopsida > Apiales > Araliaceae > Panax > Panax stipuleanatus. The sequence goes on from CM035115.1 coordinate 34,690,102, forward strand.
ACTTATAAAACATGCATTATATTTGAAATTGAAGATATTATCACAACAATTCTAAATAGGCAAATTAACACACAATCAAATCATAACTTTTACTCCAAAATTTGTCAAAATCATATAAACTCATAAGAACACAAGTTTTCCATTAAACATATTTTTAACAACAATTTGATTTCCAAAATTGTGACGCCCCCAAATCCGTGTAACATCGATTACAGGACCTGGTGCTCACGATACAATATACATCCTTGTCTAACTATATAAACTCCAGAAATAGTAATAATAATAATAATATAACTATTACATACTTATTCAAAATAAAAACCCAAGGCTTTACAACCTGTAATAAACCAAAACTTAAACTTAGCATTTATCGCTACATAAAATTATATGCGAAAATATAACTTATTACATAAACAACTCTCATCACTTTATCTTAGACTTCCCCTTGTCCTTGCCCGAGCCCTCAGCCTTCTCATCCTTAACTGAAAGGTTTAAGCAAGAATGAGCACAAATTGCCCAGCAAGTATATAAAGAAGTTTGAAAACATACATTAGGAATAAAAGCATCTGCATGACTGTATCTCAATAGTTGAAAGAATTATCAAGTGTTAAACAAGAATATCAAAGATTAAGAGTTTAAGAATCCTCAATAGCATACTAAGGGGTGTTAAATACCCTGAACGTTACTTTGTTTCATCGAAAACCATCAGACGGTTTAACAATCCAATAGATTGTAAACGGTCTCTACAAGTACTCCAGGTGATCAGCCTATCGTACCCAACATTGTGCACAAGTATAAAATTTAAACTGCATAAGCAGAAATGGGACAATATACCCGACATCTGTTTGCCCGTTTATTCGGGTTGTTCATCTTAGTATTCATGCGAGACCGCACCAAAACAATTTAGATTGGTAAACTTTAAATAACTTCAAAAGATTTGAATTAAATCATTTGTTATCAACAATCTCTAGCTAAACAAAAACTAGAAATCATTCTTGGAAACAATTCTTTTAAATTGATAGAACATTACAGCATAGCAATTGAATTAATAACCGAATAAACAGCAATAAAACTTGCAAGACAATTGAAGTTGTAGAATTTTACGTCAAAGGAATTTGCATGAATATTTAAATAATCACAAGTCCGAACTTACCCTCGCTGAAATCAAATGAATAAGGATTGATTAATTTCTCAATGAAAAATAGGGTAAGAAACTTGCCTGATATGTCAGCTATTGTTAAGCTAGCAATTAACCTTCACGTAACCTAATAATATATGTCACGTTAAACCAGTTAGTTCTCGAATTCTAATTCGAAGGAAAACGATTTTTGTTTACTTTAATAAGTTTATTAACGAACACGTATACTTAACACACACTTTAACTACATAAACATGTTGTATCTAATAGGTCCAGGGGTTCAGTATAAGAATATGGGAAAAAATAAGTTTCTGAAATTTTTCCGGCCCGACCCGACCCGACCAGACCCGGATCAGACCCGACCCGGACCGGCGCAGCTGCGCAGACACAAGCCTGATGAGCGGTGCAGCTACGCTGCTCTTCGTTGCCCAGAAATGTTTTTGCAGCTTTGAGCAGCCCACTTTGCGAATTGATTCTGACCAAACCATGCATGATATGACTCTGACCTTTTGACACAACATACTTCATATAGCATAGCATTTTACAAAAATATCACTTTCTAGAAAATAGCAAGTTAAGACCACGAACCGGCTGCCTTGAAAAGCGTGCCAGAACAGGTTCTAACACTTACAAAAATTCTGGAAAACCCAGATTTTCTGCAGATTTTTGTACCAACATGCTAGCTTACGAAATTCATAACTTGCACAATATAACTCCGATTTCTTTGAAATTTGGACAGATTGGACTTCATACAACATACTATGTTTTAAAATTATTAGCTACCATAAACAGGTCACAGAAACCATGATTCCCAGGCTCCAAAAAACCCAAAAAGTCACAGATTTTAATTTAGTTCAATTCGACAAAAATCCATGTTTTTGATTCTAGCATGCAATGGAAAGGCTCCTACTATCTAGAACATATATACTAACATAGTTACACACGTTACAACTTTCGAATTCACTAATTTTCCATGATTCGAACAATTTGACGTGTTAGTGGCATTTAATCAAACATATAGCATGCAAACTCGAATTCTTTGATTCTCTACGTAATGGAAGCATGTTAAAACCATAATTTTCATTCTTATCATCCACATAACAGTAATAGGTAAAATCATGGCATCCCAAAGCCAAAACACAACGTCTACCATGCTTATTCATGCATTTTTCCACTATTTTTCCTTAAGAACATATAAAAGTTCATGAGTTACTTACTTGATGCCTTCCTATGGAGTTAGCTACTGATCCACCCTTCTTGCCTGCTTGTTTTTGCTCTTCAAAACTCCAGAATTCCTCACAACTCTCAAACTCTCATTCTCTCCATTTTCTCTCACGTAGGATTTTCTTTTAAAAATGAAGAAGTAATTAGGAAGGAAAACATATATATGAGAGTTGATATAACTTGAGTCTACCACCCCCTCCAATTCCATAACGTTATTGCAGCCATCAAATGCCTTCATTAGTATAGTTAATTAAGAAGAAAGTGGGAGTTTTAGAAAATAAAAAGGTTTTGGGTGTAATAAGATATAAAACTAATTCCCTCCTCCTTCAATTCCACTATATACATATACTCCCTCCTCATTGTCCCAATTTGATAGTCACACTTGCCCCACAGCTGCTGTACTTCTATATTAAAATACTATTTTAATCAATTAAATCAATTAATATATCATTTTGACCATTTTGCCCTCCGTAGTCGAACGTTGCGATACTTATATCGATTCCTACTAAAATCGACGTCCCGGACATCATGGGACTATACGTTTCATCAAATTCATCTCCAAAATTCGTGGTTGACTTTTTACCCGAAAAAGTCAACCGATTGACTTTGACCAAAAAGTCAACCGTGACACATTTTTGTGGTTACAATCTATCCTGACTAATTTTGACGTTCCGGGCTCAAATACGCAATCCGCGTCTCTAAATTCTGCTCCGAAATCCAACTTGTGTTTTAATACCATTCCACAAAATTAATAGAATTAATTCTCTACTTAACCAATTTAAATAATTAAATTAAACTAAACCAACTATTTAAATACCTCTCATCACATAACAAATATGAATATCACATATACCACTAATAATAGAAGTCACACAAGAGTTTTCACATAAATTCGTTTATTGATAATTGTTAAATTACACAGTAATTCTCGGATATTACATTCACCCTCCCTTATAAGGATTCCGTCCCCGGAATCATTACACATCAAACAAAAAGATTAGGGTAATTTTTCATCATTTTCTCCTCGAGTTCCCACGTAGTCTCTTCGGCATTGTGGTTCCTCCATACTACCTTAACAGAAGATATTATCTTATTTCTTAACACTTGTTCTTTTCTATCAATTATCTGTACTGGAACCTCTTCATAGGTTAAGTCCTTTTCAAATTGGATGGGTTCACACTCTATGACATGCTTGTAATCCTGCTTATAAGGTCGTAAAACTGATACGTGGAACACGTTGTGTATATGTTCTAACTCCGGAGGTAAAGCTATTTCATAAGCTACCTCACCGACTCGCCTTAGCACTTCAAAGGGTCCTATAAATTTGGGACTAAGTTTTCCCTTCTTCCCAAACCTCATTTTCCCTTTCCAAGGTGAAACCTTTAGAAACACATAAGTGCCGACGTCGAAGTCTCGTTGTTGCCGATGTTGATCAACATATCTCTTCTATCGATCTTGAGTTGTCACTAATCTCGCTCGTATCATTTTGATCATATCCGCAGTTTGTTGCACTAATTCTGGTCATAGCAATTGTCGTTCTCCCACTTCATCCCAGCACAATGGCGTTCTACATTTCCTTCCATATAAAGCTTCATAAGGTGGCATCCCGATGCTCGCGTGGTAACTGTTGTTGTATGCAAATTCCACCAACGGTAGGTGGTCATCCCAGCTTCCTTTGAAGTCCATAACACATACTCTCAGCATGTCCTCCAATGTTTGAATAGTTCTTTCGCTCTGCCCGTCTGTTTGAGGATGATACGCAGTGCTCAACCTCAGTTGCGTTCCCATGCGTTCTTGAAAGCTTTTCCAGAAATTAGATGTGAACCGCGGATCGCGATCTGACACAATTGATACAGGTACACCGTGCCTGGAAACGATCTCCTTGATATAAAGCTTTGCCAACTGATCCAAGGTATATTTAATTTTGATTGGCAAGAAATGCGCTGACTTGGTCAATCGATCAACGATTACCCATACTGCATCGTAACCCTTCTGTGTATTTGGAAGTCCTACCACGAAGTCCATCGTGATATGATCCCATTTCCATTCCGAAATTTCTAATGGTTGAAGTAACCCGCTCGATCTCTGATGTTCCGCCTTAACTCTCTGGCATGTCAAACATCTGCTGACGCACTCTGCCACTTCTCTCTTCATATTGGGCCACCAATAATGTTGGCAAAGATCCTGATACATCTTTGTGCTTCCCGGGTGAATTGAGTAACTTGAGTTATGAGCTCCCTGCAAGATTTCCTCCTTTAACTTGAATATCGCTGGCACCCAAATTCTCCTCTCAAATCTTAATAATCCATCACCACCCACATTGAACTTAAGCTCCTCCCCATTTGAAATTCTTTTCCTCACATTCTCGTATTCTTCATCGCTGCTTTGTTCTTCCTTGATTTTTTCCAATAGAGTCGATCGAACCTCCATTGCGAACAACTTCTCATCTGACTCACTCGGACTCTTTACCTCGAGTTCCAAACTGTCCATTTCCTTAACCAACTCCTCTTGAGACGTTAGCATTGCCAACCTGCCACTGCCCTTTCTGCTTAGCGCATCTGCGACCACGTTAGCTTTCCCCGGATGATATAAGATGTCACAATTGTAATCCTTTATTAGTTCTAACCATCTTCTCTGTCTCATATTCAACTCCTTCTGTGTGAAGATATACTTCAGACTTTTATGGTCCGTGTATATTTCACACCTTACACCATATAAATAGTGCCTCCAAATCTTCAGGGCAAATACTACTGCAGCCAATTCCAGGTCATGGGTAGGATATCCCTTCTTATAATCCTTCAACTGATGCGATGCGTACGCAATAACTTTACCATGTTGTATAAGCACACAGCCAAGTCCTTTGTGCGACGCATCACTAAAAATTATGAAATCACCAGTATCGTCTGGTAAAGACAACACCGGTGCTTCACTCAATCTTTTCTTAAGCTCCTGAAAACTTTTTTCACACTTCTTTGTCCAGACAAATTTTACAGACTTCTTCGTTAAATTCGTCAACGTTCTTGCTATCTTCGAAAAATCTTAAATGAACCTTCTGTAATAGCCTGCCAGTCCTAAGAAACTTCTTACTTCAATTGGCGTCTTTGGTTGTTCCCAATTCTGCACCGCTTCCACCTTTGCTGGATCCACGGAGATTCCGTCCTTGTCGATCACGTGACCCAAAAATTGAACTTTCTCCAACCAAAACTCGCACTTTGAAAATTTTGTGTATAACTTATCCTTCCTCAACGCCTCCAATACCAACCTTAAGTGTTTAGCATGATCCTCCTGAGTCTTGGAATAGATCAGGATATCATCTATGAACACGACTACGAATTTATCTAAGTATTTCTTGAATACCCTATTCATCATATCCATAAATACCGCTGGTGCGTTCGTTAATCCAAATGACATCACCAGGAACTTGTAGTGACCGTAACGAGTCCTGAATGTTGTCTTAGGAACATCTTCCTTCCTCACCTTCAACTGGTGATATCCCGTCCTCAAATCGATCTTGGAAAAATATCTCGCTCCCTTCAACTGATCGAACAGATCATCTATCCTAGGTAACGGATACTTATTCTTGATCGTCACCTTGTTCAACTCTCGATAGTCGATACAGAGCCTCATCGAGCCGTCCTTCTTTTTCACAAATAAAACAGGTGCTCCCCAAGGAGACACACTCGGTTGAATATACTTTCTATCCAATAATTCCTGCAACTGTACCATCAGCTCCTTCATCTCTGCCGGTGCCATTCTGTATGGGGCTTTCGAAAATCGAGGCCGTTCCCGGTACTAAATCTATAACGAATTCGACCTCCCTATCCGGTGGAATACCTGGCAATTCCTCCGGAAATACATCCGAAAATTCATTCACTACTAGTATCTGCCCCATCCCTACCCCTACTTTCTGCGTATCAACGATATGGGCCAAATAACCTATACATCCCTTCCTTAGCAACTTCTTTGCTTGCATCATCGTCAGACAACTCGAGTGTCTCGGCGACTTACTCCCGTAGAATACTACCTTAGACTGATTTGGAGTCTTAAGGTTTATACACTTCTTCTGGCAATCTATCATCGCTCCATGGTTAAATAACCAATCCATTCCTAAAATTACATCAAATTCTCCTAATTGAATTGGAATTAAATCCACTGGTAACCTATATCCCCTGATATCTATAACACAATTCCTATAGACATGGTTAACGGGAATTCTTTCCTTATTAGAAACTTCTATGTTCATCGGATATTCTAATTCTTCCTGGGGTAAGTTTAATCATTGGGAGAATTCATACGATACGAAGGAACAAGTAGCACCCGAATCAAATAATATGTAAGTAGATATATCATTGACCGGAATGATACCTGAAACCACGTCCTTGGATGCAACCGCATCCTGAACCGTCATGTTGAAAGTCCTTGTTGTTGGTCGATTCTGAGTTGGTGGTCCAGTAATTATGAGATTTCCACCGCTTGGTCCCCTTCCTCCATTTCCTCCTGCTGAATTCTTCTTTGGGCAATTCCTTGCCTGATGGTCCAATGCTCCACAGTTGAAACATCCATTTCTCTTTGGTGCAGAGCAATTGGGAGAGATGTGCCCCTCTTGCCCGCAATTGAAACAGACATACTTCCCCTTTAGACATGCACCCGAGTGATTCCTCCCACACTTCTTTCATGCCTCAATCCTCTTCTTTGTTTCCCCTGGTTTTCCCCCAGAGTTTTCTGAGTTGAAATTGTTGTTGCTATTATTGTTGTTCCACTTCCTCTTGTTTGCACCACTGCTGTTGCTACCTTCCCCGCGATTCCCTCCTTCATTCTTCTTCTTTTTCTCCTTATTAAACCTCATTAGGGCTTCACTTTCGCCCTCAGCAATTATAGCCTTCTCCAGGAGAGTCGCGAAGATGTTCGTCTGCAACACCAAAAGTCTACTGTATAACCATGGTTTGAGACCCTGCTCAAACCTCCTCGTTTTCCTCTCCTCAGTGTCGACCTGATGAGGCGCGAACCTCGCCAGTTCGTTGAACTTTGCGGCATACTGGGGTACCGTCATATCGTCTTGCTTCAGCTCCAGGAATCGCATCTCCATGCGAATCTGCATACTCGCAGGAAAGTAATTCTCAAAAAATATCTTCTTAAACCAGTCCCAAGGTATCACACCTTCTCCAGACCTGGTTTGGTTTGCCTCCCACCAGTAGTTGGCTTCACCCTTCATCATATACGTGGCGAAGATTGTTTTCTGATCGTCTCCTACTCGGGCGATAGCGAACGCCTTTTCAATTTCCTTAACCCAAGTTTGGGCTTCAATGGGTTCGGTGGTTCCTTTAAATTCTGGGGGTCCCGCGCTCTTGAAGTCCTTAAAGTGTGCCACCTGGCCCGCTGGAGGGTTACTGGTATTCGGGGTTCGATTCTGAAGTGCCCCAGCTAACATGTCTACGAATTATTGCATGGGGTTCGGTGGACCCCTAGCATTACCGCCTGACCCTTCTGGTACTTGACGACGTCTTCCTCTAGCCATCTATCTGTTTCAATAAACTTAATGTTATCATCTCATAACTTATTACTACAGCATATATATTTCATATAAAACTTAATCATCACATCACATTTTTAAATAAAAGCATAATTATATAAAAAACCATAATCACAAGGTATCTTATCATCCTATGGCATTATGCCATTTACATCTCTTTAACCCAAAACACTTGGAAAAACCGAAAACCAAGTTTTATTCATAGATAACCGTTCTGTACGCTAGTAGTAAAAGTTCAACACAAACAAACTAAAGACCCCGCCTAATGGCATCTTTATGCTCTTCATCCGCTATCTCCAGCACCAGCCCTCGGCTTATAACATGTCTAGACCGGTGCTCCTCACGTGGAAAGCGATACACCCTATGCTGGAACCTCCCATGTGCTGACTTAAATGCGTACTTCATTCTATCGATCCTAACCTTCTTATCTCTCACTTCTCCTTCCAACTCGCCACTTAGCTTCTCGGCCTAAGCACGACCTCTCCTCTCCTCTCCCCAGAATGTGGTAATAATCTGCTTGTCAGTTTGGAGACTCTGAATCCTTGACTCTAACCCATTAATGGTATGTCCTAAGTGGGTCCTGATAGCCTCTTTCTCATCCTTCAGCCTGTCCGCCTTCTGACCTGCTGTTCGCAGCTTGTCAGCCAGATCTCCGTTCCTAATTATCAGGTGTTGCACCAACGCCCCAAGCAATGCTGCAGCTTCCTGCTCCCCCTGATATAGCTCCTCCAACTCATGGACCTTGTCATCCAATTCTGTAATCCTATCCATCAACTCATCTAGTAGACCATCCTCAGGTGTTTCCTCGGAGTCCTCCTCGGGCTCCTCTTCCTCTTCAGGATACTCCTCTGGGTCTGACTCAGCTGCTACCTCAGCTATAGGCTCAGGTACAGCTATCACCAACTGCTCACTCACTACGTGGATATCTCTAACTTCCTCTTCTCCTGACATCCTACAATCAAGACAAACAACTCGATTAGTATTTTAAAATAGATGTTGCTTTTGTTTTGTAGAAAAATAGATTTGACACAACCCTTAGAACTCTACATGAGTTCATCTCCTTATATCCTCCACTAACTTCCCTAAGGTTATAGTCTCAGGTTCCCCACCTAAGGTTTATAACCTACAGCTTTGATTTCCAAAATTGTGACGCCCCCAAATCCGTGTAACATCGATTACAAGACCTGGTGCTCACGATACAATATACATCCTTGTCTAACTATATAAACTCCAGAAATAATAATAATAATAATAATATAACTATTACATACTTATTCAAAATAAAAACCCAAGTCTTTACAACCTGTAATAAACCAAAACTTAAACTTAGCATTTATCGCTACATAACATCATATGCGGAAATATAACTTATTACATAAACAACTCTCATCACTTCATCTTAGACTTTCCCTTGTCCTTGCCCGAGCCCTCAACCTTCTCATCCTTAACTGAAAGGTTTAAGTAAGAATGAGCACAAATTGCCCAGCAAGTATATAAAGAAGTTTGAAAACATACATCAGGAATAAAAGCATCTGCATGACTGTATCTCAATAGTTGAAAGAATTATCAAGTGTTAAACAAGAATATCAAAGATTAAGAGTTTAAGAATCCTCAATACCATACTAAGGGGTGTTAAATACCCTGAACGTTACTTTATTTCATCGAAAACCATCAAACGGTTTAACAATCCAATAGATTGTAAACAGTCTCTGCAAGTACTCCAGATGATCAGCCTATCGTACCCTACAGTGTGCACAAGTATAAAGTTTAAACTGCATAAGCAGAAATGGGACTATATGCCTGACATCTGTTTGCCCGTTTATTCGGATTGTTCATCTTAGTATTCATGCGAGACCGCACCAAAATAATTTGGATTGGTAAACTTTAAATAGCTTCAAAATATTTGAATTAAATCATTTGTTATCAACAATCTCTAGCTGAACAAAAACTAAAAAGCATTCTTGGAAACAGTTCTTTTAAATTGATAGAACTTTACATCATAGCAATTGAATTAATAACTGAATAAACAGCAATAAAACTTGCAAGACAATTGAAGTTGTAGAATTTTACGTCAAAGGAATTTGCATGAATATTTAAATAATCACAAGACTTACCCTCGCTGAAATCAAATGAATAAGGATTGATTAATTTCTCAATGAAAAATAGGGTAAGAAACTTGTCTGATATGTCGGCTATTGTTAAGCTAGCAATTAACCTTCACGTAACCTAATAATATATGTCACGTTAAACCAGTTAGTTCTCGAATTCTAATTCGAAGGAAAACGATTTTTGTTTACTTTAATAAGTTTATTAACGAACACGTATACTTAACATACACTTTAACTACATAAACATGTTGTATCTAATAGGTCCAGGGGTTCAGTATAAGAATATGGGGAAAAATAAGTTTCTGAAATTTTTACGGCCCGACCTGACCCGACCCGGATCAGACCCGACCTGGATCAGACCCGACCCGGACCGACGCAGCTGCGCAGGCACAAGCCTGATGAGCGGCGCAGCTGCGCAGGCACAAGCCCGATGAGCGGCGCAGCTGCATTGCTCTTCGTTGCCCAGAAATTTTTTTGCAGCTTTGAGTAGCCCACTTTGCGAATTGATTCTGACCAAACCATGCATGATATGACTCTGACCTTTTGACACAACATACTTCATATAGCATAGCATTTTACAAAAATATCACTTTCCAGAAAACAGCAAGTTAAGACCACGAACCGGCTGCCTTGTAAAGCGTGCCAGAATAGGTTCTAACACTTAGAAAAATTCTGGAAAACCCAGATTTTCTGCAGATTTTTGTACCAACATGCTTGCTTATGAAATTCATAACTTACACAATATAACTCCGATTTCTTTGAAATTTGGACAGATTGGACTTCATACAACATACTATTTTTTAAAATTATTAGCTACCATAAACTGGTCACAGAAACCATGATTCCCAGGCTCTGAAAAACCCGAAAAATCACAGATTTTAGTTTAGTTTAATTCAACAAAAATCCATGTTTTTTATTCTAGCATGCAATGGAAAGGCTCCTACTGTCCAGAACATATATACTAACATAGTTACACATGTTACAACTTTCGAATTCACTAATTTTCCATAATTCGAACAATTTGACGTGTTAGTGGCATTTAATCAAATATATAGCATGCAAACTCGAATTCTTTGATTCTCTACGTAATGGAAGCATGTTAAAACCAGAATTTTCATTCTTATCATCCACATAACAGTAATAGGTAAAATCATGGCATCCCAAAGCCAAAACACAACGTCTACCATGCTTATTCATGCATTTTTCCACTATTTTTCCTTAAGAACATATAAAAGTTCATGAGTTACTTACTTGATGCCTTCCTATGGAGTTAGCTACTGATCCTCCCTTCTTGCCTGCTTGTTTTTGCTCTTCAAAACTCCAGAATTCCTCACAACTCTCAAACTCTCATTCTCTCCATTTTCTCTCACGTAGGATTTTCTTTGAAAAATGAAGAAGTAATTAGGAAGGAAAACATATATATGAGAGTTGATATAACTTGAGTCTACCACCCCCTCCAATTCCATAACGTTATTGCAGCCATCAAATGCCTTCATTAGTATAGTTAATTAAGAAGAAAGTGGAAGTTTTAGAAAATAAAAAGGTTTTGGGTGTAATAAGATATAAAACTAATTCCCTCCTCCTTCAATTCCACTATATACGTATACTCCCTCCTCATTGTCCCAATTTGATAGTCACACTTGCCCCACAGCTGCTGTACTTCTATATTAAAATACTATTTTAATTGATTAAATCAATTAATATATTATTTTGACCATTTTGCCCTCCGTAGCCAAACGTTGCGATACTTATATCGATTCCTACTAAAATCGACGTCCCGGCCGTCATGGGATTATCCGTTTCGTCAAATTCATCTCCAAAATTCGTGGTTGACTTTTTACCCGAAAAAGTCAACCGATTGACTTTGACCAACAAGTCAACCGTGACACATTTTTGTGGTTACAGTCTATCCTGACTAATTTTGACGTTCCGGACTCAAATACGCAGTCCGCGTCTCTAAATTCTACTCCGAACTCCAACTTGTGTTTTAATACCATTCCACAAAATTAATAGAATTAATTCTCTACTTAACCAATTTAAATAATTAAATTAAACTAAACCAACTATTTAAATACCTCTCATCACATAACAAATATGAATAGCACATATACCCCTAATAATAGAAGTCACACAAGAGTTTCCACATAAATTCGTTTATTGATAATTGTTAAATTACACAGTAATTCTCGGATATTACAGAAATCCTTTCATACAATTACTACCAATAACACATGAACACAATCATATAAATAAAATTCATGATTACAACTTTCATGAAAACTTAATTTTTTTGACGGAGAATAAAACATAAAGAATATAGAATTCTACCCTTTTTAGCTATGAGTGTAAAGAAAAAGATTATGATGAGCTTGAGTTCTACCAATTCTTTCTCCTTCTTTTCTTCTCTGATATTCTCTGCTCTTCCTCTCCTTCTCTTTTCTTTGTTTTAGACTTAGGATTTACAAAAACTAATGTACTAATAGTATATACATATAATATATAACACAAGTAATATATAATATATGTAACTCCCATATAATAAATATATGCACTAACTACTAATTACAACGTAAGTTACAAAATTCAAAAGCCTTTTGGCTTGTTTGGCAACAAGAAAATTTCAAAACTAGTTTTATTAAACAAAATATGATTTTGAGTAAATCAGGTTTAAGCTAGTGTGAGGGCTCTGTTTGGCAATAGTCCTTTAAAACAAAAACAAGGTCCTTGTTTGGTAAAAATTATTTAAAAATTCTTTTCCTTTTATTTAATATATCATTTTAGCACATACTTTAATGTCATCTTTTAATCAATTAAATATTAATCAACTAATTTAATCAATTAAAATCTAACATCAATTAATCACATAAAATTATCACATAATTATAATTACTCGCTAATTATAATTCATGTAACACTTCATCACATAATTCATCTAATTCAATTTTCTCAATTAAATTAGAACTATAATATAAAATTAATATATATTAATTAAATAAATATTACACATTCATTTAATATATAACACTTAATTAAATCACTCCATAAATCACATGATTTATTTACTTAACTCAATAAATAAATCACATAAAATATTTATTTAACTCAATAAATATTTAAAATCATTATATAAAAATCACAATCGTTACAATCTTCCCTCCTTAAAAGGATCCTGTCCCTAGAATCACACATAAATTTTTTTTCGTCTATTACACCAGCAGTCTGGATTCCAATCCAGCAGCCTGGATTTAAACTGGATTTCATTTAATCATTCTAAAAATCCATAAAACATTATATCTCATCAACAATGACTAAAACCCCTATCAAAATCTGTATAAATCATATTTAGGGTTCTCAAGTCATAAAATCTCATTTTCCATATTTTTTACATCACATAATTAATTAAATTCATTTATCCAAAATATCATCATTTACATGAAAAATAACAAAACATCTTTAAAATCATTTCTTTTCTAGAAAGTAACTATATATAGTCCCCTCATGAAAATATATATTTTTTTGAAAATTTAAAAATCCATTTACTATATTTGAATAGTCCAAAATAGCCAAATATTGCCACATTTATCATATATCGAGATTGTATCCAAAAATTCTAAAATTTTTGGGATATTCTCCTGTTATATACATGTACTTCCAGTAAAAGTTTCATAATTTTTGGAGTTAACCCCAAATAGTTATTCGGGTATATTTTTAAAAGTTGTCATGGGCCGTAAAATCCATAACTCTCATTCTACATGGCCAAAAATTCTCACATTTTTACAGGACTCACATAACTTCTCATATTATCCCTCCAAAGTTTTCCAAAATTTTTAAAGTAGCAAAAGTTGACGAAACAGCCCTTGTAGCTGACTGATCAGCAAGACTTTTAAACACCTCGCTTTTGAGTGCTACCACTTGGGTTTACTAGTTAACTTATATATCTGGTACCCCTCTTTGACGGATCACAAAAAGAAGGTGTAGATTTAAAATAGTAGTTAATCAAAGGGAGTGAAAGCTAGGATTTTCTAACTCTTTAGAAACCTAGTATTTTTTCTTCCATTTGTTCAAATTTCTTACACTACAATAAGTTAGATCTAAACATGAAATACTATAAATCATGTAGATCTATAGTTTTTAAGTTGGAAAACACAAACTCCATATCCCATTTTCCTATCAAAAGAAATGGATCAAAAGTTCTAAAATTAAGGTTTATACCTTGGTTTGTTAGCTACCTTCTTTTTCCAACCAAAATATGTAATGAATCTAGGATGCATCAAGGGTATATCTCTTCCTCTTTCTTCTTCCTTTCCCACCAAATTTCTCTCTCTCTCTCTCTCTCTCTCTCTTTCCTCTCTTTTGCTTTTGTTCTTGTTAAGTAAAAATGAGATGAAATGAAAGATAAGAACAAGATAGATTTTTGGGCTAGTAAAAGTTCATAGATATAAACTTATATATGCATGTTAATCTCCCACATTCTTTCTCTCTCTCACTCTCTCTCTCATTTAAAAAGTTGTTGCTTCCAAGAATGTATAAGGTGTTAGTGAATAAACAAGTGACACGTCTTAGGGAGTTGGTTACCTAATAAAGTGAAGTAATCATCACTTACCCTTTTTCTTCTCTTATGGCCGGATTCCTAGCCCCCTTTTCCCCCAAATTTTGTTTTGTCTTTATTTTTTTATTTAGCTTTAATAAATGTCCAAAATGCCCCTTTTCAAGTGGGCTAAGATTGGGCCATTTTATTTAATGTTTTGGGCTCACAATTAATTAATTAGGGCCATGTAAAATCACTATGGTTCCAATACTTTAATTTATCTTACCCTAATCATTTAATTAGGGTTTCCATTCTCCACATTTGTAATTCAATTCCTTACTCATGTACATTTAATTTCATAACCCAATTAGACTTGATTTACTGAGGTTACCAAAATTAATTAGTTGAGATATATAAAATAAATCTCTTAGGGTTAGTATATATATATATATATATATATATATATATATATAATATTTTTTAATACTAACATTCTCCCATACAATAACCCTTAGGTTATTCAATTCTCATACCTAATGTAAAATTAGGTTATGTAACCTTTTTTCTTAATTTACTTTCTATAAAATAAATGAACATATATACATAATTACAGTACACATATTCATTTAGCCTATTATTTACTCCACTTATGTCACAAGGTTTTCAATATCATTAATATTTAATTAATATATCTATTTACAAAGTGACTTGGAATTCTTAGTTATTACATCCTCATTTTCTTCTTGAATATCGTGAACTTCCTCCTTAAGATCACGTACTTCCTTACTCAGCTGGACATTCCTATCTAACACCGCTATGAACAACGCCTTCATTGACTCTGTCGGTGTCTGCTCCTCCTCCTCAGTAGGTAATACCATGTTAAACGATACCATCTCTACTTCCTCCTCAGACATACCATCGAACAATGATGTAAATCCAAGGTCGTCAGAATGCTCGGACGGATCCTCCTTTTCTGGATCAGTCTCCACAATGTTCACAATAGGTACCTCATATATTTGCATTGGTACTAGCTCTATTAGGTTGACAGATTCCTCGCTTACTATATGTATGTCCCTATACATGGAAATATCTCCTGACACCTACAATAAGACACAATATCTTGATTAGTACACAACATCAAAATATTATACACACATATCACATTTAATATGTTTAAGGTTACTTTCTTCTTTGAAACTCTACTCGAGTTTATTTACTTCTAACTTCTACTTCTCTTCTCAAGGTTATAGCCTAAGGTTTCCCCCCCCCCCCCCTTAAGTTTTATAACCTACAGCTCTGATACCAACCTGTGACGCCCCCAAATCCGGGTACTTGATATAGTGCTGCACGGTGCAACTATCTACTCATACATTTAATTGAAGACTTCAATGACAAGCATAAGTTTACTAAATATTACATCATAGTAATCCCTTCCCAAGTTCTTTGTAACCATTACATTTGTTTTGTACAAATGTGACTTTTATTAGCTACAACAGTCATATATGTTTATCTAATTACATTTACATCGTAACGCTATTCCATATAATGAATAGCATCTCACAATGGCCCCTATCGGCTTGCTACCGTACTTCACAGGATTCTTCAGTTCGTTCTATCATTGCTGAAAATATTTTTATTTTAAGCAAGTGTGAGCATTCGATTGCTCAGCACGTTCTAGCATTTTTATAAAAACAAAATCATATAGTTTTTCTTTTGAAAACTTTAATAACTGAATAAGAGTTATGAAGCAACATGAACACCAGGAATAATTACGGTTCCTATCATTTTAAAACATCAATAACATTTATCTGTACATAACACATTTTGTTATGACTTAACTCATCCTACGCGATTACATATGTGAAAAGAATTACCTTTTCATCATACGTATACACAAACCTAATACTCAACACACATCGAGTTTTCAACAGTTATCAATATAGCAAGCTGAGTGGCTCCCCACCAAAAACTAATGAAATAGTTTCCCGTCTCATCTACACTGTCTTTTACAGCGAGTTACATTGGTTACTAGTTCATCTTAAACCTTTGCCCATAATAAAGGAGTCCTTTAACTCAGATACTACACATCAACGATTCAAAAGTACGACTGTACAACAACTTAAACTTAACTTACCATTCTTACCTTTGCCTTGTTGAAATAATCAACAAAAATTTATTATTTAAATAGTTCATGAATAAAAAGAACTCTTACAACTTGAACAGTTCATTCATAGAACAATTCATCTTACAAGCACGTAAGTGCAAACATTTGACACGTAACACAGTTCATGATACACATCTTGTACAAATATAATACATTTGCACATAGATTATAACTTACTCAGACACAATATTTGGGTAAATTAAAGAAACTAGCATTCAATCAAAATATGAATGAAGTTAGAAAACTTGTCTTAAGCACAACTACAACTTATAGTTTACGCTGAACTACTCTTCTTAATCCCTATATATCACATAAGGATAATACATCCATTAGTTACGTAAAGTCGTTAATTACCGGCTTACGTTAGTGTCGACGTCGGGAAAAAATCTTTGGTGATCCCCTTTCCCTAATGTGTTTCTACCCTTGTTTGTTTTTCATTTGTTTGATCTAAAGAGTGAATTTTTAGAAAAAGGCCGATATACAATGTCAATGATTTGAAAAGTTTAATTTTACAGAGTCGACGGTTGGTATGTTTGAAATGGTTGTACCAACTCAACCGAGTTTTGTTTGAAAGGTTTGCAAGTAGGCCCAATTACTGGACTCTGTTTGACTTGGCCTTGGAAACTGAGATTCATAGAGTTCGGGGGCTTGATTAAGCGGGGGGAAGGTGTTAGGCACCCCCCGACTTTCGTGAAACACGGTTACCGCATCTTTTCAATTTTCCTATTTTATTAGCTCTGTGTGTGTGTGTGTGTGCTTGCAGTAATTAGGCCGAAGTGCTTTATTTGAAAGTAGTGATGTGCTTCGTTGGACCTATATACGAAGGATTTGATTTAATAAAAAGTCCATTTTTAGACAAGATATGAAAGTGACGTTTTGAAAGATGGTTTTCAAACCCTTTCGCTCGCATAGGAATTGAAACCTTTTAATACTTCCATTTTATTCTGCCTTCGGCTGATTTTGATTTTATTGTCGGGATGTGAAGCATCTTCGACCAAATAATATATATACTAGTGTCGGGCTCTTTATGGGCATGAAAACCATCGAAGTGACCCGAACACTACAAACCATAGTTTACTATGCTAAGACCTTTAATTCGGATAACCGTTTTTGTAACGATTGAGATTTTATATATTAAATTTTAATATTTATTGAGTGAATAAATATTTTATGTTATTTATTTATTCAGTTAAATAAATAAATTATGTGATTTTGTGAAATGATTTAAGTAAGAGTTGTATCTTAATTAAATGAATATTTAATATTTAATTTAATTGATGTATATTGATTTTATAGTATAATTCTAATTTAATTGAGATAATTAAATTAGATGAATTATGTGATGAGTGTTACATGAATTATAATTAGTGAGTAATTATAATTATGTGGCAATTTGTATGTGATTAATTGATGTTAGATTTTAATTAATTAAATAAGAATGTTAAAGATTTAATTAATTAAAGTGTAACATTAAATTATTTGTTAAAAGGATTTATTAAAATAAAGAAAAGAGTTTTTAATTTTTTTTAACCAAACAAGGCCCATACTTTTATTTTAAAAAGATTTTGCCAAACAGGGCCCTTGCACTAGCTTTAAATCCATTTTGCCCAAACAAGGCATTAGCTAATAAAATCTGTTTTTAAATAACTTTGTTTTGCCAAACAAGCCCTAGTGGCTTTTGAAATTCTATAACTGATAATTTATGTGGAAAGTAATTGCTTTTAATACATATTATTATATATTTTGTCAGTTAAAGTATACGTATTATATTTTATATGTTTACGTTAGTTTTGGTCTAAAGCCTAAACTAAAAGAAGAAAAGAGAAAGAGAGAATATCAGTGTTTGAGAAGAGAAGAAGAATTACAGAGAAAAATATAGAGAGAAAAGGGAAGAAGAGAGACTAAGAAGAGGTGAAAAGCTTGAGAAGGCTAAGAGGAATCCACTATCATCTTCATACTCTTCTTCAATCTCCAAACAAAGGGTATAATCTCCATGCTTAAATCTTCTCTATTTTGTGTTTTACATATTCCATGTTTCTTCATAAAAGAACTTCTCTATAAAAGCCTTTTGTGTAAATTATGTGATCATGATGTATATGTGTGATGTATATATATATATATATATATATATATATTGATGTTATTATATGAGTTATATAGTTGTTTTAACAATTCAATCTATGTAATTTCGATGAACAAGAAGAAATTATGTTCATAATGATTTACTGTAAACTAATTTTGAAAGAATAGCCTTTGAAACTATCAAATTGGTATTTGATTATGGATTATTGTTTAAATTGATCATAGGTTATGTTAATATGTTAAGAATTAGAATTATTGCAATTGGAATTACATGAATTAATTGAAAAACGAATTCGTAAAAGCAATTTTTGTCAAGAACGCTTGATATTGTAGTTTTCTTCAAAAATCATGAAAACTTGATTTTGATTATGTGTTTTAAGGATTTTATATGTTATAATAATGTTAAAGAGTCCAAAATTTTGTTGTTATCAAGTTTCATGTTCATCATATTGAGAAAAATCGGACTTTGGTGTGGATAAATAAGCCAAATTGGCTTATTTCTCTGTCGTTCGCGAGCTAGGGGGTTCCCACAGCAGTGGGCCCCGCCCCAGCGGGGTGTTACCCTTAGAGGACCCGCCCTAGCAGGGTACCATGCTGTCCGAATTTATTTTTTTTTGCTTCGTTGAGTTTTCATGCCACGTTTGTTTAGCTAACTTATTTTTATGACTTGATAAGTGTAATAGATAATGAGATAACATGTTTTTGATGTGTTTAAGATAGATTGAAGTTTTATGTTGTTATATGATATGTGTGCTTGGATATTATTATCGTAAGGTGCAATATGATAGTAAAAGTGCTATACGTGTATGAGGTGCTTGATTGTGAGTTTAGCGTCACGTATGTGTATTAGTATCGACGTACGTTGTAACCATGTTGTTAGGTTGGACTTGAGTATGAAGTTCAACGGTTTAAACGTTATAGTTAAGTACTAATAGACGCTTTAAACGTAATGTAATGTGTAGGGTAATTGTGGAAGTGATTGTAATTATTAAAGTGTAGCTTGTGCTTGAGATAAGTTCTCTAATCCTTATTCTTTTACGTTAAGCAAGTTTCCTATCTCTAAACTTGTTACTTTTCATTGTGCAAGTTCTCTAACCCTTGCTCATTATATCATGCAAGTCTATATCGGATTCTTAACTCGTTATGTATTGTATGAGTTATACTATATTCAAATATCAGTAAAGCATAAGCATTTAAGTATTATTTAAGTAATGTGATCTTGACTTAGTTGTTCAAGTAAGATCTACTTGATCTATCGAATGCTTTAAGTTATTTCCAAAGCATGCCTAGTTATCATGAAACCTATTGTTGTATCTTACATTTGGTTTATAATTCTTAAATTATCGAACTGTTAAAGTAATGTGAGTCGATTCAACTACTCCTTAGTTGATGATAGTTGAAACTCCAATTTCCTTTTAGCTATCCAAACCAAACTTTCTTTGGTGCGGACTTGTATTCAAATACTGAGATGAACAACCCTATTTATTAGGGGAGGTTACTACGCAAAAGCGTTGAATGTTTGTGCACAATATATAGTACGAAGGGCTGATCCCCCTAAGTACGAGTTAAAGGTCCATAGTCTCAACGACTGTTAAAGGTTTAAATAGAAATATTTATAACCTAGGACATAGTTCAAGGTCGTATGATCCTCAGATAAATTCTATATTTGAATTCTAAATATGATGAAAGAATTATTATTCAACTCTTTATTTTGACGAAAGAAAAGTTATTCAAATTCTTTTGAAGTTATTCAATCATTGCATATCATTGTACATTTCAAGTGAGCTTTTGTTTGCTCACTCTTGCGTATTTTATAACCCCTTGCAGTTAAAGCCGAGAATGTTGACATACCGTCAACAAGTAAAGGGAAAGGAAAGATGAGCAAGTGAAGACTTGTTGTCTTCAATTTTAATTGTAATAAGACTTAGTTGATGATGT
The DNA here is from genome assembly GCA_020205555.1 of Panax stipuleanatus. NCBI lineage: Eukaryota > Viridiplantae > Streptophyta > Magnoliopsida > Apiales > Araliaceae > Panax > Panax stipuleanatus. The sequence goes on from CM035115.1 coordinate 34,710,814, forward strand.
TTTATTTCCGCACTTATTTGATTGATGTCAAGGTTTAGCTAAACCTGGGATTTTATTTTGGACAAGTTGTAATCCTTTTTCATAAGGAAGATTTTATTTAATCATGAGTTTGTATTTTACTTTGCAATTCTTTATTATTGGATAGATGTATGTTTTATATAGATAGTGAACACCAAATCTTGTGGAAACGAAGTACCCGGATTTAGGGGTGTCACAGTTTTAAGGTCCCTTTGATTTACATTTACAAGAAGACAAGCAGGCTGTATTTACAGTGCAAAGTTGTCCATCGTGGGAACCAGATCTAGATCTATGTGATTAATCATAGATCCCGTGATTCCTAGGCTCACAGAATATTATCAAAAAGCCTGCATAGAAGGGATATTGAAATAAAATGCAAATTAAAATCAAGACGTCGCAAGACAAAGGATTCATCAGTTAAATCCTTGCATGCGCGTAGCCAAAGCTCTCGTTCCCTCTATATATGGATCTATGGCCGCGTAGTCTCTTTAATATTTACAAAACTAGAAAGAAAGTTAGATTTAAATAAATCTTAGCCATTCTAGCTCAACGGTTCCAGTTTGACAGCTTTTGAACCGGTTGAAAGTTAGAAATGGCTAGATTTAGATGAATCTAGTCCATAAACTTTACATCAATAAAGAATTATATCAAATAAATAGTTAAAACAGATATTTAATCACATTGAATAAATAATATATATATACTTATATGTATATTAAAGCTGAAAAGAGCCACGAATTTCCAATCCAGGCTTGACTGATAAATGTAAATATATATAATGCTTATATATATATGGAATCTAAAAATACCACAGATTAGCAATCCAGACCAAACAAGTTAGTATAAATATATATATATATATATATATATATATATATATATAATTATATATATTAAAGCGATAAAAAGCCACGGATTACCAATCCAGGCTAACGAAGTTAGTGTAAATATATATATATATATATATATATATATATATATAGTTATATAGTTATATAGTTATATATATATGAAAGTAGAAAAAGCCACAGATTTATAATCCAGGCCAAACAAGTTAGTATAAATATATATATATATATATATATATATATATATTAAAGCAATAAAAGCCACAGATTTGAAATCTAGGCTGCAAAAGTAATTAAAAATGTATAGATATACTTATATATACATAAAAGTAAGACAAAAAGGCCACGGATTTGAAATTCAGGCAAAACCAAAAGCTATAAATATATATATACGCTCATATATATATGATAAAGCGGTAAAAAGCTTCAAATCATAAGAAATCTTACAGTGTGTAGCGCTAAAGGCTTTAAACCACTTGGAGGGCTTCAAAACTCCGTTTCCACCAGTTAAAATTTGATATGTTACTATATATACGTATACAAACGTATTGGAAGAATAAAATTGAAGTTTGGGGCACTATAGGTAGGGTTAAGAGCTGAAATGGGAGAAATTTCCTTTCTGTTCTTTTTTCTCATTCTTTTTGGTTGGTGGGGGTCTCTATTTATAGACCAAAATATCTACGGGTCTACTCACGGCAGCCGCGAGTCTATTTGTGGTTCCCCGAGTGGGCCCCAGTCCCATGGGTCCTGTTGTCTCGAAGTCTGTGCACTCCGACCAACGCGTTGTCTGCTTTGAACCTTCATAACTTTCAATCTAGGAGTCCGACAAAGGCGTGATATACCTTTCTGGAAAGCCCTTTTCGAGAGCTACACAATGACATGGGATTTGACCTTTTTTGAATCCAAGAAGATCGGTCCGTGACCAGATCTTTGAGTCTTCGTAGTCCGTTCGTTGAGCTTTCTTGTGCTATTTGCACTCGGGATTGATTTTATGGTTTTATATGACCTTCATGGCATTGATTTGGCTTGATTTTGACTTGATTTGATGTTAATTTTGTAAAATGTCCATTTTGCCCTTTTGGGGGTTGTCTCTTAGATTGACAAGGTTTTCGACTGTTTCTCGGGGATGTTTACGAGGTTTGATCCCAGCCGACTTTGTTCTTCCTCAGGGTCATCTCCGAGGTTGACTTGATATCCCAGAGTTGTTTTTTTGGATGATTTGATTCTTCAGGGCTATCTTCAAAGGTTAATTTGATCTTCCGGTGTTGTCGCCGGGGTTTGGTTTGTATATCCCGAGGTTATCGCCGGGGATTGATTTGATATCCCAGTGTTATCATCGGGGTTTGATTTGATCTCCCGGTGTTGTCGTCAGGGCAGACTGTATCTCCCAGGGTTGTCATCGGGGTTGACTGTATCTCTCGGGATTGTTGCCGGGGATTGATTTAATCTTTCGGTGTCGTCGCCGGGGTTTAATTTGATCTCCCGGGGTTGTCGTTGGGGTTGACTTGATCTCCCGGTGTTGTCTCTGGGGTTTGACTTGATCTAAACTTCCAGGGTTGTATTTAGAAGGTAAAAGACAATTTTGCCCTCCCGCAGGGTTAGTAACAGGAATGCAAAATTTCGAGTGTCTATAGATGCCCCCATTTATCATGTTTATGCAATGCAATGGAACGAACATGATAAAGACTGCTAGACACTGGAAATATAACACATGCAAATGTAATGCAATGCATGATATGCTATGTCATAAATGCTATATGCTCTTGCGGTGTTAGCTGCCACGGTGTTCCATCATTGACCGCTCCCGCCACTTTTACTGGGGATGGAGTTGTCCATGATGTTTTTCACTGAACTCTCTTGATGCTTACTCGAACGGTAGTTTGTAAAGCTTTCCTCACCAAACTTTCTCGATGCCTACTCGAATGGTAGTTTACAGAGCTTTCATCACTGACTTTCTCGATGTTGCATTGGGTTGAAGCCAATGGTTTACCACGTCCATCGGTGCTTCCAAGACTGATTCTATGACATGTTGTAGAGATGTTTTCAAGATCTCTGTGGGGAAGATTCTTCCATGGCTGATGCCATTGAACATTTCTGAAATTAACGTTGGGGTTGTCACCAATATTTTCTATCTTCAGATACGCTTTTTAACTTTTCCTCCTCTAGGGATGTTCCTTTTTTGATGAGTGACCTCATTGGGGATTCCTAATGCCTATCCTGATGATAGCTTACACCGGTTTACATCATCAGCTTTTCCCAATGCTACGTTAGAGTTGTTGCCAATGGTTTAGATTGTTGTTCGGTTGATGCTGACATTTTTGTCGGGGATAGAATTCTCACTATCTACTCGAACAATAGTTGACAACGATTTGACCATCATCAATCCTCCTCGATGCCCACCCAAAAGGTAGTTTACAACGGTCGATTGAACTAATTTGATGCCTACTCGAATGGTGGTTTGTAGAGTTTGACCATCACTGAACCCTCGGTACCTACTCGAATGGTAATTTACAACGGTCGGTTACACTGATTTGATTCCTACTCGAACAGTAGTTTACAGAGTTTGACCATCACTGAACCTCCTTGGTGCCTACTCAAACGGTAGTTTACAATGGTCGGTTGAACTGATTTAATTCCTACTCAAACGGTAGTTTGCAGAATTGACCAACATCGAACCTCCTTGATGCCTACTCGAACGGTAATTTACAATGGTCGGTTGAACTATTTAGATTCCTACTCGAACGGTAGTTTGCAAAATTGACCAACATTGAACCTCCTCGAAGCCTACTCGAATGATAGTTTACAACGGTCGGTTGAACTGATTTGATTCCTACTCGAACGGTAGTTTGCAGAGCTTGACCATCACCGAACCTCCTCGGTGCTTACTCGAACGGTAGTTTACAACGGTCAGTTGAACTGACTTAAAGCCTCGGCTAGGGATTTGTATAACAGATTCCATCATCGATTCCCCCCGGGAAGGATATTTTTCCACGATTTTCATCATCGGATCTTTCTCGATGCTACACTGGAGTTGTCGCCAACGAATTCACAATATTAAACATTTTGACCCTCGTTAAAGTAGTTTTCAGTGGTTTGCATCACCAGACTTCTCCCGATGTTACGCTAGAGTTGTCACCAACGGTTTGCACAATTAGACACTCTGATCTTCGTTGAAGCAGTTCTCAACGACTTTCATCACCGGATCTTTCCCGATACTACGCTGGAGTTATCGCCAACGGTTTGCAATGTTAGACCTACCCGATCTTGATGTTGAGGGTATCTTTCAGATAAGTTATACCCTCAAACAAATCTGGATACTTTGACGCATTCAAAACCCATTGTTCACAATGCCGGACCTTCCCGATGCTTTGACAGAAGCGACTTTCAGCTTCTTCTTTGTCATCAGCAGACTTGACCAGGATTTATGATTGTTGGACTCGTCATGAGAGGGCTAATTTTTCGACTAGTCATCCGGGACGTTCTCTAGAGTATTCTGCATGGTTGGAGGCAGACATTGTATCAGCTGTGTTTGTTCACTAAGAGTCGAGTACTGATTCTAATGAGGTGGAGCCTATGGAGAACCCTGATTCTCCTACCGAGGATGAGTTATTTGCTGGTTTGACAGCAGCTTTGGTCAGTGACCCTCTGAGCACTTCTACTGCTGCTGATCTATCTCTTATAGATTCGTTAACTCGGTTGACCTTTGAGAGGGATTAGGCGAGAGCACTGATGTTGACAGCCCTTTCTGGTAGGGATGCTACTTTTATTGATAGGGATGATGCTCGAGCTACTCAGGACGCAGCTTTTGTTGAGATAAAGGAGACTCTAGTTGCTTGAGATGCTGCTTTCATTGAGCAGGATAAGGCTCTAGCTACCCGGGATGTTTACATCACTGATAGTACCTCACTCAGGTCCTATACACATAGCATCATTGCAAATATGAGTGCCTTCATAGATGATCATAGTAGCACTATGAAGATGGTTGTGGATCTTCTAGCTCGCAAGGAGACCTTAGGACATGAGCTTACAAATGCACCTCCATCTTCTGAAAGGGATGCCATATTGGACTTGCTATCCCGTTTGTCAGCGAGTTGATAGACTAGCTTTCATTTTCCTACACAGACTAGGTTAGCCATTTTTGTTATGTACAAGATACATTGTATATATTAAACAATATTATATAGCAGAGAAATATATTTTGATTAACTTCCCTTTTGGATATATATTGTCATTGTTGAGTGATTAACACTTTTTTCATGACTTACTGTCTTGATGTATCATGAGCTTTTCCTTGATGGATTGATGTTGATATCATAACCCAAAAATTATAAAATCCTGAATGATTAGAATAAAGGTTAAAGAATAAAACCTAGATAAGAATTTGAGAATTTATTTAAAATTTTCAAGTAAAACCTAAATGGTTCGCTATTCGAATATGAATAGAGAAAATATGGGTTACAAATTTCAAAATCCTAGAAATGAATTAATATGTATTTGAAGAAATATCAAGGATAAGGTATTACGATACCTATAAATTCGATGTGAACTAAATGGTCCAAAGAAATGTTATAATGATGTATTTGGAAATTTTATTAAGGGAATAAAAATTCACATGAAGATATACTATGAGGTTAAACGAAAATGAGTATATGTATAGAAATATATATATACATACTTAGTAAAGAGCTATATATTTTAGCAAGAGGAATGATGAATTAAGTTAAGGATATGAGAATCAAATGAAGACTATGTTAGTAATTAACATAGCTTGAATGTTGGCCTTAACTGGCAAATAAGAAGATGAATAAGCATAGAGCTATTAGCTAATATGATTAGCAATAAAAATGGAGTAAGTTAAAACTCAAAATTTGAGTTAGAGATAGAATTTTGAAGCACGGACTACTCGGTTGTGTCAAGAACGTCAAGTTTAGTCAGTAAGGACAATAAACAAAAAATTGACTTTTTGGTCAAAGTCAACAGTTGACTTTTATAATACCCGAGAATTTCCTAATATTATTAAATAAATATAGTAATGGAAATGAGAATTTATTTGAATATAAATAATTTTGTGAGTTAACTCAATTATATTAAATTGAATAATTATAATAATTGAAAAAATGTAGAGTTTGCGATAAACTCGTTGAGAGCCTTGTGTGGCACAGTGATGAGGAATATTAATGATGATATTAATTAACGAAGAAATTATTAAGTGAACAATTAATCTATATTAACTGTTAATTATTATTTTAGAATATTAATTAATTGTTATAGAATATTAATGATGATTAATTAATAATAGGTGATTATTATTATTGCAAGAATAATAATAATAATAATAATGAGCAACGTGTCTATAAATATAATAAGACTTATATTTATATACTATGCGTGATAAATGAGCAATTGTTGTGAAAAATTAATAATTTCAGTAATTGACAAGGAATGGATTAATTAATATTATTGTTAATTAATCAATAAGATGAATAATTTATTTATTTGACATTATGAATAATAAAGCAAATAAGTAAGTTATTAATATAATAAGATTATATTGATTGTTATAAACAGGCATGCAATAATTAATAATATAAAGTATATGGAATACAACTATATTATATAGTGTAGAGAAACACTTAAGTGTGACCATGCAAGTATATTTAAACTATATTATATGATTGTACATGTTGAAACTATATGTTATGAATACATCATGATGCCTATATGACAATGTGAGTGTGTATACAATAAAATAAAATATCATGAATATATTGTAATCAATTGTTGATTGTATAATTTAATAACAAAGGAGATAATGTAATGTGATTATATCCGAGTAAATTATACCGGTATGATAAAATGTACATAGATTATATATAAATTACATTCACTACATTGTAACATTATTTCCTTATTGAAAACTACATTATGACTCTAAATGAATTTACTACCTAAGTATACATATATACCTAAGTGTATGATATATGTATGTGTATATAGCCTAAGTATGTATATATGCATGTTGCTAGAAGGCTAAGTTATTTTGCTTTGTCCCTTAATGATAGTCACTTTCCCCACACGTGAAATACTCATAAGGCCTAAGCCTATTTTCTCAAACTCACAAACTCAGCTTGCTAGCTATCATCATGAAGGAGAATGGCTGATTGCTACAGCTTCACTATTTCACCAACTAACTCACCAACTTCTCCTTAACCTATATACAAACCTTCAATCCGTTAGTTTGATTCATGAGAAGATTGCATTGTCTGGGTATGGATTCCTCTATAAATTGGACTCTCTCCCTCACAAATTCATTTGTTGAGATTTTGCTAAGTGTTGAGAGGGAGAGCATATACATATATCAGTGTAAGCATTCTAGATTTGGCAGCAAGTCCAATTAACATATAGCAAAGGTATAATATACATTACATGTTCTTCATTTTCCATTTCTGCAATTTTGAGATTTCTTGAATTCTTGATTTTGATTGTAAGGCATGTTAATTGGATTATAGAATGATTATTAGTTGGTATATAGACTTAGTAACATGTTAGTATGTAATGTAGCACGTTTTAAATCAAATTTGTGTAAAATTTCTATGATTTGGGCTAGAAACTGCCGTAGCTGCCTGCTGTCTGGTGCGAACCAGTAGTGGCGCAGTTGCGCCGGTTTAACCCTGGGATGCTGCGCAGCTGCGCCGGCACCCTGCTGCAGTTTTCTGCATCCTGCTTGATTCTGCTAAGTGTTGATTATTGAGATAAATTAGGACAAGCATGCTAGCATGAGTAATATTTATATATAAACATATTGAGACAATGTAAGCATGTTTTACTAAGAGTTGCACGCATACTTATAGTTTCGAGATAAACTTAGCGTTTTATAAACAAACTTCAAATTTGGAAACGAACTCGATATGTATAATTGCCATATTAACATTCTGATTTTGCGGGCATATTAGTATGACCTAGAAACACATGAAATGCATGTTGACTTGCATACATAAGTTTTATAATGTAATGTGAACATGCGAACCCCAGTGTTGAACATTTCTAACGAAAGTGTAAGTTTCAAAGGTGAACCTTGGCACATAGATATCATACATACATTCTGATTTTGTAAGCATGACTATGTGGCCTAAAAATACGTGTCGGACATGTTAACATATGAATCTAGATAGCATAAACATGTTAGACCATACTAGAAAACTTTATTAATGAAAGTATAAAGTTTTGAACGTGCGTCGATATGTTACTTTGAGATTTGAATTCTAAAAATTATGAACACGTGTGATAGTACTTTTAGACTCACTCATGTATCATACATATATATATACCATGATTAGGTGTCGTGATTCACGTTTAGCGTAAATAAAGTATACTTTCAAACTAATAACAATAATAGTTGCATTTATGCCATATGAATATTTATGAGTATGCCTAATACAAGTTATATGATTACCTTATGTGTTTAAAAAGCGAGCATGTTAGACTTTATGACTTTAAAACCTTGAATGGACTTAAGTTATTAAGAGTATTAACTTAGAACCTATATTATGTAAATTGAACATGAAAAGGTTGAACGAGCATGAAAGTATCCTTTGATATGTATACATGCTAAGTGATATCATGTGTTATATGATACTTGAATCCGATTTGACGGTTAACTTACAATAATGCTATAACATATTAAAACAAGTATGTTTGTTATTTGTTGTGATTTTATGTGATTTTAATGATATGAGAATATGTTTAAACTCAAAAAGAGGAATGTTAAGGATAAAAGTTATATTAATATGATACTATGTATGATATAACTGTGTAGCTAGGTTAAGACTTAGTTTGTGTGTTGATCATATATCCTAGATAAGATATGATGTTATAATATATAACTAATGGATATCATATACATACGTAACTATATTACGATATGGATTCGAAAGTGTTGAATTACTTTACGTGGATAGACTACGCTTAAGGCAAGTTTCCTAACTTACACAACTTTGGATTTTGTGCGAGTTCTCGAATTTCATTTGATTCATGTATTGAATGCAAGTTTCCTAACTTACACAACTTTGGATTTTGTGCGAGTTCTCGAATTTCATTTGATTCATGTATTGAATGCAAGTTTCCTAACTTACACAACTTTGGATTTTGTGCGAGTTCTAGAATTTCATTTGATTTATGTATTGAATGTAAGTTTCCTTAAACCCGTTCTTGTATTATTTACAAGTATCCGAACCCTACTTTTATTGTTCAAGTTCTCTAACTTGAACTTTTATTTCATTAAGTCTTATAAAAGCTATTATTCATGTTGAACTTGGTATTGTTCTTGAATATTGTGAAAGTGTCTATGCCATTTAATTCGGCTAAACTATATACATGTTTATAAAACTGTCCAAACCAATTGACTGGTGCAGAAATCTTGAAAACTGAGTTGAACAACCCTTATGGTAAGGGGAGTGTATATTGTTGGAAGCCCCAACACACGCATGAATATTATTGTGGTGTTATACATAACATAGAGTATTGTAGACTGATCATCTATCGTACTTATTTCTTTTGGGTTATCAGTTTAATATTGATGATTCTAGTAGATGTTCGATAGTCCTTAGTGACTGCTCAGTATAAATTATTTTATCTAGTTGGATACGTTGATAGCCTTTGAACTCATATATATCTGTTGATCTATATTGAATTTTATATTCCAAAGATTTGATTCGAGAATTGTTGACATTCGTTGTTCATATTCTGAAACTCTGAATTATCTTAGAGATTATACTTTGATATTTCAAACTCGTGATATAATACTCATCACCCTTATTGTATATTACTTGTTGAGTAATTTGTGCTCATTCTTGCTTTCCCTAAAACTTTTCAGTGAAGGCAGAGCAGGGCGAACCTTCGAGTGTTGATAAGGGCAAGGGCAAGGCTACCAACTAGCTTGTTCCTTTATGTTTTAAATATTTTAATGATTGTATTAAGACTGTCTTCTGACTATGTTTAAGCTTAAGAAGGATTATGTAATAAGTCGTTATTTGATATTATTATGTAATCTATTAAGTACTGTAGGTTGCGAGACTTGGGGGAATAATTATAATAAATCATTGTAAATTATTCTAAATTAGGTTTTTCGCTGTGATTGTGTGATTTTAGTTATTATCGTATTGCCATGAGAACGGGACGAACCGAATTCGAGTGACCAAGTGGCGGTCCGAATTTGGGGGTGTCACAACTTTTATGGAGAAAAGTTAAAATTGGAGTTAGAACTGGAATATGTTATGATTTATGTGAACTATATATGTGATTAAATAAATATGAATTATATAACGTGGATACATTTATTTGTATATAAAAGAGAATTAAGAATAAAGTTATGTGGCCTAATATATATATTAGGTATATTAATTAAATAATCTAATGGGTTATAGTATGGAAGAATGTTAGTATATAAAAATATATACTAACCCTAAGAGATTTATTTTATATATCTCAAATAATTAATTTTAAAAGCCCAATTGTTTATTTAAGCATTGGACTTGTAGCTAAATTGATTTAAGAGTAATTAAATTATTAAGCTAGCCCAATATCTCATGTATGGGACAAGTATAATAATGGTCCAATTTATTATGGGTGGGAGCCCAAGTTAATTTTAATTAGTAAGCATTCTAAGCAAAATCCAAGCCCAAAAGAATTAAAATAAAAGCCCAAGAATTAAGGCCAATAAGGGAGGGGTATGTTAGTTATTATGCTAAATATTATATAAATCAAATGATGGGAGGATTGAGCCTATAGGGCCGAAATTTGGTGATGAGGAATAAGGGGGAAGTAAGTTGCAAGCCCAAAAGATATTAAATCAAGGCCCAAGATTTCGGCCCAAGCTAGGAAGGAAAGGGAGCATGTGAATTAAATCTTATTGATAGATATAAAAAGATATTGGATAGATATGAAAATATATTTGATAGATATGGAAAGATTTGTTAGGATTATGAAAGAGAAAGAAAAGATCTTGGATAGATATGCAATATATTAGAGAGAGAAGATGAAGATTTGTTAGGAGATTTAATATACATAAATATGTTATATATATACATCTCTCCTACTACAAATACCTTTCCCTTCATTCCAATTAAAAAGTTTTCTTTATATTTTTTTACATTCTCCAAGTTAGCTAGCAAAAAAAATATAAAGCTAAGAGAGAGAGAAATAAAGAACAAAGCTAGAAGCAAGAGAAAGAAGAGAGATTTCGGCCATGAAGGAGAAGAAGAGAGGGAGGGTTCTTATGGTTCCATAGCTTCCTAACCAAACTTAAGAAGAAGAAGAAGAAGGAAGAAAAGCTAAGGTTTAACAATAATCTCTACCTATATAGTCTAATTCTTTTTTATTTGATTTGAGTTTTGATTTGTGTAAAGTTATGATCTTAAGGTTAAAACCTTAGATCTATGTGTTTAATAGTGTTTTAATTTTATATCTAACCCTTTTATGGATCAAAAGTTGGATCTAAGCTAAGAAATAGAAATTAGATTTTTCAAAATATAGAAACCATAATTTTTCATAGCCTTAGTTATGTTTAATCTTATATTTGGTGATTCTTCATGTAATAGATCATGGATCATGCTAGATCCATGAGTATATGATGTATGGGTATGTATTATGTTAGTTTTTGATGGTTAAATTTTGAATAAAAAAGAGATCTTGGAAGTTTTCTTAGAAATCACTAAGATGGAAAAATCAGATTTTGAGAAAACGTAATATGAAATTCAAACGATCATATCTCCTATTCTATTTTGAATTTTTAAGTGTGGTCAATTTCTAGAGTCAGATATATAAGTCTTTTAACATTTTCAAGTGAAAACACTGAAAAAAGAATTATAGATATTTGTGTGGGCTGAATTTAGTAAAGGAAGCAAAAGCTGAAAAATACTAAAAAAACATTCTATCCAGATATTGTAGTGGCTATTTCGGCAACTTAATTTGTGAAATAAATTCCAATCTTTTGGGAATGAAAGTATATGAGATAAAGTATCTTGTGTCCTAAAATGAGCTCAATCCAACTTAAATCCACCAAGTTATGACCATTTCAATATTTGTGTTTTTCCGACAAAAATCACTATAAACGAAGTTCTATTACTCCGATGGCCAAAAAATTTAAACTAGATGTCCACGTTAACACGTGTCAGATCCCCCCAAGAGTTGGGAATTTCTAGAGTTAAGTATGAGGTAGCTAATTTTTTAAGGAATTAACTAGAAATGGATTTTTGAAAAATACTTAAGGGAGTTGAAAAATTCCAGAAAAATTATTTTTGTGTATGGATTATATGTATATATGTTTGGCCAAAGGATAGAAAAATAATGAACTGATTTGTTATTTTCGTGAAAAGGGTATTTCAGCTTCCTGAAATGAACAGTTCAGGGTGCTGAAATGGAAACTGAAAATATTAGGAAAACAGTTTGGTTTCAGCTTGCTGAAATGGAAACTAAAAAGGTTAGGAAGGAAAAATAGTTTGATTTCAGTTTACTAAAATGAGGAATTCAATTTTTTTGAAATAGTAAACAGTTTACCAAGTTATAATAAGAATTTATAAAGTGAATGAGTAAGTGTTAAGTTTAAGATAGTGCAATCGTACCCTTTAATGGTTGATGTATAGTAGCTAGGCTAAACGATTCCTTCAGGGAGCGGAGGTATATACGAATAATAACCGATCTAACTCACTGTGAAAACAGTGTAGACGAGACGGAATCTAATTTGTTGGTTGTTTGTGAAAAACCACTCAATATACTATATTGAATACTATTAAAGACTTGATCTGTGCTAGGTTTAGACTTGTAAATAAGTATGGTGTTAAGGTTATCTAATATTTGACTATGTGGTTAAGTGTTAGATAGATTACTTTTAAAGTAATAGTATTATGAGATAAGTATGTTATACTAATTAAAATATCAACTTATAATTGATAGGTCTTTTCAATAAAGCGATTAAATTAGATTACGTAGCCGTAATCAATGATTCAAGCAAGTTCCTATACACTTTTATTGAGCAAGTTTTCTCTAACTCAAACTTGAGTTATATTTTCAAAGCATGGTAGTGAATAATTATTGTTGATTAGTCACATCTCTACTGATTATTGATTCGCACTTAGAGCATGTTGCATATTTTCATCAGGTATGAAAGGCTGATCACCTTCATTACCCTAAGGTTCAGTTAAAGTTGTTCATGGTCCTTGTTAACATTAAACATTATTGGTTCAGTCATTCCTTTATTGAAACTCTGATTTATGCTATTTCACAATTATTATATTGTTGAAAATTCGAAAGCTTATTATTCTTTTCAATCATGATATATCTTCATTTGAACTTAAACTTGCTAGGCAAACTTGTTGCTCACCCTTGCTATATCATGATAAACATTTCAGATTAAGACGAAACTTTGGACACAGGCAAATGCAAAGGCAAGTTCCAAGATTGGATTATTGTACGGTTAAAATTGTAATAGTATTGGATGCAAATGACATTGTAAGTCGTGTAGAAAATGAATATGTGTATTAAGTTAAGGTTACCGACCTTGGGATTTATGTGTAAAGGTTATTGTATAAACAATTTATGTTTATATCTTCCGCAATAGTTATAGAAATGATGTACCAGGTCTGAGGTTCTTGGGACCCGAATTTGGGGGCGTCACAGGTTGGTATCAAAGCTGTAGGTTATAAACCTTAGGTAAGGTTACCTTAGGCTATAACCGCAGAGATGAGAATAAGGAATAAACTCAAATAGAGTTTAAGTGCTAAGAGATAAATTCAGGGAATTCATCATTAAAGTTAAGAATAAGATAAATAAGATTCAAAGAAGAATCTTGAAGAGTTATAAAGATAAGAATCGGGAGTTACCTGACTCCAGTAATAACTATGAAAAGTGATGATAAATAGACAAAGTCTATAAGATAAAAAGTCTAAAATCATTGTGTAATATGATTAAAGGGAAAGATAAGAAGATCATAAAAAAATGATCATAAGATAAAAATGAATCGTAATATAGCACGATTATAAGAAGAGATCACAACATGATCTGATGAGGTCATAAGAGGACAGATGATCAATCCTTTGATTGAAAACTTTATAGCAGAATTGTTGTACAACAGTTGTACTATTAAATTGAACAATGAAAACTCAGGAAAGAGTTGTAGAATTGTAGATACGAATTAAATAAAGTTCGTATTGAGCAAAGAGGGAGCTAGGATTATGTGGAATTTCAGTTGAGAACTCATGTGATAGCTGAGTTGTACAAACCTTTGTATGGGCGAGGGTTTTGTGCTTGGTCTAATGACTACTTAGTTTATCACATTGATAATCATTGAAATATTGGTGTCGCGCTATTCGCTATATGTATGTTGAGAAGGTGATTCTTTTCTCATGTGTATAACGGATAGGTAGAGAATATAAGATTAGGTACAAGTTCTTAAAACTCATACTTATGGTAAGTTTGTGACTCATAATCGTATGGTATGTTTTTGAACCCCTAAGCGTATGGACAGTTCCTGATTGGTTCTTGAACTACGTATTGCTAGGATAAGTTCCTATTATGGTAAGTTCCTGAACTCATAACGTGTGGTAAGTTTGATGAACTATACTGGGGTATAGGAAAGTTGTGGATGGAGAATTGAGGATTTTTAATAGATAGAATTATTAAGCAATTGATCATTAGAGAAATTGAAGTTGATGGTGGAAGCATAGGTATTCCAAATCTTCTAGCTGTGCTAGACTTCAAATTTTTAATATCAAGCTAAATTCGCACTGATTTACCTTTCGAAATAAAATGAATTTTTGTTATCAGTAACACATAGTTACAATTGTGTAAAAGTGGGCTTCGTACCACTAACACGTCGTTACCAGTTGAGGCATGATAACATCTAGAATGATTTTTAATAATTTTTGAATGGTTTAAAGAAGAGTCTACGCTAATTGTTTCGGCTAGACAAAAATTGTAATACCCGAGAATTTTCTAATATTATTAAATAAATATATTAATGGAAATGAGAATTTATTTAATATAAATGATTTTGTGTTATAAGAAAGATTAATTCAATTCTATTAAATTGAATAATTATAATAATTGAGGAAAATATGGAGTTTATAATAAACTCGTGAAAGCCTTGTGTGGCATAGTGATGAGGAATATTAGTGATGATATTAATTGACGAAGGACTTATTAAGTGAACAATTAAATAATTGTTAATTGTTGTTAATTGTTATCGTAGAATATTAATTAATTATTATAGAATATTAATGATAATGAATTGATGATGTGGGGATTATTATTATTGCAAATAATATAATAATAATAAGCAACGTGTTCATAAATATAATAAGATCTATATTCATATGATAATTAATCCTATGATTATTAATTAAGTGTTATTAATAATTACGAGACATAGATTAATTAATATTATTGTTAATTAATTGATAAAATGAATAAATTATTTATTTGACATTATGAATAATAAAACAAATAAGTAAGGTTGTATTGATTGTTGATTGTTATGTGCAAGTATGCAATAATTGATAATATAAGGTATATGGAATATAACTATATTATATAGTGTAGAGAAACACTTAAGTGTGACCATGCAAGTATATTTAAACTATATTATATGATTGTACATATTGAAGCTATGTGTTATGAATACATCATGTGTAGATATATATTGTAAACAATTATTGAATTAATAGAATTTAATAATGAATGAGATAATGTAATGTGGTAATATTTGATTTGAATTATATCTGGTAAAACAAATGTACATGGATTATATGTGTGTAAATTACATTTACTACATTATATGAATTACATGGTAGTATTATTGGGATTACATAGTAATTTTAATTATAATCTAAATATATAGTAGGTATATATATGTGTTAACCTAAGTGTATAATATAACATTGTGTTTGCTAGAACGCTGAGATGTATATTGCTTATAAGAGACCCATTTCTCCTTCACGTGCATAGCCATAAGCCTAAGCCTCCTCTCTACTCCTCAAACTCAGTAAAATCACAGCAATGATGAACAAGGATGTGGGCTTCATAATTTCCTTCAACAACTAATTACCTACCACTCCATAACCTTCATACAATCCTTTCATACGTTGGTTTAATTTGGAGAACATTGACATTGTCTGTGTATAGGAAATTCTATAAATTGAGACCTCCTTTCACAAATTCATTTATTGAGAATTTTGTTTAAGAGTTGGGTGAGAGCATATATATCAGTGTTAAGTATTCCAAGAGTTGAGAACTTATTTAACAACAATTGCATTACAGAGGTATAACTACATTACTTATTCTTCATTTTGTCTCTAAGATTTCTTAGATTTTGAATGTTACATGGAATTCATGATTCTGCAATTTGATAATGTTAATTTGTTGCTATATTAGCTTGTAAACATATTGGTAATACAATGTTGCTAGTTATAAATGAATTCGTGAAGAATTTATGTGATTTGGGATAGAGTCTGCCGAAGTAGACTGTGTCTTGAACTGAACCAGGCACGGCGCAGCAGCGCCAGAATTACACTGCGGTGCAGCGCAGCTGCGCCGGGCCCTGATCCCAGTTTCTGTAGATTTTGTTCCTGTTTGATGTCTTCTAAGTAATAGTTATTGAAAGGAATTAAGACAAGCATGCTGGTATGATTAATACATGTATATGGACTTGTTAAACTAGTATGAGCATGTTATATTTGGATAGCTTACGTGAACGATGAAGTTATAGATTTTCGAAATGAACTTAGGAATTTCAAAATGGACGTTGGCTCGTTGTATCCATTTTAGACATTCTGAGTTTTGAGACATGTTTTTACCACCTAGAAACACATGGAATCTATATTGACTTAAGTATATATGTATCGTGATATAATATGAACATGCAAACCTCATAAGTAACGGAAATGTAAGTTTTTACAAATAAACTCTTGACATGTATATTCAGATGTGAATTCTGATATTTGTAAACATGTTTGATAGTACTCGTAAACTCACTCATGCATCGTACATGTATACATACCATGATTAGTTGTCGTGATTCAAAATTTGTGTAAACGAAGCATGTTTTCAAACTAATGACAATAATAGTTGCATGTATGCGATATGAATACTCATGAACATGCTTAAAATAAGTATATGAATACCTTATGTGTTTTAAAGCCGAGTATGATAGGCTTTGTGAATTCCATGACCTTGAATGACCGTAAGTTATCGAAAGGGTTAACTTAGAAGCTATATCACATATGTTTGGAACGAGGGAAGGTTATACAAACATAAAAGTATTTTTTAACGTATCTATGCTATGTGATATTATATGTTGTTATTTGAAACCGATTTTGACGGTTAACTTATAGAAATGCCATAACTTGCTAAAATAAAATGTATTTAGTATTGATTGTGGTTTTATGTGATATTAATAAATATGAGAGTATGTTGCTAGTTGTTGCAATCTTATATGATATAAGAATGTGTTTTAACTCAAAAGGAGGAACGTTAAGGATATAAATTATATTAATATAATACTATATAACTGTGTCGCTAGGTCAAGACTTAGCTTATGTGATTATCGTATATACGAGATGAGATATAATGTTGAACTATATGGCTAATGGATGTCATATATACGTAACTATATTACGATAGGAATTCGAAAGTGTTGATTTCTTTTTCATTGATAAACTACGTATAAGGCAAGTATCTGAATCCTATCTTTGTGTTTACGTTATTCGAGGAACGTTGTAAGCAAGTTTCCTAACTTACACTTTTACGGTGCAAGTATTCTATTCTTGTATATTGCGAACTAGTTTCATTACTTAATCGTTTGAATTGAATTAGCATACTTAAACTCTTATTTCATAAAGCTATTATTCATGATGAACTTGGTATTGTTCTTGAATATTGTGAAAGTGTCTATGCTATTTGATTCGGCCAGACTTATATTATTAAAAAGCGACCCAAACCAATTGATTGGTGCGGGATCTTGTATTTGACTGAGAAGAACAACCTTTTTTGAAGGGAATATATAATTGTCGGAGAACCGACGTGCGCACTTGAGTATAATTGATTGTTATGCATAACGTAGGGTACTTTAGGCTGATCACCTACTGTACTTGTTTTTTATTTGGGTTATCAGTTTAATGCTGTTAATTCTAGTAGAAGTTCATAGTCCTTAGTGACTGCTCAGTATTCAGTTATCTTGAAATCTTGAATTGATTTATTATTGAATCATATTGATATTATTCTATCCTTAGCGACTATTATTGAGAACTATTGATATTCTTGTTATCCTTGAACTATCAAACCTTGCTATACCCTTTCGAGAATTGAGAATTATATTACTCACCCTTATTGTATATTACTTGCTGGGCAAATTGTGCTCATTCTTGCTTTTCCTAAAATATTTCAGTTAAGGCAGAGTAGTGCAGACCTTCGGGCACAGATAAGGGCAAGGAAAAGGCTACTGAGTAGCTTTAATTATATAGGACTTATGATTGTAATAAAGAACTTATGATACTATGTACTAGTTAAG
This sequence comes from Panax stipuleanatus, assembly GCA_020205555.1. Classification (NCBI taxonomy): domain Eukaryota; kingdom Viridiplantae; phylum Streptophyta; class Magnoliopsida; order Apiales; family Araliaceae; genus Panax; species Panax stipuleanatus. The sequence goes on from CM035115.1 coordinate 34,729,237, forward strand.
GTTATTTATGCTTGAGATATGTCTAAGCTATGTAATCACTATTTAAGTTACGAGACCTTGGGACGTGAATAAATTATATTATTTAAATGTAATCTATTCGGTAGTAGTCGTGTATTATATTCCGCTGTGCGATGCGACATTTAGTCGTATTATTATTATGATTGTATTACCATGAGCACGTGACGAACCAAATTCGAGTGACCAAGTGGCGGTCCCGAATTTGGGGGCGTCACAAAAATAATTTGAGATATCAAAATGTATTTTGTATATCATCGATGCATCATGGAACCTGATACAGAAATGATAAAAATTATAGAGTTATCAATGCAGAATTACCTAGTGTTGGATGTGATCTAAGGATCGTCAGCCCACTATGGTACGATGTAGTATGACAAAGTCATAAAATGACAAAATCCTCAAACGGACTGTAAATACAGTGCGGTATCATGGCGTCATAAAATGGTTTTTAGAATTTTAAAGAAAAGTTAAGTGCCAATTAAATTTGGTCAGACACATGTTTCGATTGATATTCGAATTATTGGTATACGTCTAAGTTAATTGATTCAGCTAGACAAATGTTTATAAAGATTCAAGTATCTCTTTGAGAATTTATCACGACCCAAATTATTTTGGAACGGACTTTGATGTTAAGACTGAGGTGAACAACCCCAAAAAATAGGGATATACTAGTTGGATGATATATTCCAATCCTTGAACGCATACAGCCATTCTGAGAACTAAGGTACAATAGATTGATCACCTAACGTACCCGTATCGGTAATTTACCTTCTTCGTGATTGTAAACATACCAAGTGCAACATGGTTAACAGATTTGGTTATGGTGAATACCGTTAAACCTGAGAGTTCACGGTCCATATGACCCCTCAACCCGATATGAAAAGTTTTAACTCCTTAGAGAGAAGTCATGGAAGAATGTGATGATAGCAGAGCTCCTCATAGAAGGAAGCAATATGTACTCATTAAATTGAGCATGAAATCAGATAAAGGTTATATTAAAACCTAGTTTTGATGAATAAAATGAGTGGTGATTAGTATACTGTAATTTCGGGGACAAAATTCTTAGAAGAATGGGTGATGTGAAAACCAAAAAATTATAAAATCTTGAATGATTAGAATAAAGGTTAAAGAATAAAACCTAGATGAGAATTTGAGGATTTATTTAAAATTTTCAAGTAAAACCTAAATGGTTCGCTATTCGAATGTGAATAGAAAAAATATGGGTTACAAAATTTCAAAATCGTAGAAATAAATTAATATGTATTTGAAGAAATATCAAGGATAAGGTATTACGATACCTATAAATTTGATGTGAACTGAATGATCCAAAGAAATGTTATAATGATGCATGTAAAAATTTTATTAAGGGAATAAAAATTCACATGAAGAGATACTATGAGGTTAAACGAAGATGAGTATTGTATAAAAATATATATACATACTTAGTAAGGTGCTACATATTTTAGCAAGAGGAATGATGAATTAAGTTAAGGATATGAGAATCAAGTGAAGACTATGTTAGTAATTAGCATAGCTTGAATGTTGGCCTTGACTGGCAAATACGAAGATGAATAAGCATAGAGCTATTAGTTAATATGATTAGCAATAAAAATGGAGTAAGTTAAAACTCAAAATTTGAGTTAGAGATAGAATTTTGAAGCACGGACTGCTCGGTTGTGTCCAGAACGTCAAGTTTAGTCAGAAAGGACAATAAACACAAAATTAACTTTTTGGTAAAAGTCAACAGTTGACTTTTATAGAGAAAAGTCAAAATTAGAGTTAGAAGTGGAATATGTTATGATTTATGTGAACTATATATGTAATTAAATAAATATACATTATATAATGTAGATACATTTATTTGTATATAAAAGAGAATTAAGAATAAAGTTATGTGGCTTAATATATATATATTAGGAATATTAATTAAATAACCTAATGGGTTATAGTATGGAAGAATGTTAGTCTATAAAAATATATACTAACCCTAAGAGATTTATTTTATATATCTCAAATAATTAATTTTAAAAGCCCAATTGTTTATTTAAGCATTGGACTTGTAGCTAAATTGATTTAAGACTAAATAAATTATTAAGCTAGCCCAATATCTCATGTATGGGACAAGTATAATAATGGTCCAATTTATTATTGGTGGGAGCCCAAGTTAATTTTAATTAGTAAGCATTCTAAACAAAATCCTAGCCCAAAGGAATTAAAATAAAAGCCCAAGAATTAAGCCCAATTAGGGAGGGGTATGTTAGTTATTATGCTAAGTATTATATAAATCAAATGATGGGAGGATTGAGCCTATAGGGCCGAAATTTGGTGATGAGGAATAAGGGGGAAGTAATTTGCAAGCCCAAAAGATATTAAATCAAGACCCAAGATTTCGACCCAAGCTAGGAAGGAAAGGAAGCATGTGAATTAAATCTTATGGATAGATATAAAAAGCTATTCGATAGATATGAAAAGATATTTGATAGATATGAAAAGATTTGTTAGGATTATGAAAGAGAAAGAAGAGATCTTGTATAGATATGTAATATATTAGAGAGAAAAGTTGAAGATTTGTTAGGAAATTTAATATACATACATATGTTATATATATACATCTCTCCTACGATAAATACCTTTTCCTTCATTCGAATTAAAAAGTTTTCTTCATTTTTTTTTCATTCTCCAAGTTAGCTAGCAAAAGAAAATATAAAGCTAAAAGAGAGAGAAATAAAGAACAAAGCTAGAAGCAAGAGAGAGAAGAGGGAGTTCGGCCATGAAAGAGAAGAAGAGAGGGAGAGTTCTTATGATTCCATAGCTTCCTAACCAAGCTTAGGAAGAAGAAGAAGGAAGAAAAGCTTTGGTATAACAAAAATCTCTACCTATATAGTCTAATTTCTTTTTATTTGATTTGAGTTTTGATTTGTATAAAGTTATGATCTTAAGGTTAAAACCTTAGATCTATGTGTTTAATAGTGTTTCAATTTTATATCTAACCCTTTTATGGATCCAAAGTTGGATCTAAACTAAGAAATAGAAATTAGATTTTTCAAAATGTAGAAACCCTAATTTTTCTTAGCATTAGTTGTGTTTAATCTTATATTTGGTGATTCTTGATGTAATAGATCATGGATCATGATAGATCCATGAGTATATGATGTATGGGTATGTATTATGTTAGTTTTTGGTGGTTAATTTTTGAATAATAAAGAGATCTTGGAAGTTTTCTTAAAAATCACTAAAATGGAAAAATCAGATTTTGAAAAAACGCAACATGAAATTCAAATGACCATATCTCCTATTTAATTTCTAATTTTTGAGTGTGGTCAATTTCTATTGTTAGATATATAAGTCTTCTAACTTTTCCAAGTGGAATAACTGAAAAAGGAATAATAGATTTTCGTGTGGACTGAATTTAGTAAAGGAAGTAAAAGCTGAAAAATGCTAAAAAAACATTCAGTCCAGAATTTGTAGGGGCTGTTTCGGCAACTTAATTTGTGAAATAAATTCCAATATTTTGGGACATGAAAATATATGAGATAAAGTAGCTTGTGTCCTAAAATGAGCTCATTCCAACTTAAATCGACCAAGTTATGACCATTTCAATATTTGTATTTTTTTTTTTGACGAAAATCACTATAACCGGAGTTCTATAACTCCGATGGCCACAAAAGTTGAACTAGATGTCCACGTTAGCACGTGTAAGATCCCACCAAGAGTTGGGAATTTCTGGAGTTAAGCGTGAGCTAGCTAATTTTTTAAGGAATTAACTAGAAATGGATTTCTGAAAAATACTTAAGGGAGTTGAAAAATTCCAGAAAAATTATTTTTGTGTATGAATTATATGTATATATGTTTGGCCAAAGGATAGAAAAATAATGAGCTGATTTGGTATTTTCGTGAAAGGGGTATTTCAGCTTCCTGAAATAAACAGTTCAGGGTGCTAAAATGGAAACTGAAAATGTTAGGAAAACAGTTTGGTTTCAGCTTGCTGAAATGAAAACTAAAAAGGTTAGGAAGGAAAAATAGTTTGATTTCAGTTTACTAAAATGAGGAATTCGATTTTTTTGAAATAGTAAACAGTTTACCAAGTTATAATAAGAATTTATAAAGTGAATGAGTAAGTGTTAAGTTTAAGATAGTGCAATCGTACCCTTTAATGGTTGATGTATAGTAGTTGGGCTAAACAATTCCTTCAGGGAGCGGAGGTATATACGAATTAGTAACCGATCTAACTCACTGTGAAAACAGTGTAGACGAGACGAAAGCTAATTTGTTGGTTGTTTGTGAAAAACCACTCAGTATACTATATTGAATACTATTAAAGACTTGATCTGTGCTAGGTTTAGACTTGTAAATAAGTATAGTGTTAAGGTTATTTAATATTTGACTATGTGGTTAAGTGTTAGATAGATTACTTTTAAAGTAATAGTATTATGAGATAAGTATGTTATACTAATTGAAAGATCAATCTTATAACTGATAGACCTTTTCAATAAAGTGATTAAATTAGATTGCGTAGCCGTAATCAATGATTCAGGCAAGTTCTTATACTCTTTTATTGAGCAAGTTTTCTCTAACTCAAACTTGAGTTATATTTTCAAAGCATGGTAGTGAATATTCATTGTTGATTATTCACATCTCTACTGATTATTGATTCGCACTTAGTGCATGTTGCATATGTTCATCAGGTATGAAAGGTTGATCACCTTCATTATCCTAAGGTTCAGTTAAAGTTGTTCATGGTCCTTGTTGATATTAAACATTATTGGTTTAGTCATTCCTTTATTGAAACTCTGATTTATGTTCTTTCACAATTATTATATTGTTGAAAATTCGAAAGCTTATTATTCTTTTCAATCATGATATATCTTCTTTTGAACTTAAACTTGTTGGGAAAACTTGTTGCTTACCCTTGGTATATCATGATAAACATTTTAGATTAAGATGAAACTTCGGACACAGGCAAATGCAAAGGCAAGTTCCAAGATTGGATTATTGTACGGTTAAAATTGTAATAGTATTGGATGCAAATGACATTGTAAGTCGTGTAGAAAATGAATATGTGTATCAAGTTAAGGTTACCGACCTTAGGAGTTATGCGTAAAGGTTATTGTATAAACAATTTATATTTATATCTTCCACAATAGTTATATAAATGATGTACCAGGTCTGAGGTTCTTGGGACCCGAATTTGGGGGCGTCAAAGTTGAGATGTCAAAGATTACCTTAGAAGGGCCTGTTAATCAAGGAGGCTTGATAATATTTGGGTTTTATATGGGTTTCGGTGTCTTGGGACTGGTTTTTGATTGGGTTTTGAGTTTTTTCTTAAAGGTTAGAGCGCACCATAAATGGCTGTCTACGTACTCCCGAGTTGAGGGAGATCAGGTCATTCGTAGTTCATGCTTGGCCATAAAGGTTGAAAAGTATTTATTTGGGTTTGAGCTTGGTTTGAGGGGTTTTTGGATTTTTTGTTTGGTTTGACCGCACCGTAAATGGCTGCCTACGTACTCCCGTGTTGAGGGAGATCAAGTTATTCGTAGTTCAGGCTTCTAGTGAAAACCTGAATTGATTTGTTTTTTTTCACAGAACCAAGATGATGATGGCTTGCAGGTGCTTCAGACATAGTACCTCTTCACGGTGTCTGAATTGATGAGATGGGGAAATTCTTTTGCATCCATTTCTTGCAATCTGATGGCTCCTCCTGTCAACACTTTGACAATGAAATGGCCTTCCCAATTTGGGGCAAACTTTCCTTTGGCTTCATCTTGATTGGCAAGGACTTTCTTCAGTACCAAGTTATTTTCTTTGAATTGTCGGAGTCGAACTTTCTTGTTGTATGACCGAGCAATTTGGGAGCTATCGTTGACAAAATTAACCTCACTTTCACTTCACAAATTTAAATAATTAGCACAGTAGTAAGCAAGGATCGATCCCACAGAGAGTAAGTTTATTTTAGATTTATTCTACTATTTTAACATAAAATAAAGATGGGGGATTTTTGAAATTATTTTAAACTAAGAAAAACAGAATTAATTGATGAAATTAACCAAGTGTGTAAAAACTTCAGTTCTGCAGTTCAGTTTCACCAAGCACAACAATCAATTAATCAAGTTGCTATTATTTACCCTTCAATGAAACTATTAACCCTAGATAACAATAAGCTCTGCTATCCGAAATTCTCCTTAGATATTCAATGTATGAAACAAGCTCTTCACCAGATTTAACTAGCATACAACCTAGAACAAGCTCTCTAGATTTAATATGATAGAAGCATTAAGAAATAGAGAATTAGGCTAATCCAAGCAACAAACACATAAGCTCGATTTGTTTAACTTGTTTTCTTATAATCTTAGCAATACACAAAAGCTTGTCCACAATTAGTATCACTAATTTGCTACTTGTGATGAAGACAGATATCAATTACACATAATACCAATCTTAATCTAGCATATGATAATGATTAAATTAACTCAATTGGCCATATCAAATTAATTAGATCAATTAGCATGCAACCAATGAAAACAGATTATCAGAAGAAATTTCACACAAGAAGGAATAAATAATAATACTCAATTAATCAATTACTTGTAACAAGGTTCCACCTCCCTTTAGAACTGAATAAAGAAACTAGCCTGACATGCTCCAAGTCTGCACTTAAATGAGGTATGAGAGTTGGTAGAAAATTGTATGAATTAAAACCTTGACTATCATCCTCTATTTATAGTGCTAGACAAAGACCTAAATCCTATGAGAACTAGAAATCCAAATCCTAAAAGGAATTACAAAACATAACTAGTTTTTATAAAGAAATAGTTGATCTAATAAGGAAATAAAATCTCAGTCAAAATCAATCCTAAATCTGATAGTAATATCAATCCAATTCCATGTAGGAATCTCCAAAAATTGAGAAAGTCAATTGCTGGTAAAACTCCTCTTCAATTCAACTCCAAATCAGCTTGTTTCCATCCTTTTAGCTTTAATTCACCTAAAAATAATAAACAACTTATTAAGCTCATATACACATGAAACATGCAATAAAACAAAACGTAAAGAAATAAAAAATCATAAATATTATGCACTTATCACAATCCTTAATTTGCTGATATAATTGCCCGTGAAATATGGTTGTAGACCTTTTTTCATCTATCAAAGATAACTGGTGGTATCGCTCTTGCAACCACTAGTCTTCTTCCATTTGAGCATCTATTAACACCCTCAATGACTCTATTTCTACTTCTATGAGGAATACTGCTTCCATGCCATAAACTAATAAGTATGGGGTAGTCCCAGTAGATGTATGCATTGACATTTTATAGGCTAGTAGAGTCAGAGGCAATAAGTCAGGCCATCCCTTGTGATTGACAGACATTTTTTGCATGATCTTCTTGATATTTTTGTTGGCCGCGTATTCATCTTGGGACGATAGATGACGGAATTGAGATGCTTGATTTGAATCTGGCTACATAATTCTCTCATCATCTGGTTGTTTATATTCTTGGCATTGTCTGATACAATCACCTCCAGTTGTCTATATAGACAGATTACACTGTTTCAGATGAAACCAATGATTACCTCTTTGGTGACTTTGGGAAAAGAGGTAGCCTCAACTTATTTTGTGAAGTAATCAATCATGGTGAAGATGAATCGATGACCATTGCTGGCTTTGGGTTCTATTGGCCCAATCACGTCCATTCCCTACATGAAAAAGGGCCATGGCAAACTCATGTTGTGCAGTTCATTTGGAGGAGTGTGGATGGCATTCATGGACTTGGCATTGGTAGCATCTCCTGACGTGATCATCACAATCAGCTTTGAGAGAGATCAAGTAATGCCCTGTTCTCAATATCTTCCTGACAAGTAAAGGACCGCTTATGTGTGGACCACAGACTCCACCGTGGACTTCATCCATCAGTCTTTGGGCTTGATCTTTTTTCAGGCATCTTAAAAGGCCTATTCCAGCATTCTTTTTATAGAGTGCGTCTCCGCTCAAATAGAATTGCATAGCCATCTTATAAATCCACTTTCTTTCAGCTTGACTTGCCTCGATAGGCGTAGATCCATCTCGTAGATATTCTTTTATATCTTGGTACCAAGGCTGTTTGATACGAGGTAGTTCATCTGATATTTCTCCAATGTAATTCTCATATGTCGGGGCATTTTGGCTTGCAAATTTGATGTCAGGAATTCCTATCCTATCAGATATGTGGATCAAGGAAGCCAACGTTTCCAATGCATCAACAAAGTCATTCCTACCTCGATGGATGTGGATGAAGGTTATTTCTTTAAACTCCATGGATATCTTGATAACTTGTCAATGATATGGCAGTAAATGCAATTCTTTTGTATGATATGCCCTAGTGGTTTGTTTGATAACCAACTCAGAATCCCCAAAGACTAGTAAACGCTTGATACCCTTGGATTGGGCCAGTTTCAACCCCATTATATAGCCCTCATACTCAGCTGTGTTGTTGGTATTGACAAACTGCAACTTGATGGCCACAGGACACTGTTCTCTTGTAAAATAGACAAGAACTGCCCCAGATCCGGCACCTTCCATGTTCACGGCTCCATCAAAATATATTTTCCAATATTGGACTGTATTTTCTTGAGCGATTTGTTGAATTGTCATTATCCCATCATCCGGGAAATAAGTTTCCAATGGTTCAAAATCCCCTGACGGTGCTTCGGCCAATTGATCTGTAATTCCCTGACCTTTGACAAATTTCTCAGTCACGTAGATAATGTCGAACTGTTGTAGGACCAACTGCCATTTGGACAATTGGTAATTCAACATGGGTTTGCTGAATATATACTTCAGTGGATCCATGCGGGATATAAGATAGGTCATGCGTCCATGCAAATAATGTTGTAACCTCATGGCGGCCAATGCTAACGGACAACAGGTCTTTTCAATCAAAGTGTACTTCTACTCGCCACTACTGAATCTTTTGTTGAGGTAATAGATAGCTCTTTCCTTGCTTCTATCATCCTTCTGCCCTAGCATACAGCCCATTGCGTTGGCATTGACTGACATGTACATAAACAAGGGAACCTCATCCCTTGGGGGTACCTAGACAGGTGCTTCGATCAACTGCTTCTTGATGGAAAGGAAGGCTTTTTGACAATCTTCATTCCATTTCATGGAGGAATTTTTCCTTAGCAGCTTAAATATGGGTTCACAAGTTGCCGTGAGTTGAGAGATGAATCTACTTATAAAATTGATTCTCCCTAGAAATCCCCGTATTTCCTTTTCTGTTCAGGGCACGGGCATCTCAGTGATTGCTTTAATTTTGGCGGGATCCAGTTTAATGCCTCTGTTGCTCACTAGAAATCCCAACAACTTGCCTGATTTAACACCAAAAGCACATTTGGCCGGATTAAGCTTTAGGTTGTACTTGCACAACCTGTTGAAAAGCTTTTCGGGATTTGATAATGATGTCTTCCATATAGACCTCTATTTCTTTGTGCATCATGTCATAAAAAAGGGCCATCATGGCTCGCTGATATGTGGCACCGGCATTGATAAGGCCGAAAGACAAACGTCTATAATAAAAGGTTCCCCAGGGAGTGATGAAGTCTGTTTTCTCCCTGTCCTCTTCAGCAACTATGATTTGATGGTATCCGGCAAAACAGTCATCAAAAGAATACATGTCATACTGCGCCATGTTATCTATCAGTATGTGGATAAAAGGTGCTGGGAAGTTATCCTTGAGACAAGCCTTGTTCAAATCCCGGTAATCTACGCATACTCGTACCTTCCCTCCAGGCTTAGGCACGGGAACTATGTTGGATAGCCACTCAAGGTAAGTTGATACCATGATGATGCCGGCTTTGAATTGCTTGACAATTTCTTCTTTGACTTTCAGACTCCACTCAGGTTTCAATAGCCTGAGCTTCTGCTTAACTCTTGAATCCATCATTAATGGGTAGTTGATGAATGACAATGTCAGTACACAAACCAATCATGTCTTTATGTGACCATGCAAACACATCCTAGAACTGAGTTAAGAGTTCAATCAGGTCTGCTCTTTGGTTTGGAGTAAGGTCCATGCCTATCTGAATTTCTTTATAGTTTTCTGGGGTTTCTATATTAACAGTGATGATTTGATTGAGGTTTGGTTTGGGTTTGTCTTCAACCCATTCTTTGATCTCCCCTGGCACCTCATAGTCATCCATCTCCTCTTGATCAATCTCCATCAAGTCGAAGTCCAGTTCTACATCAAAGTTATAGTCACTGTGAAAATTTGGCATCTCATCAGCAAGGCCAAACAAATCCAACTCTGGAGTCCTGAAAACAAAATGCTTTCACTTTAATATATGAAACTGTTTGATCATACAAAGCATTTAGCAAAAAGCATGACAAAAGTAACTATTATTGCTATGCAACAAAAATAAGCAGTAAATAAAACCACGCTTCAGGGAAGAGGGACTTTTTGCCCTTTTATCCTTTTCGACTGAGGCATGGAGTGCTGCTCCAATTGTCTAGAGTCAAGTCCTCATGAACAGGAAGGATAAAAGAGTTGATGTCGTCTGTCTCCTCTTTGATGATGACTAAGACCTCATTCATATCCGGGCCAGTGCTTTTTGTATACACTCGAAATTTGGCATTCCTGTTACTAACCCTATAAGAGGGCAAAATCATTTTTTTTCTCCCGGTCACTACACCGGGACGTCAAGTCAAAACATGGCAACACCGGGATGTCAAGTGAAGCCCCAGTGTCAATACCGGGATGTCAGTAGCCCCGGTGACAACCCTGGGATGTCAAGATCAACCCCGATCACTACACCGGAACGTCAGTCAAAACCCGGCAACACCGGGATGTCAAGTGAAGCCCCGGTGTCAATACTGGGATGTCAAGCAGCCCCGGCAACAACCCCGGGATGTTAGGATCAACCCCGGTTATTATACAGGGATGTTAAGTCAAACCCCGACAACACCGGGATGTCATGTGAAGCCCCGGTGTTAATATTGGGATGTCAAGCAGCCCTGGCAACAACCCCGGGATGTCAAGCAGCCCCAGTGACAACCCCGAGATGTCAAGATCATCCCTTATCACTACACCGGGATGTTAAGTCAAACTTCGGTAACACCGGGATGTCAGGTGAAGCCCCGGTCATAACCTGGGAGGTACAGAAGCCCTAAAGACAACACCGGGAGATCAATCCAACCTTCGGAGATAACCCCGAAGCATCACATCATCCCCAGAGACAACCCTGGGAAACCAAGTCAATCTCAAAGACAACCCTGAGGATAAATAGAGTCGGCTGAGATCAAAACCTCGGAGACAACCCCGGGAAAACAGTAAAAGATCGTGCCAGTACAGGAGACAACCCCTAGAGGGGTAAAATGGTTATTTTACCATCTTAAAGCCACTCCGGTCAAAATCAAGCCGAATTGATGGAATAAAGGTCATAAAAAGCCATAACATTGATCCCAAGTGAAAACAGCACAATACAGCTCAACGGACAAACTGCAAAAAATGAAGATCCAGTTATAAACCCATCTTCTTGGACTCAAAAAAGGTTAATTCCCATGTCATTGTGACGCTCTTGGCGAGGGATTTCCAGAAAGGTATAGCACGCCTCAAACGGACGCTCCGATCAAATATTAGAAAGTTTCGAACCTGACATTGCGTTGCTCAGAGTGCACGTACTTCGAGACAATGGACCCACTGGGTGGGGCCTGTCACGTGGAGCCGTAAGTAGACCTGTGGCTACCGCAGGTAGACTCACTACCATCGGGTCTTTAAATACAGGGTCACTCCCTTGCTAAAAAAAGGAAGGAAAAAATATAGAAAATGCTCTGAAACTCCGCCCATTTCATTTCGTAGCCCTACTTCTAGTACTCCAAACTTAGATTTTATTGCTTTAACATGTAGGTATACTCATATACTACCACATACCAAAAATTAACTGATGGAAACATCTATTTGAAACCTACCAAGTGGCAAAAAGCCCATGTAGCTGTCCATTGTAAGTATTTTTACGATCATAACTTGTTTCCTACTTCATTACACATTTATACACGTGTACGTAATGTTTTATCTTTTAGTCTTTCCCAGAACTCAATTCCGTGGCAGTTTTTGCTTACTTTTTAGTACATTTTAGTACATTTATGTGTTTTCTTGTATTTGCACAGCCTGGATCGTCGATCCGTGGCTTTTAATCGCTTATATATATATGTATTAACTTTCTCGGCCTAGGTCGCTGACTCGTGACTGGATTTATTATGTATATATTTGACTATATATATACTAATTTTCAATTCTGTCAAGCCCGGATTGCAAATCCGTGGTAGTTACCGCTTTTATATATATATATATATTTCTGACTTCATTTAGCCTGGATTGCTAATTCGTGGCCTTTATTGCTTTAATATATATATATATATACTAACTGTATATATTAACATTTATATTTTAGTTTGGCCTGGATTGGAAATCCATGGCCTTTTTACCGTTTTTATACATATATATATTTATATTTTATCGAGCCTGCATCATTTCGTGGCTATTTACAGCTTTGCTATATATATATACATTCTATCAAGCCTGGATTATCCCGTGGCTATTTCTTTATTCATTGTGATTAAATATTTGTTTCAATTATTCATGTGATATGAATTTGTTTTGATATAAATTTGGCGAATTAGATTTATTTAAATCTAGTGCTTTCTAACTTTCAAACGGTTCAAAATAGGTCCAACCGAAATCGAAAAGCTAGAATGGCTAAGATTTATTTAAATCTAGCTTTCTTTCTAGTTTTATTAAATATTAAAGCAACCTCGCGACCCTCAAATTTTTATCTAGTGGGAATGAGAAGCTTTGGCTACGCGCATGCCAGGATTTGACTGATGAATATTGGTTTTTGAGACCTCTGGATGTAAATATACATTTTCTGTAAATATCTATGTTGTGAAGGTTTTCTAGGCCTCCTTCTGTGAGCCTAGGAATCGTGGGATTCATGATCAAACTGATCAGAATCTGATTCCCATTAGAGTCACTCTGATGGCTGTCATGCCCATGAGAAGACCGACACTTGTCTACATTTTGTGGTCGAAGATGCTTCGCAGCTCGACAATCACCATCCAAATCAAGCCGAAGGCTAAACAGAATAAAATGGAAGTATCAAAATGCTTCAATTCACACGTGAGCGTAAGGGTTTGAAACTAACCTTTCAAAACATTATTTTCATATCTTATCTAAAAAAGGACTTTTGCAAATTAAATCAAACCCTTTGTATATAGGTTCAACGAAGCTTAACAATACTTTCAAATCAAACAAACGTAGGCCTAATTTCTTCAAGCATCCACACACACATTGCAAATAAAAAGGGAAATATTGAAAAGATGCGGTACCGTGTTTTCACGGGAGTTGGGGGGGTGCCTAACACCTTACCCCCACTTAACTAATCCCCAGAACTTTAGAATTTCAGTTTCAAGATCAAGTTTCGACAGTGTCTAACAAATTAGGCCTACTTGCAAACAAAACTCGGTTGAGTTGGTACAATAATTTAAAACCTACCAACTGGAGACTCTGTAAATCGTTCAAATCATCGACATGATACATGTTGGCATTTTCCTAAAAAACTTCACCTTTCATAAAACAGACAAGGCAATAAGGGTGGAAAACAAAAAACTTAGGAAGAGAGAAAGATCGGGTCCAAAGTCAGACCAGATTTTTTCCCGACGTCGACAGGTAGCGACTCTGCTGGGGACAGTAGAGGGCTTAAGTCGCATTCAAATCTTTTCAAAATTTCCTTTTATATCTCTGTGTGTATGGATGTTATGTTTTACATTGAATGGATGTGAATGAATGCTTTACTGCTTTATATTAGTTCTTCGCATAATGTCATCATTTCATACTGTGAGACGCAATGTATGTCAATGTATGTTGTGTGATTCCTCCACCAGGAGGCAAACCCGTCGGTGTTTGATTACTGGACTCAAAGAAGACTAATTCTGCGAGGCTCAAGAAAGGCACCACTCAGATTCGCTCCAATTGAAAGATAGAATTAATTTCCCCTCTAGTAGATTGCGATGATCTGGGGACCTTCATGCCGAAAAGCCGCGAGAGTAGCCTAAGATAGGTCAGCCTCTGATTAACCAAATCCGAAGGGAAGCTTCTTCATGCCTTCCTCTTTTAATTCAATGTCAATTTCCAAATTCCAATGTAAATGTAAAGATTCAATGTAAATATGCATTCCATGTCATGTAAATCCTGTCATACTATCCTGTCATTAAAACAACCGACCTCTGTTTTATAGGATAAGATTAAAAAACCTCAAAAATAAACATTTTACATAGCATGCATCCGACCGATACCTACATCAAGAAATTAACACATCAATGTTTGTTATAGGTAAAAATTGGTCCCGTCACCAGGTCAAAATCTAAGAAAGCACTAGGCCCATCTTCAGGCATGGCTTCAAGTGCTCAGGCTGAATTCGCCCCTATCTCTAGGGAGGAGTTTGAAGGATTGAAGAACTAAATACCCGAATTAGCTATTTTTCTCAAAGAACAAAGTAAAGGTCTTCAAGGGAAGCAAACATCCGTTCATGCAGAACCATCTACACCTGGTGGGAGTCAAGAGACCGGAAAGAAAGACACTCAGATTCCTGAACCACAGAACCAAGATATGACCAACAAAACCTCTGAAACCACCAACCTCAACAAAGAGCAGGAAGCTGGTGACATTCTGAAGAAAGTCCAACAGATGGAAGAAACCATCCGGTCCATTAAAGGGACTGGGGCATTTGGAAGTGTTAATTACTCAGACTTATGTATATTCCCCGGGGCTCGTTATCAAGAAAAATTTTAAGTCCCTGATTTTGAGAAATATGATGGAATAGGAGATCCCTACACCCATTTGAAGGTATTTATTGGAGAGCTCGGATTCTATGCAGAGGACGAGAAGCTCAGAATGCAATTATTCCAGAAGAGTCTGACTGACGAGGCTAGAGTCGGGTATGCTCGACTAGACAATTCAAAGATTCATAGCTGGAAAGAGTTATCCATACCTTCCTCAATTAATACAGCTTTCAGTCCCAGATGGCTCCAGACAGATATCAAATCACAAAAATCAAAAAGCAAAGCACCGAGTCATTCAGAGAATATGCCCAACGATGGAGGAGGGTGGCAGCACAAGTCATCCCACCTATGATTGAGTCTGAGATAGTCATGACCTTCATAAACATTCAAGAAGCTCCGTATTACGAAAAAGTCCTAGCAAGTATAGGAAAACCATTCTCGGAGATGATCAAGCACAGAGAAATGGCTAAAATGGGGCTGAAATCAGGGAAGATAAAAGATCTTACTGCCTTAGAAGCTGTTGTCGAGCATATCCAATCTGGGAGCTATGAGAATAATCCTCGGAGAGTCTACAAGAAGAAAGAAGAAGAAGAAGTGTCCTTAATACTACAAGGACATAATCAGAGGGGCGATTCGAACAGTATGCCCATTCAAAGGAGGAACTATTCTCCTTTTCAAGCTCCAACCCAACCTTCTAATCCTCCATTTCAGAAAACTGTGAAGGCCAGACATCAAAGAACGTTCACCCCTTTAGGGGATTCACTCGAGAATGTGCTGAAACTGTTGACAGCACAAAAGAAGATTGTTCAACTCCTTCCACCTATCAGTGCTGGTGGACGGAATTTCGACCCAAGCAAAAAGTGTGCATACCATTCCGGATCCCCGGGCCATAATACATAAGACTGTTGGTCTCTCAAGCATAAAAATCCAAGACTTGATAGACAACGGAGATATTGTGGTGACCAAACCCGAGCAACCGAATGTGCAGGATAACCCCCTCCCTCATCACACAGAGGAAAGTGTCAACATGATTAGCACGAAGAGTGGAGAAGGATCAAAATACCTTCGTTATGTTAGAGAGTCAACTCAATTAAGCCCAGATAGTTGGGAGTTCTCGGAGAGACGGTTCCTGATGGAACAGGAAATCAAGTCCATTAAGGAACAGATTGGACAGTTAGCAGATTTGGTCGTGTATCAACATCAGGTAACCAGACAGCTGATAAATCAGACCAACCAGCATGAAGCAAGTCCTCTTGTAACAGAAATTAGCCTCATTGCTATGAGAGATCATTACCGATTTCATGAGCATGAACCCCTGGGCCGACAAGGTGGCCAAGGAGGAGAAGTTCTAGGCTGATAGGGAATTCGCCTTCTAGAGGAATTTCACTAATTTGAATCTGCAGATGAAAGAAATCCTCCAATTGCTGATCAATGAGGGGATGGTTGCAGATTTGTTACCCCCGGTGAAACCTCAATCTAAAAAATTCAAACCTGACAAGATCTGTCAGTATCACTCAAATGCACTCGGTCATGACACTGAAGACTACTGGGGACTTCGGCACCTGATTCAGAATATGATTGAAAATGGTGAGCTGATAAAAGCAAATCAAGACTATGGCTATCCCATTGAGGAAGCACTCTATATTCCCATGGCTTGGAATCAGGAGGCAGTGGCTATTATTTCCTATGAGAAGGAGATAGCTGTGACACCCTTAATACTGCAAGGGAAAGGGGTCCAAGAAATATAGAATCCTGTGAAGGTATATGCACCCGAACCCTTGATACTGCCCTTCAGACCATAATATCATGTTGTCAGCCTGAAAAAAGTCCCATGGAATTATGGGAAGGATGAAGGTTCAACCTCAAACAACTTTGCCAGCATATCCAAGGAGAATCCATTGTACCTGCCTCAGCGGGTGATCAATTCAGTCATCAAAGCTAAAGGGAAGGTGGCTAAAGAGAAGATTGAAGAATTCCTCCTCAAAATAGGGCATAATGAGATCAAGATGATGCAAAGCTTGAAAGAGGCACCCAAACAAATATCCATCCTGGATCTGATCTTATCCTCGATGGATCATCGTAACATTCTCGTAAAAGTACTGGAAGAAGCCCATCTGCCAAGAACAGTGGATGTTGAGAAATCCCATCATGTGATAGAACACATCTTCAACAATAATGTGATATCTTTCACTGATGATGATATACCCGCAGAGGGGACGGGCCATCGCAAGTCAATGCACATAGCAGTAATGTCATTAGGGTATGTGATCGGAGGTGTGCTAATAGATGGAGGATCGTCCCTAAACATCTATCCCTACGATACCTTGGAGAGAATGAAGATCAACCTAAATCAGATCAGGACCAGTTATGTGATTATTCGGGCTTTCGATGGATCTCACCGAGAGGATGTGGGAGAGATTGAGCTTCCACTGGAGATTGGTCCCCACACTTTCTATGTATCCTTCCAGGTACTCAACATTACCACTGGATACAACTTATTGCTTGGAAAGCCGTGAATCCACATTGTGGGAGCAGTTCCATCCCCTTCATTAGCAGCTCAAGTACATTATCAATGGCAACCTAGTCACGGTGAATGCTGAACCCGAATACCCTATTTGCATATAGGGAGATATGCCGGTAATTAGTTTAGATGAAGGGATTGAACCTGCTAGTTTTCAATCTTTGGAAGTGAGCGATATTCAGTACCTACCAGTTGGGGCACCAACCTTGAAACCAAAGGTCTCTCCCGAAGTAATGACAGTTAAGCAGGAGATGGTATCTTTGGGTTTCCACTCTGGAGAAGGGTTTGTGAAAAATCAGCAAGGTATCAAGAGTCTGGTGCAGATCCCAAGCCAATCGGGGAGAGCCAGATTAGGCTATTCATCCGGGTCAAACCATCAAAACCCGCACAAGCATCCAAAGGTTTCTGCTTCTACTATACTATTGCCAAACCTCACTGATGCAGGATTTGTGAAACCAATGAGGAAGATTCCTGCCTTTGTATCAGCTATGTTGTTTCCTCCAATCATACTGGTAAGGGAGAGAAAAGCCCCAAAGCCTGATGGGGAGAGCAAAAAGGGAAAAGAAAAGTTCCAGCATGAAGGACGAGACCCATTTGCTAACATATATTTTCTAATGCACTACGAGGGTATGGATGATGATATTCGAGACAGTGATGAAGAAGATCAGATTCAAATTCCTCACATCAAGAAGGGGAAGGGTTGCAGTTCAAAGAATAATCCCGGCCCTAATCTGAAGGATGTCTCAGTCATCATCCGAGACGAGGCAGACGAGCACAATTCCTTGATCCTCCTAATTCATGAGGACTTGACATTGCACAATTGGAGCAACGTCCCTTGCCTCAATCAAAAAGGGTAAAAGGGCAGAGAGTCCATCTTCCCTGAAACGTGGTTTCATATACTGCTTATTTTGTTGCACAGCTATAGCAGTAACTTTTATCATGATTTTGCTAAATGCTTTGTATGTTTAAACAATCTCATATATTAAAGTGAAAACATTTTGTTTTCAGGACTCCAGAATTGGATTTGTTTGTCACTGCTGATGGGATGCCAAACTGTCATAGTGACTACAACTTTGATGTAGAACTGAACTTCGACTTGATGGAAATTAATCAAGAAGAGGTAGATGACTATGAGTTGCCCGAGGAGATCAAAGAATGAGTCGAAGACAAACCCAAACCAAACCTCAATCAAACCACCACTGTCAATATCGGAACCTCAGAAAACCTTAAAGAAATCCAGATAGGCCTAGACCTTACCCCAAACCAAAAAGCCAACCTGATTGAACTCTTAACTCAGTTCCCGGATGTGTTTGCATGGTCGCATGAAGACATGATTGGCTTGTCTACCAACATTGTCATCCATCGACTGCCCATCAAAGATGGATTCAAGCCAGTCAAGCAGAAGCTCAGGAGATTGAAACCCGAGTGGAGTCTAAAAGTCAAAGAAGAGGTTGTTAAACAATTCAAAGTCGGCATCATCATGGTATCAACATTCGAAGTGGTTGTCGAACATAGTTCCCTTGCCTAAGCCAGGAGGGAAGGTACGAGTATGCGTGGATTATATGGATTTGAACAAAGCTTTCCTCAAGGACAATTTCCCGGTACCTTTCATCAACATCCTGACAGACAATACGACACAGTATAGCATGTATTCTTTTGTGGATTGCTTTACTAGTTTCCATCAAATCATGGTCGCTAAAGAAGATAGGGAGAAGACATGCTTCATCACTCCCTAGGAAACCTTCTGTTACAGGCGATTATCTTTCGGCCTTATCAATGCCGGTGCCACTTATCAGCGAGCCATGATGGCCCTGTTTCACGACATGATGCACAAGGAGGTAGAGGTTTATGTGGATGACATCATTGTCAAATCCCGAAAGGAGGATGATCACATCAACCATCTCAGGAAGCTGTTCAACAGGTTATGCAAATACAACCTTAAGATGAATCCAGCCAAATGTGCTTTTGGTGTCAAATCGGGCAAGTTATTGGAATTTTTGGTAAGCAATAGAGGCATTGAGATGGATCCCGCCAAGATTAAAGCCATCACAGAGATACCCATACCTCGAACAGAAATAGAGATATACGGGTTCCTGGGGAGGATCAATTTCATAAGCAGGTTCATCTTCAAGCTATCTTCAAGCTATCTTCAAGCTACTAAGGAAGAATTCCTCCACGAAATGGAATGAGGATTGTCAAAAGGCTTTCCTTGCCATCAAAAAGCAGTTGATCGAAGCACCTATCTTGGTACCCCCAAGGGACAAGGTTCCCCTATTTATGTACCTGTCCGTTAATGCCAACGCAATGGGTTGTATGCTGGGACAGAAAGATGATAGTAGCAAGGAGAGAGCTATCTACTACATCAGCAAAATATTCTGCAGCGGCGAACAAAAGTACACACTGATTGAAAAGATATGATGTACGTTAGCATAGGCGTCCATGAGGCTACAGCACTATCTGCATGGGCACACGACCTACCTCATATCCCGCATGGATCCACCAAAATACGTATTCAATAAACCAATGTTAAATTGTTGATTGTCCAAATGGCAGGTGATCCTATAATAATTCGACATTGTCTATGTAACTCAGAAGTCCATCAAAGGTCAGGGCATTACCGATCAACTAGCCGAAGCACCGTCAGGGGATTTCAAACCCTTGGAAACTTATTTCCCGATGATGGGATCATGGTAATTCAACAACTCCTTCAAGAGAATACAGTCCCACCTTGGAAAATGTATTTCGATGGAGCGGTGAACATGGAAGGTGCTGGAGCTGGGGCAGTCCTTGTATCTAGTACAGGAGAACAGTACCTTGTGGCTACCAAATTGTAGTTTGTCAACACCAATAACACAGCTGAGTATAAAGGCTGCATAATGGGGTTAAAACTAGCCTAGTCCATGGGTATCAGACGTTTACTAGTCTTTAAGGATTCTGAGTTAGTTATCAGACAAACCACTGGGGCGTATCATACCAAAGAATTGCATTTGCTGCCCTATCACCGGTAGGTTATCAACATATCTATGGATTTTGAATAGATAACTTTCGTCCATACCCCTCGAGGAAGGAACGACTTCACCGATGCATTGGCAACGTTGGCTTCCTTGATCCACGTATCAGGTAGGATGGGAATCCCCAACATCAAATTCACAAGCTAAAAGGCCCAGACATATGGGAATTATATTGGAGAAGTATCAAATGAATTACCTCCTATAAAACAGCCTTGGTATCAAGACATCAAGGAATATCTCCGAGATGGATCTACACACGTTGGGGCCAGCCAAGCCGGAAAGAAGCGAATTCACAAAATGGCTATGAAGTTCTATCTGAGTAGAGATGCACTCTATAAAAGGGACACTGGAATAGGCCTTTTAAGATGCCTCGATAAAGATCAAGCCCATAGATTGATGGATGAAGTCCACAGTGGAGTCTGTGGTCCACACATGAGCGGTCATCTGCTGGCCAAGAAGATATTAAGAACAGGGCATTACTGGGTCTCTCTCAAAGCTAACTGTGATGATCATGTCAGGAATGCTCCTCCAAATGAGCTGCACAATATGAGTTTTCCATGGCCTTTTTCCATGTGGGGAATGGATGTGATTGGGCCAATAGAACCTAAAGCCAGCAACGAACATCGATTCATCTTCACCGTGATTGATTATTTCACCAAGTGGGTTGAAGCTGCCTCTTTTCCCAAAGTCACCAAGGAGGTAATCATTGGTTTCATCAGAAACAATGTCGTCTGTCGATATGGACAGCCGGAGGTGATCGTCTCAGATAACGCCAAGAACCTAAATAATCAGATGATGAGAGATTTATGCAGCAAGGTCCATATCAAGCATCTTAATTCCATCATCTACCGACCCAAGATGAATGGTGCTGTCGAAGCGGCCAATAAGAATATCAAGAAGATCATGCAAAAAATGTCCGCTAATCACAAAGGATGGCCTGACCTGTTGCCTCTGACTCTGTTAACATACAGGACGTCACTGCGTTCCTCTACTGGGGCTACCCTCTATGCATTGGTCTATGGTATGGAAGCAGTACTGTCCATAGAAGTAGAAAAGGAGTCCTTGTGAGTGTTGATAGACGCTCAGATAGAAGAAGATCAATGGTTGCAAGAACGGTACCACCAACAATCCCTGATAGATGAGAAGAGGGCTACATCCATTTTCCACGGGAAGTTATATCAGCACAGGATTGCTCGATCATACAACAAGAAAGTCTGAGTCCGGTAATTCAAAGAGAATGACTTGGTACTAAAGAAAGTTCTGGCCAATCAAGATGAAGCCAAAGGAAAGTTTGCCCCAAATTAGGAAGGCCCTTTCATTGTCAAGGAAGTGTTGACAGGAGGAGCTATCAGATTGCAAGAGATGGACGGGAGCAAATTTCCCCAACTCATCAATTCAGACATTGTGAAAAGGTACTATGTCTAAAGCACATGCCTACCATAATCCTGGTCCTACAAATTGATCAAATTAGTTCGAGTTTTCACTAGATGATCGAACTTCGAATGACCTGATCACCCTCTGCCCGGGAGTACGTAGGCAGCCATTCCTGGTGCGGTCAAACCAAACAAAAATTTCAAAAAACCCTCCAAGCCAAACAAAAAACTCAAAAACCCATCAAACCAAACTCAAAAGAAACACTTCTCAAACCTCTCACACAAAACTTGAACTACAAATGACCTGATCTCCCTCCACCCGGGAGTATGTAGGCAGCCATTCATGGTGCGGTGTGACCTTCAAAGAAAAAGCAAAAACCCAATAAGAACCAGTCCCAAGACACCGAAACCCGATAAAACCCAAATTCTACCAAGTCTCCCTGGTCAACAGGCCCTGCTGAGATATTCTCTGACATCTCACTGTCCATCCATCAAGGAGAAGCTCATGATATATCAACAACAACCAATCATGAAAGAAGTGGTAATCACTCAGCAATGACAATACATATACAATAGGGAAGTGAATCAAAATATATTTCTCTGATATATAATGTTGTTTAATATATACATGGTGTCCTGTACAAGATAAAAATGGCTGATCTAGTATGTGCAGTAAAAATAAAGCTAGTCTATGAACCCGTGGACAAGTAGGATAACAGTGCTAATATGGCATCCCTCTCTGAAGATGGAGGAGCAGCTGCAAGCTCAATACCCTCAGTCTCCATACGAGCAAGAACATCCACAGCCATCTGCATTGTGCTGCTGTGACCATCTATAAAAGTGCTCGTATCCGCAACCAGGCTGTGGGTATACGATTTGAGTGTCGTACTGTTTGTAATATATATATCCTTGGTAGCTATGGCCTCATCCCTCTCTACATAAGCAGCATCCCGGGAAACTAAGACCTCCTCAATCTCCTCAAAAGTTGCATCCCGGATAGATCGGACCTCATCTCAATCCTCAAGAGTTGCATCATGGGTAGATCGAGCCTCGTCTCTCTCAACCAATGCTACATCCCGAGTTGCTCGAGCCTCGTCTATCACAGCAAAAGTTGTGTCTCTGTTAGAAAGGGCTGTCAACATCAACGCCCTAGCCTGATCTCTCTCAAAAGTCATTCAAGCTAGTGAATCAACAATAGCTGGATCAGTCCCAGCAGGGATGCTTAGAGGGTCACTAACTAGAGCTGTTGTCAAACCAGTAAACAGATCATCCTCCGTGGGAGAATTAGGATCCTCCATAGGCTCCTCCTCGTCTGAATCAACACTCGGAGCTGACTGGATAACTGCAGCTATTGCTATATCAGCCTCCAACCATGACGAATACTCTGGAGAACAATCCGGATGGCTAGTAGAGAAATCAGCCCTCTCACTATGAGTCCAACACTCATAAATCTTGATCAGATCAGCTAATAACAAAGATGAAGCTAATATCCACTGATTTATAGCCCCCTCAAACTGGTAGAGGCTCTAAAACTGATCAAACTGACCCATGACTGCCAACGGATGGTAAGTGGTCACCCCTCTCAATCCCGCTAGGGGCAAATAATCCATGCCGACTACATGAGTGATGAAGCTGTAAGGGGAGACAAGCCCTTAGCATGGTAAGATCGAAAAGGGATGCTCAATATCTGATAAAAAGGCTGACAATGTCGCTGCATCTGAACACTTCGCTGCCTGGAAGGAGTAAGGCATGGCTATCTCGTGGGTAAAGCAGTACACATGGTGTCTAAAGGTGCCAATCGGACGCAAATGCGTCATGAGTCATACATACAGCAGAACGATGCTACCTCTAAAAAACCCCTCAGGATGGGTGGTGCAAAATGTAGTCGACCTCAAGGTCTCAGCCAATATCATCGGCAGAATAGTACTACCCTGTCTGAGTGAACGGACCACTACCATCAAGCCAATATCCAAATGGTCCAAATATAGTGGCATGTATATATAAGCCGTGACACACATCAACAAGACGTCTACACAGGCAAGCTGCCACTCATCTATCGAATCGATAAAATCCCCATAATAACGCTCGTAGCTGTCTAGCCGGCCAAATCGATTAATTAAAAAGTCAATGGATATCACATGTCCTGAAACGATCTCCTCAGTGACGACTCGGCGTCTCAGACCCGACATAGTCATAAATGATCTCCTCATATCACTGATGGCGGTCCGGGAGCAAGGAAGATCCAGTGCCAAGCCTGTAAAATGCTCATACTCCTCTAAGGTAGGAGTCAACTCATAAAGGCCAAAACGGAAAACCTGCCGCTCAGGTATCCAGCATGATAAGATACCATCCACAAATCTATACGGAACCTGGAAAGCTAGAAGGGCTAGAAAATGCCCTAGCATCTGGTCTACTATCCCTCTAGCTATGAGAGGCAAACTGTCATACCATGACTGCAATGAAGATGCCACTGAGGACGGCGGTGAATGCTCAATACGGCTGACAGTAGATTACGACATCTGTATCACCGTATCATAAGACTATCCAGGGGTTAAATCTAAACTCACCTGTCTAAATGCATATCCATGATATAATACATGCATAATGATAATGATAAAAATGATGCAATAGATATGAAATATCATGCATATCTAGAATAAACTATCTACTGCAAACATCATCTCTGTCTGCTAAATAAAATATAAAATAAAAAGTACAGGGAATGGGGCACAACAGCCCAACTACTAACAGAGGCCTATCAAAAGATATAGCGAGAAATGGGGCACAGCCGCCTAATAGCTAAACAGAGGACTATCAAAAGATATAGCGAGAAAAACTATCCAAAGAGATCAAAAATATATGTCTCCAGGCTATTAACCAGCTCCAGCTCCTCCTGAGTCACAAAATCTCGGCCAGTGGGAATGTCCGGTCGATATAAGGGAGGATCAGCACCTGCAAAGCTGCTAGAAAATGGACATGATGAGGGGCTAGCTCCAGAGCTGGATGGATCAAAAGAGTCTTCCTCGGATGGCTCCCGGCCAAGGTGCCTGATAAACAAATGAGCTCGCTCCAACTACTGAGTCATTCCTGTAATCTGGTCCAAATGAGTAGGATCTCGAAGGCAAGCTATCCAGTCTGTCATTCACAGACCCTGGCACCATGCCTGCCATAAATTGGGTAGCACGAGTCTGAGCCCCAATGGTACAAGGACTCCACCAGCTGTGAAATGCCTCTTGGCTGCAAGGACCCTCTGACAGGGTGAAGCCATCTATGCCCACTAGTGGAATGTGTTGGGAATTGCATATTAAGATTTGATATTAAAAGTAAATATAAATGCTTAAGTGTACAGTCCTTAAGACAATCATTGTACAAGGACTTAGATGATAGATCAAACGTGTTAGGTTGATCTGAGCCTTAATAGTTTTCATTTATGTAAATGAATGTATAGAAGAAAAGATCAAACTTGTTAGGTTGATCTATTTGAGCTGTCAAAGTTAAAGTCTTGACAAAATCGTAGTCTGTCAAAGATAGCATTAGAAAGACAGGGCAGAATCGTGGAGCTTAAGCAAAGATATCGGAATCATAGTCTACTAAGAGATTCAAGCCTACAGAAGTTAAGGCAGAAAACGTGGAGCTTGAGTGAAGATATACAAACTAGAAGTTTGTCGAAGAATCAAGTCTGCAGAGGCCAAGGCAAGAATCGTCAAGCTCAAGTGAAAGCGTCAAAGAATCATAGTTTGCCTCAGAAGCCACACTGAGAGTCATAAAAGTTGAAAAGCATCTGTCGAGCCAAGTTAGGAATCGCAGAGTGCTATCAGAAGTGTAAAGTCTGCAAGACAAGCAAGCAAGGAATCGTATTCTGTCAAGAGCTTAAGAGAAATCGTAGTGTGCTCTACGAAGAAGTCTGAATCATGCTGTGCAAAGCCAACACACAACGATTGTATCACAATGACCATAATCGTAGTGTTCCTCCAGTCAACATCAAAGATTAAAGATCTAATGAAGGGAGGAAGAGCAACAAATGAAGAAAGGCGTATAGCCGTTGACAAAGTGATAGTCCCAATACTTCCATATTCATCCTTAGTCCAAATTGAAGAAGCGTATTGTAGAAGCTAAGGATAGGACTAAAGTAGCCTGCAGAAAACACCTTTTTAGGTGTTAGGTGAAAGATACAGTCTGCTGTGTCAGTGAGCCAGGCGGCAGAGCAGCAGAAAAGCAGGACGTCAATATCACTGCACAGAAAATGTCTGGAGCATTAAATGAAGCAACGGGAGCATTCAAAATGGCTATTTTTGAATGGCTCTTTTATAAGCAAAATCAGACAAGGATTCAGACTAAGCAAGCAAGACGCAAAAAGAAAGAACACATTGAAAAAGCTCAAGAACACTCTACGAGCAACACTACGATACTGAAGAAAGCTTGCTTCGCTACTCAGTCCTTTGAAAGACAAAAGCTGAACTGCAACTGAGAAGCACACCTCAACTATCAACTGTCGATCCAAGTGAGGAACCAAGTCAGAGGACTTGAAGCGTTCAAAAGTGAACTAAGTGAAGATCCAAGTCAAAGGACTTGAAGAGTTCAGAAGTGAACTAAGAGCAGATCCAAGTCAAAGGACTTGAAGAGTTCAAAAGTGAACTAAGTGAAGTTCCAGGGCTGCTGGCCTTGAAGGGATCTGAGTGATCCAGTTGTAAGAAGATATCCTTAGTGGATTTCCTACTCTTGGAGTAAAAGAGTGGATTAGGAGTCGTGTTGTCTCTGAATCACTTAAAACCCTGTATCTCATTGTCTCTCATTAACTGCTATAACTGCTATATCTGTTATAACTGCTATAACTGCTTATCTAACCTTAACTGCATTATCTTGAAGTGGAACAAAACATATATTTTGCTGCAGTCAGTATCATCAATACTGACTAAGTATTTTAAATTGAGAAATTTTAAAATATCTATTTAAGCCCCCTTCTAGATAACTAACGTACCTTTAGGAACTAACAGAATGTCTATGAGTGGCTGAGCTAATGGCCAATGATGCCAAAAAGAAGGAACAAAGGGAATGCGGATATCTCCTGTAGTGCTCTGAATAGCACGCTTTCCTAAATAGAGCTCCCAACCTCCCTTTGTCAAAAATAGAACTCGGCGGGTGGATAATGTAAACTCTCGGCCAGTGGGAAAGCCATCCTCAAACCCGACTATCAAAAAGTCTAAGTTATTCAGAACCCACGAGATCGACTCGGCCGTCAATAGCTCTAGCTATAAGCGGGAGTGGGTGAATCCCTCGGCTACAGGGACCCCCGTCAATGTGGAGTGATGCCAATGCCATCCCCTCGGATAAGTCTCCAGGCCCAGAGTAGTGGCAGGAAGTAGGCAAGGAAGCCTCTCATATACCCAAAACTAACCATGCAAATATCAAAAGTCCTTAGTGATAAAGACTGACAAACATAAATGAAGAAATAAAAAAGATACGAGAGAAATGTACTCACCAGCAGGAATGGGTAAAAACCTAGCCAAGCCTCCATCACACCCTTCGAGCACATACACATCCCTTGGAGAAAATAGGCAAAGGTGTAGGTACTCCAATCAAAATCATTGAAGCGCTCCGCATATCGAGTAGTGCTGACTAGGGCAAAGGACACCATCTAGGAATTGTCCGCAAAGAAACAACCCTTAATAATCACCAAAAATATTCACCACAAGACGATCTCTAACCCTCTGATCATCAGGTAGAGGCTCAGTCAAAGCCCCACTCTGGGCATCTACGCTCAAAGGACTAGAACGGACCGTCTGACCCTTGCTGGCCGTCGCAAGAACTCCCAAGAGAGACCGAACTGTAGTAGGTGAAATGTTAGCCACAATCGGCACTGGCTCACTTGCAAACACTATCCCAATGATGAACCTCCAGTCCATACGCGTCATCATTACCTCGCAATCCAATAAATGGAGAGACTGGGTTTGGTGGAACCAGCGCTCAGACAAAGACCTCAGATAACCCCAGGGGCAACGACGGGGAAGGATAAAGAAGAACACCTGAAACCCCCAGGTGTCAACAATGGCCCGATACTCCGGATGCAGAGTATGGTATAAAGAATGGACATTAAACCAGTTCCCCTGGGCTATGTAAATCCAGGAACCTGCATCAAATAGCCAATCCAGATCAAACCCATGCCCTAAAAATGGCAAAAGAAAGAAAAAAATCCAAAAGAAAAACTTCAATCACCTCGTTGGCGTGAAGGTATCTCAATGGATGGCGCCTCAAATCTCCCAGAAGCTCCTGAAGTGGCACCACAATGCCTGGAAGCTCCGAACATGGAGCCTGAGCTGGGGCAGGATCAATAAATGGGACCTCCTCATCGTCTACATTAACCGATGACTCAGCCCGGATCAGACGAATCACCGACTAAGCCAACCTGCAAAGCGGCCGAGCCTGACGTGGATGAGGAACATCAGAAACGCTCCTTCGCCTAACTCCTGAAGTGACTCTGCTAGCACTGTCGGGTCTGTCTGGCTCCATAACATGGGCAAAGTCTCCAAATCACCTCGGAAAGGGTGAGGTAAGCCTTAAACCTGTGGCTTATTAAATTAAATCATTGCTTTATGCATTTTTAAGTCCCAGAACATGCATTAGTTGCCAAAAATCCCTAGTATAGTCAAAATTGCATGTTTATTAAATACACAGGCTTTTGAAAAAAATTCGCCAGAGTCTCCTTTGTAAAATGGACTGTCCGCATGCACACATGCATGACTAGGTGGCCATTGAGTAGCACACCTACCCAAAAATAGAAATAGTTCATATTTATAAAAAAGAATCAAAAGTAAAATCCTCGTGGCAGCTAAATTACCACATGAATTTTTAGTTGAAAATCCAGGCTCAATTGGCCTCAAAAAGGATGAGTAAACTGTTAAAAAAGGTCGTCAATTGACTCTCAGAAATCAAATTTTTTTACATCAAAATATTCAGCACAGTAAAATATGCATATTTACTAAGTCTGATAATTTTTATCAAGTCATATAGGCATACATAATTGATACATTGCGTTTAAAAACATAATACGTGGTTTATAACTTTTGAACGGTCAAAATTGGAAAAGAAAGAATGTAAACATTATCAGAGATATGCAGAACGTTTGTACGGTGATAGAATCTAAAAAAAGCTGTCCGAACTCCGTAGATCTGAGAACGGAAATCGGATTTCCTTTAGGATTCAAAACTGAAAATAAATCTAAGAAGCCATGGCTGCCCAACTTAAACTCACAGGAGGGAGCAGCCCCACCTACGGCTGCCGAACCCCTACCTACGGCTCCCTAAGATGGGGCCCACCCCCTCTGACTCGGTCCAGTTCGAGTGGAAATGAAGTTTACAGAAGCTGAAAAGCCAAAGCTGGAAAAAAAAAACTTATACGCTATTTAGCGGATTGGCGCCAACCCCATCGAAGCATTAGGAACGGTCTGATGGTATCAGCCGTTGAAGGCTACTTCAACGAGGGTCAGATGGAATGACACTATCAGCTGTTGGCAATCACTCCAGCGAAGTATCGGGAATGAGCCGGTGATGGAAACATCATATAAGTTTATCCCCACAGATGACAGATGATGGAATCTGTTATAAAAATCCCCAGAGGGAGCATCGAGAAGGATCGGTGATTCAATCGACCGTTGCAAACAACCATTTGAGTAGGCACCAAGGAGGTTCAGTGATGGTCAAACCCTGCAAACTACCGTTCAAGTCAGAATCAAGTCAAGGTCAATAGACCGGTGGAAATTGTCAGTCAAGCAGGCATGCACAGGAACGTAACCATCAACTGAATGATAATTCAAACCATTGGTGACAACTCCAATGTAGCGTCGGGAATAGTCCAATGATGTAAACTGGTGGGAGCTATCAACAGGGTAGGCCTCAGGAATCTCCAATGAGGTAACTCAACAAAAGAGGAACATCCCCAGCGGAGGAAAAGTCAGAAAGCTGATTTGGAGACACGAGACAATGGTAATAACCCTAACGTTGAGTTCAGAAATGTCCGATGACATCAGCTAAGAGAAAATCTTCCCCACATATGATTATCAACTGACATGGTTAACCATTGGCGTCAAACTAGTATAGCATCGAGAAAGATTCGGTGATGGTCAAAACTTTGCAAGCTACCATTCGAGTAGGCGTCAAGAGAATTCCCCAAAAGGCTATCATGGATAACGTCATCCCCAGCAGAAAATGGCAAATAGACAGCGATAGCCTAACACCAAGGGTTATCACGGATAACGTTATCCCCAACAAAAAATAACGTAACCAACTAGTGATAGCCCTACCCCCTCGAATGTATCTAACATTTATGCCATACATTGCATTACATTCGCATCTATCATATTTCCAGTGTCTAGCAATCTTTATCATGTTCATTCCATTGCATTGCATAAACATGATAAAGAGGGGCATCTGTAGACACTCGAAATTTTGCATTCCTATTACTAACCCTGTAGGAGGGTAAAATTATTTTTCTCCTCCTGGTCACTACACTAGGACATCAAGTTAAGCCCCGATGACAGCCCTGGGATGTCAAGCTCAACCCCGATCACTATATCGGGATGTCAAGTCAAACCCCGGCAACATCGGGATGTCAAGTGAAGCCCCGGTGGCCATACCGGGATGTTAAGCAGCCTCAGTGACAACCCCATGATGTCAGCTCAACCCCGATCACTACACCGAGACGTCAAGTCAAAACCCAGCAACACCGGGATGTCAAGTGAAGCCCCGGTGTCAACACCGGGATGTCAAGTCAAAACCCGGTAACACCAGGATGTCAAGTGAAGCCCCGGTGTCAATACCAGGATGTAAGCCAGCCCGGGCGACAACCCCGGGATGTCAAGCTCAACCCCGGTCACTATACTGGGATGTCAAGTTAAACCCCGACAACACCGAGATGTAAAGTGAAGCCCCGGTGACAATATTGGGATGTCAAGTAGACCCGGTATCAACTCCGGGATGTTAAGCTCAACCCCGATCATTATACCGGGATGTCAAGTTAAAACCTGACAACACCAGAATGTCAAGTGAAGTCCCGGTGTCAATACTGGGATGTCAGCAGCCCCGTCGACAACCCCGGGATGTCATGCTCAACCCCGACCACTATACCGGGATGTCAAGTCAAACCCTGGCAACACCAAAATGTCAAGTGAAGCCCCGGTGTCAATACCAGGATGTTAAACAGCTCGGGCGTCAACCCCGGGATGTCAAGCTCAGCCCCGGTCACTATACCGGGAAGTCAAGTTAAACCCCAGCAACACCGAGATGTCAAGTAAAGCCCCGGTGACAATACCGGGATGTCAAGCAGCTACGGTGACAACCCCAGGATGTCAAGCTCAACCCTGGTCACTACACCAGGATGTCAAGTCAAATCCCGACAACACCAGGATGTCAAGTGAAGCTCCGATCACAACTTAGGAGGTACAGAAGCCCCGACGACAATACCAGAAGATCAATCTAACCTTCGGGGATAACCCCGAAGCATCACATCATCCCTAGAGACAATTCTTGGAAACCAAGTCAACCTCAGAGATAACCTTGAGGACAAACAGAGTCAGCTGGGATCAAAACCTCGGAGACAACCCCGGGAAAATAGTCGAAGACTGTGCCAGTACAGGACACAACCCCTGGAGGGGAAAATGGTCATTTTACCATCTTGAAGCCAATCCGGTCAAAATTAAACCGAATTGATGCAATAAAGGTTAGAAAGAACCATAACATAGATCCCGAGTGAAAATAACACAATACAGCTCAACGGATAAACTACAAAGAAATAAAGATCCGATTATGATACCATCTTCTTGGAGTCAAAAAAGGTTAAGACCCATGTCATTGTGACGCTCTCGGCGAGGGCTTTCCGAAAAGGTATAGCACGCATCAAACAGATGCTCCGATCAAAAGTTAGAAAGTTTCGAACCTAACATCGTGTTGCTCAGAGAGCACGTACTTCAAGACAACAGGACCTACCAGGTGGGGCCTACAACGTGGAGCCACAGGTAAACCCGCTACTGTCGCGAGTAGACCCGCTACCATCGGTTCTTTAAATACAAGGCCACCCCCTTGCCAAAAAAGGAAGAAAAAATAGAAAACGCTCTGAAACTCCGCCCATTTTGTTTGCTAGCCCGACTTCTAGCACTCCAAACCTATATTTTATTACTCTAACACGTAGATATACTCATATACTACCACATTCTAAAAATTAACCTGTGGAAACGTCCATTTGAAGCCTACCAAGTGGCAAAAAGCTCGTGTAACAGTCTATTGTAAGTATTTTTACGATCAGAACTTGTTTCCTACTTCATTACACATTTATACACGTGCACATAAAGTTTCATCTTCTGATTTTGCCCGAAACTCAATTCTGTAGCCGTTTTTGCTTACTTTTTAGTATATTTTAGTACATTTATGCATTTTCTTGTATTTGCACAGCCTGGATCGTCGATCCGTGGCTTTTAATCGCTTATATATATATATATATATATATATATATATATATATATATATATATATATATATATGTGTGTGTGTGTGTGTGTGTGTATTAACTTTCTCGGCCTGGGTCGCTGACTCGTGGCCTTTTTGGATTTATTATATATATATTTGACTATATATACTAATTTTCAATTCTGTCAAGCCCGGATTGCAAATCCGTAGTAGTTACTGCTTTTATATATATAATTATATATATATATATATATATAATTTTCTAACTTCATTTGGCTTTGGTTTCTAATTTGTGGCCTTTATTTCTTTAATATATATATACTAACTGTATATATTAACATTTATATTTCAGTTTGGCCTAGATTGGAAATTCGTGGCCTTTTAACCGCTTGTATACATATATATATATATATATATATATATATATATATATATATATATATATATATATATATACATTTTGTTGAGCCTGAATCATTTCGTGGCTCTTTACAGCTTTGCTATATATATATTTAATTCTATCAAGTCTGGATTATTTCGTGGCTAATTTACAGCTTTTATAAATATATATATATATATATATATATATATATATATATATATATATATATATATTTATACTTTTATTTTTTTGTCAACTCTGAATTACTTAGTGGCACTTTTACAGCTTTTATAAATATATATATATATATATATATATATTTACATTTCTGTCCGGGCCTGGGATTGATAATCTGTCTCCCTTTACAGCTTTATATATATATATATATATGTTTACATTTTCTGTCCAGACCTGAGATTGGAAATTCGTCGCCCTTTATAACTTTTATATATATATATATATATATATATATGTATATATATATATATATATTCTTTATTCATTGTGATTAAATATCTGCTTCAATTATTCATTGGCTATGAATTTATTTTAATATAAATTTGGTAGTTTAGATTTCTTTAAATCTAGCCCTTTCTATCTTTCAAACAGTTTAAAATAGGTCCAACCAGAACCAGGAAGCTAGAATGGCTAAGATTTATTTAAATCTAGCTTTCTTTCTAGTTTTATTAAATATTAAAGCAACCTCGCGACCCTCAAATTTCTATCTAGTGGGAACGAGAAGCTTTGGCTATGCCCATTCCAGGATTTGACTGATGAATCCTTGGTTTTTGTGACGTCTGGATGTAAATATACATTTTTTGTAAATATCTATGCTATGTATGTTTTCTTGGCCTCCTTCTGTGAGCCTAGGAATCGTGGGATTCATGATCAAACTGATCAGAATCTGATTTTCACGATGAACAAACTCCATATTACAAATGTACCCTGCTGATTTTTCTGTAAAAATGTACATCTAAAAGACCTTAAAACGATTATCCAGGTTCAAGGTCTTCAACATAATGAAATAATGGTTTGTCATGCTAGAGTCACTCCGATGGCTGTCATGCCCATGAGAAAACAGACACTTGTTTATATTTTGTGGTCGAGTATGCTTTGCAGCCCAACTATCACCATCCAAATCAAGCCAAATGCTAAACAGAATAAAATAGAAGTATCAAATATCACTTATAATAATTTTTAAATCTTTAATATTATTCTTAAATATTTAATATTAATTTATAATGATTTTTAAATCATCAATATTATTTTCAAATAATTTATTTTTATTAATAATGATTTTTAAATTATTAATATCATTTTTAAATAATTTATTATTATTTAAAATGATTATTAAACTATTAATATTATTTTTAAATAATTAATAACCACTTAAAATGATTTTTAAATCATCAATAATATTATTAAATAATTTATTTTTATTAATAATTATTTTTAAATCATTAATATCATTTTTAAATAATTTATTATTATTTAAAATAATTTTTAAACCATTAATATTATTTTTAAATAAATTATTTAATACAATTATTAAATACTTTTATTATCATTAATATTTAAATAAATAAAATATTAATAAAATTTTATGCCAAAATATTAAAAATTATTTATTATAATTAAAAATGATTTTTTAGAATTTTTTATTATTTATTTAGTATTTATTTTTATTTATTTTAATTATTATAATTAATTTTTATTTGAAACCGTAGCTATAGGCTACAGTGACAGGAAACCGTCGCCTTAGGTGTTCTTCACCATCTCAAGAACAGGATGGTCAACGGCCTAGCCCCTAGTTTGACTCGCTTTAATTTTCAATCTGTTCGATTTCTGGGCGAGCAAGTGTATCAATATTGTAGTATTGATGTAATAATACAAGTTCAACCTAAGTTAGGGGTCTAATTACAACAAATCTGGGAGTTATTGATGGTCAAACCACTCATCCGAAGCTGTTCTTGCATTTTTGGGCTGCCCAAAAATACATAGTCAATGCCGGTCAACGCTCTTTCAAGCCTTGTATCTTGCAGTCGGTTCATGTTTTAGTCAGTTTATTGTCATGGATTTGTAGAGCAGCTATCAGGGTACTAAAGTATAGCACTTATAGAGTTTATACATCACAAGGAAGCAAGATCTAAGCCTTCAAAGAACTTGTCAGACGCTGATTTTCCTTTTCTAGGTTACCCAGAATTTCAAGCTTAACGGTCAACGCATTTTGATCGTCTATAACTTCTGAACAGTGACTCCCTAAGGTTTGAGAGTTCTCTAGTGATGTAGACCTCATGTTAGGGTACAATCTTACTAACATCTAAAATCCAAACAGACTGACAGGTGAGAGATCTAGGTTGGTTAAACGATTGTCAGACCGTGTTCATCAGCTTTCTGGGTTACCCAGAAAACGTACGGTCAAGTTCGGTCAACGGGTTTTGACCATGTATAACTTCCAATCTGTTATTTCGATTTCTATTCTACCACTTCTAGACTACTAACAACCTTACAGGCTACAACTACAAACCTTTAAAACATCTAAAACATAAACAAAGCACAATCTGTGAGCCCTGACATTCACTGTCAGACCATATTTTTAAAGTTTGGCAGTTTTGTTTAAATCGTCAGTTTTATGCATTTAGATGTTATAAATTCATGTTTTAGCAACCCAGATCACTAAATAACATACTTCTAAACATACTTAAACAATAACATCAACAATAAAATTTCATAATCTAACATCTAAAGCTAGGGTTAGGTTTTTAACCTTTTTGAGCAAAATTTTCTTTACTCTTTTTTGAATCTGATCCGGCCTTGCTGATGATTGTTTATAGGTTAGTTGGTGATGTATAACAAGTGGAAAATTCGTGGCCCAAAGTTCT
This sequence comes from Panax stipuleanatus, assembly GCA_020205555.1. Taxonomy (NCBI): domain Eukaryota; kingdom Viridiplantae; phylum Streptophyta; class Magnoliopsida; order Apiales; family Araliaceae; genus Panax; species Panax stipuleanatus. The sequence goes on from CM035115.1 coordinate 34,764,684, forward strand.
CACTACCTAGACTTATGTCAAAACCTCAAGTGGGTTAAAAACTTAATTTCTCTCTCTTGTTTGACAACTAAGTCTAATTCATTAATTATATTGTGTTATGTTGTCAAGCTAGGGTCTAGTAGAAGCTATTTTCAGCATGTGAGAAATCTTTTGCTTGATTGAGTTAGAGATTTGATTTTATAAGAGAAGATTTAGGGTATTTTAGTCATTTAACAAATACTAAGGGTATTTCGGTAGTTTCCTAATTAAATCCAAGGGTAAATTAGTCATTTCATATTCTCTCTAGAAATTTGAAAATAAAATTGAACCATTAGAGTTTGTTAATTTAGAATTAGGGTTTATAATTAATATTTAGGATTTTCTATTTAGGGTTAGGGTTTCCTAATTCCTGATTAGGGTTTTCATACAATTCCTTTCAATTAAATCCTTAGTACATCATATATTAACTTAATATATTCATAATCCTACATAACATTCTCAATGTCTTAAGTTATAATTTTCTTTTATTATAATAATTAGGGTTTCTTAATTTAAATCAAATCTATAATTAGGGTTTTCTAAAAAAAACTTTCCATAATTATATCCTATATGTTAATATATATTTATATATATACTTTAATAAGGCTAAATACACATCCATGAACCTAATCATATTTATTATTATTATTACTACTATATATATATATATATATATATATATATATATATATATATCCATATTAATAATCCTGTTTAAGTTTTGGATTATTACAATCACCCCCTCTTATAAGAATTTCGTCCCGAAATTAAAAATACAAATAATGAAAACCATATAGGAAATCTTCTGGTATTTCACCTCACAGCTCCCATGTAGCTCTTTCTTTATCATAATTCTTCCAGATCACTTTAACTGATGATATTACTTTGTGTATTAACACTTGTTCCTTTCAATCAATTATCTGAGCAAGAACTATCAAATAAGATACCTCTTCCTTATAGGTCAGGTTTATACAGTCACATGAGATAGTCTATAAATATATTTTAATTTAGGAAGTAGTGCTACCACCTCATTCCCTTCTCTTCTTAACTAACATGGTTTAACGAATCGCGGTCCCCATTCCCCTTTTCTTATCAAAATGTATTTGTATTTCTAAGGTAACACTTCTAAAAATAATTGATTCTTACCCTTTATCTCTCATTGTTTTCTATTGAGTCTGAGATGTTTGAAATCTTTCACATATAATCTTAATACTTATGTGTTATATATATTATACTGTCTAAGACTTCATATGGTGGCATTCTTATGTTAGCATGATAACTATGGTCTGCAACTTCTACAAAAGGCTTCCATTTTCTTGAAGTCTGAAACATCAGTTCTTAATATATTCTTTAAGGTCGGAACGATTCTCTCACTTTGTCCATCTGTTTATGGGTGGTATACTGTAGTCAACCTTCACTAAGTGCTTATATGTGTTTTCTAACTCCCCTCTTAAAGTTTAAAATGAATCGTGGATCTTGATTCTGACCCTGTAAAAACAAAAACTACATACCTAGAACTTATTTCCTTTAGATACAACTTGGTTAATTAATCTAGATTAACAATTACAATGATAAGCTAAAGATGAGATTGTTTTGGTGAGACGGTTAATAATATTACGACCTTTCTTGTGACAGGAGCATTTATTACTAATTCCATGATCTTGTGTTCCTACCATTACTCAGAGATTAGTACTATTAATAATAACATCTCCGTCCTTTGACTTCTAATTCTAAGCGTAAGACATTTACATACCCATTCCACTAATTATTATTTCATGTTCAACCACCCAAAATATTTATTCTTGTCTCTATATTAATACTATGATGTACCACCTAAATTATATTAACCTTATTAAACAGTTATTATATTCTTATTCAACATTTGCTCCTTTTACCTAACTGAAAAATTCTATCACAAATTTGAAATACTATATTCTCAATTGTTATTCTAAAATTTTACTATAACCTTTTTATTTTAGCTTCAACATTGTTGAAACTCAAATTCCTCTTTCAAATCTTATTTTTCCTCTTATCCCTTTCTAACCTTGAAACTTCTTTGACTTATCTACTTTTATATCTTTGATATAATGCTTTCTTCATTCTGCAATTCTAGTAATACTTGTGACCCTCATGGTGTTTAAACCATAGCACTTTACGAGAGTGGTGATAGTTATCTACTTCAATAAGCTCCTAGTTTCTGTTATATAGTTTCAAAAGTTCCTTGAGAACTGGTTTCACAGTTTCTACAACAACACCTAGGCCCCTTATTGCACTAAAAGCCTTCGCAACCCTTGGGTATGACACCACTTCCACGAATTTGAATTTTTCCTATTGATATTGATTCAGTGCGAGTAATACTTTGGACAATTCTTTATCTACCTCTTGTATTTTTTTGACTCAGTTTAATAAGGTCGAACTATAACCTCTAGGTAGAGTTAGTTGGAATTCTTATCTAAATCTCAAATTTATTAAAGTCTTTTATCAGTACCTCGTTGTTTTATTATTACTTCATATTTTTCTTAATTCTTCCAACTTTTAAAATGTCTATAATGATATTGATTATTAATGGAATGGTATAAGATTTTTTTCAGTCAAAATCTTTTCTATCCCTTCACCTCGACAATAGACTCTACTAGCTTTTCTAAGAAATTTCTCTGTTTAAATAACTGTTATACCCTAGAGTTATTTTTAGTGAACAATCCCCGTTGCACACTACTTTTGTATCTTGTTCATTTCCAATTGTAGTCAATCATTAACCTATGATTATCCAATTTATCCCTAAATTCCATTAAACTCTCTTAACTGAACGTTTATATCATTTAATCATTATAAAACTTTTATATGATTTTAACGAAAACTATTTCTTTATGAAAAGTTTTTATATTTATGTCTTCACATGACATCTTTCCATGTTTTTAGAAAAACCAATAGATGTTATGAATAATTCGTACCAGAGTCAAATATCTCACGAATATTTAAAATATCGATTTGGGATAATACCTGTTACTACGTTTTGTGCAATAGCATCCTTCATCATCATGTTAAAGGTTCTAACTCCTCCGGACGACTCTGACCAATCTCTCCGGCTCCTGCTGGTTTGAAGTTTTGGTTTCCCCCTTTGTTTGAATTTCTGAGTTTTGGACAGAACTTAGCCATATGTCCCTCCATCCCACAGTTAAAACATGTGATTCTCTTCTTACTACTATTCCTCTTTTGTGGAAACCCATTTGAGTAATGTCCATCTCTCCCACAAGTAAAACACTTGGTCCCACTAAAATAACATACCACTCCATGCTTTTTCTTACAAATACGACAACCTTCATTCCTCTGACTAGCTTTGTTAGGAAAAGTGGTATTCTGCTTCCTTTTGTTATTTCTCTTCACTTGACATCCCCTAATCCCTTCATTTTTTGGTTTATCAGTACCTTTAAACTCAGGTGGTCCGATTAACTTAAAGCCTAAGGTAATCCTTAGAGTATTAGGTTTGATTGGTGGTGGGTTCTCTGGCCTCCCCTGTAAAGCTCCTCACAACAGGTTTACCAACTGTTGAGTTGGGTTTGCCTTTATTTGTTCCGCATTAGTTTCTGCTTGTGATCTCCTATGTGATGCCATTTACCTAATAATAACAAATAATTCGGTTAAACGAATAGAGTTTGTACGTCACCTACTTGACTAGTGTTTATATATTATCAGTAGCTTCCCTGAAAAATACATTGATAATACTATAAACTTATAGATTACCGTTCATCTTATGGTTACTGCTATACATATCCTTCTTACCATTACTGAATTCCTAATACTCAACCTCATCTTGTATATTTCTACTTCTTTAACCTGCCTTTTTATTATAGCAATATCTTCTGCCTTTCTTACATTCATCTGCATGAATCTTTCCACTGTTATTCTATCTTCTTTTGTTTACTTCATGAGCCTCCTAGGTCACCGTTATTCCATACTTCCTTTCCCCTCATTACTCTGAATTTTACATTGCCATTCAACTCTCCTCTTCTCAACCAGTTCCCTAAACCACTACAAGGAAATTGGTCATTGGCGACGGCCCCATTAGCGACGGCTTTGTGCCCGTCGATAATGAGGTCACTGGCGACGGCATAACCGTCGACAATGGGCCCCGTCGAGAATGTTCTTTCCCGGGCCAGAATTTGGCAGGAACTTTTTGGTGCCCGAGGGAAACTCATAGCCGACGGGGTTAAAATATATTCACGATGGGGGTACTGTCGGTAATGAGTCAATAACAACGGTAAGAAGAACGACGGCTTAGCCGTCGGGAATGAGTCTGTTTAAAAAATTGCAGTGTCTTATTTCTCTCATTTGCGCGAGCAATTTTCTTTCCCTCCGTTTCCTGCTGCCGTCGCCTGAGCTCCCAGCCATCGTCTTTCTGCTCCTTCTCGCCGTCGCCGTCAAGTCCATCTCCGACGATCGGAATCTCGATAAGTTTCAGTTTCCCCTATCCCTAATTCATCCCCCAATTTGTCTAGTTGAATTGAAAAAACCCCAATTCTTAAATTAAGTTCAGGTATGCTTTGATTTTTCATTAATTTATAAATTTGCATATCATGTATGCTCTGATTTAGTTCCCTTGCTTGGCATTCTGTTTTCAGTTCATGTATGCACCTTGTGTGTTAGGTTTACTCCCAAATTGAATTTGTTCTTTATGTTGGGTTTGTTCCCAAATTGGTATGTGTTGGGTTATAGAGTTTAATTATTATGTTAGGTTTGTTCCCTTTGCTAATTGAAAAAAATGTGTACACAATTTTTTATTTTGTGTGCTGAGTGCTTTAATTATTATTTTGTGTACATATATTATTAGTTTGATAGTGATATATATTAATTACTATAATGTTAGAACTTAATAACTGAACTTACACTTTTATTCTATTTTTAACAAACCAAGTATAAATTTTTCATATTAAACTTTAAATTTAAGAAAAAAAATCTATTTTCTCATTAGTTTTTAACCAACGCGCGTGGATATTGTGATATGGATATTAGCAATTAATTAATATATTTGACATTGCCTAAAAATGATATTTTTAAAATCTAAAAGTAAAATGACAAAATAAGGGCTACCCATACTAAGAAACAAAATATAGGTTTTATGGGTTCTTATAAAATCTATTTTCTCATTAGTTTTTAACCGACGCACGTGGATATTGTGATATGGATATTAGCAATTAATTAATATATTTGACATTACCTAAAAATGATATTTTTAAAATCTAAAAGTAAAATGACAAAATAATGTATTTATGGGTTCTTATATAGGTTTTATCTTAGAGACATTTAAAGAGATGATCAAGAAAGCTTATTTTAACAAAACCTAACAATCTCTTTGATGTTACATACTAGAAGGGAATAAGAAATCATAAACCAACTCTCCGCCATCGAAAATCATAAACCAAATCAATAATTCAACTAAATTTGTAAAATTAGATAAACAAAAAATAAGATGATGTGTGTGTATTGCATGTTTCTTATATATCTAGCTGAAGGACTGCCATTCTTTTCTTTGTAATACTCCAATGAGAATATTGTTTCAATATTCAAACTTATCATTGTGATTATTGCATTTGCATATATTTCCATATAGTTTAGGAAGCTTAGAAACCCGTTCGAGATTCACTTAATATAAGTGAATCTCGAATAGTCCCCATTGTGGGACTGTTCCTGAATGTTTCGATCCCACTTAGGTCGGTGTTAACGGCTTGATCACGTCTTTATATTTTGAGAATTTTCGGTGAGTATCTCTTAATGTTCTTCGGGTGCATATTTAGGCTACGACGTGGTAGTCTATTTTGTGTACTTGAAGACCATGGGGAGGTGCTGCCGAAATTTCTTAAAATATAAAGATGTGTTCATGTTGTTGGCATCAGGTGGGGCAACGCATTCGGGAATGGGATAGAAGCCTGACCCGTTAGAGTGGAGATGAAGTTAGGACACTCATATGTATGCATAGACATTAATCCTCCTTTTTGTGTTTTATTTTTCCTCATATATAGCTGCCCATAGTGCGTTGTCCAAGATGTCTGTTGATCGAAGTTGGATGGAACGTAGGGTAGCCACTGATAAGAGTGGGCTTAGCTCTGAATACCGTAGTGGGGTTGAACAGTTTATCAATTTCGCGTTTGAGCACGTCAGTGGCGATGAGATCAGATGTCCTTGTAAGAGGTGTGTGAATGAAGTGTGGAAGGAACGGAGTGATGGCATGTGCGACTTATTTGCGTATGGGTGCAAGCAAGGTTATACGACATGGATCTATCATGGGGAAACTTGGTTGGATGAACATGAATCAGAACCGGAATCCAGAGGTGACGAAACCTTTGACTGTACTAACATGATAGTCGAAGCAGCTGGTTCATACTTCTAGTGGAATACAGATAGGGATGATGGTAGCACTGAGCAAGAGCCGAATAACGGAGCTAAGGGTTTCTATGAGTTATTGCAGGAATCAGCGACGCCATTGTATGACGGGCACGAAAAGCACACCGTCTTATCTGCAGTGACTAAGTTTTTACACTTCAAGAACGAGCATGACTGTAGCGAGAGAGGTTTTAATGAACTGCTAAACATTGTGAAGGAGTGCTTACCTGCAGGCAATAACTTACCGGAGTCGTACTATGATGTGAAGAAAATGGTCAAAAGGCTCAATCTAGGGTATGAGAAGATTGATGCTTATGAGAATGACTGTATATTGTATTACGGTGATGTCAATAAAGATAAGTGGTCATGTGATATTTGCGGTACAAGTAGATACTATGAACAGCGCAAGAAAAAGGGAAAAGACGTGCCAAGAAAGATCTTACGTTACTTTCCCATTGCGTCGAGGCTTCAGCGGTTGTTCATGTCAACACATACCACCGAGGATATGAGGTGGCACTCTACACGGGATATAGTCGAAGGTCAACTGACGCACTCGGCAGATGGGCTTGAGTGGAAAAATTTTGATAACAAGCACCCCTCATTTGCTGAAGAGGTTCGCAATGTTAGGCTTGGACTTGCTACGGATGGGTTTAATCCGTTTAATGGGCCTTACACAAAGCCCTACTCAACTTGGCCGGTGATTATTGTTGTGTATAACCTCCCGCCTTCGATGTGCATGAAAGATCCCTACATGTTCATGCCTTTACTGATTTCGGGAGATAAGAGTCCAAGTAAAGACATCAATGTATACCTCAGGCCGTTAGTTGATGAGTTGAAGATGTTGTGGGAAAAAGGGGTTCAAACTTATGATGTATCTCTTAAGCAGAACTTTGACATGAGGGCAGCTTTACTGTGGACAATAAATGACTTCCCGGCGTTAGGAATGATCAGTGGATGGTCGACTCACGGGGGCTTGTCATGTCCCATGTGCATGGGGTCAGTTAAAGCTATGCGGCTTAAACATGGGGGGAAAATGAGTTTCTTTGCAACATCCAGACAGTTTTTACCGATTGAACATCGTTATCGACGGATGAGTAGACAATTCAATCGAAAAACAGAGAAACGTCAAGTACCTGGCCGTCTTTCTGGGTCAACAGTGTTGAGTTGGATTAGTCATTTGAAGTTTCCACCTCCAGGGAAGAATCATAGATTAGAGCGAGCTTATGGTTACGGCAAGGTTCACAACTGGACACACAGATCCATGTTCTTTGACCTGCCTTATTGGGCTACACTCTGCATCCGTCATTGTTTAGATCCGATGCATACTGAGAAGAACGTATTTCATAACATTTTTTATACAGTCCTAGATGCCAGTGGTAGAACAAAGGACAACAACAAGTCGAGGCTTGATTTGGTAGAAATGAACATTAGGGAAGATCTGTGGCTGTATCAGGAGGGCAGTAAGACGGTAAAGCCTAAAGCTGAATATACTTTAACCAGGGAACAGTTGATATTGATATGTAATTGGATCAGTGGACTGAAGCTCCCAGATGGATATTCTTCGAATATAGCAAGGTGTTGTAAAGTCGAAGAGTAAAGTTTCGGGGTCTCAAAAGTCATGATTGTCACGTATTCATGCAGAAGTTGATCCCTGTGGCATTTATCGACTTGTTACCAAAACGTGTGGTTGAAGCACTGACAGAGCTTTCTAATTTCTTCAGAGATCTATGCTTGACGGAGCTCCAGCTCAAAGACATAGATAAAATGGAGATGCAGATAGTGGAAATAATGTGCAAGTTAGAAATGATCTTCCCTCCATCGTTTTTTGATTCAATGGAGCATTTGCCTATTCACTTGCCATACGAAGCTAAGTTTGGCGCTCCCGTGCAATATAGATGCATGTATCCATTCGAGAGGTAATGACATTAATGTTTTTAATACGGTAAAATGTTCATTCTTGTTTGCTAATCTATATATCACATAGGTAAATGCGACGTCTAAAGCAAAAGGTGAAGAATAGAGCCCGTGTAGAGGGGGCAATTATTGAAAGTTATGTTATGGAGGAACTTGTTAATTTTTGCTCGTTGTACTTTGAGCCGAATGTTCAGACGAAGCACAATCGCTTACGTCAGAATGAGGCTGTTGCGCACGAGGAAAATGGAGAATTAACGGCCTTTAGTCATCTTATACGCCCATTCGGCGATAAAAAAAGGTGATTCTTGACCGATAGTGAGTATGCAGCTGCCACATTGTATGCACTTGTCAACATGAATGAAGTAGCGCCATACATTAAGTAAGTAGTCGTAACTATATATGTCTAGTGTAACTGTGTCAAGTTCCTTTACAAACACATTAAGTATATAACTGTGTTGCAGTCAATATGATGCTGAAGTACGTGAAGCGAATCCGAGTATGTCGGACGGGGATTTGCAAAATTTGAGAAATGGACAATTTGTGCAATGGTTTATAGATCATGTAAGTCTAACCTTTACAAGTTCAATGAATCTACCATCATAGATTTATTCTTATGGCGTAATTAACTTTAGAATATGTTGTGTTAATGTACATTAGGTCCTCACAGATGAGTTAGCTGACAATCGGCTAAAGCTTATAGCCGACAGCCCTGAAAGATCTGTAGATACTTATAGATGATGCATTGTCAATGGTTACAGATTTAAGTGTTGCGATATTGGGGAAGTCGCTTCTGCTAATTCTAGTGTTGTGGTGAAAGGTAGCTGCTACGATAACATTTGGGATGACTGGTATGGACGATTGCTAGAAGTTGTCGTTCTCAAATATTGGGGTCATAAAGAATTAGTTTGCTTCAATTGTCATTGGTTTGATGTTGAGAATGGAGTTAAAGTAGATAAAAAATCAGGACGGGTGACTGTTAACGTTAAGTCAAAACTAAGACTGATGACTGGTATGGACGAGCCTTTTATTTTAGCAAGTCAAGCAACACAGGTGTACTACGCGCGGAGTGTTAAGACTCCTGCAAGCCCATGGCATGCTGTTATAACCACCAAAGCCCGTGGTTTTCAAGGCACAGCTCCTCGTCCAGACGCTAAACCTTTACAAGTCGAGTCTACTAGTGTCACACCTGCTGATGTGACAATTATTAGTGAGTCTAGTGAAGAAGAGGATGATGTTGTCGCTGTCGAAAGTGAAGACGATGTTGTTAAAGAGGTAGATATAATTGAAGAAATTGTTGAGGATGACGAAGATGGTGATGACAACGATAGTGAAGATCTACTACTCGAAGATGACGATTCTGATATTGATGGCTTTGATGATATAAATGATTAGGAGTATGTACTCTTTATGTCCTTTTAGTTGTATTCAAATGTAATAGTTGTCTCCTTTTAGTTATATCTGCATGTTGCATTTTGTATCCTTTTAGTTGTATTTGCATGACGATTCTGATATTTATGTTGTATCCTTTTAGTTGTATCCACATGTTATCCTCTTGATGATGATTTGACAGTATATACATAGATATGGCACGTACACTGCACGACGATCGTGGTGGGCGTGCTGGTAGTTCAGGCCGTGGGGGTCGTGGAGGTAGTGCTGGTGATGATCAAGCTGGATCATTAGGTATAATTACATGTTTTGTTGTTATACATCTTATTATTTTTAATTTTATATAATATTGACATTATATTCGTTTATATAAATATTGTTGTATTTCACTACATAGTTGATCGACGTAGGCCTCTGCGGGGACTAGCACGTGGATTGCTAGGGAATCCCCCCCAGGCGCCGCTTATATGCCGTGTCGGGACTACTAGGTAATTTCATATTTAACATTTTGTTTGTATTAATTATTTAGTTCTTATATATTCTTTGTAATTTGCAAATTTAATAATTTCAATTTTAGTAGCCTTGACGCGACGCTAAGGAACACGTTGCTTGGGATCGTCCGCAACCGATTCTCCAGCCCGTGCATGAGGTGGGTGGATGTGGATGACAACACACGTGGGATGATTATTGCTGAGTTTAGGGTAAGAAGTCATTCATTCATATGTTGTACTGCAAAGATATTATCGCTTCGAGGACGGGCAGGAAGCCCATGGCAGCACTGTTCTCGGGAAGTATCTCGAGATGAATTGGCACAAGTGGGTCTACGACTGGAAGAAGAAGGCCCAGACCAAGATGGCTGATGGACAGACACTTAGAGATGTCCGGCCAGATTTTATTAGTGCTGCAGTGTGGGAGCAGATGTGCCTTATTTGGGAGGGCGAGGCGTTCAAGAAGATGTCGGTACAGCGTACAGCTGCCCGACAGCAGAGTCGTCTCCCACACTACACTGGGTCTCAGTCGTACGACCTCTATAGGGAGAGACTCGAAGTGAGTCTAAAGCACCCACCTTCCAGCATTGAGTTTTGGTGGCACACTCACCAGAAGAAAGGTGACGGTGGTTATATCTCACCTGAGGCAGAGGGCATTGCGATAAGTAATTTAATTCTTTTATTTAGTATGTATTTAAAATCTTGCAATTCTTTTGTATTTTTTTGTGTAATACTTTGCTTTTCACCTATTTCTTTGTTTTTTCAAACACGGTTCGAGGACCTTACTGTGGTCTGGAGCAGCCAGAGAGGTGACACTCCAGTGGCTGATTCTACACGTGAGGATGAGGAGATAGAGGACTGGCTGGGAATTCCCCGTGTCCCAGCCTACCCTATAGTCCCTGCTGCGAGATCTCGACGTCGCCCACCCACCGGAGGTAGTGGTGCGAATGGATCAGGCGTCGGCCCTTCATTATCTGACGACTTCTTCAGGTAGATCATAGAGGGGTGCATGGCAAGCAGTGTCGTGCAGTCAGGCGCACCATCACGCGAGAGGATCTACTAGCTTGCTCAGGAGGTTGTCCACGGCTCCATAGATCCTACAGCTGCCGCTGATGACCTCATGGGTGTAGTCCGTGAGGAGGCCATCCGTTTATGTGCAGTTATCTTGGCCAACACCTTTCCTGCATATATTCGACAGGTAAAACTTATTATTGATGTATTTCCTCATTTGTAATTATATTGCTTATTTGTAATTATTTGTAATTATATTGCTTATATAAACTATCAAATAAATAGCACCGCATAGGCAATAGACACGCGTTACAACTGACGAGACTCGATTCCGATATACGGAGCCTGATTTTGAGTCCCGTCCGCCTAACTTACGAAAACTTAGAAAAATAGTCGAAAAAGAGGCTAAAACCCGCCTCGGTCGTCCAAACAACAAGCAAACACAGACATAGCACCGCATAGGCAATAAACACGCGTTACAACTGACGGGACTCGATTCCGATATACGGAGCCCGAGTTCGAGTCCCGTCCGCCTAACTTACAAAAACTTAGAAAAATAGTCAAAAAAGAGGCCAAAACCCGCCTCGATCGTCGAAATGACACGCAAACACAGACATAGCATCGCATAGGCAATACACACGCGTTACAACTGACGAAACTCGATTCCGATATACGGAGCCCGAGTTTGAGTCCTGTCCACCTAACTTATGAAAACATAGAAAAATAGTCGAAAAAGAGGCCAAAACACGCCTCAGTCATCAAAACAACACGCAAACACAGACATAGCACAGCATAGGCAATAGACACGCGTTATAACTGACGGGACTCGATTCTGATATACGGAGCCCGATTTCGAGTCCCGTCCACCTAACTTACGAAAACTTAGAAAAATAGTCGAAAAAGAGGCCAAAACCCGCCTCGGTCGTTCAAATGACACGCAAACACAGACATAGCACCGCATAAGCAATAGACACGCATTACAACTAATGGGACTCGATTTCGATATACGGAGCCCGAGTTCAAGTCCCGTCCGCCTAACTTACGAAAACTTAGAAAAATAGTCAAAAAAGATGCCAAAACCCGCCTCGGTCGTCGAAATAACACGCAAACACATACATAACACCGCATAGGCAATACACACACATTATAACTGACGGGACTCGATTCCGATATGCAGAGCTCGAGTTCGAGTACCGTCCGCCTAACTTACGAAAACTTAGAAAAATAGTCGAAAAAGAGGCCAAAACCCGCCTCGGTCGTCGAAATGACACGCAAATACAAACATAGCACCGCATAGGAAATACACACGTGTTACAACTGACGGGACTCGATTCCGATATACAGAGCCCGAGTTTGAGTCCCGTCCGCCTAACTTACAAAAACTTAGAAACATAGTCAAAAAAGAGGCCAAAATCTGCCTCGGTTATCGAAACGACACGCAAACACAGACATAGCACCGCATAGGCAATAGACACGCGTTACAACTGACGGGACTCGATTCTGATATACGGAGCCCGATTTTGAGTCCCGTCCGCCTAACTTACGAAAACTTAGAAAAATAGTCGAAAAAGAGGCCAAAACACGTATCGGTCATCCAAACGACACGCAAAGACAGACATAGCACCGCATAGGCAATAGACACGCGTTACAACTAACGGGACTCAATTTCGATATACGGAGCTCGAGTTCGAGTCCCGTCCGCCTAATTTATGAAAACTTAGAAATATAGTCAAAAAAAGGCCAAAACCCGCCTCGGTCGTCGAAACGACACGCAAACACAGACATTACACTGCATAGGCAATAGACACGCGTTACAACTGACGGGACTCAATTCTGATATACGGAGCCCGAGTTCGAGTCCCACCGCCTAACATACGAAAACTTAGAAAAATAGTCGAAAAATAGGCCAAAACCCGCCTCGGTCGTCGAAATGACACGCAAACACAGACATAGCACTGCATAGATAATAGACACGCGTTACAACTGACGGGACTCGATTCCGATATACAAAGCCTGAGTTCGAGTCCCGTCTGCCTTACTTACGAAAACTTAGAAAAATAGTCGAAAAAGAGGCCAAAACCTGCCTCGGTCATCGAAACAACACGCAAACACAGACATAGCACCGCATAGGTAATAGACACGCGTTACAACTGATGGGACTCGATTCTGATATACGGAGCCTGAGTTTGAGTCCCGTCCGCCTAACTTGAAGAACACAAACTAAAATAATATAAATATATTTTCATTTCGACTTTGTTATTAATATTTTAATTTTGTAGGGTCTTGTTGACGAGACAGGTGGAGGTGGAGGTGGAGGCACTGGTGATGACCACCGAGCTGATGACGAGCAGCCTCCTCCAGTACAGGGTGATGACCGTCGAGTTGATGACGAGCAGCTTCCTCCAGTACAGGGTGATGACCGCCGAGTCGATGACGATGAGACAGGCGACAAGTTATAGTTAGTTTATGTTATATTCTGAGTTTCATGTATGTACTTGTACAGTTTTTGAGTTGTACAGACGGTTATTTTTGATCTATATATTTGATTTGGATTACTATTTGAATGGTGAATTGTATGATATTTGATTGTTATTTGATGGTTTTTATTAGTTTATAACAGGTATATGTTTATATTTGTAAATGAACAGGGAAATTTTGAAAGTATAAAAAAAATTCAAAATATATATAGTCATTACCGACGGGGGTAAGGGCGACAGCAGTTCCCGTCGCCAATGACCTATAGCGACAGACATGGGGACAGGCATTTGAAGCTTTTAATTTAATTCTAAAATGTCATTGCTGACGGCTATAAAGTCATGGCCGACGGGCTCGCCGTCGTGAATGAGTAATTTCAAAAAAAAATTATTAAATCTTTACCGACGGTATTACCGTAGCTCGAGCCGTCGGGATTGACCTTGTGTCGTCGCCAATGAGGCCCATCGCCAATGGCAATGATGCCGACGGTGGCCGACGGGAACCAGGGGCGACGACCTGTGAGGCGACGGAAACACCGACGGCCACTACCGTCGTTAATGACCTCATTACCGACGGCACTGTAGTCATAGGCGACGGCAGTGCCCGTCGGCAATGACTGATTTTTTTTTAGTGAACATGTCATACTCTTCTATTTCTTCTTCTTCTTTTTTCTGTTATTTCCCCTTCTAGCCTTATATAAGCCCAATTGGGATTTGAATCTCCCTCTTCACTTAGCTCCAACTCCGATACTCTTCATGAGCACAATCTAAATATACCATAGGTTTGTCTTCTACTGCTTCAAACACTATCCTATTAGCTACCTCAATTGGCACTTCTAGTATTCTACCCTCTGGATCATTCCCTATCAACCCAACTAATTCTGGTTCAGATACCGGCTCAAATGGAACGACCAGTTCCTCACTCCCTTATGTGAATATCCTTAAATTCTAAATTTTCAATCACTATATTACTAAATTAGCACCTAATATACATTGTATACACATAACAAATAATAGTTTTCATTAAGTTAGTTTTTATCTTATTTTACGATGAATTTACTCAATTCATATCCTATAAACTCTTTTCGAGTTTATGTTTTCACTAACTTTTCTACTACTATTATTCCTCTAAGGTTATAGCCTAAGGTAACCCTACCTAAGGTTAATAACCTACAACTTTGATACCATAATTGTGACGCCCCCAAATTCTCTACATTCCCTGTAGCAGATTTGGTGCTCACGTAAATATTCCATAAGATAATAATTCCTATCAATCCAAGATTCACAGTATTCCACAACGAACAGTAGTTCTCGTCAGAACATTTACTGTGCTGGGATACCCTCACTTGGATGAATAGGTTTATAATCTCACGGATATTTCTTTCATATCAATAATTCCTATCTATCTGACATTCGTAGTATTAATGTTAGGGTCGTTCTTGGAATCTGAGGGGTGCGACCGACCTCAATGCATCAGAGAACCACAATATCTTTCAATACTCCCAATTCAGATGTATAGTTCATATAAATATTGTACTTCTTCCTATGTTCTAGAAAGGTAAAAACTAAATAATTGATAAAGATAATAATATATTACATATTCTTAAATTGGTTTATAATAAATCCAACTTACTATTACATCAGAGTTCCCAAGGATATAACCAAAATTTATATTGATCGAGTTGTTCCATCTACATGATTGAACTTTGAAACTTTGGATAAGTCAGCTAAAGCTCCAAAGAAAAAGAATAATTGCAAGGATGAGCTACAAAAAGCTCAGCAAGTTTTAAACAAATAGTATATTATACTCACACTAAATTTGAATTAAATGAACATATAGTTCAGAGTTTTTCCACATTATATATACTGAGTTTTGATCTGCCAAACCCCACACATTACGAGTTACTGTCAGTCATATAGACTTAGCCACCTGGGTTGATTGTTCAAGACCTATTACGAGTTACTGCCAGTCACATAGACTTAGCCACCCGGTTTGATCTGTTCAACCACACTTTTGACGAGGTACTGTTAGTCATATAGACTTAGCAATCCGGGTTGATTTGGTCAACCACACCATACTTCTAACAGTCACAAAGACTTATAGGAGTTTTGTTCGAATATCTCATAGGTGATCAGCCTAATCATATCCTAGGAATATGCATATCATCCTACCAATTTAACAAGGTCAGTGTTATAACTGCCTGTAATTAAAATTCAGGGTCAGTATTATAACTGCCAATAAATGTAAACCAGGGTCAGTGCTATAACTGCCAATAATTTTTGGACAAAACAGTATCAGTATATATATGTACCAAACAACATTGGTTTTTCCACAGTTTATGGTTTGATATCAAATCAAAAATATTTTACGCAAATAATAGTTCATGTCTTGGTTATGCTTGAACAATAAGTCATAACCTTCTTTAAATCACAGATATCACGAATAATGGGTATAACAAGTTCATATGTCAATATACAATACTTACATTTAATATAGAAATTAAATGAAGTTAGAAAACTTGCCTTTATCAAGATCAGCTACTTAAACTATTTGAAAGTGTTTACGCAACCTATATATATTTATAACAGTCATTAGAAACAATATCAACTAATAACTAGTCAAATTATTAGTGTCTGGGTTGATTTCGGTGTCCGTTCGATATTTTATTTCTTTATTGAATAGTTATCGAATTAGTTTTTCAATAAACTTTATTTAAAAGTTTCGATACCTTGTTAGATAATTTAGTTATTATTTATATTAATTTCTAAAGGTTCGAAATAATTTTTAAATAATTTAATATCACTTATAATGATTTTTAAATCATTAATATTATTCTTAAATATTTAATAACAATAATGATTTTCAAATCATCAATATTAATTTCAAATAATTTATTTTTATTAATAATGATTTTTAAATCATTGATATCATTTTTAAATAATTTATTATTATTTAAAATGATTATTAAACTATTAATATTATTTTTAAATAATTAATAACCACTTAAAATGATTTTTAAATCATCAATAATATTGTAAAATAATTTATTTTTATTAATAATTATTTTTAAATCATTAATATCATTTTTAGATAATTTATTATTATTTAAAATGATTTTTAAACCATTAATATTATTTTTAAATAATTTATTTAATATAATTATTAAATACTTTTATTATCATTAATATTTAAATAAATTAAATATTAATAAAATTTTATGTCAAAATATTAAAAAATATTTATTATAATTAAAAAATATTTTTTCAGAATTTTTTATTTTTTATTTAGTATTTATTTCTATTTATTTTAATTATTATAATTAATTTTTATTTGAAATCGTCGCTATAGGCTACAATGATAGGAAACCGTCGCCTTAGGTGTTCTTCACCATCTCAAAAATAGGATGGTCAATGGCCTGGCCCCTAGTTTGACTCGCTTTAATTTTCAATCTGTTCAGTTTCTGGGCAAGCAAGTGTATCAATATTGTAGTATTGATGTAATACTACAAGTTCAACCTAAGTTAGGGGTCTAATTACAACAAATCTGGGAGTTATTGATGGTCAAACCACCCATCCGAAGCTATTCTTGCATTTCTGGGCTGCCCAAAAACGCATAGTCAATGCCGGTCAACGCTATTTCAAGCTTTATATCTTGCAGTCGGTTCATGTTTTAGTCAGTTTATTGTCATGGATTTGTAGAGCAGCTATCAGGGTACTAAAGTATAGCACTTGTAGAGTTTATACATCACAAGGAAGCAAGATCTAAGCCTTCAAAGAACTTGTCAGACGCTGATTTTCCTTTTCTAGGTTACCCAGAATTTCAAGCTTAACGGTCAACGCATTTTGACTGTCTATAACTTCTGAACAATAACTCCCTAAGGTTTGAGAGTGCTCTAGTGGTGTAGACCTTATGTCAGGGTACAATCTTACTAACATCTAACATCCAAACAGACTGACAGGCGAGAGATCTAGGCTGGTCAAACGATTGTCAGACCGTGTTCATCAGCTTTCTGGGTTACCCAGAAAACGCACGGTCAAGCTCGGTTAACGGGTTTTGACCACGTATAACTTCCAATCTGTTATTTTGATTGCTATTCTACCACTTCTAGACTACTAACAACCTTACAGGCTACAACTACTAACCTTTAAAACATCTAAAACATAAACAGAGCACAATCTATGAGCCTTGGCATTCACTGTCAGACCATATTTTTAAAGTTTGACAGTTTTGCTTAAATTGTCATTTTTATGCATTTAGATGTTATAGATTCATGTTTTAGCAACCCAGATCACTAAATAACATACTTCTAAACATACTTAAACAATAACATCAACAATAAAATTTCAGAATCTAAGATCTAAAGCTAGGATTAGGTTTTTAACCATTTTGAGCAAAATTTTCTTTACTCCTTTCTGAATCTAATCCGGCCTTGCTGATGATTGTTTATGGGTTAGTTGGTGATGTATAACAAGTGGAAAATTTGTGGCCCTAAGTTCTCACTACCTAGACTTATGTCAAAACCTCAAGTGGGTTAAAAACTTAATTTCTCTCTCTTATTTGACAACTAAGTCTAATTCATTAATTGTATTGTGTTGTGTTATGTTGTCAAGCTAGGGTCTAGTAGAAGCTATTTTCAGCATGTGAGAAATCTTTTGCTTGATTGAGTTAGAGATTTGATTTTATCTCTTTCAAAAAGAGAAGATTTAGGGTATTTTAGTCATTTAACAAATACTAAGAGTATTTCGGTAATTTCCTAATTAAATCCAAGGGTAAATTAGTCATTTCATATTCTCTCTAGAAATTTGAAAATAAAATTGAACCATTAGACTTTGTTAATTTAGAATTAGGGTTTATAATTAATATTTAGGGTTTTCTATTTAGGGTTAGGGTTTTCTAATTCCTGATTAGGGTTTTTATACGATTTCTTTCAATTAAATCCTTAGTACATCATATATTAACTCAATATATTAATATATTTATAATCCTACATAACATTCTCAATGTCTCAAGTTATATTTTTCTTTTATTATAACAATTAGGGTTTCTTAATTTAAATCAAATCTATAATTAGGGTTTTCTAAAAAAGCTTTCCATAATTATATCCTATATGTTAATATATATTTATATATATACTTTAATAAGGCTAAATACACATCCATGAACATAATCATATTTATTATTATTACTACTATATATATATATATATATATATATATATATATATATATCCATATTAATAATCATGTTTAAGTTTTGGATTATTACAGCACACTGAAATTAGCTACCCAACAATCTAAACACACTGTTTAAACCAACTTCTTTCTCTTCTATAGCTTAATTAAAATTATTTCATTAATAATTCTTGTTGAAGGATACGTACTTAACATTCATTACGGCTTATTAACATTCATATGTTATAAACCGACACTCGTCAATCATCGTTTAAGTACAACGACAGAGGAAACCATAATTGGTTCTTTAACTCGGACATCTTTCCCCCGGATTACCGATAACGAACTCCGTATAGGAATTATATAAGTTTTATCTTCATTTCTTATCATTCTTATACCACACATGTCTATCACATACTATATAACTATAAGACGCGCGTTAAAATTGAATACAATTCACGATTTCGCATTTTAAGTTTTAAGTTTTAAGTTTGAATACTTTTAATCAATGTTTAATTCCTAAATTCATCATTAAACATGTTGTTTAGAAATTCTCTCTTTATGTATATTAAGTATATACATGCCCCATAATTACCACGTCAAAAGTTGGGTTAACAAAAGTCTGCGTCGGAAAGAATTATGTTAAGGGAGTTGTGGCGCCACTTATAGTGTTAATAGTCGCGCTACGGTGCCAGTAAGCAGTGGAAAGCTCCCCAGCCAGGTTCTGCGGTGCCAGTTTCGTAGGCATGGGCAGCGCTGCGGCGCATGCCTTGAGCCTTTGAATTTTTTTAAGTTTTTCAATTACAAGAAATTTTCGAGCTCGTAACTCAATCATTATAACTCGAAATTAGCTCGTTCAAAAGTCATTAACTCACATATCTCATATACTTCAATTCTATCGGGGAAGAATAAGTTTTTGAATTCGTTAACGATAAATTCATCGTTTAAATTTTTATTACGCGTTCGTTAAACGTCCGTGAACGTTCATAGCTCGTTTCTTCGTTTAAATCCGAATTCGACCATTCTTGAGTCCACGACTCTTAATTACCTTATTCTACGATACTCCACCGAAAACCTAGGTTTCTGAGTTAAACGACGACTTTTGACTATCATTTCGAGAATTCTACGATTTCGACGATTAACGTCTAATCCCGTAAATTTCGCCATAACTTCTTTACTCAATATTTTTACGCCAAACCAAAATGGAATCAATCCATTGTTTAATCATCTAAGTTCCTAACCAACAATTTGCATCTAACTTATACGCGATGGTTTTCAATTTGTCCATCAACAACAAGCTCTAAGTTTTGATGATTTTTTCTTCATTAAGTGCTTAAGCATTCAATTATGATTTCACTTGTTCATGGTTATTTATGTTTAAAGTCCACTATATAGCCATCCTTATTACTTCGGGTGAGACATGCTCCACCAATTCACTTCTCTGTCAACTTTATAAGAAAAGAATTAGATGAAAGTTTGGTTTTACGTTTTGTGTTCTTGAGTTTTGTTCTTGACAAAAGTCCTAGCTAGCTTCCTTTTTCTTTGATTGCTTGTTAATATTTCTCTTTTCTCTCAAGATATAAGTGTTCAATGTATATAAAACAACTAATGAACAAAGTGGCTTCTCTTATATAGAAATTACAAAGTGGGGGCGAAATGGTCATCATGCCCCACCTCCTCATTATTCACACCTCCTTAACTTTGCTTCCCCACCAAGCCATGGCCATGTGCCAGCCATCTTCTACCATATGCCCCCCATGGGCCCCCCATGAGTTTTACTCATCCATTGACCCATCGGTTCGACCCATGGGTTCGATTTTTGGTTCGGGTTTAGAATAAACTCAAATTGGGCCTATTCTTGGGCTTGATTTAAATTATCGTTGGGGCTTGATATAAATCCTCATTGGGCCTCACTCCTTTGTCCAATTGGGCTTGACCAATGTCCAAATCTCAAGGTTCAAGTCCATTAAGACTTATAGTATTCCTATCATATAATTCTCGTATTTTCTTCGCATATACTTCGTATAATATTCGTATTATACGTCGTATTAATCTTCGTATTATAGTCGTATAATAACTAGTATTATACTCGTATTTGTTACGTATAATAATCATTATTATTACACTTAATCATTCCTTCATTGATTTCACTTTCCCTAACTCTTAGGGTTTTAAGTTCTCAGGCGAAAACTTCGTTTGCCATAACTAAAATATTATTAGATATTTCATGTCGTCATAGAATCCTATCATTACGCGTTTCTCGAAATTTCAAAAATAATTCTCAAGCAGTTTTGGATGAATAGTGATTTTTTTGGAAATTTCTCAGAAAACCTTTATTTTCGTCTTGGAAATTCAAATAATTTATTTCTAGCATATATCCAGAAACCTACGATCATACCACCATTCTAGGTCATAAAACGACCTTCATACAACTTACTCAGTTTTATAAACATATATTCTAATTTTATTTAATAAACTCAAATAAAATTTATTTACATAAAAGTCCAATTTTCTCGGTCGTTACAGTAAAAATGGGCAGTTTATCCTCAATGACATACCCACTTTGCGACGTCATAACTTGTGTAACGACCGAGAAAATCAAATTATTATGTGAATTAATTTTTATTTGATTATATTGAATAAATAAGAAATATGTTTATTATTTCTGAGTAAGGAGTTTAAAGGTCGTTTAATGACCTGGAAGTATAGTATGATCGTAGGATTCTGGATATATGATAGAAATAAATGATTTGAATTTTATGACGAAATTAAAAGTTTTTTGAGAAATTTTTGAAAAATAACTACTCATCCAAAACTGCTTGGGAATTAATTTTAAATTTTCGAGAAATGCGTAATGTTAGAATTTTGAGAAAAGATGGTTTATCAAATAATAATTCAGTTATGGCAAACGTAGTTTTAGACTGCGTACTCAAATTCAAGAACGCTAGGGAAAGTGAATTCTAAGAATGAAGATTAAGTATAATAAGAAAGATTATTATACGGGTATTATACGAGTATAATACCAGGTATTATACGAGTATAATGCGAAGATTAATACGACGTATAATACGAATATTATATAAAGTATATACGAAGAGAATACGAGAATTATACGGTAAGATTACAGAAAGTCGAAGTCTTGGTCAACCAAAGTCTTGGTCAACCAAAGTCAAATCTGATTAATTGGTTAATGAACTTGGACTTTGCCAAGCCCAATTGAATTATTGGACAAGACAAATGATAAAATATATAAAGGCCCAAGTAATATTTAATTCAAGCCCAAAGTTAGGCCCAAAATTGAATAAAACCTGAGCCCGAACCAAGAACCAAACCCGTGGGTTGAACTTTTTATCGAACGGGTGGGTAAAACCCATGGGGGTCCCATGGGGTGGAATGGCCAGTCAAAGGGAGCCCCAAGCTTCCTTGGGAAGCTTGGTGGAATAGTAAGAAGGTTAGGGGTAAAGAGGTTTGATGGAAAAGACCAAAATGCCCCAACATTGCAAAGCTTATATAAACCAAGCTTTTCATTCATAATTTGTTTACAAAATCCAGAAACAATCACCAACTTATTAAGAGAGAGAAGTGAGAGCTATTTCAAGTAATCAAGGAAGAAAAGAAGCTAAGTCAATCATCTAACTCAAGAACGAGAAGAACGCTAAGAGGTAAAAGCTTCTAAACCAAACTTTTCATCTTTTTCTTGTAGAAATTAGATAGAGAAGTGTAGAAATGGAGGAGTATATATTTGCCTAAGTGATAAGGTGGATATTAGTGGACTAAAATATTAATAAGCCTTGTATAAGTGAGAATCATAATCAAATGATTAAGCACATAAATGAAGAACGCATAAAATTTAGAGCTTGTTATTGATTGATAAGTTTAAAATCATCGCGTATAAGTTAGATGCTTATTGCTTGGTTAGGTTGTTAGATGAATAAGTGATGGATTCGTTCCATTTGAAATGGAGTAAAAATCTCGTGTAACAAAGTTATGGTAAAATTTTTAGTAAAAGACGTAAACCGTTGAAATCGTAGTTAACTAGGATTTCCGGATGAAAGTGAAATGTTACTAATCAACCTAAACACTTAGGGTTTTATTAGTATATCGAAGAACTATGAATTTATGAGTCGTAGGCTCAAGAACGGACGAATTCGGGTACCGAATGAATGAAAAACGAATGAACAAACGAAGAACGTTCAAGAATGAATAACGAACGAACAATGAAATTTGAACCAATGAAAATGGTCGTTAACAGACTTAGATAATTATTCGGTCCGGGGGAAACCCGAGGACATAAGAAAAGTAAGAAAATGGCCTTTGAACGAGTCTATTTCGAGTTATAACGAACAAGTTACGAGTTCGAGAAATAAGCGGTTTGAAAATGCTCAAAATTTAAAGAAGAAAAATCAAAGGCTCAGGGGAGGCACTGAAACCAGCGCCAGTCCGGGGCCACCCTCCTGAAGGACGGTGGCGTAGCGCCGGTATTAAACTTAAAGGTGGCACTGCAGCGCCCTTAGAGGAAAATTTTTTGACGCGAGCTTTTGTTTATCCAACTTTTTGTACTGTAATTGAGGGGGAGTTATATATTTAATATTCATGAAGTTTAACTTCTCAAACGATAAGTAAAACTTGGCGTTTAGGAATTAAACGTTGATTAAAAGTTATTAAACGAAAAACGTAAAATGCGTAAACGTTAATCGTGAATCGTATTTGGGTTTAACGAACATCTTAATATTATATGGTATGTAATAGCTAGATGTGGTACGAAGATGATAAAATATGAATGTAAAACTTATGTAATCGCTATACGGGGCCCTATATTTGGTAATTCGGGGAAACTGTATTCGAATTAACCAACCGGTTAAGGTTATAGTTATCGTGATACTTAGATGATGAACAAGGAATGGTGGTTTATGACGTTTAGATGTTATTAAGCCGTAATGAATGTTAAATAACTTAACGAATGTTATTAGTGTAATAAATTCAATTAAGCTATAGAAGAGAAAGAAATTGGTATAAACAATGTGTGTAGATTGTTTGGTAGCTAATTGGTGTGCTATGTGATTATATCATGTAGAACCTATAAAGACAAAGAAAAGTTGAGTTTAAAATTAGAAGGCGCTTAAAGGCAAGTTCTTTTAACTCTTTTCTGACCTTCGTGTTAGCCAAGTTTTGTGATTCATGTTATATTATGCATGAATTGTTTGAGAAAGAGTTGATGCCAATCTTAACTCGGCTAGACAAAGTTTACAATGTTTTGTTGGTTTATTTACAAATCTTTCAAGACACTATTGTTGTTAATGCTATCCTATGCCAACTGCTTTGGTACGGATTCAAAGGTAAGTCTGAGTATGAATAAACAAAGGTATTTTACATCGTACATCGACGGGCACGTGAGTTTGCCAAAACTTAAGCGTAAATACGTTTAACAAATAAGTGTTGATCAACATAGAGTACTATAGACTGATCACCTAGAAGTGCTCGTAAGTTATATCGAACTTACGATCTTAGTGTCGGGTTGTCTTTTTCATGAATGAAAACTAAGTAGAATGTTCATGGTCTTTGACCAACTCATAATTCTTAAGTGACTATATGTCCTTCGAAATTGTTTTAAAGAAATGGAAAGTGCTATTTTGATTATTCATAGAACTTCATAACTATTTGTTCAGTTATAGAAGATAAATCTTATGATTCTTAATTTTGTTGTTGGGTTATATATTGTTAAACTTGATGAGCTAGTTATGCTCACTTCTTGCTTGAATTATATGATTGCAGCTAAGAGCGAACGGACTGAAGGATCCGATAAAGATAAGGGCAAAGCCAAAATGGATAAATAGTTATCCTGTAATAGAATAGTATAATTTTGTATGAATTTATATTATGATAACGAATGATGTAATGGTTATTAAGAACTTGGGGAAAGGATTATTATTATTGTAACAAGAATTTAGTAAACATGCTCATATATTGATGTAATTTTCAGTTGAATGAATGTGTAGTTAGTAGCACCGTGTACCACCATATCCATGGGTTGAAATTACCCGAATTTAGGGGAATCATAGGTTGGTATTAAAGTTGATAGGTTATAAAACTTAAGGGGGGAGAACCTTAGGCTATAACATTGGTAATAGTAGGAGAAGTCAGAAGTAAATGAACTCAAATAAAGTTCCAAAGTAATGGATTGAGGAAATTCATTACAGAAAGATCTAAAAGATGGAACTTAACCTTAAATGAATTATATGTGATTTGTGCTTATAATATTTTGTATTATGTACTAATCAACATGTTATGTGTTATTGTAGATGTCAAGAGATAACTCTATGTATAGGGATATACATATAGTCAGCGAGGAGTCAGTCAACATGATAGAGCATGTACCAATGCCAGTAGCGGAGGTACCGATAGTGAATGTCGAGGAGACAGAGCCAGCGGAGGAAGATTCGTCAGAGGATTATTAGAATCTAGGATCGACATCATACTTTGATGTGGTGGTTGATGAGGAGGATGATATAGAGGTGGCATCGTTCAACATGGTGGTACCCACGCTAGTGCCAACACCACCAGAGGCAGTGAGGGCATTGTATTTGGCGGTGATTAACATGAATGTTCAACTGCGCAATGATGTGCAGAGTATGAGGGAGGAGGTTAATGACCTCCAAGAGGTGAAGGAATCTATAGAAGCGGGTTGGGAGGAGGAACACGATGAGAAGGTCTTGGCCAAGGATAAGGCTAAAGATTATAAGCATGAAGCCTATGAGCTTCGTAAAGAGTTTGGAGAGAAGAAGCAGAAGATAGCACGGATGTCCTATATTTATAGGAGCGCCCATGAGGATTTCAAGCTGAAAATTGCTTGTTATTCCATTGAGGCGGGGCAGACTCGTCACACTATCAGTAGGGATATTATGGCGATTCTTACAAACGAGAAGCATGAGAATGCTGTTAGGCAGGGTTAGTTAGTAGTAGAGAGTGAGTTGATATATAAATATCGTTAGGTTTGTAAGATTCATGAACACAATCATATTGCATTAAAATAGCGGAAGCATGATAAATTAGAGTTTTAAAATTTTACAAACCATATACCCGGATCATCCTTTATGCACAGTTATTAATTAAACAAAAAGATTAAAATTAGATTCATACCCTTGAAGATTCTAGCTTCCTCAAGTATGAGCTCAACTCCAAATCCTTTTCGTGTTCTACTTGAATCCATCGGGTTGATTCCTTCCTTTGGTCAACATTAGTCACCCAAGTGTTTGGCCTCTAGAAGTGATCCACCAAGAAAGAACAAGAATTCAAGAAGAATGGTGTTTGGCAAAATCCTAATTTTTATCTCTATAAAAAGGTGTACTCTCCCAACTCTTGGAATGTGGTGTGTAACCTTGTTCCATAATAAAACTTTCTTATTTATAGATATAAGCAACCCTCCTAAACTATTTAGAATTAAGGTTTCATATTAATTAATTAATCCCTTTTCAATTAGGCTTCCCAATCCTATTAGATATAATTAAACTCTTTTAATTAATTAGCCTCCTAATTTTATAAGGAATATATATATGAGAGAGTATCTTATTAATTAATTTTCAAACCCCTTTAGGAATTAAATAATAATAATAATAATAATAATAATAATAATAAGACTCCTCTTATTAATTTATATTTAATATTTTCAAAATATTAAATAATAAATATTAAGTTATTTAATTTATTCTATCAGCATAAATTAAATTAAATATACATAACTTATTATTACAATTATGTCATTTGCTTCTTTAATAAATATTCTTCCTTTTATGGTGTGACCCTTTAGGTTCTCCATATTAAACTAGTTGTGAATAAATCAATTAGAACAAATCTAATCTTATTTAAATAAATAAATTAAACTAATAATTCATTTAAATAAATAATATTTATTCTACAATAAGGGTAAGCCCCCTTAGCGATCAACGACTTTCCAAATAATATAAATTTCAACATTAATCATTAAAGAACCTTTGAGTAAATAATTACCATACAATTTAATCCTTCCACCATACAATGTCCCAATATAAGATGTGGAATTTACTACAAAAAAATGAATATTTGGCAACGATTTTTCGGGCAACGACTTATAAAGTCGTTGCAAAAAATGCATGCTTGGCAATAAAATTTGTCATTTGTTGCAACTTGTGAAAGACTTTTATTTTTCGTAACGAAATTCATAGGTCGTTGCACAATTTCGTTGCCAAATCGTTGGTGGAAAAAAAAAACCCACTTATTTACTTTTTTATTGCCGATGTGATTTCTCCTCATCATGGGCAACAAAAAGTTTTTTGTTGCTATATTTCGTTGCCTAATATGGGCCACATTCATTGCCAATAATTTTTTTCATTGGGTATTTTGTACATTTTTTTTGCAACGACTAGTAAATTGTTGTCCAAAATTAACATAAACCCAATAAGCACATTTCAGCCTCTTTCTTTTTTTCCCCAAAATGCATCATTTTGCATTTTAAATTTTTTATTTATTTAGACGCAATTTTATACAGTCAAATGTTTCACTCCTTGCGTCTCAAAATAAATGCCCAGTTTTAATTTTTTTGTCAGAGTTATAATTTTTGAAATTAAAATTAAACACATATAGATATATTTTTTAATTTACAAAAATTAGAGTTTACAGTAAATTGGATGTAGTTTATAATGATTAACTCTTGTGGGTAACGAAAGGTTTCTAGTTGTCATATTTCTTAGCCTAATATGGACCACATTTATTGTCAATAATTTTTTTTTGTTGCGTATTTTGTACAATGTTTTGCAATAACTATTAAAATGTTTTGCAACGACTATTAAAATGGCACCTTAGCTACACCTAACTTTCAAACTACATATTTCGCTAATAACATATATTATTCTACTCTTGAGATATGTCATATGAGGCCACTATCATGTATCAATCATATAAATAGAGGTGATTTGTAATTTATGCTAAAATGAACAATAAATGTAAAACAAATAATAATAAAAATCATCAAACTCAAAGGGGATCAGTTATCATAGTGATATGTTCCTAGCAAATAACTCATAATTAAATCTTTTATTGTTGTAAAAATAAAATCTTACGCAAGAATATACGATTATAAGTCTTCCGAATGACCATTTATTCTGTTTCCAAGGAAGAATCTTCAATTAATACAATATATTACAAATATCAGAACGGAATAATTAGTACTACTGAGATAAGAGTGAGTGTTTTCAGTAGCTCTTGTTTTATATTACATGAAAACTTTTTAAACTGAGAAAACTATATTACTAGTTGAAATAAAGCTGAAGGAGTTTCTTCAATGTAAACATACCTGATTCATTATCAAACATTATATTAAAAGAGTTGATTGCTCAACTAATATTTGTCCTGAAACAAGTTAAGGAATGTAACAATAGCAAAACACCAACCGCAACAATAGATTAACTAAATTTTAACTTTCCATCATATTTAACCAAAATAGGAAAATCATAATCCAAATATCATCCATTGTACTTTACATTAATGATTTACCAAGTCTAACATAAAATTCAACATTAAAATCCAAGTTTTTGCAGTGTCTACAACAAAAGTTCAACAATTTTGAATGTCTATAAATAATGATCAAGAGTTGTTTTCAGCTCTTTCTGTCCTTGAGTTGATGCTGCCTTGAACCAATCGTAGGAATTCTGGATTGTTGACCAACTTCTTCATTATATTCTCAAGATTGTTTATACGTTTGTCTTGTGCCCGAATGGTTGATTGAAGCTCTTCATTCTTATAGCGAGACACTTCTAATGCTGCTCCCAATGCTTTTCTTTCTCACTAGATGAAACTTCTCTGCTCGAGGACCAAATCCAAAACCAAGCAATCTCCCCGCCTTCATGCCCAACACTCGAGTCATAATCTCCCTTTTGTCATTATTGTCAATGTTGGGGCGTGAATATTTGGGTCTGGCCATGGTGTAGCCCTATCTATGAATGGGCCAGATTTAATGTAGGCCCATATACATTTATTATCTATCTTAGTGAGAGAGTCCTTATTAGAGAAGGATTGGAGTTTTCTTATTTGGTGGGATAAAAAGATCTAACTTGGGAAGAAAGCAATTGCAGTTATAAGGGGATTCTGAACAGGACTCCTTTTCCTAGTTGGATTTGGGCAGACAAGACTTCTATAAATACAGCTACAAGCAAGGGTCGAAGGGATCACTAGATTACAACACACAATAGAGAACACATCACAAGATATCATACAACACACAATTTGTACTCTCCTCAATATTATAGTGGAATTCTCTCTCTCCGTGGTTTTTCCCCAATTGGGTTTCCACGTAAATTCTTGTGTTCATACTTTATATCTCTTTATTTATGTTACAACAATACAATCAACCGTTGGCGCTGTTTTGGCCTGCCTTTTTTGTGATTTCGTCAAGCATACAAAATCAGGCGTTAACATTGGAGCCATCTGTGGGAAGAAAGAAGACACTTATTCTGGTGTCGATTTAAAATCACCAAATCGAATCACAGGTCCTACATATAAAGATAAGTTGCTATCTCTTAACAAAGTATGTATGTTTATCTGATTTGGTATTACATGTGGCATCTATTGTATTACCCATGCGAAAAATCCTTGATCTAGTGGGTTAATTCTGTTTGCTACCGTATAACTATGTACTGGTTTTCACATCTGGTTCATTAATATAAAGATGTTTGAATAATAGAGCATCATCTTTATTTCAACATGTTACGTTTTCAAATCAAAGTATATTCACATGATTATTAGATTTTATAATATGTGATATATTGGTATGTTGAGCTTACTCATCACTTTAATATCATATAATGCTTTAAAGGCCAAATATCAAGCTCTGTTTTCTTGAGTTTCAGAATAGGGAATTGAAACGGAGAGATCAGAATGGTGGAAACAACACATGAGGAATTCCGCCGGAAGAGATTTGAAGAAAACAAGAAACGGATGGAAGAACTCAATCTCAATAAACTTGCTCAATCTCTCTGCACCACTGCCACATCTCCGATGGAGAAGATTACGCCTCGAAGATCGCGCCAGCTGCTAGATCTTTCTGCAGTCCGGCACTCCAGTCATGTTGCAGACAAGACACCCCCTAGTTACAGAGACGTCTAAGAGGAATTTGTTGAATCAAACATCGACCCCTCAGACCATAGTGGATTCGGACTCCTCACCAGGAGGCGGGAGGGTCGATTCCGACTTCGGCTTCTCCTTCAACGACAGTAATTTTGCTGATCGGGTTCTTAATATTGAAATTTACCTGATATTTTCGATGCCAAATCTGATCTCGAGAGTTGCAGCGCTATGGCCGAGTGGCCAAGAACAAATTCAAATCCTTGGAAATTTCGGCTCCTTCCAGATCCAAATTCCTCCGCCGACACGCCCTATCCATCCGAGCTTTGGTGGGTAATGGAGCCTACAAGGCTGACTACAAATTAATCGACTCCCTCCCTAGTTTGGAGATCATCACCAGTCACGGTGTCGGGTTGGACCAGATTGATTTGGGCAGGGGATCAATAACAAGGCGAAGACTACAAAGAGAATTGGGATAGCATGTCAAGGAGGTTTATAAACCACCAATTATTCTTCACCGCTGTCCGATCGGGAGACCTGAAATTGGTTAAAGAAATCATAAAGAATGAAGGGTCAGACCCGGATCATCCAGCTGCTGCTTCGATCTCCTCTAGTCTGATGGAGTTACAGAACGATAAGGGAGACAGCTCTGTATATAGCTGCAGAGAACAACCATGAGAAAATATTTAGCTACTTGCTGAACTTCTGTCATCTTCTGATTGTCAAGATTAAGTCAAAAGTATCCGGTGTGGATGCATTTCATGTTGCAGCCAAACACGGCCACTTGGGGATTGTGAAAGAACTTTTGGGCATGTGGCCTGAGCTTTGTAATTCATGTGATTCCTCTAACATTGACTAAAATCAAAAGAGGAATATAGTGTGCGGACAAGTTCTAGCAGTGACAAGAAGTGCTTCGTTGGGACTTCGAGAAAGTTGATCTGGGCTTCACCGAAGTTAATGACTTCGGCATTTATTCAATACTTTAGTTTCGACACCAACCAATACGAGCTGCAGAATAAAAATTGATCAGTACTTCAGATTAGTCGGTCGAGACTTCAAAATGGTCGCCATCAAAATGTTATAGCAGATTTGACGGTTCGAGATGTTCACTCATTGCACTTCGGGCAACAGGGTCCACTTCGAACGATAGCAGTTTGATTCAGAATGTATCACATCGGCTTCATCATATCTTCACTTCGGTATGACTTCGACAGGATTTCGATATAACTTCGGCAATCCCCTAGGCGATTCCTCTTCGAACTACTTTTGCTTGGGAAGGCAACTTCGGCGTTTCCCTCAAACTCATTCAGTAAAACCATTCTCCGGTGTCATTTGGAAAAAGAGGCATTCGGCAAGCATGATCTCTGTGGGTATTCGGGTGATACCTCTTCAATTGTCATCAGAAAATTGGCACGAGGAACATAGGCAAATACTTTATTCAGAAAGGGCTTGTTTGATTGTTGAAGAAATTGAACAAGAGAGCATGTGACTGATAGGAAAGGTTCGGAGAGGTCTCTAGATAGACAGTTCGGGGCAGACATGCAGAGGATACGAGACGAATCGAGAGTAATTTTTGGAGCAGCTCTCGTGACAGAAGCAGTTCAGGGCGCGACATGAAGAGGGTACGAGGAGAATCGAGAGTAGGTTTTGGAGCTGCTCTTGTGATAGAAGCAGATCTGAAGATCGCAGACTTGGGGGACGTTTAAGGGTCACCACCCTAGCAGCCCTCGGTACAGAAAAGGAGGCGCCGAAGCTATTCTCGGCAGGATTTCGGCGGGGCTTCGGCGGTATCACAGCAACATGTAGGAGGCACTGGAACAACAACTATCAAACAGCAAAGGCAGTTAAACACCTCATCGCATTAGCAGCCTAGTCAAAAGGATCAACAGCATGCAGAATGGCTACATTAAAAATAGAAATCGAATCAGATTCGAATAACCAAGCAACAGTGGATAACTATGCAATAGTAGATGACGTATCAAGCCCGTCACAAGAGAATCATTCTAGAAACATTGATCGCAAAGATCGAAGACAAGTCAGCCCCCATGGGAAGATATCTCATCAGGAGGCCAACCCGTTAGTGCAGAAGCCGAGGGGTAATCGTCAGGATAGCCCTCGGCAGAACCGGGACAAAGATCACAGAAACCCCTCCCGGGCCGGCCGGGAGGATGAAAGGGGTCGGAGAGACCAAAGAGAAATAAAGTCGTCGTATTTGGCGGCAAGTTCGTTGGTTATAAGAGCAGTTCTGGTGCAGGAGATTGGGGGATAAGCAGCACCTAATCCCTATGGGATGTGGAAACAAGGAGTCCGAACTTGGAAAAAATGGCTTACGTTTCGATAATAGCCAGTCAAAGACTTCGAAAATATTTCCAGGGTCGGTTGATGGTGGAGTGCACGGATCAGTCGTTGAAGAAAGTTCTGGGCCGGTCAGAGGTCTTAGGAAGGCTAGCAGCCGTTGAAGAAAGTTATGGGCTGGTCAGAGGTCTCTGGAAGAATAGCAGCATGGAGTTGTTCTATATTTGGCCAATCAGCGGACCAGATTGTGTCTGTCTGACCAGCGGATCAGATGTTGCATGTCCGACCAGCGGACTAGGTTTTTTGGTGTTAAGGTGGTCTTCGTAGAGAAGGTCATCAGAGTGGCTAAGGTGGGCTTCGTGGAGAAGCGAATATTCCTGGTGTGCCTTCGACTCTCGGAGAGAAGGTCATCAGAGTGACTAAGGTGGGCTTCGTGGAGAAGCGAATATTCCTGGTGTGCCTTCGGCTCTCGGAGAGAAGGTCATCAGAGTGGCTAAGGTGGGCTTCGTGGAGAAGCGAATATTCCTGGTGTGCCTTCGACTCTCGGAGAGAAGGTCATCAGAGTGACTAAGGTGGGCTTCGTGGAGAAGCGAATATTCCTGGTGTGCCTTCGGCTCTCGGAGAGAAGGTCATCAGAGGAATAATAAGACGAAGACGAAGACAAAGACAAAGATGAAGACAGGGGTCAGAGAGTCTCAGTTCTTGGTTTTGTTGGGCTAAGTCAGAGAGTGCCAATTCGTAGCCGGTGGGCTGGATGTTTTTGCATGGATGGACTATAGTTTTTATACTCTTCCATCAAATGTTCCGTTTAATGAAAGACTGGGGGGCAATGTTGGGATGTGATTATTTGGGTCTAGCCATGGTGCAGCCCAATCTATTTGTATACTCTCTTATTTTAAGATCCTTATAAATAAGAGACTGGGGGCAATGTTAGGGCGTGAATATTTGGGTCTAGCCATGGTGTAGCCCTATCTATGTAATGGGCCGGATTTAATGTAGGCTCATATACGTTTATTATCTATCTTGGTGGGAGAGTCCTTATTAGAGAAGGATTGGGGTTTCCTTATTTGGTGGGATAAGAAGATCTAACTTGGGAAGGAAGCAATTGCAATTATAAGGGGATTCTGAACAGGACTCCTTTTTCTAGTTGGATTTGGGCAGACAAGACTTCTATAAATACAGCTACAAGCAAAGGTCGAAGAGATCATTAGATTACAACACACAATAGAGAACACATCACAAGATATCATACAACACTCAATTTGTACTCTCCTCATTATTATAGTGAAATTCTCTCTCTCCGTGGTTTTTTCCCAATTGGGTTTCCACGTAAATTCTTGTGTTCATACTTTATATCTCTTTATTTATGTTACAACAATACAATCAACCGTTAGCGCTGTTTTGACCTGTCTTTTTGGTAATTTCGTCAAGCGTACAAAATCAGGCGTTAACAGTCAACATTTCCAAATTCTGCTTCCATCTCAGAGATGCATTCAATCTCCAGTGATTCCATTTCATTTTGTGAAATTAACAACAAATGCAAATAATTCAAAGATTATGATGTGTGCTTTTGTAACCTTCAATTTTGTCTCCCTAAAAATCAAATTAAAATAATTAATAACGAGAGCATTATTGAGAGATGAGCTGAGATTATTATGTCATTCCAAGTCATTTGCAATTGATTTGCACAATTTTGTACTAATATTCGTAAATATATGTTGTGTGTTGAAGGGATGAGCTTTTACGAATTACCATTCCTAAACTTTGAAATTCCAGTAGGTGAATCAACCCTACTCGTGTTGCATTTGTATGCATACTTACATAGTAACAAATATATTTTAAAACAGAGTTGTTCTCTTCATTAGTGAACAGAGCCTATACAATGTTCTGCTCATCTTAAGATGACATAATTACCAAACAATAGAGCTGCCTAAGAAAATATAAATTGCGAGACTGCATGTGATGGTCTGCATATTCTATAGTGAGCTACTAGTAATATAATCAAAAATCTTGAATGCAATAAAAGAAGGTTGTTGATCTGAACCATACAAATTCAAAATTAATGTTGTTACAACTATAATAAGTGTTCGATATAACTAGAATAATTGCAAAAATGTCGATAATTGTGTATTTGTTCTTCATATTCTTAATGAATGTGTGATATAATTTATTATATTTTGGTGCATCTATTTTGTGTGAGACAGAGATATGGTAACAAAGAAAGACTTCAATTTTGAAAGAGAGTAGCATAAAGTAGGTGATTCCAAGTATCAGGAACTCCAGGAAAGCACCATTATATTACTATCTAATTTCTATTTACTCTTTACAAACAACATTCAAACATGAAAATCACCTACTTTAGCAACAAAATTCAGCATTGTGGCTTTCACTTTCCAATTAGGTAATTCTGCTTTTTTAAAGAAGGGATTGTTATGTTCCCTTCAAATTGTCCAAAATTAAACAGAGGGGAGCCACCACCCATATTTCTTTCACCTGATAACTAAGTCTCAGGCCTTCACAAGTTGGCACAGCCCAATAACGACATCACCTAAAAAAATTACAAATAGTACTAGCAAAGTATTTCAAAGGTCTTAGCCACTTTAGAAGTTTTAACCCTAAATTTCTTTCTTTCTAGAGATTAAAGTAAGAAATAACATTAAAGCAGCTAACAATGCAATACAAAAAGGAAAAAGGAAAAAGAAAAAAGAAGCAACAACCATTAGAGGTGCAATTGCCTTTCGTTAATACTAGAA
The DNA here is from genome assembly GCA_020205555.1 of Panax stipuleanatus. Lineage (NCBI taxonomy): Eukaryota > Viridiplantae > Streptophyta > Magnoliopsida > Apiales > Araliaceae > Panax > Panax stipuleanatus. The sequence continues at coordinate 34,799,667 of CM035115.1, forward strand.
AATTTTCCCATTGAAATACAAAACAACTCAAAATAATATATGATAAATTGATACATATAGAAAAGAATTATATATCAGTAAAAAAGGGCACATTTGCAAAGTCATGCAACACTTATAAGTCATATACACACTAGCTGGCAACAAGAGAGGGACTCTACACAAAGTTGATTAGTTTGTTTGCAGAAATCTGGAAATAGACACGATATCTCTTTGGAAATGGATGCATAATAAAACAATGTTAGACATAACAAAAATAGTTCTCTAACTTGCTCTAAACTGTATATATTTTGTTAAACTAAAAAAGTTGGCAATACCATTATACAGAAAATTGATCCATGCTCATGTTTCTCTAGAAGTCGAAGCAAAACCAAAAGGGTCCATGAACAGAATAAACAAATGTATTATAAAACACAAGGATGAAATTATAAAGTCAATTGTCAAAATATATGATATCAGCAGCTGCAAGTTAATAGCTCTTCAGGTAGTGATACATAGCAGCGAATGTGACGCCGCCAAATTCGGGTCTCTAAAACCCCAGACTTGGTACGTTACGGTACTTCATCTTCATACATGTTCTATAAACTAATGCGGAATATATAAACATAAATTGTTTATTTCACATGATTCTATAATATTTCCCAAGGTCTATTAACCTTAACTGAATTCATACCTTTAATAACTTAAAAAGTTTACATAATCATTTGCATCAGATAACTTAGTAGTTATAACTGCATAAAAATCTATTCTTGAAACTTTGCCTTTGTCTCTGTCTTTCTTGGCGCCTTCGTCTTAATTAAAATTTGTTATCATGATATAGCAAGGTTGAACAACTACTTTGCCAAACAAGTTTAAATTCAATAAAGATATATCATGATTGAAAGAAAACAATAAGCTTTCAAGTTTTCAACAATATACTAATTGTGAAAAAGCACGAATCATAATGTCAGTAATTGAATGACTAAATCAATAGTGTTTAACGTCAACAAGGACCATGAACAACTTTGACTGAATCTTATGGTAATGAAGGTGATCAGTCTTTCATACCTGATGAACATATGCAACATGCACTAAGTGCGAATCAATAATCATTATAGACATGAATAATCAACAATAATTATTCACTAACATGCTTTGAAAATATAACTCAAGTTTGAGTTAGGGAACTTGCATGCATCGTCGATTACTGCTACGCAATCTAATTTAATCTTTTTATTGAAAAAACCTATCAGTTATAAGATTGATCTTTCAATTAGTATAACATACTTATCTCATAATACTATTACTTTATAAGTAAACTATCTAACACTTAATCACATAGTCAAATATTAGATACTACCTCCGTCCCACAATAAGTGATTTTTTAAGCTTAATATTTTTTCTCAAAATAAGTGATGTGATAGAATTCTAATACAATTTTTACAATATTTTTTCATATGTACCCTTATGCAACCAATGGTATTTATTGCATATTTATTGAGAAGTTGAAAGTATATTAAGGGTATTTTTGCTATTTTAGCTTGTGCATTGGTATATGTGATTTAAGCTAAAAAAATACTTATTATGGGACGGAGGTAGTAATACTTTAACACCATACGTATTCACAAGTCTAAACCTAGCACACATCGAGTCTTTGATAGTATTCAATATAGTATACTGAGTGGTTTTCCACAAACAACAAACAAATTAGTTTCCGTCTCGTCTACACTGTTTTCATATCGAGTTAGATCGGTTGCTAATTCGTATATACATCTGCTCCCTGAAGGAATTGTTTAGCCCAGATACTATACATCAACTATTACAGAGTACGAATGTACTACTGTAGACTTAACACTTATAAGTTCTTATTATAACTCAGTAATCTTTTACTATTTCAGCAAACCGAATACATTATTTCAGCAAGCTGAATATAAGCTATTTTCCCTTCTTGACATTTCAGTTTCCAATTCAGCAACCTGAATTGTTCATTTTAGCAAGCTGAATCCAAATTGTATTCTCTACCTAACATTTTCAGCTTCCATTTCAGCAACCTGAACTACACTATTCACAAAAATACCAAATCATCTTATTATTTTTTTATCCTTTGGCCACACATATACTCATATATTTCACACACAAAAATAATTTTTCTGGAACTTTTCAAGTCTCTAAGTATTTTTCAAAAATTCATTTTTAGTTCGGAGCTTAAGAAATTAGCTACCTCATGCTTAACTCCATAAATCCCAACTCTTGACGGGATCTTACACGTATTAACGTGAACTTCCAGTTTAAATTTCGTGGCCATCGGAGTTATAGAACTCCGGTTATAGTGGTTTTTGTTAAAAAAACCCAAATATTGTAATGACCATAACTTGGTCAATTTAAGTCAAAATAAGTTCATTTTTGGACAGGAGCTACTTTATATCATATATTTTCATGTCTCAGAAGATTGGAATTTATTTTATAAATTAAGCTACCGAAACTGCCCCTAGCAGTTTTATGCAGATTGTTTTTTTCCATTTTTTAGATTTGGCATCCTTTGCTAAAATCAGTCCACACGAAAATCTATAACACCTTTTTCAGTGATTCCACTAGGAAACGTTAGACGACTTATAGATCTAACTCCAGAAACTACACTCAAAAATTCAAAATAGAATGAGAGATATGGTCGTTTTAATTTCATACTTCGTTTTCACAAAAATCTGATTTTCAATCCTTGGTGATTTCTAAGAAAATTTTCATATTCTTACCCATTCATCAACATAATCCATCATAATACCTACTAATACTTCATATACTCATGGATCTACCATGATCCATGATCTATTTCATCAAACAATCACCAAACACAATATTAACACAATCAAAGCTAAGAAAAATTAGATTTTCTAACTTTTGAAAAAACCTAATTTCTATTTCATACTTTAGATCTAACTTTTGATCCTTAAAAGGGTTAGATCTAAACATGAAACACTATTAAACATATAGATCTAAGGTTTGAAACCTCAACATCATAACTTCATACTATCAAAAATTAAATCAAACAAAAAAGAAAATTAGACTATATAAGTAGAGATTTTTGTTATACCTTAGCTTTTTCTTTCTTTTCTTCCTAAACCTTGAGTAGGAACTATAAAACTTTGAAAAACTCTCCCTCTATCCTACCCTCTCTTGTCCGAACTTTCTCTATTCTCTCTCTCTCTTAGTTGTTTTGCTAGCTAATACAAATGAGAGGAAAGAGAAAAATTAAAAGACTTTTGTTGTTAGTTAAAAGATAAAGAGATATAATGTATATCTCTATTCTTATCTCCCACATTCTTACTCTCTGTCTCTCTCTCTTTCTCATCATTGCTATGTTGCTTGCACACCAAAAGTAACTTGTAAGTTTGGATAAAGTGGTGGCTAAGTGATAAGATGACACATAAGGAGAGTAAGTAAGAGTGGTTGAAGAAAATGATTAAGTCACATGCCCACATACTTCCCCCCTCTCCAAATTTCGGCCATGATTGCCTTCTTGGCCCAAATTGATTTTCTTTTTAAGGCCCACTTAGCTTACTTAATGTCCAATAAGTCCTCTCCCACTTGGGTTAAAAGTTGGGCCACTCTTTTAATTCTTTGGGCTTGCAAATCAACATGATTCCATACTCTTTAATTTTATCTTACCCTAATCATTTAGTTAAGGTTTCCATTACACACATTTGTAATTAAATTTCTTACTCATGTATCTTTAATTTCATAACCAATTAGACTTGTTTTACTTAGGTTATAAAATTAATTAATTGAGATGTATAAAATAAATCTCTTAGGGTTAGTATATATTTTTAAATACTAACATTCTCTCATATTATAATCCCTTAGATTATTTAATTACCATACTTAATATATGTATTAGGTTATATAACTTTATTCTTAATTCTCTTTATATACAAATAAATATATACACTTTATATAATGTATATTTATTTAATCACATACATAATTCTCACAAGTCATCACATATTCTATTAGTTTATTAACTAAATAGCCATAATTGGCTTAATGAGTTATGACCACTCACATAATCATACAAGATAATCTAATAGGTTGAGACATATTTCATAAATCTCTTAGATTAGGTCACTAGTATATAGTTAAAATACTATGACAATTAAATAAAGATAACCCTTGAGATTATTTAATTCAAATACCTAATTTATATATTAGATCACCAAACTTTATAGGTATCGTAATACCTTATCCTTAATATTCCTTCAAGTACATATAAATTTATTTCTAGGATTTTGAAATTTTGTAACCCATATTTTCTCTACTCTCATTCAAATAGTAAACCATATAGGTTCTACTTAAAAATTTTAATTAAATCCTCAAATTTCTATCTAGGTTTTATTCTTTATCCTTTATTTTAATCATTTAAGATCTTATAAATTTTTGGGTTGTCACAGCGAAAGCAAGATGGAAATTCAGTACGGATGGTTATTGGCGGGATGCAATTACATATTAAAGATAAAAGTAAGAGGATGTAAAATAAAGATAAGCCTAGGTACAAAATTAGAGAAATATACAGACTCCTAAATAGGAAGATGAAAACACATATGTCATCAATAACCCGTTCAGGCTCGGGTTAAATATTTTGGAGGCACAGATTGACCAGATCCTGAAATTGAATCAACCTCAAATAAACTTAGATAACCCTACATGAGCTAAACTATGTTGTAACATGTAACCTCTCCATGCAAGTTAATAATATGATTGCAATATATATACATTGAAGGAAATAAGACAAAAGATATAATCGACTAACCAGATATAGCATACAACATGAATAAAAAATAGGTGTATCAGTCGTTTGGTTATTGTTCTTTGCTCAGTTTTAACAGTTACGAGAAAGCCACACACAAACACACATTACCAATTAGGCTAATTTAAAAGGGTTGATCCCAAGTAGCTAATACTCGTATCAGTCCAGCTAACTAGCATCCCTTATATAATTCAAATAATATTGGAAAACTGATACTACTATTACTCTCAGAGGAAATTTTACACAGGTTATATATGCATCATACCTAAATGTAATACTTTTCTAATTTCAGAGTAGACATTTTCTCAATAAAAAGCCATAAACATGGCAAACTCTAGAGATCATATGTACACTAAAATCATCATATATATATATATATAGACATGCTAACATATTAATCACTCAAAGTATAAAAATATTACCTGAAGGAGAGAGAAAGAGGGTGAATTGGATCGGAAGAAATTCTGATGCGGATCTGGTTGACGAATCGCTCCCCAAAGCCGACAACTCCCCTGCTATACGAATTAACAATTATTTAGTGATGCGAATCTGGATATCATATGTACACTGAAATTGGGGATTTAAGTTTAGGGCATGGATAAGAGAGAGAAATTGGGGATTTAAGTTTTAGGGCTTGTGTTAGAAACATACGATTGAGGTGTAGCCCGCGGTGAGATGTTATTTTGACTGTCCACACCTTTCAGATGGTTATCAGATATTCAAGCGGCTGGGAACAAAAAATTTGGCCAGACACAAATAGGGAGAGAAATATAATTGGAGCGAAAATTCTAGCGGGAAAAAGAATAATAATAGTGTCTCTTGTTTGCAAGGATTATAATATTAAAATTATTAATTTAAGATATTATTGACTTTTGACAATTAATTTGATATATTTTTAAACTTTAATTTAAGATTATTTTTTAAAATTTATGAAAAATAATAAATCTCCAAATAAGGAGTAATTTTTAGATAATTTATAATATATCTCTATTCCAAACTATAAGATTATTATTAACTTTTGAATAGTTAAGCTCAAGCATGTATAATATATCTCTATTCCAAATTATAAAATTATTATTGACTTTTGACAATTAATTTGAGATATTTTAAAACTTTAATTCAAGATTATTTTATAAAATTTATGAAAAATAATAAATCTCTAAATGAGGAGTACATAGCCAGAGTAAATATAAGGGAATTGATATAATTTTCACAAGTAAAAATGTTAGTTCCACTAGGTCCTCCTCACATTAATAGTATGTGGGGTCCACTCTCACGTGAGAGACGACTTTGTGGAAATAACATTTTCAATTGTGAAAATATCAATTCCCTAAATATAATTCAAGGAAAATTTAACACTTTCCACTTCTTTTCTTTTAAAATATTAGAGATGGAATTTATTTTTTCTTCTGTTGACTTGTTATATACATGATATTGATATATAAAACATACAGAACAACATTTTTAATGTATTAGATAATTATTATTATTTCTAGATAATTAGTATTAGTTAGTATTGGATCTGCTCGTATGAAATCTGGAGGTGGTAATGGTGATAGTGAACTGCAGCGCACTATGCTGGAGTTTCTGAATCAACTGGATTGCATGACTTGATAGGACTTTGACAAACTTGATAGGCCTCGTATATTTAAATTTCTTTATGCATGACTCGAGTGTTGGGCAAGAAGGTAGGGAGATTGCTTAGTTTTTAATTTGTTCCTCGAGCAGTCAAGTCTTCATCTAGCAAGAAAGAAAAAGTATTGGCAACAGAGTTTAGATAATTATTAAAAATTTTGTGTTTCAAAAACTTTCATTTCACAGGACTACACAATCAAATTGAATTTTGCAACAAGAAATTCATAAGCCTTACTATTTCTTCATAAATAAAATTATGCTCCAAATAGTTCAAAGGCCAAATTTAATCTATAAAAAAAATCTTAAAGAATCATCTCCCACACTTTTAAATAATTGAAATCTCATTAAAATTTTCACATCACAATATTATGCTCACACTAATTAAAATAAATTTTAAATTAATTAACATTTTATGTGACAATGTTCCTATAAATATTACTTCCATATAAGAATATTGAGGAACACTTCTCAGAACAAAAAATAAGTTATTGTACATTTTATGTATTAGTTATAAATATAAAGATTGTTTCAACATAAAAATCTTTTAGAACACCACCACATAAGAAAACAAACTCTTGTTTTTTGAAATTCCATAAAATCTAAAATCAAAAAATTATTAACATAAGCACTTAAAATTATACATATACATTTTTCAAGTATACCAACACGTAACACTTGACTATATGTAAATAATATAAACCTCATTATATACATATTATAGCGCAACTCATCATATTGTACAAATTTATTTGCCTATAAATCATAAAATATAAAAATTTATATTTACTTTCTAAAAATTTAATTTATCACAAACAATTTTTTAGATAGTTATTGATTTTATAATTTCATTAATATTGTAATGCATATTATATATATATATTAATCATTTTATAATCAGATAGATGTATTTTCTTGTTTTAGTTCAAACATTTGAAATAACAAACTCTAATAAAATATATCATTAATTAATATTTTTATTTTCTATATTCACACTCATTATTTCATTTATTAATATTTTACATCATTATCCAATTATTCATAAACTCTATAAATAATTTTGATTCATTTTTTAAAAAAATAAGTTTTATTTATAAATATTAAAATAAAAATGTATACCCCTAAAAATAGTAAACTATATTACTTTAATAGATTGGTATGAGAAAAATAGTTTATTTAAAACAAGGGCAAGCGACAAGCAGGAGGAAAACCATAAGTTACGTATGTTATCTTTTCTCAAATTCTTTTTTCCTATACCAAATTTCCAAAATCTTCCCCAAATCAATCGATCCCTGAAGTGGAAACGATTTATGGCACAGCTCTATCAGAAAGCTGAGAAACTCTGAAAGGGAATAGTAGCAAAGGAAACCGAGAAACTAATCGAATAGTGGTGGAGAAACTGAGAAAGCGATGGAAACCTAGAAGCAAGGAGAAACAAAGCACAACGAGAAATAGCGATCTGCAGCAAAAATCCCCCCTAAATAGTTAAATCGGTGTAGAACCAACATTTGATGTACACAAGGTATTCTACTTTCTCTATATATTGAAATTTTATGTGTATATACCGAATACATGTCTTACTTTCATTGTAATTGGGTGTTGGTGGTTTGATTTGGTGAATTTATTTTCATTTACAAGTAACTCATTCAGTAAATTGATTAATCGATAGTTATGTTTGTTTTAATTTTGACCCGTACGCACCTCTCTGTTTTGTGAGTATGTTGATTCTAAATTTTAGAACTGCCTGGGATTTAAGGTATATATATAATTAAGGTTATTTTGGTTTTGTGTGTTCTTTTATGGGTTTTTTAGTTTGATTTATTTAAACTAGAATTGTGAATTGGATTGATTGTTTTTTTGGAATTGTATTAGACTCAGAAAAGATGGAATTATATTAGACTAAAAAAATTAGCAAACTTATGAGTTGTGAGGATAGGCAATTAATCAAGGGTACTTCTAGGAAAAAAAAGAAGCTCCTTAAATAAAAAGGTGAGACTTTTTCAGTGTAACAGAGTTGTTGCAAGTATGTTGTTATAGGAAAGTTTATATTTATAAGAAATTTTGTTTTTTATTGGATTTGTTGCTTCTATGCTGAAAAAGGTTTTAATTGGTGTATTATATTGAGGAGTGATTAGAAATGTACTATATAGGAAACAACTATCATTACTATTAATATAAGCTACGCATATCGAAATGTTCACCAGTTTATATAAATTAAATCAATTTTGCGTGTCTGAGTGTGAAACTGTGCATTTAAGACTGAGTGCAAGTGCATAGTGTATGTAGTACATTTTGAAGTTTTATATATTTGGCTTCTCAAAATTGTTATTTTCTAAAAACATGGTAGTTGCAATGATGTGGTGCTTATTATAAATATAGATATAGATTGTAGAGAGAACACATTTTAAAAAAAAGAGACATAAAGAGAATGAAGTGGGCTATATAGTTGTTTTGACAAGCACAATAACAGATAGAGATTTTCACTTTTCGAACAGGCTTATAAATGGTCGTCGGTCGTAGTAGCATATCAGAAATGAATCAAATGATTTATCTAAATTTTGTTTTTAGTTATATATCTTGCTCTTTCATAATGTGACATGCAGACTTTTGAATAGTTAAGCTCAAATAATTTCGAAATAATGAGTTTTTGAGTCTTTTCACTATTAAATTTTGTTAAAAGACCCCTTTTTGTATATCCTATTTGTTTCACTTATTATCATAATTGGTTATCTTACATTTTCTCTTAGATTGATGAGCTGTCAACTTTCTCCGATTCACCTGCTCCATCAGTAACAAAGACCCTTTACAAAAAAATTGTTGGCCTATGTAATGCTAATAGCAGAAAAATTAGAAGGAAAGTTGTCTTAATTAGATTATTAATCTGTAGGAGGTGCACTTGTTAGTCTTTATAATTTGGAAAAATATCCAAAAAAAAAAGATATGTCCAAGTCTGCTTATAGTTCAGTTTCTAACTTGTTAGTCTGCTTATAGTTTAGTTTTGCTAGCTGTGTTGTTTGGCTACCTACATGAACTGTATGCCCTCCCCAATTCAATTTACAGTGTAGATTGGTGGATAATTCGATATGCAAATTTTACTATCACTAGTGTAATAGCCCGTGCAAGGCATGAGCTTTTATTAACAATTATTTATGTTTGAAAAAAATTATATTTTAATCATTTCAAATGAAATTGTCAATAAATTTCATGAAAGTTGTGAACATAAAAATCTTGCTCTATTAGAAATTGTCAATAAATTTCACAATTTGTTAATTTGGGTTTTTATGGATGCATAACAAAAAAGTTGTCATACTCTATTAGAATCCTTCTTGAATCGACAATTGGCAATTGTGACAATTTTCAAGTAAAAGGAAGAAGTTGAGAAAATTATTGACTGGAAAAATACGTCTCCCAAGTTAGTAGAGATTCCATTCAATCCTGCCCGTGTTCTCTTGCAAGTAAGTAATTGTCATTAGTCTATTAAAGTTTTAATTTAAAAGTTATAATCACTGAGCACATGGTATCTAATTTTTTTGCTTTGGTAGCAGGATTTTATCTTTTGACCTTGATATGCATGAGGAGAGATTTTGTTCAAAAAGGATAGTATTCTGGTCCATGAAATTAGACCTATATTGTAAAATGATAACTTTGCACTCAAATGTGTTTTGTTCTGTTATTAAGTATAAATTAATTTCTCATTTCTCCATAATAGATACTTCCTCTTTTTAATAATAGGGGGAAATGGAAATACACAGCCTTGCATATTTTTTTTGTACACAGTGACCCAAAACTGTGTCGTTTTGGGATATCTGTGTTAAAAAAATACGCGTGCTCCTCTCCCAAATCAATTGCGCATCAGGGCTTTTCTTCTAACTCCTGTAATTCCTTCTTCCCATCCAAACCAGAAATCAAACTCAATTTTCTGTAATTCCTTCTTCCCAAATCAATCGCGCATCAGGGTTTCAATTACTACTCCTGCTGCTCCCTTGAACCGCTATATCACCCGTCTCTTCCTCTTCTTAATCTTCACAATCTCCCACGTCGTCGTCGCCGGAAGTTAGTAAATAGACGGCAGAATCTTGCGTCAACTTGGGACTGTCCTTCTTCTCAAGAGGAATGGTACTTTCTATATTATCTTTCAAAGCTTAATTGTTTCTTCTTTGTATATCTGTGCATTAATAATTATATTGCAAACTAGGCATGCTAAATTTTGGTGTATTGGGTACTAAATGTGTGCCAATTTTGACGTTCTAGCCCAAAGGCCTAATTCCATGAAATGGGTATTGTATTTTTTCAAATGTCGTACCACGTCTAAACAGAATACTCATGCTTGTTCATGAAATCGAATGTTGATTTTCGACCAAATTTGTTGACATTGATACCATTTCCAACTTTATGCTTTTTCTAATGGGTTTGATTTTCATCAATTCTGATGATTCTCCTTTGCCTTATATTTCTTCCCCTATTGGTTTTGGTAATTTTTAGCATTTGTTTTGACCTCTTTTTAGTGACCATTGATTTGTAATAAATAATGTGTTTATGTTTTGAGTGATTAGTTTATTGTTGTTGTGAAAATTTTACAATTTGATTTAAATTTGAGCAATGATTCTTATCAATTATTAGTACATCTTCTTTTGAAAGAGTTTGGAGAGAAGTCATTTGCTCAGAAGTGGTGGAAACATAAACAAGTAACTCGATATTCCATTTACTAAATTTGGAGTTAGTGACCTGTTATTTTTCTTTGCCATAAATTTGAAGAAGGATCACAGTCTTAAAAGTGTTTTTTGGGCCGATGGGAGGTCGATATCATCATATTTACAATTTAGTGATGTAGTTTCTTTTGATGTTACATATCGAACCAATAAATTTTCATTACCATTTGCTCCATTCACGGGGGTTAATCACCACATACAATCTATTTGTTTGGTTGTTCTTTACTTGCAAATGAGAAAGAGAAATCTTTTACATGGTTGTTTCAAGAGTGGAAGAAATGCATGTGTGGAAAAGATCCTGGGGTAATTATAACAGATCAAGATCATGCTATTTGCAATGCTATAAAGAAAGTCTTTCCTATTACTCGACACCGATTCTGTTCATGGCACATTGAGAAGCATATCACAGAGAGACTTCATCTCCTTCGTTTTAGCAATCAAGCATTTTGTGACGAGTATAAAGCATGGTTTTATGGTGAAACCATATTAGAATCAGAGAGCTGTTGGGAACTTTTGAAGAAGAAGTATGATTTGAATAATAATATTTGGTTGATGAACTTGTATGAAATGCGACATCCATGAGTTCATGCATACTTCAGAGACATCTTTACAGCTGGAATGACATCTACCCAACGTAGTGAGAGTAAGAATTCATTTTTTGATGGATTTGTTCATGCGTTAACTCCATTAAATGAGTTTGTGACGCAATAAGAAAATGCTCTTGTATCTCGTCGGCAAGCAGAGAAGGAAGAAGATTTCAAGACAAAAATTCTCACCCGATATACGAGACTGAGTTGGAGATTGAGAAACAGGCTGGACAACTCTACACTAGAAAAATGTTTGACATGTTTCACACTGAATTTAAGGCTAGTTATTCCTATTGGAAAGAGAAGGTGAGGAAGGATGGAGACATATTTGAGTACAAAGTTGGAAAGAGCACGAGTCCTAAAGCTAATTGGAGAACTGTCTGTATGATTGTGGAAAGACTCTTAATTGTTCTTGTACAAAGTTCGAGATGGAAGGAATGATATGCAAGCAAATCATTTGTGTTATGAGATTCAAAAAATTTGTTTCCATTCCAGAAAGATATATATTGAAAAGATGGACTATGGATGCTAAGTTTCGACCTGATATTGTTGGTTGTTCATCAAGCGAGGTTAATGTAACTCCTATGATAGTGTTTTCCCTCAAATCAAAAATGTCAAAAGTGTTACAACATTCTACTTCATCACTGACAATTTTTAATGAAGTTGAATATTTGTTGGATGATATGATAAAAAGGATAAAGGAGAAAAAATTGCAAGATGTGATTAGTCAGGTGGATTCAACTCGAACATCTAGTCTAGTTGTTTCCTTTGTTGACATTCCAAAAATAACAGTGTGTGATCCCAATGGACCAGTTAGTACTAAAGGTAGACCAAGGGGAGCCTCGAGATTTCAATCGGGTAGAGAGGTAGCTCAAGAAGTAAAAGGTAAACAAACTTGTTATTGTGGAGAGTGTGGAGAAGCCAACCATTATAGGATTACTTGTCCAAAACTAGGTACAAACAATTCATTTTGTTATGTTATGTTATTTATTTTTATTATAAATATTTAATTTTTATTTTTATTGTTTATTAATAGCAAATCAACATAACAAAGACAACGATAATGAGAAAGGGAATAAAGGAAAAGACGAGACCACCGAAAGTACTTTCTTCTTATTCTGACTACGAAAACGTGATGAACAGGACCCCTTGAATGAAATTTTCTATTATTGAATGAAATTTTCTATATTCTAAGCAGTAGGTTTCCCTCTTTCACCTCTTCTTCTTACTCGAAAATTTCATGAAATTTCAATTGATTCGAGTTTTTTGCTCTCACCATTTTTGTTTGTAAACCACTTTGTTTTTATGTAGATTTTTTTTGTATTGTTCTTTCTTTTATGATTTATTTTGCAGTTCTATGAATTCTGGTCCATCTAATCTGACTCACTCATATATTGTTTTGTTATCTTTCTTATTGCAGTCTAGTCTTTTCTTGAAAGACCGGACAAAGTTTGTTCAGATGGCTGACCCCCTGCTGCAAGGTGAGTTTTATGTTCGTTCTTTGCACCATACTGTTGCCATTTTCCCATTGCTAACTCGTACAATTGCAAAACATGTGTACACAGCCTTGTAAGTTGTGGCAAAACATGTGTACACAACCTCGTAATTGTATAGATATTACATTAGCTTCATCATTTGTTTATGTCATTAAGGTCTTTTAGCCTTATTACATTGTATAAGTCATAACTTGATCCCATGTTGAAATCTACATGTTTTAGTTGAGAGTCCTGTTTGGAGGAGTGTTGGTGCTGATTAGGAAGACGAACTCAAGTTGTCATTTTGCCAGTGCCATGTGGATTGTTGAGATTGACTTGTTAAGTTGTCAATTATCAAATGGTTTTTTTCTCTCTTTGAAATATAAAGTGACAGAATTTGGTTGTCTAGCACATGCTTTCAGTGTAATATGAGAAATTTTTATTAATGTCAAATACTATTATTAAAATTTTTGTATTTTAGACCTTGGTTTGGTATAAATGTTTCAGAACATTATATAACTTGGTTGATTGCCGACATTAGTTGATTGCCGACATTAGTTTACTGCAACAGCTAAAAGCAGAGAAAAAGAAAATTCTTGACTATATATCCCAATTACGGAGTATGTTCTCACAGCTAAAAGCAGAGAAAAAGTTTTTTTTTAAAATCTCTATTTGTGAAATATCACAAATAGATGTTTGAGCTCTAAATAATAAAACATTGGCTTAACCATCAGCATTCGCTAACAACCTTTCAACAACAATACTTTATTCTCTTCATATATCTTTAAAACTGAAATATCTCAATTCCAAGACAAATAATACATTTTTTAAGGGCACAAGTCTTTGAACTTGAATAAATAAGAATTCTAATACAACTGAGATGCTTCCCCACAAAACTGTTCTCAAATATGAGTATATGTAAGAAAATAAATATATAAAAGAAACAAAACCAATCACAATAACATCATGTGTACATCGTTGGTTTTATAGGATGGTCAAGAATTAGGAGGTTCGTTCAAAACTTCAGTCCAGATTTGCAATGACAGCATCAACAACTTCTTGTGTGGTGCTATGCCCACCATGGTCTTTTGTCCTGTACTTGCCCTCTAAGATTACGCGCTCCACTGCAGTCTCTAGTCGATCAGCAAACGAAAAAAACTGCAGATGTCTCAACATCATGGCTGATGAGAGAAGCAAAGCCACTGGAGTTGTCTTCTTTTGCTCTACTAATTTGTCGTTTCCCACATTTTCTGTTGAAGCACCTGTTCGAAAATGGCATGATCATCCCCCACATTACCTGAAGCCAACAAAGTTCAAGTCAGGCACTTATAAGTACTTAAGTGAAGGACCTAGTTTTGAAGGTAAAAAAATGCGCACGACTAAATGAAACCTCATAATTCACTTTACTAAAGCAGATTAATAGATAATAAATAGCATTATTCATAGAAAAATCAAAAACTGTACCAATCAATAATCAATCAGTTTCAATAGTAAATTACATCATAGCCTCAATGGTTCAGTTCTAAAGAAATCTTTTTCAACACAAAAACTTTACATTCCAAATTTATATATAAAATCCCAAACTCTAAAACTAATTGAAACATCATTCGATAAAAACATGGCCTTCAAAAGCTCCTGGATATGATTTTTGAGGCAGAACAAGTAAATTAAATTACATGGTCCGTTATAAATCCAAAAAATATAGCCTTCAATTTTAAAACTATATATGTGTTGTGGAATGGATAAAACTATGTGTTATGCCATAATATTTATCGGGATAAATTCAGCAAAGTGTTTTACCAGTGTATGCTTATCTAGAGGTGAAGATCTAGCCATCACCTAAAATGGTAACAAAAAAACAAAAATAAGAGTTTATCATCACATAGTTTTTATCAAAAAGTAATCTTAAGTCTTAAATAAAAATATGATAAAGCCTGAATTTTTTGAATCAGTTCATGCAATTCCTCTAGACTCTTCTCCCGAAAAACTGGACCTTCTATTGCAATCCCATTCTCAGTAAGTATTCCACATTGTCCCAATTAGCCTCTGTTTTTCAAACCAAAACAACAAAACTACAATTAATGGAACAAAAAAAATTAGGTCTAATTCCCAGATGAGATAATTCCCAAATTTGGGCTAATTCCCAGATGAGAAACCGAATCAAAAAATGAAATCGAAACCTATTTAATTCTTACCGAAATTTACCGAATCGAAGTCGAGATCTGCTTTCAATTCCCCTCTAGTCAATTTGTGTGAATGATTCCCTTGTCCTCACTCTTCCAATTAGATAATGATTTTTTGGTACTCCCAATTTGTGATTGTGCTTCCAATTTAATGAATATGTGGGGATGATTTTGAGATGGGTTTGAATGAGCAGTTTGTCTGCTGACGGGGAAGATGGGTCGGAGAGTTTGGGAATGAGGGAGTTTTCATACCGGTGATCTACGTGTGTTTTGGAAGCGTCTGCAATTCCCTTCTTTGCAATTGTACGAGTTAGCAATGGGACTCGAAAATCGGGTTAAACGCTTAGCAGGTCATTCTATTCTAGGTCGACTTACAAATGGCTTACTAAATTTTTATTTCTTACAGTCAACTCACTGAACTTATATTTACTAACAAAACGTTTACAATTCTGTTAAGTCTGTTGACTTTAGACGGAATTTGCCACATAAGCTGCAGACGTGTAAAAATTTTCTGATGTGGCACGGATCAGTCTCATGTGACTTTCATTATGTGGAAATGGAAAAAAATTTACAAATATAATAATATAAATTAGAAAAATTAGTTTAAAAAATAAGAAAATAAATGAAAAATATATTCAATTATTTTGTAATTAATATCAAATGAATTTTTATCTAATTCTTTACAAATATAATAATATAAATTAGAAAAGTTTGTCAAAAAATAAAAAAATAAATGAAATATATATTCAATTATTTTGTAATTAATATCAAATGAATTTTTATTTAATTCTTTACAAATATAATAATATAAATTAGAAAAATTTGTCAAAAAATAAAAAAATAAATGAAATATATATTTAATTATTTTTGTAATTAATATCAAATGAATTTTTATTTAATTATTTATAAATATAATAATATAAATTAGAAAAATTAGTCAAAAAAATAAGAAAATAAATAAAATAATTATTTTGTAATTAATATCAAATGAATTATATTATAGGATAAGGCTTCATCTTCTTCATTTTATTCCTTTTTCTAATCTTTCTGATAAGTTCCCCGCTCCCCTCCTTGTTTCTCTCTCTAAATTTATATAAATATATTTTTAGTCAGCTATGTGTTTTTAGAGAACAAATTTGATCCAGAACGATGTTGATTGCATTTGAGAGTAATACTAGTAATAGGATCCAATGGTCGGGGTTTGTTCATGGGATGTCATTTAAAGCGATCTACGATTCTCCTGATTTCGACAGATTCTCCGGTGATCGGAGGTTAAATGCTTCGGCGGTTGCGCAGGAGCGAGCTGATGAGTTGGATTCGTGTAGTTCGTCTTTGATTGGGAGGAATAGTGACTCGACGGGTGGATCGTCGGCGAGGGTGATTTCGGTGATTTTGAGGTTCAGAGCTCTTTTAAAGGACCTTTGGATAGTTTGGATTCTTTAGAAGAGGTTTTGCCTATAAAGTATGTATCTTTTTCTCAAAGTTTACATCTTTAGGGTTTTGTTGTGCTTCGAAAAGTACATTTATTTTGTAAACAGGTTTACGCAAGTTTTGTTAGGTGTGATTTTGGAAGATTATATACTTTGTTGAACTGAGTCTGGTGTAGTATATTTTTCCCTTAAATTGGAATAAAAATTCACTAATTGAATTCATGAAAGCCTTAAATATATTAACGGGTGAACTCGCTATTTGAGGATCTTCTCTAGAAGATATTTTGTTTGGGTAAATCTGTGAGTGCAATTTTACTAGTTATTTAACATAAGAATTTATTATAGGCATGTGTGTGTGTTTGAATTTATATGTGTGTTCTTGGTGTGTTAGTGTGTGTGTTTGAATTTATATGTGTGTTCTTGGTGTGTTAGTGTGTGTTCTTGATATATTTACCCTCAAATGATTAATAATTGTTTAACAAAATATTTGAAATAATTTTTTTAATTACACATAAGCATGTAAATTTTTTAATTTATTTTCTTATTTTTTAATTTATATTATTATATTTGTAAAAATTAAATAAAAATTCATTTGATATTAATTATAAAATAATTAAATATATTGTTCATTTATTTTCTTGTTTTTTTTAATTAATTTTTCTAATTTATATTATTATATTTGTAAAGAATTAAATTCATCGGATCTTTATTGGGTGGGTCGGATCTTCCTTGGGTAGGTTAGTTTTTCATGGGTGGGTTTTAGCTTAGGTGTTAAATTCATTTACAGGTAGGCTCCAGCTAGGATTAAGTGGGACATTTTATTTTACACGTCACTTTTCCGTTAGTCAATTAACGTCTGTTACAAAAATTCAAATTTTTGCTAATAAAATGTAGTTCAATGAGTTGACTGTAAGAAAAAAAAGTTTAGTGACCTATTTGTAAGTTGACATAAAGTATAGTGACTTAGAAAACATTTAACCCCTCAAAAACCCTTTAAGCCCTGATTCACGTTTTTTTAAAAACAAGTCTCCAAAACGACGTCGTTTTGAAGACTGTGTAAAACCACAACTTACAAGGTTGTGTACAACCATTTTTCCCTTGATAATATTTCAAGTATATATTTTAGTGAACACACACACACACACACACACACACACACACACACACACACACACACACACACATATATATATATATATATATATATATATATATATATATATATAAATAAATAAGATTAAGCTACAACTAATTGTTTTAGGATGTCATTCCACCTCCAAAAGCAACATTATGTGTTGACTTTTGGCCATTAATTGGTGCTAGTATTCCATGATAAGCTACACTAACCTTCCCAAAAATTGTAACACGAGGAAACAACCAAAACAACCCTAAGCAAGGCAAAAGACAGCAGAAGCAACACACCTAGCAGCAGAAGCCAACTGCATAGCAGCACAACAGAAATAACACCAATAGCACAGACAAGCACAGATGGAGCAGTAACAGCACAGACAACACCAACAGCAAAACAGCAGCACCCTAGTAGCAACAATGCCCAGAACAAGCACATACCCAATGATGAAATAGATCCCAACAACGGCAAAACATAGGCAATAGAGACTAACAATAGCAACAACAGTAACAGTTGCAGCAGAACCAACACAATAACAACAAAAACTAGCAGCACAACATAGTAGAGCAACGCCGAGGCAACGAATTCTTGCATGTGCATCTATTCTTTTACAATTCTTTATCGTTAGGTAGTAATTTTTTTGAATTATTTACCTTCATCCTATTCTTTTTTTAATTCAATAACATAACTGAAAGAATTGAGACACGAATTCATGTCGATTTCAAGGATGAAGCAATCAATAGATTCAGAATATCCCTTGCTTACAAAACTAATAGTCACCTTTTGTATCAATTAAGCGAAAAACATAAAATAATCAATTGCTATGTACATAAAATTACTAGAATCTTATTTGGTAGTTA
The DNA here is from genome assembly GCA_020205555.1 of Panax stipuleanatus. Taxonomy (NCBI): domain Eukaryota; kingdom Viridiplantae; phylum Streptophyta; class Magnoliopsida; order Apiales; family Araliaceae; genus Panax; species Panax stipuleanatus. The sequence goes on from CM035115.1 coordinate 34,818,446, forward strand.
ATCAACAACGTTTGTGAATGAGTTATACAAAAAAATGGATGGATTATAGCTTTTTTATTAATGAGTTGTACAAAAAAGATTCGGCCTTGTGGAGCTCTTTGCAGCTTTTATAACATGAAATGGATTGATCTATTGGTGTGGCTGTTGAAGGTTCATTTTTTCAATCATTGTTTAATGTGTTGGTCAAGGAAGGTGAAATTCTTGGATCGCTTCGTGCTGGAGTTCATTGGACTCCCACGGTATGTTACTTGATTTTCTAATTTTGTATATTTAACTTTATATGTTGGATGTTGGATTGCTATTGTATATTTAACTTTAAATGGTGAAATCCTATTTTTTTTCTATATATATCTGAGTTGATAATGTTAATACCTTATGATTGTTGATTGTGTCATTGTAATTTTATTTGAAATTATATTTTACATGAAAAAATGCATATTCACGAAACTATTTGATCTTTTCATCTTTAAATAACTATTATTTTTGTTATGGTTTAGATGGTATTCACATTTGGTAAAGGAAAGAATGATGGCAACAAGGGCATGGAGTCCCTAGCAAGTAATTTTACTTCAAAATCTTCTTATGTGTATAAACCTATATATACATGAATTATCTGTATCTTTTCTTTTCTAGACTTTCTGTTTTGTTAGTTGATCTTCATTTTTTGCATAGCCTTTAATTTTCCATCTCAAACTTTTTCGTCTTATTTTTTTATGAGGGTGTACTTGGATATCAATAGAAAAGACTACATATATAATAATTTGCAAATCATTATTTTAGTATTATAGTTTTGGTTTTGTTAGTTAATCCATCTATGTTTAGAATAATCCATATTCCGGGTAGCTTATGTATATATATATGAGTTTTGCTTGAACATGTTGATGGACATGTGCATGTGTATATATTGCATGTAGCTTGGGGACAAAAGAGAAAACTTAGCTGAAATGGCAAGTATTGGTTTACCAGTTCCCCTTGGGTTCACAATATCAACATATGCATGCCATGAATATCAGAAAATGGCAAAACTCTGCCACAAGGATTGTTGGAAGAGATATTGGAAGGCCTGAAATGCGTGCAGGGTGACATGGGAGCGTTCCTTGGTAACCCGTCTAAGCCTATTCTCTTATCTGTTTGGTCTGGTGTTGCGGTACGAGCATATTAGTGACACTTTTATAGTTAAAAAAGAGGTTTTGAATATGTTTATAGTTTTTCTTGATAATCGGGACTAGTGCTTGTTATATTGGTTTAACTCAGGTGGTTATGGTGGTGGTTATTATATATAAAATTTTGTATTATCTGTTCATTTTGTCAATGTTCTTCCTTCTTAATTTGTCAGTCTATAAAAATTGAAGAAGTTTAAAATGAAGAAGAAATTAAACAAAACGAAATAGTGTTTTCCATATCCAATGATGGTTCTATATTACTACGGTCCATAACCGAAGTATGAATGTTTGTTGTCATGATTCTGAGAATGGCTTTACTTGAGGTTATAGAGGCAACAATGAACACTTTTTTGGTCGGTGCCAGTGTTGTAGTTATTTGTTGAAGGGATGGATGGTAGCTAGCTAATACACACTTCGTAGATACTTTTCATTTTCTTATGATCGCCTGATTTCTTTCTTAATTATATGCATATTTCAATACTTGGTATGATGGACACTGCCTTAAATCTTAGACTCAACGATGAAGTGGTTGCTGGTTTGGCTTTAAAAAGTGGATAACGTTTTGCGTATGATATATACAAACGATTTTTAGACATGTTTGGAAATGTTGCGAGTAGTTATGTCCAATTTTATGCTATTACCAATAGTTAGTTATATTTACTTGATTCTGATATATGATATAAAGCTGTGCCTCACATATATAACAGGGTTCAGCATTTTCCTTGTGTGTTATAGGATTTCTTAGACAACCTAAGTGGGGTCACCTAAAGGACCTGAACAATGCCATACAACTTTTGCGAAGAAGTATTCGTGGCAACCGATCCAACAACCACTTCTCTTGGGTCAAATTTAGAGGTATGCATGTTCTTGTATACTCTTTAATCAATGTTAATCAAAAGGGATGAGAAAGTTCTGATAGATGTTTGATTAATATGGTTGAAGAATATTGAATTCTTCACAGTTTCACATGGTACATAAGCATATTCTGTGTTAAACTAGTAGTCTAAATAGATGTTTCATTGTAGGCATATGTTGATGCCGTGAGTGCTCACAAGTTTTAACCAGGACATGCAAATCATGCATGGTTATGTCTTGACATTTTGGAGGTATTGTGTCAGCTAGCTGAGAGATGTAATTAAAGTTCTGTTCGACTATTGCTCGAGTATCCTCTTAAGCACTGCCCTGAAGTCTTGCTACTTGGGATGGTCAACATCAATGTATTATTCTCTCATACTAATGTATTTCCTTGATGTTTACTTTATGTCCTCATATTTTCTTTGATGTTGATTGATTATGCTACTTTTATCTTAGATAACACAAGTTTGAAGGTCTTCATCTAGTTTCTTCAGTAACACAAACTGTTATTTTATATTCTTTCGAGAACATATTAAAAATGTTACATCGTTTTATGCCTTATGTGACTGAAGACCTATGGTATATTGGATTGTAAAACTGATGAATGATCATGTACTGGATAATTTTATTTAATTAATAATATTTGAGTATTTTTTATTTCGACCATAATTTGTTATGGGGTCATTGCGCCAAAATTAATTTTGTTTGTAAATAATTTTGATATTCTTTACATAACAGGATTGTCAATATGGATTTGGCAACAAAATCTATTGTATCAATCAGTAACATATAGTGTCGTTGCAAATCAACAACTTTCGTTGCTCTCAAAAAATAATTAGCATCGAACAATATCTTTGCTAATTAATCATAACAAAACCAAAGACAACTAATAATTTCGTTGTAAATTAATATATGACCAGTTTATTATGCACATTTAGCAATGGTCATTGTTGCCAAAAAGTATACAATCAGCAACAAAAACCAGTTAATGTAACAATTTTCATACTGTTCAGCAACGACAAATATCGTTGGCAAATGTGTATCAAACGCAACAAATTTCATTTTTGCTGTCAAAAAAAAATATTCTTTTCGTTGCCAATTAGGCGAATTTTGCAACAAAAGTTGCTTATCAGTAACAATTTCTTAATAAATTTTCTACAAAATATTTCGTTGCTAAATGATCTATGATTTTACACGAAAACAATTTTTCATTGTGAAATATCTCACTTTCTGCAACGAAAAAAAATTTCGTTGCTAGACAATTAACAACGCTCATTGCGCAATGAATAGTCCAACAACCAAAAAATCGTTGCAAATGGCCTTTGACAACGAAATTTAGCACCTTTAGCAACGAAAACCGTTTGTAGCTAAATCACCATTTTTTTGTAGTGATTAATGTCAAGTATTATTTTATTTAATTATATGTATTTTGATCTTTAAATGCACAACTCCAAATAATGTAAATTAGAAACTCCTTTCTAATTTTATTTCACATTGGCCAAGGATTCCTGGGTTGTCATTTATCAAATCACATATGACATTTCTCTTTTTTTACTAGAAGCGGTAGATTCTTTATTGATCATTCATTATCTCCATATGTAACTTATTACACCCAAGCATATCCTTTGATATACCCTAAGGGTCTTAAGGGATATGTCAAAGTATAACTTATCATACACAAGATACTATGATGATCTCAAGTTTAAGAATCACTTGCACTACTATCACTATAGGAATTCCTATTGACAAGCAAGTAAACTCCATTAGGTATTCCTTAGTGAGCCACGTTCAGTGAACTTATTCTTCAATAAGCACCTCCATACTTGCCGTAGTGTCTCCACACAAATGATCATGAGATTATGTTGGGTTTATATGTTATGCATACATGTAATCAAATTACACAATAAAGGCAGAATCGCGATAAATTAGGTTTTAAAATTTTATACAAACCCTTACCATGATCATGTTTTGTGCTCAATTATCAATCAATAGAAAGAGAAGGATAAATCAAAATCATACCCTTGTAGAAACTAGCTTCCACAGGTACGAATCCTTGCTTTTTGCGATCTCCTTGAATCTCCGGGATGGATTCTTTCCTTTGATCAACGTTAGCCACCCAAGTATTTGGCCTCTAGAGGTGATCCACCAAGGAAGAAGAATTGTTCAAGAAGAAGGGTGGTTGGCTAAACCCTAGTTTTCTATTCTATGTAGAAAAAGAGTACTCTCCAACAATTAAAATTACGCCTACTGATATCTAATATAAGACTCCTCTTATATAGATATTGGTCAACCCTTCTAATCTAATTAGAAATTGGGTTTCATTTAATTAATTAAACTTCTTTAATTAATTAGGCTTCCCAACACATTGAGATTAATTAATTAAACTCCTTTAATTTATTTGTCTCCTAATCTCATTAGGAATAATTGAGAGTACCAATATTAAATTAATTCTTAAAGTCCTTTAGAAATTAAAATAATAATAATTGTAATAATATTAATAAGGCTTATCTGATTAATTTATATTTAAAATTTCCAAAATATTAAATAATAAATATTAAGCTATTTAATTTATTCTATCATAATAGATTAAATTAATTACACTTAATATATTATTACTGTAAGACCCCAACTTTTATGAATAAAGATTTAATTTTCTTTATATATTATTTCGAAACAGTAAGGTGTTGTTTTGATAAATATGAAAGTTATGGGTGAAATGTGCAAACATTTTTAAAATGAGCAAGTGGTTATAAAATATTCTTGTTGTCGGGGAATATTCGTTTGGTCGTGGAATATTCTTGTTGTCGGGGAATATTCGTACGATGGCGCAGCTATTTGTGGGCCCCCACAACGGAATAACTGTCGGATATAGAAAGCGACAGAAATAACTTTTTACAAGATAACGGCGTGGTTGTTACCGTTAGTACTGTTGAAATACCCAGTGGTTAAAATACAGTGATACACGGTGTTGCATAGTAGCACACGGTATTGCACAGTATTTTGAATTATTGAGTCTTACGTGAGAAGCCATTACTCAATTATTGTTACAGTAATTACTGTTCAATATTTTATATTATTGACTCAATAATTGCTATGTTGATATTTTATATTATTGACTCAATAATTGCTGCATTGATATTTTATTGACTCAATAATTGCTACGTTGCTATTTTTTATATGATTGATTCAATAATGACTACAGTTGATATTTTGTAGTATTGATTCAATAATTGTTGTTGCACAGTATTTCACATTATCAACTCAATAATTCATATTATTTGAATAATATTATTAGATAGCATTATTGACAATGTCTAAGGAAGTTCTGTCTAGGAGGGGTTATTTAATTGCGCGCCAGTAAGGAGAAGTCCTTATCGGAAGGCCCCCTCTGTCCTGGGAACGACCTGGTTGTTAATATTGTAGTTCTATAATATTATTTATGAATAATTAATTATTGATTTATATGATAAGGAAATATTTATTTGTGGATATTAAAGAAGGAATTAGCACTGATGTGTTTTTATCAGTATTTTGGGTGTGAAAAATCATCTGTTTGTGGATTTCGGATAATTTGTGTTTGGAATTTGGAAAAACTTTCTTCTGCAAAGTTGTAGAGAATTAAATTTCCTATAGAAAGACATCGAATTTGTATTTTTCTGACAAAGGGGCTATTTATTATGAATTATTGAAGTTTCGGAAAATAAATATTATTTAGTGGGTGGGACCCACTTTTGTGGAAAATTTTGAAAGCCGCCAGGCGGCGGAAAATTTTGAAAAAAAATATTATTTTATTCATTTAGTCTCCTTTGGCATCCTAAGCTTTTCCTATAAATAGGGTGCTTAGGTTAGAATTGAAAATCACACCAGAATTCGAAGTTTTCTCTCTCTATAATATCGAGCGTATTTTTGTGAGTATTTCAATACTTTGAGTATTACTATTCAGTACAAGCTTCCGTCGGTATTATATCCGATATTCCAGTCAGAGGTACTGTTCTTTTGAGGTAAGGGATGTTATTTTCTTTCGTAAATGATATTATTCTTTTCAATATCATTATACAGAAATATTGTCATGGATTTTATGTTGAAATTTCTTACTTTTTCCGTTAGGGTTACTATTCATGTATACGGCACTATTCACGTATACGGCACTATTCACGAAAAAATTAAATTTTCTTCTATTTGTCCAAATTGCTTGTTAAGGTTACTATCTTTGATTGTATCCAAGTTTTGAGCTCTATTCTTGAATTTTGCTCCATAATTGATTATTACGAGGTATTTTTGAATTGGATATACTAAAATACGAATCCATAATCTTATCCTTTATTTCATTGGATTCGTTATTTATATGGTTTTTCATCATCCTCAGTCTAAGTGGTGATATAACTGAATATCTTTGGCCTGTAGAGCAAAGATGAATGATTACTTGATGAATATCTTTGGCCTGTAGAGCAAAGATGAATGATTACCTGATGAATATCTTTGGCCTGTAGTGCAAAGATGACAGGTGTTGAGATGAATATGACCACTGATGATACAAATGAATATCTTTGGCCTGTAGTGCAAAGATGAATATTTGATTCGAGATGTATATTGATTGATGTTACAGGGATAAAATATTGATGATGGACTTTTAAATCATAGAAGATAGTAGACTTTATTCTCTGCTTAATTCTTCTAATGAACTGTTATTTCCGCTGCGAATATTGATCTGAAGTTGGTTGTCCATTATATTTTATCTGATTTGTTGAAGACTAACGATAATTTGTTTCCCATTATCTTAGTCATAATATTCTTTACTGAGCTAGTTGAGCTCACCCTTTTCATCTGTTGTCCTCTTCAGGAAATGAGAATGTTGCGGGGACTAGTCGGGGGACAGAGTGATGGTCCGAGTTAGAGCAGTAGTAGTCCTCACTATTTCTGATAAATAGTGTGATAATAATTGTAATGAGGATTTAGTTTGAATCTTAATATTTTCTACATATTTGTACTGAGACTCACAGTTGTGTGGTCGTATTTTGCACGACCGTATGATATAAAGTTTGTATTTGAATTCTGTACCATGTATTTGGCGACTCAGAATGGGTTGGGTTGAATGGACCTATTCTGGGGGGCGTCACAATTACGATTATGCCATTACTTTATTAAATAATTATTCTTTTTTTTATGGTGTGACCCTTTAGGTTCTCCATATTAGACCAGTTGTGAATAAATCAATTAGAATTATTCTAATCTTATTTAAATAAATAAATTAAACTAATAATCTATTTAAATAAATAATATTTATTTTATAATAGGGATAAGCCTCCCTAACGATTAACAACTTTCCAGATAATATAGATTTTAACATTAATCATAAAAGAACCTATGAGTAAATAATTACCATATAATTCAATCCTTCCACCATACAATGTCCCTATTAAATAAAAGACATAGAATTACTGTCAAGTCTTATTTTATTTAATTATATGTATTTTGATCAGAAAATGCACAACTCCAAATAATACAAATTAGAAACTTCTTTCTAATTTCATTTTGCCTTGGCCAATAACTATTGGGTTTTCATTTAACGAATCACATAGGACATATCTCTTCTTTTACTAGAAGTGGTAGATTCTTTATTGATCATTCATTATCTCCATATATAACTTATTACACCCAAACATACCCTTTGATATACCCTAAGGGGCTTAAGGAATAAGTCAAAGTATAATTCATTACACATAAGATACTATGATGATCTCTGTGACGAACGCGAATTTTATAATTTAATTTAAATATATTTATTGAATTAAATAAATATTTTGATGATTTATTTATTAAGTTATCGATGTTTTAATTATTGAGTTAAATAATTATGTGATGGAATTGTGGTAGAATAATTTAATTATGTGTTACATTGATTAAATTAATGTGGAGAATTTTTATAGTTCAAAGTCTGAATTTAATTGAGTTTATTTGATTAAATGAATTATCTAATAAGCATAATGTTATTCTAATTAATTTAATAATTAATTAGAGATTTAAGGATTTCACATAATTAATAAATGAGAATTTTAATTATGTGATGATGTGATTTAATGTGGATTATTATATTTTATTTAATTGAATTTAAATAAGATTATTTGATTAATTAAGTGTGACAATTAAAACTATGTAATAAATATTTAATTAAATTAAATGGAAAGAAAATAATAAGGGAACAACCAAACAAGCCTTAACGGAGTGGGTGTCAGTTAATTACCCTTATTGAATTAACCGTTCCCACTATACCTGACAGTTATATACATATACGTATTATAACTTATATATTATATCAGTATCTATTTCATATATTCATATCAGAGTACTTCAGAGAGAAAAGTAAAGAGCAAAGAGAGAAAATTGAGAGGGAATTGTGAATTGAAGAAGAAGTAGAGAAGATTTTCATCATCCTTAAATCATCTTAACAAGTAGCAAAGGGTAATCCCTCATCTTAATTTCTAAATTCACGTTCTTATGCTTTCTCCATGAAAATTAATTTTGAGTTCTATGTGACTAAAGTTATCAATGATTATTGATTATATGTGTGTATATATGTTAATATATGATCATAATATGTTTTCTATCATCTATGTATGTTTTAAAATAATTAATTTCATGTAATTATGTTCTATTTAGAAATTTGAAAGTTACAGAGCATGAAGAACATGAATATGTCCCTTATGTACAATTTTTCATGCTTTAATTGTTTATTTAAATTAAAATTGATAGTTGGGGTATGATTATACATGTTTAAACAAACAAAATAAAATTCAAAAGGACAGATTCAGAGTTATAACGAATCTATAACGTTGAATTTCATGAATTGTCTCGAAACTTTATAAAATACCAAAAACAGTGAGTTTAAGTGTTTTAATCTGAGTGATTATGTGATCTAAAGTGTTAAAAGCATATTAGAATCATTATATGATGTTCCTGTGAAGTTTATACTTCATGGATAACATTAAGAATCACTGTATTAGTTTAATTGGAATTTATTTGGCGTTCTCTACGATTTTTTGCGAATTGCAACTGGTCCAGCTGAGGCACCCTCGCCCCAGCGAGCTCTAGACCCGCCCCAGCGGGCCTCCTACCGAACCACACCAGCCCCAGCGGGCCCTAACCCCCGCCCCAACGCGGTGGGGGGTGGGGTACAGAGAAAAATAAAATTTTTGGTTTTTCTTTTGCGTATTGATCCATAACGTGACAAGTTTGTTTAACATACTGAACCTAATGAGCCTAATAGCATGATGAATATGTAATTCAGTGCTATAACGTATGGTTGACATGTATAAGACAATTTGAAGTTCATGTTAACAAACTATGTGTGAACTTGGATATTGATGTAGTAAGACTTGATTATGATTGTCTAAGAGTTCATATTATGTGGTATGCATGTTGTGATTCAGATTCACGTTATGTGGTTAGTTAACAAGTTAAGATTTGTGAACCAAGTTGTTAAGTTGAACTTAAGTGAGAAGTTCAACAGTTAAAATGGAACTAATCGATGTTGTAAATGTAATGTAATGTGTAGGACGTTGAGGAAGTGAATTATAATTATATTTATAGCTTATGCACGAGGCAAGTTTCTAAACCTTACTTTTATATTGAGCAAGTTTTCCTAACTTTACTTTTATTGAGCAAGTATTCTAAACTCAATCAGTTATTGAACAAGCTTTCTATTCTCGAACTATTATCATGATGTAAGTTCTTATTCTTGTTCATTCAAGTCAAGTTTTATATAAGATATTATAAGTTCTTTAAAGTATTACTTCAGTTATACAATACTTATTCGATTGTATACTCTTGAGATTTATTATTCGATTTGAATATCAATTATTATTGAACCTTGTAAGACTAGCGAACCCTTATTGATTTGACTAGTCCATAATTGATGGACGTTCTAAATTCTAGAACTGTTATTGAGCTTATTCAAACCAAACTTTCTTTGGTGCGGACTTTGATGTCAAACTGAGATGAACAACCCTGTAATAGGGGATTATTTACGTATTAGCATTGAGATATTGTGCACATTATAGTACCAAGGGCTGATCCCCCTAAGTACGAGTAGTAGAGTCCATATAGTCTTATGACTGTTAAAGGTTTAAAGTAGAGATACTTGACAACCTGGGACATAGTTCATGGTCTTATGACCCTCAGATGTACTTTTGATTCTTGTGATTCATTCTTGATTCAAAAGTCGAGCTTTCTTTATTCCGAACTAGTTAATTCACTCGCATATTATTATTACTGTCATATTTTTATACTTGTGGGCAATCATGCTCACTCTTGCATAATAACATTGCAGTTAAGAGCGAAAGGTCCGACGAACCTTCTACTAGCAAAGGCAAGGGCAAGGTTAACAAATGTTGAAGACTTGTTATGTAATTGTTAACGTTTTGTTTAAGACTTTGTTGATTAAGACTTATGTATTTGTTTATGTTTTCACACTGATGTTTAAGGTTAGTATGACTTGGGATTTATTTATTTATTATTCAGATGTTGTAAACTCATAAGGGGAGGATATTTCTATCTATTACATGAGATGTTTTATTATGGGTAGATAGATATGTGATATTTGTACAGTGAACACCAAATCCCGTGAAAATTGAAGTACCCGGATTTGGGGGTGTCACAAGTTGGTATCAAAGCTGTAGGTTATAAACCTTAGGTGGGGAAAACCTTAGGGTAGTAGCCTTCGATCACATTGTAATGATAACTCTTATCGAGTTCTAAGAAAGATAATAAATTACCTTATGTTCTATGTGTTTATAATTATGTACTCGCGAGTATCGATTAGCATCACGTAATAATTAAAGACTTAAAATTTTGATTGTCTGGATGTCGGATGTTGGAGGATCCAGTCATCCTAGGGAGGTTGTACCCCGAGTGGCTATTGAGGAGGAGCCCCAAGACATTCACACAGTCTGGGAGCAGTTGGTTTAGAGAGAGCCATCTCCTTTGATCACAATTGTTGGTCGGGAGCATGAGCCAGTATTTGACTCAGAGGAGGACTCTGAGGAGATTGAGGCTGAGGCAGCTGAGGAGGAGGATGAAAACCTTGATGAGTTCCCATCAAACTCTATCAGTGCTGAGATGTACGATGAGTTGTATGACCGTAACATAGAGTTACATGATACTATTCGTGAGCTGAAGGAGCAGGCAATTACTCAACGGACTACCATCGAGCAGAAGGATGGTGAGGTTGAGACTCTGTATACACGTCTTGGAGACGTGAAGTGGGAGTTGGTTTATGAGAAGGGCCAAGGTGAGCAGAAGTCAGAGGAGATAGACAAGCTGAAGAATGATTTGCGTAAGAAATTAGCGAAGCTTGCCATAGCAGAGGATGCTTGGATGAGGGCTTCATGACGTGCAAAGATTGCTGAGGATAACGATCGGGCAAAGAAGGCTAAGATCGAGGAGACAAACTATACGTTTCAGACTGCGATTGATAAGGCCCAGGATCGGGTTATGTGCTATGTAGTGCAGTTCGAGGATCTACCTTGGTATATGCTGGATCGCAAGACGATGTTCCGCATTATGAAGGAAGAGCGCAGCAAAGCTGTTCGAGCCTTTGTAGGCTGTGATAGGAACAGTACGATTATGTGAATATTTCATGTTAGTTAATAATGTAAATTCTGATGTGATTATAAACAAAGAAATATTTTGCTGATTTAAATCTTGAAGATTCTTTATCTCGGGAAAGTTGATGTAAATAGCAATGATGCTATCTTGTTTTATTTTAAAACTTTTGATTAAATAAAATATCAGAGTTTATTTGAGATGTTATGTGTTAAGTGTTATCTTAAAATATTTAAGTTAAACCTTAAATATTTAAAAAATTGAATAAAGATCTTATAAGCGTATATCTTAATAGAAATATGCCGTCGAGGAGACGCCCTAACCGTCAACCAGCCCAAGAAGGGTCGACTAATAACGACAACACCAATACCAACGCCAATCCCATTTAGCAGTTGGTGAATCTTTTGATATGAGCTCTGAACAACTAGCCCCAAGCTCCACCGAATACTTCGTTCAAGGACTTCAAGGCGGTGGGACCGCCAGAATTTAAGGGATCCATGAACCCAATAGAAGCACAGACTTGAGTCATGGAGATGGAAAAATTTTTTGACGTCGCTAGGGAGTGAGGATCAGAAGACCGCGTATGCGACATTCATGCTGAAGGTGGAGGCCAGTTATTAGTGGCAGGCAAACAAGGTCAGGGGTGGACAAGGTATGATCACCTGGGAGAGGTTCAAAGAAATATTTTTCGAGATGTACTTCCCGACAAGCTCACAGAACCAAATGGAGGTTCAATTTCTAGAGCTTAAACAGGGCAACATGTGCACACTGATGAGAGGAAGGCTAGGAGATTCGAATAGGGACTGAAGCCCTGGTTGTATAGCAAGGTGTCGATGTTCCAGCTGAACACCTTTGCTGGAGTATTGAAGGAGACTATCATCGCTAAAGGTGGAAGCGATGCTATGACCAAGTACAACCAGGAGCAGAAGAAAAAGAAGAGTGAAGTAGAAGGTAACAAGGCGAATGGTAGCAACACTGGTGGAGGCAGTAATCAAAAGAGAAGGTGGACTGACAGCACACCGACTGGAAGTCAGCAAGGGAGCTAAAAGAAAAGGGTAGAAGCATGTCCGACCTGCGGGAAGAACCACCAGGGGGTCTGTATGAAGGGTAAAAGAGTCTGCTATAATTGTGGTCAGAAAGGCCACACGGCACCTAACTGCCCTAACCCTAAGAAGGGCGCCTGCTTCACATGTGGGTCTAAGGACCACTTGGCAAGGGACTGTCAGAAGGTATCTGGAGGGATCGGAGCAGGGGGAAACAGCGGTGGGAACGCTCTGACGATTACAGGATTGATCGCAACAAACCGACTTACTGCCAGGACATTCAACATGACAGTGTAGGATGATGTTTAGTCTTGCGATGTGGTGTCAGGTATCATTCTGATCAATAATGTTAATGCATATGTATTATTTGATTCAGGTGCTACTTGCTCATTTATATCCGATGACTTTGCTAAGAACTTAGAATTGCCTAAGGACGAGTTAGAATACCCTATGAACATAGAGATTGCGAATAGGGAAATGATTTCTGTTAAGTATGTGCACAAGAACTGTAGGGTGGATATTAAGGGTAATGTGATAAATGTAGATCTTATTCCGATTAGACTTGGAGAATTCGATGTTATCTTGGGAATGGATTGACTATTCAGTTATGGAGCGATAATTGATTGCCAGAGAAAATGTATTAATCTTATGACTCCGTCAAAGGTTGTGTTTTATGGCAGCAAGTCGCCTAGACAAGCGAGTTGTTTGACGATGATGCATGCCAGGAAGTTGTTGCGACAAGGTTGTGTAGGATATTTAGCCTACATAGTCGATAGTCGTAAAGAGAGTCCGAAGTTGGAGGAAATACCAGTCGTGAGAAACTTCATGGATGTATTTTTGGACGATTTGCCTGGACTTCAGCCAGATAGGGAAGTAGAGTTCGTGATCGATTTGGCGCCAGGAACGGCTCCAATATCGAAGGCACCATATCGTACGGCTCCGGTAGAGATGAAAGAATTGATGGTACAGCTGCAAGAGCTTTTGGACAAGAAGTACATATAGCCGAGCGTATCGCCGTGGGGAGCGCCGGTGTTATTTGTTAAGAAGAAGGATGGGACGATGCTATGACAACCCGGATTTTTAAGAATTAATAAATGAGAATTTAATAAATAAAATTCTTATTTTAAGATGTTCGAGTACGTGTATGTGTATATGTGTTATATATTGTGAAATATGTGATTTGGTGTGAAGAGAATTTTATATATTAATTTTAATATTTATTGAATTAAATAAATATTTTAATTAATTTATTTATTGAGTTAAATAAATAATTATATGTTGGTTATGGAGTAATTTAATTAAGTGTAATATATTAATTAAATGAATATTTAATAATTATTTTAATTAATATGTAATGATTTTATGTTATAATTCTAATTTAATTGGGATAATTAAATTAGATGAAGTTATGTGATAATTGTTACATAAAATTATAATTAGCGAGTAATTATAATTATTTTGTGATAATTTTTATGTGATTAATTGTTGTTAACTTTTAATTAATTAAATTAGAATGTTAATATTTAATTAATTAAAGTGTAACATTAAAAATATGTGATAAATAATTTATTAAAAGAATTAAAAGAATTTTTAAAACGATTTTTCCAAACAAGGTCCTTGCAACGTTTTAAATTTGTTTTGCCAAACGGGGCCTTAACTACAAAAAACTTGTTTTTAAAAATAACGTTGTTTTGCCAAACAAGCCTTAGGGCTTTTAAAATTCAAATTATAATTTATATATATTAATTGCAATTATGGAATTAATTGGGTGGTTTAAATACTTGGGAGTTATATATCTTATATAATTATACATATAATATATATCATATTAGTTATATGTTAAAACTACGTTAGTTAGAATTAGCTAAGTGTTAGTCAGTTAGAAAAGAAGAACAAAACAGAGAAGGAAATACAGAGAAAGAAAAGAGAAGTGAGAGAGAAAAGAAGAGAGAAGAAGAAGAGGAAAAGAGGAAGGCTTTGAGAGAAAGTCCTTGTTAAACCTCATCATCATCTTCCTCACTAAGCAACAAGGGTATAATCTCAATTCCTTGTTTTTAAATATATTTTTATGTTCTTCATGAGTATTAGTTCTCTGTGTATATGAATTAATGAGAAATTTATATAAACATGATGAATATGTATGAATTGTGTCAATATATGCTTATAATTGAATTGTATGCATAATTGAGTTGTCTAATTCATGAAGACATGATGAACATGAAGAATTCATGTTTATCAAAAGTTACAGTGATATATTTTGAAATATATATATATATATATATATATATATATATATATATATATAGTTTTCTTTAAAATCAAAAGAATTCATGTTTGATTGTTAATTGTTGTTTAAATTAAGTATAGATAGTGACAGCATGTTTAGAAGCTAATTGATTATACTTTGAATTGTGTATTTTGAATTAGAAAACAAATTTACAGTGTTCAATTTCATTAAGAACACTTAGCAACGGCTTTTCTTTAAAAATCATGAAATTGGTTGTTTTAAATTGTGTGTTTTGATGATTCAATGTGTTACAACATGATAGAAGCTTTAAATTTTGGTTCTGTAAAGTTTGAAATGCAAATTGTTGGCTGAATTAAAAAACTCGATGTGGAGAAATAAGCCAATTTGGCTTTTTCTTTGCACTGTTCGCGAACCTGTCTGCGGCCGTTACAGGGGTCCCACCCCGGCAGGCCTTGCATGGCCAAATAGCGCGCCTCGGCGAGACGCGCCCCGGCGCAGATTCTGCATGTAAAGCGCGCCTCGGTGCAAATTGTAGAAAGTAAATATTAATTATAAATTATAATATGTTTAATTATGATTTAATAAATGCATGATATAGTTTGATTAATTATGAATTATAATTTATTTAATTATAATTTAATTAAAATAAGATGTAATTATAATTTGATTATTATAATTAAAGTAAATATTTAACTTAAATTATAATTTGTTTAATTATAATTTAATATGTAATTATAATTTGAATAATTATAATTAAGGTAAATGTGTAACTTAAATTATAATTTATTTTAATTATAATTTAATGAGTGCATTGATTGAAATTGAATAATTATAATCAAAGTAATTATTTAATTTAAATTATAATTGGTTTAATTATAATTTAATTAATATAAATGCATAAATTGAGTTTGATTAATCAAAATAAATGTTTAATTTAAATTTAAATTTATTTAATTATAATTTAATTGATATAAAATGTAATTATAATTTGATTAATTATAATTGAGGAGAATGTGTAATTTAAATTATAATTTAATTAATATGAGTACGTAATTATTAGTTGATTAATTATGTAAAAATATAATATGATTATGTGATGTGATTAATTCTGTGATAATTAATTATTAACTTAATAATTAAAGAGGAATGAGTTAACCTAAATGGGTTAACTAATTATGAGAATAAGATATGTGATAATTAATTTATATTATTAATTATACATATAGTTTGACAATGTGTGTTAAACAAATAAATGGGAGAGAATTACGAAGAGTAAAGTAGAACTTACTTAAACGATTGCTAAGCGTTGCTTTGTGACTAATAGTTGATGTGTATGGTAATACATTATGTAGGATTCATGAAGCAGATTATTATAAGCTGTTTTTCTTTAATTGGTAATATACGAGCCAGACAAGTCTTTCAGTTCCTATTTTCTATGTGAACTTGATGATGAACTGTTTTAAATTGTATTGCAAAGAGCATGATATGTTATATATGTTGCAAGCATGAAATGTTAAAGTCAATTTCTGACTACATTGATTGATTAAAGAATATTGATTGAGTAAGAAACTCAATCTTTATATTTGTTATGTGAATTAAAACATGTATACTATGTTACTCTAATGATTATGAGATTTATATTGAGCACGTTATTATTTGCTACGTGATGCATGAAAGCTATTAGATTTTGCTGAGCTATCGAGCTCACTCTTGCAAATAACCACTTTTGCAGGTCAAGGATGCAAGGTAATGATACATGATAGTTGAATGTTAAGATCAATAGCGATGCAAGAAATTATTTATTCTAGATGGGTAATGTATTTGTTTCCTTAATTGTAACATAATTGTTGAGTTGTAAGTTGAGCTATCCGATGTATAGTGGATATTGCTTTGAGATGTAAGACTTTGTATAGTAACTTAGATGAAGCGATTCATGTAATAAATTTGAATCAAAGATATGTAATGATAAAGGTTGAGATTCAGGGCAATAAAGAAAGATTATCTAAAAGTTTTAAATATTCCGCATTTTTAATGATTGTATCATCTAATAATGATGTAAAGTTAGAATAAAGCTGTATTGTTAACGATCGAGAATAGTAATTATATTGTATGAATTTTGGGGTCGTTATAGTTGGTATCAGAGCTGATAGGTTATACACCTTAGGTAAGAGTACCTTAGGCTATGACCTTAGGTTATAAGAAGTTAAGTTTAAGTTACGTATGATAAAAAGGTGATTCTTTTCATATACGTAGAAATATAGGATGAGTTGAGTCCTAAAAATGTTATAAGAAGAAGATGAGAATGACGAAGAGTAAACTCGAATAAAATATTGAGTAACATGAATGAAATTAGAAATTCTTAAAGGAAGAGTTGTTAAATGAACAAGAAGATTCAAAGATGAATCTTGGAGAGAGATAAAGATAAGAATAAGGAGTTGCCTAACTCCAATAATAAAGATGATGAATAATGATGAATAGACAAAGTCTATAAGATTAAAAGCATAATGGAATCATGATATGATGTGATGAATAGGTAAAGATAAGAAGATTGTAAAATAAAACGATCATGAGATAAGAAAAGAATCATAAGGGAGATGATTATAGAATAAAGATCACAACGTGATCTTTTTAAAATTGAAAGACAGATGGTCTGTAATGATTGAATAGTTTGAGACTATAATGAGAATGTACTATGATATAGTACGAGATTAACTCACGAGGAGTTACAAATGATGAGATACAGAAGTCTGTATTGAGTATAGAGTGAGAAGTTATAAGTAAGATAGAGTTAAGTGGAATTTCAACTGAGGACTCATGTGGTGGCTGAGTTGTACAAACCTTTGTATGGGAAGGGTTTTGTGCTTACACTTGGTTTATCATATTGATAATCATTAAAATGTTGGTGTTCGCACTATCGATATATATATATAGTGAGAAGGTGATTCTTGTCCCATGTTTATATTTGATAGTTAGAGACAATTAAGATTAGATTAGATGATATTAAGATTAGGTACGAGTTCTTAAAACTCATACTTATGGTAAGTTCGTGACTCATAATCATATGTATATTTTTGAACCCCTAAGCATGTGGATAGTCTTTGATCAGTTCTTTGACTACGTATTGCTAGGACAAGTTCTTAAACTCATATTATTGTGGTAAGTTCCTGAACTTCCAAAGTGTGGTAAGTTTGATGAACTATACTGGGTATAGAAAGGTTATGGTATAGAAAGCATTGATGTTGTTGAAGATTGATAGAATGTTTAAGTAATGAAACGGTGGAGTAAAGATTTAAATTGATGGAGAAAATTTTTATATTCTAAATCTCCTAGCTTTGCTAGATTTTTGAAATTTATTGACTTCGTGCTGATGTTGCACTTCTATTTTCTTGAAAAACATTGGATCAAATGATGAAACCAATGGATTTTTAAAATAGTGCTATTATTCACATGTCTATGCTAATTACTTCAGCTAGACAAAAATAATTTGAAATTTTCAAAATGTATTTTATATATTCTATGCATCATTTGATATGATGTAGGAATAATAATCGAGGAAGTTATCAATGCCGTTAAACCTAGTGTTGGATGTGATCGTAGGATCGTTAGCCTACTATGGTATGATATAGTATGACGACGACATGTAATGACGAAATTCTCAACATACCATTACTACGGTACGGTATCAGGATATTATAAAAAGATTTATTTATTTTAGGTTCCTTAAACTATAAAAAAAATTATTGAGTTGGTTAAAGATATATATATATATATATATATTTCGATTAATGTTCGAATTGTTGTTAGAAGTCTATGCTACTTGATTCAGCTAGACAAGTATTGAAAGATGCTTATGAAATTCTAGCGTTCTTGGTCAAACTATGCCAAACCAAATTGTTTTGGTGCGGATTCAGATGTTAAGAAGCTGAGGTGAACAACCCTATAAAAGGGGACATGTTATCCGAGATAATAGTTCCGAGTGTAACGCATATAGTCATTACGATGTACTACATTTGTGCACGACGTAGTGGTGCGATAGCCTGATCATCTTGAGCACCGATGTAGAATATTTACAGTCTGTGTAATTGTTAAAAATTTTGTTAGAGCTGTTTAGAGTGTGAAGTACCGGGGGTGAAACACTGTTAAACCTAGGTCTTATGACCCCTCAGCATGATTTCAGAATCTTTTAAATTCTTGAGTTATTTATATCGCTTCCAAATTATTGAGAAATTATGGAAGATTCTTATTATTTTGAAGATGAATGTGGCAAGAAGAATATTCCTTAGAAAGAAGTAGTTGTAGAACGCAACAAGTTAGTGAATAAGATTTATGTAAAATCTATTTTGATTGATTGATATAATAAAAATTTTGAGGACGAAATTCTTAGGAGAAGGGGTGAATGTGATAACCTGAATGCTTACGAGATAGTGAATTATAAAGTATATAAATTTTACGAGTATAGTATATGGTAATGATCCTTAGAAAGGAAATGAACGGGTTAAAGAATATACAATATTTGATATAATTGTGTTTAATTGAAAGTTATGTAATAAAACCTAAAACTTGTTGAAGGAATGAATGGAGTAGTATATATATAAAACTTTTGTTGAGATAATGTGTTGAAGTTATTCAACAATAAAATTTTGAAAGAGATTTTATGAAAACTGAGTAAGAGAGGTTTCGTTGATTTCGAGGACGGAATCCTTATAAAGAGGGAAGGATGTGACAACCCAGATTTTTAAGAATTAATAAATAAGAATTTAATAAATAAAATTCTTATTTTAAGATGTTCGAGTATGTGTATGTGTATATGTGTTATATATTGTGAAATATGTGATTTGGTGTGAAGAGAATTTTATATATTAATTTTAATATTTATTGAATTAAATAAATATTTTATTTGATTTATTTATTGAGTTAAAGAAATAATTATGTGTTGGTTATGAAGTAATTTAATTAAGTGTATTATATTAATTAAATGAATATTTAATAATTAATTTAATTAATATGTAATAATTTTATGTTATAGTTCTAATTTAATTGAGATAATTAAATTAGATGAAGTTATGTGATAATTGTTACATGAAATTATAACTAGCGAGTAATTATAATTGTTATGTGATAATTTTTATGTGATTAATTGATGTTAACTTTTAATTAATTAAATTAGAATGTTAATATTTAATTAATTAAAGTGTAACATTAAAAATATGTGATAAATAATTTATTAAAAGAATTAAAAGAGTTTTTAAAACGGTTTTCCCAAACAAGGCCCTTGCACCGTTTTAAATCCGTTTTGCCAAACAGGGCCTTAACTACAAAAAACTTGTTTTTAAAAATAATATTGTTTTGCCAAACAAGCCTTAGGGCTTTTAAAATTCAAATTGTAACTTATATATAATAATTGCAATTATGGTATTAATTGGGTGGTTTGAATACTTGGGAGTTATATATATATATATATATATATATATATATATATTATAATTATACATATAATATATATCATATTAGTTATATGTTAAAACTACGTTAGTTAGAATTAGCTAAGTGTTAGTCAGTTAGAAAAGAAGAACAAAACAGAGAAAGAAATACAAAGAAAGAAAAGAGAAGTAAGAGAGAAAAGAAGAGAGAAGAATAAGAGGAAAGGAGGAAGTCTTTGAGAGAAAGTCCTTGTTAAACCTCATTATCATCTTCCTTACTAAGCAACAAGGGTATAATGTGACACCCCCAAATCCGGGTACTTCAATTCCACGGGATTTGGTGTTCACTATACAAATATCATCTATCTATCTACCCATAATAAATGCAAACCATGCAATAGATAGAAATAAATCCTCCCCTTATGGGGTTACAACATCTGAATAATAAATACAATCCTAGGTCATACTAACCTTAAACATCTGTGCGGAAACATAAACAAATAAATAAGTCTTAAACATCTTTAACACAAGTCTTAAACAATAACATATCAAATAAACAACAAGTCTTCATCACTTGTTGACCTTGCCCTTGCCTTTGCTAGAAGAAGGCTAGTCGGACCTTTCGTTCTTAACTGCAATGTTATTATTATGCAAGAGTGAGTGCCCACAAGTATAACAATATAACAATAATATAATAATATGCGAGTGAATCAAAGACTTCTGAATAATGAAAACTCGACTTTTGAATTAAGAATGAATAACAAGAATCAAAAGAACATCTGAGGGTCATAAGACCTCGAACTATGTCCTAGGTTGTAAAGTGTTTATACTTTAAACCTTTAACAATCATAAGACTATGGACTCTACTTCTCGTACTTAGAGGGATCAGCCTTTAGTACCATACTGCATACAATATCTCAACGCTAAAGCGTAAATAATCCCCTATACAGGGTTGTTCATCTCAGTTTTGACATGAGAGTCCGCACCAAAGGAAGTTTGGTTTGGATAAACTCAATAAAAATTCTAGAATTTAGAACGTTCATCAACTATAGTGGCGCGGCCGCTCTCCAATTGCTCTTTGGAGCGGCGCGGGTGCGCTGCAAGGCCCGGGTGCGCTGCGACGCAGACCCAAATTCTGCAGTTCACGAAGAACATACAGAACAGCCCAATAAATCCAAAATTAAACTAATATAACGATTTATAATGTTACCCATGAAGTATAAACTTCATAGGAACATCATAAATCGATTCTAGCATGCTTCTAATACTTTAAATCACGAAATTATACAAATCACAACATTTAATTTCACTGTTTTTCATGTTTTGTAAAACTTTGAGGAAAAATATGAATTTTAACGTTACAGATTCGTTAATTCACCGAATCCATCCATTTAAATTTTATTTTGTTTGTTTCAACATACATAATCATATTCAAGTGTCAATTTTAATACAAATATATGATTAAAGCATTTAATTTACCCATATAGGTTATTCATACAATATTTATACTCTGTAATCCATGAAATCCCAATTTAATCAAAATTCTATGGTATGATCACTGTAAATTCATGTATATATGATATATAACATATTATTAATAATTTGTAATACATATATAGACATATAATCAACAATTGTCAAATTTTCCATTCATAGAGAACCTTTAAAACACGAAAATGGAAAAACTCTGTAACTTTTCAAAACTCCAAGTCAGACATGTTTTCATGGATTAATTACTCTAAAACAGATATAAATCACATACAATTGAGTTATGTATCTTAATAGACATCTAACATTAAGTAATAAACAAGAACTCATGAAATCCCATTATCAGAGAACTTAGCTGGGAGAAAATATAATACGTGAAATATAAAACTTAGATTAGGGTTTACCCTTACTTTCTCTGTTTGAAGGTAATATAAACTTGAATTCTCCAACTCTTCTCTAATCAATATTTTTCTTAACTTTTCTCTCTGAACTCTCTCTCTGCTTCTCTGATATATGAATATACAATATATGGAAGTCTGATATAAATATAATATATAAAAGTATACGTATATGCTTAGTCGTGGAGTTATGGGTCGTCAGTTAATCCCATAATGGGTTAACTGGCTCCAACTCCCTTTAGGGCCTCGTTTGGCTAGCTCCTTTATTCTCCCTTTCTATTTATTTTAATTAACTCTTATTATATAGTTAATAATGTCACACCTGAATTAATCAATTAATTTTATTTAATTTAATTAAATAAAATAAAATAAAATTACATAAATTCACATAGTCACATAATTAAAATTCTTATTTATTAATTATGCCAAATCATTAAATCTCTAATTAATTATTAAATTAATTAGAATAATATTATGCTTATTAATAAATTCATTTAATCAATTAAGCTCAATTAAATACATACATTGAATAATAAAATTCTCCACATTAATTTAATCAATGTAACACATATAATTAAATTACTCTACCACAAATTCATCAACTAATTATTTAATTCAATAATTAAATCATCGAAAAAAATTTATTTCATTCAATAAATATTCAAATTAAATTACAAAAATCTCGTTCATCACATCTTTCCCCCCTTAAAAGGCTTCTGTCCCTAGAATCACGGTTCATCAAAATTCGTCCCGTTACATTCTCCCCCCTTACAAAGATCCTGTCTGTGACAACCCGAATTTTTAAAAATTATTATAATAAGAATTTAATAAATAAAATTATTATTACGAGATGTTTTGAGTTTGGATATGTGTATATATGTGGTAAAGTATATGATGTGGTGAAGTATATGATGTGGTGTGAATATAGAAGATATATATATATATATATATATATATATTCATAGGTTGGAGGAATGAGGTTTAGTAGTTAATTTATTTTAGCTATTAAAGAAGGGAAACGAAATTGTTTGAAAAGGGAATTAAGTTAATTAAGTTGATATTATATTATGGAATAATATAATTTGATTATTGTGCCTTGTTGGCACTATAATTGTTATGAATTTAATTTCATAAATGATGTGAATAATTCACTTAATGAAATAATGAAGTAATGTGAATATATTTGTTTTAATAAAATGAGAGAGGACGGTATGTTACCTAAAAATGTAATATTTTAATGTAATTTGATTGAGAATTTCGTAAATAGTTATGATAATTATTGAGTAAAATAAATATTTTAGTTGAGATATTTATTAAATAAAGTAAATATTTGATGGAAATTATTATGGAATAATTTATTCATGTATGATGATATTAAGTAAATTGATGATAAATAATTTTATAATCGGTGCGTATTTTATTACGCTAATGGAATGACCATGCTCTAATTTAATTTAATTAAATTAGAGGATGAATGATTTATTAAATAAATTTATTATGTTGATAAAGAGTGATTTGATAAATTAAGTGATTAATAAACTCAATGTAACTTAATATGAAATTTTAAGGTTGGTTTGATTATGTGTGACAAATGTGCCATATAATAGAGGAATATTAAAATAAAATAAAAAGAGATTTTGAGTTCTAGCCAAACATAGCCTAGAGACCCTTTGTATTTTCTAACTGCTGAGACTCTAACTAAGGGCTAAGTAAATATATACGTAACTTATTTTTCTAAAGTTAAGAACACAGAAGAGAGGAATAGAGAAATTGAGAGAATTCTCTGTAAATTGAGAAGAAAATTCTGAGAATCAAAGAAGAGGAAGAAGATTAATCAAGCTTCTCTAATCATCTAGCTAATCAAAGGTAAACAATCTAGTTTAAATTTCGAGTTCTTAGTTTTATTTTCTAAGTTCTCTGTAATTGAAGTTCTATGGTTAATTTGTTGAGAAATTAGTTTTGTGTGTATTGGGATTACATAATCTATTATATGTTGTCTATAGATGATTTTTGAAGTATCAAATTCATGAAAGCATGTTTGAAAGTGAAGAATTGGAGTTTTGGTTTTTATATATATTATATGGTTTGTTTTGGAGTCAAAATTGGTTTTGAATTCATACTATAAACTGTAAATTGATGATGGATGTTGTTAATACGTTGAAATACAAAAACAACGGAAGTTAAACGGATCGATTTGGTTGAATAACGAATCCGTGGTGAATGAATTCGCTAAATATGTGTAAAATATGAAAAAGTAGCATGAACACTAAATTGGAGCGCTTATAAGGAATTGTTAATATTTTTGAAGTGTTATAATTATCATATAGATGGGTAGTTCAGTGTTTCACGAATCCATAGAGTCGAAAACGGACTCAATCGGATGTGTATAGCTTGATTTATGAATATGGGATGGAAGAAAGGGTTAGAAAATTCGACAGAACCACAAACGGAAAAGAAAAATCACGTAACAGGCTGCCAGGGGCGTAGCTGCGCTGTCCCCAAGGCTGTTTGGGGCGCAGCTGCGCTGGGAGGGAAATTCAGTCCGGGACTGTTTTGACCTCCTGTGGTAAAATGGCCATAACTGTTTCATACGGACTCGGATTGAGGTGATTCAAGATGATCTGGAACGAGAACGAGTAGGCCTACAACTTTTGTTCTTTAAGTTTTTCAATTTGAGGTCGTTAGTTAGGGTCAAAATGGTCATTTTTGGGACTGATGTGTTTTTGGAGGCAATCGGAGGGCGTCGGGCATGCACGTAAGCACATGTAATGCTCCCGATCATGTAAAATGATGTTCTAACTTTCATAACATGACTATTAGGTATTATAATAATACTTAGCTTTAATCCTTGAGTATTAGACAATTCGGTTGGGCGTGCTAAACGTGCGCAAATGCGTGTCGTTTGGGTGTTCGAATAGGCAAGTTTGGCGTACGGACGTGCAAGCGTCTCAACGCCGTAATGAGTGTGTATGACCTTGTTTAATATTATGTTTTTATAACAGTGAAATATTATAGAGTAATGTAACCCAATATAGGAGCATGCAAATCACATGCAAAAGAGGCGAGTTAGGCGTGTGACGTATAAACGTAGAAACGCCGTGTAATGTGGTAATACACTTAAATAGTATTTCGATTCTAATGAAATGAATATTATAATATATGAAATGTGGTTAATATAAAACCAATAGGTGGTCCTAGCAGGACTTAAACACTTGAACGAATTTCGAATATTACGAAAAAGAATTATAGTGAAATATAAGTCTATAGTTAACACAATCAAATTGAACATTGTGTATTGATAATAGGAAGGGTTATAAGATGTAGAGTAAAGTTTACGTTATAACTAATATGCATTGTTATGTGACTGATAATTGATGTGCATAATTATATAATTGTGTAGGGCACGTGAAGTGCAGATATCTGTAAGCTGTTAAACTGTTATTGGTAAACAACGATCAAGGCAAGTCTTTCAGTTCTTATTTTCTACGTGAACTTGATGATGAACTGTTTTTAAATTGTTTTGCAAAGAGCATGATATGTTGTATATATGTTGTAAGCATGAAATGTTAAAGTCAATTTATGACTACATTGATTGATTAAAGAATGTTGATTGAGTAAGGAACTCAATCTTTATATTTGTTATGTGAAGTAAAGCATGTATGCCATGTTACTTTAATTATTATGAGATGTATGTTGAGTATGCATTTATGTGCTATGTGATGCATGAAAGCTGTTAGATCTTGCTGAGCTGTCGAGCTCATTCTTGCAAATAATCACTTTTGCAGGTTAAGGATTCAAGGTAACGCTATGTGCTACTTGAAAGAAATGAATCAGATGTAATGCATGAAGATTTATATACTTTGGCTAAATTGTTATTATTTTGGACCCTGTTTAAGGTTTCAGATAATGTATTTGATAATGTATGATGGTTAATAGATGTTATGTTGTAAAGTTTAAATTTTACCCGATGTATAAGGGTTATTGAACGTGGTTGTAAGTTTTAGTTTATACTAACTCTGACGAAGCAATTCATGAAATAAAGTTGAATCAAAGTTATGTAATGATAAAGGTTGAGATTCAGGGAAATAAAGAAGGAATAATATAAAAATTTTAAATATTCTGTATTTTTAGTGATTGTATCATTGATTAATGGTGTAAAGGATGTATTGTTAACGACCGATGTCGAGAGTTGTATTGTATGAATGTTGGGGTCGTTACACTGTCCCTAGAATCACTTACACATAAATTAAGTAAATATGTGTGGATAATTCTTCATCATATGCTTTTCGAGTTCCCACGTAGCTTCTTCAGCATTGTGGTTCCTCTAAATTACCTTAACAGAAGGTATAACTTTATTTCTGAGAACTTGCTCTTTCCTGTCAACAATCTGAATAGGAATTTCTTCATAGGATAAGTCTTTCTCAAAATGTAGGGGTTCGTATTCAATCACATGCCTATAATCGGGTTTATAGGGTCGTAAAACTGAAACATGGAAGACGTTGTGGACATTCTCGAGCGCCAGAGGTAAGGCTACCTCATACGCAACTTCTCCAATCCTTCGCAGTACCTCAAAGGGTCCAATGAACCTCGGGTTCAATTTCTCCTTCTTTTCGAATATGATCTTTCCCTTCCAGAGAGAGACTTTCAAAAACACATAACTACCCGATTCAAACTCAACGTTCTTACGGTGTGGATCAGCGTATTTCTTCTGCCTATCCTGAGCGGCTACTAGTCTTGTCCGGATCACTTTGACTATCTCTATTGTCTGTTGTACCAACTCTGGACCTAGCAATTGTTTCTCGCCAACTTCATCCCAGTATAGCAGAGTTCTACACTTTCTATCGTACAACACTTCGTAAGGCGGCATGCCAATACTAGCTTGGTAACTATTGTTGTAACCGAATTCAACAAGCGGTAGGTGGTCACCCCAGTTGCCTTTGAAATCTATGATGCATGCTCTCAGCATATCTTCTAATATCTGGATCGTTCTCTCACTCTTCCCATCTGTCTGAGGGTGATAGGCCGTACTCATTCTCAACTGTGTCCCTATGCATTCCTATAGTCGCTTTCAGAAGTTTGATGTGAAGCGCGGATCTCGGTCAAAAAAAATTGACACCAGAACTCCGTGCCTCGAAACAATCTCTTTCACATATAACCTTGCCAACTGGTGTAAGTTGAATCTGATTTTGATAAAAAGGAAGTGAGCTGATTTCATCAGTCGGTCAACGATAACCCATACTGCGTCGTAGCCTTTCTGAGTTATCGGAAGGCCAACCACAAAATCCATTGTAATATGTTCCCATTTCTATTTTGGGATCTCTAAAGATTATAGCAAACCACTCGGTCTCTGATGTTCTGCTTTCACTTTCTGACATGTCAGACACTTTACAACACAATCTGCCACATCTCGTTTCAAATTCGGCCACCAAAAATGCTGTCAAAGATCCTGGTACATCTTGGTACTACCGGGGTGTATCGAATACCGTGAGCTATAAGCCTCGCTCAAAATGTCCTCTTTAATCTCTAGAACTATCGGTACCCAAACTCTACTCTCAAATCTCAGTAGTCCCTCACTGTCTAGCTTGAATCTCAGTTCGGTTCCTTTAGATATCTCCTTCTTCACCTTCTCACATTCTTTGTCCTGAAGTTGAGCCTCCTTAACTTTATCCCGCAAAGTTGTACCAGCTTGCATCTGGAACAGCTTCTCATCAATCTCCATCGGATACTTCACTTTCAATTCCAGCTTCTCCATTGCTGAAATTAGCTCCTCCTGAGCAGTCAACATCATTAACTTCTCCTGACCCTTTCCGCTTAAGGTGTCGGCAACAACGTTTGCTTTACTCGGATGGTATAAGATCTCGCAGTCATAGTCCTTAATTAACTCCAGCTATCTTCTCTGGTGCATATTCAAGTCCTTCTATGTAAAAATATATTTCAGACTCTTGTGGTCTGTATATATTTCACACTTCTTCCCATAGAGATAATGTCTCCTGATCTTCAAAGCAAATACCACTGTAGCTAACTCTAAGTCATGGGTCGGATACCCCTTCTCATAGTCCTTCAGTTACCGTGACGCATACGCAATGACCCTGCCATTTTACATAAGCACACAGCCTAGTCCTTTATGCGATGCATCACTATAAACCACAAAATTTCCTGTGTCATTCGAAAGAGATAACACAGGTGCTGAACTCAACCTCTTCTTAAGCTCTTGGAAACTTTCCTCACACTTCTCCATCCAAACGAATTTCACCGATTTCTTAGTCAAATTTATCAAGGGAGTCGCGATCTTGGAAAAGTCCTGAATGAATCTTCTATAATAACCTGCCAATCCAAGAAAACTTCTTACTTTCGACGGTGTCTTCGGCTGATCCCAGTTCATCACAGCTTCGACTTTAGAAGGGTCTACCAAAATTCCGTCCTTATCAATCACATGTTCGAGAAATTGTACCCGCTCAATCCAAAATTCGCATTTTGAAAATTTGGCATACAACTTCTCCCTCCTTAATGCTTCCAAAGTTACCTTCAGATGCTCTACGTGTTCTTCCTTGGTCTTCGAATATACCAAAATGTCATCGATAAACACCACCATGAATTTGTCCAAAAATGGCTTGAACATTCCATTCATTAGGCCCATAAATGCTGCAGGAGCATTCGTTAGACCAAATGACATCACCAGAAATTCGTAGTGACCATATCGAGTCCTAAATGCTGTCTTCGGAACATCCTCTGGCCTCACCTTCAGTTGATGATAACCACTCCTCAAGTCTATCTTTGAAAAGTATCTTTCTCCTTTCAATTGATCAAACAGATCGTCGATCCTCAGTAATGGATATCTATTCTTAATGGTGACCTTATTCAGTTCTCTGTAGTCGATGCAAAGCCGCATTGTCCAGTCCTTTTTCTTCACAAATAACACCGGCGCTCCCCACATTGATACGCTCAGTTGAATGTACTTCTTGTCCAGTAGCTCTTGCAGTTGTACCATCAATTCTTTCATCTCTATCGGAGACATTCGGTACGGTGCCTTCGATATTGGAGCCGTTTCTGGCGCCAAATCGATCACAAACTCAACCTCTCTGTCTGGCGAAAGTCTTGGCAGATCATCTGGAAATACATCTATGAAGTCCCTCACGACTGGTATATCTTCCAATTTTGGGTTCTCTTTACGACTATCGACTATGTAGGCTAAATATCCTACACAGCCTTGTCTTAACAACTTCCTGGCCTGCATCATCGTTAGACAACTCATTTGTCTAGGCGACTTGCTGCCATAAAACACAACCTTTGACGGAGTCATAAGGTTACTAAATTTCCTCTTGCAATCAATTACAGCCCCATAATTGAATAGCCAATCCATTCCCAGAATAACATCGAATTCCCCAAGCCTAATCGGGATAAGATCTACGTTCATAATGTTACCCTTAATATCCACCCTACAGTTCTTGTGTACATACTTAACAGGGATCACTTCTCCATTCGCAATCTCTATGTTCATGGGGTATTCTAACTTAGCAAAGTCATCGGATATGAATGAACAAGTAGCACCTGAATCAAATAGTATATAAGCATTAACTTTATTGATCAGAATGATACCTGACAGCATATCGCGAGACTGCACAACATCCTACACTGTCATGTTGAAGGTCCTGGCGGTCGGTCGGTTGGTTGCGGTTGGTCCCGTGATAGTTAAAGCACTTCCACCGCTGTTTCCCCTGTTCCCTCCTGATCCTGCCCCTTCAGATCCCTTCTTGGGGCAGTCCCTTTCCAGATGGTCCTTTGAGCCACAAGTGAAGCAGGCGCCCTTCTTTGGGTTAGGACAGTTAGGTGCTATGTGTCCTTCCTGACCACAATTGTAGCACACTCGTTTTCCCTTCATATAGACCCCCAGGTGAGCTTTCGCGCAGGTCGGACATGCTTCGATCCTTTTCTTCTGACCTCCTTGCTGATTTCCAGTTGATGAGTTGTCAGTCCACCTCCTCTTCTGATTGTTACTTCCTCCCGTGTTGATGCCACTAGTTTTGTTATTTCCTTCACTTTCACTCTTCTTTTTTTTTCTGATCTTGGTTATACTTGGTTACCGCATCGCTTCCACCTTCAGTGAGTATGGCCTTCTCCAGCACCCCAATAAAAGTGTTCAATTGGAACATTGACACTTTTCTATACAACCAGGGCTTCAGGACCTGTTCAAACCTCCTTGCCTTCCTCTCATTGGTGTGCACTTAATACGTGGCAAACCTAGCCAACTCGTTGAATTTTTTCGCATAGTCTAGTACGGACATATTTCCCTGTTTCAGCTCCAGAAACTGGACCTCTATTTGGTTCTGCGAGCTAGTCAGAAAATACATCTCGAAGAACATCTCCTTGGACCTCTCCTAGGTAATCACACCTTCTCCTCCCCGGACCTTATTTGCTTGCCACCAATAACTGGCTTCAGATTTTAGCATGAACGTTGCGTAGGCGGTTTTCTGGTCCTCTCTGACTCTGGCGACGTCAAAAACTTTTTCCATCTCCATAACCCAAGTTTGAACTTCTACCGGGTTCATGGTGCCTTTAAACTTCGGCGGTCCCACCGCCTTGAAGTCCTTAAACGTTGTGTTCGGTGGAGCTTGAGGTTGATTGTTAATCGCTCCAGTAAGTAAGTTCACCAACTGTTGAACGGGGTTAGCATTGGCATCGTCGTTGTTGTTTGTTGACCCCTCTTGGGCCGGTTGACGGTTAGGTCGTCTTCTTGGCGGTATTTTTCTGTTAAGAAAAATGCTTATTAGATCTTTATTTAATTCTCTAAATATCTAAGGCTTAACTTAAACATTTAGACACAATCACTTCAACACATTATCTCAAATAAACTCTGATATATATATTATTTAATCAAAAGTTTTAACAAAATATGATAGCATCACTGCTATTTACATCAACTGTCCCGAGATAAAGAATCTACAGGATTTAAAACATCAAAATATTCCTCTATTTATAACCACATCAGAATTTACATTATTAACTACCAGATAGGTTTTCACATAATCAAAAATGTTCCTATCACTGCTTATTAAGGCGACGAACAGCTTTGCCTCGCTCTTCTTATATAATACGGGACATTGTCCAGTGATCTAGCATGTACCATGGTAGACCTTCGAACTGAATTAGATATCTCATAACCCGATCTTGGGCCTCATCAATAGCATTCTGAAGCGTATAGTACATTTCCTCAAGCTTGGCCTTCTTCGCCCGACAGTTATCTTCTGCAAGATCTGCACGTCGTGACTCCCTCACCCAGGCCTCCTCTATTATGGACAGCCTTGCTGATTTCTCTTTAAATTCATTCTTCAACTCATCTATTTTCTCTGACTTCTGCTCGGTTTGGCCCTTCTCGTGAACCAAATCCCACTCTACGTTTCTCAGTCGTGTGTGCAGAGCCTCAACTTCAACATCCCTCTGTTCGATAATAGTCTGTTAATTAACCGTCTGTTCCTTCAGCTCTTGATTCGTATTGCGTAACTCTATGTTACGGTTATACAGTTCATCATACATCTCTGCACTGACAGAGTTCGGTGGGAACTCTTCAGGGTCTTTCTCCTCCTCTTCGGCTGCCTTAGCCTGAACCTCAATCTCCTCAGGGTCTTCCTCAGAGTCCTCCTCTAAGTCAAACACCGGTACATGCTCCCGACCAACGACTGTGATCAAAAGAGATGGCTCTCGTCGAACTAACTGCTCCCAGACTGTGTGGATGTCTCGGGGCTCTTCCTCTCTAGCCTCTCGGGGTACAATGTCCCTAGGCTGATTAGGTTCTCCAGCATCCGTCATCCTGACAAATAAAATTTTATGTCTTAGTTATTACGTGATGCTAATCAATACTCGAGTACATAAGTATAAGCATATAGCACATAAGTTAATTTATTATCTTTCTTAGAACTCGATAAGAGTTATCATTACTATGTTCTCGATCTCTAAAAAGGCTACTATCCTAAGGTTTTCTCCCACCTAAGGTTCATAACCTACAGCTCTGATACCAACCTGTGACACCCCCAAATTCGGGTACTTCAATTCCACGGGATTTGGTGTTCACTATACAAATATCATCTATCTATCTACCCATAATAAATGCAAACCATGCAATAGATAGAAATAAATCCTCCCCTTATGGGGTTACAACATCTGAATAATAAATACAATCCCAGGTCATACTAACCTTAAACATCTGTATGGAAACATAAATAAATAAATAAGTCTTAAACATCTTTAACACAAGTCTTAAACAATGACATATCAAATAAACAACAAGTCTTCATCACTTGTTGACCTTGCCCTTGCCTTTGCTAGAAGAAGGCTCGTCGGACCTTTCTTTCTTAACTGCAATGTTATTATTAAGCAAGTGTGAGCACAATTGCCCACAAGTATAACAATATAACAATAATATAATAACATGCGAGTGAATCAAAGACTTCTGAATAATGAAAACTCGACTTTTGAATCAAGAATGAATAACAAGAATCAAAAGAACATCTGAGGGTCATAAGACCTCGAACTATGTCCTAGGTTGTAAGGTGTTTAGACTTTAAACCTTTAACAGTCATAAGACTATGGACTCTACTTCTCGTACTTAGGGGGATCAGCCCTTAGTACCATACTGTGCACAATATCTCAACGCTAAAGTGTAAATAATCCTGTGAGAACCCGAATTTTCAGAAATTATTAAATAAGGAATTAATAAATAAAATTCTTAAACCGTGAGATGGGTTCGAATAAGAATATATATATATATATATATGTGATATGAGGTACGTGGTATTATATTACATAGGGTAATATGGACTATGTAATATGTGTTTTTGTGATTTATAAATATATTATTAATATATATTGTTATTTATTTTAGAAACGATTCAATTGAGGTAAAGGAGGTGGATAAATTCCTATCGATATTAAATAATTTATAAAATTATTTTATCATAGTAAGTTGGTGACATTAAATATCCTTAATGTATAATCACTATATTCTTGTGTATGTGTATTAATAACTAGTATGTTTATAATAGCACTTGAGCTATCTGTGGATAGGTTTGGATAGTGAAGCATGAGTTAGTTAAGGAATTAACTAATAAGAATAAATATTATTTAATAATATAATGTAAGTATTGCACCTCAATTAACTATGATGATATAATACATTGTTTAATTTACTTAAGTAAAGGAGTGAATTAATATGCGTGTTGAATATGTAATTATAGTTGGTACTTTTTATATATATTACTTAGAATGGTAATATGTGAGAAAGTCTAATGTGCGAATAACGTTAATATATATATATATATATATATATATATATATATATATATATATACGTTATTAAAAAGGGAGATATAAATCATTATTTTATTTAAAAAAATATTTAATATTTGAAGAAATTGTTTTGGGGACAATTTATAGAAAAAAAAGAGAAATGATTATTATATATTTATAATAAAGGATATTAAAATAATTTCTAATATTGAATTATTTTAATAATAAAAGGTGGAAATATTATTTTTGAATAATAATATTACCTTATATGTTTTTGTAGGAGGTAATAGGTATGATTAATTAAAATGATAAATATATTAAAACATATTTGCAATATGTAAATAAATTTATGGAAATAATTTATTATAATAGATAATAAACTTATTATCTATTTTCTATATATAATATATTACATGTGTCGTACATATAGTTATTTGATATTATATTAAGAATAATATCTTGAGACAATAAGTAAATTATTTTCTAATAATGAATGTCTTTATTTGGAGAAAACATAATATTTTATGTTATGGTAAATACATAATTTTTAATGTATTTTCAAGAGAGATAAGTAATACTAAGTTATTTCAATGTATTAAATAACTTAAGTTATTATCGTGGATGTTATCATTTAAATAATTTATAGAGTATATATTAATACTTAATTGAAGTAGTTTAGCATTTTAATAGCTTGAGTTATTATATTACCGTGAAGATTATATAGAATATTGGAATATTTTTATTCACGATATATTGTGACTTAATAGTTCTAAGTAAATTAAATATGTGGTGGACAAGTAGTGTGATAGAAATGAATAAATATTGAGAGTAAGTATAAGCTTAATGTAAGCTTGTGAGAGATGCCTTGTGTGGCACGATAATAGATTCGAGAAATTATTAATTAAATAATTAATCTATATTAATTGTTATTATAGTATGTGGATTTATTATTATGGCTAGTGATAGTATAATAATAAGAAAATCGATTATAAGTATAATCGGATTTGTAATTATTAAGTTGATGAGGAATGAGATATACTGTCTTATTATATTAATTATTGTTATGGACAAAATACTATTATCAATTATTTATGTGATAATATGTTGATTAATTATTATTTTAAATAAATAGTAAATCAATGAGTGAAGGATTTATAAATATAATAAGATTATATTTAATCGATGAATTATTTCAAACAAGCATGCGATAATTAAACCGTTAATATATGCTAGCTAACTATATATTATACATATAGTACAAGGTGACTATACTATATATAGAAATCATGTATTAAGATTGATTAGATTGTGAAAGCTACATGAATATATCACATGGTTATGTGACAAAATTATACATGAGTATACAATAAAATAATATATCATGGATATATTGTAAACAATTATTGAATTTAATAATAGAGGAGACAATACACTGTGATGGTACCCGATAAAATTATATCGGTAAGATAAAATGTACATGGATTATATGTTGAATATATGTATCCCTACGTGCTACATTGTAATATTAGTTATATTTTGAAAGTACATTGTGACTCAAATTATAACCTAAGTATATGTTATGTGTATAATAATTTAAGTGTTGTGTGTTGCTAGAATGCTGAGTATGTGCATTGTCCCATAATGAGAGGCACATTTCCTTCTTACATGAATAACTCAATTGCTAGTCTACTTCCTATTGCTCTCAAACTCAGCATTCCATAGCAAATGATGAGCAAGGGTGAGGAATTCATGATGAGTTCCAACAACTCTCACCAACTAATTTCTAACCTCCATATAATTCTACAATCTATTGGTTTGATTTGGGAGATTTTGCATTTGTCTGGGTATTGATTTGGTTATAAATATGAACTCTTCTCCTCCATTGTTCATTGCTGAGATTTCTTAAGTATGAGATTGAGAGCATGTATATATATATACATTAGTAATATCATTCTAGTAGTAGGAGATTTCAGTAGCAGCAAGTTCATTTGCACAACAAAGGTATAATCACATTCTCATGTCCTTCATGATTATTCTCTGAGATTTCTTAAATTCTGGATAATAGTTGGAATTCATGATTTTTATTGGATAGTGTTAATTAGTTGTTATATAAGTATATAAGCATGTTTAAACTAGAATGTGGTTGATTAGAACCGAATTCGTGAAGAAATTTGGTGATATGGGCTGGAACCTGCCGAAGCAGAAGACATCTCTATCTCTGGCCGGCCAGCGGCGCAGCTGCGTAGCTGCGCCAGTTTTATACTGGCCAGCGGCGCAGCTGCGCCGGGCCCTGAAGCTTGAATTTTTTTTTTTGCAGTCTGCTGCGGATTTTGTTAAGAGATAGTGGCCAAGATAGCTTAAGCAAGCATACTAATGGATTTAACATGCCTATATGAGTATATTAACATGACATGCACAGGTGTTGCTATGTTTACATGCACGAGTGATGAAATAACTTGTGGTTTTCAAAATGAACTTAGAGTTTCAAAAAGGGACTTTGACATGTTATATCTATTTTAACATTCTGACCCTTCAAGCATATGAGTATGACTTAGAAATACATGATTCGTATGTTCACTTGCATAGATAAGCTTCATAATGAAATACGAACATGTAAACCTCACTAGTAGCAAAAATGTAAGTTTTACAAAATGAACTTTTGACATGTATATACCATGCTAACGTTCTGATTTTGCAAACATATTGGTATGGTTTAAGAATGCATAAAGAGCATGTTAACTTACATACATATGTTTCACAATGTAATGTGAACATACGAGCCTTATCAGTGAGCTTACTAATGAAAATATAAGCTGTGGTCGTGCACGTTAACATGTTACCTTGAGATTTGGATTTTGATGTTTATAAACATATGTAATAGCACTCTTGGACTCTCTCATGTATCATGCATGTATATACACCATGACTACATGTTGTGAAACCAAGTTTAGCATAAACGAAGCATATTTTCAAACTAATAACTATAATAGTTACATGTATGAAATATGAATATTCATGAACATGCCCAATATGAGTTACATGAATACTTTATGTGTTTAAAGAACTAGCATGATGAACTTTGAGATGTTCATGACCCCGAGTGGCCTTAAATTGTTGAAATGTTGACTTAGGACCTATATCATGAAAGATTGAACTTAGAAAGGTTAGACAATCATGGGAGTGCCTTTTTATAGGTATACATGCTATGTCAGATCAAAGGTTAATACTTGAATCCGATTTCGATGGTTAATAAAGTATATTTGCTTTGTTATGGTCTTATGTGTTAGTAATGATATATGAGAATGACTAACTCAAAAGATGGACTACACTAGCTATATGTAAATAGATTAGTGGTAGACGGGCGTGTGTATGTGAAGGATGGTAGTAAGTACGTAAGGTTAAAATATACTTATACGTACATAATTATTCTAAGAATACGATCAGAAAGTAAGACGAAGGTTCTAAGAACCATGCTAGACAACAATGTAACCTTTATTATTACATTGAGAATGTGTGGATACATATATCTAATGAGTGTGATCTCTATGGTTAATATAACTTTGTAGGATTACACGAAGTGCAGATATTCTTAAGCAGTTAAGTCGTAGTTGGTAAACTACGAATCAGACAAGTCTTTCAGTTCCTATTTGATATATGAATTCAATAACTGTTAGTTAAATTATATTATGCTATGATAATGTGAACTTATATATGAACTGTATATGTGATATAAATGAGATTGAAAGTTGATCTTTGATGATATACTTGTTATGTGAAAGTAACATGCGTAGTAAATATAAATTATTTATAAATGCATGAACTGAGTATGATGTTGTATGCTATGTGATGCATGAAAACTGTTAGAATTGTTGAGCTGTCGAGCTCACTCTTGCAAATAACCATTTTTGCAGGTTAAGGACTTACGATAAAGACTTCGTGCTTCTTGATTGATAAAGATAGATAGTATCGCAATGAAGAATACTATTTAGATTATTACTTGAACCACGTTTAGGTTCTAGGAGTGTGCTTGATATATACTTACGATGTTTAATACTTGTTGCATTGTAAAGATGTATTAGTTAATACATAGAGGATATCGAGTTGAGTTGTAAACCTTTATACGGTAATTCAAATCATATTATATAGTTGATTCAAGAATTGTAATTAATTCAACGTTATGGAATCTATAAGAAGAATTTATTCAAACGATATTGAAAAGTTTAAATTATTTTGCATTTTAGTAACACCGAATATGATGTAAAGACGAGATCTTGAATATGAATAGAATTTATATTCTAAATTGTAATAAGCAAAGTTGTATTCTTTTACTAATGACTAAAAGATGTAATAGTTCGACGATAGTAGTATCGTGACTGCACTGGATCCGAGGAAAAAGAGGAACCCGGATTTGGGGGCGTCACAAATCCCCTATACAGGGTTGTTCATCTCAGTTTTGACATCAGAGTCCGCACCAAAGGAAGTTTGGTTTGGATAAGCTCAATAAAAATTCTAGAATTTAGAACGTTCATCAACTATGGACTAGTCGAATCAATAAGGGTTCGCTAGTCTTATAAGGTTCAACAATAACATCGATATTCAATTTGAATAATAAATCTCAAGAGTATACAATCGAATAAGTATTGTATAACTGAAGTAATACTTAAAGGAATAGTAATATCTCATATGGAAATCTCAACTTGAATAAACAAGTATAAGAATTTGCTCAATTGATAACTTTGAATTTAGAAAGCTTGTTCAATGAAAGTAAAGATGGGAAACTTTCTCAATGTAAAAGTAAGGTTTAGAAACTTGCTCAATTTAAAGGTTTGAGTTTAGAAAACTTGCCTCTTGCACAAGCTACAACTAATTCACGTTCCTTATTAAATCCTATATATCAATGCATTCATAATACCCAATAATCATAAATTCGATACACTTATCAAATCATAACATTGTTCTTTGAACTCATTATTTGACTTTTCAGATAATGGTTTAAGTTGTGTAATTTACTTATTAATTAATCACATAACATAAGTTAATTAACATATTATTATATGCTTAACATATATTCATGTTCATTACATTAGGTTTTAAAACACATTTCTGAAACTTGAACACTTAGAAAAATTTCTAAAATTCTGCAGGTAGGGCGCGGCCTCGCTCCAATTGCTCTTTGGAGCGGCGCGGGCGCGCTGCGACGCAGACCCAGATTTTGCAGTTCGTGAAGAACACACAGAACAGCCTAATAAATCCCAAATTAAACTAATATAACGATTTGTAAAGTTACCTATGAAGTATAAACTTCATAGGAACATCATAAATCGATTTTAGCATGCTTCTAATACTTTAAATCACAAAATTACACGAATCACAACATTTAATTTCACTGTTTTTCATATTTTGTAAAACTTTGAGGAAAAATATGAATTTTAATGTTACAGATTCGTTAATTCACCGAATCTATCCATTTAAATTCTATTTTGTTTATTTCAACATACATAATCTTATTCAAGTGTCAATTTTAATACAAACATATGATTAAAGCATTTAAGTTACCCATATGGGTTATTCATACAACATTTATACTATGTAATCCATGAAATCCAAATTTAATCAAAATTCCATGGTATGATCACTGTAAATTCATGTATACATGATATATAACATATTATTAACAATTTGTAATACATATATAGACATATAATCAACAATTGTCAAATTTTCCATTCACAAAGAACCTTTAAAACACGTAAATGAAAAAATTCTATAACTTTTCAAAACTCCAATTTAGACATGCTTTCATGGATTAATTACTCTAAACAGATATAAATCACATACAATTGAGTTATGTATGTTAATAGACATCTAACATTAAGTAATAAACAAGAACTCATGAAATCCCATTATCAGAGAACTTAGTTGGGAGAAAATATAATACGTGAAATATAAAACTTAGATTAGGGTTTACCCTTATTTTCTCTGTTTGAAGGTGATATAAACTTGAATTCTCCAACTCTTCTCTTATCTATATTTTTCTTACCTTTTCTCTCTGAACTCTCTCTCTGCTTCTCTGATATATGAATATACAATATATGAAAGTCTGATATAAATATAGTATATAAAAGTATACGTATATGTTTAGTTGTGGAGTTATGGGTCGTCAGTTAATCCCATAATGGGTTAACTGGCTCCAACTCCCTTTAGGGCCTCGTTTGGCTAGCTCCTTTATTCTTCCTTTCCATTTATTTTTATTAACTCTTGTTATATAGTTAATAATGTCACACCTTAATTAATCAATTAATTTTATTTAATTTAATTAAATAAAATAGAATAAAATCACATAAATTCACATAGTCACATAATTAAAATTCTTATTTATTAATTATGCCAAATCATTAAATCTCTAATTAATTATTAAATTAATTAGAATAACATTATGTTTATTGATAAATTTATTTAATCAATTAAGCTCAATTAAATACATACATTGAATAATAAAATTCTTCTCATTAATTTAATCAATGTAACACATATAATTAAATTACTCTACCACAAATTCATCAATTAATTATTTAATTCAATAATTAAATCATCGAAAAAAATTTATTTCATTCAATAAATATTTAAATTAAATTACAAAAATCTCGTTCGTCACATCTAATCTCAATTCCTTGTTTTTAAATATATTTTTATGTTCTTCATGAGTATTAGTTCTCTTTGCATATAAATTATCGAGAAATTTATATAAACATGATGTATATGAATGAATTGTGTCAATATATGCTTATAATTGAATTGTATGCATAATTGAGTTGTCTAATTCATGAAGATATGATGAACATGAAGAATTTATGTTCATCAAAAGTTAAGTGATATATTTTGAAAAAAAAAAATAGTTTCCTTTAAAATCAAAAGAATTCTTGTTTGATTGTTAATTATTGTTTAAATTAAGTATAGATAGTGATAGCATGTTTAGAAGCTAATTGATTATATTTTGAATTAGAAAACAAATTTACAGTGTTCAATTTCATCAAGAACACTTATCAATGGCTTTTCTTTAAAAATCATGAAATTGGTTGTTTTAAATTGTGTGTTTTGATGATTCAATGTGTTAAAACATGATAGAAGCTTTAAATTTTGGTTCTGTAAAGTTTGATATGCAAATTGTTGGCTGAATTCAGAACTCGATGTGGAGAAATAAGCCAATTTGGCTTTTTCTCTGCACTGTTCGCGAACATGTCTGCAGCCGCTGCAGGGGTCTCGCCCCGGCGGGCCTTGTAAGGCCAAATAGCGCGCCCCGGCGAGACGCGCTCCGGTGCAGATTCTGTATGTAAAGCGCGCCTCGGCGCGAATTGCAAAAAGTAAATATTAATTATAAATTATAATATGTTTAATTATGATTTAATAAATGCATGATATAGTTTGATTAATTATGAATTATAATTTGTTTAATTATAATTCAATTAAAATAAGATGTAATTATAATTTGATTATTATAATTAAAGTAAATGTTTCACTTAAATTATAATTTGTTTAATTATAATTTAATATGTAATTATAGTTTGAATAATTATAATTAAGGTAAATGTATAATTTAAATTATAATTCATTTTAATTATAATTTAATGAGTGCATAGATTGAAATTGATTAATTATAATTAAAGTAATTGTTTAATTTAAATTATAATTGGTTTAATTATAATTTAATTAATATAAATGCATAAATTGAGTTTAATTAATCAAAATAAATGTTTAATTTAAATTTAAATTTGTTTAATTATAATTTCATTAATATAAAATGCAATTATAATTTAATTAATTATAATTGAGGAGAATGTGTAATTTAAATTATAATTTAATTAATATGAGTACGTAATTATTAGTTGATTAATTATGTGAAAATATTATATGATTATGTGATGTGAATAATTATGTGATAATTAATTATTAACTTAATAATTAAAGAGGAATGAGTTAATCTAAATGGGTAAACTAATTATGAGAATTAGATATGTGAAAATTAATTTATATTATTAATTATACATATAGTTTGAAAGTGTGTGTTAAACAAATAAATAGGAGAGAATTACGAAGAGTAAAGTAG
Source organism: Panax stipuleanatus (assembly GCA_020205555.1). NCBI lineage: Eukaryota > Viridiplantae > Streptophyta > Magnoliopsida > Apiales > Araliaceae > Panax > Panax stipuleanatus. Next base: position 34,860,045 of record CM035115.1, read on the forward strand.
AACTTACTTAAACTATTGCTAAGCGTTGCTTTGTGACTAATAGTTGATGTGTATGGTAATACATTATGTAGGATTCATGAAGCAGATTATTATAAGCTGTTTTTCTTTAATTGGTAATATACGAGCCAGACAAGTCTTTCAGTTCCTATTTTCTATGTGAACTTGATGATGAACTGTTTTAAATTGTATTGCAAAGAGCATGATATGTTATATATGTTGCAAGCATGAAATGTTAAAGTCAATATCTGACTACATTGATTGATTAAAGAATGTTGATTGAGTAAGTAACTCAATCTTTATATTTGTTATGTGAATTAAAGTATATATCCTATGTTACTCTAATAATTTTGAGATGTATATTGAGCATGTTATTATTTGCTACGTGATGCATGAAAGCTGTTAGATCTTGCTGAGCTGTTGAGCTCACTCTTGCAAATAACCACTTTTGCAGGTCAAGGATGCAAGGTAATGATACGTGCTAGTTGAATGTTAAGATCAATAGCGATGCAAGAAATTATTTATTCTAGATGAGTAATATATTTGTTTTCTTAATTGTAACATAATTGTTGAGTTGTAAGTTGAGCTATCCGATGTATAGTGGATATTACTTTGAGATGTAAGACTTTGTATAGTAACTTCGATGAAGCGATTTATGTAATAAATTTGAATCAAAGATATGTAATGATAAAGGTTGAGATTCAGGGCAATAAAGAAAGATTATATAAAAGTTTTAAATATTCTACATTTTTAATGATTGTATCATCTAATAATGATGTAAAGTTAGAATAAAGTTGTATTGTTAACGATCGAGAATAGTAATTATATTGTATGAATTTTGAGGTTGTTACAGTTAGTATCAGAGCTGATAGGTTATACACCTTACGTAAGAGTACCATAGGCTATGACCTTAGGTTATAAGAAGTTAAGTTTAAGGGAGCGAGATATTTCTCGAAGATAGATCTGAGAAGTGGTTACCATCAGTTGAAGGTGAGAATAGAGGATGTCCCGAAGACAGCATTCAGAACTCAATATGGTCACTACGAATTTTTGGTGCTGTCATTTGGTCTAACGAATGCTCCTACAACATTTATAGACCTAATGAACAAAGTGCTTAAGCCATTTTTGGATATATTTGTAGTGGTGTTTATTGATGACATTCTGGTGTATTCGAAGACCAAGGAGGAACACATAGAGCATCTGAAAGTGATATTGGAGGCATTGAGAAGAGAGAAGTTGTATGCCAAGTTTTTGAAATGCGAATTTTGGATTGAGCGGGTGCAATTTCTTGGACATGTGATTGATAAGGATGGAATTTCGATGGATCCCTCCAAGGTTAAAGCTGTGATGAACTGGGATCAGCCGAAGACACCGTTGGAAGTGAGAAGTTTTCTTGGATTAGCCGGATATTAAAGAAGATTCATTCAGGACTTTTCCAAAATCGCGACTTCGCTGACGAATTTGACTAGGAAATCGGTGAAATTCGTTTGGACGAAAAAGTGTGAGGGAAGTTTTCAAGAGCTGAAGAAGAGACCGAGTACAGCAACTGTGTTATCTCTTCCGGATAGCACAAAAAATTTTGTGGTGTATAGTGATGCATCGCATAAAGGACTAGGCTGTGTGCTTATGCAAAATGGAAAGGTCATTGCGTATGCATCATGACCATGAATTTTAAACTCCTTATTTATTAAATATGTGATTTAATTTTAACGAGTTAGTTTTGTGAGTTTATTTAAACCTTATGTGGTGGTAAGAATTTGTGATTATGTGAGATAGAGCCTATGCAATAAATTGCTAGGATTATTTAAAGGAAGTCACTAATGGTTTATTTAAATTAGTGGACTAGCCTTGAGACTTTCATATCAGAGAATTGATAAGATTATTAAAAACTAAATATTCAACTTATTTGAGTATCGTGGTAGGATTTGAACGTGTTTGATTAATTTCAAATATGATTAATTAATTGATAAGGTGTTGATTAATAATTATTATGAATAAATAATAATTAATGAGTAAGAGATTAATAAATATAATAATATTATATTTACTTGATTAATTGTTTCATACAAACATACGATATGTTAATCCTTTAATATATGGTAGTTATCTATATTATATATAGACTATATAGTAAGATTTATTTGCATTAGTAGAGTTACACAATAATATTGTTTATGTGACATGAAGTGAGTGAGTAAACATTCATATATACCTCATCTATATATAATAATATCAATAAACATTATTAATTGATAATAATTTCATTAAGTTGTTATGAATATATTAATAATAGTTATGGTAATAAATAATGAGCAATACACAATTATATTATATTTGGTGTTAATAGAAAATGTACATGGATTATATGTATATACACTACTTGATACCTTGTAATTAAGAAATAACATTGTAGCACCCATTTAATTGTATAACTTAAGTATATACTATGTGTATATATATAGTATACAACTTAGTGTATTAGCAAGTGCTGCGTTATTACATTGTCCCTAAATGAGAGTCCCACCTTCATTTCTCTTTCACGTGGCTACACTACTCTACTCCTTTTCTCAAAATCAGCAACCTTAGCTAGCAATGATCATGGGGGAGTGGAGAATATGATGAGAATCACCAACTACTCACCAACCATTCCTTGCCCATTGTATAATCTGGATTTCCATTGTTTTGCAAAGTCATGGACTTGTTATCCATTTGTCTATATAAGAGCTCTCCTCCTTCATAAATAACATTGCTAAGATTTTCTCTAAGGTATAGAATTGAGCTAGTACTGAATTTTCAATTGAGTTGAGAGAGTTATCAGTGAGGGAGAATTGGTATTGCAGTCCATTCCTTTGACAGAGGTATAAATTCCAATTCATGCTCTCCCTATCTTATTCTCTGTAAAATTTATAAGTCTTGATTATTGAATTGATCATGGGTTGATTAATTAATGGATTGGAATATGTTGGTTGAGTGTTATACAAGATGTTAAACATGTTAGAATTGCAATGTCTTATGTTAAAATCAATTTTCGTAGGAAAATTTTTGAGTTGGGCTAAGTTTTACCGTTACTGGGCAGCTACTGTCTTTGGCCAATAGCCTGCGCAGCTGCGGCAGTTATGTACTGGCCAGCGGCGCAGCTGCGCTGGGCCTAGGACGGAGTTTTCTGTTTTCTGCTATAAACTGTTATGTGCTATCATGAAGTACCTTGTTAAAGCAAGTATGTGAACATGATTAAACTATAAATATTAGTACAATGACATGGTATAAGTATGTATTCCTTGATGCTACACATATATGTCATGGCCATGTTTTACGAAAGAAAAACATATGTTTTAAAAGGAAACTTGTAGTTTTAAAAGTGAACCTTTTCACGAACATAACATGTGTGTTTTTTGATTTTGTAAACACAATAGTATGGTTTATATTGACCTAAAATGCATGTTTAAAGTGTTAGTCATACACTAGCATACTTGGTTAAATGATTCATGAGGTTTTCGAAATGAGAAACTTAAGACTTTTGAAAACAAACTTGACCAAGACTTGAGTCTTTTAGATTCTGACCATTTGAGAACGTATATGTGGTTTATATATGAGTTCTAAGACATACGAGTTATGAGCACAAGGCACTTAACATGTATTATGATACCTTGTTGACTTAGTGTGACTTTCAATGAGAAAACATAGAATGTGAAAGCTAACGACATCGATCACCATGTGGATTACGTATTGATCATGCAAGCATGTGTATTAGAGTTCATCATGCCTATAGAAATGTCGACATGAGGGTCATGTTTGTTAAACATAGTTTTCACCTATGCACATGTACTCAAGTAATGAAATTCTAAAGCATGAACTTAATATGAGTTAAGGTATACACGAGTAGTATACACATAAGCATGACTACTTAAACGTTGTTTAAGCCTCATTATGTGACTTTAATAGTTGACCCTTGAAGCAGGAACTTGTATTAGTTAAAGTATATGAATTACAGGCATGAAAATATGACTTTGAATTAGATTAGGATAATCATGCTAGTTTCGAACTCGAGTTTATAAAACTTATAAGCATGTGTGTTGATTTATAACTTGAAGTGCTATATTGATGCATAGTAACTAGATAATATAAAGTTATTAAATCTAAGACATGAGTAGATGGACTTACGTGAACTATATGCTAGAATTATATGATAATTAGATTCTTCTTAGTGTAGACTTGTATTAGTTTACACATGCTAATTGGAATACCAACTTATTAATATTAGGTTATTTCAGCAAGATTTAATTAAAGCTAGAACTTATTCGTAGCTGAACAAACAAGCAAGTATTCTAAATTCTTGCACTACCTTATTCAATGAATCGTGTAAGCGAGTTTCTTAACTTCACTTGATTTGAATACAAGTTCTCTTACACTCTTTATTGTGCAAGTTCCTATCCTTCTCATATTGTATTGAACAGGTTATTATCGTATTGACAGTTAATTATTTAAAACTTGAACTTTATTTCCAAGCATGCTATTAGGTGGTTTAATTACTTTACAATTACTCCACATCGATTTTATTGATATTCGCACTTGGTGCATTTGAGTTCGTACAGTCTTGGACTTGTACCTTATTTAAAAGTTCTATAATTCTTGAACTGTGGCAGATAGAGTCTGAACCCTTGTTCGGTCAGACAGGTATATGAAATTTTATAAAAGCTATCCAAACCAATTGATGGTAAGAAAGACCGAAAAGAACACCCCTTATATATAGGGGAGTACCCCAGGCATCTAATATAAGATACAAATAGAAGAGTTGAATGTTATGCATATACATGGCGTATGCGAGGCTGATCCTCTCAAGTACTATTATGTAGCCAGTAACCAAAGGGTCAATCAGCTATTGATTCCGTTGGAGTTTTATAGTTCGAAGTCTACTTGTCTATCATTTATTCCAAAAGCAATTATAATTCTTGCTTTCGATATTCATATTGTTGAATTCATTGTCAGATATTTTCTATTCATCATGATATATCCTTTATTGTTGTATTTAAACTTGCTGAGCAAACTTGTTGCTCATTCTTGCTATATCATGACTTATATTGCAGTTAAGCCCGAGACTTCAGGGAAGGACAAGGGTAAAGGGAAGATGTAGGATTAGTTTGCAAGGAGCAGACTTTATCTTTATGCTTAATTAAATTACTGTTATATAATATGAACCCTAATGACTATTCTAGGGTAATGTTTGTATGTTTGTATTTAAGGTTATCGAATCTTGGGACTAGTAACACCTTTTGAAAGAATGACGTACGTTTATTATATTCTGCATTTTAGTAATCGTATGTTGTTTAGAGGTGGATGTTTAGTATAGTTTCGTGACGATCGGATCGGGGTCAGAGGACCCGGATTCGGGGGTGTCACAGGTTGGTATCAAAGCTTTAGGTTATAAACGTTAGGAATGCGAAACCTAGGTTATAACCTTAGTAGAAAACTCAAGTAGAGTATGTAAGTGATGGGTCGAGGAGATCCATCGGGTTTTATTGTGATACTAAAGTTGTTTATTTGAATCAAATATAATTTATAGATGTCTTAAACTTCTTAATGCTAACATGAATAGCATATCACATTAAGTCTAAAGTTTTCTTCCTTTCCTCAGGATCATGCCGCCTAGGAGACTACCGCGGAACCAGAGGGAGGAAGGATCCGTTAATAATGGCAGAGGGGAAAATGTCGACCCTATGTAGAACTTCGTTAACTTGTTAACTGAGGCAATGCAGAATAGACCCCAGCCAGCAGCAGGGCAGCCAGGACATCACTTGGTGAGCTTTAAGGACTTTAAATTGGTAGGACCACCGGAGTTCCGGGGAACCTTGGACCCAATCGAAGCCCAAACCTGGATAGAAGAGATGGAGAAAGTGTTTGAGGTAGCACGAGTGGCCGAAGCACAGAAGACGAGTTTTGCCACTTTCAGGATGAAGGGCGAAGCTAACTATTGGTGGAAGGCCAATAAGGGACGAGCAGGCGAAAGAGTTATTCCTTGGGATAAATTTAAGGAGCTATTTCTCGAGAATAATTTCTCGGAGAATACTCAATAGGATATGGAAGTTAAGTTTTTGGAACTGAAACAAGGTAGTATGTCTGTCGTAGAGTATGCGGCAAGATTTAACGAGTTGGCCCGATTCAATTCACATCAGGTTGACACGGAAGCCAGGAAGGCAAGGAGGTTCGAATTAGGACTGAAACCTTGGGTGCAGAAAGCAGTCGCAGTATTAAAGATTAAGACATTCTCTGATCTACTGGAAAGGGCTATCATTGCCGAAGGAGGCAATGAAGCTATTGCTCGATTCAAACAAGAAAAGAAGACCGGTCAGGAGGGACAGAAAGGGGGAAGCAGCGTAGGCAGCAACCCCAACAAGCGTAAATGGACGGAGAGCCAATCCTCTGGAGGTAACAAGTCTGGGGGAGAGGCCAAGAAGAGTGTAAAGTGCAACAACTGTGGGAGGAATCACTCGAGGGAGTGCATGAAGGGAAAGAGTGTTTGTTACCGTTGTGGACAACCGGGGCACATGGCTCCTCAGTGTCCGAATAAGCAGAAAGGAGGGTGTTTCTCGTGTGGAGCCCCAGACCATCAAATCAAAGACTGCCTGAAAAAAAAGGGCGATGCAGCTAGCGGCAATCGCAACAACAACAACAACGGAGTGAGCATCGGAGGGCCAGCCAGTCAAGCCAACAGACCAATGGCATGCACGTTTAACATAACCGTTTAAGATGCGGTGGAGTCTAAGGACGTGGTGTCAGGTATCATCCCGATCAATGATATTGATGCTTATGTGTTATTTGATTCGGGTGCTACCTGCTCTTTTGTTTTCGAAGTATTTGCTAAACGATTAGATTTACCCCGTGAAAGATTAGAACACCCTAAGAAAGTAGAAGTAGCAAACAAGGAAATTATTCCCGTAGAATACATTCATAGGAACTGTTATACTGAATTGCGAGGATTTAAGCTCAGAGTGGATTTGATACCGATTCATTTGGGGGAGTTCGATGTAATCCTTGGAATGGATTGGTTATCGGTTCACGGAGCAGTTATCGATTGTAAGAAGAAATACGTACACCTTAAGACTCCGAACAAGTCGAAGGTGGTATTTTATGGTAGTAAATCACCGAGACAATCTCATTGTCTGACGATGATGCAAGCGCAGAGATTGCTTAGGAAGGGTTATGTAGGTTATTTGGCTCACGTGGTTGATACTCGACAAGTCGAGGGTGAACTGGGTCAGATACCTATTGTAAGGGATTTTGTTAATGTCTTCCCAGACGAGATTCCGGGATTACCACCGGATAGAGAATTTGAGTTTGTCATTGATTTGGCACCAGGGACAACACCGGTATATAAAGCGTCGTATCGTTTGGCACCGGTAGAGATGAAAGAACTGATGGCTCAATTACAAGAGTTGATGGATAAGGGATACATTCGACCGAGCGTATCACCGTGGGGAGCGCCAGTCTTATTCGTGAAGAAGAAAGATTATCGACTATCGAGAGTTGAACAAGGTCACCATTAAGAACAAGTACCTATTGCCTAGGATCGACGATTTATTTAATTCGTTGAAGGGGGCGAAGTACTTTTCAAAGATTGACTTGAGGACCTGTTATCATCAACTGAAGGTGAGGCCGAAGGATATTCCAAAGACGGCATTCAGAACTCGGTATGGACACTTTGAGTTTCTGGTAATGTTATTCGGATTGACGAACACGCCAACAGCATTTATGGACTTGATGAACAGAGTGTTCAAACAGTATTTGGATAAGTTCGTTGTTGTATTCATCGATTACATTCTGGTGTATTCGAAGACGGAGAAAGAGCACGCCGAGCATCTAAGGATAGTATTGGAGACTCTAAGAAGCGAGGAGCTGTATGCAAAATTCTCCAAGTGTGAGTTTTGGTTACAAAGAGTGCAGTTTTTGGGGCACGTTATCAACAAGAATGGTGTTTCGGTGGATCCAGCAAAGGTAGAAGCGGTTATCAATTGGGAGCAGCCGAAGACGCCGACAGAAATCAGGAGTTTCTTAGGATTAGCGGGATACTATCAAAGATTCATCCAGGATTTTTCAAAATTAGCATCGCCGTTAACCAATCTTACCAGAAAGACAGTTAAGTTCGTTTGGACGGAGAAGTGTGAAGAGAGTTTCCTAGAATTGAAGAAGAGGCTTAGTCAAGCACTTGTGTTAGCTTTATCGGATAACACGGAAGGGTTCGTAGTGTATAGTGATACGTCACACAAAGGTCTTGGCTGTGTACTGATGCAACACGGCAGGGTCATTGCGTACGCTTCACGTCAGCTGAAAGATTATAAGAAGGGTTATTCGACTCATGACCTAGAATTAGCAGCATTAGTTTTTGCCTTGAAGATTCGGAGGCATTATTTGTATGGTGAGAAGTGTGAGATATATACGGACCACAAGAGTCTGAAGTATATCTTCACGCAGAAAGAATTAAACATGAGGCAGCGCCGATGGCTAGAATTGATCAAAGATTATGATTGTGAGATTCTATACCATCCAGGCAAAGCAAATGTAGTGGCAGATGCCTTGAGCAGAAAAGGCAGAGAGAAGTTATCGAAGTTAACCATTCAAGAAGAGTTAGTGAAAGATTTCGAATGACTAGATTTGGAGGTTAAGTATCCGATGGAGACCAACGAGAAATTATTTACAGTGACAGTGAGCCCGACTTTATTAGATAAGGTTAAGGAGGCACAAGAGAAGGACGAAGATTGTGATATTATCAAGAAGCGGATTGTCGAAGGTGATGATTTGAAATTCAAGATTGATAGCACTGGACTGCTATGGTTTGAAGGACGAATTTGGGTACCGTTAGTACCGAAGCTGAGAGAAGAGATTTTGCAAGAAGCGCACAGTACGAGATACTCGATACACCCAGGAAGCATGAATATGTACCAAGACTTGCGTCATCACTTTTGGTGGCCAAACATGAAGAGGGAGGTTGTAGAATGTGTAAGTAGGTGTTTAACTTGTCAGAGAGTCAAGGCAGAGAACCAACGACCAAGCGGGTTATTACAACTGTTAGAGATTCCAGAATGGAAATGGGAGCACATCACGATGGATTTTGTGGTGGGACTTCCGGCAACGCAGAAACAGCACGACGCCATATGGGTAATTATAGTCGTCTTACAAAGTCAGCTCACTTTTTGTCGATTAAGATTAAGTATAGTTTGGACCAGCTAGCCAGATTATATGTCAAGGAAATTATCTCGAGACATGGGGTGCCGGTATCTATTGTATCTGATAGAGATCCGCGATTCACGTCGAATTTCTGGAAGAGTCTTCAAGAGAGATTGGGGACACAGTTACGAATGAATACCGCGTATCATCCGCAGACCGATGGGCAAAGCAAAAGAATAATTCAAACACTTGAAGAAATGCTCCAAGCTTGTGTAATGGACTTCAAGGGTAGTTGGGAGGATCACCTTCCATTAGTAGAGTTTGCGTACAACAATAGTTTTCACACTAGTATCGAAATGCCACCGTACGAGGCGCTATATGGGAGAAAATGTCGAACACCATTGTGTTGGGATGAAGTTGGAGAACGTCGACTGTTTGGACCAGAATTGGTACAGCAGACTGTAGAGATTATCAAGGGATAAGAGCACAGCTTGGAGCGGCTCAAGATAGCTAGAAGAAGTATACGGACTTCCATCGTAAGAAGAAAGAATTTGAATTAGGAAGCTCTGCTTTTCTGAAAGTATCTCCCTGGAAGGGGAAGATTCATTTTGGGAAGAAGGGAAAGTTGAGCCCTAGGTTCATAGGACCGTTCGAGATTCTTAGGCGAGTCGGTGAAGTGGCGTACGAGGTGGCGTTACCTCCTGAACTTGAGCACATTCACAACGTGTTTCATATGTCAGTGTTGCGGCCGTATAAACCAGACTACAAGCACGTTATCTTCTATGAGCCTATCCAAGTCGAGAAAGACTTATCATACGAAGAAGTTCTTGTCTAGATACTAGATAGTAAGGAACAGAAGCTGAGGAATAAGATCATCCATTTCTTTAAGATTCTCTGGAGGAATCACGCAGTCGAAGAGGCTACATGGGAATTAGAAGAGAAAATGAGAGCGAATTATCCGTTTTTATTTGAGTAACCTTATTTTTACAATTCCGAGGACAGAATTTTTATAAGGGGGAAGGGATGTAATGACCATGAATTTTAAACTCCTTATTTATTAAATATGTGATTTAATTTTAACGAGTTAGTTTTGTGAGTTTATTTAAACCTTATGTGGTGGTGAGAATTTGTGATTATGTGAGATAGAGCCTATGCAATAAATTGCTAGGATTATTTAAAGGAAGTCACTAATGGTTTATTTAAATTAGTGGACTAGCCTTGAGACTTTCATATCAGAGAATTGATAAGATTATTAAAAACTAAATATTCAACTTATTTGAGTATCGTGGTAGGATTTGAACGTGTTTGATAAATTTTAATTATGATTAATTAATTGATAAGGTGTTGATTAATAATTATTATGAATAAATAATAATTAATGAGTAAGAGATTAATAAATATAATAATATTATATTTACTTGATTAATTGTTTCATACAAACATGCGATATGTTAATCCTTTAATATATGGTAGTTATCTATATTATATATAGACTATATAGTAAGATTTATTTGCATTAGTAGAGTTACACAATAATATTGTTTATGTGACATGAAGTGAGTGAGTAAACATTCATGTATACCTCATCTATATATAATAATATCAATAAATATTATTAATTGATAATGATTTCATTAAGTTGTTATGATTATAATAATAATAGTTATGGTAATAAATAATGAGCAATACACAATTATATTATATTTGGTGTTAATAGAAAATGTACATGGATTATATGTGTGTACACTACTTGATACCTTGTAATTAAGAAATAACATTGTAGCACCCATTTAATTGTATAACTTAAGTATATACTATGTGTATATATATAGTATATAACTTAGTGTATTAGCAAGTGCTGAGTTATTACATTGTCCGTAAATGAGAGTCCCACCTTCATTTCTCCTTCACGTGGCTACACTACTCTACTCCTTTTCTCAAAATCAGTAACCTTAGCTAGCAATGATCATGGGGGAGTGGAGAATATGATGAGAATCACCAACTACTCACCAACCATTCCTTGCCCATTATATAATCTGGATTTCCATTGTTTTGCAAAGTTATGGACTGGTTATCCATTTGTCTATATAAGAGCTCTCCTCCTTCATAAATAACATTTGCTGAGATTTTCTCTAAGGTATAGAATTGAGCTAGTAGACTGAATTTTTAATTGAGTTGAGAGAGTTATCAGTGAGGGAGAATTGGTATTGCAGTCCATTCCTTTGACAGAGGTATAAATTCTAATTCATGCTCTCCCTATCTTATTCTCTGTAAAATTTATAATTGATTATTGAATTGATCATGGGTTGATTAATTAATGGATTGGAATATGTTGGTTGAGTGTTATACAAGATGTTAAACATGTTAGAATTGCAATGTCTTATGTTAGAATTAATTTTCGTAGGAAAATTTTTGAGTTGGGCTAAGTTCTGCCGTTGCTGGGCAGCTACTGTCTCTAGCCAACAGCCTGCGCAGCTGTGCCGGGCCCTTGACAGAGTTTTCTGTTTCCTGCTATAAACTATTTTGTGCTATCATAAAGTACCTTGTTAAAGCAAGTATGTGAACATGATTAAACTATAAATATTAGTACAATGACATGGTATAAGTATTTATTCCTTGATGCTAAACATATATGTCATGGCCATGTTTTACGAAAGAAAAATATATGTTTTAAAAGGAAACTTGTAGTTTTAAAAGTGAACCTTGTCACGAACATAACATATCTGTTTTCTGATTTTGTAAACACAATAGTATGGTTTATATTGACCTAAAATGCATGTTTAAAGTGTTAGTCATACACTAGCATACTTGGTTTAATGATTCATAAGGTTTTCGAAATGAGAAACTTAAGACTTTTGAAAACAAACTTGACCAAGACTTGAGTCTTTTAGATTCTGACCATTTGAGAACGTATATGTTTTTTATATATGAGTTCTAAGACATACGAGTTATGAGCACAAGGCACTTAACATGTATTATAATACCTTGTTGACTTAGTGTGACTTTTAATGAGAAAACATAGAATGTGAAAGCTAACGACATCGATAACCATGTGGATTACGTATTGATCATGCAAGCATGTGTATTAGAGTTCATCATGCCTATAGAAATGTCGACATGAGGGTCATGTTTGTTAAACATAGTTTTCACCTATGCACATGTACTCAAGTAATGAAATTCTGAAGCATGAACTTAATGTGGGTTAAGGTATACACGAGTAGTATACACATAAGCATGACTACTTAAACGTTGTTTAAGCCTGGTTATGTGACTTTAATAGTTGACCCTTGAAGCAGGAACTTGTATTAGTTAAAGTATGTGAATTACCGGCATGAAAACATGACTTTGAATTAGATTAGGATAAGCATGCTAGTTTCGAACTCGAGTTTATAAAACTTATAAGCATGTGTGTAGATTTATAACTTGAAGTGCTATATTGATGCATAGTAACTAGATAATCTAAAGTTATTAAATCTAAGACATGAGTAGATGGACTTACGTGAACTATGTGCTAGAATTATATGATAATTAGATTCTTGTTAGTGTAACCTCGTATTAGTTTACACATGGTAATTAGAATACCAACTTATTAATGTTAGGTTATTTCAGCAAGATTTAATTAAAGCTAGAACTTATTCGTATCTGAACAAACAGGCAAGTATTCTAAATTCTTGCACTACCTTATTCAATGAATCGTGTAAGCGAGTTTCTTAACTTCACTTGATTTGAATACAAGTTCTCTTACACTCTTTATTGTGCAAGTTCCTATCCTTCTCATATTGTATTGAGCAGGTTATTATCGTATTGACAGTTAATTATTTAAAGCTTGAACTTTATTGCTATTAGGTGGTTTAATTACTTTATAATTATTCCACATCGATTTTATTGATATTCGCACTTGGTGCATTTGAGTTCGTACAGTCTTGGACTTGTACCTTATTTAAAAGTTCTATAATTCTTGAATTGTGTCAGATAGAGTCTGAACCCTTGTTCGGTCAGACAGGTATATGAAATTTTATAAAAGCTATCCAAACCAATTGATGGTAAGGATTCTTAGACTGAAAAGAACACCCCTTATATATAGGGGAGTACCCCAGGTATCTAATATAAGATACAAATAGCAGAGTTGAATGTTATGCATATACATGGCGTACGCAAGGCTAATCCCCTCAAGTACTATTCTGTAGCCAGTAACTAAAGGGTCAATCAGCTATTGATTCCATTGGAGTTTTATAGTTCGAAGTCTACTTGACTATCAGTTATTCTAAAAGCAATTATAATTCTTTCTTTCGATATTCATATTGTTGAATTCATTGTCAGATATTTTCTATTCATCATGATATATCTTTTATTGTTGTATTTAAACTTGCTGAGCAAACTTATTGCTCAATCTTGCTATATCATGACTTATATTGCAGTTAAGCCCGAGACTTCAGGGAAGGACAAGGGTAAAGGGAAGATGTAGGATTAGTTTGCAAGGAGTAGACTTTATCTTTTTGTTTAATTAAATTACTGTTATGTAATATGAACCCTAATGACTATTCTAGGGTAATGTTTGTATGTTTGTATTTAAGGTTATCGAATCTTGGGACTAGTAACACCTTTTAAATGAATGACGTACGTTTATTATATTCCGCACTTTAGTAATCGTATGTTGTTTAGAGGTGGATGTTTAGTATTGTTTCGTGACGATCGGACCGGGGTCAGAGGACCCGGATTCAGGGGTGTCACAGGTTGGTATCAAAGCTTTAGGTTATAAACGTTAGGAATGCGAAACCTAGGTTATAACCTTAGTAGAAAACTCAAGTAGAGTATGTAAGTGATGGGTCGAGGAGATCCATCGGGTTTTATTATGATACTGAAGTTGTTTATTTGAATCAAATATAATTTATAGATGTCTTAAACTTCTTAATGCTAACATGAATAGCATATCACATTAAGTCTAAAGTTTTCTTCCTTTCCTCAGGATCATGCCGCCTAGGAGACTACCGCGGAACCAGAGGGAGGAAGGATCCGTTAATAATGGCAGAGGGGAAAATGTCGACCCTATGTAGAACTTTGTTAACTTGTTAACTGAGGCAATGCAGAATAGACCCCAGCCAGCAGCAGGGCAGCCAGAACAACACTTGGCGAGCTTTAAGGACTTTAAATTGGTAGGACCACTGGAGTTCCGTGGAACCTTGGACCCAATCGAAGCCCAAACCTGGATAGAAGAGATGGAGAAAGTGTTTGAGGTAGCACGAGTGGCCGAAGCACAGAAGATGAGTTTTGCCACTTTCAGGATGAAGGGCGAAGCTAACTATTGGTGGAAGGCCAATAAGGGACGAGCAGGCGAAAGAGTTATTCCTTGGGATAAATTTAAGGAGCTATTTCTCGAGAATAATTTCTCGGAGAATACGCAATAGGATATGGAAGTTAAGTTTTTGGAACTGAAATAAGGTAGTATGTCTGTCGTAGAGTATGCGGCAAGATTTAACGAGTTGGCCCGATTCGCTTCACATCAGGTTGACACGGAAGCCAAGAAGGCAAGGAGGTTCGAATTAGGACTGAAACCTTGGGTGCAGAAAGCAGTCGCAGTATTAAAGATTAAGACATTCTCTGATCTACTGGAAAGGGCTATCATTGCTGAAGGAGGCAATGAAGCTATTGCTCGATTCAAACAAGAAAATAAGACCGGTCAGGAGGGACAGAAAGGGGGAAGCAGCGGAGGCAGCAACCCCAACAAGCGTAAATGGACGGAGAGCCAATCCTCTGGAGGTAACAAGTCTGGGGGAGAGGCCAAGAAGAGTGTAAAGTGCAACAACTGTGGGAGGAATCACTCGAGGGAGTGCATGAAGGGAAATAGTGTTTGTTACCGTTATGGACAAGCGGGGCACATGGCTCCTCAGTGTTCGAATAAGCAGAAAGGAGGGTGTTTCTCGTGTGGAGCCCCAGACCATCAAATCAAAGACTGCCTGAAGAAAAAGGGCGATGCAGCTAGCGGCAATCGCAACAACAACAACAACGGACTGAGCATCGGAGGGCCAGCCAGTCAAGCCAACAGACCAACGACATGCACGTTCAATATAACCATTCAGGATGCGGTGGAGTCTAAGGACGTGGTGTCAGGTATCATCCCGATCAATGATATTGATGCTCATGTGTTATTTGATTCGGGTGCTACCTGCTCTTTTGTTTTCGAAGAATTTGCTAAACGGTTAGACTTACCCCGTGAAAGATTAGAACACCTTATGAACGTAGAAGTAGCAAACAAGGAAATTATTCCCGTCGAATACATTCATAGGAACTGTTATACTGAATTGCGAGGATTTAAGCTCAGAGTGGATTTGATACCGATTCATTTGCGGGAGTTCGATGTAATCCTTGGAATGGATTGGTTATCGGTTCACGGAGCAGTTATCGATTGTAAGAAGAAATGCGTACACCTTAAGACTCCGAACAAGTCGAAGGTGGTATTTTATGGTAGTAAATCGCCGAGACAATCTCATTGTCTGACGATGATGCAAGTGCAGAGATTGCTTAGGAAGGGTTATGTAGGTTATTTGGCTCACGTGGTTGATACTGGACGAGTCGAGGGTGAACTGGGTCAGATACCTATTGTAAGTGATTTCGTTGATGTCTTCCCAGACGAGATTCTGGGATTGCCACCGGATAGAGAAATTGAGTTTGTCATTGATTTGGCACCAGGGACAACACCGGTATACAAAGCGCCGTATCGTATGGCACCGGTAGAGATGAAAGAACTGATGGCTCAATTACAAGAGTTGATGGATAAGGGATACATTCGACCGAGCGTATCACCGTGGGGAGCGCCAGTCTTATTCGTGAAGAAGAAAGATGGATCGCTCAGACTTTGTATCGACTATCGAGAGTTGAACAAGGTCACCATTAAGAACAAGTACCTATTGCCTAGGATCGACGATTTATTTAATTAGTTGAAGGGGGCGAAGTACTTTTCAAAGATTGACTTGAGGACCGGTTATCATCAACTGAAGGTGAGGCCGAAGGATATTCCAAAGACGGCATTCAGAACTCGGTATGGACACTTTGAGTTTCTGGTAATGTTATTCGGATTGACGAACACGCCAACAGCATTTATGGACTTGATGAACAGAGTGTTCAAACAGTATTTGGATAAGTTCGTTGTTGTATTCATCGATTACATTCTGGTGTATTCGAAGACGGAGAAAGAGCACGCCGAGCATCTAAGGATAGTATTGGAGACTCTAAGAAGCGAGGAGCTATATGCAAAATTCTCCAAGTGTGAGTTTTGGTTACAAAGAGTGCAGTTTTTGGGGCACGTTATCAACAAGAATGGTGTTTCGGTGGATCCAGCAAAGGTAGAAGCGGTTATCAATTGGGAGCAGCCGAAGACGCCGACAGAAATCAGGAGTTTCTTAGGATTAGCGGGATACTATCAAAGATTCATCCAGGATTTTTCAAAATTAGCATCGCCGTTAACCAATCTTACCAGAAAGACAGTTAAGTTCGTTTGGACGGAGAAGTGTGAAGAGAGTTTCCTAGAATTGAAGAAGAGGCTTAGTCAAGCACTTGTGTTAGCTTTATCGGATAACACGGAAGGGTTCGTAGTGTATAGTGATACGTCACACAAAGGTCTTGGCTGTGTACTGATGCAACACGGCAGGGTCATTGCGTACGCTTCACGTCAGCTGAAAGATTATAAGAAGGGTTATTCGACTCATGACCTAGAATTAGCAGCATTAGTTTTTGCCTTGAAGATTCGGAGGCATTATTTGTATGGTGAGAAGTGTGAGATATATACGGACCACAAGAGTCTGAAGTATATCTTCACGCAGAAAGAATTAAACATGAGGCAGCGCCGATGGCTAGAATTGATCAAAGATTATGATTGTGAGATTCTATACCATCCAGGCAAAGCAAATGTAGTGGCAGATGCCTTGAGCAGAAAAGGCAGAGAGAAGTTATCGAAGTTAACCATTCAAGAAGAGTTAGTGAAAGATTTCGAATGACTAGATTTGGAGGTTAAGTATCCGATGGAGACCAACGAGAAATTATTTACAGTGACAGTGAGCCCGACTTTATTAGATAAGGTTAAGGAGGCACAAGAGAAGGACGAAGATTGTGATATTATCAAGAAGCGGATTGTCGAAGGTGATGATTTGAAATTCAAGATTGATAGCACTGGACTGCTATGGTTTGAAGGACGAATTTGGGTACCGTTAGTACCGAAGCTGAGAGAAGAGATTTTGCAAGAAGCGCACAGTACGAGATACTCGATACACCCAGGAAGCATGAATATGTACCAAGACTTGCGTCATCACTTTTGGTGGCCAAACATGAAGAGGGAGGTTGTAGAATGTGTAAGTAGGTGTTTAACTTGTCAGAGAGTCAAGGCAGAGCACCAACGACCAAGCGGGTTATTACAACCGTTAGAGATTCCAGAATGGAAATGGGAGCACATCACGATGGATTTTGTGGTGGGACTTCCGGCAACGCAGAAACAGCACGACGCCATATGGGTAATTGTAGTCGTCTTACAAAGTCAGCTCACTTTTTGTCGATTAAGATTAAGTATAGTTTGGACCAGCTAGCCAGATTATATGTCAAGGAAATTATCTCGAGACATGGGGTGCCGGTATCTATTGTATCTGATAGAGATCCGCGATTCACGTCGAATTTCTGGAAGAGTCTTCAAGAGAGATTGGGGACACAGTTACGAATGAATACCGCGTATCATCCGCAGACCGATGGGCAAAGCAAAAGAATAATTCAAACACTTGAAGACATGCTCCAAGCTTGTGTAATGGACTTCAAGGGTAGTTGGGAGGATCACCTTCCATTAGTAGAGTTTGCGTACAACAATAGTTTTCACACTAGTATCGAAATGCCACCGTACGAGGCGCTATATGGGAGAAAATGTCGAACACCATTGTGTTGGGACGAAGTTGGAGAACGTCGACTGTTGGGACCAGAATTGGTACAGCAGACTGTAGAGATTATCAAGGGATAAGAGCACAGCTTGGAGCGGCTCAAGATAGCCAGAAGAAGTATGCGGACTTCCATCGTAAGAAGAAAGAATTTGAATTAGGAAGCTCTGCTTTTCTGAAAGTATCTCCCTGGAAGGGGAAGATTCATTTTGGGAAGAAGGGAAAGTTGAGCCCTAGGTTCATAGGACCGTTCGAGATTCTTAGGCGAGTCGGTGAAGTGGCGTACGAGGTGGCGTTACCTCCTGAACTTGAGCACATTCACAACGTGTTTCATATGTCAGTGTTGCGGCCGTATAAACCAGACTACAAGCACGTTATCTTCTATGAGCCGATCCAAGTCGAGAAAGACTTATCATACGAAGAAGTTCTTGTCTAGATACTAGATAGTAAGGAATAGAAGCTGAGGAATAAGATCATCCATTTCTTTAAGATTCTCTGGAGGAATCACGCAGTCGAAGAGGCTACATGGGAATTAGAAGAGAAAATGAGAGCGAATTATCCGTTTTTATTTGAGTAATCTTATTTTTACAATTCCGAGGACAGAATTTTTATAAGGGGGAAGGGATGTAACGACCATGAATTTTAAACTCCTTATTTATTAAATATGTGATTTAATTTTAACGAGTTAGTTTTGTGAGTTTATTTAAACCTTATGTGGTGGTGAGAATTTGTGATTATGTGAGATAGAGCCTATGCAATAAATTGCTAGGATTATTTAAAGGAAGTCACTAATGGTTTATTTAAATTAGTGGACTAGCCTTGAGACTTTCATATCAGAGAATTGATAAGATTATTAAAAACTAAATATTCAACTTATTTGAGTATCGTGGTAGGATTTGAACGTGTTTGATAAATTTCAATTATGATTAATTAATTGATAAGGTGTTGATTAATAATTATTATGAATAAATAATAATTAATGAGTAAGAGATTAATAAATATAATAATATTATATTTACTTGATTAATTGTTTCATACAAACATGCGATATGTTAATCCTTTAATATATGGTAGTTATCTATATTATATATAGACTATATAGTAAGATTTATTTGCATTAGTAGAGTTACACAATAATATTGTTTATGTGACATGAAGTGAGTGAGTAAACATTCATGTATACCTCATCTATATATAATAATATCAATAAACATTATTAATTGATAATAATTTCATTAAGTTGTTATGATTATAATAATAACAGTTATGGTAATAAATAATGAGCAATACACAATTATATTATATTTGGTGTTAATAGAAAATGTACATGGATTATATGTATGTACACTACTTGATACCTTGTAATTAAGAAATAACATTATAGCACCCATTTAATTGTATAACTTAAGTATATACTATGTGTATATATATAGTATACCACTTAGTGTATTAGCAAGTGCTGAGTTATTACATTGTCCCAAAATGAGGTCCCACCTTTATTTCTCCTTCACGTGGCTACACTACTCTACTCCTTTTCTCAAAATCAGCAACCTTAGCTAGCAATGATCATGGGGGAGTGGAGAATATGATGAGAATCACCAACTACTCACCAACCATTCCTTGCCCATTGTATAATCTGGATTTTCATTGTTTTGCAAAGTCATGGACTGGTTATCCATTTGTCTATATAAGAGCTCTCCTCCTTCATAAATAACATTGTTGAGATTTTCTCTAAGGTATAGAATTGAGCTAGTAGACTGAATTTTCAATTGAGTTGAGAGAGTTATCAGTGAGGGAGAATTGGTATTGCAGTCCATTCCTTTGACAGAGGTATAAATTCCAATTCATGCTCTCCCTATCTTATTCTCTGTAAAATTTATAATTGATTATTGAATTGATTATGGGTTGATTAATTAATGGATTGGAATTTGTTGGTTGAGTGTTATACAAGATGTTAAACATGTTAGAATTGCAATGTCTTATGTTAGAATCAATTTTCGTAGGAAAATTTTTGAGTTGGGCTAAGTTCTGCCGTTGCTGGGCAGCTACTGTCTCTAGCCAACAGCCTGCGCAGCTGTGCCGGGCCCTGGACAGAGTTTTCTGTTTCCTGCTATAAACTATTTTGTGCTATCATGAAGTACCTTGTTAAAGCAAGTATGTGAACATGATTAAACTATAAATATTAGTACAATGACATGGTATAGTACGTATTCCTTGATGCTACACATATATGTCATGGCCATGTTTTACGAAAGAAAACATATGTTTTAAAAGGAAACTTGTAGTTTTAAAAGTGAACCTTGTCACGAACATAACATGTGTGTTTTCTGATTTTGTAAACACAATAGTATGGTTTATATTGACCTAAAATGCATGTTTAAAGTGTTAGTCATACACTAGCATACTTGGTTTAATGATTCATGAGGTTTTCGAAATGAGAAACTTAAGACTTTTGAAAACAAACTTGACCAAGGCTTGAGTCTTTTAGATTCTGACCATTTGAGAACGTATATGTGGTTTATATATGAGTTCTAAGACATACGAGTTATGAGCACAAGGCACTTAACATGTATTATGATACCTTGTTGACTTAGTGTGACTTTCAATGAGAAAACATAGAATGTGAAAGCTAACGACATCGATCACCATGTGGATTACGTATTGATCATGCAAGCATGTGTAATAGAGTTCATCATGCCTATAGAAATGTCGAGATGAGGGTCATGTTTGTTAAACATAGTTTTCACCTATGCACATGTACTCAAGTAATGAAATTCTAAAGCATGAACTTAATGTGGGTTAAGGTATACACGAGTAGTATACACATAAGCATGACTACTTAAACGTTGTTTAAGCCTGGTTATGTGACTTTAATAGTTGACCCTTGAAGCAGGAACTTGTATTAGTTGAAGTATGTGAATTACCGGCATGAAAACATGACTTTGAATTAGATTAGGATAAGCATGCTAGTTTCGAACTCGAGTTTATAAAACTTATAAGAATGTGTGTTGATTTATAACTTGAAGTGCTATATTGATGCATAGTAACTAGATAATCTAAAGTTATTAAATCTAAGACATGAGTAGATGGACTTACGTGAACTATGTGCTAGAATTATATAATAATTAGATTCTTGCTAGTGTAGACTCGTATTAGTTTACACAAGTTAATTGGAATACCAACTTATTAATATTAGGTTATTTCAGCAAGATTTAATTAATGCTAGAACTTATTCGTAGCTGAACAAACAGGCAAGTATTCTAAATTCTTGCACTACCTTATTCAATGAATCGTGTAAGCGAGTTTCTTAACTCCACTTGATTTGAATATAAGTTCTCTTACACTCTTTATTGTGCAAGTTCCTATCCTTCTCATATTGTATTGAGCAGGTTATTATCGTATTGACAGTTAATTATTTAAAGCTTGAACTTTATTGCTATTAGGTGGTTTAATTACTTTATAATTATTCCACATCGATTTTATTGATATTCGCACTTGGTGCATTTGAGTTCGTACAGTCTTGGACTTGTACCTTATTTAAAAGTTCTATAATTCTTGAATTGTGTCAGATAGAGTCTGAACCCTTGTTCGGTCAGACAGGTATATGAAATTTTATAAAAGCTATCCAAACCAATTGATGGTAAGGATTCTTAGACTGAAAAGAACACCCCTTATATATAGGGGAGTACCCCAGGTATCTAATATAAGATACAAATAGCAGAGTTGAATGTTATGCATATACATGGCGTACGCAAGGCTAATCCCCTCAAGTACTATTCTGTAGCCAGTAACCAAAGGGTCAATCAGCTATTGATTCCATTGGAGTTTTATAGTTCGAAGTCTACTTGACTATCAGTTATTCTAAAAGCAATTATAATTCTTTCTTTCGATATTCATATTGTTGAATTCATTGTCAGATATTTTCTATTCATCATGATATATCTTTTATTGTTGTATTTAAACTTGCTGAGCAAACTTATTGCTCAATCTTGCTATATCATGACTTATATTGCAGTTAAGCCCGAGACTTCAGGGAAGGACAAGGGTAAAGGGAAGATGTAGGATTAGTTGCAAGGAGTAGACTTTATCTTTTTGTTTAATTAAATTACTGTTATGTAATATGAACCCTAATGACTATTCTAGGGTAATGTTTGTATGTTTGTATTTAAGGTTATCGAATCTTGGGACTAGTAACACCTTTTAAATGAATGACGTACGTTTATTATATTCCGCACTTTAGTAATCGTATGTTGTTTAGAGGTGGATGTTTAGTATTGTTTCGTGACGATCGGACCGGGGTCAGAGGACCCGGATTCAGGGGTGTCACAGGTTGGTATCAAAGCTTTAGGTTATAAACGTTAGGAATGCGAAACCTAGGTTATAACCTTAGTAGAAAACTCAAGTAGAGTATGTAAGTGATGGGTCGAGGAGATCCATCGGGTTTTATTATGATACTGAAGTTGTTTATTTGAATCAAATATAATTTATAGATGTCTTAAACTTCTTAATGCTAACATGAATAGCATATCACATTAAGTCTAAAGTTTTCTTCCTTTCCTCAGGATCATGCCGCCTAGGAGACTACCGCGGAACCAGAGGGAGGAAGGATCCGTTAATAATGGCAGAGGGGAAAATGTCGACCCTATGTAGAACTTTGTTAACTTGTTAACTGAGGCAATGCAGAATAGACCCCAGCCAGCAGCAGGGCAGCCAGAACATCACTTGGCGAGCTTTAAGGACTTTAAATTGGTAGGACCACCGGAGTTCCGTGGAACCTTGGACCCAATCGAAGCCCAAACCTGGATAGAAGAGATGGAGAAAGTGTTTGAGGTAGCACGAGTGGCCGAAGCACAGAAGATGAGTTTTGCCACTTTCAGGATGAAGGGCGAAGCTAACTATTGGTGGAAGGCCAATAAGGGACGAGCAGGCGAAAGAGTTATTCCTTGGGATAAATTTAAGGAGCTATTTCTCGAGAATAATTTCTCGGAGAATACGCAATAGGATATGGAAGTTAAGTTTTTGGAACTGAAATAAGGTAGTATGTCTGTCGTAGAGTATGCGGCAAGATTTAACGAGTTGGCCCGATTCGCTTCACATCAGGTTGACACGGAAGCCAAGAAGGCAAGGAGGTTCGAATTAGGACTGAAACCTTGGGTGCAGAAAGCAGTCGCAGTATTAAAGATTAAGACATTCTCTGATCTACTGGAAGGGCTATCATTGCCGAAGGAGGCAATGAAGCTATTGCTCGATTCAAACAAGAAAGAAGACCGGTCAGGAGGGACAGAAAGGGGGAAGCAGCGTAGGCAGCAACCCCAACAAGCGTAAATGGACGGAGAGCCAATCCTCTGGAGGTAACAAGTCTGGGGGAGAGGCCAAGAAGAGTGTAAAGTGCAACAACTGTGGGAGGAATCACTCGAGGGAGTGCATGAAGGGAAATAGTGTTTGTTACCGTTAGTGGACAAGCGGGGCACATGGCTCCTCAGTGTCCGAATAAGCAGAAAGGAGGGTGTTTCTCGTGTGGAGCCCCAGACCATCAAATCAAAGACTGCCTGAAGAAAAAGGGCGATGCAGCTAGCGGCAATCGCAACAACAACAACAACGGAGCTGAGCATCGGAGGGCCAGCCAGTCAAGCCAACAGACCAACTGGCATGCACGTTCAACATAACCAGTTTAAGATGCGGTGGAGTCTAAGGACGTGGTGTCAGGTATCATCCCGATCAATGATATTGATGCTATGTGTTATTTGATTCGGGTGCTACCTGCTCTTTTGTTTTCGAAGTATTTGCTAAACGATTAGACTTACCCCGTGAAAGATTAGAACACCCTAAGAACGTAGAAGTAGCAAACAAGGAAATTATTCCCGTCGAATACATTCATAGGAACTGTTATACTGAATTGCGAGGATTTAAGCTCAGAGTGGATTTGATACCGATTCATTTGGGGGAGTTCGATGTAATCCTTGGAATGGATTGGTTATCGGTTCACGGAGCAGTTATCGATTGTAAGAAGAAATGCGTACACCTTAAGACTCCGAACAAGTCGAAGGTGGTATTTTATGGTAGTAAATCACCGAGACAATCTCATTGTCTGACGATGATGCAAGTGCAGAGATTGCTTAGGAAGGGTTATGTAGGTTATTTGGCTCACGTGGTTGATACTGGACGAGTCGAGGGTGAACTGGGTCAGATACCTATTGTAAGGGATTTCGTTGATGTCTTCCCAGACGAGATTCCTGGGATTACCACCGGATAGAGAAATTGAGTTTGTCATTGATTTGGCACCAGGGACAACACCGGTATATAAAGCGTCGTATCGTATGGCACCGGTAGAGATGAAAGAACTGATGGCTCAATTACAAGAGTTGATGGATAAGGGATACATTCGACCGAGCGTATCACCGTGGGGAGCGCCAGTCTTATTCGTGAAGAAGAAATGGATCGCTCAGACTTGTATCGACTATCGAGAGTTGAACAAGGTCACCATTAAGAACAAGTACCTATTGCCTAGGATCGACGATTTATTTAATTAGTTGAAGGGGGCGAAGTACTTTTCAAAGATTGACTTGAGGACCGGTTATCATCAACTGAAGGTGAGGCCGAAGGATATTCCAAAGACGGCATTCAGAACTCGGTATGGACACTTTGAGTTTCTGGTAATGTTATTCGGATTGACGAACACGCCAACAGCATTTATGGACTTGATGAACAGAGTGTTCAAACAGTATTTGGATAAGTTCGTTGTTGTATTCATCGATTACATTCTGGTGTATTCGAAGACGGAGAAAGAGCACGCCGAGCATCTAAGGATAGTATTGGAGACTCTAAGAAGCGAGGAGCTGTATGCAAAATTCTCCAAGTGTGAGTTTTGGTTACAAAGAGTGCAGTTTTTGGGGCACGTTATCAACAAGAATGGTGTTTCGGTGGATCCAGCAAAGGTAGAAGCGGTTATCAATTGGGAGCAGCCGAAGACGCCGACAGAAATCAGGAGTTTCTTAGGATTAGCGGGATACTATCAAAGATTCATCCAGGATTTTTCAAAATTAGCATCGCCGTTAACCAATCTTACCAGAAAGACAGTTAAGTTCGTTTGGACGGAGAAGTGTGAAGAGAGTTTCCTAGAATTGAAGAAGAGGCTTAGTCAAGCACTTGTGTTAGCTTTATCGGATAACACGGAAGGGTTCGTAGTGTATAGTGATACGTCACACAAAGGTCTTGGCTGTGTACTGATGCAACACGGCAGGGTCATTGCGTACGCTTCACGTCAGCTGAAAGATTATAAGAAGGGTTATTCGACTCATGACCTAGAATTAGCAGCATTAGTTTTTGCCTTGAAGATTCGGAGGCATTATTTGTATGGTGAGAAGTGTGAGATATATACGGACCACAAGAGTCTGAAGTATATCTTCACGCAGAAAGAATTAAACATGAGGCAGCGCCGATGGCTAGAATTGATCAAAGATTATGATTGTGAGATTCTATACCATCCAGGCAAAGCAAATGTAGTGGCAGATGCCTTGAGCAGAAAAGGCAGAGAGAAGTTATCGAAGTTAACCATTCAAGAAGAGTTAGTGAAAGATTTCGAATGACTAGATTTGGAGGTTAAGTATCCGATGGAGACCAACGAGAAATTATTTACAGTGACAGTGAGCCCGACTTTATTAGATAAGGTTAAGGAGGCACAAGAGAAGGACGAAGATTGTGATATTATCAAGAAGCGGATTGTCGAAGGTGATGATTTGAAATTCAAGATTGATAGCACTGGACTGCTATGGTTTGAAGGACGAATTTGGGTACCGTTAGTACCGAAGCTGAGAGAAGAGATTTTGCAAGAAGCGCACAGTACGAGATACTCGATACACCCAGGAAGCATGAATATGTACCAAGACTTGCGTCATCACTTTTGGTGGCCAAACATGAAGAGGGAGGTTGTAGAATGTGTAAGTAGGTGTTTAACTTGTCAGAGAGTCAAGGCAGAGCACCAACGACCAAGCGGGTTATTACAACTGTTAGAGATTCCAGAATGGAAATGGGAGCACATCACGATGGATTTTGTGGTGGGACTTCCGGCAACGCAGAAACAGCACGACGCCATATGGGTAATTATAGTCGTCTTACAAAGTCAGCTCACTTTTTGTCGATTAAGATTAAGTATAGTTTGGACCAGCTAGCCAGATTATATGTCAAGGAAATTATCTCGAGACATGGGGTGCCGGTATCTATTGTATCTGATAGAGATCCGCGATTCACGTCGAATTTCTGGAAGAGTCTTCAAGAGAGATTGGGGACACAGTTACGAATGAATACCGCGTATCATCCGCAGACCGATGGGCAAAGCAAAAGAATAATTCAAACACTTGAAGACATGCTCCAAGCTTGTGTAATGGACTTCAAGGGTAGTTGGGAGGATCACCTTCCATTAGTAGAGTTTGCGTACAACAATAGTTTTCACACTAGTATCGAAATGCCACCGTACGAGGCGCTATATGGGAGAAAATGTCGAACACCATTGTGTTGGGACT
This sequence comes from Panax stipuleanatus, assembly GCA_020205555.1. Lineage (NCBI taxonomy): Eukaryota > Viridiplantae > Streptophyta > Magnoliopsida > Apiales > Araliaceae > Panax > Panax stipuleanatus. The sequence continues at coordinate 34,886,629 of CM035115.1, forward strand.
GAAGTTGGAGAACGTCGACTGTTTGGACCAGAATTGGTACAGCAGACTGTAGAGATTATCAAGGGATAAGAGCACAGCTTGGAGCGGCTCAAGATAGCCAGAAGAAGTATGCGGACTTCCATCGTAAGAAGAAAGAATTTGAATTAGGAAGCTCTGCTTTTCTGAAAGTATCTCCCTGGAAGGGGAAGATTCATTTTGGGAAGAAGGGAAAGTTGAGCCCTAGGTTCATAGGACCGTTCGAGATTCTTAGGCGAGTCGGTGAAGTGGCGTACGAGGTGGCGTTACCTCCTGAACTTGAGCACATTCACAACGTGTTTCATATGTCAGTGTTGCGGCCGTATAAACCAGACTACAAGCACGTTATCTTCTATGAGCCTATCCAAGTCGAGAAAGACTTATCATACGAAGAAGTTCTTGTCTAGATACTAGATAGTAAGGAATAGAAGCTGAGGAATAAGATCATCCATTTCTTTAAGATTCTCTGGAGGAATCACGCAGTCGAAGAGGCTACATGGGAATTAGAAGAGAAAATGAGAGCGAATTATCCGTTTTTATTTGAGTAATCTTATTTTTACAATTCCGAGGACAGAATTTTTATAAGGGGGAAGGGATGTAACGACCATGAATTTTAAACTCCTTATTTATTAAATATGTGATTTAATTTTAACGAGTTAGTTTTGTGAGTTTATTTAAACCTTATGTGGTGGTGAGAATTTGTGATTATGTGAGATAGAGCCTATGCAATAAATTGCTAGGATTATTTAAAGGAAGTCACTAATGGTTTATTTAAATTAGTGGACTAGCCTTGAGACTTTCATATCAGAGAATTGATAAGATTATTAAAAACTAAATATTCAACTTATTTGAGTATCGTGGTAGGATTTGAACGTGTTTGATAAATTTCAATTATGATTAATTAATTGATAAGGTGTTGATTAATAATTATTATGAATAAATAATAATTAATGAGTAAGAGATTAATAAATATAATAATATTATATTTACTTGATTAATTGTTTCATACAAACATGCGATATGTTAATCCTTTAATATATGGTAGTTATCTATATTATATATAGACTATATAGTAAGATTTATTTGCATTAGTAGAGTTACACAATAATATTGTTTATGTGACATGAAGTGAGTGAGTAAACATTCATGTATACCTCATCTATATATAATAATATCAATAAACATTATTAATTGATAATATTTCATTAAGTTGTTATGATTATAATAATAACTAGTTATGGTAATAAATAATGAGCAATACACAATTATATTATATTTGGTGTTAATAGAAAATGTACATGGATTATATGTATGTACACTACTTGATACCTTGTAATTAAGAAATAACATTATAGCACCCATTTAATTGTATAACTTAAGTATATACTATGTGTATATATATAGTATACCACTTAGTGTATTAGCAAGTGCTGAGTTATTACATTGTCCCGTAAATGAGAGTCCCACCTTTCATTTCTCCTTCACGTGGCTACACTACTCTACTCCTTTTCTCAAAATCAGTAACCTTAGCTAGCAATGATCATGGGGGAGTGGAGAATATGATGAGAATCACCAACTACTCACCAACCATTCCTTGCCCATTGTATAATCTGGATTTTCATTGTTTTGCAAAGTCATGGACTGGTTATCCATTTGTCTATATAAGAGCTCTCCTCCTTCATAAATAACATTGTTGAGATTTTCTCTAAGGTATAGAATTGAGCTAGTAGACTGAATTTTCAATTGAGTTGAGAGAGTTATCAGTGAGGGAGAATTGGTATTGCAGTCCATTCCTTTGACAGAGGTATAAATTCCAATTCATGCTCTCCCTATCTTATTCTCTGTAAAATTTATAATTGATTATTGAATTGATTATGGGTTGATTAATTAATGGATTGGAATTTGTTGGTTGAGTGTTATACAAGATGTTAAACATGTTAGAATTGCAATGTCTTATGTTAGAATCAATTTTCGTAGGAAAATTTTTGAGTTGGGCTAAGTTCTGCCGTTGCTGGGCAGCTACTGTCTCTAGCCAACAGCCTGCGCAGCTGTGCCGGGCCCTGGACAGAGTTTTCTGTTTCCTGCTATAAACTATTTTGTGCTATCATGAAGTACCTTGTTAAAGCAAGTATGTGAACATGATTAAACTATAAATATTAGTACAATGACATGGTATAGTACTTATTCCTTGATGCTACACATATATGTCATGGCCATGTTTTACGAAAGAAAAACATATGTTTTAAAAGGAAACTTGTAGTTTTAAAAGTGAACCTTGTCACGAACATAACATGTGTGTTTTCTGATTTTGTAAACACAATAGTATGGTTTATATTGACCTAAAATGCATGTTTAAAGTGTTAGTCATACACTAGCATACTTGGTTTAATGATTCATGAGGTTTTCGAAATGAGAAACTTAAGACTTTTGAAAACAAACTTGACCAAGGCTTGAGTCTTTTAGATTCTGACCATTTGAGAACGTATATGTTGTTTATATATGAGTTCTAAGACATACGAGTTATGAGCACAAGGCACTTAACATGTATTATGATACCTTGTTGACTTAGTGTGACTTTCAATGAGAAAACATAGAATGTGAAAGCTAACGACATCGATCACCATGTGGATTACGTATTGATCATGCAAGCATGTGTAATAGAGTTCATCATGCCTATAGAAATGTCGAGATGAGGGTCATGTTTGTTAAACATAGTTTTCACCTATGCACATGTACTCAAGTAATGAAATTCTAAGCATGAACTTAATGTGGGTTAAGGTATACACGAGTAGTATACACATAAGCATGACTACTTAAACGTTGTTTAAGCCTGGTTATGTGACTTTAATAGTTGACCCTTGAAGCAGGAACTTGTATTAGTTGAAGTATGTGAATTACCGGCATGAAAACATGACTTTGAATTAGATTAGGATAAGCATGCTAGTTTCGAACTCGAGTTTATAAAACTTATAAGAATGTGTGTAGATTTATAACTTGAAGTGCTATATTGATGCATAGTAACTAGATAATCTAAAGTTATTAAATCTAAGACATGAGTAGATGGACTTACGTGAACTATGTGCTAGAATTATATGATAATTAGATTCTTGCTAGTGTAACCTCGTATTAGTTTACACAATGGTAATTAGGAATACCAACTTATTAATAGTTAGGTTATTTCAGCAAGATTTAATTAATGCTAGAACTTATTCGTATCTGAACAAACAGGCAAGTATTCTAAATTCTTGCACTACCTTATTCAATGAATCGTGTAAGCGAGTTTCTTAACTCCACTTGATTTGAATACAAGTTCTCTTACACTCTTTATTGTGCAAGTTCCTATCCTTCTCATATTGTATTGAGCAGGTTATTATCGTATTGACAGTTAATTATTTAAAGCTTGAACTTTATTGCTATTAGGTGGTTTAATTACTTTATAATTATTCCACATCGATTTTATTGATATTCGCACTTGGTGCATTTGAGTTCGTACAGTCTTGGACTTGTACCTTATTTAAAAGTTCTATAATTCTTGAATTGTGTCAGATAGAGTCTGAACCCTTGTTCGGTCAGACAGGTATATGAAATTTTATAAAAGCTATCCAAACCAATTGATGGTAAGGATTCTTAGACTGAAAAGAACACCCCTTATATATAGGGGAGTACCCCAGGTATCTAATATAAGATACAAATAGCAGAGTTGAATGTTATGCATATACATGGCGTACGCAAGGCTAATCCCCTCAAGTACTATTCTGTAGCCAGTAACCAAAGGGTCAATCAGCTATTGATTCCATTGGAGTTTTATAGTTCGAAGTCTACTTGACTATCAGTTATTCTAAAAGCAATTATAATTCTTTCTTTCGATATTCATATTGTTGAATTCATTGTCAGATATTTTCTATTCATCATGATATATCTTTTATTGTTGTATTTAAACTTGCTGAGCAAACTTATTGCTCAATCTTGCTATATCATGACTTATATTGCAGTTAAGCCCGAGACTTCAGGGAAGGACAAGGGTAAAGGGAAGATGTAGGATTAGTTTGCAAGGAGTAGACTTTATCTTTTTGTTTAATTAAATTACTGTTATGTAATATGAACCCTAATGACTATTCTAGGGTAATGTTTGTATGTTTGTATTTAAGGTTATCGAATCTTGGGACTAGTAACACCTTTTAAATGAATGACGTACGTTTATTATATTCCGCACTTTAGTAATCGTATGTTGTTTAGAGGTGGATGTTTAGTATTGTTTCGTGACGATCGGACCGGGGTCAGAGGACCCGGATTCAGGGGTGTCACAGGTTGGTATCAAAGCTTTAGGTTATAAACGTTAGGAATGCGAAACCTAGGTTATAACCTTAGTAGAAAACTCAAGTAGAGTATGTAAGTGATGGGTCGAGGAGATCCATCGGGTTTTATTATGATACTGAAGTTGTTTATTTGAATCAAATATAATTTATAGATGTCTTAAACTTCTTAATGCTAACATGAATAGCATATCACATTAAGTCTAAAGTTTTCTTCCTTTCCTCAGGATCATGCCGCCTAGGAGACTACCGCGGAACCAGAGGGAGGAAGGATCCGTTAATAATGGCAGAGGGGAAAATGTCGACCCTATGTAGAACTTTGTTAACTTGTTAACTGAGGCAATGCAGAATAGACCCCAGCCAGCAGCAGGGCAGCCAGAACATCACTTGGCGAGCTTTAAGGACTTTAAATTGGTAGGACCACCGGAGTTCCGTGGAACCTTGGACCCAATCGAAGCCCAAACCTGGATAGAAGAGATGGAGAAAGTGTTTGAGGTAGCACGAGTGGCCGAAGCACAGAAGATGAGTTTTGCCACTTTCAGGATGAAGGGCGAAGCTAACTATTGGTGGAAGGCCAATAAGGGACGAGCAGGCGAAAGAGTTATTCCTTGGGATAAATTTAAGGAGCTATTTCTCGAGAATAATTTCTCGGAGAATACGCAATAGGATATGGAAGTTAAGTTTTTGGAACTGAAATAAGGTAGTATGTCTGTCGTAGAGTATGCGGCAAGATTTAACGAGTTGGCCCGATTCGCTTCACATCAGGTTGACACGGAAGCCAAGAAGGCAAGGAGGTTCGAATTAGGACTGAAACCTTGGGTGCAGAAAGCAGTCGCAGTATTAAAGATTAAGACATTCTCTGATCTACTGGAAAGGGCTATCATTGCCTGAAGGAGGCAATGAAGCTATTGCTCGATTCAAACAAGAAAAGAAGACCGGTCAGGAGGGACAGAAAGGGGGAAGCAGCGGAGGCAGCAACCCCAACAAGCGTAAATGGACGGAGAGCCAATCCTCTGGAGGTAACAAGTCTGGGGGAGAGGCCAAGAAGAGTGTAAAGTGCAACAACTGTGGGAGGAATCACTCGAGGGAGTGCATGAAGGGAAATAGTGTTTGTTACCGTTATGGACAAGCGGGGCACATGGCTCCTCAGTGTTCGAATAAGCAGAAAGGAGGGTGTTTCTCGTGTGGAGCCCCAGACCATCAAATCAAAGACTGCCTGAAGAAAAAGGGCGATGCAGCTAGCGGCAATCGCAACAACAACAACAACGGACTGAGCATCGGAGGGCCAGCCAGTCAAGCCAACAGACCAACGACATGCACGTTCAATATAACCATTCAGGATGCGGTGGAGTCTAAGGACGTGGTGTCAGGTATCATCCCGATCAATGATATTGATGCTCATGTGTTATTTGATTCGGGTGCTACCTGCTCTTTTGTTTTCGAAGAATTTGCTAAACGGTTAGACTTACCCCGTGAAAGATTAGAACACCTTATGAACGTAGAAGTAGCAAACAAGGAAATTATTCCCGTCGAATACATTCATAGGAACTGTTATACTGAATTGCGAGGATTTAAGCTCAGAGTGGATTTGATACCGATTCATTTGCGGGAGTTCGATGTAATCCTTGGAATGGATTGGTTATCGGTTCACGGAGCAGTTATCGATTGTAAGAAGAAATGCGTACACCTTAAGACTCCGAACAAGTCGAAGGTGGTATTTTATGGTAGTAAATCGCCGAGACAATCTCATTGTCTGACGATGATGCAAGTGCAGAGATTGCTTAGGAAGGGTTATGTAGGTTATTTGGCTCACGTGGTTGATACTGGACGAGTCGAGGGTGAACTGGGTCAGATACCTATTGTAAGGGATTTCGTTGATGTCTTCCCAGACGAGATTCTGGGATTGCCACCGGATAGAGAAATTGAGTTTGTCATTGATTTGGCACCAGGGACAGCACCGGTATACAAAGCGCCGTATCGTATGGCACCGGTAGAGATGAAAGAACTGATGGCTCAATTACAAGAGTTGATGGATAAGGGATACATTCGACCGAGCGTATCACCGTGGGGAGCGCCAGTCTTATTCGTGAAGAAGAAAGATGGATCGCTCAGACTTTGTATCGACTATCGAGAGTTGAACAAGGTCACCATTAAGAACAAGTACCTATTGCCTAGGATCGACGATTTATTTAATTAGTTGAAGGGGGCGAAGTACTTTTCAAAGATTGACTTGAGGACCGGTTATCATCAACTGAAGGTGAGGCCGAAGGATATTCCAAAGACGGCATTCAGAACTCGGTATGGACACTTTGAGTTTCTGGTAATGTTATTCGGATTGACGAACACGCCAACAGCATTTATGGACTTGATGAACAGAGTGTTCAAACAGTATTTGGATAAGTTCGTTGTTGTATTCATCGATTACATTCTGGTGTATTCGAAGACGGAGAAAGAGCACGCCGAGCATCTAAGGATAGTATTGGAGACTCTAAGAAGCGAGGAGCTGTATGCAAAATTCTCCAAGTGTGAGTTTTGGTTACAAAGAGTGCAGTTTTTGGGGCACGTTATCAACAAGAATGGTGTTTCGGTGGATCCAGCAAAGGTAGAAGCGGTTATCAATTGGGAGCAGCCGAAGACGCCGACAGAAATCAGGAGTTTCTTAGGATTAGCGGGATACTATCAAAGATTCATCCAGGATTTTTCAAAATTAGCATCGCCGTTAACCAATCTTACCAGAAAGACAGTTAAGTTCGTTTGGACGGAGAAGTGTGAAGAGAGTTTCCTAGAATTGAAGAAGAGGCTTAGTCAAGCACTTGTGTTAGCTTTATCGGATAACACGGAAGGGTTCGTAGTATATAGTGATACGTCACACAAAGGTCTTGGCTGTGTACTGATGCAACACGGCAGGGTCATTGCGTACGCTTCACGTCAGCTGAAAGATTATAAGAAGGGTTATTCGACTCATGACCTAGAATTAGCAGCATTAGTTTTTGCCTTGAAGATTCGGAGGCATTATTTGTATGGTGAGAAGTGTGAGATATATACGGACCACAAGAGTCTGAAGTATATCTTCACGTAGAAAGAATTAAACATGAGGCAGCGCCGATGGCTAGAATTGATCAAAGATTATGATTGTGAGATTCTATACCATCCAGGCAAAGCAAATGTAGTGGCAGATGCCTTGAGCAGAAAAGGCAGAGAGAAGTTATCGAAGTTAACCATTCAAGAAGAGTTAGTGAAAGATTTCGAATGACTAGATTTGGAGGTTAAGTATCCGATGGAGACCAACGAGAAATTATTTACAGTGACAGTGAGCCCGACTTTATTAGATAAGGTTAAGGAGGCACAAGAGAAGGACGAAGATTGTGATATTATCAAGAAGCGGATTGTCGAAGGTGATGATTTGAAATTCAAGATTGATAGCACTGGACTGCTATGGTTTGAAGGACGAATTTGGGTACCGTTAGTACCGAAGCTGAGAGAAGAGATTTTGCAAGAAGCGCACAGTACGAGATACTCGATACACCCAGGAAGCATGAATATGTACCAAGACTTGCGTCATCACTTTTGGTGGCCAAACATGAAGAGGGAGGTTGTAGAATGTGTAAGTAGGTGTTTAACTTGTCAGAGAGTCAAGGCAGAGCACCAACGACCAAGCGGGTTATTACAACCGTTAGAGATTCCAGAATGGAAATGGGAGCACATCACGATGGATTTTGTGGTGGGACTTCCGGCAACGCAGAAACAGCACGACGCCATATGGGTAATTGTAGTCGTCTTACAAAGTCAGCTCACTTTTTGTCGATTAAGATTAAGTATAGTTTGGACCAGCTAGCCAGATTATATGTCAAGGAAATTATCTCGAGACATGGGGTGCCGGTATCTATTGTATCTGATAGAGATCCGCGATTCACGTCGAATTTCTGGAAGAGTCTTCAAGAGAGATTGGGGACACAGTTACGAATGAATACCGCGTATCATCCGCAGACCGATGGGCAAAGCAAAAGAATAATTCAAACACTTGAAGACATGCTCCAAGCTTGTGTAATGGACTTCAAGGGTAGTTGGGAGGATCACCTTCCATTAGTAGAGTTTGCGTACAACAATAGTTTTCACACTAGTATCGAAATGCCACCGTACGAGGCGCTATATGGGAGAAAATGTCGAACACCATTGTGTTGGGACGAAGTTGGAGAACGTCGACTGTTGGGACCAGAATTGGTACAGCAGACTGTAGAGATTATCAAGGGATAAGAGCACAGCTTGGAGCGGCTCAAGATAGCCAGAAGAAGTATGCGGACTTCCATCGTAAGAAGAAAGAATTTGAATTAGGAAGCTCTGCTTTTCTGAAAGTATCTCCCTGGAAGGGGAAGATTCATTTTGGGAAGAAGGGAAAGTTGAGCCCTAGGTTCATAGGACCGTTCGAGATTCTTAGGCGAGTCGGTGAAGTGGCGTACGAGGTGGCGTTACCTCCTGAACTTGAGCACATTCACAACGTGTTTCATATGTCAGTGTTGCGGCCGTATAAACCAGACTACAAGCACGTTATCTTCTATGAGCCGATCCAAGTCGAGAAAGACTTATCATACGAAGAAGTTCTTGTCTAGATACTAGATAGTAAGGAATAGAAGCTGAGGAATAAGATCATCCATTTCTTTAAGATTCTCTGGAGGAATCACGCAGTCGAAGAGGCTACATGGGAATTAGAAGAGAAAATGAGAGCGAATTATCCGTTTTTATTTGAGTAATCTTATTTTTACAATTCCGAGGACAGAATTTTTATAAGGGGGAAGGGATGTAACGACCATGAATTTTAAACTCCTTATTTATTAAATATGTGATTTAATTTTAACGAGTTAGTTTTGTGAGTTTATTTAAACCTTATGTGGTGGTGAGAATTTGTGATTATGTGAGATAGAGCCTATGCAATAAATTGCTAGGATTATTTAAAGGAAGTCACTAATGGTTTATTTAAATTAGTGGACTAGCCTTGAGACTTTCATATCAGAGAATTGATAAGATTATTAAAAACTAAATATTCAACTTATTTGAGTATCGTGGTAGGATTTGAACGTGTTTGATAAATTTCAATTATGATTAATTAATTGATAAGGTGTTGATTAATAATTATTATGAATAAATAATAATTAATGAGTAAGAGATTAATAAATATAATAATATTATATTTACTTGATTAATTGTTTCATACAAACATGCGATATGTTAATCCTTTAATATATGGTAGTTATCTATATTATATATAGACTATATAGTAAGATTTATTTGCATTAGTAGAGTTACACAATAATATTGTTTATGTGACATGAAGTGAGTGAGTAAACATTCATGTATACCTCATCTATATATAATAATATCAATAAACATTATTAATTGATAATAATTTCATTAAGTTGTTATGATTATAATAATAACAGTTATGGTAATAAATAATGAGCAATACACAATTATATTATATTTGGTGTTAATAGAAAATGTACATGGATTATATGTATGTACACTACTTGATACCTTGTAATTAAGAAATAACATTATAGCACCCATTTAATTGTATAACTTAAGTATATACTATGTGTATATATATAGTATACCACTTAGTGTATTAGCAAGTGCTGAGTTATTACATTGTCCCAAAATGAGGTCCCACCTTTATTTCTCCTTCACGTGGCTACACTACTCTACTCCTTTTCTCAAAATCAGCAACCTTAGCTAGCAATGATCATGGGGGAGTGGAGAATATGATGAGAATCACCAACTACTCACCAACCATTCCTTGCCCATTGTATAATCTGGATTTTCATTGTTTTGCAAAGTCATGGACTGGTTATCCATTTGTCTATATAAGAGCTCTCCTCCTTCATAAATAACATTGTTGAGATTTTCTCTAAGGTATAGAATTGAGCTAGTAGACTGAATTTTCAATTGAGTTGAGAGAGTTATCAGTGAGGGAGAATTGGTATTGCAGTCCATTCCTTTGACAGAGGTATAAATTCCAATTCATGCTCTCCCTATCTTATTCTCTGTAAAATTTATAATTGATTATTGAATTGATTATGGGTTGATTAATTAATGGATTGGAATTTGTTGGTTGAGTGTTATACAAGATGTTAAACATGTTAGAATTGCAATGTCTTATGTTAGAATCAATTTTCGTAGGAAAATTTTTGAGTTGGGCTAAGTTCTGCCGTTGCTGGGCAGCTACTGTCTCTAGCCAACAGCCTGCGCAGCTGTGCCGGGCCCTGGACAGAGTTTTCTGTTTCCTGCTATAAACTATTTTGTGCTATCATGAAGTACCTTGTTAAAGCAAGTATGTGAACATGATTAAACTATAAATATTAGTACAATGACATGGTATAGTACGTATTCCTTGATGCTACACATATATGTCATGGCCATGTTTTACGAAAGAAAAACATATGTTTTAAAAGGAAACTTGTAGTTTTAAAAGTGAACCTTGTCACGAACATAACATGTGTGTTTTCTGATTTTGTAAACACAATAGTATGGTTTATATTGACCTAAAATGCATGTTTAAAGTGTTAGTCATACACTAGCATACTTGGTTTAATGATTCATGAGGTTTTCGAAATGAGAAACTTAAGACTTTTGAAAACAAACTTGACCAAGGCTTGAGTCTTTTAGATTCTGACCATTTGAGAACGTATATGTGGTTTATATATGAGTTCTAAGACATACGAGTTATGAGCACAAGGCACTTAACATGTATTATGATACCTTGTTGACTTAGTGTGACTTTCAATGAGAAAACATAGAATGTGAAAGCTAACGACATCGATCACCATGTGGATTACGTATTGATCATGCAAGCATGTGTAATAGAGTTCATCATGCCTATAGAAATGTCGAGATGAGGGTCATGTTTGTTAAACATAGTTTTCACCTATGCACATGTACTCAAGTAATGAAATTCTAAAGCATGAACTTAATGTGGGTTAAGGTATACACGAGTAGTATACACATAAGCATGACTACTTAAACGTTGTTTAAGCCTGGTTATGTGACTTTAATAGTTGACCCTTGAAGCAGGAACTTGTATTAGTTGAAGTATGTGAATTACCGGCATGAAAACATGACTTTGAATTAGATTAGGATAAGCATGCTAGTTTCGAACTCGAGTTTATAAAACTTATAAGAATGTGTGTTGATTTATAACTTGAAGTGCTATATTGATGCATAGTAACTAGATAATCTAAAGTTATTAAATCTAAGACATGAGTAGATGGACTTACGTGAACTATGTGCTAGAATTATATAATAATTAGATTCTTGCTAGTGTAGACTCGTATTAGTTTACACAAGTTAATTGGAATACCAACTTATTAATATTAGGTTATTTCAGCAAGATTTAATTAATGCTAGAACTTATTCGTAGCTGAACAAACAGGCAAGTATTCTAAATTCTTGCACTACCTTATTCAATGAATCGTGTAAGCGAGTTTCTTAACTCCACTTGATTTGAATATAAGTTCTCTTACACTCTTTATTGTGCAAGTTCCTATCCTTCTCATATTGTATTGAGCAGGTTATTATCGTATTGACAGTTAATTATTTAAAGCTTGAACTTTATTGCTATTAGGTGGTTTAATTACTTTATAATTATTCCACATCGATTTTATTGATATTCGCACTTGGTGCATTTGAGTTCGTACAGTCTTGGACTTGTACCTTATTTAAAAGTTCTATAATTCTTGAATTGTGTCAGATAGAGTCTGAACCCTTGTTCGGTCAGACAGGTATATGAAATTTTATAAAAGCTATCCAAACCAATTGATGGTAAGGATTCTTAGACTGAAAAGAACACCCCTTATATATAGGGGAGTACCCCAGGTATCTAATATAAGATACAAATAGCAGAGTTGAATGTTATGCATATACATGGCGTACGCAAGGCTAATCCCCTCAAGTACTATTCTGTAGCCAGTAACCAAAGGGTCAATCAGCTATTGATTCCATTGGAGTTTTATAGTTCGAAGTCTACTTGACTATCAGTTATTCTAAAAGCAATTATAATTCTTTCTTTCGATATTCATATTGTTGAATTCATTGTCAGATATTTTCTATTCATCATGATATATCTTTTATTGTTGTATTTAAACTTGCTGAGCAAACTTATTGCTCAATCTTGCTATATCATGACTTATATTGCAGTTAAGCCCGAGACTTCAGGGAAGGACAAGGGTAAAGGGAAGATGTAGGATTAGTTTGCAAGGAGTAGACTTTATCTTTTTGTTTAATTAAATTACTGTTATGTAATATGAACCCTAATGACTATTCTAGGGTAATGTTTGTATGTTTGTATTTAAGGTTATCGAATCTTGGGACTAGTAACACCTTTTAAATGAATGACGTACGTTTATTATATTCCGCACTTTAGTAATCGTATGTTGTTTAGAGGTGGATGTTTAGTATTGTTTCGTGACGATCGGACCGGGGTCAGAGGACCCGGATTCAGGGGTGTCACAGGTTGGTATCAAAGCTTTAGGTTATAAACGTTAGGAATGCGAAACCTAGGTTATAACCTTAGTAGAAAACTCAAGTAGAGTATGTAAGTGATGGGTCGAGGAGATCCATCGGGTTTTATTATGATACTGAAGTTGTTTATTTGAATCAAATATAATTTATAGATGTCTTAAACTTCTTAATGCTAACATGAATAGCATATCACATTAAGTCTAAAGTTTTCTTCCTTTCCTCAGGATCATGCCGCCTAGGAGACTACCGCGGAACCAGAGGGAGGAAGGATCCGTTAATAATGGCAGAGGGGAAAATGTCGACCCTATGTAGAACTTTGTTAACTTGTTAACTGAGGCAATGCAGAATAGACCCCAGCCAGCAGCAGGGCAGCCAGAACATCACTTGGCGAGCTTTAAGGACTTTAAATTGGTAGGACCACCGGAGTTCCGTGGAACCTTGGACCCAATCGAAGCCCAAACCTGGATAGAAGAGATGGAGAAAGTGTTTGAGGTAGCACGAGTGGCCGAAGCACAGAAGATGAGTTTTGCCACTTTCAGGATGAAGGGCGAAGCTAACTATTGGTGGAAGGCCAATAAGGGACGAGCAGGCGAAAGAGTTATTCCTTGGGATAAATTTAAGGAGCTATTTCTCGAGAATAATTTCTCGGAGAATACGCAATAGGATATGGAAGTTAAGTTTTTGGAACTGAAATAAGGTAGTATGTCTGTCGTAGAGTATGCGGCAAGATTTAACGAGTTGGCCCGATTCGCTTCACATCAGGTTGACACGGAAGCCAAGAAGGCAAGGAGGTTCGAATTAGGACTGAAACCTTGGGTGCAGAAAGCAGTCGCAGTATTAAAGATTAAGACATTCTCTGATCTACTGGAAAGGGCTATCATTGCCGAAGGAGGCAATGAAGCTATTGCTCGATTCAAACAAGAAAAGAAGACCGGTCAGGAGGGACAGAAAGGGGGAAGCAGCGGAGGCAGCAACCCCAACAAGCGTAAATGGACGGAGAGCCAATCCTCTGGAGGTAACAAGTCTGGGGGAGAGGCCAAGAAGAGTGTAAAGTGCAACAACTGTGGGAGGAATCACTCGAGGGAGTGCATGAAGGGAAATAGTGTTTGTTACCGTTATGGACAAGCGGGGCACATGGCTCCTCAGTGTTCGAATAAGCAGAAAGGAGGGTGTTTCTCGTGTGGAGCCCCAGACCATCAAATCAAAGACTGCCTGAAGAAAAAGGGCGATGCAGCTAGCGGCAATCGCAACAACAACAACAACGGACTGAGCATCGGAGGGCCAGCCAGTCAAGCCAACAGACCAACGACATGCACGTTCAATATAACCATTCAGGATGCGGTGGAGTCTAAGGACGTGGTGTCAGGTATCATCCCGATCAATGATATTGATGCTCATGTGTTATTTGATTCGGGTGCTACCTGCTCTTTTGTTTTCGAAGAATTTGCTAAACGGTTAGACTTACCCCGTGAAAGATTAGAACACCTTATGAACGTAGAAGTAGCAAACAAGGAAATTATTCCCGTCGAATACATTCATAGGAACTGTTATACTGAATTGCGAGGATTTAAGCTCAGAGTGGATTTGATACCGATTCATTTGCGGGAGTTCGATGTAATCCTTGGAATGGATTGGTTATCGGTTCACGGAGCAGTTATCGATTGTAAGAAGAAATGCGTACACCTTAAGACTCCGAACAAGTCGAAGGTGGTATTTTATGGTAGTAAATCGCCGAGACAATCTCATTGTCTGACGATGATGCAAGTGCAGAGATTGCTTAGGAAGGGTTATGTAGGTTATTTGGCTCACGTGGTTGATACTGGACGAGTCGAGGGTGAACTGGGTCAGATACCTATTGTAAGGGATTTCGTTGATGTCTTCCCAGACGAGATTCTGGGATTGCCACCGGATAGAGAAATTGAGTTTGTCATTGATTTGGCACCAGGGACAGCACCGGTATACAAAGCGCCGTATCGTATGGCACCGGTAGAGATGAAAGAACTGATGGCTCAATTACAAGAGTTGATGGATAAGGGATACATTCGACCGAGCGTATCACCGTGGGGAGCGCCAGTCTTATTCGTGAAGAAGAAAGATGGATCGCTCAGACTTTGTATCGACTATCGAGAGTTGAACAAGGTCACCATTAAGAACAAGTACCTATTGCCTAGGATCGACGATTTATTTAATTAGTTGAAGGGGGCGAAGTACTTTTCAAAGATTGACTTGAGGACCGGTTATCATCAACTGAAGGTGAGGCCGAAGGATATTCCAAAGACGGCATTCAGAACTCGGTATGGACACTTTGAGTTTCTGGTAATGTTATTCGGATTGACGAACACGCCAACAGCATTTATGGACTTGATGAACAGAGTGTTCAAACAGTATTTGGATAAGTTCGTTGTTGTATTCATCGATTACATTCTGGTGTATTCGAAGACGGAGAAAGAGCACGCCGAGCATCTAAGGATAGTATTGGAGACTCTAAGAAGCGAGGAGCTGTATGCAAAATTCTCCAAGTGTGAGTTTTGGTTACAAAGAGTGCAGTTTTTGGGGCACGTTATCAACAAGAATGGTGTTTCGGTGGATCCAGCAAAGGTAGAAGCGGTTATCAATTGGGAGCAGCCGAAGACGCCGACAGAAATCAGGAGTTTCTTAGGATTAGCGGGATACTATCAAAGATTCATCCAGGATTTTTCAAAATTAGCATCGCCGTTAACCAATCTTACCAGAAAGACAGTTAAGTTCGTTTGGACGGAGAAGTGTGAAGAGAGTTTCCTAGAATTGAAGAAGAGGCTTAGTCAAGCACTTGTGTTAGCTTTATCGGATAACACGGAAGGGTTCGTAGTATATAGTGATACGTCACACAAAGGTCTTGGCTGTGTACTGATGCAACACGGCAGGGTCATTGCGTACGCTTCACGTCAGCTGAAAGATTATAAGAAGGGTTATTCGACTCATGACCTAGAATTAGCAGCATTAGTTTTTGCCTTGAAGATTCGGAGGCATTATTTGTATGGTGAGAAGTGTGAGATATATACGGACCACAAGAGTCTGAAGTATATCTTCACGTAGAAAGAATTAAACATGAGGCAGCGCCGATGGCTAGAATTGATCAAAGATTATGATTGTGAGATTCTATACCATCCAGGCAAAGCAAATGTAGTGGCAGATGCCTTGAGCAGAAAAGGCAGAGAGAAGTTATCGAAGTTAACCATTCAAGAAGAGTTAGTGAAAGATTTCGAATGACTAGATTTGGAGGTTAAGTATCCGATGGAGACCAACGAGAAATTATTTACAGTGACAGTGAGCCCGACTTTATTAGATAAGGTTAAGGAGGCACAAGAGAAGGACGAAGATTGTGATATTATCAAGAAGCGGATTGTCGAAGGTGATGATTTGAAATTCAAGATTGATAGCACTGGACTGCTATGGTTTGAAGGACGAATTTGGGTACCGTTAGTACCGAAGCTGAGAGAAGAGATTTTGCAAGAAGCGCACAGTACGAGATACTCGATACACCCAGGAAGCATGAATATGTACCAAGACTTGCGTCATCACTTTTGGTGGCCAAACATGAAGAGGGAGGTTGTAGAATGTGTAAGTAGGTGTTTAACTTGTCAGAGAGTCAAGGCAGAGCACCAACGACCAAGCGGGTTATTACAACCGTTAGAGATTCCAGAATGGAAATGGGAGCACATCACGATGGATTTTGTGGTGGGACTTCCGGCAACGCAGAAACAGCACGACGCCATATGGGTAATTGTAGTCGTCTTACAAAGTCAGCTCACTTTTTGTCGATTAAGATTAAGTATAGTTTGGACCAGCTAGCCAGATTATATGTCAAGGAAATTATCTCGAGACATGGGGTGCCGGTATCTATTGTATCTGATAGAGATCCGCGATTCACGTCGAATTTCTGGAAGAGTCTTCAAGAGAGATTGGGGACACAGTTACGAATGAATACCGCGTATCATCCGCAGACCGATGGGCAAAGCAAAAGAATAATTCAAACACTTGAAGACATGCTCCAAGCTTGTGTAATGGACTTCAAGGGTAGTTGGGAGGATCACCTTCCATTAGTAGAGTTTGCGTACAACAATAGTTTTCACACTAGTATCGAAATGCCACCGTACGAGGCGCTATATGGGAGAAAATGTCGAACACCATTGTGTTGGGACGAAGTTGGAGAACGTCGACTGTTGGGACCAGAATTGGTACAGCAGACTGTAGAGATTATCAAGGGATAAGAGCACAGCTTGGAGCGGCTCAAGATAGCCAGAAGAAGTATGCGGACTTCCATCGTAAGAAGAAAGAATTTGAATTAGGAAGCTCTGCTTTTCTGAAAGTATCTCCCTGGAAGGGGAAGATTCATTTTGGGAAGAAGGGAAAGTTGAGCCCTAGGTTCATAGGACCGTTCGAGATTCTTAGGCGAGTCGGTGAAGTGGCGTACGAGGTGGCGTTACCTCCTGAACTTGAGCACATTCACAACGTGTTTCATATGTCAGTGTTGCGGCCGTATAAACCAGACTACAAGCACGTTATCTTCTATGAGCCGATCCAAGTCGAGAAAGACTTATCATACGAAGAAGTTCTTGTCTAGATACTAGATAGTAAGGAATAGAAGCTGAGGAATAAGATCATCCATTTCTTTAAGATTCTCTGGAGGAATCACGCAGTCGAAGAGGCTACATGGGAATTAGAAGAGAAAATGAGAGCGAATTATCCGTTTTTATTTGAGTAATCTTATTTTTACAATTCCGAGGACAGAATTTTTATAAGGGGGAAGGGATGTAACGACCATGAATTTTAAACTCCTTATTTATTAAATATGTGATTTAATTTTAACGAGTTAGTTTTGTGAGTTTATTTAAACCTTATGTGGTGGTGAGAATTTGTGATTATGTGAGATAGAGCCTATGCAATAAATTGCTAGGATTATTTAAAGGAAGTCACTAATGGTTTATTTAAATTAGTGGACTAGCCTTGAGACTTTCATATCAGAGAATTGATAAGATTATTAAAAACTAAATATTCAACTTATTTGAGTATCGTGGTAGGATTTGAACGTGTTTGATAAATTTCAATTATGATTAATTAATTGATAAGGTGTTGATTAATAATTATTATGAATAAATAATAATTAATGAGTAAGAGATTAATAAATATAATAATATTATATTTACTTGATTAATTGTTTCATACAAACATGCGATATGTTAATCCTTTAATATATGGTAGTTATCTATATTATATATAGACTATATAGTAAGATTTATTTGCATTAGTAGAGTTACACAATAATATTGTTTATGTGACATGAAGTGAGTGAGTAAACATTCATGTATACCTCATCTATATATAATAATATCAATAAACATTATTAATTGATAATAATTTCATTAAGTTGTTATGATTATAATAATAACAGTTATGGTAATAAATAATGAGCAATACACAATTATATTATATTTGGTGTTAATAGAAAATGTACATGGATTATATGTATGTACACTACTTGATACCTTGTAATTAAGAAATAACATTATAGCACCCATTTAATTGTATAACTTAAGTATATACTATGTGTATATATATAGTATACCACTTAGTGTATTAGCAAGTGCTGAGTTATTACATTGTCCCAAAATGAGGTCCCACCTTTATTTCTCCTTCACGTGGCTACACTACTCTACTCCTTTTCTCAAAATCAGCAACCTTAGCTAGCAATGATCATGGGGGAGTGGAGAATATGATGAGAATCACCAACTACTCACCAACCATTCCTTGCCCATTGTATAATCTGGATTTTCATTGTTTTGCAAAGTCATGGACTGGTTATCCATTTGTCTATATAAGAGCTCTCCTCCTTCATAAATAACATTGTTGAGATTTTCTCTAAGGTATAGAATTGAGCTAGTAGACTGAATTTTCAATTGAGTTGAGAGAGTTATCAGTGAGGGAGAATTGGTATTGCAGTCCATTCCTTTGACAGAGGTATAAATTCCAATTCATGCTCTCCCTATCTTATTCTCTGTAAAATTTATAATTGATTATTGAATTGATTATGGGTTGATTAATTAATGGATTGGAATTTGTTGGTTGAGTGTTATACAAGATGTTAAACATGTTAGAATTGCAATGTCTTATGTTAGAATCAATTTTCGTAGGAAAATTTTTGAGTTGGGCTAAGTTCTGCCGTTGCTGGGCAGCTACTGTCTCTAGCCAACAGCCTGCGCAGCTGTGCCGGGCCCTGGACAGAGTTTTCTGTTTCCTGCTATAAACTATTTTGTGCTATCATGAAGTACCTTGTTAAAGCAAGTATGTGAACATGATTAAACTATAAATATTAGTACAATGACATGGTATAGTACGTATTCCTTGATGCTACACATATATGTCATGGCCATGTTTTACGAAAGAAAAACATATGTTTTAAAAGGAAACTTGTAGTTTTAAAAGTGAACCTTGTCACGAACATAACATGTGTGTTTTCTGATTTTGTAAACACAATAGTATGGTTTATATTGACCTAAAATGCATGTTTAAAGTGTTAGTCATACACTAGCATACTTGGTTTAATGATTCATGAGGTTTTCGAAATGAGAAACTTAAGACTTTTGAAAACAAACTTGACCAAGGCTTGAGTCTTTTAGATTCTGACCATTTGAGAACGTATATGTGGTTTATATATGAGTTCTAAGACATACGAGTTATGAGCACAAGGCACTTAACATGTATTATGATACCTTGTTGACTTAGTGTGACTTTCAATGAGAAAACATAGAATGTGAAAGCTAACGACATCGATCACCATGTGGATTACGTATTGATCATGCAAGCATGTGTAATAGAGTTCATCATGCCTATAGAAATGTCGAGATGAGGGTCATGTTTGTTAAACATAGTTTTCACCTATGCACATGTACTCAAGTAATGAAATTCTAAAGCATGAACTTAATGTGGGTTAAGGTATACACGAGTAGTATACACATAAGCATGACTACTTAAACGTTGTTTAAGCCTGGTTATGTGACTTTAATAGTTGACCCTTGAAGCAGGAACTTGTATTAGTTGAAGTATGTGAATTACCGGCATGAAAACATGACTTTGAATTAGATTAGGATAAGCATGCTAGTTTCGAACTCGAGTTTATAAAACTTATAAGAATGTGTGTTGATTTATAACTTGAAGTGCTATATTGATGCATAGTAACTAGATAATCTAAAGTTATTAAATCTAAGACATGAGTAGATGGACTTACGTGAACTATGTGCTAGAATTATATAATAATTAGATTCTTGCTAGTGTAGACTCGTATTAGTTTACACAAGTTAATTGGAATACCAACTTATTAATATTAGGTTATTTCAGCAAGATTTAATTAATGCTAGAACTTATTCGTAGCTGAACAAACAGGCAAGTATTCTAAATTCTTGCACTACCTTATTCAATGAATCGTGTAAGCGAGTTTCTTAACTCCACTTGATTTGAATATAAGTTCTCTTACACTCTTTATTGTGCAAGTTCCTATCCTTCTCATATTGTATTGAGCAGGTTATTATCGTATTGACAGTTAATTATTTAAAGCTTGAACTTTATTGCTATTAGGTGGTTTAATTACTTTATAATTATTCCACATCGATTTTATTGATATTCGCACTTGGTGCATTTGAGTTCGTACAGTCTTGGACTTGTACCTTATTTAAAAGTTCTATAATTCTTGAATTGTGTCAGATAGAGTCTGAACCCTTGTTCGGTCAGACAGGTATATGAAATTTTATAAAAGCTATCCAAACCAATTGATGGTAAGGATTCTTAGACTGAAAAGAACACCCCTTATATATAGGGGAGTACCCCAGGTATCTAATATAAGATACAAATAGCAGAGTTGAATGTTATGCATATACATGGCGTACGCAAGGCTAATCCCCTCAAGTACTATTCTGTAGCCAGTAACCAAAGGGTCAATCAGCTATTGATTCCATTGGAGTTTTATAGTTCGAAGTCTACTTGACTATCAGTTATTCTAAAAGCAATTATAATTCTTTCTTTCGATATTCATATTGTTGAATTCATTGTCAGATATTTTCTATTCATCATGATATATCTTTTATTGTTGTATTTAAACTTGCTGAGCAAACTTATTGCTCAATCTTGCTATATCATGACTTATATTGCAGTTAAGCCCGAGACTTCAGGGAAGGACAAGGGTAAAGGGAAGATGTAGGATTAGTTTGCAAGGAGTAGACTTTATCTTTTTGTTTAATTAAATTACTGTTATGTAATATGAACCCTAATGACTATTCTAGGGTAATGTTTGTATGTTTGTATTTAAGGTTATCGAATCTTGGGACTAGTAACACCTTTTAAATGAATGACGTACGTTTATTATATTCCGCACTTTAGTAATCGTATGTTGTTTAGAGGTGGATGTTTAGTATTGTTTCGTGACGATCGGACCGGGGTCAGAGGACCCGGATTCAGGGGTGTCACAGGTTGGTATCAAAGCTTTAGGTTATAAACGTTAGGAATGCGAAACCTAGGTTATAACCTTAGTAGAAAACTCAAGTAGAGTATGTAAGTGATGGGTCGAGGAGATCCATCGGGTTTTATTATGATACTGAAGTTGTTTATTTGAATCAAATATAATTTATAGATGTCTTAAACTTCTTAATGCTAACATGAATAGCATATCACATTAAGTCTAAAGTTTTCTTCCTTTCCTCAGGATCATGCCGCCTAGGAGACTACCGCGGAACCAGAGGGAGGAAGGATCCGTTAATAATGGCAGAGGGGAAAATGTCGACCCTATGTAGAACTTTGTTAACTTGTTAACTGAGGCAATGCAGAATAGACCCCAGCCAGCAGCAGGGCAGCCAGAACATCACTTGGCGAGCTTTAAGGACTTTAAATTGGTAGGACCACCGGAGTTCCGTGGAACCTTGGACCCAATCGAAGCCCAAACCTGGATAGAAGAGATGGAGAAAGTGTTTGAGGTAGCACGAGTGGCCGAAGCACAGAAGATGAGTTTTGCCACTTTCAGGATGAAGGGCGAAGCTAACTATTGGTGGAAGGCCAATAAGGGACGAGCAGGCGAAAGAGTTATTCCTTGGGATAAATTTAAGGAGCTATTTCTCGAGAATAATTTCTCGGAGAATACGCAATAGGATATGGAAGTTAAGTTTTTGGAACTGAAATAAGGTAGTATGTCTGTCGTAGAGTATGCGGCAAGATTTAACGAGTTGGCCCGATTCGCTTCACATCAGGTTGACACGGAAGCCAAGAAGGCAAGGAGGTTCGAATTAGGACTGAAACCTTGGGTGCAGAAAGCAGTCGCAGTATTAAAGATTAAGACATTCTCTGATCTACTGGAAAGGGCTATCATTGCCGAAGGAGGCAATGAAGCTATTGCTCGATTCAAACAAGAAAAGAAGACCGGTCAGGAGGGACAGAAAGGGGGAAGCAGCGGAGGCAGCAACCCCAACAAGCGTAAATGGACGGAGAGCCAATCCTCTGGAGGTAACAAGTCTGGGGGAGAGGCCAAGAAGAGTGTAAAGTGCAACAACTGTGGGAGGAATCACTCGAGGGAGTGCATGAAGGGAAATAGTGTTTGTTACCGTTATGGACAAGCGGGGCACATGGCTCCTCAGTGTTCGAATAAGCAGAAAGGAGGGTGTTTCTCGTGTGGAGCCCCAGACCATCAAATCAAAGACTGCCTGAAGAAAAAGGGCGATGCAGCTAGCGGCAATCGCAACAACAACAACAACGGACTGAGCATCGGAGGGCCAGCCAGTCAAGCCAACAGACCAACGACATGCACGTTCAATATAACCATTCAGGATGCGGTGGAGTCTAAGGACGTGGTGTCAGGTATCATCCCGATCAATGATATTGATGCTCATGTGTTATTTGATTCGGGTGCTACCTGCTCTTTTGTTTTCGAAGAATTTGCTAAACGGTTAGACTTACCCCGTGAAAGATTAGAACACCTTATGAACGTAGAAGTAGCAAACAAGGAAATTATTCCCGTCGAATACATTCATAGGAACTGTTATACTGAATTGCGAGGATTTAAGCTCAGAGTGGATTTGATACCGATTCATTTGCGGGAGTTCGATGTAATCCTTGGAATGGATTGGTTATCGGTTCACGGAGCAGTTATCGATTGTAAGAAGAAATGCGTACACCTTAAGACTCCGAACAAGTCGAAGGTGGTATTTTATGGTAGTAAATCGCCGAGACAATCTCATTGTCTGACGATGATGCAAGTGCAGAGATTGCTTAGGAAGGGTTATGTAGGTTATTTGGCTCACGTGGTTGATACTGGACGAGTCGAGGGTGAACTGGGTCAGATACCTATTGTAAGGGATTTCGTTGATGTCTTCCCAGACGAGATTCTGGGATTGCCACCGGATAGAGAAATTGAGTTTGTCATTGATTTGGCACCAGGGACAGCACCGGTATACAAAGCGCCGTATCGTATGGCACCGGTAGAGATGAAAGAACTGATGGCTCAATTACAAGAGTTGATGGATAAGGGATACATTCGACCGAGCGTATCACCGTGGGGAGCGCCAGTCTTATTCGTGAAGAAGAAAGATGGATCGCTCAGACTTTGTATCGACTATCGAGAGTTGAACAAGGTCACCATTAAGAACAAGTACCTATTGCCTAGGATCGACGATTTATTTAATTAGTTGAAGGGGGCGAAGTACTTTTCAAAGATTGACTTGAGGACCGGTTATCATCAACTGAAGGTGAGGCCGAAGGATATTCCAAAGACGGCATTCAGAACTCGGTATGGACACTTTGAGTTTCTGGTAATGTTATTCGGATTGACGAACACGCCAACAGCATTTATGGACTTGATGAACAGAGTGTTCAAACAGTATTTGGATAAGTTCGTTGTTGTATTCATCGATTACATTCTGGTGTATTCGAAGACGGAGAAAGAGCACGCCGAGCATCTAAGGATAGTATTGGAGACTCTAAGAAGCGAGGAGCTGTATGCAAAATTCTCCAAGTGTGAGTTTTGGTTACAAAGAGTGCAGTTTTTGGGGCACGTTATCAACAAGAATGGTGTTTCGGTGGATCCAGCAAAGGTAGAAGCGGTTATCAATTGGGAGCAGCCGAAGACGCCGACAGAAATCAGGAGTTTCTTAGGATTAGCGGGATACTATCAAAGATTCATCCAGGATTTTTCAAAATTAGCATCGCCGTTAACCAATCTTACCAGAAAGACAGTTAAGTTCGTTTGGACGGAGAAGTGTGAAGAGAGTTTCCTAGAATTGAAGAAGAGGCTTAGTCAAGCACTTGTGTTAGCTTTATCGGATAACACGGAAGGGTTCGTAGTATATAGTGATACGTCACACAAAGGTCTTGGCTGTGTACTGATGCAACACGGCAGGGTCATTGCGTACGCTTCACGTCAGCTGAAAGATTATAAGAAGGGTTATTCGACTCATGACCTAGAATTAGCAGCATTAGTTTTTGCCTTGAAGATTCGGAGGCATTATTTGTATGGTGAGAAGTGTGAGATATATACGGACCACAAGAGTCTGAAGTATATCTTCACGCAGAAAGAATTAAACATGAGGCAGCGCCGATGGCTAGAATTGATCAAAGATTATGATTGTGAGATTCTATACCATCCAGGCAAAGCAAATGTAGTGGCAGATGCCTTGAGCAGAAAAGGCAGAGAGAAGTTATCGAAGTTAACCATTCAAGAAGAGTTAGTGAAAGATTTCGAATGACTAGATTTGGAGGTTAAGTATCCGATGGAGACCAACGAGAAATTATTTACAGTGACAGTGAGCCCGACTTTATTAGATAAGGTTAAGGAGGCACAAGAGAAGGACGAAGATTGTGATATTATCAAGAAGCGGATTGTCGAAGGTGATGATTTGAAATTCAAGATTGATAGCACTGGACTGCTATGGTTTGAAGGACGAATTTGGGTACCGTTAGTACCGAAGCTGAGAGAAGAGATTTTGCAAGAAGCGCACAGTACGAGATACTCGATACACCCAGGAAGCATGAATATGTACCAAGACTTGCGTCATCACTTTTGGTGGCCAAACATGAAGAGGGAGGTTGTAGAATGTGTAAGTAGGTGTTTAACTTGTCAGAGAGTCAAGGCAGAGCACCAACGACCAAGCGGGTTATTACAACCGTTAGAGATTCCAGAATGGAAATGGGAGCACATCACGATGGATTTTGTGGTGGGACTTCCGGCAACGCAGAAACAGCACGACGCCATATGGGTAATTGTAGTCGTCTTACAAAGTCAGCTCACTTTTTGTCGATTAAGATTAAGTATAGTTTGGACCAGCTAGCCAGATTATATGTCAAGGAAATTATCTCGAGACATGGGGTGCCGGTATCTATTGTATCTGATAGAGATCCGCGATTCACGTCGAATTTCTGGAAGAGTCTTCAAGAGAGATTGGGGACACAGTTACGAATGAATACCGCGTATCATCCGCAGACCGATGGGCAAAGCAAAAGAATAATTCAAACACTTGAAGACATGCTCCAAGCTTGTGTAATGGACTTCAAGGGTAGTTGGGAGGATCACCTTCCATTAGTAGAGTTTGCGTACAACAATAGTTTTCACACTAGTATCGAAATGCCACCGTACGAGGCGCTATATGGGAGAAAATGTCGAACACCATTGTGTTGGGACGAAGTTGGAGAACGTCGACTGTTGGGACCAGAATTGGTACAGCAGACTGTAGAGATTATCAAGGGATAAGAGCACAGCTTGGAGCGGCTCAAGATAGCCAGAAGAAGTATGCGGACTTCCATCGTAAGAAGAAAGAATTTGAATTAGGAAGCTCTGCTTTTCTGAAAGTATCTCCCTGGAAGGGGAAGATTCATTTTGGGAAGAAGGGAAAGTTGAGCCCTAGGTTCATAGGACCGTTCGAGATTCTTAGGCGAGTCGGTGAAGTGGCGTACGAGGTGGCGTTACCTCCTGAACTTGAGCACATTCACAACGTGTTTCATATGTCAGTGTTGCGGCCGTATAAACCAGACTACAAGCACGTTATCTTCTATGAGCCGATCCAAGTCGAGAAAGACTTATCATACGAAGAAGTTCTTGTCTAGATACTAGATAGTAAGGAATAGAAGCTGAGGAATAAGATCATCCATTTCTTTAAGATTCTCTGGAGGAATCACGCAGTCGAAGAGGCTACATGGGAATTAGAAGAGAAAATGAGAGCGAATTATCCGTTTTTATTTGAGTAATCTTATTTTTACAATTCCGAGGACAGAATTTTTATAAGGGGGAAGGGATGTAACGACCATGAATTTTAAACTCCTTATTTATTAAATATGTGATTTAATTTTAACGAGTTAGTTTTGTGAGTTTATTTAAACCTTATGTGGTGGTGAGAATTTGTGATTATGTGAGATAGAGCCTATGCAATAAATTGCTAGGATTATTTAAAGGAAGTCACTAATGGTTTATTTAAATTAGTGGACTAGCCTTGAGACTTTCATATCAGAGAATTGATAAGATTATTAAAAACTAAATATTCAACTTATTTGAGTATCGTGGTAGGATTTGAACGTGTTTGATAAATTTCAATTATGATTAATTAATTGATAAGGTGTTGATTAATAATTATTATGAATAAATAATAATTAATGAGTAAGAGATTAATAAATATAATAATATTATATTTACTTGATTAATTGTTTCATACAAACATGCGATATGTTAATCCTTTAATATATGGTAGTTATCTATATTATATATAGACTATATAGTAAGATTTATTTGCATTAGTAGAGTTACACAATAATATTGTTTATGTGACATGAAGTGAGTGAGTAAACATTCATGTATACCTCATCTATATATAATAATATCAATAAACATTATTAATTGATAATAATTTCATTAAGTTGTTATGATTATAATAATAACAGTTATGGTAATAAATAATGAGCAATACACAATTATATTATATTTGGTGTTAATAGAAAATGTACATGGATTATATGTATGTACACTACTTGATACCTTGTAATTAAGAAATAACATTATAGCACCCATTTAATTGTATAACTTAAGTATATACTATGTGTATATATAGTATACCACTTAGTGTATTAGCAAGTGCTGAGTTATTACATTGTCCCAAAATGAGGTCCCACCTTTATTTCTCCTTCACGTGGCTACACTACTCTACTCCTTTTCTCAAAATCAGCAACCTTAGCTAGCAATGATCATGGGGGAGTGGAGAATATGATGAGAATCACCAACTACTCACCAACCATTCCTTGCCCATTGTATAATCTGGATTTTCATTGTTTTGCAAAGTCATGGACTGGTTATCCATTTGTCTATATAAGAGCTCTCCTCCTTCATAAATAACATTGTTGAGATTTTCTCTAAGGTATAGAATTGAGCTAGTAGACTGAATTTTCAATTGAGTTGAGAGAGTTATCAGTGAGGGAGAATTGGTATTGCAGTCCATTCCTTTGACAGAGGTATAAATTCCAATTCATGCTCTCCCTATCTTATTCTCTGTAAAATTTATAATTGATTATTGAATTGATTATGGGTTGATTAATTAATGGATTGGAATTTGTTGGTTGAGTGTTATACAAGATGTTAAACATGTTAGAATTGCAATGTCTTATGTTAGAATCAATTTTCGTAGGAAAATTTTTGAGTTGGGCTAAGTTCTGCCGTTGATGGGCAGCTACTGTCTCTAGCCAACAGCCTGCGCAGCTGTGCCGGGCCCTGGACAGAGTTTTCTGTTTCCTGCTATAAACTATTTTGTGCTATCATGAAGTACCTTGTTAAAGCAAGTATGTGAACATGATTAAACTATAAATATTAGTACAATGACATGGTATAGTACGTATTCCTTGATGCTACACATATATGTCATGGCCATGTTTTACGAAAGAAAAACATATGTTTTAAAAGGAAACTTGTAGTTTTAAAAGTGAACCTTGTCACGAACATAACATGTGTGTTTTCTGATTTTGTAAACACAATAGTATGGTTTATATTGACCTAAAATGCATGTTTAAAGTGTTAGTCATACACTAGCATACTTGGTTTAATGATTCATGAGGTTTTCGAAATGAGAAACTTAAGACTTTTGAAAACAAACTTGACCAAGGCTTGAGTCTTTTAGATTCTGACCATTTGAGAACGTATATGTGGTTTATATATGAGTTCTAAGACATACGAGTTATGAGCACAAGGCACTTAACATGTATTATGATACCTTGTTGACTTAGTGTGACTTTCAATGAGAAAACATAGAATGTGAAAGCTAACGACATCGATCACCATGTGGATTACGTATTGATCATGCAAGCATGTGTAATAGAGTTCATCATGCCTATAGAAATGTCGAGATGAGGGTCATGTTTGTTAAACATAGTTTTCACCTATGCACATGTACTCAAGTAATGAAATTCTAAAGCATGAACTTAATGTGGGTTAAGGTATACACGAGTAGTATACACATAAGCATGACTACTTAAACGTTGTTTAAGCCTGGTTATGTGACTTTAATAGTTGACCCTTGAAGCAGGAACTTGTATTAGTTGAAGTATGTGAATTACCGGCATGAAAACATGACTTTGAATTAGATTAGGATAAGCATGCTAGTTTCGAACTCGAGTTTATAAAACTTATAAGAATGTGTGTTGATTTATAACTTGAAGTGCTATATTGATGCATAGTAACTAGATAATCTAAAGTTATTAAATCTAAGACATGAGTAGATGGACTTACGTGAACTATGTGCTAGAATTATATAATAATTAGATTCTTGCTAGTGTAGACTCGTATTAGTTTACACAAGTTAATTGGAATACCAACTTATTAATATTAGGTTATTTCAGCAAGATTTAATTAATGCTAGAACTTATTCGTAGCTGAACAAACAGGCAAGTATTCTAAATTCTTGCACTACCTTATTCAATGAATCGTGTAAGCGAGTTTCTTAACTCCACTTGATTTGAATATAAGTTCTCTTACACTCTTTATTGTGCAAGTTCCTATCCTTCTCATATTGTATTGAGCAGGTTATTATCGTATTGACAGTTAATTATTTAAAGCTTGAACTTTATTGCTATTAGGTGGTTTAATTACTTTATAATTATTCCACATCGATTTTATTGATATTCGCACTTGGTGCATTTGAGTTCGTACAGTCTTGGACTTGTACCTTATTTAAAAGTTCTATAATTCTTGAATTGTGTCAGATAGAGTCTGAACCCTTGTTCGGTCAGACAGGTATATGAAATTTTATAAAAGCTATCCAAACCAATTGATGGTAAGGATTCTTAGACTGAAAAGAACACCCCTTATATATAGGGGAGTACCCCAGGTATCTAATATAAGATACAAATAGCAGAGTTGAATGTTATGCATATACATGGCGTACGCAAGGCTAATCCCCTCAAGTACTATTCTGTAGCCAGTAACCAAAGGGTCAATCAGCTATTGATTCCATTGGAGTTTTATAGTTCGAAGTCTACTTGACTATCAGTTATTCTAAAAGCAATTATAATTCTTTCTTTCGATATTCATATTGTTGAATTCATTGTCAGATATTTTCTATTCATCATGATATATCTTTTATTGTTGTATTTAAACTTGCTGAGCAAACTTATTGCTCAATCTTGCTATATCATGACTTATATTGCAGTTAAGCCCGAGACTTCAGGGAAGGACAAGGGTAAAGGGAAGATGTAGGATTAGTTTGCAAGGAGTAGACTTTATCTTTTTGTTTAATTAAATTACTGTTATGTAATATGAACCCTAATGACTATTCTAGGGTAATGTTTGTATGTTTGTATTTAAGGTTATCGAATCTTGGGACTAGTAACACCTTTTAAATGAATGACGTACGTTTATTATATTCCGCACTTTAGTAATCGTATGTTGTTTAGAGGTGGATGTTTAGTATTGTTTCGTGACGATCGGACCGGGGTCAGAGGACCCGGATTCAGGGGTGTCACAGGTTGGTATCAAAGCTTTAGGTTATAAACGTTAGGAATGCGAAACCTAGGTTATAACCTTAGTAGAAAACTCAAGTAGAGTATGTAAGTGATGGGTCGAGGAGATCCATCGGGTTTTATTATGATACTGAAGTTGTTTATTTGAATCAAATATAATTTATAGATGTCTTAAACTTCTTAATGCTAACATGAATAGCATATCACATTAAGTCTAAAGTTTTCTTCCTTTCCTCAGGATCATGCCGCCTAGGAGACTACCGCGGAACCAGAGGGAGGAAGGATCCGTTAATAATGGCAGAGGGGAAAATGTCGACCCTATGTAGAACTTTGTTAACTTGTTAACTGAGGCAATGCAGAATAGACCCCAGCCAGCAGCAGGGCAGCCAGAACATCACTTGGCGAGCTTTAAGGACTTTAAATTGGTAGGACCACCGGAGTTCCGTGGAACCTTGGACCCAATCGAAGCCCAAACCTGGATAGAAGAGATGGAGAAAGTGTTTGAGGTAGCACGAGTGGCCGAAGCACAGAAGATGAGTTTTGCCACTTTCAGGATGAAGGGCGAAGCTAACTATTGGTGGAAGGCCAATAAGGGACGAGCAGGCGAAAGAGTTATTCCTTGGGATAAATTTAAGGAGCTATTTCTCGAGAATAATTTCTCGGAGAATACGCAATAGGATATGGAAGTTAAGTTTTTGGAACTGAAATAAGGTAGTATGTCTGTCGTAGAGTATGCGGCAAGATTTAACGAGTTGGCCCGATTCGCTTCACATCAGGTTGACACGGAAGCCAAGAAGGCAAGGAGGTTCGAATTAGGACTGAAACCTTGGGTGCAGAAAGCAGTCGCAGTATTAAAGATTAAGACATTCTCTGATCTACTGGAAAGGGCTATCATTGCCGAAGGAGGCAATGAAGCTATTGCTCGATTCAAACAAGAAAAGAAGACCGGTCAGGAGGGACAGAAAGGGGGAAGCAGCGGAGGCAGCAACCCCAACAAGCGTAAATGGACGGAGAGCCAATCCTCTGGAGGTAACAAGTCTGGGGGAGAGGCCAAGAAGAGTGTAAAGTGCAACAACTGTGGGAGGAATCACTCGAGGGAGTGCATGAAGGGAAATAGTGTTTGTTACCGTTATGGACAAGCGGGGCACATGGCTCCTCAGTGTTCGAATAAGCAGAAAGGAGGGTGTTTCTCGTGTGGAGCCCCAGACCATCAAATCAAAGACTGCCAGAAGAAAAAGGGCGATGCAGCTAGCGGCAATCGCAACAACAACAACAACGGACTGAGCATCGGAGGGCCAGCCAGTCAAGCCAACAGACCAACGACATGCACGTTCAATATAACCATTCAGGATGCGGTGGAGTCTAAGGACGTGGTGTCAGGTATCATCCCGATCAATGATATTGATGCTCATGTGTTATTTGATTCGGGTGCTACCTGCTCTTTTGTTTTCGAAGAATTTGCTAAACGGTTAGACTTACCCCGTGAAAGATTAGAACACCTTATGAACGTAGAAGTAGCAAACAAGGAAATTATTCCCGTCGAATACATTCATAGGAACTGTTATACTGAATTGCGAGGATTTAAGCTCAGAGTGGATTTGATACCGATTCATTTGCGGGAGTTCGATGTAATCCTTGGAATGGATTGGTTATCGGTTCACGGAGCAGTTATCGATTGTAAGAAGAAATGCGTACACCTTAAGACTCCGAACAAGTCGAAGGTGGTATTTTATGGTAGTAAATCGCCGAGACAATCTCATTGTCTGACGATGATGCAAGTGCAGAGATTGCTTAGGAAGGGTTATGTAGGTTATTTGGCTCACGTGGTTGATACTGGACGAGTCGAGGGTGAACTGGGTCAGATACCTATTGTAAGGGATTTCGTTGATGTCTTCCCAGACGAGATTCTGGGATTGCCACCGGATAGAGAAATTGAGTTTGTCATTGATTTGGCACCAGGGACAGCACCGGTATACAAAGCGCCGTATCGTATGGCACCGGTAGAGATGAAAGAACTGATGGCTCAATTACAAGAGTTGATGGATAAGGGATACATTCGACCGAGCGTATCACCGTGGGGAGCGCCAGTCTTATTCGTGAAGAAGAAAGATGGATCGCTCAGACTTTGTATCGACTATCGAGAGTTGAACAAGGTCACCATTAAGAACAAGTACCTATTGCCTAGGATCGACGATTTATTTAATTAGTTGAAGGGGGCGAAGTACTTTTCAAAGATTGACTTGAGGACCGGTTATCATCAACTGAAGGTGAGGCCGAAGGATATTCCAAAGACGGCATTCAGAACTCGGTATGGACACTTTGAGTTTCTGGTAATGTTATTCGGATTGACGAACACGCCAACAGCATTTATGGACTTGATGAACAGAGTGTTCAAACAGTATTTGGATAAGTTCGTTGTTGTATTCATCGATTACATTCTGGTGTATTCGAAGACGGAGAAAGAGCACGCCGAGCATCTAAGGATAGTATTGGAGACTCTAAGAAGCGAGGAGCTGTATGCAAAATTCTCCAAGTGTGAGTTTTGGTTACAAAGAGTGCAGTTTTTGGGGCACGTTATCAACAAGAATGGTGTTTCGGTGGATCCAGCAAAGGTAGAAGCGGTTATCAATTGGGAGCAGCCGAAGACGCCGACAGAAATCAGGAGTTTCTTAGGATTAGCGGGATACTATCAAAGATTCATCCAGGATTTTTCAAAATTAGCATCGCCGTTAACCAATCTTACCAGAAAGACAGTTAAGTTCGTTTGGACGGAGAAGTGTGAAGAGAGTTTCCTAGAATTGAAGAAGAGGCTTAGTCAAGCACTTGTGTTAGCTTTATCGGATAACACGGAAGGGTTCGTAGTATATAGTGATACATCACACAAAGGTCTTGGCTGTGTACTGATGCAACACGGCAGGGTCATTGCGTACGCTTCACGTCAGCTGAAAGATTATAAGAAGGGTTATTCGACTCATGACCTAGAATTAGCAGCATTAGTTTTTGCCTTGAAGATTCGGAGGCATTATTTGTATGGTGAGAAGTGTGAGATATATACGGACCACAAGAGTCTGAAGTATATCTTCACGCAGAAAGAATTAAACATGAGGCAGCGCCGATGGCTAGAATTGATCAAAGATTATGATTGTGAGATTCTATACCATCCAGGCAAAGCAAATGTAGTGGCAGATGCCTTGAGCAGAAAAGGCAGAGAGAAGTTATCGAAGTTAACCATTCAAGAAGAGTTAGTGAAAGATTTCGAATGACTAGATTTGGAGGTTAAGTATCCGATGGAGACCAACGAGAAATTATTTACAGTGACAGTGAGCCCGACTTTATTAGATAAGGTTAAGGAGGCACAAAAGAAGGACGAAGATTGTGATATTATCAAGAAGCGGATTGTCGAAGGTGATGATTTGAAATTCAAGATTGATAGCACTGGACTGCAATGGTTTGAAGGACGAATTTGGGTACCGTTAGTACCGAAGCTGAGAGAAGAGATTTTGCAAGAAGCGCACAGTACGAGATACTCGATACACCCAGGAAGCATGAATATGTACCAAGACTTGCGTCATCACTTTTGGTGGCCAAACATGAAGAGGGAGGTTGTAGAATGTGTAAGTAGGTGTTTAACTTGTCAGAGAGTCAAGGCAGAGCACCAACGACCAAGCGGGTTATTACAACCGTTAGAGATTCCAGAATGAAAATGGGAGCACATCACGATGGATTTTGTGGTGGGACTTCCGGCAACGCAGAAACAGCACGACGCCATATGGGTAATTGTAGTCGTCTTACAAAGTCAGCTCACTTTTTGTCGATTAAGATTAAGTATAGTTTGGACCAGCTAGCCAGATTATATGTCAAGGAAATTATCTCGAGACATGGGGTGCCGGTATCTATTGTATCTGATAGAGATCCGCGATTCACGTCGAATTTCTGGAAGAGTCTTCAAGAGAGATTGGGGACACAGTTACGAATGAATACCGCGTATCATCCGCAGACCGATGGGCAAAGCAAAAGAATAATTCAAACACTTGAAGAAATGCTCCAAGCTTGTGTAATGGACTTCAAGGGTAGTTGGGAGGATCACCTTCCATTAGTAGAGTTTGCGTACAACAATAGTTTTCACACTAGTATCGAAATGCCACCGTACGAGGCGCTATATGGGAGAAAATGTCGAACACCATTGTGTTGGGATGAAGTTGGAGAACGTCGACTGTTTGGACCAGAATTGGTACAGCAGACTGTAGAGATTATCAAGGGATAAGAGCACAGCTTGGAGCGGCTCAAGATAGCTAGAAGAAGTATACGGACTTCCATCGTAAGAAGAAAGAATTTGAATTAGGAAGCTCTGCTTTTCTGAAAGTATCTCCCTGGAAGGGGAAGATTCATTTTGGGAAGAAGGGAAAGTTGAGCCCTAGGTTCATAGGACCGTTCGAGATTCTTAGGCGAGTCGGTGAAGTGGCGTACGAGGTGGCGTTACCTCCTGAACTTGAGCACATTCACAACGTGTTTCATATGTCAGTGTTGCGGCCGTATAAACCAGACTACAAGCACGTTATCTTCTATGAGCCGATCCAAGTCGAGAAAGACTTATCATACGAAGAAGTTCTTGTCTAGATACTAGATAGTTAGGAACAGAAGCTGAGGAATAAGATCATCCATTTCTTTAAGATTCTCTGGAGGAATCACGCAGTCGAAGAGGCTACATGGGAATTAGAAGAGAAAATGAGAGCGAATTATCCGTTTTTATTTGAGTAACCTTATTTTTACAATTCCGAGGACAGAATTTTTATAAGGGGGAAGGGATGTAACGACCATGAATTTTAAACTCCTTATTTATTAAATATGTGATTTAATTTTAACGAGTTAGTTTTGTGAGTTTATTTAAACCTTATGTGGTGGTGAGAATTTGTGATTATGTGAGATAGAGCCTATGCAATAAATTGCTAGGATTATTTAAAGGAAGTCACTAATGGTTTATTTAAATTAGTGGACTAGCCTTGAGACTTTCATATCAGAGAATTGATAAGATTATTAAAAACTAAATATTCAACTTATTTGAGTATCGTGGTAGGATTTGAACGTGTTTGATAAATTTTAATTATGATTAATTAATTGATAAGGTGTTGATTAATAATTATTATGAATAAATAATAATTAATGAGTAAGAGATTAATAAATATAATAATATTATATTTACTTGATTAATTGTTTCATACAAACATGCGATATGTTAATCCTTTAATATATGGTAGTTATCTATATTATATATAGACTATATAGTAAGATTTATTTGCATTAGTAGAGTTACACAATAATATTGTTTATGTGACATGAAGTGAGTGAGTAAACATTCATGTATACCTCATCTATATATAATAATATCAATAAATATTATTAATTGATAATGATTTCATTAAGTTGTTATGATTATAATAATAATAGTTATGGTAATAAATAATGAGCAATACACAATTATATTATATTTGGTGTTAATAGAAAATGTACATGGATTATATGTGTGTACACTACTTGATACCTTGTAATTAAGAAATAACATTGTAGCACCCATTTAATTGTATAACTTAAGTATATACTATGTGTATATATATAGTATATAACTTAGTGTATTAGCAAGTGCTGAGTTATTACATTGTCCGTAAATGAGAGTCCCACCTTCATTTCTCCTTCACGTGGCTACACTACTCTACTCCTTTTCTCAAAATCAGTAACCTTAGCTAGCAATGATCATGGGGGAGTGGAGAATATGATGAGAATCACCAACTACTCACCAACCATTCCTTGCCCATTATATAATCTGGATTTCCATTGTTTTGCAAAGTTATGGACTGGTTATCCATTTGTCTATATAAGAGCTCTCCTCCTTCATAAATAACATTTGCTGAGATTTTCTCTAAGGTATAGAATTGAGCTAGTAGACTGAATTTTTAATTGAGTTGAGAGAGTTATCAGTGAGGGAGAATTGGTATTGCAGTCCATTCCTTTGACAGAGGTATAAATTCTAATTCATGCTCTCCCTATCTTATTCTCTGTAAAATTTATAATTGATTATTGAATTGATCATGGGTTGATTAATTAATGGATTGGAATATGTTGGTTGAGTGTTATACAAGATGTTAAACATGTTAGAATTGCAATGTCTTATGTTAGAATTAATTTTCGTAGGAAAATTTTTGAGTTGGGCTAAGTTCTGCCGTTGCTGGGCAGCTACTGTCTCTAGCCAACAGCCTGCGCAGCTGCGCCGGGCCCTTGACAGAGTTTTCTGTTTCCTGCTATAAACTATTTTGTGCTATCATAAAGTACCTTGTTAAAGCAAGTATGTGAACATGATTAAACTATAAATATTAGTACAATGACATGGTATAAGTATTTATTCCTTGATGCTAAACATATATGTCATGGCCATGTTTTACGAAAGAAAAATATATGTTTTAAAAGGAAACTTGTAGTTTTAAAAGTGAACCTTGTCACGAACATAACATATCTGTTTTCTGATTTTGTAAACACAATAGTATGGTTTATATTGACCTAAAATGCATGTTTAAAGTGTTAGTCATACACTAGCATACTTGGTTTAATGATTCATAAGGTTTTCGAAATGAGAAACTTAAGACTTTTGAAAACAAACTTGACCAAGACTTGAGTCTTTTAGATTCTGACCATTTGAGAACGTATATGTTTTTTATATATGAGTTCTAAGACATACGAGTTATGAGCACAAGGCACTTAACATGTATTATAATACCTTGTTGACTTAGTGTGACTTTTAATGAGAAAACATAGAATGTGAAAGCTAACGACATCGATAACCATGTGGATTACGTATTGATCATGCAAGCATGTGTATTAGAGTTCATCATGCCTATAGAAATGTCGACATGAGGGTCATGTTTGTTAAACATAGTTTTCACCTATGCACATGTACTCAAGTAATGAAATTCTGAAGAATGAACTTAATGTGGGTTAAGGTATACACGAGTAGTATACACATAAGCATGACTACTTAAACGTTGTTTAAGCCTGGTTATGTGACTTTAATAGTTGACCCTTGAAGCAGGAACTTGTATTAGTTAAAGTATGTGAATTACCGGCATGAAAACATGACTTTGAATTAGATTAGGATAAGCATGCTAGTTTCGAACTCGAGTTTATAAAACTTATAAGCATGTGTGTAGATTTATAATTTGAAGTGCTATATTGATGCATAGTAACTAGATAATCTAAAGTTATTAAATCTAAGACATGAGTAGATGGACTTACGTGAACTATGTGCTAGAATTATATGATAATTAGATTCTTGTTAGTGTAACCTCGTATTAGTTTACACATGGTAATTAGAATACCAACTTATTAATGTTAGGTTATTTCAGCAAGATTTAATTAAAGCTAGAACTTATTCGTATCTGAACAAACAGGCAAGTATTCTAAATTCTTGCACTACCTTATTCAATGAATCGTGTAAGCGAGTTTCTTAACTTCACTTGATTTGAATACAAGTTCTCTTACACTCTTTATTGTGCAAGTTCCTATCCTTCTCATATTGTATTGAGCAGGTTATTATCGTATTGACAGTTAATTATTTAAAGCTTAAACTTTATTTCCAAGCATGCTATTAGGTGGTTTAATTACTTTACAATTACTCCACATCGATTTTATTGATATTCACACTTGGTGCATTTGAGTTCGTACAGTCTTGGACTTGTACCTTTTTTAAAAGTTCTATAATTCTTGAACTGTGTCAAATAGAGTCTGAACCCTTATTCGGTCAGACAGGTATATGAAATTTTATAAAAGCTATCCAAACCAATTGATGGTAAGGATTCTTAGACTGAAAAAAACACCCCTTATATATAGGGGAGTACCCCAGGTATCTAATATAAGATACAAATAGCAGAGTTGAATGTTATGCATATACATGGCGTACGAGAGGCTGATCCCCTCAAGTACTATTATGTAGCCAGTAACCAAAGGGTCAATCAACTATTGATTTCGTTGGAGTTTTATAGTTTGAAATCTACTTGACTATCAGTTATTCTAAAAGCAATTATTATTCTTGCTTCCGATATTCATATTGTTAAATTCATTGTCATATATTTTCTATTCATCATGGTATATCCTTTATTGTTGTATTTAAACTTGTTGAGCAAACTTGTTGCTCATTCTTGCTATATCATGACTTATATTGCAGTTAAGCCCGAGACTTCAGGGAAGGACAAGGGTAAAGGGAAGATGTAGGATTAGTTTGCAAGGAGCAGACTTTATCTTTATGTTTAATTAAATTACTGTTATATAATGAGAACCCTAATGACTATTCTAGGGTAATGTTTGTATGTTTGTATTTAAGGTTATCGAATCTTGGGACTAGTAACACCTTTTGAATGAACGACATATGTTTATTATATTTCGCACTTTAGTTATCGTATGTTGTTTAGAGGTGGATGTTTAGTATTATTGAATGACGATCGGACCGGGGTCAGGGGTCCCGGATTCGGGGGTGTCAGAAGAGGTATAAGATTAACCAAGTTTTCTACATCATCTAGATATTTTAAAGAAGAAATCAAAGGTAATTTTCTAAATCTAAAGTTTTGTTCTTATTAAACTTCACTGTAAATAGTGTTGGCGGATGATTTCTTAAGAAAATTGATTATATATGTTTTTGGGTATATATATTATGTTATATATCATCTATAAGAAATTTTTAGGTAGTTGAATTCATGAAGTTATGCTAAAGATGAAGAACTTGTGTTTTTAATGAAATATGTATGTTTTGGCGTAGTTGGAGTCAAAGTTTACTTATGAAATCATGATAAAAACCTTAAATTGATGATGTATTATGATAGTACTCGAAAAAAATGAAATCAACCCAAGTTGAACGAGTCAAAACGGATGTAAAACGAATTCGTAGTGAATGAATTAGCTAAATATGTGTAACACATAAAAAATTAGCATTAACACTGAATTGGAACCCTTAAAATGAATTGTTAATGTTTTTGAAGTGTTATAGTTATTATGTAGATGAGTAGTTCAGTGTTTCACGAATCCATAGAGTTGAAAACGGACTCAATTGGATGTGTATAACTCAATTTATGAAGATTAAAAGGAGGAAAGGGTTAAAAAATTCGCAAGAACAACAACTGGGAAAAAATAATCGCGTAGCATGCTGCCAGTGGCGCAGCTGCGCTGCCCCCAAGGCTATTTGGGTTGCAACTGCGCCGGAAGAGTTGTCAGTCCGGGACTGTTTTGACCTCCTGTGGTAAAACAGCTATAAATTTTTCATACGAACTCCGATTGAGGAGATTCAAGATGATTTGGAATGAGCACGAGTATACCTACAACTTTCATTCTTTAAGTTTTCAATTTAAGGTAAGTAGCAGGGGTCAAAATGGTCATTTTAGGGACTGATGTGTATTCGGAGGTAATCGGAGGGCGTCGGGTATGCACGTATGCAAGTGTAGTGCTTCTGATGATTAAAGATGTTGTCCTAAGTTATAAAACATGAATGTTAGTAAATATAAGGATGCTTAACATTAATAAAAGATATATTAGATAAGTTATATAAGCACACTAAGCATACACAAGAGAGACGATTCGGGCGTGTGACGAATGAACGTCGAAATACTGTGACAAGTGTTAATGAACGTAAAAAGTGTTTTAAGTCAAAATGAAATGAACATTATAAGATATGAAAGGGGGTTAATATAAAACCAATAAGTAGTCCTAGCAAGACTTAAACACTTGAATGAATTTTAAATATTACTAAAAAGAAATATAGTGAGATATACGTCTAAAGTTAACACATCAAATTGAAACATTGTGTATTGATTAATAAGAAAGGTTATGGGATGTAGAGTAAAGTTTACATTACAACTACTATGCGTTGCTTTGTGACTAATAGTTGATGTGCATGATTATATAATTGTGTAGGGCACGTGATGTGCAGATATCCGTAAGCTGTTAAACTGTTACTGGTAAACAACGATCACGGCAAGTCTTTCAGTTCCTATTTACTATGTGAACTTGATGATGAACTGTTTTAAATCCTTATTTCAAATAGCATGACGTGTTATATATATGTTGAAAGTATGAAATGTTAAAGTCAATTTATGACTATGTTGATTGAGTAATGAATGCTGATTGAGTAAGGAACTCAATCTTTATACTTGGTATATAAACTGCAGCATGTTTGTTATGTTAGTCCAATGTTATGAGATATATGTTGAGCATGTTGTTATGTGCTATGTGATGCATGAAAACTGTTAGATCTTGCTGAGCTGTCGAGCTTAATCTTGCAAATAATCACTTTTGCAGGTTAAGGATTCAAGGTAACGCTATGTGCTACTTGAACGAAATCAATCAGATGCAATGCATGAAGATTTATATACTTTGGCTGAATTGCTATTATTTTGGACCATGTTTAAGGTTTCAGATAATGTATTTGATAATGTATGATGGTTAACAGATGTTGAGTAGTAAAGTTTAAATTTTATATGATGTATAAAGGTTATTGAACCTGGTTGGAAGTTTTAGTTTATAATAACTCTGACGAAGCGATTCATGAAATAAATTTGAATCAAAGTTATGTAATGATAAAGGTTGAGATTCAAGGCAATAAAGAAAGAATAATATAATTTTTTTAAATATTTCGCATTTTTAGTGATTGTATCATCGAATAATGATGTAAAGTAAAAAGTTCGTTGTATTGTTAACGACCGATGTCGAGAATTATATTGTATAAATTTTGGGGTTGTTACAGTTGGTATCAGAGCTGTAGGTTATACACCTTAGGTAAGTGTATCTTAGGCTATGACCTTCGAGAATAAGAAGTTAAGTTAAGTTACGTATAACGAAAAGGTGATTCTTTTCACATACGTAGATGTATAGGATGAGTTAAGTCCTAGAAATGTTACAAGAAGAAGGTAAGAATAACGAGGAATAAAACTCGAATAAAATGTTGAACTTTATGAACGAAGTTAGAAATTCTTAAAAGAAGAGTTGTTAAATAAACAAGAAGATTCAAAGAAGAATCTTGAAGAGATATGAAGATGAGAATCAGGAGTTACCTAACTCCAATAATAAAGATGACGAATAATGATGAATAGACAAAGTTTATAAGATTAAAAGCATAATGAAGTCATGATATAACATGATAAAGGAAAAGACAAGAAGTTTTAAAACAAAACAATAATGAGATAAGAAAGAATCATAAGGGAGATGATTATAGAATAAGGTCACGGCGTGATCTTTTAAAGTTGTAAAAGACAAATGGTCTGTAATGATTGCATAGTTATAGTTTGAGACTATAACGAGAATGTACTATGATATGGTACAAGATTAACTCACGAGGAGTTATAAATGATGAGATACAGGAAATCTGTATCGAGTATAAAGCGAGAAGTTAAGAAGAAGATAGAGTTAAGTGAGATTTCAACTGAGGACTCATGTGGTGGCTGAGTTGTACAAATCTTTGTATGGGCAGGATTTTGTGCTTACACTTGGCTTATCATATTGATAATCATTGGAAGGTTGGTGTCACGCTATCGATATATAAATGACATAGATGTGATTCTTTTCTCATATTATATTTGATAGTTAGAGTCAATAGAGATTGGATTAGATGATATTAAGATTACATTAGATGATCTTAAGGTCAGGTGAGTTCTTAAAACTCATATTTATGGTAAGATCGTGACTCATAATTGTATGTATGTTTTGAACCCCTAAGCATAGTTACGTATTGCTAGGACAAGTTCTTAAACTCATATTATTGTGACATGTTCTTGAACTTTCAAAGTGTGGTAAGTTTGATGAACTATACTGGGTATAGAAAAGTTATGGTGTAGGAAGCATTGATGTTGTTTAAGGTTGATAGAATGATTAAGTAATGATGGAGTAAAGATTTAATTGATAGAGAAAGTTTTATATTCTAAGTCTCCTAGCTTTGCTAGATTTTCGAAATTTATTGACTTCGTTTTGATGTTGCACTTCTGTTTTCTTGAAAAACATTGGATCAAATGATGGAACCAATGATTTTTTTTTAAATAGTGCTATTATTCACATGTTTACACTAATTGCTTCAGCTAGACAAAAATAATTTTGAATTCTTCAAAATATATTTTCTATACATCATTTGATATGATGTACAAAAAATAATCAAGGAAGTTATCAATGTAGTTAAACCTAGTGTTGGACGTGATCGTATGATCGTCAGCCCACTATGGTATGATGTAGTATGACGACGTCATGTAATGACGAAATTCTCAACGTATCAGTACTACGATACGGTATCAGGATATTGTGAAAAGATTTATTTATTATTTTTAGTTTCCTTAAACTATATAAAAAATGAAGATTTATTTACTTTTAGTTTCCTTAAACGAAAAAAAAATATATTTATTTTATTGAGTTGGTTAAATATATATATATATATATATATATATATATATTTCGATTGATGTCCGAATTATTGTTAGAAGTCTATGCTACTTGATTCAGCTAGACAAATATGGAAAGATGTTAATGAAATTCGAGCGTTCTTGGTCAAACTATGCCAAACTAAATTGTTTTGGTGCGGATTCAGATGTTAAGAAGCTGAGGTGAACAACCCTATAAAAGGGGGACATGTTATCGGAGACTATAATTCTGAATGTAACGCATATAGTCGTTACGATGTACTATGTTTGGGCCCGACGTAGGGGTACGATAGGCTGGCCACCTAGAATACCGATGTGGTTTATAGTGTGAAGTACTGGGGGTGAAGCACTGTTAAATCTAAAAACAAAGTTCAAGGTCTTGCGACCACTCAGTATGATTTGGAATCTTTTAAATTTCTGAGTTATTTATATCGCTTCTCAATTATTGAGCAATTGTGGAAGATTCTTATTATTCTGAAGGAAAATGTGGCAAGGAGGATAGACCTTAGAAAGAAGTAGTTGTAGAACGCAAACAATCCAGTGTATAAGATTAACGTAAAAGCTATGTTGATAGATGGAATGAACGAAGAATTATATTAAAAATTCGAGGACAAAATTTTTAGAAGAAGGGGTGAATGTGATAACCCGAATAATTATAGATGGTGAATTATGAAGTATATTAATTCGACGAGTAGAGTATATGGTAATTGTCCTTAGAAAGAAAATGAACGAGTTAGAGAATATATAATATTTGAAACATAATTGAGTTCAATTGAAGGTTTAGAAATAAAACCTAAGAATTTGTTGAAGAACTAAATGTAGTAGAATATATATATAAAACCTATATTAAGGTAATGCGTTGAAGTTAATCAACGATAAATATTTTTAAAGAGATTGATGAAAACCTATGTAAGATAGTGTGTCAGTGATTCCAAGGACGGAATCCTTATAAGGAGGGAAGAATGTGACAACCCGAATTTTCAAAAATTATTAGAATAAGAATTTAAAAAATAAAATTCTTATTACGAGATGTTTTGAGTTTGGATATGTGTATATATATGTTATATATTGTGAAGTATATGATTTGGTGTGAATATAGAAGATATATATATATATATATATATATATATTCATATATTGGGATGGTGAGGTTTAATAGTTAATTTAACTATTGAAGAAATTAAATGAAATTATTGCGAAAAGAGAATTAAGTTAATCTAATTAAGTTGGGAATTATATTATGGAATAATATAAATTGATTATTATGCCTTGTGACAATGAATGTATTATGAATTAAATTTCATAACTAATGTGAGTAATTCACTTAATTAAAATAGTGAGTTAATGTAAAATAATTAGAATAAGAATTTAATGAATAAAATTCTTATTATGACGTGTTTAATAAAATAAATAGTTTAATTGAAATATTTATGGAGTAAAATAAATATTCAACGGAAATTATTATGGAATAATTTATTTAAGTATGATGATATTAAATAAATTGATTAATATTTAAGTAGTAATTAAATGTATGGGTTAAATAAATTGTATTGAGACAATTTATGAGAGAAAAGGAATTAGATAATTATATATTATAATTGTATAATTCATTTGAGTTAATTAAAATAATTAAGGGAATAAATATTAATTATTTTAA
This sequence comes from Panax stipuleanatus, assembly GCA_020205555.1. Classification (NCBI taxonomy): domain Eukaryota; kingdom Viridiplantae; phylum Streptophyta; class Magnoliopsida; order Apiales; family Araliaceae; genus Panax; species Panax stipuleanatus. The sequence goes on from CM035115.1 coordinate 34,930,554, forward strand.
TAGAAAGGTCTATTTTAAGTTAAGGGTTATGAATATAATTTCATAATGTATAAGTATAAAAATTATATATATTATAATTGTATAATTATTTAGTTTAGCTAGCTAAGTAATTTAGTAGTATGGTTAAAGTGTGGCACTTAGAGAAAAAAAGATATATTATATAATAAGGAGATTATAAAAAAAAAAATTAGAAGGGGATAATTGGGTTCTAGCCAAACATGGCCTTGAGACCCTTGGTTTTTGCAACTGCTGAGACTTTGGGTTTTTGTAACGGGCTGGGAAATAAAACTTACGCTTAAGTTTCACAAGGCTAAGTTAGAGAGAAACTGAGGTAGAGAACTCTCTGAGAAAGTTGAGAGTAAAGAGGAGTTCTGTGATTCAAGGAAGAGGTATAAGATTAACCAAGTTTTCTACATCATCTAGATATTTTAAAGAAGAAATCAAAGGTAATTGTCTAAATCTAAAGTTTTGTTCTTATTAAACTTCACTGTAAATAGTGTTGGTGGATGATTTCTTAAGAAAATTGATTATATATGTTTTTGGGTATATATATATTCTGTTATATATCATCTATAAGCAATTTTTAGGTAGTTTAATTCATGAAGTTATGCTAAAGATGAAGAACTTGTGTTTTTAATGAAATATGTATGTTATGGCGTAGTTGGAGTCAAAGTTTACTTATGAAATCATGATGAAAACCTTAAATTGATGATGTATTATGATAGTACTCGAAAAAACGAAAACAACCCAAGTTGAACGAGTCAAAACGGATGTAAAACGAATTCGTAGTGAATGAATTTGCTAAATATGTGTAAAACATAAAAAATTAGCATTAACACTGAATTGGAACCCTTAAAATGAATTGTTAATGTTTTTAAGTGTTATAGTTATTATGTAGATGAGTAGTTCAGTGTTTCACGAATCCATAGAGTCGAAAACGGACTCAATTGGATGTGTATAACTCAATTTATGAAGATTAGAAGGAGGAAAAGGTCAGAAAATTTGCAAGAACAACAACTGGGAAAAATAAATCACGTAGCATGCTGCCAGTGGCATAGCTGCGCTGCCCCCAAGGCTATTTGGGGTGCAGCCGCGCCGAAAGAGTTGTCAGTCTAGGACTATTTTGACCTACTGTGGTAAAATAGCCATAACGTTTTCATACGAACTCCGATTAGGAAGATTCAAGATGATTCGGAACGAGCACGAGTAGACCTACAACTTTTGTTCTTTGAGTTTTTCAATTTGAGGTAAGTAGCAGGGGTTTTAGGGACTGATGTGTATTCGGAGGTAATCGGAGGGCGTCGGGCATGCACGTATGCAAGTGTAGTGCTTCTGACGATTAAAGATGTTGTCCTAAGTTATAAAACATGAATTTTAGTAAATATAAGGATGCTTAACATTAACAAATGATGTATTAGATAAGTTATATAAGCAGACTAAGCATACACAAGAGAGATGATTCGGGCGTGTGACGAATGAACGTCGAAATGCCGTGACAAGTGTTAATGAATATAAAAAGTGTTTTAAGTCAAATGAAATGAACATTATAAGATATGAAAGGGGGTTAATATAAAACCATTAAGTAGTCCTAGCAAGACTTAAACACTTGTATGAATTTTGAATATTACTAAAAAGAAATATAGTGAGATATACGTCGAAAGTTAACACATCAAATTGAAACATTATGTATTGATTAATAAGAAAGGTTTTGGGATGTAGAGTAAAGTTTACATTACAACTACTATGTGTTACTTTGTGACTAATAGTTGATGTGCATGATTATATAATTGTGTAGGACACGTGAAGTGCAGATATCCGTAAGCTGTTAAACTGTTATTGGTAAACAACGATCAAGGCAAGTCTTTCAGTTCCTATTTGCTATGTGAACTTGATGATGAACTGTTTTAAATCCTTATTTCAAATAGCATGATGTGTTATATATATGTTGAAAGTATGAAATGTTAAATTCAATTTATGACTATGTTGATTGAGTAATGAATGCTAATTGAGTAAGGAACTCAATCTTTATACTTGTTATATAAACTGCAGCATGTATGTTATGTTAGTCCAATGTTATGAGATATATGTTGAGCATGTTGTTATGTGCTATGTGATGCATGAAAACTGTTAGATCTTGCTGAGCTGTCGAGCTCAATCTTGCAAATAATCACTTTTGCAGGTTAAGGATTCAAGGTAACGCTATGTGCTACTTGAAAGAAATAAATCAGATGCAATGCATGAAGATTTATATACTTTGGCTGAATTGCTATTATTTTGGACCATGTTTAAGGTTTCAGATAATGTATTTGATAATGTATGATGGTTAACAGATGTTGAGTAGTAAAGTTTAAATTTTATCCGATGTAAAAAGGTTATTGAACCTGGTTGTAAGTTTTAGTTTATAATAATTCTAAAGAAGCGATTCATGAAATAAATTTGAATCAAAGTTATGTAATGATAAAGGTTGAGATTCAGGACAATAAAGAAAAAATAATATAAATGTTTTAAGTATTCCCCATTTTTAGTGATTGTATCATCGAATAATGATGTAAAGTTAGAAGTTCGTTGTATTATTAACGATCGATGTCGAGAATTATATTGTATGAATTTTAGGGTCGTTACATTTACACAGAAGGATTTGAATATGCGCCAGAGAAGAATTAAAAAAGGACTATGCTTGCGAGATCTTATACCATCCGGGTAAAGCGAATGTGGTTGCCGACGCCTTAAGTAGAAAGGGTCGGGAAAAGTTGATGATATTGACTGCCCAGGAGGAGCTAATTTCAGCAATGGAGAAACTGGAATTAGAAGTGAGATATCCTATGGAGTCTGATGAAAAGCTGTTCCAGTTGGGAATTAGTGCAACTTTGCTAGATAAGGTTTAGGAAGCATAACTTCAGGATGAAGACTGTGAGAAGATAAGGAAGAAGATATCTGAAGGGGATGAATAGAAATTCAAAGTGGACAGGGAAGGACTGTTAAAATTTGAGAGCAGAGTTTGGGTACCGCCAGTGCCAGAGATTAAGGAGAAATTTTGAGCGAGGCTCATAGCTCACGATATTCGATTCACTCCGGTATTACCAAGATGTAGCAGGATCTCCGACAGCATTTTTGGTGGCCAAATATGAAACGAGATGTTTCCGATTGTGTTGCCAAATGCCTGACATATTAGAAAGTGAAGGCAGAACATTAGAGGCCGAGTGGTTTGCTACAACCACTAGAGATCCCAGAATGGAAATGGGAACACATTACAATGGATTTCGTAGTTAGCCTTTCGACAACTCAGAAAGGCTACGACGCAGTATGGGTTATCGTTGACTGACTGACGAAATCATCACACTTCTTTTCGATCAAGATCAGATTCAACCTAGATCAGTTGGCAAAGCTATATGTGAAGGAGATTGTTTCAAGGCACGGAGTTCTAGTGTCGATTGTTTCCGTTAGGGATCCGCGCTTCGCATCGAACTTCTGGAAGTGACTACAGAAATGCATGGGGATGCAGTTGAGAATGAGTACCGCATATCACCCTCAGACCGATCGGCAGAGTGAAAGGACGATCCAGACACTAGAAGATATGCTAAGAGCATACATCATGGATTTCAAAGGAAATTGGGATGACCACCTACCGCTTGTGGAATTCCACTACAACAACAGTTACCATGCAAGTATTGGCATACCGCCTTACGAAGCGTTGTACGGCAGAAAGTGCAGAACTCCATTGTACTGGGATAAAGTCAGCGAAAGATAATTGCTAGGACCAGAACTGGTACATCAGACAGCCGAGATTGTCAAAGTGATCCATACAAAATTGGTAGCGGCTCAGGATAGGAAGAAGAAATACGCCGATCCACACCTCAAGAAAGTAGAATTTGAATCGGGTAGCTTTGTTTTCTTAAAAGTCTCTCCCTGGAAGGGAAAGATCAGATTCGGCAAAAAGAAAAAATTGAGCCCAAGGTTCATTAGACCCTTTGAGGTGCTGCGAAGAATCAGAGAAGTCGCATATAAGGTAGCCTTATCTCCGGCGCTAGAGCATGTCCACAACGTCTTCCATGTGTCAGTGTTCCGACCATATAAACCCGATTACAAGCATGTTATTGAATTTGAGAAAGACTTATCCTATGAGAAGTTTCTGTTCAGATTATTGACAGAAAAGAACAAGTTCTCAGAAATAAAGTAATACCTTCTGTTAAGGTAATATGGAGGAACCACAACGCTAAAGAATCTACGTGGGAACTCGAAGAACATATGATGAAGACTTACCCACACTTATTTGCTTAATTTATGTGTAAGCGATTCTAGGGACAAAATCTTTATAAGGGGGGGGGGGGGAGAATGTAATGAGATGAATTTAATTGAACCGTGATTCTGGGGACAGAATCCTTTTAATGGGGGAAATGCGACGTCCCCAAATTCGGGTACTTGAAACCCATACTTGGTGCTACACGATATCCATTCATTCGAATTGCTTAATATATTATAAACTTAAAAATTATATCAAAGTTGACTAATCCCAGGTACGGCGACCCTTAAGTACTGTATTACATGATAGATAACATATAATATCATAACACATAACTCCCGTTATTACAATCAACACCTTATAACTATTCCTTCAGCTTCCCCTTTCCTTTGTTCTTGCCAGAACCTTCCGGTCGATCACGCTTAGCTGAAAACATTTAATTTAAAGCAAGAATGATCATTTAATTGCTCAGCATGTAATAGCAGATAATAAACATTAGCCGAAAGAAATAACTATTTTCTTTGAAGTATACTTCTACAACGAATCAATAGTTGTGAAGCCATTTGAAACAATTCATAACAACATATCAAACCATTTACAATTTTGAAACGACGTAGTGACTATAAATGCTGAGCGGTCAATAGACCTTGAACCATTATTTTTAATTTTTGAAAAAGTTTGTACAGAAATTCATCTGCAAATCGTCATGACTTACGGACACATTGGATGATCAGCCCATATGCCCTGTATTGATCAACACTACATGCTAGAACGACATTCACGTTCATCATAACCGCCTTTGGCGCATAAAAATTTCCCAATTTCGGGATGTTCATACTCAGTCTGGAGTCCGAACTAAAGCAATTTAGTTGGACAAATTTATCATAAACAATAATATTCAACAATACATTTCAAATTATGTCTAGCCGAGTCAAATAGCTTAGACAACTTTTAAACCATGTAATCATACCAATATTAAATAGCATACATCAAAACTTGTTAAGTCAAAGAATTTTAAGTTCAAGAATACTTGTTCAAATACAACAATTTATACAAGTGAGAACACTTGCATAACCAAACTTAGTACGCAAAGAACAGAACAATTTTAATTATATATGAATCATATGAAGACAGTAATAAGATACTTGTAAACAATGAATGAATCGAATTAAATTTGAGAGTTTGCTTGACTATAAATAAATTAAAAATACTTGTTCAACCAAAGATCCATTGTATAAATGCAAAGGTTCAGATACTTGCTCAATAAAAAGTAGAGTTAAGAAACTTGCTTACATAAAGAACCATTGCATAAAGTAAATGCAAAGATTAGAATACTTGTATAGTTATAGATCTCTTGCATAAAGTAAATGCATAGAGTAGGGATACTTGCATAAACGAATAACAAAAATCATTATGGATGTGAATAATTAACAATAATTATTCACGAACATGCTTTGAAATTAATAACTCATGTTGAGTTAGGAACTTACATAACATATACCTGTTTGCACAAAATAAAAGTAGTGTGTAGGGTTTAGATACTTGCCTTTATCACTGCTTACTGCTACGCAATATAATTTTATCTTTAATACAATGACCTATCATTAATAAGATTATTCTTGCAATCAGTATATCACATTATACTTCATAAAACTACTACTTTATAAGTAAATTATCTAACATGTAATCACATAATCAAACATTAGATAACACCTTAATACCATACATATTCACCATTCTAAACTTAGCACACATCGAGTCTTTAATAGTGTTCAATATTGTACGCTGGGTGGTTTCCCACAAACAGCTAACAAACTAATTTGCCGTATCGTCTACACTATTTTTACACAGCGAGTTAGATCGGTAGCTAGTTTGTATATACCTTCACTCCCTGAAGGAATTATTTAGCCCAGATACTATACATTAACTATTAAAGAATACGACTATACTACTTTAGATTTAACACGTACTCTTTTATTTATAAGTTCTTATTTATAACTAGTAAACCATATAACCAATTATAAATAAAACTCCTTGTACTATACATGAAATAATTTCAGCATTATAATTGTTTACAAAATGAATATTCATCAACTATATTTAAAATAAATTGAGCATTATAACTGCTTGTAAAATGAATATTCGTTTACTATGTTTGAAATAAAACGAGCATTATAGCTGCTTATAAAATGAATAGTCGACTATTCTCTTTGAGATAATTTCAGCATTATAACTGCTTATAAAATGAATAATCGTACTAAATACTTGAAGAAAATTGGACATAGTAACTGCTTATAAAAGTATATTTTCTACTTTTTAAGAGAAATAAGTCGGACATTAAAACTGCTTGTAAATAGGACTTTTTTACAATATACTTAAAATAATTTGGGCATTATAACTGCGTATCAAAGTATATTTTTATTAAATATATAAAGAAGAATAAAAATAATAACCACTAGAGTAAATACCTCTTCAAGTTGCGAGCTTTAACTAATACTTTGCAATATTGAAATTAATCTAACTCACAAGAATTCTCTCTTTCTAATTCTGGATTATAACTTTGCTTTGTAAATTGGGGAAGAAAATGAAGAGAATGACTAGCTATTTATAGAAAAATATAGTTTCGATAATTGCACGCTAGAGGCTCGACTTATTATAGTTTGCACCAGGCTTAATATAGTTTGGTACCTAGGTTAATTATACTTTAGTACCTCATTAATTGCACCTTAGTCCCTCAAAATATCCACCGGGTGACATCATCATGATGACATTATCTTTGTGTTTCTTTAATGTTGATGTCATGCTTACATCATGCTTGCATCATCTGTATTTCTTGAAGGATGATGTCATGCTTGCATCATCTCTTCTCTGATTGGTCGATTTAAGTTCACATGGATTGAAGGGTATTTTGGTCATTTCACAAATATATTTTAAGGGTAATTTAGTCATTTCACATATTTTCCTTAAATTGTAACCCTTAAGATTTGCTAATTAGCATTAGAGTTTGCAAATTAGGGTTTGGATTTTAAAATCTTAAATTAGTGTTTCTAAATGAACATTAGGGATTCTAACTGCACATTAGGATTTTCTAATTAAACATTAGGGTTTTCTAATTAGGATTACATAATTGCATTCCATTTAATCAGTACTTAACATTAATCACATAATGTACACATAATTATAATAATAATTTTATTAATATACAAAGCTCTATTCCAATTAGGGTTTTGATCCGCTATTCACCTTTACCTCCTTGACATTTCTTAGTCAATAAATAAATTGACTAACTTGCTAAATTCATATCACGCATGCTCAAAATATTACTGATAACAATAATGATAATAGTTAATAAAATAATAATATATATAAAAAAAATTCATTCGTAAAATTATAGTCGTATAAAATTCTCGGTCCTTACATTCTCCCGTACTTATAAGGATTCCGTCCCTGGAGTCACCATTACCTTATGCTTAATTTCATATATATCCTTAGATTTTTATTTATAATTTTTTTTTATTGAATTACTACATTCTCCCCTCCTTATAAGATTCCGTATTACGAGTCCGGAACTGCTGCGCGTCTTGAACCATTGCTTGTAGTCTGCTTGAACTAAGTATGGTAGTTTCCAACAGAACTCAAATTCCTCATTCAAAATCATTTTATTAACAAGTTATTATTATAATATATATCTTTTCTTGAAATTATCTTTCGTATGTGTATATTCAAGGGTTCCTAACGTTCACAAGGGTAAACGTACTTATCTTAACAAACTCATGGTAAGGAAAATAGGTTATATCAGAATAAAGTATATATATTGATATCATTGATCGGAATCATACCTGAAACTCCATCTTCAGCTGCTAGTGTATCTTGAATCGTTATATTGAAAGTCCTTGCGATCAGTTTATTTGGTGGAGTTGGACCAGTTATTGCTAACGTTCGACTGCTTTTTTCTACATTCGCATTTCTCCTTCGGTTCTCCTTTTCAAAAAATCACTCACAATATGATCTGTCGATCCACAAACGAAATACCCACTATTCTTCCTAGGATTGGGGCAGTTAGGATAAATGTGTCCCTCCTGCCCACATTTAAAGCACACAAACTTCCCTTTCAGACACTTGCCCGAGTGATTTTTCCCACAGTTACCACATTGCTCACCCTGCTTTCTTATGCCTCCTTTCCTATTATCAGTATTTCCAAAATTATTCCACTTTCTTTTTCTACTTCCACTGCTTCCCTCAACCTTGACAGCTCCCTCGACCTTAACCTTAATCTTCTTTTCCTTATTGTAGAGCCAGGGTTTTAGGCCCTGCCCAAACCTTCTTGCCTTCTTTGCTTCTGTATCCACTTGGTATGGAGCGACTCTAGCTAACTCATTAAACTTAGCTGCGTATTCCGACACAGACATATTTTCCTGCTTCAATTCTAAAAAATTCTCCTCCATCCTAGTTTGCATATTGGACGAGAAATAATTCTTAAAGAACAGTTCCTTGAACCTAGTCCATGCTACCACTCCTTCTCCGGTTCTAGTTTGATTTGCCTCCCACCAGAAATTTTCCTCCCCCTTCATCATATAGTCAACAAAAGCTGTCTTTTACTCCTCCGCTACCCTAGCAATAACAAAAGCCTTCTCCATATCCTTCACCCAAGTTTGGGCTTCTATAGGGTCAGTTGTCCCTCTAAATTTTGGCGGTCCTACTGCCTTGAAGTCTTTGAAGTTCTCTAATAGATTGTTTATCCGATTCCTTGCTATTGGTGCTCCATTATGTATGGCTTGTGCCAACATATTCGCAAGATTTTGTAGTGGGTTTTCTTGATCTTCTGCATTATTAACAGATTCTTCTGTTCTTTGGTTTTAATTTTGTCTCCTTGGCGGTAGTATTTGGTTAAACAAAACCTTAAATTATTCTTTCTTATTTTACAATTTATGCCTCATCGTATAAGTGCTAACATTTAAAATGTAACGCGAGATCTTAAACTTAGACAAACATATAATGAAATAGACACTTACTATCTGATTTCTGAAAACTTATTTACTTAATCAAACATATATTCATATTCATTCAACGAGTTCATAGTACTCCATATCATATAGCACATATATTGCTATAAACTTCTATCATTCCCTGGTGACAACAAAAGTCGGGAATCCCTGCTACAACTTATACAAAAGTTGGGTAATACATTACACACATAGACATATCATACATATATTTTCTACCATACATAATCATATAATACTTATCCTACTTGTTCCTACACCCTCCTTTGATCCTGGACAACCTTTAGCCTGGTGACTTACCAACCCACATATAAAACATACACCTTGCTTCGGATTAGGACAATGAGGAGAGACATGTCCCGCATATCCACTATTGAAGCATACGTTTTACCTTTTCCTACATACGCCTTCATGTTTCCTTTTATATTTTGTACACTTTCCTATTTTTTTAAAGTTCCCTTGGTTATAATCAGAATTTTCTAGATCACGGTCATTTATCTTTCTTTTCCCCTTCTGGCTTGGAGCTGCACACGATATGCTGCATTTGGCTCCCATCTTCTCAATTTGGATCTCCAACTTATCTTGTTCTTCTATTATTTTGATTAAAGCCTTTTTTGCAATTGACTATTTAGTAGTCGTTCTATTTCCCACAACTTTTCCAAAGAAGAAACCTTATTCTTCAAATTTTGCACTTCAGTTGATGCCTGATTTGCTCCAACTTCCGTGTCTGAATCACTATCTGTCAATACCACCGTTACTGGTTTTGGTACTATATTTTCCAAAATGATTACCTCATCAGGGTTGCTTTTAATGTGAGCCTCTATTTCAGCTATTGGCTTAGATATTGGCTCAGGTAGGATGATTTTCTCCTTCTTCACAATATGAGAGTCTCCTAATCCAACAAACATCCAACAAACTAGTTTCTCGTCTCGTCTACACTGTTTTACATAGCAAGTTAGATCGGTAGCTAATTCGTATATTCCTCCACTCCCTGAAAGAATTGTTTAGCCCAGATACTATACATCAACTATTAACGAGTACATGTATACTACTTTAGATTTAACACTTACTCTTTTATTTATATGTTCTTATTTATAACTAGTAAACTATATAACCAAGTATAAATAAAACTCTTTGTACTATACATGAAATAATTTCAGCATTATAATTGTTTACAAAATGAATATTCGTCAACTATATTTAAAATAAATTGAGCATTATAACTGCTTGTAAAATGAATATTCGTTTACTATGTTTAAAATAAAACGAGCATTATAGCTGCTTATAAAATGAATAGTCGACTATTCTCTTTGAGATAATTTCAGCATTATAACTGCTTATAAAATGAATAATCGTACTAAATACTTGAAGAAAATTGGACATAGTAATTACTTATAAAAGTATATTTTCTACTTTTTAAGAGAAATAAATCGGACATTATAACTGCTTGTAAATAGGACTTTTGTACTATATACTTAAAATAATTTGGGCATTATAACTGCGTATAAAAGAATATTTTTACTAAATATATAAAGAAGAATAAAAATAATAACCACTAGAGTAAATACCTCTTGAAGTTGTGAGCTTTAACTAATACTTTGCAATATTGAAACTAATCTAACTCACAAGAATTCTCTCTTTCCAATTCTGGATTATAACTTTGCTTTGTAAATTGGGGAAGAAAATGAAGAGATTGGCTTGCTATTTATAGAAAAATATAGTTTCGATAATTGCACGTTAGAGGCTCGACTTATTACAGTTTGCACCAGGCTTAATATAGTTTGGTACCTAGGTTAATTATACTTTAGTACCTCATTAATTGCACCTTAGACCCTCAAAATATCCACCGGGTGACATCATCATGACATCAACATGATGACATTATCTTTGTGTTTCTTTAATGTGGATGTCATGCTTACATCATCTCTTCTCTGATTGGTCGATTTAAGTTCACATGGATTGAAGGGTATTTTGGTCATTTCACAAACAATTTTTAAGGGTAATTTAGTCATTTCACATATTTTCCTTAAATTGTAACCCTTAAGATTGGCTAATTAGCATTAGAGTTTGCAAATTAGGGTTTGGATTTTGAAATCTTAAATTAGGGTTTCTAAATGAACATTAGGGATTCTAACTGCACGTTAGGGTTTTCTAATTAAACATTAGGGTTTCCTAATTAGGTTTACATAATTGCATTCCATCTAATCAGTACTTAACATTAATCACATAATGTACACACAATTATAATAATAATTGTATTAATATACAAAGCTCTATTCAAATTAGGGTTTTGATCCGCTATTCACCTTTACCTCCTCGACATTTCTTAGTCAATAAATAAATTGACTAACTTGCTAAATTCATATCACGCATGCTCAAAATATTACTGATAACAATAATGATAATAGTTAATAAAATAATATATATATAAAAAAAATTCATTCGTAAAATTATAGTCGTATAAAATTCTCGATCCTTACATTCTCCCCTACTTATAAGGATTCCGTCCCCGGAATCACCATTACCTTATGCTTAATTTCATATATATCCTTAGATTTTTATTTATAATTTTTTTATTGAATTATTACATTCTCCCCTCCTTATAAGATTCCGTATTACGAGTCCGAAACTGCTGCGCGTCTTGAACCATTGCTTGTAGTCTGCTTGAACCAATTATGGTAGTTTCCAACAGAACTCAAATTCCTCATTCAAAATCCTTTTATTAACTAGTTATTATTATAATATATATCTTTTCCTGAAATTATCTTTCGTATGTGTATATTCAAGGGTTCCTAATGTTCACAAGGGTAAACGTACTTATCTTAACAAACTCATGGTAAGGAAAATAGGTTATATCTGAATAAAGTATATATATTGATATCATTGATCGGAATCATACCTGAAACTCCATCTTCAGCTGCTAGTGTATCTTGAATCGTTATATTGAAAGTCCTTGCGATCAGTTTATTTGGTGGAGTTGGACCAGTTATTGCTAACGTTCGACTGCTTTTTTCTACATTCGCATTTCTCCCGTCGGTTCTCCTTTTCGAAAAATCCCTCACCATATGATCTGTCGATCCACAAACGAAATACCCACTATTCTTCCTAGGATTGAGGCAGTTAGGATAAATGTGTCCCTCCTGCCCACATTTAAAGCACACAAACTTCCCCTTCAGACACTCGCCCGAGTGATTTTTCCCACAGTTACCCCATTGCTCACTCTGCTTTCTTATGCCTCCCTGCCTATTATCAGTATTTCCAAAATTGTTCCACTTTCTTTTTCTACTTCCACTGCTTCCCTCAACCTTGACAGCTCCCTCGACCTTAACCTTAATCTTCTTTTCCTTATTGTAGAGCCAGGGTTTTAGGCCATGCTCAAACCTTCTTGCTTTCCTTGCTTCTGTATCCACTTGGTGTGGAGAGACTCTAGCTAACTCATTAAACTTAGCTGCGTATTCCGATACAGACATATTTTCCTGCTTCAATTCTAAAAATTTCTCCACCATCCTAGTTTGCATACTGGACGAGAAATAATTCTTAAATAACAGTTCCTTGAACCTAGTCCATGCTACCACTCCTTCTCCGGTTCTAGTTTGATTTGCCTCCCACCAGAAATTTTCCTCCCCCTTCATCATATAGGCAACAAAAGCTGTCTTTTGCTCCTCCGCTACCCTAGCAATAACAAAAGCCTTCTCCATATCCTTCACCCAAGTTTGGGCTTCTATAGGGTCAGTTGTCCCTCTAAATTCTGGCGGTCCTACTGCCTTGAAGTCTTTGAAGTTCTCTAATAGATTGTTTATCCGATTCCTTGCTGTTGGTGCTCCATTCTATATGGCTTGTGCCAACATATTCGCAAGATTCTGCAGTGGGTTTTCTTGATCTTCTGCATTATTAACAGATTCTTCTGCATTATTAACAAATTCTTCTGCTCTTTGGTTTTAATTTTGTCTCCTTGGCGGTGTTATTTGGTTAAACAAAACCTTAAATTATTCTTTCTTATTTTACAATTTATGCCTCATCGTATAAGTGTTAACATTTAAAATGTAACGCGAGATCTTAAACTTAGACAAACATATAATCCAATAGACACTTACTATCTGATTTTTGAAAACTTATTTACTTACTCAAACATATATTCATATTCATTCAACGAGTTCATAGTACTCCATATCATATAGCACATATATTGCTATAAACATCTATCATTCCCTGGTGACAACAAAAGTCGGGAATCCCTGCTACAACTTATACAAAAGTTGGGTAATACAATACACACATAGACATATCATACATATATTTTCTACCATACATAATCTTATAATACTTATCCTACTTGTTCCTACACCCTCCTTTGATCCTGGGCAACCTTTAGCCTGGTGACTTACCAACCCACATATAAAACATACACCTTGCTTCGGATTGGGACAAAGAGGAGAGACATGTCCCGCATATCCACAATTGTAGCATACGTTTTGCCTTTTACTACATATGCCTTCATGTTTCCTTTTATATTTTGTACACTTTCCTATTTTTTTAAAGTTCCCTTGGTTATAATCAGAATTTTCTAGATCACGGTCATTTATCTTTCTTTTCCCCTTCTAGCTTGGAGCTGCACACGATATGCTGCATTTGGCTATCAATTTGGATCTCCAACTTATCTTGTTCTTCCATTATTTCGATTAAAGCCTTTTTTGCAATTGACTATTTAGTAGTCGTTCTATTTCCCACAATTTTTCCAAAGAAGAAACCTTATTCTTTAAATTTTGCACTTCAGTTGATGCCTGATCAGCTCCAACTTCCGTGTCTGAATCACTATCTGTCAATACCACCGTTACTGGTTCTTGTACTATATTTTCCAAAATGATTACCTCATCAGGGTTGCTTTTAATGTGAGCCTCTATTTCAGCTATTGGCTTAGATATTGGCTCAGGTAGGATGATTTTCTCCATATTCACAATATGAGAGTCTCCTAATCCAACAAACATCCAACAAACTAGTTTCTCGTCTCGTCTACACTGTTTTACATAGCGAGTTAGATCGGTAGCTAGTTCGTATATACCTCCGCTCCCTGAAAGAATTGTTTAGCCCAGATACTATACATCAACTATTAACGAGTACATGTATACTACTTTAGATTTAACACGTACTCTTTTATTTATAAGTTCTTATTTATAACTTGTAAACATTATAACCAAGTATAAATAAAACTCTTTGTACTATACATGAAATAATTTCAGCATTATAATTGTTTACAAAATGAATATTCATCAACTATATTTAAAATAAATTGAGCATTATAACTGCTTGTAAAATGAATATTCGTTTACTATGTTTAAAATAAAACGAGCATTATAGCTGCTTATAAAATGAATAGTCGACTATTCTCTTTGAGATAATTTCAGCATTATAACTGCTTATAAAATGAATAATCGTACTAAATACTTGAAGAAAATTGGACATAGTAATTGCTTATAAAAGTATATTTTCTACTTTTTAAGAGAAATAAATCAGACATTATAACTGCTTGTAAATAGGACTTTTGTACTATATACTTAAAATAATTTGGGCATTATAACTGCGTATAAAAGAATATTTTTACTAAATATATAAAGAAGAATAAAAATAATAACCACTAGAGTAAATACCTCTTGAAGTTGCGAGCTTTAACTAATACTTTGCAATATTGAAATTAATCTAACTCACAAGAATTCTCTCTTTCTAATTCTGGATTATAACTTTGCTTTGTAAATTGGGGAAGAAAATGAAGAGAATGGCTTGCTATTTATAGAAAAATATAGTTTCGATAATTGCACGTTAGAGGCTCAACTTATTACAATTTGCACCAGGCTTATTATAGTTTGGTACCTAGGTTAATTACACTTTAGTACCTCATTAATTGCACCTTAGTCCCTCAAAATATCCACCAGGTGACATCATCATGACATCAACATGATGACATTATCTTTGTGTTTCTTTAATGCTGATGTCATGTTTTCATCATGCTTGCATCATCTGTATTTCTTTAAGGATGATGTCATGCTTGCAAAATCTCTTCTCTGATTGGTCGATTTAAGTTCACATGGATTGAAGGGTATTTTGGTTATTTCACAAACAATTTTTAAGGGTAATTTAGTCATTTCACATATTTTACTTAAATTGTAACCCTTAAGATTGGCTAATTAGCATTAGAGTTTGCAAATTAGGGTTTGGATTTTGAAATCTTAAATTAGGGTTTCTAAATGAACATTAGGGATTCTAACTGCACGTTAGGGTTTTCTAATTAAACATTAGGGTTTCCTAATTAGGTTTACATAATTGCATTCCACCTAATCAATACTTAACATTAATCACATAATGTACACACAATTATAATAATAATTGTATTAATATACAAAGCTTTATTCAAATTAGGGTTTTGATCCGCTATTCACCTTTACCTCCTCGACATTTCTTAGTCAATAAATAAATTGACTAACTTGCTAAATTCATATCACGCATGCTCAAAATATTACTGATAACAATAATGATAATAGTTAATAAAATAATATATATATATAAAAAATTCATTCGTAAAATTATAGTCGTATAAAATTCTCGATCCTTACATTCTCCCCTACTTATAAGGATTCCGTCCCCGGAATCACCATTACCTTATGCTTAATTTCATATATATCCTTAGATTTTTATTTATAATTTTTTTATTGAATTACTACATTCTCCCCTCCTTATAAGATTCCGTATTACGAGTCCGAAACTGTTGCGCGTCTTGAACCATTGCTTGTAGTCTGCTTGAACCAATTATGGTAGTTTCCAACAGAACTCAAATTCCTCATTCAAAATCCTTTTATTAACTAGTTATTATTATAATATATATCTTTTCCTGAAATTATCTTTCGTATGTGTATATTCAAGGGTTCCTAATGTTCACAAGGGTAAACGTACTTATCTTAACAAACTCATGGTAAGGAAAATAGGTTATATCCGAATAAAGTATATATATTGATATCATTGATCGGAATCATACCTGAAACTCCATCTTCAGCTACTAGTGTATCTTGAATCGTTATATTGAAAGTCCTTGCGATCAGTTTATTTGGTGGAGTTGGACCAGTTATTGCTAACGTTCGACTGCTTTTTTCTACATTCGCATTTCTCCCGTCGGTTCTCCTTTTCGAAAAATCCCTCACCATATGATCTGTCGATCCACAAACGAAATACCCACTATTCTTCCTAGGATTGAGGCAGTTAGGATAAATGTGTCCCTCCTGCCCACATTTAAAGCACACAAACTTCCCCTTCAGACACTCACCCGAGTGATTTTTCCCACAGTTACCACATTGCTCACCCTGCTTTCTTATGCCTCCCTGCCTATTATCAGTATTTCCAAAATTGTTCCACTTTCTTTTTCTACTTCCACTGCTTCCCTCAACCTTGACAGCTCCCTAGACATTAACCTTATTCTTCTTTTCCTTATTGTAGAGCCAGGGTTTTAGGCCATGCTCAAACCTTCTTGCTTTCCTTGCTTCTGTATCCACTTGGTGTGGAGCAACTCTAGCTAACTCATTAAACTTAGCTGCGTATTCCGACACAGACATATTTTCCTGCTTCAATTCTAAAAATTTCTCCTCCATCCTAGTTTGCATACTGGACGACAAATAATTCTTAAATAACAGTTCCTTGAACCTAGTTCATGCTACCACTCTTTCTCCGGTTCTAGTTTGATTTGCCTCCCACTAGAAATTTTCCTCCCCCTTCATCATATAGGCAACAAAATCTGTCTTTTGCTCCACCGCTATCCTAGCAATAACAAAAGCCTTCTCCATATCCTTCACCCAAGTTTGGGCTTCTATAGGGTCAGTTGTCCCTCTAAATTCTGGCGGTCGTACTGCCTTGAAGTCTTTGAAGTTCGCCAATAGATTGTTTATCCAATTCCTTGCTGTTGGTGCCCCATTCTACATGGCTTGTGCCAACATATTCGCAAGATTCTGCAGTGGGTTTTCTTGATCTTCTGCATTATTAACAGATTCTTCATCTCTTTGGTTTCAATTTTGTCTCCTTGGCGGTATTATTTGGTTAAACAAAACCTTAATTTATTCTTTCTTATTTTACAATTTATGCCTCATCGTATAAGTGTTAACATTTAAAATGTAACGCGAGATCTTAAACTTAGACAAATATATAATCAAATAGACACTTACTATCTGATTTCTGAAAATTTATTTACTTAATCAAACATATATTCATATTCATTCAACGAGTTCATAGTACTCCATATCATATAGCACATATATTGCTATAAACATCTATCATTCCCTGGTGACAACAAAAGTCGGGAATCCCTGCTACAACTTATACAAAAGTTGGGTAATACATTACACATATAGACATATCATACATATATTTTCTACCATACATAATCATATAATACTTATCCTACTTGTTCCTACACCCTCCTTTGATCATGGACAACCTTTAGCCTGGTGACTTACCAACCCACATATAAAACATACACCTTGCTTCGGATTGGGACAATGAGGAGAGACATGTCCCGCATATCCACAATTGTAGCATACGTTTTGCCTTTTCCTACATACGCCTTCATGTTTCCTTTTATATTTTGTACACTTTCCTATTTTTTTAAAGTTCCCTTGGTTATAATCAGAATTTTCTAGATCACGGTCATTTATCTTTCCCTTTCTGGCTTGGAGCTGCACACGATATGCTGCATTTGGCTCCCATCTTATCAATTTGGATCTCCAACTTATCTTGTTCTTCCATTATTTCGATTAAAGCCTTTTTTGCAATTGACTATTTAGTAGTCGTTCTATTTCCCACAATTTTTCCAAAGAAGAAACCTTATTCTTCAAATTTTGCACTTCAGTTGATGCCTGATTTGCTCCAACTTCCGTGTCTGAATCACTATCTGTCAATACCACCGTTACTGGTTCTGGCACTATATTTTCCAAAATGATTACCTCATCAGGGTTGCTTTTAATGTGAGCCTCTATTTCAGCTATTGGCTTAGATATTGGCTCAGGCAGGATGATTTTCTCTTTCTTCACAATATGAGAGTCTCCTAATCCAACAAACATCCAACAAACTAGTTTCTCGTCTCGTCTACACTGTTTTACATAGTGAGTTAGATCGGTAGCTAGTTCGTATATACCTCCGCTCCCTGAAAGAATTGTTTAGCCCAGATACTATACATCAACTATTAACGAGTACATGCATGCTACTTTAGATTTAACACTTACTCTTTTATTTATAGGTTCTTATTTATAACTAGTAAACCATATAACCAAGTATAAATAAAACTCTTTGTACTGTACATGAAATAATTTCAGCATTATAATTGTTTACAAAATGGATATTCATCAACTCTATTTAAAATAAATTGAGTATTATAACTGCTTGTAAAATGAATATTCGTTTACTATGTTTGAAATAAATCGAGCATTATAGCTGCTTATAAAATGAATATTTGACTATTCTATTTGAGATAATTTCAGCATTATAACTGCTTATAAAATGAATATTTATACAAAATACTTGAAGAAAATCGGACATAGTAACTGCTTATAAAAGTATATTTTCTACTTTTTAAGAGAAATAAATTAGACATTATAATTGCTTGTAAATAGAACTTTTGTACTATATACTTAAAATAATTTGGGCATTATAACTGCGTATAAAAGTATATTTTTACTAAATATATAAAGAATAAAAGTAATAACCACTAGAGTAAATACCTCTTGAAGTTGCAAGCTTTAACTAATACTTTGCAATCTTGAAATTAATCTAACTTACAAGAATTCTCTCTTTCTAATTCTGGATTATAACTTTGATTTGTAAATTGGTGAAGAAAACGAAGAGAATGGCTTGCTATTTATAGGAAAACATAGTTTCGATAATTGCACGTTAGGGGCTCAACTTATTACAGTTTACACCGGCTTATTATAGTTTGGTACCTAGGTTAATTACACTTTAGTACCTCATTAATTGCACCTTAGTCCCTCAAAATCTCCACCAGGTGACATCATCATGATGACATCATCTTTGTGTTTTTTTAATGCTGATGTCATGCTTACATCATGCTTGCATCATTTGTGTTTCTTTAAGGATGATGTTATGCTTGCCTCATCTCTTCTCTGATTGGTCGATTTAAGTTTGTGATGCCCCCAAATTTTCTACATTCCCTATAGCATATTTGGTGCTCAAGTAAATATTCCATAAGATAATAATTTCTATTAATCCAAGATTCACAGTATTCCATAACGAACAGTAGTTTTCGTCAGAACATTTAGTGTGTTGGGATACCCTCACTTGGATAAATAGGTTTATGATCTTACAGATATTTCTTGCATATCAATAATTCCTATCTATCTGACATTCACAGTACAAATGATAAGATTTTTCTTGGAACTGAGGAGAGACCTTAGTGCTTATAGAACTTACAAGATCATTCAATACCCTCATTCAGATGTATAGTTCATATAGATACTGTACTTCTTCCTATGTTCTAGAAAGGTAAAAACTAAGAAATTGATAAAAGATAATAATATATTACATATTCTTAAATTGGTTTATAATAAATTCAAACTTACTATTACATCAGAGTTCCCAAGGAAATAACTAAAATTTATATTAACCGAGTTATTCCATCTACATGATTGAACTCTAGAACTTTGGATAGATCAGCTAAAGCTGCAAAGGAAAAGAATAATTGCAAGGATGAGCTACATAAGGCTCAGCAAGTTTTAAATAACTTGTATATTATACTCACATTGAATCTGAATTGAATGAACATATAGTTTAGAATTTTTCCACATATATAGTGAGGTTTGATCTACCAAACCCCACACATTATTAGTTACTGTCAGTCATATAGACTTAGCCACCCGAGTTGATTGTTCAACCACACCTATTACGAGTTACTGTCAGTCATATAGACTTAGCAACCTAGATTGATCTGTTCAACCAAACACATTACGAGTTACTGTCAGTCACATAGACTTAGCAACCCGAGTTGATTTTGTTAACCACTCTACACTCCTACAGTCACAAACACGTATAAGAGCTCAGTTTGGATATCTCATAGGGGATCAGCCTAATCATATCCTAGGAGTATGCATATTATCCTACCAATCCAACAAGGTCAGTGCTATAACTGCCTGTAAATATAACCCCCGATCAATGCTATAACTATCGGTCCGAATAGTATCAGTATATATATCTGTACCAAACAATATTGGTTTTTCCACCTTTTATGTTTTGATATCAAATCAAATATATTTTTACACAAATAACAGTTCATAGAGTTTGGTTATGCTTGGACAATAAGTCATAACCTTCTTCAAAGCACATATATCACGAATAATGTGTATAACAAGTTCGTATCTCAATATACAAGACTTATATTTAATATTGAAATTAAATAAAATTAGAAAAACTTGCCTTTGCGAAGATCAGCTACTTAAACTATTTAAAAGTGTTTACGCAACCTATATATGTTTATAACAGTCATTAGAAACAATAACAACTAATAACTAGTCAAACTATTAGTGCCTAGGTTTATTTCGGTGTCCGTTCGATATCTTATTTCTTTATTGAATAGTTATAGAATTAGTTTTTCAATAAAAAATTTCAATACCTTATTAGATATTTTAGTTATAGTTTCCAAAAGTTCAAAATAATTTTTAAATGATTTAATATCACTTATTGTCGACGCCAGGAAGAAAATCGTCCTCTTTGCACCTCTCTTTTTTGTGTTGAAGGGGGAGTCTTTTTTCCTCTTTTTGGTGTTGTTTTCTATCATTTCTTATCCCGGGGAAAAGAGAGGATTGCCCATTTCCTAATTTTAATATTATTCTACCTTTTCACTTTCGCTTTGTCTTTGGGGTTCCGTTTTAAAGGGTGAATTTGTAGGAAATTGGTATCGACATAAGTGTCGACGTTTTTAAAAAGATTGATTTAATTTTGATGATTGGACCGAATGAGACAGAGTCGCCAGTTGGTATTTTGGAAACGGATGTACCAACTCATCCGAGTTTTAAAAGTTTTCGCAAGATGGTCTAATGCGTGACTCCAAAATATTGGTCTTGAAACCCGAGATTCGTGGAATTCGGGAGCTAGGTTAAGCGGGGGGAAGGTGTTAGGCACCCCCCCGACTCTCGTGCAAGCACGGTACCACATCTTATTGATTTTCTGAGCATAAAGTGTGTGTGTGTGTGTGTGTGTGGGTTTTGTTTTGAAAGCTTTATTAGTCTTTTCTAAGTCTTTATTTTTGGGTGACTTGAAAGTAGTGCTATACCTCTTTTGCGCCTAGGTACGAAGAATTTAACTTAATAAAAATTTCATTTTTAACAAGATATATGAATTGAAATGATGTTTTAGAAAGTAAGATTTTCAAATCTTTGCTTGACTAGGAATCGATGACTTCGATACTTCCTTTTATTCTTTATATTTATTATGTGATCTACCCCGAATCACTTTATTATTCATCAAAAGCTCTTTGTGGTTTTATTAGAAATAATTTTGATGATATGCATGCAAAAGCGTTGAAAAGAGAACGGATCATCATCGGGCATGTAAGCCATCTCGATGAACCAAGCTCCCGCAATCAAGGTTTTCACTATCACGGGATCTTGAATCCGACTTCTCGGGACTAACCCCTCTAGTTCATTTTCAAGATCCAAATATTACATGTACAACGATATTTACGTTATTTAAAGTGTTTACATCATAAAAATCGGTCCATTGTGGAAATCAAGTCGGATCCATTCGGGGATCTCAACATCGGGATTCCTAGGCTCACATGATTTGTACGATATTAAATATATATAATGTCTATGGCTTCGATATTAGATGATTTCATCGATGAAAATCACCGTTTAAGCCATTTCGGCCCCCCTTTCACCTCTAAATATAAATTTAGGGTTATACGGGATAATCGGGACCATTTAAAATAATAAATCCATAGATATACCATAAATTTAAGCCATTCTAGCACACGGGTTAAAGCTTCATGCTTAACAACCTCTCAGAGGCTAGATTAGGCTTAAATTTAGGTATATCTAGCCTCTCCGGTTGATTTACAACGTAATAAGCACAATATAACCGATAAAAACATAAAATCTATCAACTATTACACAATATGATTAAAATACAACAAGTTTAACTATATTCAAATAAGATATCTCATTAATCTATTATTTAAACAACATTTACAAAGAACCGAAGTTAAAAAGTGCGTTATTTCACCTTGGGGGACGCGTGAACAAGCGTTTTGACTCTCGGGATGAACTTAGAACACTAGTGGGGCTTCAAGTATGTGCTAGATGGGATGATTAAGCTTCAAAGAGGTGAAGATGAGTTCCACCCGAGCCTCTCTCTCTAGAATGTCTATTCTCTCTCTAAAATGTATCTCTCTCTTTCTAAAATGAACTAGTGTGGGGGTTTTAAGCTGCCGGAGGCAGCCGCAACCACATATATGGCTAGTCGCAGATATGGTCTAGGCTGGCCTAAATGGGCCCCACAGGCTCGGCAGGTGGTCCTTCGGTCCCAGTTCGACAGAAGTTGATGTCCACCGCTCAGCCTTTCGAACAGTCTTTGAGGAATGCAGAGGGAATAGATCACTTCTAACTGAATTCGGGTTCAGGAAGTCGATACTCATAGCCGAGAAATATCCACCAGGTTCGGATATCAGTTATCTGGCTTATCTCCGATGGTACGTCGTTCGAGGTTTACTGAGGTGGTTTCCGGTGTTCACTGTCTCAGCTCGTCAATCCTTGATCGGTTCACTGTATGTTCAGACATTATTGGTCCTTTGTATCACTCCCGGGGTTGTCTTTGAGATGATCTGGCTCTTTTGCCCTACCTCGGGGTTGTCGCCGGAGTAAAATTATGCTTTTGCCCTTCTGCAAGGTTAGTACAAAGAAGCAAAATTTTGAGTGTCTACAGATGCCCCTCTTTGTCATGTTCATGCAATGTAATGAAATGAACACGACAAACATTAATAGTCACGGAGAATACATAACAAGGTATATCTGATGATGCAATGTCATGTATAACAGATGTGATGATATGTGAGATTTATAGAAGGGTTACTTCCCCGATTGGGGAAGTTAAAGATTACGGTGTCTGGATCAAACCGACCTGTGCTAAATTGTAGTCAACGTATTACACCATTGGGGTCATGCCGATGCCCTCACTGGGTTGTAGCCAATGAATTACATCATCGTGGATTTGCCGACCTGCGTAGGGTAGTTGCCAACGGATTACATCATCGGGGATTTGCCGACCTGCGTAGGGTTGTTGCCAATGGATTATATCATCGAGGATTTGCCGACCAGCGTAGGGTTGTTGCCAACGGATTACATCATCGAGGATTTGCCGACCTGCGTTGGGTTGTAGTCAACGGATTACATCATCGGGGATTCGCTGACATGCGTAGGGTTGTTGCCAATGGATTACATCAGCGGGGATTTGCCGACCTGCGTAGGATTATTGCCAACGGATTACATCATCAGGGATTTGCCGACCTGCGTAGGGTTGTTGCCAACAGATTACATCATCGGGGATTTGCCGACCTACGTAGGGTTGTTGCTAACGGATTACATCATCGGGGATTTATCGACCTCCGTAGGGTTGTTGCCAATGGATTACATCATCGGAGATTTGCCGACGCCTTCACTGATTCATTGTCGGTGGATTACATTGTCAGGGGTCGAGCCGACGACTTCACTGGCTCGTTGCTGGTGGATTACATCGTCGGGGGTCGAGCCGACATCTTCACTGGTTCGTTGCCGGTAGATTACATCGTCAGGGGTCGAGCCGACGCCTTCACGGATTCATTATCGATGGATTGAATCGTAGGGGGTTGAGCCGACGCCTTCACGGGTTTGTTACCGGTGGATTGAATTATCGGGGGTTGAGCCGACACCTTCACGGATTCGTTGCCGGTGGACTCTGAGATACAGTATTGATTTTGACCGATTCCGGGTCTTCCGACGTTCAACGTCGGGATTTCTGGTCTTCGCCAAACTTCTGCTGTTTCGGAGGATTTTTACGATTTTTGGGCCTTAAAACTGTCGCGGAAAGGTATCATCTTACAAAATGTGACCATTCTGAACCCAAAATAACTCGTTTTGGACATCGCGTTACCAATCGGGAGGCCGCGGGGCCCACATATGGCAGCTGCATATATAGTTGTGGCTGGAGCAACCATGGTCAAGGCTGCCCCTGATCGAGCTTATACCCCCAGGAGGCCTCATTTTCATCCATTCCATTTGGATTTCTTCACTTTCTCTCTACAAAACCGAGCTATTCTTCATTTGTACTAGATTCCGGCTTGATTCGGAGCGATCCGCCACCTTACATTTCTTCTACGTGCTACGGGTAACGTCTAGACTCCGCTTTTTTGTGTTTTTGTTGGTGGAAACCCGTATTTCCTTTCTTAAAGGCATTATATCTGACATGTATGCATAGACAGCTAGATAAACGTGTTTATGATGCAATGCATGCCTACAGATCATCTTATGGACTGTATAGATGCGATATGTTATCATTTATCAGTTAATCTAGACATATATTATATATATGTGTTAGAATAACAGTTTAAATTGATGTTTACATGCTTGGTTGTGATGGTATACCCTCATAGGGTGATTTAATACATGCTTTGGGCATTTGGATAGTCCATTTTATAGAGGAGACTCTGGCAAAAAAAATTTATGAGCCAGACGTCAGGGTCCTAGATACCTTTATAGATATACTAGGATGCGATTAAAATAACGTCCACATATAATGGCACATGTAGGACATGCATGATGTGATGACCTAAATTATATTTCATGGATTTAATTTGCAATTTAAAATAAAGTAGGAATATACCTGACTTGGCTTTGGTTCCTACGAACTCATTGTTCAGACATGGATTCTGCGGGACCTAGTCGTTCTACATCTCAACAGGTTTCATCTGGAGTTCGCTGACGTAGAGCTCCTTCCGAGGTTCCTATTCCTCGGATTAGCAGGCGGGTACAACAATTGATGGAGCCAGCTCATCGACCTGGTGGGGAGGACCATCCTCCCGTGGATAAGGAGGATATTCCTAAGCCTGAAGTTTCACCTCAGCCCCCTACTGCACCTAGATTTCTTCCTGGCATTGTAGTAGATGTCCTCAATTTGCTAGGTACGGATCTGAGCCACCATCCATCCATTCACTTGTAGGCAACCGAGGTACGTTATTATTTGTTTTCATTTCTCCTTTCTGTCATCGACGGGTTTTCTTAACCTTGAGGTCGTGCAGGTTTCAGAGTTTACCCAACCCAGGGGTAACTAGTTCAGTATATACGCTCTGTATCACTCGCTACATCCTGAGTACAGGACTGTCGTGGATTCTTGGGGATTTGAGGCTTTCTTCACCATTGCTCTCCGTCACTGCCCTTGGGGCTACTTGCGAGCTTTGTCCGAGCGATGGTTCCATCAGAGTCAGTCTTTCCATCTGTTGGACTGCGAGGTTGTGATGACTCCCATGGATTGGAGATATATCACTGGTTTATAGTTTAAGGGGAATAGGGTGCCCTTAGAGCCGTCTATCACTTCGACCACGGTGCGCACCCTCCTAGGGTTTTCTTCTCAGGAGCGAGCCTTCAAGGCTCGTAGTATTCGGTCGGGATGTTTGGTTGTCAATTCCGCTCGAGGCACCTTGCAGCAGCCGTTGCCTACCGATTTGGCGGAGAGGGATCACATCTTGCGGTGTCTATTTCTGACCATCTTGAGGGGTTGTTTCATTGTGAACAACTCCTCAACTGTTCCCTTCAGCTTGGTAGGGGTTGTCCGAGATGTAGGCCGTATTGGGGACTACGATTGGGGATCGTTTACATTCGCTCTCTTTTTGCATGGGATGCGACTGCGATCCGAGGGAATTACCGATGCCTGGGTCGGATTTTATTCATTTCTTATAGTAAGTCCTTTTGATCGAATTTTAATTATTTGACTTTTGATTAGTTTATCTTCTTCCCACAACTAATGTAGGGTTATTTTGCATTGACAGTTCTGGGCTTATGAGAGGCTTCCATGTCTTCGCCCCATCTTTGTCTTAGGCTTGGACACTTATCCACGAGGACGTAGATGGCATCAGTCTACTTTGTCGGAGGTCCCGGTTGCAAAGGGCTTTACCCATGCCCGTCTTCAGTTGGAGACACTGGTAGCTCGGGATATAGTGTGACTTCCATATTCTGGAGAGCACTTATTCGAGGGATTTGAGGATGGTTTGCCCATAGGGCCAGAGTTTCAGTTATCCACTCGCCGGATTCCATTCCTCTTTGATGGAGGTTGGGAGCTTTACCTCGGGGAGTGCGCTTTTTGATGCATCGCTGGGGAGATTCTCCTTCCTTTTCTTCCTCCAACTCAGCGCTTCTGGCCTTTATCTTCGTTGGCTGCATTGATTCCCACTATGGGGTATGATGGTTTTCACTTGTCTGACGGTCCGATCACTTCTGAGGACTTTATCGCCTGGTGGGGGCCACACATGATAGGAGCTTAGACACGTGCTACCCAGTTCTTAGGAGACATGGTCCCAGGGTCACTCATGATAAAGGACTGGATATCATATTTTTAGGAGCCTTCTTACCAGGTTCAGATTGCTAATTTGAGACTTCAGTTGGAGCAGCTGTCGGCCTACTATCGCTATAATGGGTTGGACCCATCCTTAGCTAGTATTTTTGCTTCTCAGGGTCATGAGACCGGATCTTCAGGTGGTGGTGGCTCTCATGGTGCTGGACCCTCAGGTTTTGGTGGCGCTTGTGATATATGATCCATTCACTTGTCACCCGGATATGCAGGAGACGCTTTATTGCCCGGATCAACAGGATGTGCCCACTCCCGGTGGACGACCCCAGGTTGACCAGTTTAATGATACCACCACTTTCCTGGGTGATTTTGATGAGGCGATGAGCCCATAGGTCATCTGTTAGTCATTGGGCATTTGGGCCCCAGTATCCTATATTTTTTACTTTTTAGTTTTCACATGTATCATATAGGTATGACAGTGATGTTTATGAAACTAATGTACTTGGCAAATATCTATATAGAATACTTTCTATTCATTCATTGCACATGCTATTTTATCATTTGTTATGATGCATGATTCAGATATATTTAAATGATTGGATAGAGATTGACCCCTATATGGTCTTATTGACACAGTTTTTATAGATGTCGTCCTCTGCTGTGGTGCGTTTGGATCACCTTCCTCCAAGCCATTTCGCTACCAGTTTGAGGATTTGGTATGATCAGTTGCCATATACCGACCGTATCGCTATCAGCCGCATGTTAGGCCACTCCATGTCTCTGCTGTCCTTTCATGTTCCAGAGGGATTTATTATCGGAATACTAAGGTATTGGACTCCTGAGCGTCATGTCTTCCGGTTTGGCTTGGCCTAGTTGACTCCTACTTTGGAGGAGTATGGTCACATTTTGGGATTATCGATGGAGGGGACATGTGCTCGGATGGCCTTGGGCTATATGCGCTGTCAGTTCATGATGATGACTGGACTTAGGAGGGCAGTTGTGTTGGCCGAGGTGGGTGGTAGCCACGTTATCTCCATGGACTTTATGATCACTCACTTCGCTTTTGCGGATAGTTTTACCATTTATGACGGAGACTTTGCCATTTCAGAGGAGCGATGGGACGTTGCCCGAGTGGATACCTTGGTTATGTGCCTCATAGCCTATCTATACATACCATTTTATACTGACCATCTGGATGTGGCGATGTCGATGGCTGTTAGGGCTCTCAGAGATGACTTTACTATACTTCCCCTTATTCTGGCGGAGACATTGATATTAGCTTCTATCTGCCATACCGCCGGGGATCAGGAGTTCAGAGGTAGCCCCGTGCTCCTATATATCTGGTTGATGACGCACCTCAGATCGATCTGGCAACTTCGTCGTCACGGGTTTTGTTTTGGACATGGCTTGTCCCAGGTCTACTTATATCGCCAGACTTCTTGCGTCGATGAGGCGTCCTGGATTCATTTCTTGGGGCCATGGAGGAGCCTTTTGCTATAGTCATATATTCTGGTATTGCTCCTTTTTGAGTTTCATCACCCATGCGGCCGACCCAGATTTCCTCCCCTTGGCGGGTTTGAGGCGTGTGATGACCTATCATCCTCTAGCGGTGATGGGTCAGTTTGATCAGTACCAGGAGGTCCATGCATTTGAGGGGATTGAGGATTATCGCTTCCCCATCTGATCAGTTATCGAGGCTGATTTGGGTTGGGTTTATGGGTTCTGGTTTCATCGACAGACAGCAGAGTTTAGAGATTGCCATCCGGGCCGTTCAGCAGAATATTCAGCTTGACTCGAGTCAGATTTGGCACCAGCCACAGTAGACCAAATTGAGCCAGGGTCTTTATCCGGGGATGATGTTGGATCCACAGATGGTGAGGAGCCTATAGAGGATCCTATATCTCCTACTGAGGATGCTTTATTTACAAAGTTGACAGCTTCTCTAGTGATCACTGTCTCGCGTTCAGCCTCAGTCTCCATGGAGGCGATGGATAGACAGCTTCACCTGGTGACCTTTGAGAGGGATCAGGCTCGGGCTTTGATGTTTGCCACCGTAGCTGGTAGGGATGCTGCTATTGCTGAGAGAGACGCAACCCATGCTTCTAGAGACCAGCCCCTCGTTGACAGAGATGCGGCCCAGACTTTCTCCGATGGACTCATTAGCCACGTATAGGGTGTAGTGCAGAGTCGAGAGGAGGTTTTTCTTATGGCAGCGGAGATGTTGAGATGGGTTAATACACTGGAGCATGAGCTCAGAGATGCTCCCCTAACTGCAGAGACTGCTGGATATCTGGCTATGTTGGCTCGTCTTACTGCCGATTTATAGCTCTATTTTATTCTCCTGTATAGACTTTGTTATTTTCACTTGTCATAGGTTAGAATCAACTTTTGCATTCTAAACAGTTGTATATATAAAAAGAAGCAAGTTTAGTTCACTTCCTATGTTTGTGCATGTCTAGCTTTGCACACGGTTGCCATTTTCGCTTCATGATTTATTATGTCGACATAGAATTGGTCTCGTCATGTGGCATCAGATTCGGCGGAAGTGATGCTGAGATGTCGCCAGGTCTTCTCCGCATGAGCTGTCTATTGGGTGGGCTTTATGGATACGGTTTTGATTTCTGTATAGGTTAGGATTTGAATAATAGGAAATTGTTTGGATTTTTCAAAGGTTAGACAGCACCATAAATGGCTGCCTACGTACCCCCACAGATGGGAGATCAGGTCTTTCGTAGTTCAAGCTCAGACCTGAAAAGTTTGAAAAGGGGTTTATTTGGGTTTGAGTTTGATTTGATAGGATTTGGATGTTTTTCCAAGGGTCAGACCGCACTATAAATGGCTGCCTACGTACTCCCACAGATAAGAGATCAGGTCTTTCGTAGTTCAGGCTCAGACCTGAAAAACTAGACTTAATATATTTTTTTTTATCAAGACATAGTAGTCCAGTTTGAAAGCGAAAGGGGTTTCAGACATAATACCATTTCACCGAATCAGAATTGATCAATTGCAGAAATTCCTCACCGTCCATCTGTTCCAATTTCAAAGCTTCGCCCGATAGGATTTCTTTGACAAGAAAGGGTCCATCCCAATTTGTTGCAAATTTTCCTTTAGCTGCATCCTGGCCCGGAATGATCTTCTTCAGCACCAAATCATGCTCTTTAAATTCCCGAGGTAGCACCTTCTTGTTGTAAGATCAGGATATTCGCTGCTGATAGAGTTGACCGTGAAAGATAGCAGCAACTCTCTTTTCATCTATCAGGGACAATTGATCGTATCGATCTTATATCCATTGGCTTTCCCCTATCTGGGCATCCAGCATCACTCTCAGTGATTCCATCTCCACTTCGACAGGAAGTACAACCTCCATACCATATACTAGTGAGTAGGGTGTTGCCCCAATCAAGGTTCGAGTCGACGTTCGGTATACAAGTAGGGTTAACAGCAACAGATCAGGCCATCCCCAGTGATTTGTTGATATCTTCATCATTATCTTCTTGATGTTCTTATTAGCTGCTTCCACCGCGCCGTTTATTTTTGGACGATAAATAACCAAATTGAGGTGTTTGATATTGAACTTACTGCACAGTTCCCTCATCATCTAGTTATTCAGATTCTTTGCATTGTATGATATGATAACCTCGGGTTGTCCATATCGACAGATGACGTTGTTTCTAATAAAACCAAAGATGACTTCCTTGGTGACCTTGGGGAAAGAGGCTACTTCCACCCACTTGGTAAAGTAGTCAATCATAGTGAAGATGAATCGATGACCGTTACTGGCTGTAGGCTCAACTGGTCCTATCACGTCCATTCCCCACATGGAAAAAGGCCATGGTGATGTCATGTAATGTAGCTGATTAGGAGGCGCATAAATAATATTGGCGTGGATCTGGCATTGATAGCAACGCTTGACATGATCATCGCAATCTGCTTTGAGGGATATCCAGTAGTGTCCTGTCCTCAGAATTTTCTTGGCAAGAAAAGGTCCACTCATATGTGCTCCGCACACTCCACTATGTACTTCATTCATAAGTCGCTGGGCTTGATCTTTGTCTAGACATCTCAGTAGTCCTACACCTGGGTCTCTCTTATAGAGAGCATCTCCACTTAGGTAGAAATTCATGGCCATTTTTTGTATTCGCTTCTTCACGGCTTAACTCATCCCTTCAAGGGTTGATAGATCTCGCAAATATTCTTTTATATGGTGGAACCAAGGTGGTCCAGCAGGTGCTATTTCATCTGATATCTCCCTTACATTGTTTCCATATAACGGTGTATTCTACACAGTGAAGGTGATGACCGACATTCCCGTTCTTGCTGACAGGTTTACTAGTGAAGCTAATGTGGCCAATGCATCGGCAAAATCATTTTGGTTCCGGGAAATATGTATGAAGGTTATGTCCTCAAATTCCCCTGCCGATCTAAGGACATGTCGATGATACGGCAGTAGATGCAGTTCCTTGGTGGTTTATGCCCCGGAAGACTGTCTGATAACTAGCTTCGAATCTCCAAACATCGCTAAACGTTTTACTCCCATGGAGTGCGCCAGTTCTAACCCCACAATACACCCTTCATACTCTGCGATATTGTTGGAGTTGTTGAAATGAAAATTGGTTGCCACGGGGTATTGATCTCCTGTAATAGACACCAGGACTGCCCCTGCTCCAGCGCCTTTAGTGTTTGATGCGCTGTCAAAATACATTTTCCAGAATTGACCTTTATCCTCTTTATCGATCAGTTGAACAGTCAACACTTCCTCCTCCGGGAAATATATTTCCAGAGGCTCAAAACCCCCTGCTGGTGCAGCCGACAGGTGATCTGCAATCCCTTGCCCTTTAATGGACTTTTGGGTCACATAGATGATGTCGAATTGTTGAAGGATTAACTGCCACTTGGATAAACGACAGTTCAATCGGCTTGCTGAAGATGTATTTCAAAGGATCCATCCTCTAGATGAGATAAGTGGTATGGCCATGTAGGTAATGTTGTAACCTTGTGGCTGCCCAAGCTAATGCACAGTAGGTTCTTTCTATCAGGGTATATTTCTGTTCTCCACTGCTGAAGCGTTTACTGAGGTAATAGATTGCTCTTTCTTTCCCCATTTCATCCTTCTGCCCCAGTAGGCAATCCATAGCATTGGAGTTGACTGAGATATACATGAACAAAGGAATTCCATCCCTTGGGGGTACCAAGATAGGCGCTTTAATCAACCTCTTCTGGATGGTGTGGAAAGCTTTCCGGCAGTCTTCATTCCATTTTCCTAAAGAGTTCTTCCTTAACAGTTTGAAAATGGGTTCACAGGTTGCTGTCAACTGCGATATGAACCGGCTGATGAAGTTTATTCTTTCCAAAAAACCTCATATTTCCTTCTCGGTCTTTGGCTCAGGCATTTTTGTGATGTCTTTGATTTTGGCAGGATCTAATTCAATGCCCCGGTTGCTCACGAGAAATCCCAGCAGTTTGTCGGATTTCACACCAACAGCTTATTTTGCTAGGTTTAACTTCAAATTAAACTTGCGGAGTCGTTCAAATAACCTTCGAAGATGGGTGCAATGGTCATCAGCCTATCGAGATTTTATGATGATATCATCCACATACACTTCGATTTCTTTGTGCATCATATCGTGGAATAAGGTCATCATGGCCCTTTGATAAGTAGCACCAGCATTGGTAAGGCCGAAAGCTATTCTTCGATAACAGAAGGTTCCCTAAGGGGTAATGAAGGTGGTCTTTTCCCTGTCTTCTTTAGCAACCATGATCTGGTGATATTCGACAAAGCAATCAGCGAAAGAATACATCTCGAACTGTGCAATGTTGTCGATTAATACGTGGATGAACGACACTGGGAAGTTATCTTTAAGGCTGGCTTTGTTAAGATCTCAATAATCTACATATACTCGCACCTTTCCCCCAGATTTTGGCACTGGGACTACGTTGGACAACCATTCAGGGTACGTTGACACCATAATGATTCCCGCTTTGAACTGTTTGATAATTTCTTCTTTGACCTTCAGGCTCCATTCTGGTGTCTCAATTTCTGCTTGACTAGTTTGAACCCTTTTTTAATTGGGAGTCGATGGACAATGATATCTGTGGATAGACCTATCATGTCTTTATGAGACCAGGAAAAAATATCCTTAAATTGGTTTAAGAGTTGTATTAGTTCTTTTTCTCGGTTAGAGGGAAGGTTGGTCCCTATTTTTATTTCTTTAGGATTGTTAGTGGTTTCGATATTTATGGTGGTGGTTTGATCGAGGTTGGGTTTATGTTTATCTTCGACCCATGCTTTGATTTCCTCGGGCACCTCGTCATCATCCCCTTCCTCTTGCTCTATTCCCATCAAGTCAAAGTCCAATTCTATAGAGAAATCGTAATCATTACTCGAATTCGGTAAGTCATGGACATGTCTAGGACTACGCAAATTTGGAAACATGAGATAAAAATTTGATTGCTAAATATATACAAGTAGTCATCAATCACAAAAAGATTCATCAGTTAATATGACAACTAGCAATAACAAGCTACAGATGAAATAAAATAGACATAAATATAGATAAAGGTAGAGCTCCCTGTCAGCGGCCACTTACTGGTTTTTACCCTTTCCGGACGATCTTTGGGGTGATCATCCAATTGCTGGTCATGAGATCCTGGGGAGTCGCAGAGATAGACGTGCTACTGGAGTCGTGATCTTCTAAGATGGCCATAACAGGTTTGAACCTGGTCCCTGGATCCTCGTTCGGGATGTTTACATTTCCCCAGTTAAGGACCGGGAGGATGGGTTGATCACTTGAAAAATATGCCTCGCTGGACTTCTTCAAGTCCTTTTCAGGAAGGTAAAAACTGCTCATGAATTGCAACTGAAACTCCTCCAGAAACTTCTTGTCTCTGGCCTTCTGGGCCGCATCCTCGAGAGGCTTTTCATCCGCAATCTGCTGATGTCCGCTCTGATTGACTTTGGGAATCAGAAGACTTGAGATAACGACCGTGATCTTATTTAATGGTTCTTTAAATCCTGCTTCACTGAGGTTTGGCTTGAGGTGAATCAGATGATTAGCTGGCTTGTGCTTGTGAGGATTCTGATGTCTAGATCCACCATAATATCCGAGTCCAGCCTTTCCCAACTGCGTGGGTATACGGATTGGGTTCCTGATTCCTTGGCCATTTTTCCCCAATCCTCTGCCTAGTCGATGTCCTCGGGAAAACATCTCTTGGCCAACTGCCATCACTTCAGGAGATATCCGGGGAATTAAGACTGGCGCCCCCACAGATTTATATCGCGGATTACTTATTTTAAAGGCTTAAAAACTAGCGGTCTCGACACTTTCATTCACGCCGATTAGGGGCATATCTCCTAGATCATGAACAGAATAATCAGGTTCTACACAGACAGTCACCAGATTGCCGATGACTATATATTTTAGTTATTGATGAAGAGTTGAAGGAACGACGCCAGCCATATGGATCCATGGTCGTCCTAACAACAGATTATACCCGATAGTGATCTTCAGGATCTAGAAAGGTATGTTGAAAGTGAAAGGGCCAATTTCCACAGGAAGTTTAATCTCCCCCACGATATCCCTTCTTGATCCGTTGAAAGCTCGTACCACCACATGGCTTTTCCGAATCTGATTTGGGTTGATCCTCATTTTCTCCGGAGTATCTTATGGGCAGATGTTTAAGGGTGACCATCCGTCGATTAGCACGCCACCTACCACATATCCTGATAAAATGACAACGATATGTAATGGTTTGTGATGCCCAGTTCCTTCGGCTGGTATATTGTCGTTAGTGAATGATATCACATTATTGTCCAGTACATGACTGATCAGGTGCTGAAATTTTTCAGTATCGATAGTCTTGGGTAAATACGCTTCCTCCAACACTTGGATCAGAATTTAACGATGGTCGTCAGAATCTAATACTAAATCCATGATGGAGATTTGATGGGGTTCAGCTCCCAACTAACTCACCGTCCTTGCTTCACCATGCCCCATCTTATAGAGGAACTCTGTGATCTTTCTAGTAGAAACCTTCCCCAATACCTTGGTTTCCGATTTTGCCAAACACCCCGAGAGGTAAAATAGATTCTCCCTAGGTATGATGGCGGTACAGTCAGGTGCCAATTTTATACCTTCTCCGTAATTCCACGGTACCTTCTTCAGGCTTAGAATTGGGAGTTGCGGCCAAGGAGCCAACATCAGGGGTTTTGGCGCTGGTATCTCGAGAGTGGCTTTGTTTCTCTGCTCAGATATTCCTTTGATGGTTATGGGTCCGCCAGATGTTCCTTCCATGTAGAGGATAACCGCTACCATACCCTCCAAATTCCTCTGTCCTCGAGGGTAATCCATCTCTTCCTCACAAAAGATCTCAGCTTTTTTCATCAATTCCAGTTCTCCCGATTCAATCAAGTTCTGGATTAAATGTCACAGGGCCCAACACTCCTCCGTGGCCTGTCCAGGAGCATTTAAATGGTATAGGCAGGATCTGAAAGGGTCGAAACATTTCGATCGCGGATCTGGGGGTGGTGAAAATTCTGTGATATTCCCCTCTTCGATCAAGGTGTAGAGAATTTCCTCCCAGGATTGCCTCAAAGGGGAGAATTTTCGTTTGGAGGCAAATTCTCGCCGGCTCTGCAGTCTAGCTTCTCGGGCCATCTTTTCAGTCCATTTATTTTGCCCCTAGCAGCGAATCTGATCCCTTCTGGAGGTTGAAACATCTTGGACAAATATGGGGTTGGTTGGCTTTGGTAGGACCTGGTCTATCAGCTGTCGGGTCAACTGGTGTTGGTATACAACCAATTCTGCCAGCTGATCAACTTGCGCCTTGATTGAAGCCAAGTCTTATTCTACCCTATAATTTTCTTCAGGGTATCCCCACATTGTAGGGTCATGCGCAGAGGGTAACTCTCCCATCCTCCTTTAGTAATTACGGTTTTCCCTACTTCCGGCATTGATCATGTTGACTCCTT
The DNA here is from genome assembly GCA_020205555.1 of Panax stipuleanatus. Classification (NCBI taxonomy): domain Eukaryota; kingdom Viridiplantae; phylum Streptophyta; class Magnoliopsida; order Apiales; family Araliaceae; genus Panax; species Panax stipuleanatus. The sequence continues at coordinate 34,966,336 of CM035115.1, forward strand.
CCTCCGTATGCTGAGGCAGAGGGTTGTTGTTGACATTCAGCTGCTCGGGCGCTTTGACTATAATCTCCCCACTGTCAATCAAATTTTGAATTTTATGCTTTAACGTCCAACATTCTTGAGTATCATGCCCCGTCGAGTTGGAATGGTAGGCACATTTCTTGCTGGAATTGAATTGCCTTCCGTTTGGATTGGAAGGTGGAGCGAGCTCAACGATCTTTTTCTAGGCGATTAGTAGGGATAATATGTTCTCCAAGGAGTCTCCCAAAGGAGTGAATATCTTTCTTCGCTTATTTTCCCTCAACTTTCACTGCTGTAGAATTTCGAGAATTCATAGGATAAGAGTTCTGCCTCTGGATAGGCGAGTTAGGGCTCTTGTTGGCAAATTATCCCTGTAATATTAAAGAGACATCTTCTTCCTTTCTCTTTGATCATCTTTTGGGAGCGCTGACATAATTTCCAGATTGTATGTGCTCGACCACGGTTTCCAAAGTAGTGAGGTCCTTAATTTTTCTAAACTTCAAACCCATTTCCGCCATTTCCCCGTGTTTGATCATTTCGGAGAAGGATTTTCCTAACCCTGTGAGGACTCTCTCATAGAAAGAGGCTTCTTGTATATCAATAAAGGTTGTTACCATCTCACCCTCATCCATAGGTAGGTTGACTTGGGCCGCCATTCGCCTCCACCGCTACGCGTATTCTCTAAACGATTCATTGCCCAGCTTTTTGACTTTGGTAACCTGGTAGCGATCAGGTACCATTTGGGATTAGAAACTGTATTGGTTAAGGAAAGCATGGGCAAAATCTTCCCAACCTCTGACTTTTGAATTGTTTATTCGTGCGTACCACGTTCGGGCTTCACCGGTAAGGCTCTTCTGAAACAGTTGCATCCGGAGGTTCTCATCCTTGGCATAAGTTCCAAGTTCACCTATGTAAACTTTCAAGTGAGTGTATGGGTCTCCCAGTCCGTTATATTTCTCAAACTCAGGGACTTGAAACTTATCCGGGTATCTCGCCTTTGGGAAAATACACAGATCCGAATAATTCACGCTTCCGTGGGATCCTGTCCCTTTCATAAATCGGATATCGTCTTCCATCTGTCTAACTTTCTTCTTAATATCTCCAGTGTCTCTGTCCTCCTAGAGGTCTATGATTTCCCGTGTCGTCTTATGGATCGGGGCCTCCTTGGGTACTTCAACATCAATGGGAGAAATAGGTGTGGACGTATGGGTATCACCTTCCTTCTCAGGTACTTTCATGTCTCCTTGCACAGAGGATTTAGTCGAACTCTTGTGCTTAGATTCCTGAGATACTTTGCACTGTTCTCTTAACAGGGTCATCATCTCGGTCATCTGCTTCTTAAACTCCTCGAATTCATTTCGAGATATAGAGGTGTGTTCAGATGAACTTCCTTCAGCCATCTTGAACGGTGATGAATGGGCCTTCTTGGCTCAAGATCGGGTTCTAGGACCAATCTGCATAAAACTGATATCTAGTTTAGACTGGATATTAGGGGACAGGGATGCATAATATGCTATGCATCAGTTTAATGATTTTTTAATCTTTTCCTGCAATACAACGGGTTAGTTGAATTGATGACAGGATATGAAAGATGTATGTATGACAGTTTTTTAGATGACGGTCATTTAGGGAAGATTAAATAGGCATGAAGAAGCACACAGCGCGTTTGGTTTATCAGAGGCTGACCTATCTTAGGGTTACTCTCACGGGCTGTTTGAAATTGGTTCCCAGATCTTTGCAATTTACTTGAAGAAAACATCCATTTTTCAATTGGAGCGGATCTGAGTGGTGCCTTTCCTGAGCCTCACAATGGAAACATCCAGAGGAGTCCAGTAATAAACAACCGACGGGATTGCCTCCTAATGGAGGTACCACACAACATACATTCACGCACATTCATGTGCTCACTGCATGTAATATGATGACATTGTGCGAAGCACTAATAACTTGTGCGAAGCACAAAAAAATGGTAAAAGATTGACACAATTATCACACACAAAGATCATTCACACAAATGCACATGCAGAATGAAAATCAAAAAGTTTGATCGCTGCTTAAGCCCTCCTTGATCCCCAGCAGAGTCGCCACCTGTTGACGCCTGGAAAAAAATCTTCCTCTTTGTACCCCTCTTTTTTGTGTTGAAGGGGGAGTCTTTTTTCCTCTTTTTTGGTGTTGTTTTCCATCATTTCTTATATGGGGGAAAAGAGAGGATTGCCCATATTTCATAATTTTAATATTATTCTACCCTTTCGCTTTCGCTTTGTCTTTGGGATTCTGTTTTAAAGGGTGCATTTGTAGGAAATTGGTACCGACATAAGTGTCGACGTTTTTGAAAAGATTGATTTAATTTTAATGATTGGACCGAATGAGACAGAGTCACCAGTTGGTATTTTGCGTGACTCCAAAATATTAATCTTGAAACCCGAGATTCGTGAAATTTGGGGGCTAGGTTAAGCGGGGGGAAGGTGTTAGGCACCCCCCGACTCCCGTGCAAGCACTGTACCGCATCTTATTAATTTTCTGTGCATAAAGTGTGTGTGTATGTGTGTGGGTTTTGTTTTGAAATCTTTATTAGTCTTTTCTAAGCCTTTATTTTTGGGTGACTTGAAAGTAGTGCTGTACCTCTTTTGCGCCTAGGTACAAAGGATTTGACTTAATGAAAAGTTCATTTTTAACAAGATATATAAATTGAAATGATGTTTTAGAAGGTAAGATTTTCAAATCCTTTGCCCGACTAGGAATCGAGGACTTCAATACTTCCTTTTATTCTTTACGTTTATTACGTGATCTACCCCGAATCTCTTTATTATTCATCAAAAGCTCTTTGTGGTTTTATTAGAAATCATTTTGATGATATGCATGCAAAAGCGTAAAAAAGAGGATGGATCATCATCGGGCATGTAAGCCACCTCGATGAACCGAGCTCCCGCAATCAAGGTTTTCACTATCATAGGATCTTGAATCCGACTTCTCGGGACTAACCCCTCGAGTTTGTTTTCAAGATCCAAATATTACATGTATAACGATATTTACGTTATTTAAAGCGTTTACATCATAAAAATCGATCCATCGTGGGAATCAAGTCGGATCCAGTCGGGGATCTCAACATCGGGATTCCTAGGCTCACATTATTTGTACGATATTAAATATACATAATATTCATGGCTTCAATATTAGATGATTTCATCGATGGAAATCACCGTTTAAGCCATTTCAACCCCCCTTTCACCTCTAAATATAAATTTAAGGTTATACGGGATAACCTGGACCATTTAAAATAATAAATCCATAGATATACCATGAATCTAAGGTTGCGTTTGATAAATCTGGCGATTAAGATCTGAATGATTATGATGCCTTAATAAATTAGATCATCTGAATGGTTATGAGGTCTGAATCTAAAAAACTGTTTGATAACTAAAAAGTAAGTTGTCTCTTAATGACACTATTTTACTATTTTAAAGGGTAAATTTTTATTTAATAATTTTAAATATTCAATTTAATAAAAATGAGTGAATAATATTGTTGAATATATTTATATAAAAAAAAATTATCAAAAAAATTTCATTAAGAGGTACCTCTTAATTATTAAGATTTCATTTTCTGTCTTACAGATTAAGAGGCATTCAGAGGTAACAAAAAAAAAACAAACAACATCATGCCTCTTAGCGAATAAGAGGCAGTCCATTAAGAGACAATCAGATGTAAACAAACAGCACCTAAGCCATTCTAGCACACGGGTTAAAGCTTCATGCTTAATAACATCTCAGAGGCTATATTGGGCTTAGATTTAGGTATATCTAGCCTCTCTAGTTAATTTACAACGTAATAAGCACAATATAATCGATAAAAACGTAAAATCTATCAACTATTACACACTATGCTTAAAATACAACAAGTTTAACTATATTCAAACAAGATATCTCATTAATCTATCATTTGAACAACATTTACAAAGAACCGAAGCTAGAAAGTGCGTTATTTCACCTTGGGGGACACGTGAACAAGCGTTTTGACTCCCGGTATGAACTTAGAACACTAGTGGGGCTTCAAGTATGTGCTAGATGGGATGATTGAGCTCCAAAGAGGTGAAGATGAGTTCCACCTGAGCCTCTCTCTAGAATGTCTATTCCCTCTCTAAAATGTATCTCTCTCTTTTCTAAAATGAACTAGTGTGGGGGTTTTAAGCTATCGGAGGCAGCTGCAACCACATATACGGCTAGTCGTAGATATGGTCAAGGCTGGCCTAAGTGGGCCCCACAGGCTCGGCAGGTGGTCCTTTGGTCCCAGTTCGATAGAAGTTGACGTCCGCTGCTCGGCCTTTCGGACAGTCTTTGTGGAATGCAGAGGGAATAGATCAATTCTGACTGGATTAGGGTTCAAAAAGTAGATACTCGTGGCTGAGATATATCCACCAGGTCCGAATATCAGTTATCTGGCTTATCTCCGATAGTACGTCGTTCGAGGTTTGCTGAGGTGATTTTCGCTGATCACTGTCTTAACTCGTCAATCCTCGATCGGTTCACAGTATGTTCGGACGTTATTAGTCCTTTGCATCACTCCCAGGGTTGTCTCTGAGATGATCTGGATCTTTTGTCCTACCTCGGGGTTATCGTCGGTGTAAAATTATGCTTTCGCCCTTCTACAAGGTTAGTACAAAGAAAGTGAAATTTCGAGTGTCTACACTTATAATAATTTTTAAATCATTAATATCATTTTTAGATATTTAATAACCATTTATAATGGTTTTTAAATCATCAATATTATTTTTAAATAATTTATTTTTATTAATAATGATTGTTAAATCATTAATATCATTTTTAAATAATTTATTATTATTTAAAATAATTTTTAAACTATTAATATTATTTTTAAATACTTAATAACCGTATAAAAATGATTTTTAAATCATCAATAATATTTTTAAATAATTTATTTTTATTAATAATTATTTTTAAATCATAAATATAATTTTTAAATAATTTATTATTATTTAAAATGATTTTTAAACCATTAATATTATTTTTAAGTAATTTATTTAATATAATTATTAAATACTTTTATTATCATTAATATTTAAATAAATTAAATATTAATAAAATTTTATGTCAAAATATTAAAAACTATTTATTTTAATTAAAAATGAATTTTTAGATTTTTTTTATTAATTATTTAATATTTATTTCTATTTATTTTAATTATTATAATTAATTTTTAAAATCCACCTGTCGCTAAAGACTATTAGCGACGGATTGTGTCGCTATAGGTGTTCTTGGTCAACTCAAGAACAGACCGGTCAACTCCTAGTGCCTTCGTTTGACCCGATCTCTTTCCCAATCTGTTTGATTTCTGGGCAAGCATGTGTGATGAACTTGTAGTGTAAGTGTAATACTACACCTCTATGGTCATTTCAGTACATAACAACATCTATACAAGATTCCATGGCCTGTGAAATTAACCAACCAATGGCTGTTCTTCATTTCTGGGCTGCCCAAAAATAGAAGTCAACGCCGGTCAACGCTTATTGAAGCCTTATATCTTGCAGCGTGTTTGTAGTTTAGGTGTTCTAGTGGTCGGGTGTTATACACTTACTAGCAGGGTACCTTAAGGTAGCATTTAGAGGTTATAGATATCAATAATCAATAATATCTAAGCCTTCAAAGTAATTGTCAGACGCTGATTTTGTTTTTCTGGGTTACCCAGATTGTTCAGCTTAACGGTCAACCTAGTTTGACCACTAATAACTTTCAATTGGTGATTTTCTAAGGTTTGAGAGTGCTCTAGTCTTATAGTTGATATGCCAGGCTATAATCTAGATACAGCTTAACATCCTAACAGTCTGTCAGTTAAGATATTCAAGCCGGTCAAACGGCTGTTATGTCGCGTTCTTAAGTTTTCTGGGTTTTCCAGAAAACTAAAGTTCGTGATCGGTCAACGCTGTTTGACCATGAATAACTTTTAATCTACTGATCCGATGGACCCGATTCCTCTTGCAGATTGTTAACCTCATGTCACACTACAAGTCTAAAGGCTTACACATGTCAGAAGATTAACAGAGCAAAATCTATAAGCCCTGACATTCGGTTATCAGGCCATTTTTCTAAGTTTTGACAGTTTTCTTAAATCTTCATTTTCGTGCATTTAGATGTTATAGATTCATGTTTTAGCAACCCAGATCACTAACCAACATCCTAATTAACATACTTAAACAATAAAAATAACAATAAGATTTTAGATTTAAGGATCTAGAGCTAGGGTTAGGTTTTAAACCTTTTTAGCAATTTTCCTTTCCTCCTCTCTGATTCTGCTACAAGCTTGCTGAGAAGTGTTTTAGGTTTAGTTTGTGTTATTCTTTGAGTGTAAAAATCGTGGCTTATAACTACCCTTACTTAGCTTTAGATGGAAACTTAAAGTGGGGGTAAAAACCTTAGTTCTTTCCTTCTTTTGACAAGTAGCCTAGGCTATTAACTATGTAGGGTGTGTTGTCAAGTTATTGTGGTAAAATAAACATGGAGCAAATCTTTTGCTGGTTAAGCAAAAGATTTATTCCTATCTCATTTTAAAAGAGAACAAATAAGGGAATTTTGGTCATTTTACATGTACTAAGGGTATTTTGGTAATTTCCTACTTAAATCCGAGGGTAATTTAGTCATTTCATATTTTCCCTAGAAACTTAAAAACAAGAATGAACAATTAGGTTTTGTTAATTTAAAATTAGGGTTTATTATAAAAATTAGGGTTTTCTGATTAGAGTTAGGGTTTTCAAATTCCTAATTAAGGTTTTCTAGAAATCTTCTTCATTTAAATCCATAATTAATCATATATTAAATTAATATATATATATATATATATATATATATATATATATATATCCATAATCCTTATTAATGTATTAAGTTATAATTTTCATTTATTATAATAATTAGGGTTAGGGTTTCTTATTTAGATAATCATGTTTAAGTTTTGGATTATTACACTCTTATAAGAATTTCGTCCCGAAATTATGAAAACCATATAGGAAATATTCTGGTATTTCACCTCACAGCTCCCATGTAGCTCTTTCTATATCATGATTCTTCCAGATCACTTTAACTGATGATATTACTTTGTGTATTAACACTTGTTTCTTTCAATCAATTATCTGAGCAAGAATTACCATATACGATATGTGACACCCCAGATCCAGGTCCCTTTCCAAACCTCGGATTTGGTTCGCCACGATACTTCTATCGTCAAATATTTATATCTTTTATTCATAACTTAAAGAATATAACTTCGCTTATTACAATTTAGAATATAAATTCTTCCATTTTCAGGATCTGCATAATGACCCAAACTTTTATAAGTTCCAATCCTGGTTATTTACCATTCCTGTTTTTACATCATATTCGATATTATAAAAATGCGGAATAATTTAAACTTTTTCAATCTCCTTTGAATAAAATCTTTTATTGATTTCATAACTTGAATAAATTACATAACCTTGAATTAATATATTACGATTCATTCTATTCGAATTACTGTATAAACGTTTATATCTCAATTCGATATCCTCTATGTATCAACTAGTACATCTTTACAACACGACAGGTATTAAACATCGTAACTATTATCATGTACATCTCCTAGAACCTAAACATGGTTCAAGTAATAACTTCAACTAAATAGTAATCTTCGTTGCGATACTATTTAACTCTATCAATCTAGAAGCACGTAACTTTACCGTGAGTCCTTAATATGCAAAAATGGTTATTTGCAAGAGTGAACTCGACAACTCAGCAATTCTAATAGTTTTCATGCATCATATAGCATATAATATCATACTCAATTCATGCAATCATAATCATTTAGATTTACTACACATGTTGTTTCTCACATAACAAGTATAGAGAGTAACTTCACAAGTATGTCATCAAAGATCAACTTTCAATCTCATACATATCTCATATACATTTCATATATAAGTCAATATTCTCATAGAATAATACAATTCAATTAACAGTTATCGAATTCATATATCAAATAGGAACTGAAAGACTTGCCTGACTCGTAGTTTATCAACTACGACTTAACTACTTATAGCTATCTGCACTTCGTGTATTCCTACACAGTTATATAATCACGGATTCATACTCATCAGTTATACACATCCATACATTCTCAATATAAGAATAGTTTGTACAACGTTTCCTAACTTGGTTTCACTTTAACTTAGGATAACCACGAGACAAGCTCATTCTACTTTCATGTTTATCTAAACAATCACGTTTCATACCATGTCATCCTTAAGGAAAACATATAACCATAACTTAAGACTATGTAGTTAACAAACAGCTCTTGTCAACTCTGCAGAATGGCGCGGCCGCGCTGTATATAAGCTTGGGAGTGGCGCGATCGCCCTACTCCCTGTCCAAACCAGACTTAAGTATTTCATTGGACAGTTTAGTCTCTAGCATACTATGTATTCTGATTATACACATACATCAAGTAGGTTTTCATCTTCCTTCCATTTCATATTTAAACTATTTAGTTTTACTTTTGAATCACATAGCTCTATATTGAATTATTTAATTCAATAAGGCCTAACAACTTCCTTTAACAAAGATTCAATGTCATAAGCTTTTAAACCATATATTAATACTAACAAGCCTTTAATACGCCTGCTCACATGTATCTATCTCATTTACATAGACATAGCATAGTGCATTACTTGAAAACTCATTTTAAACCATGTTTGAAAGGTCCAATTCATGATTAATTAGATGGTGAACATATTCGTCATTTCTAGAGGCATAAAGTGTCCTAGTATATATGCTTGAAAAGTTAGAATACTATTTACATAATGTTCAAGAATATTAGTTCTCAAAACTTCCAAGTTTTCCTTCAAAATATTTTAAACCAAGCTATAATTCTAGCATATGCAATATAACTTAATAACAAGCTACGTTTCATACTTACGTACGTATGCTTCAAGGTCAGTTTTCAAAGGACACTAGGTATTTCAAAGTTTGTTTTCCAAAACTTTAAGTTTTCATTAAAACTCCACTAAAGCAAGGTATAATGGTTTACTATTAACCAGGGTAACTTATCAATAACTACCTTTCATACTTATTGACACACATAATCAATACATGTACATATGTCTTAAAAGTCAGATTTCGAAGGATACTAGATTCATCAAGTTTCATTTTTAAAACTTTAAGTTTTCGTTGAATATTTCATGACGAACCAACTAATACCATTCAGTACATGCATGGTGATCTTAGGTCACATATTAGACTCATTTACACACTTATTAGAGTCATACTAGCATGTCCATTAAGTCAGATTATAGCAGAAAGCAGTATCTAACTCTGGCAAATGGTGCGAACGCGCTGGGTTTGAATGGGGAAGTGGCGCGGTCGCGCCACTTCGGTTCAGCACCAGACTTGGCCTTTGCTTCATGCAGTATTCAAACAACTTATCATAACCACCTTTAATTTATCATTCTTAGCTCAATTACATTGACATACACCTCAACCCTCATTAATTCACATATCGATTCATCAAGAGTCCCATGAACTCTCTGGAAATTTCTCAAACTCACAACATTATACCAATTTTGCATTATAATTAGATTTGTATACTTAGATTTCATTTGATAACCATGTTAATCAGCTTATAAATCTACTGACATCTTGCAATCAAAATAATCTCCTACAATTCATAGAACTTTGAAATGAGAAATGTTCATAGTAACATTACCTCCTCAGTGCTTGCCATACTAGACTTGCTTTTAATCTTAGTTAACTTCCTCTCATTTTAACAATTCCCTCTATAATTGGAACTAATCAAAAACTACAACAAACTGAATTTGAGAAGGAGGGGTCTCTATTTATAGAGGAAATTATTACCCAATTTTGGGTTTTGCACATTGAATCAACCAAATAGGAGAAGGAAGAAGACATTAGGCAAGAAGGGTTTGGTGGAGGAGCACTATTCAACCCACTCCCCCTTCATTATTTCCATAGCCATCACCTCTTCTTTGCTAGCCTTTCATCATTTCACATAGTTTTGAGTAGGGAGAGATAGGCTAGGCCAATGGCCTAGTCACGTGAGAAAGAAAGAATGAGACTATAAATATGGGACACTCTTTCTAATACTCAGTATTTTCCCATTTGGCTCATTAAATCAATCCCAAGGTCTTAATTATGCTAAGTTATGGGCACAAATATGTGTATATATGTATTTACACACCCACATATAAACAAGTATACTCCCACTTTAAACATACACCAATACATAATATCATGTACTCCATGTACATTTAACAATACCGAATATAGTTTGATTGAGTATTGTCACACCACATTTAAACTTTATTATTTCACTTATACTTAATCATTGAAATATTTATTAACAACCTTTATTTATTTAGTTTAATATTTTTATAAAGTACACATTAATGTACCACACATAACACATTGTCACATAGGTCCATTTATGTAACTCATGCGACTCATTTCACTTTACCATATAGTTTCCTATATTATATAGTTACCTTGAAATGTCACACTTCATTTCATGTCATATAGATGTAGCTACTATATAACATATAATTAATCCACTAATTAATTCCTTTAAATATTCATTCATTAATTTATTTAATGAATGCTTATTCCACCACTTTGCCACACGAGACATATCTCACAAGCTTATATTAAGATTATTCTCATTCTCATCACTTAATCATCTCATAATCTTAGTCATCCCCACTACACTACTACTTATAAATTTACGGTAATATAGTAACTCAAGTTATTAAAATAACTTAGTTTTCTTTTATAATTTTAACCCTCTTGAAAATACATAAGATATAATTACTATTATAAAAATTATGTATTCCATCATAGCATGACATAAAACGTTTTTATTAAAATTTTGAAAATTAAAGGCGTTAATTATAATAAAAGAATTTACTCATTATCTCAAGATATTATTCTTAATATAATGTCTATATCTCATTAAAATAATTATATGTATGACACATGTACACATTATATAGTGGTGCACAACAGGCCGGCCTGGTCTGGTCCGGCCTGGGCCTGCCAGGCTTTGGCCGTTGACCAGGCCAGGCCAGACCTTAAACCCCAAACCATGGCCTGATGAGGCTTGTAGGCCAGGCCAGGCCAGGCCTTGGGCCAGGGCCAAGCTGGTCTGGTTCAGCACTTACAAAAAAAAAAAAAAATTGTATGTGGGCTTGTGGCTTGGGGGTGGTCCGGTCTGGGGGTTGGGCAGCTGGGGGCTGGGGGCTGGGGGGGGCCTGGGGCTGGGGGCGGGCGCCGGGCGCCGGGCGTCGGGCAGCCTGCTAGGCTCCTGCTGTATGTAATACTAACTACTAAGTATACTAACTAACTGTTTTTTTAAAGCATTGTAATAACTAATTTAATAACTAACTTAATAATAACTAACTAACTATAATAATATGATATAATATTAATAACTAACTAACTTAATAATATTAATAATAATAATATTATGAATAAACTAACTAACTAATAATAAATAACTAACTAACTTATATTAATAATAACATTAATAATAACTATTATTAATGTTATATTATTAATAACTATTAATAATATTAATATTATGTACATGTTATATTAATAATATGATATGCAATATTAACTAACTTATGAATATTAAATAAACTAAGTAGTATATTAATATTAAAATTTAATCAACTAACTTATTAATATTAATAAACTAACTCATATATGTATAGTTGTTTACTATGCACTTCGTAGAAAATACTGTAGATTACACTTTTATTTTTTGAATATAAAGTTAGTTTCATTGAAGTAACTAACAACTAAGTAACTAACTTATTATTAATATTAACTATCAACTATGTATAGTTGTTTACTATCAACTAAGTAACTAACTTATTATTAATATTAAATATACTAACTAGTTATATTCATTGAAGATGTATATTAATTAAATGTATCTACAAGAAATCAAGAATGAATAATTAAAATTTTAAACTTTATTGATGTATTAATTAAAACTAATGTATAATGTATTATAATTTATAAACTATGAACTAACTTAAATGCAATTAACATGCAATTAACATATTAAATAAATATGCATATTAACTAAATAAACATATTAATATGCATATTAACATATTAAATAAAAATGCAATAAACATATTAATATGAAATAAACATGAATATTAAATAAATAAATAAAATATTAAACATTTAATATTTAATATGCAATATTTACTATTTAAATATTAAAATATGCAATATTAACATTAACATATTAATATTAATATGCAATATACAATATGCAATATGCAATATTTAATATTAATATTAATATTAAATATTTAATATTTAATATGCAATAAATATTAAATAAATAAATATGCAATAAACATGCTATTAACATATTAAATAAATATGCATATTAACATATTAGCATGTTAAATGCAATTAACATGCTATGCAATATTAACTAACTTATAAATATTAAATAAACTAAGTAGTATATTAATATTTAATCAACTAACTTATTAATATTAATAAACTAACTCATATATTATTATTAAAATTTAATTAACTAACTTATTAATATTAAATAAACTAGCTAATATATTAATTAAATATACTTGCAAGAAATCAAGAATGAATAATTAAAATTTTAAACTTTATTGATGTATTAATTAAAACTAATGTATTATAATTTATAAATTACAATAATAAATAAGTTAAAATTTATTGTTTATTGATGAATAATTATAAATTTAAAGTTCAAAAATTATAAATAATTAATTGGATAAAAAATCATGTAAGGCCTCAGGCCAGGCCAGGCTAGGCCAGACTTTTTTGTAGGCCAGGCCAGGCCAAATTTTTGCCTAAAAATATCAGCCTTTTCAAGCCTTCCAAGCCAGGCCTGATCGGGCCAGACTTTGACCAAGCCGGGCTTTGACCAGGCCGGGCCCAGGCCAGATCAAGGCCAGGCCGTAGGCCTCGGGCCTTTTGTGCACCACTAACATTATATATAGAAAATAAATTTATTTCCTATTATGATAAATTATTTCTATCAATTCATTTACATGTAGCAAATATGTTTTTATACATTTGCCATATTACTTAATCATTCATATTACCTCATACAAAGCTATATAAGGTAATATCATTATATAAAATAATATTCTCCCTTTTATTAAAATAATTCACTAATAGAATTTATTTTAATATCCTTATACAATATACAATAATTATTTCTTTTTCCTTTCTATAAATTGTCCCCAAAATAATTTCTTTAATCTTCACATTTTGCCATATCTTAAATGCTAATATAATACCTCCATCTCTAACCAATATTCATTTATAATTATATTGGTTCTCTTCCTTTATTATTCATTTATCTTTAAAATATTAACCTTTTTATATATTACAATACTATATAATATATTAATAATATCAAATATTAATTAACATATTTCTTTCATCCTCTTATGCTAAACACATATTAATTCATTGTCTTATGTAAGTGAATTAACTCTTTTTCATTCCCTTTACTATCACATTACTGCCACATAAGGCTTATAATTACGATTTCCCATAATCCAACTTGATTAACCAATATTTATTCTTGGTTGATTAATTTCCATAATTAATATTAATTCAATTCATGCTTTGCTATGACAATCAATCCATAGACAGTTTGAGTACTAATTATGACCCATATTACAACATATTAGTCACTAGTATATATATACTCATGAAAATGGTGATTATTCATTAAAGATATTTAATGTCACCAACTTACTATGATAAAATAATTCTATAAACTATTTAATATCGATAGATAAATTTTATCCATCTCCATTACTTCAAGCAAATTGCCTCTACGATAAATAATAATAATATATTTATTAAAAACAAAATCACATATTGCATAGTTCATATTACCATATGCAACATAATACCACATACCTCATAATGCATATATATTCTTATTCGAACCCAACACATGCCTTAAGAATTTTATTTATTAAATTCTTATTTTAATAATTTCTAAAAATTTGGGTTCGTACATCCTCTCCCCGTTATAAGGATTCCGTCCTCGGAATCACCTAAACCTTCCCTACTTAGTACGATTCTGAACATCACATATTCTTTTGAATAATTTTATCCATTCTCTTTTTTGGAGGTTTTATTATTATATCTTGTTCAATCGCATCCTACCACTTCTTCTTTCTAAGGAACATTCTATTTACTACATTCATCCTTCAGAAAGAATAAGAATCTTCCATAATTTTTCAATAATCGGGAAGTAGTATGAATAACTCAGATTCCAAATTATGTTGAGGGGTCATAAGACCGTGAACTCTTCTCTAGGTTTACTAATGCTTCAATAAAATCCTTCACACTACAAATCGGAGTGTTTATCAATCACAAAGACTGAAAACACCCTCCATGCGTACACTAGGTGATTATCCTATTGTACCACTACGTTGTGCTGCAACGTAGTGTTTTGTAACGACTATATGCGTTACATTCGAAACTATTATCTTCGAAAACATGTCCCCTTATAGGGTTGTTCACCTCATCTTTTCAACTTCTAAATCCGCACCAGAGCAATCTGGTTTGGCATAAATACACAAGAATGCTTGAATTCCATAATTATTCTCTAACAGTCGTCTAGGCGAATCAAATAGCTTAGACTTTTATCAACAACTTGGACATCAATCGAAATTAATCAACTTAATTGACCTTTTTCATAGTTTAAACGAAAACAAAAAATCCTTTTATGACATAATGATACCGTACCACCTCAGTCGTACGTTGAAGATTCCGTCATTTTATGACTTTGTCGTACTACATCATACCATAATGGACAGATGATCTTACGATCGCTCTGAACACTAGGTTCGATTGCATTGATGACTCCATCATTTACCATCCTACACCATATCAAATGATGCATATGGTCAAAAATACATTTTAAAAGATTTTCAAATTATTTTTGTCTTAGCCAAAATAAATAGCATAAACATACGAATAACGGTATCGTTTTTAAAACTCATTGGTTCAGTCATCTGACCCAATGTTTTCTCAAGAAAACAAAAGTGCAAACACTAGCATGAAGTCAATAAATTTTGAAAATCTAGAGTAGCTAGAAGATTTAGAAAAATCCAAATTTCTTCATCAACTTTAATCGCTTACTCCAGTGCTTCATCATTCTATCAATCTTCTATACCATCAATGCTTACTATACCAAAACTCTTAATTGTTGATATATAATATATCTATTCCCAGTATAGTTCATCAAACTTACCACACTATAGAAGTTCAGGAACTTACCACAATAATACGATTTTAAGAACTTGTCCTAGCAATACGTAGTCCAAGAACCAATTAAGGACTGTCCATTCCCCTTTTCTTATCAAAATGTATTTGTATTTCCAAGGTAACGCTTCTAAGAATACCTGATTCTTACCCTTAACCTCTCATTATTTTCTACTGAGTCTGAGATGTTTGAAATCTTTCACATATAATCTCAATACTTATGTGTTATATATATTATACTGTCTAAGGCTTCATATGGTGGCATTCTTTTGTTAGCATGATAAATATGGTATGCAACTTCTACAAAAGGCTTCTATTTTCTTGAAGTTTGAAACATCAGTTCTTAATATATTCTTTAAGGTCTGAATGGTTCTCTTACTTTGTCCATCTATTTATAGGTGGTATACGGTACTTAACCCTCATTAAGTCCCTAAATATATTTAATAACCCTTCTCCTAGAGTTTGAAATAAACCGTAGATCTCGAATCTGACACTACAGAAACAAAACTACATACTTATAATTTACTTCGCTTAAGTACAACTTGACTCATTAATTTAAATTAACAATTTCATCTTTGAAAATTGTGACTTTGTTGGTGTTTTAATCATAGCACTTCAAGAGAGTGATGATAGTTATCTGCTTCAATAAACTCCTAGTTTCTGTTATATAGTTTCCAAAAGTTCCTTGAGAACTGGTTTCACCGCTTCTGCAACAATGCCTGTGACGAACGAGATTTTTGTAATTTAATTTGAATATTTATTAAATTAAATAAATATTTTTCGATGATTTAATTATTGAGTTAAATAATTAATTGATGAAATTATGGTAGATTAATTTAATTATATGTGTTACATTAGTTAAATTAATGTGGTAGATTTTTATATTCAAAGTATGTATTTAATTGAGCTTATTTGATTAATATATTAATTAATAAGCATAATGTGTTCTGATTAATTTAATAATTAATTAGAGATTTAATGATTTGATATAATTAATAAATGAAAATTTTAATTATGGGACTATGTGATTTAATGTGGATTTATGCCAATTTATTTAATTGATTTAAATAAGATTAATTGATTAATTAAAGTGTGATATTAAAACTATACTATAAAGCTTTAATTAGAATAAATGAAAAGGAACTCTTATCATTAGCCAAACATGGCCCTAGGAGAAGTTGGGGCAGTTAACCCATTATGGGATTAACTGACCACTTACCACTTACGTATCTGTTATATAATATATACGTATTATATATCTATACATATATTACATATTATATCAGTTTCTATATTGATATCTTTTATCAGAGAGAAAAGAGAGAAGGTTTCAAAGAATAATTGAGAGAGAATTATGAATTGAAGAAGAAGTAGAGATCTTAATCATCTTTGAATCATCTAAACAAAGTAGCAAGGGTAATCTCTTCATCTCCATGGTTATAATTCACGTTCTTATGTTTTCTCCATAAAAAGTGTTTTCAAGTTCTCTGTGAAGAATGATTTTATGATTAACTTAAGATATGATCATATATGTGTTATTATATGTTAATAACATGTTTTATATCATATATTCATGAATTAGAGTAATCAATTTCATGTAAACATGCTTTAATCAAAGTTTCATGAATTACAGAGTATGAAAAATATGAAGAACACGTATATATGGACTTATATACAATTTGTATGCTTTGAATTGGTTGTTTAACTTAAATTTGATAATGGATTATGATTATACATGTTAAAACAAAGAAAACAAACTTTGAACGGACGGATTTGGAGTTATAACGAATCCGTGACGATGATTTTCGTATTTTTCTTCAAAACCGTCAAGAACACCAAGAACAGTGAAATTTAATGATTTAATTCTAGTAATTGCATGATTTAAGATGTTAAAAACATGTTAGTAATATTGTATGATGTTTCTATGAAGTTCGTACTTCATAGAAATCGCTGTGTGAGTTTAATTTGCATTTAATTGGAGTAATTAGGCCAACGAACTGTCCAAATCGTGAACCAGGAAGTGCACCAGCAGGGGGACCCGCCCCAGCGGGTGTTCATGGGCATTAGGACCCGCCCCAGTGGGTATAAGGGCTGTCCGGGAGCTTTTTTTTAGTTTTCGAGACTGTTTTGACCTCCTGTAGTAAAATAAGCATAATTTTTTAATACGAACTCCGATTAAGGCGATTCAAGATGATTCGAAAAGATAACGAGTAGACCTACAACTTTCATTCTTAAGTTTTTTCAATTTGAAATCGTTAAAATGGGTAAAAATGGCCGTCTTTGTGACTGATGCGTATTCGGAGGCAATCGGAGGGCTTCGGACATGCACACACACAAGTGTAGTGTTCTCGATAATAAAAGATGTTGTTTTAAGTTAAATACATGAATATTATATGATTTGAAGTTCGTGATTAATAAATTAAGTTATTGACATGTATAAGATATTGTGAAGGTTCAAGTTAACAAACTAAGTGCGAACTTGAATATCGTAATTGTAAAACATGATTATGATTGTTTAAAGGGCTATACATGTGTGATATGCATGTTGTGAGTTTACATTCATGTTATGTGGTTAGCCATTGAGTAATATTATAAACCAAGTTGTAAGTCGAACTTAAGTGAATAGTTTAACTGTTAAATATGGTATTTATGAAAACTAATCGATGTCGTATACATAATGTAATGTGTAGGACGTTGAGGAAGTGAATTATAATTATATTTGTAGCTTGTGCAAGAGACAAGTATCCTATCCCTAACTTATTGATTTAGTAAGTTCCCTAAATTCTAATTTATTCATTTATTAAGTCTTAGACTTGTGTTTCTATATCAAGTAAGCTCGTGCTCTTAATTGTTCTAGTTCGAAATTCATATTACATATTGTAACTCTTTTAAAAGCATGATTCCGTTATACAATACTTA
Organism: Panax stipuleanatus; assembly: GCA_020205555.1. Lineage (NCBI taxonomy): Eukaryota > Viridiplantae > Streptophyta > Magnoliopsida > Apiales > Araliaceae > Panax > Panax stipuleanatus. Next base: position 34,984,626 of record CM035115.1, read on the forward strand.
TTCGATTGTATACTCTTGAGATTTATTATTCAAGTTGAATATCGATGTTATTATTGAACCTTATAGGACTAGTGAACCCTTATTGATTCGACTAGTCCATAGTTGATGAACGTTCTAAATTCTAGAATACTTATTGAGCTTATCCAAACCAAACTTTCTTTGGTGCGGACTCTGATATCAAAACTAAGATGAACACCCTGTAAAAGGGGATTATTTACGCTTTAGCGTTGAGATATTGTGCACAGTATGGTACTAAGGGCTGATCCCCCTAAGTACGAGAAGTAGAGTCCATAGTCTTATGACTGTTAAAGGTTTAAAGCATAAAAACTTTATAACCTAGGACATAGTTCAAGGTCTTATGACCCTCAGATGTTCTTTTGATTCCTGTTATTCATTCTTGAGTCAAAAGTTGAGTTTCTTTATTCAGATGTCTTTAATTCACTCGCATGTTATTATATTGTTGTTGTATTATTATACTTGTGGGAAATCATGCTCACTTTTGCGTAATAATAACATTGCAGTTAAGAACGAAAGGTCCGACGAGCCTTCTACTAGCTAAGGCAAGGGCAAGGCCAACAAGTGATGAAGACTTGTTGTTTATTTTTATATGTTTATGTTTCAGACTTATGTTAAAGTTGTGTAAGACTTATTTATTTGTTTATGTTCCGCACAGATGTTTAAGGTTAGTATGACCTAGGATTGTATTTATTATTCAGATATTGTAACCCCATAAGGGGAGGATTTAGTTCTATCTATTGCATGGTTGACATTTATTATGGGTAGATAGATAGATGATATTTGTACAGTGAACACCAAATCCCGTGGAGTTGAAGTACCCGGATTTGGGGATGTCACAGGTTGGTATCAAAGCTGTAGGTTATGAACCTTAGGTGGGGGAAAACCTTAGGATAGTAGCCTTTTTAGAGATCGAAAACATAGTAATGATAACTCTTATCGAGTTCTAAGAAAGATAATAACTTACCTTATGTGCTATGTGCTTATACTTATATATTCGAGTATCGATTAGCATCACGTAATTACTAAAATTTAAAATTTTATTTTTTAGGATGACGGATGCTGGAGAACCTAGTCAGTCCAGGGACCTTGTACCCCTAGAGGCTAGAGAGGAGGAGCCCCGAGATATCCACGTAGTCTGGGAGCAGTTAGTCCAACGAGAGCCATCACCCTTGATCACAGTCATTGGTCAGGAGTATGTGCCGGTGTCTAATTCAGAGGAAGACTCTGAGGAAGATCCTGAGGAGATTGAAGTTCAGACTGAGGCAGCTGAAGAGGAGGATGAAGACCCTGAAGAGTTCCCGCCGAGCTCTATCAGTGCCGAGATGTATGACGAGCTGTATGACCGTAACATAGAGTTACGTGATACTATTCAGGAGCTGAGGGAGACTGTTCAGGAGCTGAGGGAGCGGTCAGTTACTCAATAGTCTACCATCGAGCTGAGGGATGTAGAGATTGAGGCTCTTCACACACGTTTGAGAAATGTAGAGTGGAATTTGGTTCACGAGAAAGGCCAAACCGAGCAGAAGTCAGAGGAAATAGAGGAATTGAAGAATGAACTAAAAGATAAATCAGCAAGGCTGGCCATAGCCGAGGAAGCCTGGGTAAGGGAATCACGACGAGCAGATCTCGCAGAAGACAACTGTTGGGCGAAGAAGGCCAAGCTTGAGGAGACGTACTCTACACTTCAGTATGCAATTGACGAGGCCCAGGATCGGGTTATGAGGTACCCAATTCTATTCGAAGGACTACCGTCGTATATGCTAGATCGCAGGACGATGTCCTGGATTATGGAAGAAGAGCGTGGCAAAGCTGTTCGTCGCCTATCCCTAACTTATTGATTTAGCAAGTTCCCTAAATTCTAATTTATTCATTTATTAAGTCTTAGACTTGTGTTTCTATATCGAGTAAGCTCGTGTTCTTAATTGTTCCAGTTCAGAATTCATATTACATATTGTAACTCTTTTAAAAGCATGATTCAGTTATACAATACTTATTCGATTGTATACTCTTGAGATTTATTATTCAAGTTGAATATCGATGTTATTATTGAACCTTATAGGACTAGTGAACCCTTATTGATTCGACTAGTCCATAGTTGACGAACGTTCTAAATTCTAGAATACTTATTGAGCTTATCCAAACCAAACTTCCTTTGGTGCGTACTCTGATGTCAAAACTGAGATGAACAACCCTGTATAAGGGGATTATTTACTCTTTAGCGTTGAGATATTATGCACAGTATGGTACTAAGGGCTGATCCCCCTAAGTACGAGAAGTAGAGTCCATATTCTTATGACTGTTAAAGGTTTAAAGCATAAAAACTTTACAACCTAGGACATAGTTCAAGGTCTTATGACCCTCAGACGTTCTTTTGATTCCTGTTATTCATTCTTGAGTCAAAAGTTAAGTTTCTTTATTCAGATGTCTTTGATTCACTCGCATGTTATTATATTGTTGTTGTATTATTATATTTGTGGGCAATCCTGCTCACTCTTGCGTAATAATAACATTGCAGTTAAGAACGAAAGGTCCGACGAGCCTTCTATTAGCAAAGGCAAGGGCAAGGGCAAGGTCAACAAGTGATGAAGACTTGTTATTTATTTTTATATGTTTATGTTTCAGACTTATGTTAAAGTTGTGTAAGACTTATTTATTTGTTTATGTTCCGCACAGATGTTTAAGGTTACTATGACCTGGGATTGTATTTATTATTCAGATATTGTAACCCCATAAGGGGAGGATTTGTTTCTATCTATTGCATGGTTGGCATTTATTATGGGTGGATAGATAGATGATATTTGTACAGTGAACACCAAATCCCGTGGAATTGAAGTACCCGGATTTGGGGGTGTCACAATACCTAGACCCCTCATTACACTAAAGGCCTTCGCAACCCTTGGGTCTAGCGCCATTTCTACGAATTTGAATTTTTCCTATTAATATTTATTCAGTGTCATGTAATACTTTCTTTGTATTTTAGTGTCCTATCTCTATTTAATATTTATTTTATAAATTATCTTGGTTTATACTTTGAACGCTCTTCATCTACCTCCTGTATTTCTTTGACTCTATTTAATAAGGTCGAACTATAACCTCTAGGTAGAGTTAGTTGGAACTCTATCTCAATCTCAAATTTATTAAAATCTTTTATCAGTACCTCGTTATTTTATTATTACTTCTAACTTTTCTTGATTCTTTCAACTTTTAAAACGTCTTTAATGATATTAATTATTAATGAAATAATATAAGATTTTTTAGTAAAAATATTTTCTATCCCCTCACATTGACAATAGATCCTACTAGCTTTTCCAATAAATTTATCTGTTTAGATAATTGTTATACCCCCAGAGTTGTTTTCGGTGAACAATCCTTGCTGCACACTACTTTTGTATTTTATAATTTTGTTCATTTCTAGTTGCAGTCAATCATTAACTTTATGATTAACCAATTTATCCCTAAATTCCATTAAACTCTCTTAACTAAAACTTTATACCATTTAATAATTATAAATATTTTATATGGTTTTAACGAAAACTATTTTTTATGAAAAGTTCCTATATTTATGTCTTCACATGACATCTTTTTATGTTTTTAGAAAAACCAATAGATGTAATGAATAATTCGTTCCAGAGTCAAATATTTCATAAATATTTAAAATATCGATTTGAAATAATACCTGTTACTACGTTTTGTGCAACAACACCCTCATCGTCATGTAATAGGTTCTAACTCCTCTAGACGACTCTGACCAACCTCTCCGACTACTGCTGGTTTGAAGTTTTGATTTTCCCCTTCGTTTAGATTTTTGGGTTTTGGACAAAACTTAGCAATGTGTCCCTCCACCCCACAGTTAAAACATGTGATTTTATTCTTATTACTATTCCTCTTTTGTGGACACCATTTTGAGTAATGTCCATCTCTCCCACAAGTAAAACACTTATTCCCACTAAAATAACATACCCCTCAGTGCTTTTTCTTACAATTACGACAACCTTCATTCCTCTTACTAGCTTTGTTAGGAAAAGTGGCATTCCACTTCCTTTTGTTATTTCTCTTCACTTGACATCCCCTAATCCCTTCATTTTCTAGTTTACCCGTCCGTTTAAACTCAGGTGGTCCTGTTAACTTAAAGTCTAAGGTAATCCTTAGAGTATTGGGTTCGATTGGTGGTGGGTTCTCTGGCCTCCCTTGTAAAGCTCCTCGCAACATATTTACCAACTGTTGAGTTGGGTTGGCCTCTATTTGTTTCACATTACTTTCTGCTTGTGATCTCCCGTGCGATGCCATTTACCTAGCAATAACAAATATCTCAGTTAAACGAATAGAATTTGTACGTCACATACTTGACTAGTGTTTATATATTATCACTAGCTTCCCTGAAAAAAATACATTGATAATACTATAAACTTATATATTACAGTTCATCTTATAGTTATTGCTATCCATATCCTTTTATTACAGTTAGAAAGTTAGGATTTATTATTATTCCTTAACTTATACCAAAGTTTGAAACTTATATACTACACACAGATGTATATTCATATATGTATATATAGATTCATTCATAAGATATTATTATATCCTTCCTACCATTATTAGATTCCTAATACTCAACCTTCATCTTGCATCTTTCTACTTCTTTAACCTGTCTTTTCATTATAGCAATACATTCTGCCTTTCCTATATTCATCTGCATGCATCTTCCTACAGTTATTTTATCTTCCTTTGTTTACTTCATGAGCCTCCTAGGTCACCGTTATTCCATACATCCTTTTCCCTCATTACTCTGAGTTTTTCATTTCCACTCAACCCTCATCTTCTCAACTAGTTCCCTAAACATGTCATGCTCTTCTGTTTCTTCTTTTTCTGTTGTTTCCCCATTCTAGCCTTATATAAGCCCAATTTGAATCTCCCTCTTCACCTAGCTATAACTCTGGTACTCTTCATGAGCACTCTCTCAATCTGCCAAAGGTTTGTCTTCTACAGCTTCAATACTATTCTATAAGCTACTTCAATTGGCAACTCTCGTATCCTACCCTCTGGATCATTCTCTATTAGCCCAACTGATTTTGGTTCAGATACCAACTCAAACGGAACGACCAGTTTCTCACTCACTTATGTGAATATCCTGAAATTCTTAATTTTTGATCAACTATATTAACTAAACTAGCACCTAATAAATATTGTATACACATAGCAAACAATAGTTTTCTTTAAGTTTGTTTTAATCTTACTTTACGATGAATTTTCCTCAATTCATATCCTATAAACTCTTTTTGAGTTTATGTTTTCACTAACTTTTCTACTACTCTTATTCTTCTAAGATTATAGCCTAAGGTAACCATACCTAAGGTTTCTAACCTATAGCTTTGATACCAAATTGTGATGCCCCCAAATTCTCTACATTTCCTGTAGCAGATTTGGTGCTCTCGTAAATATTCTATAAGATAATAATTCCTATTAATCTATGATTCACAGTATTCCACAACGAACAATAGTTCTCGTCAGAACATTTACTGTGTTGGGATACCCTCACTTGGATGAATAGGTTTATGATCTTACAAATATTTCTTGCATATCAATAATTCCTATCTATCTGACATTCACATTACAAATGATAAGATTATTCTTGGAACTGAGGAGCGACCTCAGTGCTTATAGAACTGACATGATCATTCAATACCCTCATTCAGATGTATAGTTCATATAGATACTGTACTTCTTCCTGTGTTCTAAAAAGGTAAAAACTAAGCAATTGATAAAAGATAATAATATATTACATATTCTTAAATTGGTTTACAATAAATTCAAACTTACTATTACATTAGAGTTTCTAAGGATATAACCAAAATTTATATTAACCGAGTTATTCCATCTACATGATTGAACTCTGGAACTTTGGATAGGTCAGCTAAAGCTGCAGAGGAAAAGAATAATTGTAGGCATGAGCTACAAAAAGCTCAGCAAGTTTTAAACAAGTTGTATATTATACTCACACTGAATTAGAATTGAATAAACATATAGTTCAGAATTTTTCCATATATATATATATATACTGAGGTTTGATCTACCAAACGCCACACATTATGAGTTACTGTCAGTCATATAGACTTAGCCACCCGGGTTAATTGTTCAACCACACCTGTTACGAGTTACTGTCAGTCATATAGACTTAGCAACCCGGATTGATCTGTTCAACCAAACACATTACGAGTTACTGTCAGTCACATAGACTTAGCAACCCGAGTTGATTTTGTCAACCACTTTACACTCCTACAGTCACAAAGACGTATAAGAGCTCGGTTCGGATATCTCATAGGGGATCAGTCTAATCATATCCTAGGAGTATGCATATTATCCTACCAATCTAATAAGGTCAGTGCTATGACTGCCTGTAAATATAACCCTCGGTCAGTGCTATAACTACTGGTCCGAATAGTATCAGTATATATATCTGTACCAAACAATATTGGTTTTTCCACCTTTTATGTTTTGATATCAAATCAAATACATTTTTACACAAATAACAGTTCATAGAGTTTGGTTATGCTTGGACAATAAGTCAGAACCTTCTTCAAAGCACAGATATCACGAATAATGTGTATAACAAGTTCGTATCTCAATATACAAGACTTATATTTAATATTGAAATTAAATGAAGTTAGAAAAACTTGTCTTTGCGAAGATCATCTACTTAAACTATTTGAAAGTGTTTACGCAACCTATATACGTTTATCACAGTTATTAGAAACAATAGCAACTAATAACTAGTCAAACTATTAGTGTCTGGGTTTATTTCGGTGTCCGTTCGATATCTTATTTCTTTATTGAATAGTTATCGAATTAGTTTTTCAATAAAAAATTTCAATACCTTATTAGATATTTTAGTTATAGTTTCCAAAGGTTCAAAATAATTTTTAAATGATTTAATATCACTTATAATAATTTTTAAATAATTAATATCATTTTTAGATATTTAATAACCATCTATAATGGATTTTAAATCATCAATATTATTTTCAAATAATTTATTTTTATTAATAATGATTTTTAAATCATTAATATTATTTTTAAATAATTTATTATTTTTTAAATTGATTTTTAAACTATTAATATTATTTTTAAATAATTAATAACCACATAAAAATGATTTTTAAATCATCAATAATATTTTTAAATAATTTTTTTTATTAATAATTATTTTTAAATCATAAATATAATTTTAAATAATTTATTATTATTTAAAATGATTTTTAAACCATTATTTTAAAGTAATTTATTTAATATAATTATTAAATACTTTTATTATCATTAATATTTAAATAAATTAAATATTAATAAAATTTTATGTCAAAATATTAAAAACTATTTATTATAATTAAAAATGAATTTTTAGAATTTTTTATTAATTATTTAGTATTTATTTCTATTTATTTTAATTATTATAATTAATTTTTAAAATCCACCTGTCGCTAAAGACTATTAGCGACGGATTGTGTCGCTATAGTTGTTCTTGGCCAACTCAAGAACAGGCCGGTCAACTCCTAGTGCCTTCATTTGACCCGATCTCTTTCCCAATCTGTTTGATTTCTGGGTAAGCACGTGTGATGAACTTGTAGTGTAAGTGTAATACTACACCTCTATGGTCATTTCAGTACATAACAACATCTATACAGGATTCCATGGCCGGTCAAATCAACCAACCAAGGGCTGTTCTTCATTTCTGGGCTGCCCAGAAATAGAAGTCATCGCCGGTCAACGCTTATTGAAGCCTTATATCTTGCAGCGTGTTTGTAGTTTAGGTGTTCTAGTGGTCGGGTGTTATACACTAACTAGCAAGTTACCTTAAGGTAGCACTTAGAGGTTATAGATATCAATAATCAACAAGATCTAAGCCTTCAAAGTAATTGTTAGACGCTGATTTTGTTTTTCTGGGTTACCCAGATTGTTCAGCTTAACGGTCAACCTAGTTTGACCACTAATAACTTTCAATTGGTGATTTTCTAAGGTTTGAGAGTGCTCTAGTCTTGTAGTTGATATGCCAGGCTATAATCTAGATACAGCTTAACATCCTAACAGTCTGTCAGTTAAGAGATTCAAGCCGGTCAAACGGCTGTTAGGTCGCGTTCTTAAGTTTTCTGGGTTTTCCAGAAAACTAAAGTTCGTGATCGGTCAACGCTGTTTGACCATGAATAACTTCTAATCTACTGATCCGATGGACCTGATTCCTCTTGCAGATTGTTAACCTCGTGTCATACTATAAGTCTAAAGGCTTACACATTTCAGAAGATTAACAGAGCAAAATCTATAAGCCCTGACATTCGGTTATCAGGCCATTTTTCTAAGTTTTGACAATTTTCTTAAATTTTATTTTTCGTGCATTTAGATGTTATAGATTCATGTTTTAGCAACCCAGATCACTAAACAACATCCTAATTAACATACTTAAACAATAAAAACAACAATAAGATTTCAGATTTAAGGATCAAGAGCTAGGATTAGGTTTTTAACCTTTTTGGCAATTTTCCTTTCCTCCTCTCTGATTCTGCTACAAGCTTGCTGAGAAGTGTTTTAGGTTTAGTTTGTGCTATTCTTTGAGTGTAAAAATCGTGGCTTACAACTACCCTTACTTAGCTTGAGATGGAAACTTAAAGTGGGGTAAAAACCCTATTTCTCTCATTCTTTTGACAAGTAGCCTAGGCTATTAACTATGTAGAGTGTGTTGTCAAGTTATTGTGGTAAAATAAACATGGAGCAAATCTTTTTGCTTGTTAAGCAAAAGATTTGTTCCTATCTCATTTTAAAAGAGAATAAATAAGGGCATTTTGGTTATTTTATATTTACTAAGGATATTTTGGTAATTTCCTACTTAAATCCAAGGGTAATTTAGTCATTTCATGTTTTCCCTAGAAACTTAAAAACAAGAATGAATAATTAGGTTTTGTTAATGTAAAATTAGGGTTTATTATAAAAATTAGGGTTTTCTGATTAGGGTTAGGGTTTCCAAATTCCTAATTAAGGTTTTCTAGAAATTTTATTCAATTAAATCCTTAATTAATAATATATTGTATTAATATATATATATATATATATATATATATATATATATCCATAATCCTTATTAATGTATTAAGTTATAATTTTTATTTATTATAATAATTAGGGTTAAGGTTTCTCATTTAGATAATCCTGTTTAAGTTTTGGATTATTACAAAGTTCACATAGATTGGAGGGTATTTTGGTCATTTCACAAATAATTTTCAAGGGTAATTTAGTCATTCCACTTATTTTCCATAAATTATAACCCTTAAGATTTGCTAATTAGCATTAGTGTTTGCAAATTAGGGTTAGAGTTTTCAAATCTTAAATTAGGGTTTCTAAATGAACATTAGGGATTCTAACTGCACACTAGGGTTTTCTAATTAAACAATAGGGTTTCCTAATTAGGTTTACATAATTGTATTCCATATAATCAGTACTTAACATTAATCACATAATGTACACACAATTATAATAATAACTGTATGAATATATAAAGCTATATTCAAATTAGGGTTTGGATCTGCTATTCACCTTTATCTCATTGACATTTCATAGTCAATAAATAAATTGACTAACTCACTAAATTCATATCAGGCATGGTCAAAATATTACTGATAATAATAATGATAATAGTTAATAAAATAATAATATATATTAAAAAAATTCATTCGTAAAATTATAGTCGTATAAAATTCTCGGTCCTTACAGGAAAGATGTGACGAACGAGAATTTTATAATTTAATTTGAATATTTATTGAATTAAATAAATATTTTGATGATTTATTTATTGAGTTATCGATGTTTTAATTATTGAGTTAAATAATTATCTGATGCAATTGTGGTAGAATAATTTAATTATATGTGTTACATTGATTAAATTAATTGAACCGTGATTCTGGGGACAGAATCCTTTTAAGGGAGGAAAGATGTGACGAACGAGAATTTTGTAATTTAATTTGAATATTTATTGAATTAAATAAATATTTTGATAATTTATTTATTGAGTTATTGATGTTTTAATTATTGAGTTAAATAATTATGTGATGGAATTGTGGTAGAATAATTTAATTATATGTGTTACATTAATTAAATTTGTGACGCCCCCAAATCCGAGTTCCCTAACCTTGGGTTTGGTGCTCACGATCCATCATACATAGCACATCTAACTACCCATTCATTAATAAAAAATATCATTCATAACATTACTTAATACAACTTATAATAATATCCCAGATTAACTAACCTTAACATAACTTACATACCCTTATGTATCCAAAAAGTTTACATAATATAACATAATTGTAGACACTCGAAATTTTTCTTGCCCCAATACTGACACTGTAGGAGGGCAAAGCCGTCAAACAAATCAACCTTTGTACCAATACTGGGCTTCCAATCCAAATTTGGCCACCAATGCCGGTCATTCAGTCAAATCCGATCCCCAATATCGATACTACAGCCCAAATTCGTCCCCCAATGCCGGTAAAACCAAATTCGATCACCAATATCGGTACTCCAGTCAGCTCTGATCTCCAATCGGACAGTCTATCCATCTCTGATCTCCAATAGGACTGTCTATCCAGCTCCGATCTCTAATCGGACCGTCTATACAACTCCGATCTCCAATCGAACCGTCAATCCATCTCCGATCTCCAATTGGACCGTCTATCCAGCTCGGATCTCCAATTGGACCGTTTATCCGGCTCCGATCTCCAATCAGACCGTCTATGCATCTCCGATGTCTAATCAGACCGTCTATCCATCTCTGATCTCCTATTGGACCATCTATCAAGCTCCAATCTCCAATCGGACCGTCTATCTAGCTCTGATCTCCAATCGGACCGTCAATCCATCTTCGATCTCCAATCGGACCGTCTAACCAGTTCTGATCTCCAATCGGACCGTCTATCCAGCTCTGATCTCCAATCGGACCGTCAGATCAACCTCGATCTCAATATCGGGCAATCATTTCAACTTCGATCTCCGATCGGACCATCAATTCAAACCCCGATCTCAATATCGAGTTTTCAAATCAGCCTCGGCAGCAACCCGAGAGGTACAAATCAGCTCCGGCAGCAACTGGGGAGATATCGATCAATCCCGATCTCAATATCGGGCCATCAAGTTAGCCCCTGCATCAACCCGGGAGGTACATGTCAACCTTGACGTCGACCTAGGACGTGTCAAATCAGCCTCGACAGCAACCCGAGAGGTACAAATCAGCCCCGACAGTAACTCGGGAGATATCAATCAATCCCGATCTCAATATCGGGCTATCATGTCAGCCCCAGCATCAACCCGAAAGATACAGGTCAACCTTGACGTTGACCTAGGACATGTCAAATCAGCCTTGGCAGCAACCCGAGTTGTATAAATCAGCCTTAGCAGCAACCCAGGAGATATCGATCAATCCCGATCTCAATATCGGGCCGTCAAGTCAGCCCCGGCATCAACCCGGGAGGTATAGGTCAACCTTGACGTTGACCTAGGATGTGTTAAATCATCCCCGGTCTCAGCACGGGAAGTACAGATCAGCCCCGACATTAATCAGGGAAGTGTAGTTCAGCCCCAGAGATAACCCTGGGAAGCTATATCAACCAAGGGCCACCCCGGGAGGGGCAAAATGGTTATTTTAACAACTCTCCGTCGATTCGGTTAAACTCAAGCCGAATCGATGCCATCGAAGTAAGAATGAACCATAACGATGATCCCAAGTGCAAACAGCGCAAGACAGCTCAACGGAACAAATTGCGGGGAATCGAAGACTTGGTTATGAACCCGTCTTTTTGGACACGGAAAATATTTTATCCCATGTCATTGCGACACTCTCGGTGAGGTCTTTCCGAAATGGTATCGCACGCCTCAAACGGACGCTCCGATCAAAAGTTAGAAAGTTTCAACTTCGATTTTGCATTGTCCGGAGTGTACGTACTTCGAGACGACGGAACCCGGCATCGCGGGCCCCACCAGGAGAGCCGCACCTCTACCTGTGGCAGCAGCAGGTAGAGTGGAGGCTCCCTGGCCTATAAATAAAGGTGCCCCCTTCATTTTCAAGAATTTTAAAACACAGCGAAGCTCTAGCAGTCCAATTTTCTGACTTTTACACCTCTTCCAAACTCAAATATTTTCACTCTAACACGTAGATATACCCATATACTACCACATATCAGAAAGTAACCGGTAGATTTGGACGTAGAGATCCTACAATTTGGCAAAATGCCCGTGTAGCAGTCCATTGTAAGTATTTTCACTATCATAAAGTGAATATTACTTCTTCGTACTTTTATACACTTGCACGTTAAGTTTCTTTTTCTAAAAATGCCTGGAACTTAGTTCCGTGGCCGTTTTCGTTAAAATTTGGTAAACTTACTACATAAACTGATTTTCTGGCATTTCTACAACTCGGATTGACGATCCATCAGCTCCAGCAGCTTCAATGCACTAGCACACGTTCTGGCAAATTCGTTGGACCGGGGTATCTTCCCAGTCTGGGTTTGGCCCTTTTTTTGTATATATTTAACTGTATATATACTAACATTTCAATTCTGTCAAGCCCGAATGTCAAATTCGAGGTAGTTTACCGCTTTTATATATATTTATGCATATATAAGCGACTTTCACCATAATTTGGTTCTCTTCCCAGTAGTGGTTGACTACATTTCTGTCAATATATATATATATATATATTTCAATTTTAGTCCGGGCACCGCCGTGAAAACCCATCGCCCTTTATACTGTTTTTGCACTCATCTCCATACTGGGTGATATCCCCAGTCACTGGTTGACTACTTTTCTGCAATTTACATTCTAGTCAGGCCTGGACTATTTCGTGGCCTGTATACTATTTTTGCACACTTATCCATTACTGGGTTATCTTCCCAGTCCCTAGTTGACTACTTTTCTGTATATTTACATTCTAGTTCGGCCTGGATCATTCTGTGGCCTTTTTACTGCTTTTATATATATTTATGCATATACAAGCAACCTTCACCATCACTGATCCTCTTCCCAATTTTGGTTGACTACAGTTTTGTCAATATATATATATATATATATGTATATATATATATATATATGTATATATATATATATATATAGATATATATATATATTTATTTCAATTCCAGTCCGGGCACCGACGTGAAAACCCATCGCCCTTTACAGCTTATATATATATATATATATATATATATATATATATATATATATATATATATATTGCTTTGCTCGCTTTCTATTCAACTGCTGCTTTAAATATTCATCTTATATGAATTGGCACTGACATATCTGCAGGCGGAATAGAATTATTTAAATCTCGCAAATTCTAGTTTTCAAACGGTTCAAAGTCTCCAAACTGAACTGGGAAGCTAGAATGGCTGAGATTTCCTTAAATCTAGCATTCTTTCTAGTTTCAATTTCAAAAGCAACCTCGCGTCCCTTAGCTTGCTATCTAGTGGGAACGAGATGCTTCGACCATGTGGACCAGGATTTACTGAATGAATTCTCGATTCTGGCAATATTGGGATATTTATCTATTTTTTGTACAAATTTGAACTGTGCAGGTTTTGGCTACTCATATGTGAGCCTAGGAATCGTGGGATTCACGATCAAAACGATCGAAATCTGATTCCCAAGATGGACAAACTCCGGTTTACAAATGTACCCTGCCAGTTTTTCTTCAAAAATGTACATGTAAACAGACCTTAAAACGGTTATTCGAATTTGAGGTCTTAAGATAATGAAAAAATGTGGATTATCGTGTCAGCGTCCCTCCGATGGTTTTCATACCCATGAGGAGACCGACACTTGTATATTCTGTGGTCGAGGATGCTTCGCAGCCTGACAAATCACCATTCACATGCAGCCTTAAGGCTATAAAAATAAAATTGGAAGTATCAACAGGCTTCAATTCCTATGGCAGCGTAAGGGTTTGATAAACCAGCTTTCAAAACATCATTTTCAAATCAATCATAAGAAAAACTTTTCAATGATAATCAAATTAAATGCTTTTGCAAATCAAATCAAAGATTGATTTTTAAATCAAATCAAACCCTTCATATATATGTTCAACAAAGCAAATCACTACTTTCAATCAATCAAATCAATAAGCCCAATTTTCAAACAGCATTCACTTACGCATTCCAGTTTTAAAAGGAAATATTGAAAAGATGCGGTACTGTGTTTACACGGGAGTCGGGGAGTGCCTAACATCTTTCCCACACTTAACTAAGCCCCCGAGCTCAAAACATTATTTTCAAAGATCAAGTTTCGACAGTGTCCAGCAATTGGGGCTCTTTTAAACAAAACTCGGTTGAGTTGATACAACTATTTCAAATCTACCAACTGGCGACTCTATAAAATGTTCAAATCATCGACATAATACATGTTGGCCTTTCTCCTAAAAAACCTTCAAAACCTTTTTCCTAAATAAAAAGAGTGAGGGTAGAGAAAACTTAGGAAAAGAGATTAAAAGATCCGGGTTGTGACCCGACCCGTGGATTTTTTAAACCAACGTCGACAGGTGGCAACTCTGCTGGGGACAGTAGAGGGCTTAGGCTGCTTTCAAATCTTTTCAAACATTTCTCTTTCAAAACTATTGAATGCGTGAAATTCTGCGTCTCCACAGTCAATGAATGAGTGAATTCTGCGTCTTTATTGAATGTATGAATGCTGCGTCTTTACATTGAATGAATGTGAATGAATGAATTTTTTGCTTTTTAGTGCTTCGTACCCATATTTAGTGCTTCGCACCTATGTCATCATATGCACAATGGTGAGGCACGATGTATGTGAATGTATGTTGTGTGTCCCCCTTACAAGGAGGAAAACCCGGTTGGTGATAAGTAATGTCTCTGGGGACGACTAAGCCTCTGGAGCTCATGAAAATGCACCACCCAAATTTGCTCTAGTTGAAAGATCGGAATAATTTCCCCTCTAGTAGATTGCGATGATCTGGGAGCCTTCATGCCGAAACAAAAGCCGCGAGAGTAACCTAAGATAGATCAGCCTCTGATTAACCAAAATCCAAAAGGAAGCTTCTTCATGCTTTCCTCATTCAATTCCATGGTAAGTCTCCAATTATCGAGGAGCACAATGTAAATATCATAATGAAAGATTTAATTTCCCTGTCAAAATACCATGTCATCCTGCCATCAAAGCAACTAACCTCGGTTTTGAAGGATAAAATATAAAAAACACATCATGCATCCTGTCCTTACCTACATCAGAGAATTGACACGCCTACGTTTTGTTGTAGGTAAAAATTGGTTCTATTACTAGGTCTAAGTCTAAAGCACCCAGTCCATCCACGGACATGGCTTCTAGTGCTCAACCAGATTCCACCTCGGTATCCAGGGAAGAGTTCGAAGGTCTAAAAAATCAGATAGCCGAGTTAGCCGATTTCCTATGAGAACAAAGCAAGGCCCTTAAAGGGAAGCAATCTCAAGCTCACACGGAACCAGGAGCATCTGGTGGTAGTGCTGGCGGTCAAGAGAATGAAAAGACCGAAACTCAGATTCTTGGACCACAAAACCAGGACACGACCAACAAAACCCCTGAAATCACCCCCCTCGTCAAAGAATAAGAAGTTGGTGACATTATGAAGAAAGTACAACAAACGGAGGAAGCTCTCCGATCAATCAAAGGGATTGGGGCATTTGGTAGTGTCCATTACTCCGACCTCCGTATATTCCCCGGGGCTCGTTATCCCAAAAAATTTAAAACTCCTGAGTTTGAGAAGTATGATGGAACGGGAGATCCTTACACACACCTAAAAGTGTTCATCGGAGAACTCGGATCCTATGCAGAGGACGAAAAGCTTCGAATGCAGCTATTTCAGAAGAGTTTAACTGGAGAGGCGAGAGCATGGTATGCCCGTCTTGACAACTCCAAAATCCACAATTGTGAAGAACTGGCCCACGCCTTCCTTGGTCAATACAGCTTCCAATCTCAGCTGGCTCCAGACAAATACCAAATTACCAAGATCAGGAAGAATAACACTGAATCATTCAGAGAATATGCCCAGCGATGGAGACAGGTCGCCGCACAAGTCACCCCAGCCATGACTGAATCTGAAATAGTTATGACCTTCATCGACATCCAAGAAGTGCCTTATTATGAGAGGGTCCTAGTAGGCATAGGAAAACCATTCTCTGAAATGATCAAACATTGCAAAATGGCCGAATTGGGGCTCAATTTCTGGAAGATAAAAGATCTAACCGCCCTCAAAGCTGTTGGTGAGCATATCCAGTCCAGAAATTATGGGAGTAATCCCCGTAGGGTCCACAAGAAGAAAGACGAAGAAGTCTCCTTAGTGTTACAAGGACAAAATCCAAGGGGTAAGTCAAACAGTATGCCCATCCAAAGGAGGAATTATACCCCTTTTCAAAATCCAGCACAACCCTCAAATCCTCCATTTCAGAAAAATATGGAGGTCAGGCGGTGAAGAACTTTCACCCCTCTAGGGGATTCACTTGAGAACGTATTCAAACTTCTGACAGCCCAGAAGAAGATTGTCCAACTCCTTCCACCAACTAACACTAATGGTCGGAATTTCAACTCAAGCAAGAAGTGTGCTTATCACTCTGGACCTCCAGGCCATGACACGCAAAACTGTTGGTCTCTTAAGCACAAAATACAAGACTTGATTGACAACGAAGAGATTGTTGTCTTAAAGCCTGAGCAACCCCATGTGCAGGACAATCCTCTGCCACAGCATAAAGAAGAGAATGTCAACATGATCAACACCACAAATGGAGAAGGATCCAATTACCTCCGTTATGTGGGAGAATCAATTCAATCCAACAACACCTGCCTAGATAGTTGGGAATTTTTTGAAAGGCAATTTCTGATAGAGAAAGAAATAAATTCTCTGAAGGAGCAAATCGAGTAGTTAGCAGAACTGGTCGTTTACCAACATCAACTCACCAGGAGTATGGTGAAACAAAGCAACCAGTCCATTGTCAATCATCCTCCCACATCGGAGATCACTTCCCCGAGAAATCAATACCAGTCTAATGAGAATGATCTTTGGGCCAATAGGGTGGCCGAAGAAGAAAATCTCCGAGCGGATGGGAAATTCCTATTTTAGAGGAACTTCACCAACCTAAATCAATCAATGGAAGAAATCCTTCAAATGCTAATCAACGAAGGAATGGTTGTAGACTTGTTACCTCCATTAAACCCTAAAGCCAGAAAATTCATACCTGACCAAATATGTCTGTACCATTCCAATTCACCCGGCCATGATACTGAGGATTGCTGGGCACTTCATAACCTGATTCAAGACATGATTGAACATGGGGACCTGATAAGGGGAAATTAAATCCTCGATCTCCCAGATAATGACACTCTATGGATCCCCACTGTATGGAACCCCACTGTATGGAACCAGAACACAGTGGCTGTCATATCTTGCGATGGGGAGTCGACTCTCAAACCCTTAGTACTGCCCGGGAAAGGGGTTTAAGAAATACAAAATCCTATGAAGGTGGCTGCACCTCAGCCTCTAATATTGCCCTTCAGACCTCAGTATCCAATCATCAGTCTGAAATGTGTCCCATGGAACTACGAGAACAATAAAGACTCCACTTCAAACAACATTACCATTATGCTGAAGGACAATCCATTATACCTACCTCAGCGGGTAATCAAACCGGTCATCAAGGCAAAAGAGAAGGTGGCTGAAGAGAAAATCAAAGAGTTCCTCAACAAAATGGGACACAATGAAATCAAAATAGTGCAAAGCTTGGAGGACACACCTAAATAAGTGTCCATCCTCGACTTGGTTCTATCCTCAGTGGATCATCGCAACATTCTAGTGAAAGTACTAGAAGAAGCTCATTTGCCACGTACAGTGGATACCGAGAAATATTTTCATGTGATCAAACACATCTTCAACAACAATGTGATATCTTTCACTGAAGATGATATCCCGGTATAAGGAACGGGCCACCATAAGTCCCTGCATATAGCTGTAATGTCCTCCGGATATGTGATCAGAGGTGTGCTCATCGATGGAGGATCATCCCTCAACATTTGTCCATACTGTTGGGAGTTACATATTCATATTTGATATTGAAAGTAAATATAAATGTTTGAGTGTACAGTCCTTCAATGATCATATGTACAAGAACTTAGATGATAGATCAAAAATGTTAGGTTATCTGAGCTTTAATGTTTATTATTTATGTAAATAAATGTATAGAAGAAAAGATCAAATTTGTTAGGTTGATCTATTTGAGCTGTAAAAGTTAAGGCCTTAACAAAATCGTAGTATGTCAAAGGTAGCATTCAGAAGACAAGGCAGAATCGTGGAGCTTAAACGAAGATATCCAGAATCGTATTCTGTCAAGAGTATTACAGTCTGCAAAAGACAAGGTAGAATTGTGAAGCTTAAATGAAGATGTCTAGAATCGTAGTCTGCCAAAAGAATCAAGTTTGCAGAGGCCAAGGCAAGGCTTGTGGAGCTTGAGTGACTATATCAGAATCGTAGCCTGCCTTAGAAGCCACACTGAGAATCATGAAGAAGATCTTAGCGTCTGCCGAGCCAAGTTGAGAATCGTAGAGTGCTCTCGAAGGTGTGGAGTCTGAAAGACAAGCAAGCAAGAATCGTAGTCTACCAAAGAGCTTAAGAGAAATCGTAGTGTTCTCTACGATCAAGTCTGAGTTAAGCTGTGCAAGCCAACACACAACAATTATGGTACAATGACCATAATCGTAGTGCTCCTCAAGTCAGCATCAAAGATCATAGTTCTGATGAAGGGAAGAAGAGCAATAAATGAAGAAAGGCTAGTAGCCGTTGACAATTTGATAGTCCCAATGATTCCATATTCATCCGTAGTTCAAATCGAAAAAGCGTATTGGATAAGCTAAGGAAAGGACTAAACCACCTGTAGAAAACACCTTTTCAGGTGTTAGGTGAAGTTGCAGTCTGCTGTGTCAGTGGACCAGTAGGCAGTGTAGCAAGAAAGCATGATGTCAACATCAACTGTACATAAACGTCTGAAGCATTAAATGCTACAACGGGAGCAATCAGACACATATATTTTGAATGGTTCTTTTATAAAGAAATCAGACAAGGATTCAAACTAAGCAAGCAAGACGAGAAAAGAAAGAATACATTGAGAAAAGCTCAAGAACACTCAATGATCAACTCTACGATCCTGAAAGAGGAAAGCTTGCATCGCTACTCAGTTCTTCAGATCTTATGCTTAATTGCAACTGAGTAGCACTTCTCAACAACAACTATCAATCCAAGTGAGGAACCAAGTCAGAAGACTTGAAGAGTTCAAAAGTGAAATAAGAGCAGATCCCAGTCAGAGGACTTGAAGAGTTCAAAAGTGAACTAAGAGAAGTACCAAGTCAGAGGACTTAAAGAGTTCTAAGTGAACTAAGAGAAGATCTATGGCTGTTGGCCTTGAAGGAATCTAAGTGATTTAGTTGTAAGAGACATCCTTAGTGGATTTCCTTCTCGTGGAGTAGAAGAGTGGATTAGGAGCCTTGTGTGCTCTGAACCACTTAAAACCTTGTGTCTCATTGTCTCTCATTAACTGCCATAATTGCTATATCTGTTATAACTGTCGTAACTGCTTATCAAATCATAACTGCAATATCTTGAAGGGGAATAAAATATATATTCCACTGCTGTCAGTATAATCAATACTGACAAAGTATTTAAACAAAGAAAATTTTAAAATATCTATTCAACCCCCCTTCTAGATAACTCACGTGCCTTTGGGAACTAACAATTGGTATCAAAGAAGGTTCTCTCATCTAAGCATACAAGCTTGAGTAGATCCAATGGCACAACTGATAACCGAGACCAAGAAAGGTGGAGGAAGCAAACCACCAATGTGCAACAAAGATAAATTTGCCAACTGGAAAGTTCGGATGCAGGCTTACATGGATTCAATAAATGATGATCTATTTGAAACAGTTCTGAATGGGCCCCATGTTCCAACAAGGCTTGCACCGACTCCCGAAGATCCAAACAAAACGGTGATCAAAGTCAAATCTGAATGGACTGAAAATGAGAAGAAAAATGTTCAGCTTGACAAGAAGGCTAAGAATATTTTGTTCCAATCCTTAGAAGATGTTCTATTTGAAAACGTGGTCAACTGCAAAACTACCAAAGGAGACTGGGAGGCAATGCTCATCATGCATGAAGGAACTGAAGAAGTTAGAGAAAACAAGCAATCTCTACTGACTCAACAGTATGAGATGTTTGCCCATGTTCCTGGAGAAAATGTCACTTCAACCTATGAAAGATTCACAATGCTGCTCAACTCTTTAAGAGCTTATGGAAAGACCTATCCAAATAAAGATCTAGTCATCAAGTTTATGAGGTCCCTGCCAAGAAGATGGGATGCCAAGACCACTGCAATTAGAGAGTCAAAGAATCTGCATGAGATGACAGTTCAACAACTCTACGGAAACCTTCTTACTTATGAGCTAGAACTGACTCAATGTGCAGAAACTCTGTCAGAAGGAAGAAAGAAGGATAAAGGAGTTGCTCTTAAAGCAAAGGAAGAAATCTCTAGAGCACATATTGAAGATAAATCTGACTCTGAGGAAGATGATGAGGATAATGATAATGATGATGATGAAGCTGTAATGCTGGCCAGAAGATTCAGAAGGCTCATACTCAAAGGAAGAAGCAGCAAACCAAAAAGATTCAATAAGACTAGCAGTCAAGAGCAGATCAGTGACCTATGCTATAACTGCAAGAAGCCTGGTTATTTCATTGCCAACTGCAACAAGCCTATCAGAGAGGAGCTGAAAAGAAAGTCAAATCTAAAGAAGGAGCTCAAAGGCTATAAGAAGAATAAGAAGAAAGACAAAGGGCTTGTAGCTGGAAGCACTTGGAGCGATTCAGACAATGACACCAATGTTGAATCTGAAGATGATGAAGCACCTCAAAAAGTTAACATATGCCTGATGGCCAAAGATGCACTCAGCAGGAAATATGCTGAAGCGGTTATAGATGACGTATTTGATTTCAACTCTCCTGCTATAGACATTAATGATTTAAGAACTGGCATTCGTGACATGTCAACTGACCTATATCAAAATATGAGATGGTTAAGAGTTCTATGTAAAGATTATAATGATCTTCAAAAGGAGAAAGAGAAAGTTCAGAAAGAGCTGAAAGCAGCTTTACTAAGTTCTGACTCTCTCTCTAAGCTTGAAGCTGAGAATAAAATCTTGAGAGAGACCAATGAACTGAGTATGCAAAGAGAGTCAAATCTAAGCTCTAAGATTGAGGAGCTAGAAAAAACTATCTCCACATGGAATAGATCTTCTTCATCCATGGACTCCCTGATATCCAATTAGAGAAATGTCTCTGATAGAACAGGCTTAGGGTTTGGTTAATCTACCTTAGAACCCAGTGTGGAAAAGACAAAGGAAACTAACATGAGTAGTGCTTCTAATTTAAATAGAAGTATCACATTTGTAAAGTCCACACAGAAGGATGAACCAGTGCAACCTTGCTCTTCTGATCCAAGACATATTTCTAAACACTACGGATCTCATGTTGGCCTAGGATTCAGAAAGGTGAAGAGTGACTCAGTCATCACTGCCCAACCTTGATGAATCGTAGAGTCAAGTAAAACTAACTCCACGGATCAACTTGGAAGGAATCGTAGTGATGAGGTTTACTCAGCACAAAACCTAAACTTCAAGGCTACATGGAAAAGGAAGATGCAATATAAGGGTAAGGCCAACAAATACCCACACAAGTCCAAATGGAGAAAGAATCCACACACACACACACATAAATTATATTGGATGCTTTGCATGTGGAAGATTTGGTCATAAAGCTGCATCATGCTTTCATAATATTGTGCATGGGAGACCCAAAGTCAAGCAGATTTGGGTTCCTAAGGGTACTAACATTGCAGGACCCATGCAAGTCTGGGTACCAACATGAAAGCTGAATCTGTCTGCAGGAAATGAGCACCACAACTACAACATGATATCTGGACAGTGGTTGCTCAAGGCATATGACTGGGAACAAAGCCCTCCTGTCAAACTACACAGAGAAGGAGGGACCAACAGTTATCTTTGGAGATAACAGCTCTGGCAAGACAAGAGGCTATGGATCAGCTGGGAATGGTGCGGTGTTCTTTAGCAAAGTGGCTTATGTTAATGGACTAAAGCACAATCTTCTTAGCATCAGCTAACTCTACGATAAAGGCCATCAAGTCACCTTTCTCAACAATCAGTGTCAAGTCAGAGATCTGGAGACATCATCTATCAAGCTGACAGGAACAAGAGAAGGAAATGTATACACTGTTAACCTTGCTCAGCTCAGTTCTAATGAGACAATATGCTTTCTTGCTAAAGCATCTGAAGAGATAAGTTGGCTTTGGCTTAGAAGATTATCTTATCTCAACTTTAAGAGTATGTCTAAGCTGGCCTCCAAAGATCTGGTAGCAGGTTTACCCAAGTTCAGCTTCATCAAAGAAAGACCATGTAACGCATGCCAGCTTGGAAAGCAAACAAGGAGCTCATTCAAAGGCAAAGCAGTCAACTCAATTGACAGGCCCCTATAGTTACTATATATGGATCTCTTTGGGCCAATTCCAACTATGAGCCTAGGAGGAAAGAGATACTCACTAGTCATAGTGGATGACTACACCAGATATACTTGGGTGTTCTTTCTTAGCACCAAAGATGAGACAAGCTCCCAACTGATAAAGATGTTCAAGCTGGTGATGAATGAAAAAGGAGAGACTATCAGGCAATAAGGAGTGATCATGGCAGAGAGTTCGACTAGAAATAGATCAGTTTTACGCAGACAACGGCATCGGCCACAACTTCTCAGCACCACAAACTCCTCAGCAAAATAGAGTAGCTGAAAGGAAGAACAGAACACTTATAAAAGCTGGAAGAACTCTACTAGCAGCAGCTCATCTTCCTGAATGCTTTTGGGCAGAAGCCATCAACACTACGTGCTATACACATAACAGATCTCTTATACACTTTACGTTGAAGAAGACTCCCTACGAGCTGTGGAAAGGAAGAAAGCCAAGTGTCAGTTACTTCTATGTGTTCGGCTGTTCATGCTACATTCTCAACAATGGGAAGCAATATCTGACTAAGTTCCAACTAAAGTCAGATGAAGGAATCTTCCTTGGATATGCCACATATAGCAAAGCCTATAGAGTGTTCAACAAGAAGACATTAAGTGTTGAAGTCTCAATGCACGTCATCTTTGATGAAACAGACTCGGACAAGTCTGCACCACAAGACACTACGATTGAAGATACCGACACTACGAATGAAGTGGTCGAGCCTAACACTACGATAGTAGTTCCTGAAGAAAGAATCGTAGTGTCCGAAGAAGAAATCGTAGAGAGAGCTGAACCAGACAACGATTCTGACCAACAAGAACCAAAAATCAATCTTGAGGAGTTCAGACAAGAAGGCACTAGAACTGATGTTCCAATAAGGAACAGATGGGCAAGGGATCACACTCAAGATCTGATCATTGGTGATCCAACAACCAGAATCAGAACAAGATTTGCAACTCAGAATGAATGCTTCTATTTGAGTTTTTTTTTGTCTCAAATAGAGCCTAAGAAGATTGAAGATGCAATGCAAGATGCAAGCTGGATTGAAGCCATGGAAGAGGAACTGAATCAATTCGAAAGAAACAAAGTTTGGAGATTAGTTCAAAGAGCAAAGAATCACCCAGTCATCGGCACCAAATGAGTTTTCAGAAATAAGATGGATGAAGATGGGGTGATCACAAGGAACAAAGCAAGGCTGGTGGCCAAAGGTTATTATCAAGAAGAAGGCATAGACTATGATGAGACCTTCGCACCAGTTGCCAGACTTGAAGCAATCAGAATATTCCTTGCATTTGCTGCTCACATGAAGTTCAAAGTATTCCAGATGGATGTCAAGAGTGCATTCCTTAATGGTGAACTTCAAGAAGAAGTATATGTGGAACAACCCCCAGGTTTTGTCAATCCAACCCTCTCTGATTATGTCTATAGATTAGATAAATCCTTATATGGACTTAAACAAGCACCTAGATCATGGTATGAAACACTAACAAACTTTCTTATTAAAAAAGGATTCACTAGAGGTAGAGTAGATACTACACTATTTCTTAGGAAGCACAAAGATAAAGTTTTACTAGTTCAAATATATGTAGATGATATTATCTTTGGTTCTACTGATGAAAATTTGTGTAAGAGATTTGCCAAGCTTATGCAGAGCAAGTTTGAAATGAGCATGATGGGTGAGCTGAACTTCTTCCTTGGACTGCAAGTAAAGCAAACTGATGAAGGTATCTTCATAAGCCAAGCCAAGTACATCAAAGACTTACTTAAGAAGTATGGCATGGAATCAGCCTCTCCCATGAAAATACCAATTGCTCCAGCAACTAAGCTTGACAAAGATGAGAAAGGTAAAAGTATTGATATTACTCAGTACAGAGGTATGATAGGCTCCCTTCTCTACCTAACTGCCAGTAGACCAGATATAATGTTTGCAACATGTATATGTGCTAGATTTCAAGCTAATCCTAAGGAATCACACTTAACTGCTGTAAAAAGTTTTTTCAGGTATCTCAAAGGTACACCCTAGTTGGATCTATGGTATCACAAGAAGTCCTTATTTGAACTGACAGGATATTCAGATGCTGACTTTGCAGGATGCAAAATAGATAGAAAGAGTACCAGTGGCACTTGTCAACTGCTAGGAAATAGACTAGTGTCCTGGTTCAGCAATAAGCAAAACTCAGTATCAACTTCTACAGCAGAAGCTGAATACATTGCTGCAGGCAGTTGCTGTGCTCAAATCCTATGGATGAAGAACCAGCTAGCAGATTATGGGTTTGATTTCAAATCTATACCCATACACTGTGATAACACAAGTGCCATAGCAATAACAAATAATCCTGTCATGCATTTTTGGACCAAGCATATAGAAATAAGATATCATCTTATTAGGGATCATTTGCAATACATCCCTACTGAAAATCAACTTGCTGATGTGTTTACTAAACCCTTAGATGAATCCAAATTTAATAAACTGATAAGTGAGTTAGGTATGTTAAATTTGCAACCATAAATTCTATACTCTAGATGGTGCTAACCTTGCAGATATAAAGGCTAAGTCAAAATCGTATAGATGACAAAGAGAAACCACAATCATGGAGTGATTCAGTCAAAATAGAAAAGCTCACTGTGATAGCAACATCATCAAGCAAAACAACCCTTCTGATAAGTGTCTTAAGGACAAACCTAATCCTTAGTGACAAACTAAGAGGTTGGCCCTTCCTGAGCAACCTTAAACCAAAAGTGATGTAATTTCAGAAGGCATCATAGAAAACCGTAGAGTCTACGGTCAAGGAGAAAGTAAAGGATCGAACTCAACAATCGTGGAGTGGTTCTCGGCGATCATAGTTCTCTCACAAGGACCCACTAGCTCAGGGGGAGCTAAGGGCAAAATGGAGATTTCCATATGGATCAAAATTGAGGAGTTCTGCAGAGTCTGACACGGGTCCCATGATGCGGAACATATGAAGGGAAGTTAAATTCATTTTGAACTGCTTTCTGATAGTTTACCTTTGAATTTCAAAAGACTATCTCTCTCTCTTTATCTCTCAAACTAAATCCTAAGTTTCAGAAAGCTGAGCCAAATCCGTTCACTACAGGAAAATCAAACAAACAAATGGCTGCTTCTAATGTTGTTTTTGGCTATCAACTATGTTTTGATGGATTCAAGAAGGCTGAGCCTAAGATACACAAAGTCCTTTCACTCCTGAAGAAAGTAGGCCTTAAGAATGCTCTGAGCACCAGCACAATGATATATCCAAAGCTGGTAAAGGAGTTTTATGGAAATGGAGTTGCTGATGAAGACTCAATTCTCACCAAAGTCAAAGATGTGCAAATCTGACACAACACTGAAAGCATAAACCTAGCCCTAGGTTTTAAAAGTGAAGGTCTTTCATCCATGGAGGCTGTTGACTTCTATAAGGGTCTGAAGAAGATGAACTACACAAAAACTGAAGGGAGGAGTGGCTACAAGAAGAAATAATTTCCCCAAGAATATGAATTCCCAGCTGACATCGTTGGGAAATGCATATGTTACAAGAGCTCCGGTCATGATTCGGTCAACGAGAAGCAACTGAAACTCATGACAGCCATCCGCTTTAGAGTTCAACTCAACTATGGAGCCTTGCTGATGGATTGGTTAAGGAAATGGATGCAAAGTCTGAAGAAGACCAAGAACACTGCTAAAATGCCCTATGGGAGGTTTATCAGCATCATTATGCAGTATGCACTGGGTAACAAAATTGGAGACAATGAAGGTATTTCAATCAATCCAAATAGGAAGATGACCCAGCAACTATTCCCGAACAGGAAAAGGAATCCAGCAGAAAATGTGAAGATGATGTCTGCAACTTTATCTGCTGCAAGGGAAGCCAGGGAGGAAGAAGAAAAGGTTAACCAAGAAAAAGGTGTAACTCTGATTAGAAAGAGTAAAGGGAAGAAGAAAATGTATAAAAGGTAACAAGCAACTTAGGAGCCCCAAGGTTCATCCACTGATGCACTTCAAGAGGGTGCTGGTACTAATGTGGAATTCATAAGTCTCACCTCCAACAGAGTCATCACTCCTATATCGCCAGAGAAGGTTATGAAAGAAAGGAAGAAAAAAAAGAGGAGGGAGACAAGTGAAGATAAGGCTGAAGACAGTTCTGAGCCTCAACAGAAAAAGAAGCGCAGCCAAAGAGCAAAGAAGTCTTCACTCACTACGATTATTGAGTCATCTCCAATCTAGAGTCTAGACTGACTGTCACTGAAGACGGAGAAGCTACCACAACCCCTCGGCCTGAACAGACTATAAGGGCTAACGCTGAAAAAGATATACAGGCTGTGCACAAGGCAAAGAGGAGGATGAAGATGTTGGCTAAGAAATGTGCTCTTACCAATGAAGAAATATTAGAAGAAAATGACAAAAGAAAGGCTGTTAAGAAGGCTGAATAGGCCACCGAGCCTCAAGCATATGGTCCAACTCCACAAGAGATCAGAATCATTGAAGATGTATTAACTTACATCAGAGATACTCACAACTCTGCTGCACTCGATCAGACTATAAATCAAGATGATATGGAGATGCCTGATACTGGTGTTGATGTTAATGAATCTCTGGGAGAAGAAACGGCAGAAAGGGTTATGCCAAAAATCATTGTGATAAGCCCAAATGAGGATGTCACTACTGAAATACAAGGAGAAGAGATTCTAGAAGCTCCTGTTCAAGAAGGTGTGTCAGCTGAGGGGGAGCAGTTAGAAGAAATAGAGACAGAGAATGCAGAAGCTGAGGGGGAGCCACCAAAAGAAATTCTTGAAGTTCCTCCAGTTCATGATAAATTTGTAGAGTCCGATGCTGCATTTATGGTGAATATTGCAGATGATGATGAGATGAATGATGTGGTGCGAGTTTATGATGCAGAGAGTGATGAAGAAGAAGATGATGATCTTGAGGTCATATATGTGGGACAAGATGGTGAAAGAACAGCAAACTACAATCAGCTGTTCAATTACTTGCCCATGATGCCATATCATAGAGCTATGATTCTCAACTCCTGGGATCACATATTCTGGACTTTCAAGGCATATCCAGCAATCTCAGTACTTATCCATGGATTCCCAAGAGAAAGTAGGTTTGCTCAGAAACTGATCACGAATGCTTCAGCGTTAGAGTCTGAGCATGAGGTATAATATTCCATTCCTCTCTCGTTTATTATCAATCACATTCCATCATCACACTTCAATCAGTTCTACGAAGTGCCCAAATGGTTGGAAGTGGTCCTGTATCCACTCAATCAATTTCCAGTTACAGAAAAACTCTATATTTGATGAACCAAATAACCAACTTGTTATCGTAGAGCAACCTATGAATGATCCAGTAGTGATTGAGCACATCACAAGAGTTGTTGAAGATATGCTTGCAAACTCAATTATTGAAATGCCAATCCAGGACGACGAACTACGATCTGTTCCTAATGATCAATCTGATTCGGTAATCGTAGAGTCTCCAGACCAGCTCAACGAAATAGGAACACAGACATCTGAGTCAAACACCACGCCAATACAGCAAACACCAACCCCTCTAACACAAGCAGACATCCCATCATCCTCCAACAATGAATATTTCGATATGACTCTTGCTCTAGCAAGCTTATCAAGGAGAGACGAACACACTACATCTAACCCTTCTCCTCTAGAGACACAATGAATTCTCAACCAACTGTCTTTCATGCCAACAAAAGAGGAACTGAATGAAGCAATAAACCAAATAGGTTCAGAATATGGAGAAATCTTAGAAGCACACTCAGTGGCGTTTCACATGAGATTCGATCATATAATCGAATCAGTCAAGCCTCTGCCAGGAAATTAGTTGGCAACTGAACTGTCCAAGAAGCTGAAGGAGATTGTCAAGGAAATGGATGAAAGCCTAAGTCAAAGGGATGCGATTCACTTTGCTACCACAAAGAAGCATAAGGATTCTGTGGAGATCATGCAAAAGAATTAGCAATCCCAGAATGAGCTATTGATCAAACAAATCTCAGAACTGCGCACCTCACTTTAATTTTTCCAAGAATCCAGTATAACTCAACTCAATCAGAACTACAATGCAATGGAACGGATTCAACAATAGCAAAGACACACTGAGACTAGAGTTGCTGAAAATTGTAGTGATACCTCTCAAAACCACTCATAGATGCATGAGTTGGTTGAAGGAATCAAACGCCTCTCTGAAGATGTTTGAACCCTTGATGCTGACATAAAGGGAGAGAATAATGAGGAAGGAGAAGATAGAAACAGAGGCAGAGGAGGAAGTAGAAGGAAAACATAAACTCACATTGGTTAATCGTCGGGTGGTGGCACTTAAAGTCGTCTCATAGCTGAACCTACTCAGAGGAGCCAAGGTCAAGCCTCAGCCTCCAGCTCACAAGGTATAACCTCCACTAGTTTTAGTATACCAGTTGGAGATCATGCCTTCATGAACAGACATGATCATTCGGAACCACTAACCCGAGATGAGCTAGAGGACATTGCAAGAAGAAATGAAGCCTCAAGAAGAAGAAGAGCTGCAGAGCATGCCAACTTGCAGAGAAGTAAGAGGCAAAGAAAATAGAGATAAGTCTAAGCTTAACTATGTATTGATGTTTCTATGCTAGATTGTAATATCTTTTCAAACATCAATAAATTCATGCTTACTCTCTAGAAATTTTAGTTGCTCACTGAAACACTAAGCCATATTTACTTTCTAGCACTATGCATTTAGAAAATGATGCTATGATCTAAATCTCCTTGATTATGTCAACATCAAATAGGAGGAGATTGTTGGGAATTGCATATTCATATTTGATATTAAAAGTAAATATAAATACTTGAGTGTATAGTGCTTCAATAATCATATGTACAAGGACTTAGATGATAGATCAAAAATGTTAGGTTAATCTGAGCTTTAATATTTATCATTTATGTAAATAAATGTATAGAAGAAAAGATTAAATTTTTTAGGTTGATCTATTTGAGCTGTAAAAGTTAAGGCCTTGACATAATCATAGTCTGTCAAAGGTAGCATTCAGAAGACAAGGAAGAATCGTGGAGCTTAAACGAAGATATCCAAAATCATAGTTTGCCAAGAGTATTACAGTCTGCAGAAGACAAGGCAGAATCGTGAAGCTTAAATGAAGATGTCTAGAATCGTAGTCTGCCAAAAGAATCAAGTCTGCAGAGGCCAAGGAAAGACTTGTGGAGCTTGAGTGACTATATCAGAATCGTAGTCTGTCTTAGAAGCCACACTGAGAATTATGAAGAAGATCTGAGCGTCTGCCGAGCCAAGTTGAGAATCGCAGAGTGCTCTCGAAGGTGTGGAGTTTGAAAGACAAGCAAGCAGGAATCGTAGTCTACCAAAGAGCTTAAGAGAAATTGTAGTGTTCTCTACGATCAAGTATGAGTCAAGCTGTGCAAGCCAGCACACAACGATTACGGTACAATGACCATAATCGTAGTGCTCCTCCAGTCAGCATCAAAGATCATAGTTCTGATGAAGGGGGGAAGAGAAACAAATGAAGAAAGGCTAATAGCCATTGACAATTTGATAGTCCCAATGATTCCATATTCATCCTTAGTTCAAATCGAAGAAGCGTATTGGAGAAGCTAAGGAAAGGACTAAACCGCTTATAGCAAACACCTTTTCAGGTGTTAGGTGAACTTGCAGTCTGCTGTGTCAGTGTGCCAGTCGGCAGTGCAGCAGGAAAACAGGATGTCAACATCAACTGCACAGAAACGTCTAAAGCATTTAATGCTATAACGGGAGTATTCAAACGGATATATTTTGAATGGCTAGTTTATAAAGAAATCAGGCAAGGATTCAAATTAAGCAAGCAAGAAGAGAAAAGAAAGAATACATTGAGAAAAGCTCAAGAACACTCAACGATCAACTCAACGATCCTGAAAGAGGAAAGCTTGATTTGCTACTCAGTTCTTCAGAACTTATGCTTAATTGCACATGAGTAGCACTTCTCAACAACAACTGTCAATCCAAGTGAGGAACCAAGTCAGAAGACTTAAAGAGTTCAAAAGTGAACTAAGAACAGATCCAAGTCAGAGGACTTAAAGAGTTCAAAAGTGAACTAAGAGAAGTACCAAGTCAGAGGACTTGAAGAGTTCTAAGTGAATTAAGAGAAGATCCACGGCTGTTGGCCTTGAAGGAATCTAAGTGATTTAGTTGTAAGACACATCCTTAGTGGATTTCCTACTTATGGAGTAGAAGAGTGGATTAGGAGCCTTTTATGCTCTAAACCACTTAAAACCTTGTGTCTCATTGTCTCTCATTAACTGCTATAACTGTTATATCTGTTATAACTGTAACAATTGCTTATCAAATCATAACTGTAATATCTTGAAGGGGAACAAAACATATATTTCACTACTGTCAGTATAATCAATACTAACAAAGTATTTTAAACAATTTTTTAAAAAAATATCTATTCAACCCCCTTCTAGATAACTCACGTGCCTTTGGGAACTAACACATATGATACTTTAGAAAGGATGAAGATCAATCCGAACTAGATTTAAACCAGCCGTATGGTCATCCGAGCCTTCGATGGATCTCGCCGACAGGATATGGGGGAAATAAAGCTACCTCTAGAGATTGGCCCATATACTTTCTACGTATCTTTCCAGGTGCTCAATATCGCAACCAGATATAACTTATTGCTGGGCAGGCCCTGGATGCACACGGCAGGGGCAATGCCATCCACCCTCCATCAACAACTCAAGTACATTATTAACGGCAGCCTCATCAAAGTGAATGCCAAACCAGAATACCCCACCTACATATATGGGGACATGCCAGTGATCAGCCTGGATGCGGGGATTGAATATGTTAGTTTTCAAGCTCTAGAGGTGAGTGATACTCAGTATCTACCTATCAGGGCACCAGCCCTAAAGCCTAAAGTCTCCACCAAAGTAATGACAGTGGGGCCAGAAATGGTATCTTCGGGTTTCCAACCTGGAGAAGGGTTGGGAAAGGATAAGCAAGGTATCAAGATGCCAGTCCAAATCCCAAGTCAGACTAGGAGAGCAGGATTAGGATATTTGTAAGAACCCGAATTTTCAGAAATTATTAAATAAGGATTTAATAAATAAAATTCTTAAACTGTGAGATGGGTTCGAATAAGAGTATTGTTATGTGATATAAGGTATGTGGTATTATATTACATAGGGTAATATGGACTATGTAATATGTGTTTTTGTGATTTATAAATATATTATTAATATATATTTGTTACTTAGCGTAGAGACGTTTCAGTTGAGATAAAGGGAGTGGATAAAATTATCTATAGATATTAAATAATTTATAGAATTATTTTATCATAGTAAGTTTGTAACATTAAATATCCTTAATGTATAATCACCATATTCTTGTGTATGTGTATTAATAACTAGTATGTTTATAATATAGGTTATTAATAGCACTTAAGCTATCCGTGAATAGGTTTGGATAGTGAAGCATGAGTTAGTTAAGGAATTAACTAATAAGAATAAATATTAGTTAATTTAAGTTGGGAGTTATATTATGGAATAATATAATGAGAGTATTGAACCTTAATTAACTATGATGATATAGTACAGTGTTTAATTTACTTAAGTAAAGGAGTGAATTAATATGTGTGTTGAATATGTAATTGTAGTTGGTACTTTTATATATATTACTTAGAATAGTAATATGTGAGAAAGTCTAATGTACGAATAACGTTAAATATATATATATATATATATATATATATATATATATATATATATATATATATATATATATATATACACATTATTAAAGGGAGATGGAAATCATTATATCTTTAAATGAATATTTGAAGAAATTATTTTGGGAACAATTTATAGAAAAGAAAGAGAAATGGTTATTATATATTTTAATAAAGGATATTAAAATAATTTTTAATATTGAATTATTTTAATAAAAGGAGGAAATGTTATTTTTGAATAATAACATTACCTTATATATTTTGTATAAGGTGTGATTGATTAATATGATAGATATATTACATATTTGCTATATGTAAATAAATTGATAGAAATAATTTCTTATAATAGAAAATAAACTTATTATCTATTTTCTATATAGAATATATATACATGTATTGTACATGTAATTATTCGATATTATATTATATTATAATATCTTGAGTTAATAAATAAAGTATTTTTTAATAATGAATATCTTTATTTGGAGAAAACATAATATTTTATGATATGGATAAATACATAATGTATTTTCAAGGGAGTTCAATTAATGAAAGGAAACTAAGTTATTTTAATTAAATAACTTAAGTTATTATTTGATCGTGAATATTATTAGTTAAATATTTAATAGAGTATATATAATAATTATTATAAGCGTAAAGGTTATACTTATTATAAGTATAATTAATTGAAGTAATTTAACATTTTAATAGCTTGAGTTATTATATTTCCGTAAAGGTTATATATAATATTTGAATATTCGATTTGTAAAATATTTATATGTGGACCTTGGATTTAATAGTTCTAATTTAATTGAACATGTTATGAGTAGTAATGTGGTGAGAGATGAGTATGTGACACCCCCAAATCCAGGTACTTCATCTATCTATCTACCCATAGTAAATGCAAACCATACAATAAATAGAATTAAATCCTCCCCTTATGGGGTTACAACATCTGAGTAAGAAATAAAATAAATCCCAGGTAATACTAACCTTAAACATCTGTGCGGAACATAAACAAATAAATAAGTCTTACACAACTCTAATATAAGTCTGAAACATAACAATTAAAATAAACAACAAGTCTTCATCACTTGTTGACTTTGCCTTTGCCTTTGCTAGTAGAAGGCTCGTCGGACCTTTCGTTCTTAACTGCAATGTTATTATTACGCAAGAGTGAGCATGATTGCCCACAAGTATAATAATATGACAACAATATAATAACATGCGAGTGAATCAAAGACATCTGAATAAAGAAACTCAACTTTTGACTCAAGAATGAATAACAGGAATCAAAAGAACGTCTGAGGGTCATAAGACCTTGAACTATGTCCTAGGTTGTAAAGTGTTTATGCTTTAAACCTTTAACAGTCATAAGACTATGGACTCTACTTCTCGTACTTAGGGGGATCAGCCCTTAGTACCATACTGTGCACAATATCTCAACGCTAAAGCGTAAATAATCCCCTATTAAAGGGATCAGAGTCCGCACCAAAGGAAGTTTGGTTTGGATAAGCTCAATAAGTATTCTAGAATTTAGAACGTACATCAACTATGGACTAGTCGAATAAATAAGGGTTCACTAGTCCTATAAGTTCAACAATATCATCGATATTCAACTTGAATGGTAAATCTCGAGAGTATACAATCGAATAAGTATTGTATAGCTGAATCATGCTTAAAAAAATAGTAATATCTCATATGAAAATCTCAACTTGAATAAACAAGGATAAGAACTTGCTCAATGTAAAAGTAAGATTTGAGTTTAGGAAACTTGCAAAATATTAAACAAGTTTAAGGATAGGAAACTTGCCTCTTGCACAAGCTACAATTTATAATTCACGTTCTTTATTAAATCCTACATATCAATACGTTCACAATACACATTAATCAATAACTCGATATACGTATCGAATCACACACATCGGTCTTGAGCACGTTATTGGACTATACAATTAACGATTCAAGTCATGTAATTAACTTATTAATTACTCACGTAATATAAGTTATTAACCTCTTATTATATGTTTAATCATGTATTCATGTTTATTACATTAGGTTCCAATTACATTTTCTGAACTTGAATAATTAAAATCTCATTTTTGGGAAAAATTACCAAGTGGCGCTGCAGCTCCACTGGCGCTGCAGCTCGGACTTTAAGCTTAAGTCTGGCGCTGCAGCTCCACTGGCGTTGCAGCCCCACTCTTAGGCTTACAGTTGGCGCTGCAGCTCCACTGGCGCTGCAGCCCCACTCTTAGGCTTAAATCTGGCGCTGCAGCTCCACTGGCGCTGCAGCCCCACTCTTAGGCTTAAAGTTGGCGCTGCAGCTCCAAACGCCATTTTCAGAATCTGCAGTTCACGAATAACAGAGAACCAGGCCCAGAATAAAAGCTACCACAACAATTTAATTGCTACCCATGAAATATGGACTTCACATAAACACTATACAACATTTCTAGCATGATCTTAGCATTCTAAATCATGTAATCACACAATCCAAGGCATCTAATTTCACTGTTTTCATACTTTATCATGTTTTGAAGGAAAATCACGAAATTTAACTTTACGGATTCGTTATAACACCGAATCCGTTCGTTTAACTTCTGTTTTGTTCGTATAAACGTGTACAATTATATGCAAGTGCTAATTCAAAGTTAAATCATCGATTCATAGTATAAAAATTGTACATAAGGGTCGTATGGCCATATATACAACTTTTCTACTCTGTGACTTTTATAAAATCAAATCAAGCATAATTGTATGAAATTTATTACTTTAAATCATGCATACATGATATAAAACATGTTATGATCATATAATAACACATATAAAACCATATCATGCATTAATCATCAAATTAGTCATTCACATAGAACTTTTTAAGAATACGTTAATGAAAACTGTAAGAACTCGAATTTAAAAACATAGGAGAAAGAATTACCCTTGCTAGTTAGTGATGATGATGCAACTAAATTCTTCAATCTCTTCTCTAACTAATTCTCAAGTCTTTTCTCTCAATTTCTCTCTTTTTCTCTCTGTGTTTTCTCTTTACTTTCTTAACTGATGAATGTAATATATGATATATGATATACCACTAATATGATATACGTATATAATAGTGGAGTTATGGGTCGTCCGTTAATCCCATAATGGGTTAACTGACCCCAACCCCCAATAAGGCTTTGTTTGCTTGCCCCTTTTATTCTTCCTTTCCCATTAATTTAATTAACTTACTATAATATAGTTTAATAATGTCACACTTTTAATTAATCAATAATCCTATTTAAATCAATTAAATAAAATTGCATAATTCCACAATAATTCACATAGTCACATAATTAAAATTCTTATTTATTAATTATGTCAAATCATTAAATCTCTAATTAATTATTAAATTAATTAGAATAACATTATGCTTATTAATTAATATATTAATCAAATAAGCTCAACTAAATACATACTTTGAATATAAAATTCACCACATTAATTTAACTAACGTGACACATATAATTAAATTAATCTACCATAATTTCATCAATTAATTATTTAACTCAATAATTAAATCATTGATATTTATTTAATTCAATAAATATTCACATTAAATTACAAAAATCTTGTTCGTCATGACCTTCAACATGACCGTGCAGGATGCTGTACAGTCTCGCGATGTGGTGTCAGGTATCATTCCGATCAATAAAGTTAATGCTTATGTACTATTTGATTCGGGTGCTACTTGTTCATTTATATCCGATGACTTTGCTAAGAACTTAGAACTTCCTATGGACGAGTTAGAATACCCCATGAAGATAGAGATTGCGAATAGAGAAGTGATCCCTGTTAAGTATGTACACAAGAACTGTAGAGTAGATATTAAGGGTAACATTATGAACGTAGATCTTATCCCGATTAGACTTGGGGAATTCGATGTTATTCTGGGAATGGATTGGCTAGTCAATTATGGTGCTGTAATTGATTGCCAGAGAAAGTGTATTAACCTTATGACCCTGTCAAAGGTTGTGTTTTATGGCAGCAAATCGCCTAGACAAGCGAGTTGTCTGACGATGATGCAGGCCAGGAAGTTGTTAAGACAAGGCTGTGTAGGATATTTAGCCTACATAGTCGATAGTCGTAAAGAAAACCCGAAAGTGGAAGATATACCAGTCGTGAGGGACTTCATTGACGTATTTCCTGATGATCTACCAGGACTTCCGCCAGACAGAGAGGTTGAGTTTGTGATCGATTTGGCGCCAGGGACGGCCCCAATATCGAAGGCACCATACCGGATGGCTCCGGTAGAGATGAAAGAGTTGATGGTACAAC
Source organism: Panax stipuleanatus (assembly GCA_020205555.1). Taxonomy (NCBI): domain Eukaryota; kingdom Viridiplantae; phylum Streptophyta; class Magnoliopsida; order Apiales; family Araliaceae; genus Panax; species Panax stipuleanatus. The sequence continues at coordinate 35,021,311 of CM035115.1, forward strand.
TACAAGAGTTACTGGACAAGAAGTACATCCAACCGAGCGTATCGCCGTGGGGAGCGCCGATGTTGTTTGTGAAGAAGAAGGACGGGACGATGCGGCTTTGCATCGACTACAGAGAACTGAATAAGGTCACAATTAAGAATAGATATCCATTACCAAGGATCGACGATCTGTTTGACCAATTGAAGGGTGCAAGGTACTTTTCAAAGATAGACTTGAGGAGTGGCTATCATCAGCTGAAGGTGAGGCCAGAGGATGTCCCAAAGACAGCATTTAGGACTCGATATGGTCACTATGAATTTCTGGTGATGTCATTTGGTCTAACGAATGCTCCTGCAGCATTCATGGGCTTAATGAATGGAGTGTTCAAGCCGTTTTTGGACAAATTCATGGTGGTCTTTATCGACGATATTTTGGTATACTCGAAGACCAAGGAAGAACATGTAGAACATCTGAAGTTAACATTAGAGGTGTTGAGAAGAGAGAAGTTGTACGCTAAATTTTCGAAATGTGAATTCTGGATTGAAAGAGTGCAATTTGTTGGACATGTGATCGACAAGGACGGAATTTCGGTAGATCCCTCTAAAGTCGAAGCTGTGATGAACTGGGATCAGCCGAAAATACCATCAGAAGTGAGGAGTTTTCTTGGATTGGCGGGTTATTATAGAAGATTCATTCAGGACTTTTCCAAGATCGCAACTCTGCTGACGAATTTGACTAGAAAATTGGTGAAATTCGTTTGGACGGAGAAGTGTGAGGAAAGTTTCCAAGAGCTTAAGAGGAGGTTGAGTTCAGCACCTGTGTTATCCCTTCCGGATGACACAGGAAATTTTGTGGTTTATAGTGATGCGTCGCATAAAGGACTTGGCTGTGTGCTTATGCAAAACGGCAGGGTCATTGCGTATGCGTCACGACAATTGAAAGACTATGAGAAAGGGTATCCGACCCATGACTTGGAGTTAGCTGCAGTGGTATTTGCTTTGAAAATTTGGAGACACTATCTCTATGGGGAGAAGTGTGAAATATATACAGACCACAAGAGTCTGAAATATATTTTTACACAGAAGGACTTGAATATGCGCCAGAGAAGGTGGCTGGAGTTAATTAAGGACTATGACTGTGAAATCTTATACCATCCGGGTAAGGCTAATGTGATTGCCGATGCCTTAAGCAGAAAGGGTCGGGAGAAATTGATGATGTTGACTGCTCAAGAGGAATTAATTTCAGTAATGGAAAAGCTGGAATTGGAAGTGAAGTATCCGATGGAGATTGACGAGAAATTATTTCAGATGCAAGCTGGTACAACCCTATTGGATAAAGTTAAGGAAGCTCAACTTCAGGACGAAGAATGTGAGAAGGTTAAGAAAAAGATATCTGAAGGAACCAAACCGAGATTCAAGATAGACAGTGAGGGACTACTGAGATTTGAGAATAGAGTGTGGGTACCGTCAGTGCTAGAGATTAAGGAAGACATTTTGAGCGAGGCTCATAGCTCAGGGTATTCGATTCACCCCGGTAGTACCAAGATGTACCAGGATCTTTGACAGCACTTCTGGTGGCCAAATTTGAAACGAGATGTTGCTGAGTGTGTTGCAAAGTGTCTGACCTGTCAGAAAGTAAAAGTAGAACATCAGAGGCCTAGTGGTTTGCTACAACCCCTGGAAATCCCAGAATGGAAATGGGAACACATTACGATGGATTTCGTGGTTGGCCTTCCGACGACTCAGAAAGGCTACGACGCAGTATGGGTTATCGTTGACCGACTGACGAAATCAGCACACTTTCTTCCGATCAAAATCAGGTTCAACTTAGACCAGTTGGCAAGGCTATATGTGAAAGAAATTGTTTCGAGGCACGGAGTTCCGATGTCAATAGTTTCCGACAGAGATCCGCGCTTCACATCAAACTTCTGGAAACGACTACAGGAATGCATGGGGACACAATTAAGAATGAGTACGGCTTATCACCCTCAGACAGACGGGTAGAGTGAAAGAACGATCCAGACATTGGAAGATATGTTGAGAGCATGCATCATGGATTTTAAAGGAAATTGGGATGATCACCTACCGCTTGTGGAATTCGGTTACAACAACAGTTACCACTCTAGTATTGGCATGCCGCCTTACGAAGCGTTGTACGGAAGAAAATGCAGAACTCCGCTATACTGGGATGAAGTTGGCGAGAGACAATTGCTAGGTCCAGAGTTGGTACAACAGACAGCAGAGATAGTCAAAGTGATCCGGACAAGACTGGTAGCCGCTCAGGATAGGCAGAAGAAATACGCTGATCCACACCGTAAGAATATTGAGTTTGAATCGGGTAGCTTTGTATTTTTGAAAGTCTCTCCCTGGAAAGGGAAGATCAGATTCGGAAAGAAGGGAAAATTGAGCCCGAGGTTCATTGGACTCTTTGAGGTACTGCGATGGATTGGAGAAGTTGCGTATGAGGTAGCCTTACCTCCGGCGCTAGAAAATATCCACAACGTCTTTCATGTTTCAGTTTTACGCCCCTACAAACCCGATTACAAGCATGTGATTGAATATGAACCCTTACATTTTAAAAAAGACTTATCCTATGAAGAAATTCCTGTTCAAATTATTGACAGGAAAGAACAAGTCCTTAGAAACAAAGTTATACCTTCTGTTAAGGTAATTTGGAGGAACCACAATGCTGAAGAAGCTACGTGGGAACTCGAAGAGCATATGATAAAGAATTATCCACATTTATTTACTTAATTTATGTGTATGCGATTCTGGGGACAGAATCTTTGTAAGGGGGGGAGAATGTAACGGGACGAATTTTTAATTGAACCGTGATTCTGAGGACAGAATCCTTTTAAGGGGGGAAAGATGTGACGAACAAGATTTTTGTAATTTAATGTGAATATTTATTGAATTAAATAAATATCAATGATTTAATTATTGAGTTAAATAATTAATTGATGAAATTATGATAGATTAATTTAATTATATGTGTCACGTTAGTTAAATTAATGTGGTGAATTTTATATTCAAAGTATGTATTTAGTTGAGCTAATTTGATTAATATATTAATTAATAAGCATAATGTTATTCTAATTAATTTAATAATTAATTAGAGATTTAATGATTTGACATAATTAATAAATAAGAATTTTAATTATGTAACTATGTGAATTATTGTGGAATTATGCAATTTTATTTAATTGATTTAAATAGGATTATTGATTAATTAAAAGTGTGACATTATTAAACTATATTATAGTAAGTTAATTAAATTAATGGGAAAGGAAGAATAAAAGGGGCAAGCAAACAAAGCCTTATTGGGGGTTGGGGTCAGTTAACCCATTATGGGATTAACGGACGACCCATAACTCCACTATTATATACGTATATCATATTAGTGGTATATCATATATCATATATTACATTCATCAGTTAAGAAAGTAAAGAGAAAACACAGAGAGAAAAAGAGAGAAATTGAGAGAAAAGACTTGAGAATTAGTTAGAGAAGAGATTGAAGAATTTAGTTGCATCATCATCACTAACTAGCAAGGGTAATTCTTTCTCCTACGTTTTTAAATTCAAATTCTTACAGTTTTCATTAACGTATTCTTAAAAAGTTCTCTGTGAATGACTAATTTGATGATTAATGCATGATATGGTTTTATATGTGTTATTATATGATCATAACATGTTTTATATCATGTATGCATGATTTAAAGTAATAAATTTCATACAATTATGCTTGATTTGATTTTATAAAAGTCACAGAGTAGAAAAGTTGTATATATGGCCATACGACCCTTATGTACAATTTTTATACTATGAATCGATGATTTAACTTTGAATTAGCACTTGCATATAATTGTACACGTTTATACGAACAAAACAGAAGTTAAACGAACGGATTCGGTGTTATAACGAATCCGTAAAGTTAAATTTCGTGATTTTCCTTCAAAACATGATAAAGTATGAAAACAGTGAAATTAGATGCCTTGGATTGTGTGATTACATGATTTAGAATGCTAAGATCATGCTAGAAATGTTGTATAGTGTTTATGTGAAGTCCATATTTCATGGGTAGCAATTAAATTGTTGTGGTAGCTTTTATTTTGGGCCTGGTTCTCTGTTATTCGTGAACTGCAGATTCTGAAAATGGCGTTTGGAGCTGCAGCGCCAACTTTAAGCCTAAGAGTGGGGCTGCAGTGCCAGTGGAGCTGCAGCGCCAGATTTAAGCCTAAGAGTGGGGCTGCAGCGCCAGTGGAGCTGCAGCGCCAACTGTAAGCCTAAGAGTGGGGCTGCAGCGCCAGTGGAGCTGCAGCGCCAGACTTAAGCTTAAAGTCCGAGCTGCAGCGCCAGTGGAGCTGCAGCGCCATTTTTAGTTCAAATGGTGGAGCTGCAGCGCCACTTGGTAATTTTTCCCAAAAATGAGATTTTAATTATTCAATTTCAGAAAATGTAATTGGAACCTAATGTAATAAACATGAATACATGATTAAACATATAATAAGAGGTTAATAACTTATATTACGTGAGTAATTAATAAGTTAATTACATGACTTGAATCGTTAATTGTATAGTCCAATAACGTGCTCAAGACCGATGTGTGTGATTCGATACGTATATCGAGTTATTGATTAATGTGTATTGTGAACGTATTGATATGTAGGATTTAATAAAGAATGTGAATTATAAATTGTAGCTTGTGCAAGAGGCAAGTTTCCTATCCTTAAACTTGTTTAATATTTTGCAAGTTTCCTAAACTCAAATCTTACTTTTACATTGAGCAAGTTCTTATCCTTGTTTATTCAAGTTGAGATTTTCATATGAGATATTACTATTTTTTTTGAGCATAATTCAGCTATACAAAACTTATTCGATTGTATACTCTCGAGATTTACCATTCAAGTTGAATATCGATGATATTGTTGAACTTATAGGACTAGTGAACCCTTATTTATTCGACTAGTCCATAGTTGATGTACGTTCTAAATTCTAGAATACTTATTGAGCTTATCCAAACCAAACTTCCTTTGGTGCGGACTCTGATGTCAATATTGAGATGAACAACCCTTTAATAGGGGATTATTTACGCTTTAGCGTTGATATATTGTGCACAGTATGGTACTAAGGGCTGATCCCCCTAAGTACGAGAAGTAGAGTCCATAGTCTTATGACTGTTAAAGGTTTAAAGCATAAACACTTTACAACCTAGGACATAGTTCAAGGTCTTATGACCCTCAGACGTTCTTTTGATTCCTGTTATTCATTCTTGAGTCAAAAGTTGAGTTTCTTTATTCAGATGTCTTTGATTCACTCGCATGTTATTATATTGTTGTCATATTATTATACTTGTGGGCAATCGTGCTCACTCTTGCGTAATAATAACATTGCAGTTAAGAACGAAAGGTCCGACGAGCCTTCTACTAGCAAAGGCAAAGGCAAAGTCAACAAGTGATGAAGACTTGTTGTTTATTTTAATTGTTATGTTTCAGACTTATATTAGAGTTGTGTAAGACTTATTTATTTGTTTATGTTCCGCACAGATGTTTAAGGTTAGTATTACCTGGGATTTATTTTATTTATTACTCAGATGTTGTAACCCCATAAGGGGAGGATTTAATTCTATTTATTGTATGGTTTGCATTTACTATGGGTAGATAGATAGATGATATTTGTACAGTGAACACCAAGTCCCGTGGAATTGAAGTACCCGGATTTGGGGGTGTCACAAGTAAGTGATGAGAATAATAATAAGCTTGAGATTAAGCTTGTGAGAAATGCCTTGTGTGGCACGATAATAGATTCGGTAATGGATTGATTAATTCAAAGATGAAAGAATTATTAATTAAATAATTAATCTATATTAATTGTTATTATAATAATATGTTGAATTATTATTATTGCGAGTGATAGCATGATAATAAGTATATTTGTTATAAATATAATAAGACTTATATTTATTTATTGTGATAATTAACTATATAAATGTTAATTAATTGTTATGGAAATTATAATTCCATTGATTAATGAGAAATAGATTAATTATTATTATTATTAATTAATTGATGAGATAAGTAAATTATTTACTTCTATATGCAAGCATGCGAATAAAATGTATAGCGTATAGTAACTAACTATATATTGTATGAAGTGTGAAGTGTAGTTATCTTTATTAAGTATAATGCAATGTGACGCATTAATATAGCTATATATTATATATAGACTATATAGTAAGGTTAATTGTAGGTTACATAATAATATTTATGTGATTACATGTGTGTGGGTGAACCTTATTTAGTACCATGTGAATGTTATAACAAGTAAACAATTGTTAATCGATAAGGATTTCAATAATTGGAATAATAGAGTTGGGATAGTAAAGGTGATGATACGCGATAGAATTATATCCGGAAGGATAAGATATATATGGGTGGTATATGATACATTGTAAATAAAGATTACAATTATAATTCATTTATAACCTAAGCTATATGAAATGAAGGTGTATATATATTTTATAGCCTATGTGTTTATAAAATGAAATTTGTGTACTCTAAGTGTATATATAAGGTGTATAAGTGTATAATATTAGTGTAGTACACTTGCTAGTTGCAAATGCTGAGATTACTTCTTGTCCCTAATTGTGAGTCCCTCCTCGTTTCTCCTCACGTGAATGGCTAGGAGCTATGCCTATCTCCCTCAAACCCAGCAATTGTAGCTAATGATGAGATGGGGAATGGGTATCATGATGGATACCACCAACTCTTTCTTGCACAATGGACTCTCCTTCATTCCATTAGTTTGTAATAAGAGGCAAAGCTATTGTCTGTGTAGTGAGTTTTCTATAAATGAAGCTCCCTCCTTCTCATTTGATGTTGCTGAGTTTTCTGTCAAGTGTAAGATATAGAGTAAGTGTACTAATTGGAAAAGGAGAGTAAGAATTGGAGATGTCAACAAGCTTAGAATTTCAATTCACAAAGGTAAAACTTTTACAATGTCCATAGTTTGATAATTGGAGAGTTCTTGAATTTCTTAAGTTATTGATTATGTTAAATTAGATGGTAATTGAATTGGAGAATGATGGTTAGTTGTTATATAAGTTGTTATACATGTTAGAAATACATTGTTATTGATATTGAGCATGATAAGTAAGAAAATTCTGAGTTTGGACTGGTTTCTGCCGAAGCAGAAAAATTCCTGGACTAGCCGGACACCGGCGCAGCTGCGCCGGGTTTGTACCTGGTGCCTGCGCAGCTGCGCAGGGTCCTGGAACCAGATTTTTGATTTTTGTTTTGTTGCAAATCTGCTAACTGTTGGACAATTGCTATAACTAGCGTGCAAGCATGTGTAATATGTATATAAGAGTACTTTAAACTAACATGAGCATGCTATATTAGAATCGCTTGCTTGAATAGTGAAGTTATAGATTTCACAATAAACTTAGAGTTTCAAAATTTACATTAACTTATTATATCCGTTTTAAACATTCTGACTTTTGAGTCATGTTTGTATGACCTAGAAACAGGTGAAATGCATGTTGACTTGCGTACATATGTTTCATAGTATAGTACGAGCATGATGAACCTCACTAGTGAACATTTTTAACAAAAGTATAAGTTTTAAATGTGAACTTTGACATGTAAAGATCCTATACGTATTCTGATTTTTTTGGGCATGTTTATATGGCCTTGAAATGCATGACGGACATATTAACTTACGGATATGGATTTCATAATGAAGCATGAACAAGTTGGACTTGTTAGTGAGCTTCACTAATGAAAACACGAGTCTTGAACGTGAACGTTAACATGTTACCCTAAGATTTAGATTTTGATGTTTATGGACTTAAGTTTTTACGGGTATTAATTTAGAACCTATATCATGTAAATTGGACGTGAAAAGGTTAAACGAGCATGAAAGTATCCTTTAATGTGTATACATGCTATGTAGGACTATATGTTAATACTTGAATCCGACTTCGACGGTTAATAGAGTATATTTGCTTTGTTATGGCCTTATGTGTTAGTAATGATATATGAGAATGATTAACTCAAAAGATGGACTACACTAGCTATATGTAAATAGATTAGTGGTAGACGGACATGTGTATATGAAGAATGTTAGTAAGTACGTATGGTTAAAGTATACGTATACTTACAGAGTTATTCTAGGAATACGATAAGGAAGTGAGATGAAGGTTCTAAGAAACAAGTTAGACAAGAATGTAACCTTTATTATTACATTGAGAATGTGTGGATACATATAACTGATGAGTGTGATCTGTGACGCCCCCAAATCCACGTTCCTTCGAAACCTAGGATTCGGTGCAGTCACGATACTACTATCGCCAAACTATTACATCTTTTATTCATTACTAAAAGAATACAACTTTGTTTATTACAATTTAGAATATAAATTCTATTTATATCCAAGATCTTGGCTTTACATCATATTCGATGTTACTAAAATGCGGAATAATTTAAACTTTTCAATATCCTTTAAATAAAATCTTTTATTGATTTCATAACTTGAATCAATTACAAATCCCTGAATCAACTTTTTAATATGATTCATTCTATTTGAGTTATCGTATAACGTTTATAACTCGACTTGATATCCTCTATGTATTAACTAATACATCTTTATAGTACGACAAGTTTTAAACAACGTATACAATTATCAAGTACAACTCTTAGAACCTAAACAAGGTTCAAACGATAATCTAAAAAGTATTCTTCATTGTGATACTATCTATCTTTATCAATCAAGAAGCACGAAATCTTTTCCGTGAATCCTTAACCTGCAAAAGTGGTTATTTGCAAGAGTGAGCTCGACAGCTCAGCAATTTTAACAGTTTTCATGCATCACATAGCATACAACATCATACTCAGTTCATGCATTTATAAACAATTTATATTTTCTACGCATGTTACTTTCACATAACAAGTATATCATCAAAGATCAACTTTCAATCTCATTTCTATCTCATATACAGTTCATATATAAGTTCACATTATCACAGCATAATATAATTCAACTAACAGTTATTGAATTCATATATCAAATAGGAACTGAAAGACTTGCCTGATTCGTAGTTTAATAACTACGACTTAACTGCTTAAGGAATTCTGCACTTCGTGTAATCCTACACAGTCATATAATCATTGATTTATTTTCATTAGTCATACATTCATACTTTCTCAATATAATATTAAGTATTACATTATTTTCTATCTTGGCTCTTAGAACTTTGTTTCACTTTCCTATCATACGCTTAGTATCGTTAGGTACGTATAGTTATATCTTAACCATGCTCAATATCAATATTAACACACTTAACTATCTATGTATTCGACTCAAAAATATATAATCACACTGTCCTTGTGTTTTGCAAACCCTAGGAAAATTTATCAATTCCGGGTTTAATATCACCATTACATCAATAAATACTCATGTCATTAGTTAGACTCTGTTTTATAACTTAGGATAACAATGCAAGCCTACCACAAGGTTCAGACTGCAATTAAAATAATAAGGCAAAATTGCCCTGTGGCGCAGCTGTGCCACATTTAGACCTGGGAGGGGCGCAGCTGCGCAGCTCCCTGTCCAGACCAGATTAGGCCTTTTGATTTCTCTATTATAAATTCTAGCATAACACGTATTCTAATACGTATTGTAAGCATACCTCAAGTAGGTTGTGATCTATTTTCAAGTTCATATTCAATCTACTTAGCTCCATAATGATTTATTTCAATCAATAAGTCTTAACAACTTTCTTTGACAAGATTCAATATTATGAGCTTTTAAACCATTTATTGGTTCTAATAATCTTCTAATAGCATGCTTCTCATAGCTCATTATTTGAAAACGTATTTTAAACTACACTTGAAAGGTCCAATTCATGCTTAGCTAGATTATAAATATATTCGTCATGTCTAGAGGCATAAGGCGTTCAAGTTCACTTTTAAAAGTAATTCTAGGACAAGCTAAAGCAACTAAGTGCAACTTTTAATCTCATTTCATAGCTAACTAAGCCATGTAGGTATGTTATCACGTTTAGAACTTTAAGTACACAAGTTACTTTAAGTTCGTTCTCAAAGTTTCAAGTTTTCTTTAGAAATCATTTTCAACTAAGCTATTGTAAGTTGATAATAAGTAAAGCAACTTTAAATCACTTCTCATGCTTAGGTATACTCATAACTCAACAACATGTATGTGTTAAAATATCATAACTTCAAAGACTCAAGGTTCGTCAATATTCGTTTTCGAAACTCCAAGTTTCTTTTCAAAACACATACTAAGTCATGCTAAAACATTCCATTATAAGCAAGGAAATCTTATATGTCATGTCTATTATCATGCATATTCATGTTTTATCACTTAGAATAACATATTCCATCGTCGGGAGCACTATACTTGCGTATGTGCTCGTTTGACCCCCTCCGATTGACTCTAAATACGTAACAGCCACAAAGATGACTGTTTTGACCCCTTCTAACGACTTCAAATTAAAACACTTAAAGAATAAAAGTTATAGGTCTATTCGTTCTCGTTCCGGATCATCTTGAATTACCTCAATCGGAGTTTGTATAAAAAAGTTATGCCTAATTTACTACAGCAGGTCAAAGCAGTCCACCAGTCACTGATGCCCGGCGCAGCTGCGGCCCAAATGGCCTTGGGGGCAGCGCAGCTGCGCCCTGGGAGGTGGAACAGCCCCTCAGGTTCTGTTGTTCGCGATTTTACAGACCCCTACCCCTTCCGATTTTCATAACATGAGTTATACTCATCCAAATTAGTCCGTTTTCAATTCTATGGGTTTATAACTCATAAAACTACAACATACCAAATACCCAACAATTAACATAAACATTAACTAACCCAAATATTAATCCAAAACTCATATTCATACTCAGTTTTCATGTTTTGAAAAGTTTAGCGAAATCATTCACTACGAATTCGTTTCTAAACCAAATTGGTTCGTTTAACTTGCGTTCTTTTCGTTTCTCAGAGGGCTAACATAATCCATCATAAATTTTACCATTTATAGAGTGGCTTTGCCACTAATTTTGACTCCAAATCAAACCAAAGCAATATATTACTACCAAACTCAAACCCATCTCTTTAACATATTCTTATGGATTCAATTACTCTAAAATTGATTGTATAATCTATAAAACAGCTTAATCATACTCAAGAGTGTAAACATATAATCTACACACACTTCATCTATCCAATCTCTAATCATAGAGAAAGTATTTTGAGAGAGTATAACTAGAACTTGGAATTGGTTTAAGAATTATACCTCTTGAATGCTTGGAATTGGCTAACCATAGCTCCTCAATCCTGCCATTGCTCTCAATTCTCCAATTCTACTAACTCTCTATAGCTTAGTTTCCTCAGACAACTCAACAAACGGGAAAAGGAAAGAAGGAGCTCTATTTATAGAGAATTTAGTACTCAGTCCATAGCTTTGCACAATGAATTAATCCAAGGGGAGAAGAAGAAGCCAGTGGATTGAGAAGGGTTGGTGAACTACTCCATCTTCCTCCATCCCTCTAGCCATCATCAGCTCTACTACTTAGTGAAGAAGGAATAGGATAGGCCAATGGCCTATTCATACGGCAGTTATAATGAGAGACACTGATATTGGGGCAAGCTTCTAAATCCTCAGCATTTTGGTTAATAATACTTAGTTTGGTTTCTTTAATTCCCAAAAATGAAATTTTAATGTACAATTGTTACTATAATATGAAAATTAGGGATCTAATATGTACCCATATCATATAATTCATGTACATTTGGACTAGTCCAAATAATATTTTAATTGAGCTAAATATAATTTAGTTGAGTACTTTCAACTCATTACTTCATATCACACATAAATATTATAATGATTATTATCAATCATCTATTATCTTTCCATTAATTATCTTTTAATAATTCCGGTTAAACCTTCAGTTTGGTTTAACTTTAATACTCAGGCCGCACAAGGCTCATTTATCTCATTTACTGGAGTTAAATAACTCAAGCTCATTATCTCTACAATAAAATATTAGGGGTCTAGGCCACGTTTGGCTTTTTTTTCCAATTCCCATTATTTTAATATGTATTTAATATAAAGTTTGTGTCACACTTTACCTTAACATTTAATTCCCTTAAATGATTATATATTATGAACTTGTACTCATAACATCCTTATTTAAAATAATCATTTTTCTTTAAAATAATTAGTATGTACAATACCAATATAATTCCCCAATTCTTTTCTTCCATAAATTGTCCCAACACGTTTTCAGTTAACCACCACATAAAGTATTAACTTAATGCATCAATCTCTAACCAATAATTAATTATAACTATATTGGTTCTCTTCTTTTATTAATCACTTATCTTTCAAATATTATTATATATTACAATACTATGTAATATAAAAAAATATCAAATATTGATTAACATATTTCTTTCATTTTCTTTATACAACACATAATCCTTAATTCACCATTTTACTTGATTGAATTAACTTATTTATTCAAATTACTATCTCACCACTGCCACACAAGGTTTTATAATATAATATTCCATAATATCACTTAATTAACCAATATTTATTCTGGATTAATTAATTTCTCATTCAAATCATGCTTTGCTAACTTAACCCATTCATGACCCACATTTTAATTACTAATATACATATTCCCAAGTTCAGATTACACAACTCTCAGAATTTTCTACAGACCGGCGCAGCTGCGCTGGTATAAGGCTTGGAGTTGGCATAGCTGCGCCACCACAAGTTCATAGGCAGACAAGTTCTGCTATAGCAGAACTATAATCTCAATTCTTAAACACTTGAACATGCTTTTTAATGTGCTATCTTGCTACATTGGTTAACCAACATCTTTTATTACCTCCTTCAATGATTCAAAGTTTAAACTATAAGTTCAAACTCTATTCCCCTATAAGGTTCTCATATATATATATATATATATATATATATATATATATATATATATATATATATATATATATATATAACACATATGTATATTCCGTTAATCTTCACTTTTCGCAGTATATTAAATCAACTAATAATTCACTAACTAATGTTTATTTAAAGATATATTGGTCTTATTCTCTCTCTCTTCAACCATGTACATATACTCCAGAAAATGGTGATTATCAAATATATTTAATGTCACCAATCTTACTATGATAAATAATTATATAAATTATTTAATACCGATAGATAAATCTTATCCATCTTCTTGATAATTCATCTCTACAATTTATAATAAATATATAATAATAATATATTTATAAATCACAAAATCACATATTACATAGTTCATATTACCCTATGTAACACAATACTACATACCTCGTATCACACATATATATTCTTATTCGAATCCATCTCATACCTTAAGAATTTTATTTATTAAATCCTTAATTAATAATATCTGAAAATTCGGGTTCTTACATCCTCTCCATGGTTAATATAACTGTGTAGGATTAGACAAAGTGCAGAGATTCTTAAGCAGTTAAGTCGTAGTTACTAAACTACGAATCAGGCAAGTCTTTCAATTCCTATTTGATATATGAATTCAATAACTGTTAGTTGAATTATATTATGCTGTGATAATGTGAACTTATATATGAACTGTATATGAGATATAAATGAGATTGAAAGTTGATCTTTGATGATATACTTGTTATGTGAAAAGTAACATGCGTAGTAAATATAAACTGTTTATAAATGCATGAACTGAGTATGATGTTATATGCTATGTGATGCATGAGGACTGTTAGAATTGCTGAGCTGTCGAGCTCACTCTTGCAAATAACCACTTTTGCAGGTTAAGGATTCACGGTAAAGATTTCGTGCTTCTTGATTGATAAAGGTAGATAGTATCGCATTGAAGAATATTACTTAGATTATTGTCTGGACCCTGTTTAGATTCTAGATGATGTACTCGATAGTTGCTTACACTGTTTAATACTTATTGTATTGTAAGAATGTATTAATTAATACATAGAGGATATCGAGTTGAGTTGTAAATGTTTATACGATAACTCAGATAAGAAGGAATCATATTATATAGTTGATTCAAGATTTGTAATTGGTATCAAAGTTATGGAATCAATAAAAAGATTTTTATTCAAAGGATATTGAAAAGTTTAAATTATTCCGTATTTTAGTAATATCGAATATGATGTAAAGACGAGATCTTGGATATAAATAGAATTTATATTCTAAATTGTAATAAATAAAGTTGTATTCTTTTACTAATGATTAAAAGATGTAATAGTTTGACGATAGTAGTATCGTGACTGCACCGAATTCGAGGTTTCGAAGGAACGTGGATTTGGGGGCGTCACAGGTTGGTATCAAAGCTGTCTGTTATAAACCTTAGGTAAGTGTACCTTAGACTATAACCTGAGAGAGGAAAATATAAGATTAAAATATATACGTGAAGATTCAAAGAAGAATCTCGAAATATCTAGAGAATGAGAATCAGGAGTTTCCTAACTCCGGTAATGAAAATGTTAAGACGATGTCTATAAGATGTATATGACGAAGATAGTGAGAATAAACTCGGATGGAGTTTAGTTGATAGTAGGGAAAGAACCCTGAGGTAAAGCGATGATCACGACGTGATCAGATTGAACTGTGAAATGATAGATAGTCTGTAACGACTAAGTGTGTATAGCTTGATGCTATGAGAGAATGTACTATGAAAAGTACGAGATGAACTCATGAGGAGTTGTATGTGATGAACGTAGAAAGCTCGTAACGAGCAAGTGATAGAGTAAGATAGAGTTAAGTGTTGGACTTCCATTGAGGACTCATGCGATGGCTTAGTTGTACAAACTTTTGTATGGGCAGAAGTTTTGTGCTTGCACTGAGTGCGTCGCATTGATAATCGTTGGAATGTTAGTGTCACGGTATCATTATACATTTGGCGGAGGGGTGATTCTTTTCTCATATTTATTTTGATAGATAGAGATTCTAAGATGTAATTAGATAATATTAAGTTTAGGTGCGAGTTCTTAAGACTCATGCCTATGACAAGTTCGTGACTCATAATCGTATGATGGGACCCCTCAGCGAATGGACGATTTTGGTCTGACTAGGATAAGTTCCTCAACCCATATGATTGTGGTAAGTTCTTGAGCTTCCATGGTGTGGTAAGTTGGTGAACTGTACTGAGAATAGATATATTATATAAGAATTTTGGAATAGTGAGCATTGATGGTGGTAAGAGATTGAAGTGATGGAGAAATTTGGATTTTTCTAAATCTTCTAGCTATGCTAGGTTTTCAAAATTTATTGACTTCGTGCTAGTGTTTGCACTTCAGTTTTCTTGAGAAAACATTGGGTCAGGTAACTGAACTAATGAGTTTTAAAAACAACACCGTTATTCGTATGTCTACGCTATTTGTTTCGGCTAAGACAAAAATGATTTGAAAATCTTTCAAAATATATTTTGACCATGTGCATCATTTGATATGATGTAGAATGGTAAACGATGGAGTCATCAATACAATCAAACTTAGTGTTGGTTGTGATCGAAAGATCGTCAGCCCACTATGGTATGATGTAATATGACAAAGTCATAAAATGGCGGAATCCTCAACGTACTACTAATCTAGTATGGTATCATGACGTCATAAAAGAATTTTTGGTTTTCTTGTAAATTATGAAGAAGGTCAATTAAGTTGGCTAAATTATTTCTTTTGATGTCCGAATTGTTGAAGAGAGTCTAAGCTATTTGATTCGGCTAGGCGACTGTTGGAAAGGGATTATAGAATTCAAGTATTCTTGTGTATTTATGCCAAACCAGATTGCTCTGGTGCGGATTTTGATGTTGAAAAGCTGAGGTGAACAACCCTATAAAGGGGACATGTTTTCGGGGACAATGGTTCCGAACGTAACGCATATAGTAGTTACAAAACACTACGTTGCGGCCCAACGTAGTGGTACAATAGGTTGGCCACCTAGAGTACGCGTGGAGAGTGTTTTCAGTCTTTGTGATTGATAAACACTCTGGTTTGCGGTGTGAAGAATTGTGTTGAAGCATTAGTAAACCAAGAGAAAAGTTCACGGTCTTGTGACCCCTCAGCATAATTTGGAATCTGAGTTATTCATACTACTTCCCGATTATTGAAAAATCGTGGAAGATTCTTATTCTTCTAAATAATGAAAGTAGTAAGTAGAATGTTCCTTAGAAAGAAGAATGTGGTAGAATGCAAGTGAGCAAGTAATAATAAAACTTCTGAAAAAAGAATGGATAAAATTATTCTAAAGAATATGTAATATTCAGAATAGCACCGAGTAGAGGAAGTTTCGGTGATTCCGAGGACGGAATCCTTATAAGGGGGAGAGGATGTAAGAACCCGGATTTTTAGAAATTATTAAATAAGGATTTAATAAATAAAATTCTTAAACTGTGAGATGGGTTCGAAAAAGAGTATTGTTATGTGATATAAGGTATGTGGTATTATATTACATAGGGTAATATGGACTATGTAATATGTGTTTTTGTGATTTATAAATATATTATTAATATATATTTGTTACTTAGCGTAGAGACGTTTCAGTTGATATAAAGGGAGTGGATAAAATTATCTATAGATATTAAATAATTTATAAAATTATTTTATCATAGTAAGTTGGTAACATTAAATATCCTTAATGTATAATCACTATATTCTTGTATATGTGTATTAATAACTAGTATGTTTATAATATAGGTTATTAATAGCACTTAAGCTATCCGTGAATAGGTTTGGATAGTGAAGCATGAGTTAGTTAAGGAATTAACTAATAAGAATAAATATTAGTTAATTTAAGTTGGGAGTTATATTATGGAATAATATAATGAGAGTATTGAACCTTAATTAACTATGATGATATAGTACAGTGTTTAATTTACTTAAGTAAAAGAGTGAATTAATATGTGTATTGAATATGTAATTATAGTTGGTACTTTTATATATATTACTTAGAATAGTAATATGTGAGAAAGTCTAATGTACGAATAACGTTATATATATATATATATATATATATATATATATATATATATATATATATATATATATGTACGTTATTAAAGGGAGATGGAAATCATTATATCTTTAAATGAATATTTGAAGAAATTATTTTGGGAATAATTTATAGAAAAGAAAGAGAAATGGTTATTATATATTTTAATAAAGGATATTAAAATAATTTTTAATATTGAATTATTTTAATAAAAGGAGGAAATGTTATTTTTGAATAGTAACATTACCTTATATATTTTGTATAAGGTGTGATTGATTAATATGATAGATATATTACATATTTGCTATATGTAAATAAATTGATAGAAATAATTTCTTATAATAGAAAATAAACTTATTATCTATTTTCTATATATAATATATGTACATGTATTGTACATGTAATTATACGATATTATATTATATTATAATATCTTGAGTTAATAAATAAAGTATTTTCTAATAATGAATATCTTTATTTGGAGAAAACATAATATTTTATGATATGGATAAATACATAATGTATTTTCAAGGGAGTTCAATTAATGAAAGGAAACTAAGTTATTTTAATTAAATAACTTAAGTTATTATTTGATCGTGAATATTATTAGTTAAATATTTAATAGAGTATATATATTAATTATTATAAGCGTAAATGTTATACTTATTATAAGTATAATTAATTGAAGTAATTTAACATTTTAATAGCTTGAGTTATTATATTTCCGTAAAGGTTATATATAATATTTGAATATTCGATTTGTAAAATATTTATATGTGGACCTTGGATTTAATAGTTCTAATTTAATTGAACATGTTATGAGTAATAATGTGGTGGGAGATGAGTAAGTGATGAGAATAATAATAAGCTTGAGATTAAGCTTGTGAGAAATGCCTTGTGTGGCACGATAATAGATTCGGTAATGGATTGATTAATTCAAAGATGAAAGAATTATTAATTAAAAAATTAATCTATATTAATTGTTATTATAATAATATGTTGAATTATTATTATTGCGAGTGATAGCATGATAATAAGTATATTTGTTATAAATATAATAAGACTTATATTTATTTATTGTGATAATTAACTATATAAATGTTAATTAATTGTTATGGAAATTATAATTCCATTGATTAATGAGAAATAGATTAATTAATATTATTATTAATTAATTGATGAGATAAGTAAATTATTTACTTCTATATGCAAGCATGCGAATAAAATGTATAGCGTATAGTAACTAACTATATATTGTATGAAGTGTGAAGTGTAGTTATCTTTATTAAGTATAATGCAATGTGACGCATTAATATAGCTATATATTATATATAGACTATATAGTAAGGTTAATTGTAGGTTACATAATAATGTTTATGTGATTACATGTGTGTGGGTGAACCTTATTTAGTACCATGTGAATGTTATAACAAGTAAACAATTGTTAATCGATAAGGATTTCAATAATTGGAATAATAGAGTTGGGATAGTAAAGGTGATGATACGCGATAGAATTATATCCAGAAGGATAAGATATATATGGGTGGTATATGATACATTGTAAATAAAGATTACAATTATAATTCATTTATAACCGAAGCTATATGAAATGAAGGTGTATATATATTTTATAGCCTATGTGTTTATAAAATGAAATTTGTGTACCCTAAGTGTATATATAAGGTGTATAAATGTATAACATTAGTGTAGTACACTTGCTAGTTGCAAATGCTGAGATTACTTCTTGTCCCTAATTGTGAGTCCCTCCTCATTTCTCCTCACGTGAATGGCTAGGAGCTATGCCTATCTCCCTCAAACCCAGCAATTGTAGCTAATGATGAGATGGGGAATGGGTATCATGATGGATACCACCAACTCTTTCTTGCACAATGGACTCTCCTTCATTCCATTAGTTTGTAATAAGAGGCAAAGCTATTGTCTGTGTAGTGAGTTTTCTATAAATGAAGCTCCCTCCTTCTCATTTGATGTTGCTGAGTTTTCTGTCAAGTGTAAGATATAGAGTAAGTGTACTAATTGGAAAAGGAGACTAAGAATTGGAGATGTCAACATGCTTAGAATTTCAATTCACAAAGGTAAAACTTTTACAGTGTCCATAGTTTGATAATTGAAGAGTTCTTGAATTTCTTAAGTTATTGATTATGTTAAATTAGATGGTAATTGAATTGGAGAATGATGGTTAGTTGTTATATAAGCTGGTATACATGTTAGAAATACATTGTTATTGATATTGAGCATGATAAGTAAGAAAATTCTGAGTTTGGACTGGTTTCTGCCGAAGCAGAAAAATTCCTGGACTAGCCGGACACCGGCGCAGCTGCGCCGGGTTTGTACCTGGTGCCTGCGCAGCTGCGCAGGGTCCTGGAACCAGATTTTTGATTTTTGTTTTGTTGCAAATCTGCTAACTGTTGGACAATTGCTATAACTAGCGTGCAAGCATGTGTAATGTGTATATAAGAGTACTTTAAACTAACATGAGCATGCTATATTAGAATCGCTTGCTTGAATAGTGAAGTTATAGATTTCACAATAAACTTAGAGTTTCAAAATTTACATTAACTTATTATATCCGTTTTAAACATTCTGACTTTTGAGTCATGTGTGTATGACCTAGAAACACGTGAAATGCATGTTGACTTGCGTACATATGTTTCATAGTATAGTACGAGCACGATGAACCTCACTAGTGAACATTTTTAACAAAAGTTTAAGTTTTAAATGTGAACTTTGACATGTAAAGATCCTATACGTATTTTGATTTTTTTTGGGCATGTTTATATGGCCTTGAAATGCATGACGAACATATTAACTTACGGATATGGATTTCATAATGAAGCATGAACATGTTGGACTTGTTAGTGAGCTTCACTAATGAAAACACGAGTCTTGAACGTGAACGTTAACATGTTACCCTAAGATTTAGATTTTGATGTTTATGGACTTAAGTTTTTACGGGTATTAATTTAGAACCTATATCATGTAAATTGGACGTGAAAAGGTTAAACGAGCATGAAAGTATCCTTTAATGTGTATACATGCTATGTAGGACCATATGTTAATACTTGAATCCGACTTCGACGGTTAATAGCGTATATTTGCTTTGTTATGGCCTTATGTGTTAGTAATGATATATGAGAATGATTAACTCAAAAGATGGACTACACTAGCTATATGTAAATAGATTAGTGGTAGACGGACATGTGTATATGAAGAATGTTAGTAAGTACGTATGGTTAAAGTATACGTATACTTACATAGTTATTCTAGGAATACGATAAGGAAGTGGGATGAAGGTTCTAAGAAACAAGTTAGACAACAATGTAACCTTTATTATTACATTGAGAATGTGTGGATACATATAACTGATGAGTGTGATCTCTATGGCTAATATAACTGTGTAGGATTACACAAAGTGCAGAGATTCTTAAGCAGTTAAGTCGTAGTTACTAAACTACGAATCAGGCAAGCCTTTCAATTCCTATTTGATATATGAATTCAATAACTGTTAGTTGAATTATATTATGCTGTGATAATGTGAACTTATATATGAACTGTATATGAGATATAAATGAGATTGAAAGTTGATCTTTGATGATATACTTGTTATGTGAAAAGTAACATGCGTAGTAAATATAAACTGTTTATAAATGCATGAACTGAGTATGATGTTATATGCTATGTGATGCATGAGGACTGTTAGAATTGCTGAGCTGTTGAGCTCACTCTTGCAAATAACCACTTTTGCAGGTTAAGGATTCACGGTAAAGATTTCGTGCTTCTTGATTGACAAAGATAGATAGTATCGCATTGAAGAATATTTCTTAGATTATTGTCTGGACCCTATTTAGATTCTAGATGATGTACTCGATAGTTTCTTACACTGTTTAATACTTGTTGTATTATAAGAATGTATTAATTAATACATAGAGGATATCGAGTTGAGTCGTAAATGTTTATACGATAACTCAGATAAGAAGGAATCATATTATATAGTTGATTCAAGATTTGTAATTGGTATCAAAGTTATGGAATCAATAAAAAGATTTTTATTCAAAGGATATTGAAAAGTTTAAATTATTCCGTATTTTAGTAATATCGAATATGATGTAAAGACGAGATCTTGGATATAAATAGAATTTATATTCTAAATTGTAATAAACAAAGTTGTATTCTTTTACTAATGATTAAAAGATGTAATAGTTTGACGATAGTAGTATCGTAACTGCACCGAATCCGAGGTTTCGAAGGAACGTGGATTTGGGGGCGTCACAATATTCATCCGGGTCAAGCCGTCGAAACCTACATAAACATCCCAAGGCTCATGCCTCCACAATCCTTCTGCCAAACCTCACAAATGCTGGATGGGTGAAACCTATGAGGAAAATCCCGACTGTGGTATCAGCCATGCTATTTCCTTCAATCATACCTCTCCATGAAAGAAAAGCCCTCAAGCCTGAAGCATACAGTGAAAAGGGAAAAAAAAGATCCTGTACGAAGGACGAGACCCATTCGTTAACATGAGGATCATTATCAACTACGAGGGCATGAATGACGAACTCCAAGACAGCGACGACGAGGATCAAGTCCAAATTCCTCGCATCAAGAAGGGAAAAGGGAGTAGTTCAAAGAAGATCCCTGGCCCTATTATAAAGGATGTCTCAATAATCATCCAAGATGAGACAGATAATCATAAATCCCTGATCCTCCCAATTCATGAGGGTCTGACCTGGGATAATTGGAGTAGTGTCCCTTGCCTCGGTCGAAAAGGGTAAAGGGGCAGAGAGTACATCTGCCCTGCAATCATGCTTTTATTTACTGCTTACTTTTGCTTGCATAGCTATAGCAGTAACTTTTGTCATGCTTTATAATTATTTTGTATATTTAAGCAGTTGTATATATTAATGAAAGCATTTTTGGTTTTAGGACCCAAACATTGGATGTGTGTGTCTCTGCTGATGAGATGCCAACCTGTCAAAATGACTACGACTTTGATGTAGAAATGAACTTCGACTTAATGGATATTTATCAAGAGGAGGAAGATGACTATGAGGTTCCCGAGGAGATCAAAGAATGGGTCGAAGAAAAACCCAAACCAAACCTCGACCAAACCACCACCATCAACATAGAAACCTCTGAAAACATCAAAGAAATCCAAATAGATTCAGACCTCACACCCAATCAAAAAGCCGACCTGATCAAACTCCTAAAACAGTACCAGAATGTATTTGCATAGTCACATAAAGACAAGATTGGCTTATCTACTGATATTTTCATCCATCGAATGCCCATCAAAGAAGGGTTCAAACCAGTCAAACAAAAGTTCAGGAGAAAGTCAAAGAAGAAATTGTTAAACAATTTAAAGCCAAAATTATTATGGTATCAACATATCCAGAATGGCTGTCAAACATAGTTCCCATGCCTAAGCCCGGAGGGAAGGTACGAGTCTGCATGGATTATCGGGATTTGAACAAAGCCTACCTCAAGGACAATTTCCCAGTACCATTCATCCACATCCTGATCGACAATACTGCACAGTATGGCATATATTCTTTCGTGGATTGCTTTGCTGGTTTTCATCAAATCATGGTTACTAAAGGGGACCGGGAGAAAATAGCTTTTATCACTCCCTAGGGAACCTTCTGCTATAGACGACTATCCTTCGGCCTTATCAATGCCGGAGCCACGTATTAGCGAGCCATGATGGCCCTCTTTCATGACATGATGCACAAAGAGATTGAAGTTTATGTGGATGACATCATCATCAAATCTCGGAGGGAGGATGATCACATTGACCATCTCAGGAAGCTATTCAACAGGTTACGTAAGTATAACCTCAAGCTAAATCCCACCAAATGTGCTTTTAGTGTCAAAGCAGGCAAGCTGCTAGGATTCCTGGTAAGCAATCGGGGCATCGAGCTCGACCCTGCCAAGTTTAAAGCCATTTTTGAAATGCCCGTACCTCGTACAGAGAAGGAGATATGGGGATTCCTGGGAAGAATTAACTTCATAAGACGATTCAATTCCCAACTCACAGCAACTTGTGACATCTTCAAGCTGTAAAGGAAGAATTCCTCCACCAAATGGAATGAAGAGTGTCAATAAGCCTTCCTTGCCATCAAGAAGCAGCTGACTGAAGCTCCTGTTTTGGTACCCCCAAGGGATGGAGTTCCCTTGTTCATGTACTTGTCCGTCAATAACAATGCAATGGGTTGCATGTTAGGACAGAAGGATGATAGTAGTAAAGAAAGAGCTATCTACTACATCAGCAAAAGATTCAGTAGTGGTGAACAAAAAATTATAACTTAATACATTATTATAATAAATGAAAATTATAACTTAATATATAATATATATATATATATATATATTATAATAAATGAAAGTTATAATCCTTATTTTCATTTATTAATATATATATATATATATATATATATATATATATATCCATAATCCTTATTAATGTATTCAGTTATAATTTTCATTTATTATAATAATTAGGGTTAGGGTTTCTCATTTAGATAATCCTGTTTAAGTTTTGGATTATTACAAAGTTCACATAGGTTGGAGGGTATTTTGGTCATTTCACAAATAATTTTTAAGGGTAATTTAGTCATTTCACATATTTTCCTTAAATTGTAACCCTTAAGATTTGCTAATTAGCATTAGAGTTTGCAAATTAGGGTTAGAGTTTTCAAATCTTAAATTAGGATTTCTAAATGAAATTAGGGATTCTAACTGCACACTAGGATTTTCCAATTAAACATTAGGGTTTCCTAATTAGGTTTACATAATTGCATTCCATCTAATCAGTACTTGACATTAATCACATAATGTACACACAATTATAATAATAACTGTATTAATATACAAAGCTCTATTCAAATTAGGGTTTTGATCAGCTATTTACCTTTATCTCCTTGACATTTCTTAGTCAATAAACAAATTGACTAACTTGCTAAATTCATATCACACATGCTCAAAATATTACTGATAACAATAATGATAATAGTTAATAAAATAATATATATATATATATATATATATATATATATATATAATTCATTCGTAAAATTATAGTCGTATAAAATTCTCGGTCCTTATAGGAAAGATGTGACGAACGAGAATTTTGTAATTTAATTTGAATATTTACTAAATCAAATAAATATTTTGATGATTTATTTATTGAGTTATCGATGTTTTAATTTTTGAGTTAAATAATTATGTGATGGAATTGTGGTAGAATAATTTAATTATATGTGTTACATTGATTAAATTTGTGACGCCCCCAAATCCGAGTTCCCTAACCTCTGGTTTGGTGCTCACGATCCATCATACATATCACATCTAACTACCCATTCATTAATGAAAAACATCATTCATAACATTACTTAATACAACTTATAACAATATCCCAGGTTAGCTAACCTTGACATAACTTACATACCCTTATGTATCCAAAAGGTTTACATAATTAATTTACATAATATAACATAACTGTAGACACTCAAAATTTTCCTTACCCCAATACTGACACTGTAGGAGGGCAAAGTCGTCAATCAAATCAACCCCGGTACCGATATCGGGCTTCCAATCCAAATCCGGCCACTAATGCCGGTCATTCAGTCAAATCCGATCCCCAATATTGGTACTACAGCCCAAATCTGGCCGCCAATGCTGGTAAACCCAAATCCGATCACTAATGTCGGTACACCAGTCAGCTCCGATCTCTAATCGGACTGTCTATCCATCTTCGATCTCTAATCGGACCGTCTATCCATCTTCGATCTCCAATCAGACCGTCTATCCAGCTCCGATCTCCAATTGGACCGTCTATACAACTCTGATCTCCAATCGGACAGTCAATCCATCTCCGATCTCCAATCAGATCGTCTATCCAGCTCTGATCTCCAATCGGACCGTCTATCCGACTCCGATCTCTAATCGGACCATCTATCCATCTCCGATCTCCAATCGGATCGTCTATCCATCTCTGATCTCTAATCGGATCGTCTATCCATCTCCGATCTCTAAATTGACCATCTATTAAGCTCCGATCTCTAATCGAACCATCTATCCAGCTCCAATCTCCAATCGGACCGTCAATGCATCTCCGATCTCCAATCGGACCGTCTAACTAGCTCCGATCTGCAATCGGACTGTCTATCTAGCTCCGATCTCCAATCAGACCGTCAGATCAACCCCGATCTCAATATCGAGCTATCATATCAACTCCGATCTTCGATCTGACCATTAGTTCAAACCCCGATTTCAATATTGGGCCTTTAAATCAGCCTCAGCAGCAACACGAGAGATACAAATCAGCCCCGGCAGCAACCTGCGAGATATCGATCAATCCCGATCTCAATATCGGGCCGTCAAGTCAGCCCCAGCATTAACCTGGGAGGTACAGGTTAACCTTGATGTTGACCTAGGACGTGTCAAATCAGCCTTGGCAGCAACCCGAGAGGTATAAATCAACTCCGATAGCAACCCGGGAGATATCGATCAATCCCGACCTCAATATCGGGCCGTCAAGTCAGCCCCAGCATCAACCCGGGAGGTACAGGTCAACCTTGACGTCGACCTAGGACGTGTCAAATCATCTCCGATCTCAGCACGGGAAGTACAGATCAGCCCCGACATCAATCCGGGAAGTACAGTTCAGCCCCAGAGATAACCCTGGGATGCCAAATACACCAATGACCACCCCGGGAGGGGAAAAACATTCATTTTATCAACTCTTAGTCAATTCGATCAAACTCAAGCTGAATTGATGCCATCGAAGTCAGAATAAACCGTAACGATGATCCCAAGTGCAAACAGCACAAGACAGCTTAACGGACAAATTGTGGGGAATTGAAGACCTGGCTATGATTGGACCCAGAAAATGTTTTATCCCATGTCATTGAGACACTCTCGGTGAGGGCTTTCCGAAATGGTATCGCAAGCCTCAAACGGACGCTCTGATCAAATGTTAGAATGTTTTGACTTCGACTGCGCGTTGTCCGGAGTGCACGTACTTTGAGACGGTAAAACCTGGCACTGTGGGCCCCATAAGGGGAGCCGCACCTCTAACTGTGACAGAAGCAGGTAGAGTGGAGGCTCCCCGGCCTATAAATAAAGGTGCCCCCCTTCATTTTCAAGAATTTTGAAACGCAGCGAAGCTCTGCCAGTTCGATTTTCTGACTTTTACCTCTTTCAAACTCAAATATTTTCACTCTACCACGTAGATATACCCATATACTACCACATATCAAAAAATAACTGGTAGATTTGGATGTATAAAGCCTACGATTTGGCAAAAAACTCGTGTAGTGGTCCATTGTAAGTATTTCAGGATCAGAAAGTGAATATTACTTCTTCGTACTTTTATACACTTGCACGTTAAGTTTTGTTTTCTAAAAATGATCGAAACTTAGTTCCGTGGCTGTTTTCGTCAAAATTTGGTACATTTTTGTACATAAACTGATTTTCTTGCATTTCTACAACTCGGATGACGACCCGTCAGCTCTAGCAGCTTCAATGCACTAGCACACACGTTCTGGCAACTTCGCCGGACTGGGTTATCTTCCCAGTCCGGGTTTGGCCCTTTTTTTGTATATATTTAATTGTATATATACTAACATTTCAATTCTGTCAAGCCCGGATGTCAAATCCAAGGTAGTTTACCGCTTTTATATATATTTACGCATATAGAAGCGACTTTCACCATAATTGGGTTCTCTTCCCAGTATTGGTTGACTACATTTCTGTCAATATATATATATATATATATATATATATATATATTGTGACGCCCCCCAGAATAGGTCCATTCAACCCAACCCATTCTGAGTCGCCAAATACATGGTACAGAATTCAAATACAAACTTTATATCATACGGTCGTGCAAAATACGACCACACAACTGTGAGTCTCAGTACAAATATGTAGAAAATATTAAGATTCAAACTAAATCCTCATTACAATTATTATCACACTATTTATCAGAAATAGTGA
This sequence comes from Panax stipuleanatus, assembly GCA_020205555.1. NCBI lineage: Eukaryota > Viridiplantae > Streptophyta > Magnoliopsida > Apiales > Araliaceae > Panax > Panax stipuleanatus. The sequence continues at coordinate 35,048,356 of CM035115.1, forward strand.
GGACTACTACTGCTCTAACTCGGACCATCACTCTGTCCCCCGACTAGTCCCCGCAACATTCTCATTTCCTGAAGAGGACAACAGATGAAAAGGGTGAGCTCAACTAGCTCAGTAAAGAATATTATGACTAAGATAATGGGAAACAAATTATCGTTAGTCTTCAACAAATCAGATAAAATATAATGGACAACCAACTTCAGATCAATATTCGCAGCGGAAATAACAGTTCATTAGAAGAATTAAGCAGAGAATAAAGTCTACTATCTTCTATGATTTAAAAGTCCATCATCAATATTTTATCCCTGTAACATCAATCAATATACATCTCGAATCAAATATTCATCTTTGCACTACAGGCCAAAGATATTCATTTGTATCATCAGTGGTCATATTCATCTCAACACCTGTCATCTTTGCACTACAGGCCAAAGATATTCATCAGGTAATCATTCATCTTTGCTCTACAGGCCAAAGATATTCATCAAGTAATCATTCATCTTTGCTCTACAGGCCAAAGATATTCAGTTATATCACCACTTAGACTGAGGATGATGAAAAACCATATAAATAACGAATCCAATGAAATAAAGGATAAGATTATGGATTCGTATTTTAGTATATCCAATTCAAAAAATACCTCGTAATAATCAATTATGGAGCAAAATTCAAGAATAGAGCTCAAAATTTGGATACAATCAAAGATAGTAACCTTAACAAGCAATTTGGACAAATAGAAGAAAATTTAATTTTTCCGTGAATAGTGCCGTATACGTGAATAGTGCCGTATACGTGAATAGTAACCCTGACGGAAAAAGTAAGAAATTTCAACATAAAATCCATGACAATATTTCTGTATAATGATATTGAAAAGAATAATATCATTTACGAAAGAAAATAACATCCCTTACCTCAAAAGAACAGTACCTCTGACTGGAATATCGGATATAATACCGACGGAAGCTTGTACTGAATAGTAATACTCAAAGTATTGAAATACTCACAAAAATACGCTCGATATTATAGAGAGAGAAAACTTCGAATTCTGGTGTGATTTTCAATTCTAACCTAAGCACCCTATTTATAGGAAAAGCTTAGGATGCCAAAGGAGACTAAATGAATAAAATAATATTTTTTTTCAAAATTTTCCGCCGCCTGGCGGCTTTCAAAATTTTCCACAAAAGTGGGTCCCACCCACTAAATAATATTTATTTTCCGAAACTTCAATAATTCATAATAAATAGCCCCTTTTGTCAGAAAAATACAAATTCGATGTCTTTCTATAGGAAATTTAATTCTCTACAACTTTGCAGAAGAAAGTTTTTCCAAATTCCAAACACAAATTATCCGAAATCCACAAACAGATGATTTTTCACACCCAAAATACTGATAAAAACACATCAGTGCTAATTCCTTCTTTAATATCCACAAATAAATATTTCCTTATCATATAAATCAATAATTAATTATTCATAAATAATATTATAGAACTACAATATTAACAACCAGGTCGTTCCCAGGACAGAGGGGGCCTTCCGATAAGGACTTCTCCTTACTGGCGCGCAATTAAATAACCCCTCCTAGACAGAACTTCCTTAGACATTGTCAATAATGCTATCTAATAATATTATTCAAATAATATGAATTATTGAGTTGATAATGTGAAATACTGTGCAACGACAATTATTGAATCAATACTACAAAATATCAACTGTAGCCATTATTGAATCAATCATATAAAAAATAGCAACGTAGCAATTATTGAGTCAATAAAATATCAATGCAGCAATTATTGAGTCAATAATATAAAATATCAACATAGCAATTATTGAGTCAATAATATAAAATATTGAACAGTAATTACTGTAACAATAATTGAGTAATGGCTTCTCACGTAAGACTCAATAATTCAAAATACTGTGCAATACCGTGTGCTACTATGCAACACCGTGTATCACTGTATTTTAACCACTGGGTATTTCAACAGTACTAACGGTAACAACCACGCCGTTATCTTGTAAAAAGTTATTTCTGTCGCTTTCTATATCCGACAGTTATTCCGTTGTGGGGGCCCACAAATAGCTGCGCCGTCGTACGAATATTTCCCGATAACAAGAATATTCCACGACCAAACGAATATTCCCCGACAACAAGAATATTTTATAACCACTTGCTCATTTTAAAAATGTTTGCACATTTCACCCATAACTTTCATATTTATCAAAACAACACCTTACTGTTTCGAAATAATATATAAGGAAAATTAAATCTTTATTCATAAAAGTTGGGGTCTTACAACCTCCCCTCCTTATGAAATTTCGTCCTCGAAATTGACGTACGTACCTGGTATGTCGAAAAGATGAGGATACCTCGCTTTCATTTCCAATTCCAACTCCCAGGTCATTTCCTCAATTGCATGGTTTCTCCACAAAACTTTAACTTGAGGTATAATTTTCGAGCGTAGGACATGCTCCTTCCTATCCAAGATCTTGACAGGTACCTCCTCGTACGTTAAATCTTCGGCTATCTCGTCTGGTTCTAACTCAATAATGCGGTTTGGATCCTTCACATATTTACGTAACACGGATATGTGAAACACATTATGAACACGAGACATGCTTGGAGGTAAAGCGAGTCTATAAGCCACATTTCCTATTCGGTCAAGAATCTCAAATGGACCAATGAATCGTGGATTGAGCTTTCCTCTCTTCCCAAACCTCGTAACTCCTTTCCACGGAGCAATACGTAATAACACATGGTCCCCGACATTAAATTCCACGTCCTTTCTATGAAGATCCGCATAACTCTTTTGTCGATCCTGTGCTGTTTGTATACGTTGTCAGATTATTTGGATCTTTTCTGTAGTCATACGTACTAACTCTGGTCCCAACAATGTTGCTTCACCCACCTCGTTCCAGCATACTGGAGAGCGACACTTTCTCCCATACAATGCCTCAAATGGAGCTACGCCTATACTTGCCTGATAACTGTTGTTGTAGGAGAATTCCACCAATGGTAAATACTTATCCCAACTCCCTTTGAAGTCTAGAACACAGAGTCTCAATAGATCTTCAAGAGTTTGGATAGTTTTCCGATTGTCCGTCTGTTTGAGGATGATAAGCCGAACTGAATCGTAAATCCGTGCCCATAGCTTTCTGCAAACTGATCCAAAATCGTGAAGTAAATCTAGGGTCACGATCCAAAACTATGGATACTGGCATGCCATGAAATCTCACAATCTCATTCACGTACATATGAGAAAGACGTTCAAGGGAATAAGTCTCTCGTATCGGCAAGAAATGAGCAGACTTGGTTAATCTATCAACAATAACCCAAATCGCATCTACGCCTTGAGAAACCTTAGGAAGACCTGTAACGAAATCCATCGTAATATGCTCCCACCTCCATTTCGGAATCTCCAGTGGTTGCAATGGACCCTTCGGTACTTGATGCTCCGCCTTTACACGTTGACAAGTTAAACATCTCGAGATAAACTCCGCGATCTCTCTCTTCATATTGCTCCACCAAAATGTATGTCGAAGATCACGATACATTTTAGTACTCCCAGGATGGATCGCAAACGGTGTGTTGTGTGCCTCCATCATGATTCTATACTTCAAGTCGGAATCGTTAGGAACACAAAGTCTGGAGTTGACTCGAAGTATTCCATCTTCATCGATTCTCGCTTCTGGAATTGCACCTTCTTGCACCTTCTTCTTCATCTTCATCAGCTCCGCATTCGTAGCTTGAGCAGCTTTAACTTTATCAATCAAAGCTGGTTCTACGCGTATACTTGACATCATCGCATTCGTTCCCACATATGATCTTCTACTCAACGCGTCAGCTACCACGTTCGCTTTTCCAGGATGGTATTGGATAGTATGATCGTAATCTTTCAACAGCTCAAGCCAACGTCGTTGCCGCATGTTGAGTTCCTTCTGAGTGAAGAAATATTTAAGGCTCTTATGATCCGTATAAATCTCCACTTTCTCTCCGTACAAGTAATGTCTCCAGATCTTCAACGCGAAAACGACTGCTGCCAACTCTAGATCATGAGTAGGATAATTCCTCTCATATTCTTTGAGTTGTCGCGAGGCATAGGCTATGACTTTCCCATGTTGCATAAGAACACATCCTAACCCTTTGCCCGAAGCATCGCTGTAAATAACAAATCCATCCGAACCAGATGGTATTGTCAGAACAGGTGCCGAAATAAGTCTCCTCTTGAGCTCTTGGAAGCTCTTCTCGCATTCCTCTCTCCAAACGAATTTCGTATCTTTCCGAGTCAACTGAGTTAATGGAGTAGCGATTCGAGAAAATCCCTCTACGAACCTACGATAATAACCAGCTAAGCCTAGAAAGCTTCGTACCTCGGTCACCGACTTAGGTTGCTCCCAGCTTTGTATTGCTTCAATCTTCGACGGGTCAACAGATACTCCACGTTTCGATACCACGTGCCCAAGGAATGCTACTTCCTCAAGCCAGAACTCGCATTTCTTTAACTTGGCGTATAGCTTGTTCTCACGAAGCTTTTGAAGTACTAACTTCAAATGGTGTTCATGATCTTCACGGCTTTTAGAATAGATGAGGATGTCATCAATAAAGACAACAACGAATTGATCTAAATACTCCTTAAATACACGGTTCATCATATCCATGAAAGCAGCAGGAGCATTAGTCAATCCAAAAGACATGACTAAGAACTCATAATGCCCGTACCGTGTTCTAAAAGCAGTCTTTGGAATATCCTCAGTTTTAATCTTCAACTGATGATATCCAGAACGAAGATCGATCTTTGAAAAGAATTGCGCTCCTTGCAACTGGTCGAACAGGTCATCAATACGAGGTAACGGATACCTATTCTTAATGGTGACATGGTTCAACTCTCGATAGCCAATACAAAGTCGCATACTCCCGTCTTTCTTCTTTACGAATAAAACAGGAGCACCCCAAGGAGACGTACTAGGACGAATAAAACCGATATCTAACAACTCTTGTAACTGGATCTTTAACTCCTGAAGTTCAATAGGAGCCATTCGATATGAGGTTTTAGAAATGGGTTTTGTACCGGGCTCAAGGTCAATAAAGAATTCAACTTCACGTTCTGGGGGTAGACCGGGAAGTTCTTCGGGAAATACATCAGGAAACTCATTAACAACGGAAATATTATTCAAATCTGATGTATTCTGATTTAGATCAATGACATGAGCTAAGAAAGCTTGACATCCGTTTTTCAATAAACGAATAGCCTTGGGATTTGAAATGATATTGACTGATTTTAGTGGTTTGGTAGTTTGAATTCGTACAACAGGTTGATTAGGAATATGAAAACTAACAACCTTACGAAAACAATCAATTTTGGCATGGTAAGTGGTTAACCAGTCAATTCCTAAAATCACGTCAAATGCAAGTATTTTCAAAGATATCAGATCAACAGGTAAGGTAAGGGTACCAATCTGAATCAAGCAAGATTTGTAAACTGTAGATGTAACGAATGTTTCTCCTAACGGAGTTTCAACAGATAAGTCAAAGTCTAACTTATCAGAAGTCAAGTTCAAACGTTAAGCACAAGCAGGTGAAATAAAGGAATGGGTAGCACCGGTATCTAACAAGGTATAAACTTCGCAAGAGTTTATGATCAGCTTACCCGTAATCACCTCGTGTGAATTCTTCGCGTTTTGGGCTGTCACGACAAACGCTCTTCCAGGAATTACCGACTTTGACTTGTCTGCAACCGCCTTTGGAATCACCACCCCCGCTGAACTTGGTTTCGCTATAGGACAATCTCGAGCTATATGTCCTTCCTTTCCACAGTTATAGCATCCTTTGAACTGTTGTGGGCAGTTTGGGCTGATATGTCCCTCTTTCCCGCATTTAAAGCATACAACCGGTGGTCGTTCTCCTCCCCTCGAAATAGTTGATGCTGGTGCTGATGTCGACGTCTTCACGTTCTCATTGTTGTACCTTCTCTTCTTGAAATCTCCACCCGATTTGCTCCTTCTACTATCATGACCACGATTACCACCGGAGTGGTTACCGCTTCTGTCATACTTTCCTCCTCGCTGGTTGTCATTGCTCCGATGACTGCTGCCACCGGTACGACCTTGGTTGTTATCACTATCTCGTTCTAACAACTGGGCCCTGTTCACTACATCCGAATATAAAGAAAATTTATGAGAAATGAGGTACTGACGTATTTCGGGTTTCAAACCTCTTAGAAACATCCGCGTCATACGTTCCTCATTCTCCACCAAATGAGGTGCAAACCTGGACAGCTCCGCGAACTTAGCCTCGTACTGGGATACCGTCATGTTGTTTTGTTCGAGTCTAATAAACTCTACTTCCTTCATATGACGAATACTTTCAGGAAAGTACTTGTCATTAAATAATTTCTGGAACGCTTCCCAAGACATCTTGAGTGCGGCAGGTTGGGTACGCTTCACGGATTCCCACCAGTAATCTGCCTCTCCACGGAACATAAACGTGGCGAATGGAACCTTCTGTTCCTCCGTGCATCCCAAGACATCAAATATCTTGGTAATTTGTTTAATCCACGTCTCCGCCTTGATCGGATCTGGCTTTCCCAGAAACTCTGGTGGTCCCAATTCTTTGAACTGCTTGGCAGTGACAGCTCGCGTGTTGTTATTATCTCCACCTGTATGTTGAACACGAGTCTCCCTCGTCTGGTTTTGCATGAACTGCAAAAAACTTCTAAACATCTCATCGTTTATCGTCTGACCAGCGTTGTTTTCAGGAAGAACATTGCCTTCTTGTTGCACGTTCTCCTGGTTAACGATTAAAGGTGTCTCCACGGTCTCATTCACTTCGTTGTTAACATTCTCAGCTGCCATTCTCAAATACTGCCATAAAACAAGGGTTAATTAAACCAATTAACATATCACATATTAACCCTATACTCCGACTGACCAACTAAATACCACATAAGCTTAGGTAGGACATACTAGCGAAGGATTTACTCGTCTCTCCCCTCCTAGTTCTATTCCCCGATCTCCGCCAGAGATCATATCCCTAAGCTCTGATACCAACTGTGACGCCCCCCAGAATAGGTCCATTCAACCCAACCCATTCTGAGTCGCCAAATACATGGTACAGAATTCAAATACAAACTTTATATCATACGGTCGTGCAAAATACGACCACACAACTGTGAGTCTCAGTACAAATATGTAGAAAATATTAAGATTCAAACTAAATCCTCATTACAATTATTATCACACTATTTATCAGAAATAGTGAGGACTACTACTGCTCTAACTCGGACCATCACTCTGTCCCCCGACTAGTCCCCGCAACATTCTCATTTCTTGAAGAGGACAACAGATGAAAAGGGTGAGCTCAACTAGCTCAGTAAAGAATATTATGACTAAGATAATGGGAAACAAATTATCGTTAGTCTTCAACAAATCAGATAAAATATAATGGACAACCAACTTCAGATCAATATTCGCAGCGGAAATAACAGTTCATTAGAAGAATTAAGCAGAGAATAAAGTCTACTATTTTCTATGATTTAAAAGTCCATCATCAATATTTTATCCCTGTAACATCAATCAATATACATCTCGAATCAAATATTCATCTTTGCACTACAGGCCAAAGATATTCATTTGTATCATCAGTGGTCATATTCATCTCAACACCTGTCATCTTTGCACTACAGGCCAAAGATATTCATCAGGTAATCATTCATCTTTGCTCTACAGGCCAAAGATATTCATCAAGTAATCATTCATCTTTGCTCTACAGGCCAAAGATATTCAGTTATATCACCACTTAGACTGAGGATGATGAAAAACCATATAAATAACGAATCCAATGAAATAAAGGATAAGATTATGGATTCGTATTTTAGTATATCCAATTCAAAAAATACCTCGTAATAATCAATTATGGAGCAAAATTCAAGAATAGAGCTCAAAATTTGGATACAATCAAAGATAGTAACCTTAACAAGCAATTTGGACAAATAGAAGAAAATTTAATTTTTCCGTGAATAGTGCCGTATACGTGAATAGTGCCGTATACGTGAATAGTAACCCTGACGGAAAAAGTAAGAAATTTCAACATAAAATCCATGACAATATTTCTGTATAATGATATTGAAAAGAATAATATCATTTACGAAAGAAAATAACATCCCTTACCTCAAAAGAACAGTACCTCTGACTGGAATATCGGATATAATACCGACGGAAGCTTGTACTGAATAGTAATACTCAAAGTATTGAAATACTCACAAAAATACGCTCGATATTATAGAGAGAGAAAACTTCGAATTCTGGTGTGATTTTCAATTCTAACCTAAGCACCCTATTTATAGGAAAAGCTTAGGATGCCAAAGGAGACTAAATGAATAAAATAATATTTTTTTTCAAAATTTTCCGCCGCCTGGCGGCTTTCAAAATTTTCCACAAAAGTGGGTCCCACCCACTAAATAATATTTATTTTCCGAAACTTCAATAATTCATAATAAATAGCCCCTTTTGTCAGAAAAATACAAATTCGATGTCTTTCTATAGGAAATTTAATTCTCTACAACTTTGCAGAAGAAAGTTTTTCCAAATTCCAAACACAAATTATCCGAAATCCACAAACAGATGATTTTCCACACCCAAAATACTGATAAAAACACATCAGTGCTAATTCCTTCTTTAATATCCACAAATAAATATTTCCTTATCATATAAATCAATAATTAATTATTCATAAATAATATTATAGAACTACAATATTAACAACCAGGTCGTTCCCAGGACAGAGGGGGCATTCCGATAAGGACTTCTCCTTACTGGCGCGCAATTAAATAACCCCTCCTAGACAGAACTTCCTTAGACATTGTCAATAATGCTATCTAATAATATTATTCAAATAATATGAATTATTGAGTTGATAATGTGAAATACTGTGCAACGACAATTATTGAATCAATACTACAAAATATCAACTGTAGCCATTATTGAATCAATCATATAAAAAATAGCAACGTAGCAATTATTGAGTCAATAAAATATCAATGCAGCAATTATTGAGTCAATAATATAAAATATCAACATAGCAATTATTGAGTCAATAATATAAAATATTGAACAGTAATTACTGTAACAATAATTGAGTAATGGCTTCTCACGTAAGACTCAATAATTCAAAATACTGTGCAATACCGTGTGCTACTATGCAACACCGTGTATCACTGTATTTTAACCACTGGGTATTTCAACAGTACTAACGGTAACAACCACGCCGTTATCTTGTAAAAAGTTATTTCTGTCGCTTTCTATATCCGACAGTTATTCCGTTGTGGGGGCCCACAAATAGCTGTGCCGTCGTACGAATATTCCCCGACAACAAGAATATTCCACGACCAAACGAATATTCCCCGACAACAAGAATATTTTATAACCACTTGCTTATTTTAAAAATGTTTGCACATTTCACCCATAACTTTCATATTTATCAAAACAACACCTTACTGTTTCGAAATAATATATAAGGAAAATTAAATCTTTATTCATAAAAGTTGGGGTCTTACATATATATATATTTATATATATATATATATATATTTCAATTTCAGTCCGGGCACTGGCGTGAAAATCCATTGCCCTTTATACTATTTTTGCACTCTTCGCCATACTGGGTGATCTCTCCAGTCACTGGTTGATAACTTTTCTATAATTTACATTCCAGTCAGGCCTGGACTATTTCGTGGCCTTTATACTGTTTTTGCACACTTCACCATTACTGGGTTATCTTCCCAGTTCCTGGTTGACTACTTTTCTGTATATTTACATTCCAGTTCGGCCTAAATCATTCTGTGGCCTTTTTACTACTTTTATATAAATTTATGCATATACAAGCAACCTTCACCAGCACTAGTCCTCTTCCCAGTTTTGGTTAACTACATTTTCGTCACTATATATATATATATATATATATATATATATTTTAATTCCAGTTCCGGGCACCAGCGTGAAAACCTACCGCCCTTTATAGCTTTTATATATATATATATATATATATATATATATATATATATATATATATATATATATATATATATATTGCTTTGCTCGCTTTCTATTCAACTGCTGCTTTAAATATTCATCTTATATGAATTGGCACTGACATATTTGTAGGCAGACTAAATTTATTTAAATCTCGCCAATTCTAGTTTTCGAAAGGTTCAAAGTCTCCAGACTGAACCGGGAAGCTAGAATGGCTGAGATTTCCTTAAATCTAGCTTTTTTTCTAGTTTTTGTTTCAAAAGCAACCTCGCGTCCCTTAGATCGCTATCTAGTGGGAACGAGATGCTTCAGCCATGCGGGCCAGGATTTCCTGAATGAATCCTCGGTTCTGGAAATATTGGGATATGTAGCTATTTCTGTACAAATTTGAACTGTGCAGGTTTTGGCTACTCATATGTGAGCCTAGGAATCGTGGGATTCACAATCAAAATGATCGAAATCTGATTCCCACGATGGACAAACTCCGGTTTACAAATGTACCCTGCTAGTTTTTCTGCAAAAATGTATATGTAAACAGACCTTAAAACGGTTATCCGGATTTAAGGTCTCAAGATAATGGAAAAATGTGGATTGTCGTGTCAGCGTCCCTCCGATGGTTTTCATATCCATGAGGAGACCGACACTTGTATATTCTATGGTCGAGGATGCTTCGCAGCCTGACAAATCACCATTCATATGCAGCCTTAAGGCTATAAAGATAAAATTGGAAGTATCAACAGGCTTCAATTCCTATGGCAGCGTAAGGGTTTGATAAACCAGCTTTCAAAACATCAATTTCAAATCAATCAAAAGAAAAGCTTTTCAAAGAAAATCAAATTAAATGCTTTTGCAAAATCAAAACAAAGACTAATTTTCAAATAAAATCAAACCCTTTGTATATAGGTTCAACGAAGCAAAGCACTACTTTCAATCAATCAAATCAATAGGCCCAATTTTTAAACATCATTCACTCACGCATTCCAGTTTTAAAGGAAAATATTGAAAAGATGTGGTACCGTGTTTACACGGGAATCGTGGGGTGCCTAACACCTTCCCCACACTTAACCATGTCCCCGAGCTCAAAACTTTGTTTTCAAAGATCAAAACTATTGATTGTATGAAATTTTGCGTCTCCACAGTCAATGAATGAGTGAATGCTGCGTCTTTTTTGAATGTATGAATGCTGCGACTTTACATTGAATGAATGTGAATGAATGCTTTTTCTGCTTTTTAGTGCTTCGCACCCATTTTTAGTGCTTCGCACCCATGTCATCATATGCACAACGGTGAGGCACGATGTTTGTGAATTTATGTTGTGTGTCCCTCTCACAAGGAGGAAAACCCAGTCGATGATAAGTAATGTCTCTAGGGACAACTAAGTCTCTGGGGCTCATGAAAATGCACCACCCAGATTTGCTCTAGTTGAAAGATCGGATTAATTTCCCCTCTAGTAGATTGCGATCTGGGAGCCTTCCTGCCAAAACAAAATCCGCGAGAGTAACCTAAGATAGATCAGCCTTTGATTAACCAAAATTCGAAGGGAAGCTTCTTCATGCCTTCCTCTTTCAATTCCATGTTAAGTCTCCAATTACCGAGGAGCACAATGTAAATATCATAATGAAAGATTTATTTTCCCTGTCAAAATACCATGTGATCCTGCCATCAAAACAACTAACCTCAGTTTTGTAGGATAAAATCAAAAAAAACACATCATGCATCATGTCCTTACCTACATCAGAGAATTGACACGCCTATGTTTTGTTGTAAGTAAAAATTGGTCCTGTTACTAGGTCTAAGTCTAAAGCACCCAGTCCATCCATGGACATGGCTTCTAGTGCTCAACCAGAATCCACCCCGGTATCCAAGGACGAGTTCGAAGGTCTGAAAAATCAGATAGCCGAGTTAGCCGATTTCTATGAGAACAAAGCAAGGCCCTTAAAGGAAAGCAATCTCAAGCTCACACGGAACCAGGAGCATCTGGTGGTAGTGCTGGCATTCAAGAAACTGAAAAGGCCGAAACTCAGATTCCTGGACCACAAAACCAGGACACGACCAACAAAACCCCTGAAATCACCCCCCACGTCAAAGAACAAGAAGCTGGTGGCATTATGAAAAAAGTACAACAAATGGAGGAAGCTCTCCGATCAATCAAAGGGATCGGGGCATTCGATAGTGTCAATTACTCCGACCTTTGTATATTCCCCGGGGCTCGTTATCCCAAAAAATTTAAAACTCCTAACTTTGAGAAATATGATGGAACGGGAGATCCTTACACACACCTAAAAGTGTTCATCGGAGAACTCAGATCCTATGCAGAGGACGAAAAGCTTTGAATGCAGCTAAATCAGAAGAGTCTAACCGGAGAGGTGAGAGCATGGTATGCCCGTCTGGACAACTCCAAAATCCACAGTTGGGAAGAACTGGCCCACGCCTTCCTCGGTCAATACAGCTTCCAATCTCAGCTGGTTCCAGACAGATACCAAATTACCAAGATCAGGAAGAATAACACTGAATCATTCAGAGAATATGCCCAGCGATGGAGACGGGTGGCCGCACAAGTCACCCCAGCCATAACTGAATCTGAAATAGTCATGACCTTCATCGACATCCAAGAAGCACCTTATTATGAAAGGGTCCTAGTAGGTGTAGGAAAATAATTCTCTAAAATGATCAAACATGGCGAAATGGCCGAATTGGGGCTCAAATCAGGGAAGATAAAAGATCTAACTGCCCTCAAAGCTGTTGCTGAGCATATCTAGTCTGAAAATTATGAGAGTAATCCCCGTAGGGTCCACAAGAAGAAAGACGAAGAAGTCTCCTTAGTGTTACAAGGAGTAAATCCAAGGGGCGAGTCAGTATGCCCGTCCAAATGAGGAATTATATGCCTTTTCAAAATCCAGCACAACCCTCAAATCCTCCATTTCAGAAAAATATAGAGGTCAGGCAGCGAAGAACTTTCACCCCTCTAGGGGATTCACTTGAGAACATATTCAAACTTCTGACAGCCTAGAAGAAGATTGTCCAACTCCTTCCACTAACCAACACTAATGGTCGGAGTTTCGACTCAAGCAAGAAGTGTGCTTATCACTCTGGATCTCCAGGCCATGACACTCAAAACTGTTGGTCTCTCATGCACAAAATACAAGACTTGATTAACAATGGAGAGATTGTTGTCACAAAGCCTGAGCAACCCCATGTGCAGGACAATCCTCTGCCATAGCATAAAGAGGAGAATGTCAACATGATCAACACCACAGATGGAGAAGGATCTAATTACCTCCGTTATGTGGGAGAATCAATTCAATCCAACTGCACTAGCCCAGATAGTTGAGAATTTTTTAAAAGGCGATTTCTGATAGGGAAAGAAATAAATTCTCTCAAGGAGCAAATTGAGCAATTAGCAGAACTGGCCGTTTACCAACATCAACTCACCAGGAGTATGGTGAAACAAAGAAACCAGTCCATTGTCAATCATCCTCCCACACCGGAGATCACTTCCAAGAGAAATCAATACCAGTCTAATGAAAATGATCTTTGGGCCAACAAGGTGGCTGAAGAAGAGAATCTCCTAGCGAATGGGAAATTCCTATTTCAGAGGAACTTCACCAACCTAAATCAATCAATGGAAGAAATCCTTCAAATGCTAATCAACGAAGGAATGGTTGCAGACTTGTTACCTCCATTGAAACCTCGAGCCAGAAAATTCAAACCTGACCAAATATGTCAGTACCATTCCAATTCACCCGGCCATGATACTGAGGATTGCTGGGCACTTCGTAACCTGATTCAAGACATGATTGAAAATGGGGACCTAATAAGGGGAAATCAAATCCTCGATCTCCCAGACAATGACACTCTATGGATCCCCACTGTATGGAACCATAACACAGTGGCTGTCATATCCTGCAATAGGGAGTCAACTCTCAAACCCTTAATACTGCCTGGGAAAGGGGTTTAAGAAATACAAAATCCTGTGAAGGTGGCTGCACCTCAGCCTCTAATCTTGCCCTTCAGACCTCAGTATCCAATCATCAGTCTAAAGTGCGTCCCATGGAACTACGAGAACAATGAAGGCTCCACTTTAAACAACATTACCTTTATGCCGAAGGACAATCTATTATACCTAACTCAGTGGGTAATCAAACCGGTCATCAAGGAAAAACAGAAGGTGGCTGAAGAGAAAATTAAAGAGTTCCTCAACAAAATGGGACACAATGAAATCAAAATAGCGCAAAGCTTGGAGGACGCACCTAAACAAGTGTCCATCCTCGACTTGGTCCTATCCTCAGCGGATCATCGCAACATTCTAGTGAAAGTACTAGAAGAAGCTCATTCGCCACGTACAGTGGATACTGAGAAATTTCGTCACGTGATCAAACACATCTTCAACAGCAATGTGATATCTTTCATTGACGATGATATCCCGGCAGAAGGAACGGGCCACCACAAGTCCCTGCATATAGCTGTAATGTCCTCCGAATATGTGATCGGAGGTGTGCTCATCGATGGAGGATCATCCCTCAACATTTGTCCATACGATACTTTAAAAAGGATGAAGATCAATTTGAATCAGATTTAAACCAGTCATATGGTCATCCGGGCATTCGGTGGATCTCATCGACAGGATATGGGGGAAATAGAGCTACCTCTAGAGATTGGCCCACATACTTTCTACGTATCTTTCCAGGTGCTCAACATCACCACCGGATACAACTTATTGCTGGGCAGACCCTGGATCCACATGGCAGGGGTAGTGCCATCCACCCTCCATCAATAACTCAAGTACATTATCAATGACAACCTTATCATAGTGAATGCTGGACCAGAATACGCTACCTACATACATGGGGATATTCCAGTGATCAGCCTGGATGTAGGGATTGAACCTGCCAGTTTTCAAGCTCTAGAGGTGAGCGATACTCAGTATCTACCTATCGGAGCACCAGCCCTAAAGCCTAAAGTCTCCACCGAAGTAATGATAGTGGGGAAAGAAATGGTATCTTCGGGTTTCCAACCTGGAGAAGGGTTGGGAAAGGATAAGCATGCCAGTCCAAATCCCAAGTCAGACTGGGAGAGCAGGATTGGGATATTCATCTGGGTCAACCCGCCGGAACCTATATAAACATCCCAAGGCTCATGCCTCCACAATCCTGCTGCCAAACCTCACAAATGTTAGATGGGTGAAACCTACGAGGAAAATCCTGACTGCGGTATCAGCCATGCTGTTTCCTTTAATCATACCTATCCATGAAAGAAAAGCCCTCAAGCCTGAGGTAGACGGTGAAAATGGAAAAGAAAATATCCTGTACAAAGGACAAGACCCATTCGTTAACATGCGGGTCATTATCAACTACGAGGGCATGAATGACGAACTCCCCGACAGCGACGATGAGGATCAAGTCCAAATTCCTCGCATCAAGAAGGGAAAAGGGAGCAGTTCAAAGAAAATCCCTGGACCTATTATAAAGGATGTCTCAGTCATCATCCAAGATGAGAAAGTTAATCACAAATTTGTGATCCTCCCAGTTCATGAGGATCTGACCTTAGACAACTGGAGTAGTGTCCTTTGCCTCATCTGCCCTTCAATCATGCTTTCATTTACTGCTTACTTTTGCTTGCACAGCTATAGCAGTAACTTTTATCATGCTTTACAAATGTTTTATATGTTGAAGCAGTTGTATATATTAATGAAAGCATTTTTGGTTTCAGGACCCAAGCATTGGATGTGTGTGTCTCTGCTGATGAGATGCCAACCTGTCAAAATGACTACGACTTTGATGTAGAAATGAAATTCAACTTGATGGATATTAATCAAGAGGATGAAGATGACTATGAGGTGCCCGAGGAGATCAAAGAATTGGTCGAAGACAAACCCAAACCAAACCTCGTCCAAACCACCACCGTCAACATAAGAACCACCAAAAACATCAAAGAAATCCAAATAGGTTCAGACCTCACACCCAATCAAAAAGCCGACCTAATCAAACTCCTAATACAGTACCAGGATGTATTTTCATGGTCACATGAAGACATGATTGGCTTATCCACTGATATTATTATCCATCGAATGCCCATCAAAGAAGGGTTCAAACCAGTTAAACAAAAGCTCAGGCGATTGAAACCTGAGTGGAGTCTGAAAGTCAAAGAAGAAATTGTTAAACAATTCAAAGCCGGAATCATCATGGTATCAACATACCCAAAATGGCTGTCAAACATAGTTCCCGTGCCTAAGCCCGGAGGGAAGGTACAAGTTTGCGTGGATTATTGGGATTTGAACAAAGCCTGCCTTAAGGATAATTTCCCGGTACCGTTCATCCACATCCTGATCGACAATACTGTGCAGTATGGCATGTATTCCTTCGTGGATTGCTTTGCTGGTTATTATCAAATCATGGTTGCTGAAGAGGACCGGGAGAAAATAGCTTTTATCACTTCCTAGGGAACATTCTGCTATAGACGACTATCCTTCGACCTTATCAATGTTGGAGCCATGTATCAGCGAGCCATGATGGCCCTCTTTCATGACATGATGAACAAAGAGATTGAAGTTTATGTGGATGACATCATCATCAAATCCCGGAGGGAGGATGATCACATTAACCATCTCAGGAAGCTGTTCAACAGGTTACATAAGTATAACCTCAATCTGAATCCCGCCAAATATGCTTTTGGCGTCAAAGCAGGCGAGCTGCTAGGATTCCTAGTAAGCAATCGGGGCATCGAGCTCGACCCTGCCAAGATCAAAGCCTTTACTGAAATGCCCGTAACTCGTACAGAGAAGGAGATACGAGGATTCCTGGGAAGGATCAACTTCATAAACCGATTCATTTCCCAACTCACAGCAACCTGTGAACCCATCTTCAAGCTGTTAAGGAAGAATTCCTCCACCAAATGGAATGAGGAGTGTCAACAAGCCTTCCTTGCCATCAAGAAGCAGCTGACTGAAGCTCCTGTTTTGGTACCCCCAAGGGATGGAGTTCCCTTATTCATGTACTTGTCCGTTAATAATAATGCAATGGGCTGCATGATAGGGCAGAAAGATGATAGTAGTGACGAAAGAGCTATCTACTACATCAACAAAAGATTCAGCAGTGGTGAACAGAAATACACCCTGATCGAGTAGATATGTTGTGCATTAGCATGGGCTGCCATGAGGTTGCGACACTATTTTCATGGGCATACGACCTACCTTATATCTCGCATGGATCCACTCAAATACGTATTCAACAAAACAATGCTGAATTGTTGACAGTCCAAATGGCAGTTAATCCTACAGCAGTTTGACATTGTCTACGTGACTCAGAAGTCAATCAAGGGTCAAGGCATTGCAGATTAATTAGCTGAAGCACCTTCAGGAGGGTTCGAGCCCTTAGAGACATATTTACTGGATGATGGGATCATGATAATTCAACAACTCCAGTCCGAGAATACAGTCCAACCATGGGAAATGTATTTCGACGGAGCGGTAAACATGGAAGGTGTCGGAGCTGGGGCAGTCCTCATCTCTGGTGCAGGAAATCAGTATCCTATGGCTACCAAACTTTAGTTTGGCAACACCAACAACACGTCCAAGTATGAAGGCTGTATAATGGGGTTGAAATTAGCCCAATCCATGTCTATCAAACACCTACTCATCTTCGGAGATTTCGAGCTGGTCATCAGACAAACCACCGATGTGTATCTCACCAAAGAACTGCATTTGTTGTCCTATCATCGGCAGGTCCTCAAAATATCCCGGGAAATTGAAGACATAACCTTCGTACATATTTATCGGGCTCAGAATGACTTCATTGATGCATTGGTAATGTTGGCTTCATTAATCCGCATATCCGATAAGAGTGGATTTCCCAACATCAAATTAATAATTCAGAAAGCCCCGACATATGGGAGTTACATTGGAGAAGTATCAGATGAAATACCTCCTGTCAAGCAGCCTTGGTATCAAGATATCAAGGAATATCTCCGTGATGGATCCATACCCGCTGGGGCAAGTCAATCGGAGAGAAAGCGGATTCACAAAATGGCCATGAAGTTTTATTTGAGCGGAGATACACTATACAAAAGGGATGCTGGAATAGGCCTGTTAAGATGCCTCGACAAAGAGCAAGCCCAAAGACTTATGGATGAAATCCACGGTGGAATCTGTGGTCCACACATGAGCGGTCATCTGCTGGCCAAGAAAATATTAAGAACTGGACATTATTGGATCTCTTTTCAGGCTGACTGCGACGATCACGTTAAGAGTTGTTTTCAATATCAAATATATGGAAATGCCATCCACGCTCCTCCGAATAAGCTACAGAACATGAGTTCACCATGGCCTTTCTCCATGTGGGGAATAGATGTGATAGGTCCAGTGGAACCAAAAGCCAGCAATGGTCATTGATTCATCTTCACCATGATTGATTACTTCACCAAATGGGTTGAAGAAACCTCTTTTCCCAAAGTCACAAAAGAGGTCATCATTAGTTTCATCAGAAACAATGTCATTTGTCGATATGGACAACCGAAGGTGATCGTATCAAACAACGCAAAGAACCTGAACAATCAAATGATGAAAGAATTATGCAGTAAGTTCCACATCAAGCATCTCAATTTCGTCATCTATCGGCCCAAGATGAATGACGTTGTCGAAGCGACTAATAAAAACAATAAGAAAATCATGCAAAAAATGTCCGCCAATCATAAGGAATGGCCTGACCTGCTGCCTCTCACCCTGTTAGCATACAGAACGTCAATGCGCACCTCTACTGAGGCTACCCCCTATTCATTGGTCTATGGCATGGAGGCAGTCCTTCCCATAGAGGTAGAGATGGAATCCTTGCGAGTATTGATTGACGCTCAAATAGACGAGGATCAGTGGTTGCAAGACCGATATCATCAACTGTCCCTGATGGATGAAACGAGGGCTACAACCATTTTCCACGGACAGTTATAGTAGCAAAGGATCGCCAGATCCTACAACAAAAAGGTCCGAATCCAGTAATTCAAAGAAAATAACTTGGTGCTAAAGAAAGTCCTAGCCAATCAAGATGAAGCCAAAGGAAAGTTCGTCCCAACTCATCAATTCAGACGCCATCAAAAGATACTACGTCTGAGATACATGCATACCCGCATCTGGGTCCTATAAATCAAATCAAGTTTAGTTTTTCACTAAAAAGCCGAAACTACGAATGACCTGATCTCCCCCAACCCGGGAGTATGTAGGCAGCCATTTCTGGTGCGGTCAAACCAAATAAAAAACTCAAAAATCTCATCAAACCATAAGTAAAAACCCAAGATAAATACTTTTCAAACCTCTCTCCAACCAAACAGCCAGAACTACGAATGACCTGATCTCCCTCAACTCGGGAGTACGTAGGCAGCCATCTACGGCGCGATTTGACCTTCAAGAAAAAATGAAAAACAAATAAAAGACCAGTTCCAAGACACCAAAGATAAATAGAATCTAAATTCTATCAAGCTACCCTGGTCAACAGGCCCATCTGAGATACTCCCTGACATCTCAATTGTCAGTCTATCAAGGAGAAGCTCAAGATACATCTACAACTGTGAGTCATAAAAGAAGTGGTAAACACTTAGCAATGACAGTACATATCCAATCAGGGAAGTGAATCAAAACTATATTTCTCTGATATATAACACTGTTTAATATACACTTAATGCCCTATACATGACAAAAATGGTTGATCTAGTCTGTGCAGCAAAAATAAAGCTAGTCTATGGACCCAAGGACAAGCGGGTAAGCAATACCAGCATGGCATCTCTCTCTGAAGATGGGGGAGTAGCTGTAAGTGCAATCCACTTAGCCTACATATGTCTCAATACCTCCATGGTCATCTGCAAGGCGGCACTGTGGTCATCCATATACGCACTCATCTCGGTGACCAAACCATTAGTGTAAGATCGAAGAGCAGTACTATCAGCAATGTGGAAATCACAGGAAGCTATAGCCTCATCCCTCTCCGTAAAAGTTGCATCTCGAGCAATCAAAGTCTCCTCGATCTCAACATATGCTGAGTCTCTAGCCGAGCGGATCTCGTCTCGCTCCACAACAGCTGCATCTCTGGCAGATCGGAGCTCCTCCTGCTCAATCAATCCAGCATCTAAAGTGGCCATGAGCCCATCTCTCGTCGCCAAAGCTAAATCTCTGCCAGACAAGGCGGCCAACATCTTCGCTCTAGCCGAATCTCGCTCAAAGGTCATCCTGAATAGTGAGTTCGCTAAAGCCAGATCCGTCTCTGCAGGAATAGCTGGCGGATCACTCATTAGAGCTGCTATCAAACCCATGAACAGCTCAACCTCGGTAGGAAAATCCAGATCCTCCATGGGCTCCTCCTAGTCGTATTCCATAATCGGAGATAAATGAGGCTCTGCTGCTGCAACTGCTGTCTCTGCCTCCAACCATGCAGAATACTCTAGAGAACGGCCCGGATGGCTACCAGAGAAATCAGCCCCCTTTCGATGAGTCCAACACTCATATACTCTAACCAAGTCGGTGGACGACATAGAAGAAGCCGACGTCCTCTGATCAGTAGATCCCTCAAAATGGTACAAACTCTGCAGCTGATCGAACTGACACATGACTACTAGGGGATGATAGGTAGTCACTCCCCTCAATCCCGCTAGGGGAAAATAATCCAGGCCAGAAGCATGGATGATAAAGCTAAATGGGGACGCTAGCCCTGAGCTTGGAAAGATCGAGAACGGATGCTCAATGTCCGACAGAAATGCCAACCATGACTCTGCGTCAATGCACTTCACATGCTGAAAGGAGTAAACTGTGGATGTCTCATGAGTAAAGCAAAAACCCTGAGGCCTGAAGAATCCAATCGTTTGTATATGGGACATCAGCCATATATACAGCAAGACCGAGCTGCCCCTAAAAAACCCCTCTGGATGGGTACTATAATGTGTGGCGGATCTAAATATCTAAGCCAATATCATCGGGATGATGGTGCTACCTTATCTAAGGGCTTGAACCACAACTACTAATCCTACATCCAAATGATCCAAGCGAAGGGCATATAGACGTATGCCACAATACACATTAGCAGAATGTCTACTCTGGCCAGATGCCATGCCTCAGCTGAAATAATAAAATCTCCGACATGGCGATCATAGCTGTCGAGTTAGCCAAATCGATCGATCAAGAAATCAATCTAGCTCACGTGTCCAGATACAATCTCATCCCTGATCAAGCTCTGATGGAGACCAGACATACGGGTAAATGGTCTCCTCATATCACTAATAGCCATACGAGCACACGACAAATCCAGAGCCAACCAAGTAAATTGCTCATACTCCTCAAGAGTCGACGTCAACTCATGCCACCCGAAGTGGAACACCTGTCTCTCGGGTATCTAGAAGGGTAAAATGCCATCAACAAATCAAGACGGCACCCAAAAATCTGCAAGGGCCAGCGAATGCCCCAACATGTGGTCCACTGTCCCTCTGACTGGGTAGGGCAAGCTCTCATACCACGACTTCAATGATGTGGCCACCTCAGACAGTGGTGAATGCTCAATACGGCTGACCACAGGCGACGTCATCTATAGAACCATACCACAAGACCATCCAGAGGTCAAATCAAGGCGCAGCTGTCTGAATGCATACACATGATTGTTGGGTTTGTACGAAATCGTGATGCAATTAAATTGCAAAACTTAGCAGAAGCATGGTATATCAGAGTTTAAAAATTTCTACAAAACCATCACCCGAATCATCCTTTATGCAAATTATTAATTTAAAACGATAAATAAGAAGTTATGGAATCATGCCCTTGTAGAACGAAGCTTCCACAGGTACGAGTTTAACTCTTTGTTCTTCATGATCTTCTTGAATTTCTGGGTTAGATTCCTTCCTTTGATCAACGTTAGCCACCCAAGTGTTTGGCCTCTAGAGGTGATCCACCAAGGAAGATGAATTATCAAGAAAGAGGATGGTTGGCTTAGTTTTCTATCCTCTATAGAAAAGGAGTAATTTTCAACAATTAGAATTGCATCAAGTAATATCTATTATAAGACTCCTCTTATATAGATATTGGTCAACCCTTCTAATCCTATTAGGCCTGGGATTTCTTTTAATTAATGAAACTCCTTTAATTAATTTAGGCTTCCCACCACATTGGGAATAATTAATTAAATTTATTTAATTAATTTGTCTCCTAATCTTATTAGAAATAAATGAGAGTACTAATATTAAATTAATTACTAAACTCCTTTAGAAATTAAAATAATAATAATTGTAATAATATTAATAAGACTTCTCTTATTAATTTATATTTAATATTTCTAAAATATTAAATAATAAACATTAAGTTATTTAATTTATTCTATCACCATAGATTAAATTAATTACACTTAATGCATTATTACGATTATGTCATTATCTTCTTAAATAATTATTCTTCCTTTTATGGTGTGACCCTTTAGGTTCTCCATATTAAATCGGTTGTGAATAAATCAATTAGAACAATTCTAATCTTATTTAAATAAATAAATTAAACTAATAATCTATTTAAATAAATAATATTTATTCTACAATAGGGATAAGCCTCCCTAGCGTTCAACGACTTTCCAGATAATATAGATTTCAACATTAATCATAAAAGAACCTGTGAGTAAATAGTTACCGTACAATTCAATCCTTTCACCATACAATATCTCAATTAAATATAAGACATGAAATTACTGTCAAGTCTTATTTTATTTAATTATATGTATTTTAATTAGAAAATGCACAACTCCATTTAATGCAACTTAGAAACTCCTTTCTAATTTCATTCCACCTTGGCCAAGGATTCCTGGGTTATCATTTATCGAATCACATAAGACATATCTCCTCTTTAACTAGAGGTGGTAGATTCTTTATTGATCATTCATTATCTCCATATATAACTCATTATACCCTAGCATACCCTTTTATATACCTTAAAGGGCTTTAAGGAATAAGTCAAAGTATAATTCATTGCATACAAGATACTATGATGATCTCAAGTCCAAGGATCACTTGTACTACTATGACATTAGGAATTCCTCTTGACAGAAGAGTAAAACTCTATTAGGTATTCCATAGCGAGTCACGTTCAGTGAAATTATTCTCCAATAAGCACCTACATACTTGCTTTAGTGTCTCCACACAAATGATCATGAGATCAATCATCCTCATCCAATGAGGAAGCAACATATGTACCAATCTATCCGGATATACTAATCCCTTTTTTAGTAATCCCACGATTGAGAACTATTTTAGTTTTAAGCTTTCTAAGAATTTAAATCTCATTAGCATGATCAACATCATGATTCTAAAAGCATTACTTAAAACTATGGGTTATTTACATATTATAAAAACAGCACCATGTAGATAATTAAATGTCTTTAAAAAGTTAATACTTTTACTAATAAATAAATAAGATCGTCTCCAAAGTAGATTCTTTATCATCATACATGATTGGCTTGTATGCATACTACTTTTAATCTCCCACTTGCACTAAAACCAATCGCCATGGTATCTCATACCAACTTCTCTAAGTTACGATCAAACTGCTGTTGTGTTATAATTTTAGTAAATGGATCTGCAATGTTATCTTGAAAGACTACATGCTCTAAGGTGACATCTCCTCTTTCAATAATTTTTTTAATTAAAGTGTCGCAACACATGTTTAGGTTCAAGATGAGACTTAGGAACTATTTCTAGTTCTGTAATGAACTTTTTATCCGAAACATCAACTTGCAGCTTCACTTACAGTTATATACTTTGTCTTTGTCACTAAAGCAACAACCTTTTATTGTTTGGAACCTTTCCAATTCACTGCACTATCTTTTAAGATAACGACTTACCTTAAAGTGGATTTGCTATCGTCCTGGTCAGTCTGAAAACTTGAGTCTGTTTAGCACTCTAGTTTAATTCAGACTCATCATGTGATATGAGGACATCCTTAGTATCAGTTAAGTGCTTTAAGATGTTTATCACTTTCTCACTATGATCTTCTCTAGAATATGACTGATCAACATCAAGTCTCATATATTTTATTACATACATGATAGTAGCTCATGAGATCTCTCTTTTATTGAGGACAATTTTAGAGAGATTCACTCCATGGCTCATCATCATGAGACACCTTTTGGAGTTTGTCATGCTAAACGCCTTTAGCATCTAATGAATAAACGTTTTCTTGGGTTAAGCCGAACATCCTTTTAAATATATTTATACAGATTTATATCCTCAATGTAAGATGTTCTACCCAAATCATTCATGGAGGATTGTTTAGATAACTTTATTTTGATCGATTATAGCATAGGAATGTCATTCCCTATCAGTAATATATCATCAACATATAATACAAGGAATGAAACAGTGCTCCCACTAACCCTTTTGTACACACAAAGTTCATTCTCGTTTTTTGATAGAATCAAACTCTTTTGATTGTCTCATCAAAATGAATGTTCCATCTTTGAGAAGCTTGCTACAACCCATAAATGGATTGTTGTATCTCATATACATGATTTGCTTCAACTATTGAAACAAATCCATTTGGCTGTATCATACATACATTCTTCTCTAATAATTTATATTGGAGGAAGGGCGTCTCCAAGTCCATTTTGCCAGATCTAGTAATAATAAGATGCAATCGCAAGTAAAATCCAAATGGACTTGAGCATTGCTTCAAAATCCATTTTAGATTTTATGGTCATCTACCATTTCTCTGAGTCTTTATTACTCATAGTCTGTTCGTAATTCAATGGATCATCATCATCCATGATGTGTACCTCATCGTCATCCTCTATGACGAATCCATACCTTTCAGGTATCTTCGGTACCTTTCCAGATTTACGAATAAGGTATTGTACAGTAGGTGTCTCTACTTGGACAGATTCATCCACTTGATCTATAGTGGTTTGTGGTTCTTGAATTTCTTCGAGATCTATTTTTATCCCACTAGCTCCTTCAAGGATAAACTCATTTTCCAAGAAGGCAACGTGTTTCGCAACAAACACCTTTTGTTCAGTAGGATTGTAGAAATAGTATCCCAAATTTTCTTTAGGATATTCACAAACGCGCACTTATCAGATCTTGTCCCAAGCTTATCATTTTAAAATCTTTTCACATAAGCTGGACATCCCCAAATCTTAACATTCTTAAGACTAGGTTTCTTCCCTGTCCACATCTCATATGGAGTCCTGAGGACGAATTTGGTGGGAACCTTATTTAGTAGATATGTAGCCGTTTCTAGGGCATGACCCCAGAATAAAATTGGAAGATCGGTAAAACTCATCATGGAACGGACCATGTCCAACAATGTTTAATTTCTCCGTTTAGATACTCCATTTAACTGTGGTGTACCTGGTGGAGTCCATTGTGAGATTATACCATTTTCGTTGAGATAATTGAGAAACTCACCGCGTAAGTATTCACCACCTCGATCTGATCGAAGAATCTTAATACTCTTGCCCGTTTGTTTCTCTACCTCACTTCTAAACTCTTTGAACTTTTCAAATGATTCTGATTTGTATTTCATTAAATACACATATCCAAATCTTGAGTGATCATCAGTGAAAGTAATAAAATAAGAATACCCTCCCTGTGCATTCGTTGTCATAGGTCCACAAACGTCTGTGTGAACCAACGCTAACAACTCTGTAACTTTTTCTCCTTTTCCACTAAAAGGAGATATAGTAATTTTAACCATGAGACAAGATTCACAAGTTGGATATGATTCATAATCGGATAGCTCTAAGAGCCCATCCTTATGCAACTTGGATAATTTTGTTTCATTAATATGACCGAGTCTACAGTGCCACATATAGGTATAATTAATATCATCTCTTTTCCTTTTCATAGTTTGTCCTATTTGAAGTAAACTTTCATGCAAGTCAAGTATATAAAGTCCAATTTGCAAATTACCAGCACCATATAAAATATTTCTTTTATAAATAGAACAATTGTTGTTCTTTATTATAATGTCAAATCCATCCATATCTAATATGGAAATAAAAATAATGTTTCTAATGATATTCGGAACAAAATAACAATTATTTAAATAAATGGACTTGCCCATAGGCAGTGCTAAATAATAAATGCATACAGCTAATGCAGCAACCTTAGCTCCATTTCCCACTCGTAGGACAATCTCATCCTTGTTCAGCTTTCTACTTCTGACCAGTCCCTTCACATCAAGTAGAATTTTGACTTTTTGAAAAATTAATTTCAATCACGAACAATCCTTGATTGGAAGTCGAAGCTTCTACAAGCTGCTTCTCTGCCAGAAACTTCTTGCAGTTCCTCTTCCAATGATCCGGCTCGTTGCAATGGAAGCACATTCCTTTGCTAGCTGGATCAGGTTTCTTTTGTTTATTTATGTTCACCTTGCCCTTGGTCATCCGAGATCGAAAGAGCTTCTTAGATATCTCATATCTAGCAGTCCTACTTTGTTCACAATACAACTCCTTGAGGTGAGGCAACATAGTAGGAGCATCCATGTTTTCATGCTGACGCTGAAGCACGTTATTCATGGATGCGAGCATGATGCATTTAGCCACAGATGCGTCATTTTGCCACTTTACAATGGTGGCAATTTCTTCCTCAGATGCTTATTCCGGAACAGTTCCAGAGACAGGTGAATTTAGGATATAAGAAATCTTTTCAGCAGTGAGAACTATTCTCAGATTCCTTAACCAGTCCGTATAGTTTGGTCCTGTTAGTTTATTAGCATCAAGTATGCTACGCAGTGAAATTAGTGATTTTGACATTTTTTTAAATTTCTGTAGGTGAAAAGACAATATTTTAGCAAACATTCATTTTATTAACTTTGCATACCAAAATAAATTTAGGTCTTTATTTTAAATTGGTATCTCCTACTATTTTCATCAAACTATATTACCCTCACTTATATAGTTCGGCAACATCTAATTAAAGATTTGCTAGTGAGAATAAGGATCTCATTTCAAATGTATATAACCTTGTGGATAGCACAGCAAACGATATATAAATAAATAGGTAGACAACTCTTGTCAATTACATCACCACGTAACTCCTTTTATTTTGCCTCTTAAATCATAATGGTCAAGTGTGTGCACATCCGAACTAAAATAATTTAAGTTAAGTCCAGCCTAGCACTTCCATAAATTCAAAAAAGAAAAATGTTTTTCCTTGTGGATAGCACAACAAGACTAGATTGTTCAATTTTCTTGATAAGCATCAAATGTGATTAATTAACATCTTAAATACTCAATACTCGCCTTGTGGATAGCACAACAGCTCATATTAAATATTTAATACTCTATTAATTTATCATGCTAGAAGGCAACGTTCGATATTCCAAATATCTTTGAACGCTTCGGACTTAATCTTGTTTCTTTGAGGGGTTTGTTATTATTTGTCTCATCTTGTTTAGCGTGCATGCACACATATATATAAAATACGCGTCATTTTATTAAACATGTGAAGCATGTTTGTATAAAATATAATATATATATATAATATTTAGCATGCAATATAGAATACTATATTCTACCCGGATTGATTATGAACTTTTATTCTAGTTTGGTTCACTAGAGCCACCAAATGAACCAAAAGGTCAAACCTAGGAGTGTAAGAATAAAATTTAAATATAACTATTACATATAAACCTAAGCTCCATACAAATGGGACTTCAAGCGCTCCTTGCTCCTTGATCTCCGGTTCTTCAAAAATTCTAACTAATCCTATTACAAAAACTATTTCATTTAAATAGAAACCTTGATCAACAGTCAAGGAAAAGTACATAGGAGAGAGATAGAATTTACAACAAGAAGAAAACTAGAAAAGACGAGGTACGCATACCCCATTTTATAAAACCCATACATTCAAGCATTCATCAAAATAAAATCCAATCACATTGGTCATAGTCCATAATCAATCCATTTTATTAACATACATATCACCATATATATCAGTAAATAATATTCATCTCATGAATTAAAACATTCTATATATATGTGAGTATCATTTAATGGGCAATTTTAAATTGCATGAAATCCAATTTCAAGATTAGAATAAACTCTTTATGTTAATTATCAAATTATTAAGAATATTATATATATATATATATATATATATATATATATATATAATATAGTATAAAACTAACTTTATATTATATATATATAACCTCCTGTTACCATCTTTTGAAAAACAAATATGAAGTCACCTTTAAAAGAATCTGCAGTAGCCTTATAAATATATATATATATATATATATATATATATATATATATATATATATATATATATATATATATATATAAGTGACTAAGGTCACCTTTTGAAATCAGAGCATCTCTTTTAAAAGAATTCCCCAAGCAGTAACGTTAATCCCCCTTTGAAACATGGATCCGGCAGCGAAAGAAAGACAAAACAAATTTGTTTTCGTCTTTTTTTTTCTTTCTTCCATAAAAAATAATTGTATATAATAAAATTATGCCCAATAAATTATTCTAAATACATACCCACATGTATATAAAATCAAAATAATTAATAATTGCATAAAGGTTTGGCTCTAATGCCACTGTTGGGTTTATACGAAATCGTGACGCAATCAAATTGCAAAATAAGCAGAAGCGTGGTATATCAGAGTTTAAAAATTTCTACAAAACCATCACCCGGATCATACTTTATGCAAATTATTAATTTAAAACGATAAATAAGAAGTTATGGAATCATGCCCTTGTAGAACGAAGCTTCCACAGGTACGAGTTCAACTCCTTGTTCTTCGTGATCTCTTTGAATTTTTGGGTTAGATTCCTTCCTTTGATCAACGTTAGCCACCCAAGTGTTTGGCCTCTAGAGGTGATTCACCAAGGAAAATGAATTATCAAGAAGGAGGATGGTTGGCTTAGTTTTCTATCCTCTATAGAAAAAGAGTACTTTCTAACAATTGGAATTGCATCAAGTAATATCTATTATAAGACTTCTCTTATATAGATATTGGTCAACCCTTCTAATCCTATTAGACATGGGATTTCTTTTAATTACTTAAACTCCTTTAATTAATTTAGGTTTCCCACCACATGGGGAATAATTAATTAAATTAATTTAATTAATTTGCCTCCTAACCTTATTAGGAATAAACGAGAGTACTAATATTAAATTAATTACTAAACCCCTTTAAAAATTAAAATAATAATAGTTGTAATAATATTAATAAGACTCCTCTTATTAATTTATATTTAATATTTCTAAAATATTAAATAATAAACATTAAGTTATTTAATTTATTCTATCAGCATAGATTAAATTAATTATACTTAATGCATTATTACGATTATGTCATTACATTCTTAAATAATTATTCTTCCTTTTATGGTGTGACCCTTTAGGTTCTCCATATTAAACCGGTTGTGAATAAATCAATTAGAACAATTCTAATCTTATTTAAATAAATAAATTAAACTAATAATCTATTTAAATAAATAATATTTATTCTACAATAGGGATAAGCATCCCTAGCGTTCAACGACTTTTTAGATAATATAGATTTTAACATTAATCATAAAAGAACCTGTGAGTAAATAGTTATCGTACAATTCAATCCTTCCACTATACAATATCCCAATTAAATATAAGACATGGAATTACTGTCAAGTCTTATTTTATTTAATTATATGTATTTCGATTAGAAAATGCACAACTCCATTTAATGCAAATTAGAAACTCCTTTCTAATTTCATTCCACCTTGGCCAAAGATTCCTGGGTTGTCATTTACCGAATCACATAGGACATATCTCCTCTTTTACTAGAGGTGATAGATTCTTTATTGATCATTCATTATCTCTATATGTAACTCATTATATCCAAGCATACCCTTTTATATACCCTAAAGGGCTTTAAGGAATAAGTCAAAGTATAATTCATTACATACAAGATACTATGATGATCTCAAGTCCAAGGATCACTTGTACTACTATTACATTAAGAATTCCTGTTGACAGGTGAATAAAACTCTATTAGATATTCCATAGTGAGTCACGTTCCGTGAACTTATTCTCCAATAAGCACCTACATACTTGCTTTAGTGTCTCCACACAAATGATCATGAGATCAATCATCCTCATCCAATGAGCGAGCAACATATGTACCAATCTATCCGGATATACTAATCCCCTTTTTAGTAATCCCATGATTGAGAACTATTTTAGTTTTAAGCTTTCTAAGAATTTAAATCTCATTAGCATGATCAATATCATGATTCTAAAAGCATTGCTTAAAACTATGTGTTATTTACATATTATAAAAACAGCACCATGTAGATAATTAAATGCCTTTAATAAGTTAATACTTTTATTAATAAATAAATAAGATCGTCTCCAAAGTAGATGCTTTATCACATACATGATTGGCTTGTATGCATACTACTTTCAATGATGTGACACCCCCAAATTCGGGTACTTCATTTCCACACGATTTGGTGTTCACTATCTAAATAAAATATACATCTACCCAATAATAAGGAATGAAAAATGAATTAAAACCTCATCATTAAATAAAATCTTCCTTATGAAAAAAGATTACAACCTTAGTCCAAAATCACACAAAAAAAAATCTCATATATTACATTCTATCCTCCTTAAAAGGATTCGGTCCCCAGAATCACACATAAAAAAAATAAAATGTCATCTATTACATTTTTCCCTCCTTAAAAAGATTCTTTCCCCAGAATCGGTATATAAGGGGTTGCACAAATAATTAAGTAAATAATTTAGGATACGACTTCCTCATTACATCTTCGAGTTCCCACGTAGCTTCTTCAGCACTGTGGTTCCTCCAGATTATCTTAACAGAATGTATCACTTTATTTCTAAGTACTTGTTCCTTTCTATCAACTATTTGAACAGGCACTTCTTCATATGTTAAGTCTTTTTCAAACTGTAAAGGCTCGTATTCTATCACATGCTTGTAGTCGTGTTTGTAAGGTCGTAACACGAAAATATGGAAAATGTTGTGTATATTGTCTAGCTCTAGAGGTAACACAACCTCGTAAGCCACTTCGCCCACCTTCCGTAGTACCTCGAAAGGTCCAATAAATTGGGGAGTCAACTTCCCTTTTTTGCCAAATCGAATCTTCCCCTTCTAGGGAGATACCTTCAGGAAACAAAACTTCCCTGTAAGAATTCTCGATTCTGTCAATATTGATCGGCATATTTCTTTTGTCTGTCTTGAGCAGCAACCAATCTTGTTTTGATCAGCTTCACGAGTTCGGAAGTTTGTTATACCAATTCCGGTCCCAATAGTTGACGTTCACTAACCTCATCCCAACGCAAAGGAGTTCTACATTTTCTACCATACAATGCTTCGAAAGGCGGCATGCCAATACTCGCGTGGTAACCATTGTTGTAGGCGAACTCCACCAATAGTAGATGATCATCCTAGCCTCCTTTGAAGTCCATCACGCAAGCTCTCAGCATGTCTTCTAGCGTCTGAATCGTTCTCTCGCTCTGGCCATCAGTCTGAGGATGGTACGCCGTACTCATTCGCAATTGCGTTTCCAAACATTCCTGGAAATGTTTCCAGAAATTCAACGTAAAACGCGGATCTCTGTCGGACACAATCGACACTGGAACACCATGTCGGGATATAATCTCCTTAACGTACAACTTTGCTAACTGATCCAAGTTGTATTTATTCTTAAGCGGTATGAAATGGGCTGACTTCGTCAGTCGATCCACTATTGCCCATATCGCATCAAAACCCTTCTGAGTCACTGGAAGACCAACCACGAAATCCATCGTGATATGCTCCAACTTCCATTCTAGAATTTCTAACGGTTGCAATAATCCACTTGGTCTCTTGTGTTCTTCTTTGACCTTCTGGCACGTTAGACATTTTGGAACATATTCAGCAATGTCCCACTTCATATTCAGCCACCAAAAATGGTGTCTAAGATCCTGGAGAATCTTTGTACTTCCAGGGTGAATAGAATATCTTGAACAGCGAGCTTCGCTCAAAATCTCCTCTTTAACTTCTAGTACTGGCGGTACCTATATTCTTCCTTCAAATCGTAACAGTCCTTCGTTATCGATCTTGAACTTGATTTCTTCACCCCCCGCTATTCTCTTTCATATCTTCTCGCATTCTTCGTTGTGAAGTTGTGACTCTTTCACTTTGTTTACCAGAGTAGAACCAGTAGTTACTTGAAACAGCTTCTCATTCGATTCCTTCGGATACTTCACTTCCAGCTCTAACTTAGCCATCTCTGCTATCAACTGATCCTAATCAGTTAGCATATTCAACTTCTCCCGACCCTTCCTTCTTAAAGCGTCGGCGACAACGTTAGCTTTACCCGGATGGTAAAGTATCTCGCAATAATAGTCCTTAATCAGTTCCAACCATCTTCTCTGTCACATGTTTAAATAATTTTGTGCAAAGATATATTTCAGACTCTTATGATCCGTGTATATCTCAAACTTTTCTCCATATAAGTAGTGTCTCCAAATCTTTAGAGCAAACACCACTGCCGCCAATTCTAAATCTTGGGTCGGATACCCTTTTTCATAATCCTTCAGGTCACGCGACGCATAGGCAATGATTTTGCCATTCTACATCAGCACACAGTCTAATCCCTTATGTGAGGCATTACTATATACCACGAAATTTCCCGTACTATCCGGCAAAGACAACACAGGTGCAGTACTCAACCTTTTCTTTAGTTCCTGAAAACTTTCATCTCACTTTTCCGCCCAAAAAAATTTAACTATTTTACGAGTCAAATTTATCAACGGAGTCGCGATCTTGGAAAAATCCTGAATAAATCTTGGGTAATAACTTGCCAATCCCAAGAAACTCCTCACTTCAGACGGCGTCTTCGGCTGATCCCAATTCATCACGGCTTCAACCTTCGATGGATCTACCGAAATCCCATCTTTGTCAATCATGTGGCTAAGAAATTGCACACGTTCTAACCAGAATTGACACTTCGAGAATTTTGCATATAGCTTTTCTCGTCTCAACAATTCTAAGGTCAGCCTTAAGTGTTCAGTGTGTTCCTCCTCAGTTTTGGAATAAACCAGGATGTCATCTATGAACACCACTACGAACTTATCCAGGAATTGCTTAAACATCCTATTCATTAAGTCCATAAATGTAACTAGGGCATTCGTTAGACCAAATGACATTACTAAGAACTTGTAATGTCCATACAGAGTCCTAAAAGCCGTCTACGGTATATCTTCTCTTCTCACCTTCAACTGATGATACCCACTTCTCAAATTGATTTTCGAGAAGTATCTAGCACCTTTTAGTTAATGGAACAAGTCGTCGATCCTAGGTAAAGGATACCTATTCTTGATCGTAACTTTATTCAACTCCCTATAATCAATGCAAAGCCGCATCGATCCATCCTTCTTCTTCACGAATAAAATTGGCGCTCCCCACGGTGAAACGCTCGACTGAATATACTTCTTGTCCAGCAATTCTTGCAATTGAACCATCAACTCTTTCATCTCTACTGGAGCTATTCTGTATGGAGCTTTCAAAATCAGAGCAATTTCTGGCGCTAAGTCGATTACGAACTCTATCTCTCTATCTGACGGAAGTCCTGGCAAATCGCTCGAAAATACATCCATAAATTCCCTAACCACTGATATCTCTTCTATCTTCGGGCTTTCCTTACGAGTATCTTACTATGAAGGCTAGATATCCTACACAGCCTTGCGTCAAAAGTTTCTTGGCTTGCATAACCGTTATACAACTCGCTTGTCTAGGCGATTTGCTACCATAGAAAACTAACTTTGAAGGAGTCGTAAGGTTTACCGACTTCTTCTGACAATCAATTATCGCCCCATAATTGAACAACCAATCCATACCCAGTATCATATCGAATTCCCAAGTTTTATCAGAATTAAATCCACCCTTAATTCCTGACCCTTAATGTCCAATCTACAGTTCTTGTAAACAAACCTAACAGGAATAACCTCCCTATTCGCAATCTCTATGTTCAAGGGATAAACTAATTCCTCTTTAGGTAAGTCTAGGGTCTTAGCAAAATCATCAGATATGAATGAACAAGTAGCACACGAATCAAATAATACATATGCATTTATATTATTGACCGAAATAATACATGACACCACATCTTTTGACTGCACAGTATCCTGCACTGTTATGTTGAATATGCGGGTAATGGGTCGAACGGCCTGTAGTGGTCCACTGATAGTCAGAGTGCTGCCGCTGCCATTTCCTCCATTCCCTGTTGACCCTGTTGCTGGCTTCTTCGGGCACTTACGAGCCATGTGATCCTTAGATACACATGTGTAACAAGCTCCCTTCTTTAGGTTCGGGAAATTCGACGCAATGTGGCCTTCATGACCACAATTGAAGCACACCCGCCTCCCCTTCATGCACACTCCAGTGTGATTCTTCCTGCATGTCACACATACTTCAATCTTCTTCTTCTGCTAGTTTCCCTGTTGACTTCCAGCAGACGTGTTGTCATTCCACTTCCTTTTCTGGTTGATAGCCCTGCTACCACTAGCCTTGTTTTTCATCTCACTCTTCTTCTTCTTGTCCTGATTAAACTTGGTCACCACGTCGCTTCCACCTTCAACGAGTATGGCCTTTTCCAGCACTGCTATAAACGTGTTCAGCTGGAACATGGAGACCTTGCTATAGAACCAGGGCTTCAGTCCCCGCTCAAACGTCCTCGCCTTCCTAGCGTCGGTACTAACCTGGTATGTAGTAAACCTGGCCAGCTCATTAAACTTTGCGGCGTACTCCGACACCGTCATCCCTCTCTATTTAAGCTCTAGGAATTGGACCTCCATCTGGTCCTGTGAGCTAACGAGGAAGTACATTTCAAAGAACATCTCTTTGAAATGTTCCCACGGTATCACTTCTTCCCCCTCTCTAGTCTTGTTGGCTTGCCACCAGAAACTAGCATCTGACTTCAATATGAAAGTCGCGAATGCCATTTTCTGGTCTTCGCTAACCCTAGCCACTTCAAAGACTTTCTCCATCTCCATTACTGACGTCTGGGCATCTATTGGGTTCACCGATCCTTGGAATTTCGGCGGTCCTACTACCTTAAACTCCTTAAAAGTCGTGCCCTGCACTTGCGACTGATTCGCAAGTGCTTCTGTCAGCAGGTTCACCAACTATTGAACCGAGTTGGGATTCGTCCCATCGTTATTGTTGTTGTTGTTCGTCGAACCCTTAGGGTTTTGACGTGTAGGTCTTCTTCTAGGAGGCATTTTCTGTTAAGAAATACTCTTATTAGATTCTTTACTCAATACTTAAGTATTCAAGTTCAAGTTAAACATTTAAATAACTCAATTCACATTTAAATACATAGCACGTTAATAAACTTCTTTATTTTTTCATTCTTAGTTTTAAAAACATAGAATAGATAGCATTTCTGCTATTTATATCATCTTTCCTGAACTGAAGAAGTTATAGGATTACATTCTTATCTTATCCCATTATAATCTCAATTATGGGATTTACATTTAGTTATTACATAAAGAAACACATAATATAATAACTCTACTGTCTAGGCATGTTAAGACGCCGCACTGCCTCTCTGCGTTCTTCCTCTATCACCCGAAACACTGTTCTGCTATCCACCATGTACCATGGTAAACCTTGGAAATGAGCTGGGTAATAAAAGACGCGATCCTGAGCCCTATCTATAGCAGTATGGAAAGGGTATTCTGTGTCCCTCAGTTTAGCCCTCTTTGCTTCAGCCTCGTCTTTAGCTCTATCGGCACGTTGAGTAGCCCTCAAGCTTGTTTTCTCCGCTCTAACAAGATTTGTTGACTCCTCCTGGATGTCGTGCTTTAGCTTTGCTAGTTCAGCCTGTGCTTCGTCTCTATCACTCTCTGCGTGAATTAGATCCCACTTCACGTTTCCAATCTCGATGTCTAGCTCTTCAATCATCTCGTCCCACTGCTGTATGGTTTCTTTGAGCTCTCCGACCCGACCATGTAGCTCCACGTTGCGGTCGTAGATTGCCTCGTACATCTCAACACTAGTAGAGTGAGGTGAAAATTCCTCCTCGGGATCCTCCTCCGACTCATCCTCGTCCTCATCATCTCGGTCAGATATCGGCTCATGCTCCTGACCAACTATGGTGATCAATGGAGATGGCTCCCTCCTAACCAACTGCTCCCAGACAACATGGATGTCTCAGTGCTCCTCATCTCCCGGCACCTGAGGTAACTTCTCCCTAGCCTGACTGGACTCTCCAACGTTCGTCATCCTAACAAAAGAATTTTAAAGTTCAATTATTACGTGTGATATCGATCGACATTCTTCGAATACTAAAACGTAAACACATAGCACATAAGGTAATTTATTATCTTTACCTATCACCACTATCTTTTCGATCTTCCTATAAGGCTACTGCCTAAGGTTTCCCCCCACCTAAGGTTCATAACCTAAGGCTTTGATACCAACCTGTGACACCCCCAAATTCAGGTACTTCATTTCCACACGATTTGGTGTTCATTATCTAAATAAAATATACATCTACCCAATAATAAGGAATGCAAAATGAATTACAACCTCATCATTAAATAAAATCTTCCTTATGAAAAAGGATTACAACCTTAGTCCAAAATTATCCTAGGTCTGCTAACCTTAACATAAACAAATAAGTGCGGAAATAAAATATCATAAACGAATCTTATTACAATCAACATCAAAAGACAACAAGTCTTTACTTGTTCATCTTGCCTTTCCCTTTACTTGTTGACGGTACGTCAACATTCTCAACTTTAACTGCAAGGGATTATTAAATATGCAAGAGTGAGCAAACAAAATCTCACTTGGAATACAATAATAATATGACATAACTGAATAACTTTAAAAGATTGGAATAACTTTACTTTCGTCAACAACAAAGAATTGAATAATAATTCTTTCATCAATATTTAGAATTTCAAATATTGAAATCATCTGAGGGTCATAACGTTGAACCATGTCCTAGGGTATAAATATTTCTATTTAAAACCTTTAACAGTCATATAGACTATAGACTCTTAACTCATACTTAGGGGGATCAACCCTTCGTACTATGTATTGTGCACAAACATTTAACGCTTTCGCATAGTAACCTCCCCTAATAAATAGGGTTGTTTATCTCAGTATTTGATACAAGTCCGTACCAAAGAAAGTTTGGTTTGGATAGCTAAAAGGAAATTTGGAGTTTCAACTATCATCAAGTAAGGAGTAGTTGAATCGACTCACAATAACTTATCATAATTCAATAATATAAGAATTTTGAACCAAAGATAAGCCATAACAATAGACTTCACAATAACTATACATGCTTTAGAAATAATTTAAAGCAATTGAAAAATTAAGTAGATCTTGCTTGAACAAATAAGTCAAGATCGCATTTCTTCAATAATAACTTCCATACTTGTTCAATATGAATTTGAATACAAAATAACTTGTACAAGAATTAACAAGTTAAGAATCAGAACAAACTTGTATAATATAAAGAGTAAGGATTAGATAACTTGCATAAACGTAAAAGAAAGATTTACAAAACTTGCTCGACATGAATAACAAGTTTAGGGTTTAGAAAACTTGCCACAAGCGTAAGCTACACTTTACAATTACAATTCACTTCCACAATTATCCTACATTTTATATTATGTTTATAACATCAATTAGTACATTACCAAGACGTTTAAATCGTTGAACTTCATACTTAGGTTCAACTCACAACGTGGTTTACAACATAAGTCGCTAACTAACCACATACGTGAGTCTAACTCACAACATATTCATCATAAGCATATAAAACTTTACACTATCGTGTCGTACTTTATGAAAGTAATATCCAAGTACACAGATAATATATTAATATAAGACTTCATATTATCTTAAACATATCGAAAGTATGTTATCTCATTGTATATTACACTTAATATGCCATCACATTAAGTTAGCTAAACGAGCACTGTACAAAAACTCAACGAAGCACAAAAATTTTCTCCGGACAGACCCTAGACCAGCTGGGGCGGGTCATCCTAGGCCAAAGACCCCGCTGGGGCGGCCCCCTCTAGGGCGGGGCCCCCCTCTGGTGGGTTCCCCCCAGCTCGCGATTGTGCAAAGAAATAAGCCAATTGGCTTATTTCTTCGCACCAAAGTCCGATTTTTATCAACATAATGTACATGAAACTTTATGAAAACAAAATCTTAGACTCTTAAATACTACAACACATAATCAAAACACAATTTTGATGATTTTTGAAGAAAACACCATTGTTAAGCGTACTTGACGAAAATTGATACTGTGAGTTCGTTTTTAAACCAATTCATGTAATTCCGATTGTATTAACTTTATTTCTTAACATATTATCACACTCCATGATCAATTTAAATAACAATTAAAAATCAAACATGAATTTGATAATTTAAAAGACTACTTTCAAAACTAGTTCACTGTAAATTACTATGAACATGATTTCTTCATGTTCATCGTATTTACGTGAATTTAACCACTTAGACAACTATTTGAATCATATATAAACATGTTATAACACATATCACATATAAATTTTATGTTTACTTCAATTTTATGAAAACTAATTTTACAGAGAAGTTCTAAACTATGAAAACACTGAAGAACATAATTTAGAAATAATGGAGTTAGGATTATACCCTTTCTAGCTTTGATTAGGAGAAAAGATGAAGATGATGGTGGTGGTGTGTTTGATTCTCTCAAACTTCCTCTTCCTCTTTCTTCTTTCTTTCTTCTTCTTCTCTTTTCTCTCGAACTCTCTTTTCTTTCACTGTTCTTCTTTGTTCTTCTAATTCAACTAACGTAAAACTCTTTTAAATAACATATAATACGTTTACTTACATAATATATGTAACTGACAATTACTTAATATATATAATAATTAACAATTACTAATTAATAATTAATATATAAGTTACACAAATTTGAATTTAAAAAGCCCTAAGGCTTGTTTGGCAAAAACAGCTTTATTTTTAAAACAGATTATTATTAGCTAAGCTCCTGTTTGGCAAAACGAGATTAAAACAAGTGCAAGGGTCTCGTTTGACAAAAACACTTTAAATCTTTTTTCTTTATTCTTCTAACACATATATTAAATGTTACACTTTATTTAATTAAATTTCAACCTTCCAATTTAATTAAATAAAAGTTAACATCAATTATCCATATAAAAATTATCACATAACAATTATAATTACTCGTTAATTATAATTTCATGCAACGATTATCATATAAAATACATCTAATTCAATTATCTCAATTAAATTAGAATCATACCATAAAATCATTACACATCCATTAAATAAAATATTAAATATTCCTTTAATTAATATATTACACTTAATTAAATTACTCCACAACAATCACATAATTTATTTAACTCGATAAATAAATCAATAAAAATATTTATCTAATTCAATAAATATTTACAATTAATATATAAAAATCTCATTCCTTACACATGACATAATATATGCATGATGAAAAATATAAACATGATGCTATAGATAGGAAATATCATGAATATCTACAACAAATTATCTACTGCAGGACATCATCCCTGTCTGATAATACAAAGCAGAAAGGAAAATACCGGGAAATAGGGGCACCACCACCCAACCAATACAGTGGTCTATCAAAATGATGGCACAACCGTCAAATAGCCAAAACAGTGACTGACCAAAAATATAGCTCTAATAACTATTAAAGGAAGTCGAAGACATCAGTGTAAAAGCGATCGACCTGCTCCATCTCCTTAGTGGATACAAAACTGTTGCTATCAGTCATGTCTGAGCGGTATAAGGGAGGATCTGGCCCTGCATAACTACTACTAAATGGACCGGAAGAGGGACCCGCTCCTGAGCTGGATGGGTAAAATGAAGTTGCCTTTTGACAGATCTCGGCCAAGGTGCCGGATAAAGAAACATACATGCTCCAACTCCCTGGTTAGATCTGCTATCTGGTCTGCATGAGTAGGCTCTCTAAGGCAAGCTATCCAGTCCATCATCATCATGGACCCTGGCACCATGTCTGCCATGAACTAGGTGGCCTTAGTCTGAGCTCTAATAGTGCGAGGACTCCACCAACTGCTAAATGCCCCATGGCTCTAAGGGCCCTATGATAAGGCAAAGCCATCTATACCCTCCATAGGGATATCTGTCAATGACCAATGATGCCAAGCTGGATGAGCAATGGGAATGCGGATCTCCCCCGTAATGTTCCTAATGGCACGCTCTCCAAGATAGAGCTCCCAGCCTCCCACTGTCAACAAAGGGACTCTGCGGGTCGACAAAACAAACTCCCGACCTGTAGGGACGCCTCCCTCAAATCCAACGATCAAAAACTCTGAGGTATACTGCGTCCAGGTGATCGAACCCGCCGTCAAAAGCTCCAACTACAAACGGGTGTGAGTGAATCCCTCAACAACAGGGACCTCAGTCAA
This sequence comes from Panax stipuleanatus, assembly GCA_020205555.1. Lineage (NCBI taxonomy): Eukaryota > Viridiplantae > Streptophyta > Magnoliopsida > Apiales > Araliaceae > Panax > Panax stipuleanatus. Next base: position 35,088,825 of record CM035115.1, read on the forward strand.
ATGGAGTGATGCCATCTCCGTTCCTGAGGATAGGTCTCCATACCTAGGGTAGAAGCAGGCCGTAGGCAAGGAAGCCTCTCAAATGCCCAAAGCTGATCATGCAAATATCAAAAGTCCTCAGTGGCCAAAACTGACGAAAAGGAATGCTGAAATCAAAAAGGTACAGAAAGATGTACTCACCAGCAGAAATGGGTAAAATCCTAACCAAGCCTCCGTCACGCCCTCCAAAAGTATACGCATGCCACGGAGAAAATAGGCAAAGGTATAGGAGCCCCAATCATAGTCACTGAGGCGCTCTACATGTCGAGTGGCGCTAATCAAGGTGAAAGACACAGTAGACGAGTTGTCCGCCAAAAAATAGCCCCTGATGATCGACAAAAATAATCGCCTCAGAATGCGATCTCTAGCCCTCTGATCATCAGGCAGGGGCTCCTGTAAAGTCCCATCCTGGGCATCTATACTCAAGGGACCAAATCAGACCGTCCCCCCGTAGGGACTCCCAGCAGGGACCGAATGATAGTGGGCGTAATGTCAGGCACGACAGGCACTGGCTCGCCCTCAAACTCAATGCCGGTGATAAATCTCCAATCTATAGGAGTCACCATCACCTCGCAAGCTAGAAGATGAAGGGACTGAGTCTGGTGAAACCAATGCTCAGATAAAGCCCTCATATACCCCCAGGGGCAACGATGGGGAAGGATAGAGAAAAAGGCCTGAAAACCTCAGCCATCTACGATATCCCTGTAATCCTCGTGTAGGGTGTGATACAGGGAATGCATGCTAAACCAGTTCCCTTGAGGCTGCGTAAAGCCGGGAACCTGCATCAAAAACCAACCCATATCAAAAACTTGTGCCGCAAGAATGGCAAAAAGAAAGAAAAGAATCCAGAGAGAGGAAAAACTTCAAGTCGCCTCGTTGGCATGAGGATATCTCGATGGATGGCGACTCAAGTCGTCCAACAACTCTTGCAATAACAATGCTAGGGACCTCCGCACGTGGAGCCTGAGAGGGAACAGGAGCAGCAAAAGGAGCCTCCTCATCGTCAATATCAAGTGGATGCTTGTCATGTGCTGGATGAATCACCGCCTCCACCAATGTACGAGGTGTTCGAGCTGGACGAGGCTGGGCAACATCCGAAGCCCTCCTCCGTCTGATACTTGATGATACCCTGCTAGAACTGTCGGGTCTATCATGATACATTGCATACACCAAGACTCTAAATCACCTCAGAAAGGGTGTGGTAAGCCTAAAACTTGTGGCTTATTATTTTCAATCAGTCCAGCATATATCTCTACGTCCTAAGACATGTATGGGTCGGTCAAAAATACCCAATAAAGTCAAAACTGCATGTTTTCAAAACCTTAAAGCTAAAAACCTTCATGGGTCAGTCAAAAATCCCCAGTAGAGTCAAAAATGCATGTTTTTCAATGCCTAAGATTTTGGAAAAATTTCGCCAGAGTCTCCTTTGTAAAATGGACTGTCCATATGCAAACAGGCATATCTAGGTGGCCATTCAGTAGCACACCTACCCAAAAATAGAAATAGTTTATAATTATGAAAAAAAATCAAAAGTCAACCTCACATGGTAGCCAAATTACCATGGACATTTTTAGTTAAAAATCCAGGCTCACTAGGCCTCAAAAAGAATGACTAAACTGATCAAAGAGTGCAAAATAGTACTTGTTAGGAATATTCATGAGAATGGTATTCCTATTTATATAAGATTTGATTATGATATAAATGAATGAATATGCAAGTATGCTTGCATTGATAAAAGTTGTAAAGTCCTTTGATAGATAATAGGAATATATGTACAAGGACTTAGACTGAACTGATCAAATATGTTAGGTTGATCCTACATAAGCAAAACAGCTTTGTAAAGTCCTTAAAAAGAAATGATGTATAAAGACTATAAATATAGAAAGATCAAACTTGTTAGGTTGATCTTATAAAGTGTAATAGATAGGCTTGTCTAATCGTCGAGCACTGCACCAGCATCGTAGTCTGCCAGGAGAGACAAGGAAGACACGAGAACTATTAAGGCAGAATCGTAGACTGCAAGATAGTAGATCTCGGAGTTCGTAGTCTGCCAAGAGAAAAGAGGAAGGATCGTAGTGTGTTGAGAAGAACTTTCTCAAAGTCGTAGTCTGCTGAGGAAGTCATATTCAGAATCGTAGAGACAGCCTGTCTATGAGACGACCGAGCATCTGCCAGAGCTAAGTCAAGAATCATAGATCACACTTGAAGTAGTGGAGTCTACTGATCATATCAGAGGCAGAGATCATAGTCGAGCTAGATTAGACAAGGACAACAAGCATGAAGGCAAAAATCGCAGTCTGTCAAGATCTGATCTCGGAGTCGTAGTGTCTGCAGAATCAAAGCTAAATCGTAGTTTGCAGAACTAAGGCTTCAACAGAGGTGCTCACAACGCCAAGGCAGAATCGTAGTGTCAACACGATTCTCAATAGATGAGTACTCCCAGAATATCCAAAGTATGAAGCCTCTGGTCTGAGCTGCAAAGATACATTCCACCTGAAGGAAACCAGAGAGCACTCAACGAATGGCAGGCAGGCTAACAAGAAAATCTAAGCACCAACTCAATCAACATCCAGATTGAGTTATAAAGCCATTCAAGATGAAGTCTTCCACAAGCCGATCAGAAGAAGACTTCAGATAAAGTGACTGACTAGAGAAAGTCAGCAAGTGCAGTAGCTGTCAAGAGAACAAAAAACAACGATCTTGAGAATTACTCTGGATCGTAGTGTTTGCCAAACGAGCAGGAACTGATGCAGTTTACACAGAGATACTGGCTAGCTTATGAAGAACAAGACTGAAGTGATTAAGCATGGGTCAGACCATTGTTGATAGGTGAATAGGAGATCATCAGGAGAAAGAGAGCTGGGTATGCCACAAATCTGATGTGTCTTACTATTCAGAAGGAGGCAGAACGACAAGTCAAGCTATCAGTTCCTGAGATCAGTCAAGGCAAGAAGAAGTCTTAAAGCACTGCACAAGAGAAGGAAGAGGTGTTCTATATTGCATATCTAAAGAACACTCTTCAGAATCGTAGTGTTGTCTCAACCAGTCAAAGAGCAACATTAAACAAGACACACTACGATTTAGGTCCAAGAACATCTACATCAGAATCGTAGAGTTCGGTCATCTGAAGATTGAAGCATTGGCAATGGTTTAATCTGAAGACTGATATTCGAATGTTGCTGATTGAGAGCATCGATGCAGAAGGACAATTTCTGATGTTCTGATCAAAAAGTCAGAAAAGAAGAAATAAAGGTAACTATCAGCCTGACACGGAATAGTGGCATCTCTAAGGCGGTAAGTAAAGTAGCAGACTGCTGTGTCAGTAAAGTCAAAAAGGAGCTATCACGTCATATCAGCAGTCTGCACCAAATATCTCGAGATTTGCAAAGCAATTCAAATAGCTTCCAACGGCTATTTTCCAACGAGAAGATCTTGGAAGGGTATTTAACAGTTGAAGCTTCAAAGATGAAAGTGTTGCTGAGTTGAAGAATCATTGAGTTTTTGGAATGCTACATTGTTGACTCTACGAGTTCCCCCAGAGCTGAACATAACAAGTTTAAGTGGCAGTGAAACTACCAAGGTGGAAGTGAAGCAGATTTGAAAAAGGACTTAAACAGACTAAAGCTTCACTCAACAAGGATGAGAATGCCATTGAAGATGGCAACTAAGCTGAGAGCCGAGAAGGCCGAAAAGATAGCATTTAGGAAAGTGGCTGAGCATAAAGAAGATCAGAAGTGCCACTCTACGGATCACCATGAAGAACCAGAAGCTGAAAAGGAAAAGATGCAGAACCATGTCTGCTTATCTATCAAGAAGGGTTCAAGGGCTGCTAAGGACCAGAAGAAGATGACCCACAATGAAAAGCCTTAGTAGTCCTATGTGGTAATGGTGCACAGCTGACTTTAGAAGAAGATGAGCTGAATAGAATAAAGATCAGCTGCACCTGAGAAGAAGAGGTCCAGACTCGAAGCAGAATGTTGAGGACCAAGCCAAGCTGCTAAGTACAAGAGATGATAAAGCTTCAAATTATCTTAGCAGCAAAGCACAAACAACAACAACTACAACAACGAGTAGCCAGGGCCTGAGGGGTCCGTGTTCGGAGGGACTATATGAGTTCCAAGGCTGCTGGCCTTGAAGAGTTCTTAGTGGACTAGAGGAGTTCCAAGCCTGCTGGGCTTGAAGATTTCTTAGTGAACTGAAGTGCAAAGGCTGCTGGCCTTGAAGGAATCTTAGTGATTCAGGGTGCTGCCCTTCCTTAGTGGATTTCCTGCGAGAGTGACGAAGAGTGGATTAGGAGCTTGAGTCTCTGAACCACTTAAAACCCCTTGTGTCTTTTACATTCTGTCATTTACTTTCTGTCATTTACATTATGCACTTAACTGTTATAACTGTTATGTTTGTATTAACTACTTACATCTAAACTAACTCCAAGAATAATGTATCAATGTTTATCAATATATTAATGAAGGGGATATTTAACTTATTCCGCTGTGCTTGAAATGATTCTTATGTTTTTTATGTGCTAACTTCTTAGCAATACAAAATAAAATGGAAAAGAGTTTTAAAATGCAAAGGATCTATTCAACCCCCCTTCTAGATCTATTGTTGTGCCTATTGGGAACTAACAATTAGTATCAAAGCAGGTTCTCATGCTATATTCAAAAGCTAATCGCTTTGAGTCTGATCCTAGGCACAAACATTGTTCTAAACTTAGTTTAGTAGTAAGTCACTTGTAAATGCAGATGAGCTCACACGTTGGAAATAATGTGTACAAGTAAATGTGTATATACACCTGAAGCTGCTCAGATTGGTCCATGTTCTTAAATGACATAGCATCAAGACCAATCCTTGTCCACAGTCAATCTTGTAGTCTGAAGACCAGAGATGGGAAGTCAAGAGGTATCAATAGCAAAGAATCAAGCATCCTCCATTCTGAAAGATGAAAGGCCATACATGCTAAACGCTTATCTAGAGGAGAAAGAAGAATTTCTCAAATATGTATTTGGCTAAGCAGTAGTTGGATGTGAACCCTGAGGTTTAATGTGATTAAAGAACTAAAGATGCCAAGACGTTCTTAGCTTACCTCTTTAAGGCTATAACTGATTGATCGAAGGACAACTGGAGCAACAAGCTGTCAGAAATAAATATAAAGATATGCACATCAATGCCTAACCTCATTATAGCAAGGTAAATGATTGTCAAGAGACTGACAGTGTAATGGTACTGTTAGGAATACCCATGAGAATGATATTCCTATATATATATGATTTGATTATGATATAAATGAATGACTATGCAAGTATGCTTGCATTGACAGAAGCTGTAAAGTCCGTTGATAGATAATAGGAATATATGTACAAGGACTTAGAATGAATTGATCAAATGTGTTAGGTTAATCCTACATAAGCAAAACAGCTTCTGTAAAGTACTTAAAAAGAAACGATGTACAAGGACTATAAGTATAGAAAGATCAAACTTGTTAGGTTGATCTTTTATAATGTAATAGATAGGCTTGTTTGATCGTCTAGCACTACAAAAGAAATAGTAGTCTGCCAGGAGAGACAAAGGAGACTCGAGAGCTATCAAGGCGGAATCATAGTCTGCAGGATAGTAGATCTCGCAGTTCATAATCTTCCAAGAAAAATGAGGAAGGAACGTAGTGTGTCGAGAAGAACTTCCTCGGAGCCGTAGTCTGCTGAGGAAGTCACATTCAGAATTAAAGAGACAGTCTGTCTATGAGCCAACTGAGAATCTTCCAGAGCTAAGTCAAGAATCGTAGATCACACTTAAAGCAGTGGAGTCTACTGATCATCAGACGAGGACAGCAAGCACGAAGGCAGAATCGTGGTCTGTCAAGGTCTGATCTCATAATCATAGTGTCTGCAGCAACAAAGTCGAATCATAGTCTGCAGAGCTAAGGTTTCCACAATGGTTGCTCAACAACGCTAAGGGAAGAATCGTAGTGTCAACACGATTCTCAACAAATGGGCACTCCCAATATATCCAAAGCATGAAGCCTCTGGTCTGAGCTACGAAGATACATTCTATATGAAGAGTACCAGAGAGCACTCACCGAATGGCATGCAAGCTAACAGAAGATCTAAGCATCAACTCTATCAACATGCAGACGGAGTTGTGAAGCCATTCGAGATGAAGTCTTCCACAAGCCAATTAGAAGAAGACTTCATACAAAGTAACTGACTAGAGAAAGTCAGCAAGTGCAGTAGCTGTCAAGAGAACAGAAAACAACGATCTTGAGAATCACTCAAGATCGTAGTGTTTGCCAAAGTGAAGAAGGAATTGATACAACCTATAAAGATACCATCCAGCTTGTGAAGAATAAGACAGAAGTGATTAAGCATGGGTCAGACCATTGAAGATAGGTGAACGGGAGATCACCAGGAGAAAGGAGCTGGGTATGCCACAAATCTGAAGTGTCTTGCTATTCAGAAGAGGTCAGAACGACAAGTCAAGATATCAGTTCCTGAGATTAGTCAAGGCAAGCAGAAGTGGTAAAGCACTGCACAAGAGAAGGAAAAGGTGTTCCACATTGAAGATCTAAGAACACTCTTCAGAATCGTAGTGTTGTATCAACCAGTCAAGGCAACATTAAACATGACACACTACGATAAAGGTCCAAGAACACTTGTATCAGAATCGTGGAGTTCGAGCATCTGAGTATTGAAGCACTGACAATGAATCAATATGAAGACTGGCATCCGAACGTTATTGATTGAGAGCATCGATGCAAAAGGACAACTCCTAAGGATTCGAATCAAGGAATCACAAAGGAGAAATAAAGATGACAACCAGCCTGACAAGGAACAGTGACATCTCTGAGGCGGTAGGTGAGAAAGCAGACTGCTGTGTCAGTAAAGTCAAAAAGGACCTGTCACGTCACATCAGTAGTCTGCACCAAATAACTCGAGATCTGCGAAGCAATTCAAAAAGCTTCCAAAGGCTACTTTCCAACAGCTACTTTCCAACGGGAAGATCATAGAAGGGTATTTAAAGGACAAGCTTCAAAGATAAGAGTTGTTGCTGAGTTACAGATTCGTCAAGTTGTTGGAATGCTGTATTGTTGACTCTACGAGTTCCACCAGAGCTGATGAGAACAAGTCTCAGTGGCAGTGAGACTACGAAGGTGGAAGTGAAGCAGATTTGAAGAAGGACTGAACAGACTAGAGCTTCACTCAACAAGGATGAGAATGCCACTGAAGATGGCAGCCAAGCTGAGAGCCGAAAAGGCCATAAAGATAGCATTCAGAAAAGTGGGTGAGCATAAAGAAGATCAGACGAGCCACTCTATGGACCACCATGAAGAACCAGAAGCAGAAAAGGAAAAGATGCAAAACCATGTCTGCTTATCTATCAAGATGGGTTCAAGGAATGCTAAGGACCAGAAGAAGGTGACCCACAATAAAAAGCCTTAGCAGTCCTATGTGGTGATGGTGCACAGCTGACACCAAGTGAAGATGAGCTAAACAGAATAAAGATCAGCTGCACCAAAGAAGAGGTCCAAACTCGAAGCAGAATGCTGAGGACCAAGCCTAGCTACTAGGTACAAATATGATCAAGCTTCAAGACATCTTAGCAGCAAGGCATAAACAACAACAAGAACTACAACAACAAGTAGCCAGGGCCAAAGGGTCCTTGTCTGGAGGGACTAAATGAGTTCCAAACCGGAGGGCTTGAAGAGTTCTTAGTGAACTAGAGTTCCAAGCTGGAGGGCTTGAAGAGTTCTTAGTGAACTAGAGTACCAAGCCAAAGGGCTTGAAGAGTTCAAAAGTGAACTGAAGTTCCAGGGCTGCTGGCCTTGAAGGAATCTTAGTGATTCAGGGTGCTGCCCATTGCTTAGTGGATTTCCTGCGAGAGTGCAGAAGAGTGGATTAGGAGTCGAGTTGGCTCTGAACCACTTAAAACCCTTTGTGTCTTTTTCATTCTATCATTTACTTTATGTCTTTACATTATGTACTTAACTGCTATAACTTCTTTGTATGTACTAACCAATTACAACTAAACTAACTCCAAGAACAATGTCTCAATGTTTATCAATATATCAATGAAGGGGATATTTAACTTATTCCGCTGTGCTTGAAATGATTCTTATGTTTGTTATGTGCTAACTTCTTAGCAATACAAAATAAAATGGAAAAGAGTTTTAAAATGCAAAGGATCTATTCAACCCCCCCCCCCCTTCTAGATCTATTGTTGTGCCTACTGGGAACTAACAATTGGTATCAAAGAAGGTTCTCATACTATATTCAAAAGCTAATCGCTTTGGGTCTGATCCTAGGCACAAACATTGTTCTAAACTTAGTTTAGTAGTAAGTAACTTGTAAATGCAGATGAGCTCACACATTGGAAATAATGTGTACAGGTAAATGTGTATATACATCTGAAGCTGCTCAGATTGGTCCAGATTCTTAAATGCCATAGCATCAAGACCAATCCTTGTCCACAGTCAATCTTGTAGTCGGAAGACCATAGATGGGAAGTCAAGAGACATCAACACAAAGAATCAAGCATCCTCCATTCTGAAAGATGAAGGGCCATACATGCTATGAAACGCTTATCCAAAGGAGAAAGAAGAACTTCTCAAATATGTTTTGGCTAACTAATAGTTGGATGTGAACCCTGAGAGATGATCTAGGAACTAAAGATGTTAAGACTCTCCTAGCTTATCTCTTCAAGGCTATGACTGACTGATCGAAGGATAACTGGAGCAACAAGCTGTCAGAAATAAATGTAAAGATATGCATATCAATACCTAACCTCATTAGTGCAAAGTAAATGACTGTCAAAGAGACTGACAGTATAAAGGTACAATTTCTCATTAATATAAATGTGTACATCATGTTGCATCACCTTATATACTATAATAAGACTCTATCAAGAAACCATACTCTACCTAAAAAGGGGAAGAGAGAAAGTACATTGAGGTTGGAAACTGAATTGCTAACAAACTTTCTCTTCACCCAAGTTTTAGGTTGAATATAACATCTTAAAAGAAGTCTAAAATAGGTCATAAGCATATCAAGATCTAATTAAGATTAAGTGAAGTAATCCTAGTTGAAAGGTTAGTATGTATGTACAAACCTATGTTCTAAGTTTTTGATAATACATAAAGTATAATCAGTTCTAGAGGAGTATCTTGAAGATTCTTAGAAACTGATCACCTCCATGAATAAACAAGATACAACTAAGTAATAGAGTTGATTCCTACTCTGCAAACTTTCAAAACTTATGAACATAACCAAGCAAAGGGTGAAACCATCAAAGAAAAAGAGTGTCTAATTAAAATGATTAATCTTACACATTCTCACCAGCATGCATGATTAATATCTTATCTAATCTGATACATGCATAGATATGATCATTGATGCTAAAATTGATGAAAATTCTAGCATATGAGGAATAGGGGTTTTGAGAAAACTAACCTAGCAGGACTCAATCAAACTTGGGTACCAAAATAGAAATTATCTAAACCTGCAGGTACTTGGTCTACCCGACCACACTAAGGAATACTGAAGCAAACGACTTCAGTCATGAAGATTCAAACAGCTAAAGGCTCAAGACATTTCAATAATGTTCTTGTCAAAATCATTCTATGCCAAAGCCTGTTCTTGAAGACTTGTTGAGCTAACTTAAATGAAGCTCACAAGATTGCTGATCTCCATATGGAAGCTGGTCATTCTTGTCGAGATTAACAAGATCCTCTATGCTTATCCACTCAAAGCATATCAACTCAGAGGAAATATCAAAGAAGCAGAACTCCACGAATGCAGCCTATCAAAGAGCCAAAAGAAAATCATAGTGTTCTCTACGATCAAGACTATACCAAGCCTATGCAAGCCAACACACTACGATTGTGTCATAATGACCTTAATCATAGTGCCTCTCTAATCAGCATCAAAGATTCCAATTCTGATTAAGGAGGAAGAGCAAACTGCTGAAGAAAGGTTGATGGATGATAACTAGTTGATAGTGTGACGCCCCCAAATTCCAAGACCGTCACGGGGTCTCTTGAATTCGGTTCGTCACGTGCTCATGGGAATACATCACAATAATAATACGACTAAATGTCGCATCACACAGCGGAATAATACACAACTAATACCGAATAAATTACATTTAAATAATATAATTATTCACGTCCCAAGGTCTTGTAACTTAAATAGTGATTACATGCTTAGACATATCTTAAGCAATAATAACCTTAACTAGTACATAATATCATAAATTCTACATAATATTAAGCTACTCCGTAGCCTTTCCCTTTCCCTTGTCGGTACTCGAGGGTCCGCACTGCTCGACCTTAACTGAAATGTTTTTAGGGAAAGCAAGAATGAGCACAAATTGCCCAGCAAGTAATATACAATAAGGATTTGTAATATAATTCTCAATTCTCGAAAGGGTATGACAAGGTTTGATAGTTCAAGGATAACAAGAATATCAACAGTTTTCAATAACAGTCGCTAAGGACAGAATAATATCAATGTGATTCAATAATAAATCAATTCAAGATTTCAAGATAACTGAATACTGAGCAGTCACTAAGGACTATGAACTTCCACAGGAATTGACAGTAATAAACTGAAAATCCAACAAAAACAGGTACAACAGGTGATCAGCCTAAAGTACCATCGTTATGCATAATAATCAATCATACTCAAGTGCGCGCGTCGGTTCTCCGACGGTTATATTTTGTTCTTCTCAGTCAAATACAAGATCCCGCAGCAATCAATTGGTTTAGGTCGCTTTTTAATAATATAAGTCTAGCCGAATCAAATGGCATAGATCTCAACAAATTCAATTTCAAGATTTAAAGTCCGAAGAATATAATTCGACTTTTATCCTATTCATGAAGTATATAATTCATAATATCTAAATTTAGTCTGAAGAGTTTATTCATATAACAATAATAGCATAAGGCAATTGAATGTTCAATAAAGAGTAGAGTTAGGAACTTGCTTACAACGTTCCTTGAATAAAGTAAAACACGAATGTCTAAGTTACTTGCACTTATAAATAAGTGTAAGTAAGGAAACTTGCACTTTAAAAGAGTGTAAGTTAGAGAACTTTCCTTTAGCGTAGTTTATCCACAAAAAGCAAATCAACGCTTTCGAATTCCTATCGTAATACAGTTACGTATATATATGATATTCATTAGTCATATAATTTAACTTCACATTATATCTTCGAATATACGATCAACACACAAGCTAAGTTCTAACCTAGCTACACAATTATTTAGTATCTAATTTCTATTCTTAACTTCCTCTTTTCTCAAGTTGATCATATTCATACATCGTTACTATCATGTGAGACTACCACAATTAGCAAACATACTCGCATATTATTAATATCACATAAGACTTCAAGCAATACTAAAATATATTTCATTTTAGCAAGTTATGGCATTCTCATAAGTTAACCGTCAAAATCGGATTCACATATATCACCTAGTATATATACATGTTAAAGAGTCTTTTTATATTCGTATAACCTTCCCTTGTTCCAAACATATGTGATATAGATTCTAGGTCGACACTTGCGGTCATTCAAGGTCATGAAATTTACAAAGCCTATCATGCTTGCTTTCAAAACACTTAAGGTATTTATATTAACTTGTATTAGGTATGCTCATGAGTACTCGTATCGCATATATGTAGCTAGCATTGTTATTATCTTGAAAACATGCTTCGTTTACGCTAAACTTGAATCACAGCAACTACTCATGTTATATATACATGCATGACACATGAATAAGTCTAAGAGTACTATCACATGTGTCCATAAATATCAGAATATGAAACTTACAATAACATGTTAAGGTTCACAATCAAAGCTTATATTTTTGTTAGAAATGTTCAATGATGGAGTTCGCATGCTCACATTTCATCATGAAGCTTATGTATGCAAGTCAATACGTATTTCATGTGTTTCTAGGTCATACAAACATGTCTCAAAAGTCAGAACCTAACTATGGCGCTTATATATCAAAGTCCATTCTTAAAGCTTCTAAGTTCACTTCGGAAACCTAACGCTTTTTGTTAACCATGTATGCTAGTATAATACAACATGTTTACATCGCCTCATTATGTTCATATATATATATGTTACACAAGCTAGCATGCTGTTCTGAACCATGTAAACTAACCATCACTTAGCAGAATCAAGCAGGGGCAGGGAACTGCTGCAGGCTGCTGGCGCAGCTGCGCAACTGCCCAGTGTAAAACTGGCGCAGCTGCGCCGGCTCCCAGCCAACGACAGACAGTTCCAGAAAATGGCAGTTTCAAAACCCAAACATAGAAATTCCAAACAAATTCAATTTCTAATTAACCACATTGCTTTCTTATCATATTATAAGACTATATAACACCAAATAATCATTCTAACAACCAATTGTCTTCCAATTTCACAAAATCAAACATTTAAGTTTTGACAGAAAAATGAAAACGGAGTTCTTGACAGAAAAATGAGAATGGAGAACAACTACATTCCAATCTTAACATGTATATAAGTCCATGTAACTACTAAGCAAGCTTTTTATAATTCAATTATATTTCAATTCCTCATGATCAAGAACTTGGATTTTGACAGAAACAAGCAATGAAGTTTTGACAGAGAATGAAATGAAGAATAAAGATTTTGAAATTATACCTCTGCAAATGATGGAGCTTGCTGCTATTCAAATCTTACAACTCTAGACTGATATTATATATGCTCTCAATTTATCAAACTCAAGCAATTCTCAACAGTTAGAGATATGAAGGAGAAGAGTTCCTATTTATAGAGAAATCCTTACACAGGTAATGAGATTATACCACAAATCAAACCAACGTAAATTTGAATTGTATATAGGTTAATGAAGAATTGGTAAGGGTTGTTGAATCAAATCATTGTGCCCACTCCCCATATAATTATGAGCTAGGCTTGCTTGGGAGATGAATGAGGAAGTAGACTAGCCTTTGAGATTTTCACGTGAATGAGAGGAAAGAGGGGTATTGATCATTCCATGTGGGATATAATACTCAGCATTCTAGAAATTATATATACACAACTCTTATGCCAAAACATGTTACATGTATACATACTATATAATTAGGCCACAATTATAGTTACAATGTAATTCTAATCATACTAACAAGGATTCACATAATGTAGTAAATGCAATTTGAGCACATATAATCCATGTACATTTTATCATACTAGTATAATTTAATCGGATACTATCACATTACATTATCTCATGTATTATTAAATTGTATTAATCAACAATTATTTATAATATGTCCATGATACATTATTTTAATGTCCACACACTCACATAGTCACATGGGGATTATCATGTAGCTCTCATAATTCAATAAATTTTACTATATAGTTTATATATATAATATAGTCACATAAATATTGCACCACATTATATAATATAGTTGTATTCCATATACTTTATACTATTAATTATTGCATGTTTGCACATAATAATTAATATAATCTTATTATATTAATAACTTACTTATTTGTCAAATAAATAAATTATTTATCTCATTGATTAATTAACAATAATATTAATTAATCTATTCCTCATTGATTATTAGTTTCCATAATAATCGATTAACATTTATATGATTAAATATCACATTAAATGAATATAAATCTTATTATAATATAAACACATTGCTTATTATTATTATTATTATATTTTTTGCAATAATAATAATCACATATTATTAATTAATCACCATTAATATTCTATAACAATTATTATACGATGACAATTAATTAATATTCTACGATTAACAATTAATATAGATTAATTGTTCGCTTAAATTAATATAATCATTCTTATATTACGTCAGTGTGCCACACAAGGCTCCCAACGAGTTTATCGCAAACTACATAAATTTCTCAATTATTATAATTATTCAATTTAATATAATTGAATTAATCATTCTCATAACACAAAATCGTTTATATTCAAATAAACTCTCATTTCCATTAATATATTTATTTAATAATATATGAAAATTCTCGGGTATTACAGATAGTCTAAAGGAATCCATCATCCATCCTTAGCTCATAGTGAAGATTCTAAGGAAGGACTACAAGCAGCTGAAATATCCAGTCTGGTATCCAATGAAGGAGACTACGTTCGTAGTTCTGTCAACAATCGTGGAGTGAACAATCCTGAAGAAATCTCTCTTCATGATTCAAGGAAGCTTATACGAAGGAGTAGATTCTAGTCAGAAGGAGATCTTCAAGGCTGGCTTCTAATGAATATGAAGAAGAGAAATGTATGCTTCAATGAAGAGATAGCATCATCTATGGGGGAGCAGTGATCTGCTAAGAGCAGCAGCTCTAAAAGTGTCAAAGATGATTGATGAAGAAAATTCTTCAGATCTCTCAAGTAGAAAAGATAGTAACTTGATTAACTCAGAAAGATCAAGTGAAAAGTTGAAGAAGCTGTGAACTTTAGGAGAAGAAAGAAGTCACAGAACAAAGAAGTTTTCCCTCACTACGATTGTAGAGTGATCACCAATCGTAGAGTCCAGACAAATTATAACTACAGATGGAGAAACTGCAGCGGCCTCTCAACCTAAACAGATGAAGACATGGAGATGGTGAAGATCAAGGAGCAAAATGAAGAAGTGAAACTTTTACCAGAGGTTGTGAGATAAATAAGAGCTAACCCAAACCAGAAAGATTCCAGCTACAGAGTCCCAAAATTCTGTGACTGATGAACCAAATGAATATCCATCATAGTCAGTAGTAATGTCCCAAAACAAGCTACTGATAACCCTATCAGCCACCCATCTCAAAATTGTGAAGTGTCTATGATCAACCATTTGACCATAGCAAAAGAGCAAAAGGACACCACGATTACACCCTATACTAAAACCAACACAAATGAATATCCAGAGTTGGTAGATGAACTCCCCAGTAGAGAAGTCAAATGTGATGTCAGTACTAATCATGTCTAAAGATTTTCATCTGGTAAGCACCTCAGGGACAAACCTAATCCTTAGCATTGAGCTAAGAGGTTGGCCCTTCCTAAGCTACCTTACTCAGAAGGAATGCTAATATGGAATGCATCACAAGAATCTCTATTGAAGTATGTAGCAGCTCCTCAGAAGATTACTTGCTACAAATAAGAATTGCCAATCCCTCAAAGTCTAATGGAGAAGTTGTCTATTGAAGCATAACCACAGACTACGATCATCAAAGAAGAAGCAAAGATTGTAGAGTGATCTGGGAAATCGTGGAGTACTAAGAAAAGACACAAGTCACTCTAAGAATCGAAGAAGTCAATAGTCAACAGAAGAAAAGTCAAATCTGATTAACTAACACGATGGAGGAGTTACAGATTATAACCTATCAGCATCTTACAACTGTCTCACTAAGAAAATGTGGAAGGAACAGTTACAAGAGGGAAATTCAAATTATTAGCAGTTTCATCTTAAGGAGTTTCTCAAAAGCTGTAAACTTGTGAAATCCATACACTCATCCTCTCAAGCCAAAACCTAAACACTTCAAAATAGCCAGATCTTCTCAAACCATTATCAAACCTCGAATCGCTTCTTAACATCTCACTAGATCTTCACAGAGCTATAATCAGAAAACCCTAACTTCTCTAATGGCAGATTGGAAAATAATTACTGGCATTCAGCTCGGAACTAAGACATTCAAAAAATCTAAGAAGAAGTTCAGAAATATTCTTAAACTAGTGAAGAAAGCTGGATTCTCAGAATGTCTTGAGACAATCACACCAATATATGCTGACCTGGTCAAAGAGTTCTACTCCAACATGACTACGAACTCTTGAATCCTCTCTACCAAAGTAAAAGGTCAGATCCTGAAGCTGAAATCATCTGACATAAATTAGTGCTTTGGTTTTCCTGACCTAGGACTGAAAAGCCTTGATGAAGTTGACATCGAAGGAGCCAAGAAGATTATGGGATACAGAAGAAACCCTAGTCTGAAGCACATAAAGAAGAAGGAGTTTCCTGAAGAGTTTGAGTTCTTTGTAGAGATTGTAGGCAAATGTATACTATGTAAGGACACTGCACATGATACGGTGATTGATCAACAGCTGAAAATCATCTCTACAATAGTTCTGAAGGAGCAGATAAATTTTGGAGTTTTCCTGATTGACCAAATGTCCAAATGGTTAGAAAGGGCAGAGAAGAAGAGGTTAATAGGGAAACCACTCACTAAGGTTTTCCATGGAAGATTTTTGAGCATTATTCTGAAGAAGAGGTTGAAGAACAAAATTAAGGATGATGAGGGTGAAGTCCTTAATAGCCATAAAATAATGACTACACAGCTGTTTGCAAACTGGAAGAAGAATCCAATGGAGAACAAACGGCTAACACATGGCAGCAGCAGCAAGAGTGCTTCAAAGAAGAGGAAAGCAAGTACTGTGAAAGAAGAAGATTCTTCATCCTCTGAAGGAGCAATTATCCCAGAGCCCAAGTCTGCAAAGCCTTTGAAGAAGAAAGCCAAAGTGGTGCAGAAGCAGAAGTGAGTTTCCCAAAGAAGTTTATCTACTGAAGAAGATAACAAAGAGTAAGAAAATGAGATGGGAACTGAGAAATCTAAGAATTAAGTTTATAGGAGCAAGTCTGGGGATTTAGAAGAATATGCAAGTCCTATGGCTAACCCACAGAGTAGCCATTCTGCTAATAAGGGAGAATCTGAACATATAGCAGTTAGATCTCCTAGTGTTGAAGTATCAAGAAGTTCATCTAATGGTACAAAAGATGAAGAATCTAACAAAGAAGTATCTGTCACTCCTGCTGTTGAATCTCAAGGAAGTCTGTCTGATGAGTTAGAAACTTCAAAGACTGAAGATGAAAAGAGATCTGAATCTCCTATAGTTGAATCCCCAAAATGAAGAAAGAGCAATAGACTGCGTGTTCAAGCTTTCCTAGGAAAGAAAGGAGAATCATCTATAGCTGTCATTGAGCTCAGTGATGATGAAGCTGTATCAGCAAAAGAAGATACTCAAGAAAGAAAAATGAAAGTGTCTACCAAGAACAGTAGCAAAAGGCTGAAGATAGCAGAGCTAGAAGAGGCTAGTGGGTCGGAAAAAGCAAGCTCTGCTGATAATGATAAAGATAATGATCAGATGCATGAACAAACTGATGAGTCAGTTGAAGGAAGTCTACATCCATCTGACTCCAGCTCAGATCATGAAGAAATTGAAGGAGACTTCAGTCTTGAGGATGACGAACTAGAAGATCTTCATATTTCTTGTCCCGTTCAATGCAAGAGAAGGACAGTGGTAGAAATTGATGAAGAACCACTAGATGAACTTCCAAAGAAATGGATTAGTCATGGGAATGGAAGGTTGCAAGTGGTGAAAATGACTGCAGCACATCTACTCAACCATCAAGATACTATAAAGCTAGATTCCTCAACCTTGCTTTATGATACTGAAGTCAAGGATCACGCTGTTGGGTTTGTACGAAATCGTGACGCAATCAACTTGCAAAAATTAGCGGAAGCATGGTATATCAGAGTTTAAAATATTTCTACAAAACCATTACCCGGATAATCCTTTATGCAAATTATTAATTTAAAACGATAAATAAGAAGTTATAGAATCATACCCTTGTAGAACGAAGCTTCCACAGGTACGAGTTCAACTCCTTGTTCTTCATGATCTCCTTGAATTTTTGGGTTAGATTCTTTCCTTTGATCAAAGTTAGCCACCCAAGTGTTTGGCCTCTAGAGGTGATCCACCAAGGAAGAGAAATTATCAAGAAAGAGGATAATTGGCTAAACCTAGTTTTCTATCCTCTATAGAAAAGGAGTACTCTCCAACAATTGGAATTGCATCAACTGATATCTATTATAAGACTCCTCTTATATAAATATTGGTCAACCTTTTTAATCCTATTAGACATGAGATTTCATTTAGTTAATTAAACTCCTTTAATTAATTTAGGCTTTCCACCACTTTGGGAATAATTAATTAAATTCATTTAATTAATTTATCTACTAATCTTATTAGGAATAAATGAGAGTACTAATATTAAATTAATTACTAAACTCCTTTAGAAATTAAAATAATAATAATTGTAATAATATTAATAAGACTCCTCTTATTAATTTATATTTAATATTTCTAAAATATTAAATAATAAACATTAAGCTATTTAATTTATTCTATCACCATAGATTAAATTAATTATACTTAATGCATTATTACGATTATGTCATTACCTTCTTAAATAATTATTCTTCCTTTTATGGTGTGACCCTTTAGGTTCTCCATATTAAACCGGTTGTGAATAAATTAATTAGAACAATTCTAATCTTATTTAAATAAATTAAACTAATAATTTATTTAAATAAATAATATTTATTCTACAATAGGGATAAGCCTTCCTAGCGATCAACGACTTTTCAGATAATATAGATTTCAACATTAATCATAAAAGAACCTGTGAGTAAATAGTTACCGTACAATTCAATCCTTCCACCTTACAATGTCTCAATTAAATATAAGACATGGATTTACTGTCAAGTCTTATTTTATTTAATCATATGTATTTTGATTAAAAAATGCACAACTCAGATTAATGCAAATTAAAAACCTATTTCGAATTTCATTCCACCTTGGCCAAGAATTCCTGGGTTGTCATTTGACGAATCACATAGGACATATCTCCTCTTTTACTAGAAGTGGTAGATTCTTTATTGATCATTCATTATCTCCATATGTAACTCATTATACCCAAGCATACCCTATATATGCCTTAAAAGGCCTTAAGGATACAAGATACTATGATGATCTCAAGTCCAAGGATCACTTGTACTACTATCACATTAGGAATTCCTATTGACAGGCGAGTAAAACTCCATTAGGTATTCCATAGCGAGTCACGTTCAGTGAACTTATTCTCCAATAAGCACCTACATCCTTGCTTTAGTGTCTCCACACAAATGATCATGAGATCAATCATTCTCATCCAATAAGCAAGCAACATACGTACCAATCTATCCGGATTTACTAATCCCCTTTTTAGTAATTCCACGATTGGGAACTATTTTAGTTTTAGAGCTTTCTAAGAATTTAGATCTCATTAGCATGATCATCATCATGATTCTAAAAGCATTGCTTAAAAATATGGGTTATTTATATATTATAAAAATAGCACCATATAGATAATTAAATGCCTTTGATAAATGAATATTTTTATTAATAAATAAATAAAATTGTCTCCAAAGTATATGCTTTATCATCATACATGATTGGCTTGTATGCATACTACTTTCAAGCTCCCACTTGCACTAAAGCCAATCGCCAAGGTATCTCATACCAACTTCTCTAAGTGATAATAAAACTGCTATTGTGTTATAGCTTTAGTAAATGGATCTGCAATGTTATCTTGAGAGTCTATATGCTCCTCTTTCAATGATTTCTTTAATCAAAGTGCCGCAACACATGTTTAGATTCAAGATGAGACTTAGGAACTATTCCTAGTTCTGTAAGGAACTTTTCATCTAAAACATCAACTTGCAGCTTCACTTACAGTTATACACTTTGTCTTTGTCACTAAACCAACAACCTATTGTTGTTTGGAACCTTTCCAATTCACTGCACCATCTTTCAAGGTAACAATTTACCCTAAAGTGGATTTTGCTGTCGTCTTGGTTAGTCTGAAAACTTGAGTCTGTTTAGCCCTCTAGTGTAATTCAAACTCATCATGTAATATGATGACATCCTTAATGTCAGTTAAGTGCTTTAAGATGTTTATCACTGCCTCACAGTGATCTTCTCCAGAATATGACTGATCAACATCAAGTCTCATATATTTCATTGCATACATGATAGTAACTTATGCGATCTCTCATTTACTGAGGATAATTTTAGAGAGATACATTCCATAGATCATCATCATGAGGCACTTTTTGGAGTTTGCCATGCTAAACGCCTTTAGCATCTAATGAATATACGTTTCCTTGGGTTATGTCGAACATCCTTTTAAATCTATTAATACAGATTTATATCCCCAATGCGGGATGTACTACCAAAATCATTCATAGAGAAATGTTTAGACAACTTTATTTTGATCGATTTTAGTATAGGAATTTCATTCCGTATCAGTAATATATCATCAACATATAATACAAGGAATGAAACAACGCTCCCACTAATCTTCTTGTACACACATGGTTCATCCTCGTTTTTGATAAAATTGAACTGTTTGGTTGTCTCATCAAAATGAATGTTCCATCTACGAGAATCTTGCTTCAATCCATGAATGGATTGTTGTAGCTCATATACCTGATTTGCTTCAACCATTGAAATAAAAAAACCATCTGGATGTATCATACATACATTCTCCTCTAATAATGTATATTTGAGGAAGGGCGTCTCCACGTTCATTTTGCCAAATTAAGTAAAATAAGCTGCAATCGCAAGAAAAATCCAAATGGACTTGAGCATAGCTTCAAAATCCATTTTAGATTTTATGGTCATCTATCATTTATCTGAGTCTTTATTACTCATAGTCTGTTCTTAATTCAATGGATCATCATCGTCCATGATGTGTACCTCATCGTCATCCTCTATGACGAATCCATACCTTTTAGGTATCTTCGGTACTTTTCCAGATTTACGAATAGGGTGTTGCACATTAGGTGTTTCTACTTGGACAGGTTCATCCACTTGATCTGTAGTGGTTTGTAGTTCTTGAATTTCTTCAAGATCTATTTTTCTTCCACTAGCCCCTTCAAGGATAAACTCCTTTTCCAAGAAGGCAGTGTGTTTCGCAACAAACACCTTTTGCTCAGTAGGATTGTAGAAATAGTATCCCAAACTTTCTTTAGGATATCCCACAAACGTGCACTTATCAGATCTTGTCCCTAGCTTATCATTTTGAAACTTTTTCACATAAGCTGGACATTCCCAGATCTTAACATGCTTAAGACCAGGTTTCCTCCTTGTCCACATCTCATATGGAGTCTTGGGGACGGATTTCGAGGGTACCTTATTTAGTAGATATGCAGCCGCTTCTAGGGCATATTCCCAAAATGATATTGGAAGATTGGTAAAACTCATTATGGATCGAACCATGTCCAACGATGTTCGATTTCTTCTTTCAGATACTCCATTTAATTGTGGTGTACCTGGTGGAGTCCATTGTAAGATTATACCATTTTCTTTGAGACAATCGAGAAACTCACCGCTTAAGTATTCACCACCTCGATCTGATCGAAGAATCTTAATACTTTTACCAGTTTGTTTCTCGACTTCACTTATGAACTCTTTGAACTTTTCAAACGATTCATATTTGTACTTCATTAAATAAACTTATCCATATCTTAGAGTTATCATCAGTGAAAGTAATAAAATAAGAATACCCACCCCATGCATTTGTTGTCATAGGTCCACAAACATCTGTGTGAATCAATGTTAACAACTCTGTAACTTTTTCTCATTTTCCTCTAAAAGGAGATTTAGTCATTTTTCCCATGAGACAAGATTCACAAGTTGGATATGATTCATAATTAGATAGCTCTAAGAGTCCATCCTTATGTAACTTGGATAATCTCGTTTCATTGATATGACCGAGTATACAATGCCACATATAGGTATAATTAATATCATATCTTTTCCTTTTCTTAGTTTGTTCTATTTGAAGTATATTTTCATGCAAGTCAAGTATATAAAGTCCATTTCGCAGATTTCCAATACCATATAAAACATTATTTTTATAAATTGAACAACTGTTGTTCTTTATTCTAATTTCAAATCCATCCATATCTACTACAGAATTTGAAATAATGTTTTTAATGATATTCGGAATAAAATAACAATTATTTAAAGAAATGGACTTGCCCGTAGGCAGTGCTAAACAATAAGTGCCTACAGCTAATGAAGCAACCTTTACTTCATTTTCCACTCGTATGACAACCTCATCCTTGTTCAGCTTTCTACATCTGACCAGTCCCTTCACAGTATTACATATGTGAGAAATGTTGACTTTCTAAAAAATTAATTGCAATCATAAACAAACCTTGAGTGGAAGTCGAAGCTTCTCCAAGCTTCTTCTCTGCCAAAAACTTCTTGCAGTTCCTCTTCCAATGACTCGGCTCGTTGCAATGGAAGCACATTCCTTTACTAGCTGGATCAAGTTTCTTTTTTTCCTTTATGTTCACCTTGCCTTTGGTCATCCGAGATCGGAAGAGCTCTTTAGATATCTCATATCTAGCAGTCCTACTCTGTTCACTATACAACTCCCTGAGGTGAAGCAGCATAGTAGGAGCATCCATGTTTTCATGATGACATTGAAGCTAGTTATTCATGGATGTGAGCATGATGCATTGAGTCATAGATGCATCATCTTGCCACTTTACAATGGTGGCAATCTCTTCCTCAGAAGCTGTTTCTGAAATAGTTCCAGGGATAGGTGAATTTAGGACATAAGAAATCTTTTCAGCAGTGAGAACTATTCTCAGATTTCTTAGTCAGTCCGTATAATTCGGCCCGGTAAGCTTATTAGCATCAAGTATGCTTCACAGTGAATTTAGTGATTTTGACATTTTTAAAATTTTGCATGTGAAAAATTAACATTTTTAGCAAACATTCATTTTATTAATTTTGCATACCAAAATAAATTTAGGTCTTTATTTTAAATTGGTATCTCCCACTATTTTTATCAAACTATATTACCCTCACTTTTATAGTTCGACAATATCTAATTAAAGATTTGCTAGTGAGAGTAAGGATCCCATTTTAACTGTATATAGCCTTATGGATAGCACAACAAACGATATATAAATAAATAGGTAGACAACTCTTGTCAATTACATCAACATGTAACTCCTTTTATTTTGCCTCTTAAATTATAATAGTCAAGTGTGTGCACATCCGAACAATGTTCAATGGTCAAGTGTGTGCCTCATAAATTATAATGGTTAAGTCCAGCCTAGCACTTCCATAAATTCAAAAAAAAATGTTCGTCCTTGTGGATAGCACAACAAGACTATATTGTTCAATTTTCTTGAGAAGCATCAAATGTGATTAATTAATATCTTAAATACGCAATACTCGCCTTGTGGATAGCACAACAAGCTCATATTAAATATTTAATACTCTATTAATTTATCATGCTAGAAGACGACGTCCGATATTCCAAATATCATTGAACGTTTAGGACTTAATATTATTTTTTTAAGGGGTTTGTTATTATTTGTCTCATCTTATTTAGCGCGCATGCATATATATATATATATATATATATATATATATATATATATATATATATAATACACGTTATTTTATTAAACATACAAAGCATGTTTGCATAAAATATAATATATATAATATTTAGCATGTACATAAAGAATACTATATTCTACCCGGATTGATTATGGACTTTTATTCTAGTTTGGTTCACTAAAGCCACCAAGTGAACCAAAAGGTCAAACCTAGGAGTGCAAGAATTTAAATTTAAACGTAACTATTACATTTAAACCCGGGCTCTATACAAACGGGTCATCACGCGCTCCTTGCTCCTAGGTCTCTAATTTCTTCAAGATAATTCTAACTATTTCTATTACATTAAACTATTTAATTTATAGAGACCTTGATCAGCAGTCAAGGGAAAGTACATAGGAGGGAGATATAATTTTACATCAAGAAAAAAATTAGAGAAGACGAGGTACGCAGACCCCACTTAATAAAACCCATTCATTCAAGCATTCAACTAAAATAAAATCCAATCACATTGGTCAATAGTCCATAATCAACCCCATTTATTTTTATACAAGTCACCATATATATCAATAAATAAATATCCATCTCATGAATTAAAACATTCCATATATGTATGAGTATCATTTAATGGGCAATTTTAAATTGCATGAAATCCAATTTCAAGATTAAAATAAACTCTTTATTTTAAATATAAAATTATTAAGAATATATATATATATATATATATATATATATATAACCGTATATAATATATATATATATATAACGTTAACTTTACGTTCCTTTTTAAAAAAAAAGTAACATGCGGCTTTTTAAAACCATTCGGATCATTTATCATATATATATATATAATATATATATATATATATATATATATATAATCTAACATTGACTAACATTTTAAAACCATGCAGGAATCAACTTTTGAAATCCTTTAACATCTTGCAGGTCACATTCCCTTGAAAAAAAAGTGAACTTTATTTAGAAAGTGAATCCTGCAGAATCATTCGTGAATCACCTTTATAGCCTTGATGCGATTCGTCCCAAAAAAGAAAAGGAATTTGCGATTATTATTATTATTTTTCTTTCAAAAAATAATAATAATAATAATAATTTTATACAATTAAAATTATGCCCAATAAATTATTCTAAATACATACCCATACATATATGGAATCAAAACAATTAATAATTGCATAAAGGTTTAGCTCTGATGCCACTGTTGGATTTGTACGAAATCGTGATGCAATCAAATTGCAAAAATTAGCGGAAGCATGGTATATCAGAGTTTAAAATATTTCTACAAAACCATTACCCAGATCATCCTTTATGCAAATTATTAATTTAAAACGGTAAATAAGAAGTTATGGAATCATACCCTTGTAGAACGAAGCTTCCACAGGTACGAGTACAACTCCTTGTTCTTTATGATCTCCTTGAATTTTTGGGTTAGATTCTTTCCTTTGATCAACGTTAGCCACCCAAGTGTTTGGCCTCTAGAGGTGATCCACCAAGGAAGAGAAATTATCAAGAAGGAGGGTGATTGGCTAAACCTAGTTTTCTATCCTCTATAGAAAATGAGTACACTCCAACAATTGGAATTGCATCAACTGATATCTATTATAAGACTCATCTTATATAGATATTGGTCAACCCTTCTAATCCTATTAAACATGAGATTTCATTTAGTTAATTTAACTCCTTTAATTAATATAGGATTTCCACCACTTTGGAAATAATTAATTAAATTCATTTAATTAATTTGTCTTCTAATCTTATTAGGAATAAATGAGAGTACTAATATTAAATTAATTACAAAACTCCTTTAGAAATTAAAATAATAATAATTGTAATAATATTTGTGAGAACCCGAATTTTTAAATATTATTAAATAAGGATTTAATAAATAAAATTCTTAACCTGTGAGATGGGTTTTGTGACTCCCCCAAATCCACGTTCCTTCGAAACCTCTGATTCGGTGCAGTCACAATACTACTAACGCGGAACTATTACATCTTTTAATCATTAGTAAAAGAATACAACTTTGTTTATTACAATTTAGAATATAAATTCTATTTATATCCAAGATCTCGGCTTTACATCATATTCGATGTTACTAAAATGCGAAATAATTTAAACTTTTCAATATCCTTTGAATAAATTCATCTTATTGATTTCATAACTTTGAATCAATTACATATCCTTGAATCACACTATATTATGATTCGCTCTACACAAATTTCTGTATAAACGTTTACAACTCAACTTGATGTCCTCTATGTATTAGCTAGTACATCTTTTACAATACAACAAGTATTAAATATCGTAAGCATATATCAAGTACACTCCTAGAACCTAAACAGGGTTCAAACGATAATCTAAATAGTATACTCCGTTGTGATACTATCTATCTTTATCAATCAAGAAGCACGAAGTCTTTATCGTAAGCCCTTAACCTACAAAAGTGGTTATTTGCATGAATGAGCTCGACAGCTCAGCAATTCTGACAGTTTTCATGCATCACATAGCATACAACATCATACTCCGTTCATGCATTTATAAACAGTTTATATTTACTACGTATGTTACTTTTCACATAACAAGTATATCATCAAAGATCAACTTTCAATCTCATTTATATCTCATATACAGTTCATATATAAGTTCACATTATCACAACATAATATAATTCAACTAACAGTTATTAAATTCATATATCAAATAGGAACTGAAAGACTTGCCTGATTCGTAGTTTAACAACTACGACTTAACTGCTTAAGAATCTCTGCACTTTGTGTAATCCTACACAGTTATATTAATCATAGAGATCACACCCATCAGTTATACACTTCCATACATTCTCAATATAATAATAAGTATTACATTGTTGTCTAGCTTGGTTCTTAGAACCTTCGTCTCACATTCTTATCGTATTCCTAGAATAATTATATAAGTATACGTATACTTTAACCATACGTACTTACTAACATTCTTCAGATACACATGCCTATCTACCACTAATCTATTTACATATAGCTAGTGTAGTCCATCTTTTGAGTTAATCATTCTCATTTATTATTATTAACACATAAGACCATAAAAAAAGCAAATATACTCTATTAACCGTCAAAGTCGAATTCAAGTATTAACATATGGTCCTACATAGCATGTATACACATTAAAGGATAATTTCATGCTCGTTTAACCTTTTCACGTGCAATCTACATGATATAAGTTCTAAGTCAACATTCCAATAATTTAAGGCCACTCAAGGTCATGAACATCATAAAGTTTATCATGCTAGTTCTTTAAACATATAAAGTATTCATATAACTCATACTGGGCATGGTCATGAATATTCATACTTCATACATGTAACCATCACGATTATTAGTTTGAAAACATGCTTCGTTTACGCTAAACTTGGTTTCATGATATGTAGTCATGGTATATATATACATGTATGATACATAAGAGAGTCTAAGTGTACTATCAAACATGTTCATAAACATCAAAATCTCAAATCTTAAGGTAACATGTTAACGTCCACGTTCAAAGCTCGTATTTTCATTAGTGAAGCTCACTAACAAAACCTAACATGTTCATGCTATCTATATATAGGTTGACATGTTCGATATGCATTTCTAAGTCATCTAAACATGCTCACAAAAATCAGAATGCGTACATGGTATTTACATGTCAAGATCCACCTTCAAAACTTACATTCTCGTTGGAAATGTTTACTAACGAGGTCCGGCATGCTCATGTTATACTATGAAACATATGTATGCAAATAAACATGACTTTCATGCATTCTTAAACCATACTAATGTATCTTCAAAGTCAGAATATAAACATGACTTATATACGCCAAAATTCATTTATAAAACCTTAAGTTTATTTTCAAAATTATAACTTCATCGTTCATGTAAGCGATCCGAATATAATATGCACATACTAGTTTAAAAAGTCCATATATATGTAATAATCATACCAGCATGCTTGTCCTAATTCCTTTCAATATCTATCACTTAGCAGACATCAAGCAGGAACAAAATCTGCAGAAACTAGGATCAAGGACCGGCGCAGCTGCGCAACTCCCCAGTTCAAAACTGGCGCAGCTGCGCAGGGCCTTGGCCAACAAAACACAAGTCTAGTACCGGCGCAGTTGCGCCACTGGCCAGTACAAAACTGGTACAGCTGCGCAGGTGGCAGGCCAGAAACAGAGCAGACTGCATCGGCAGTACTGTAATCCCATTTCAAAAATTACTACAGCAAATTGATTCTGAGCAACTATATAATAGTTCTAATAACTCATAAAACACTTAACTAACTTATTCTTATTCAACAATTAATCCATCCATGCTCAATTTCAAGAATTGGAACTTGACAGTAAACTTAAATGAAGAACAATAAAAGTATATTATACCTTTGCTATAAGTTAATTGGACTTGCTGCTAAATCAAACCTCTCCCTCTACTGATATATGTACATTTCTCTCACTCAACACTTAAGTAAAAAATCTGAGCAAATGAAAAGAGAGGAGAGGAGCTTGCATTTATAGCACAATTAATACACAGACAAAGTCATTGTTCTTCAAATTAAACCAACGTGAATAAGAATTGCATAAAGGGTAATTGAGAGTAGTTGGTGAGGAGTATGTGATTCTCATCATGAATCCCACTCCCCTTGAAATCATATGCTAAACTTTGATGAATTTGAGAGAAGAGTAGTGTAGGCTAGGCTTCACGTGAGAAGAAGTTGAGCACTCAGCAACTTACAATTGTAATACACTATACTAATGTAATATATATATATATATATATATATATATATATATATATATCATGCTTACTAAGGCTACATCATGTATGCACATTTTATTTCCTATACCCTTAGGTTATAAATGGTGTTACCATGTAATCCTAATAAATAAATACTACTATTATGTAGTAAATTTTAACTCACACAGGTAAAATCCATGTACAGTTCATCCCACCGGATATAATTTAACCGGATATCCTCACATTACATTATTCAATTATATATTGAAGTAATCATCCATTATAATTATTTACTCTATACATTCATGATGTATTATTTTACTATATACTTACGTATAATTTGTCACATAACCACATGATATATTCATGTAGCATTCACAATTTAGTCAATCTTAATGCATGATTTCTACATATAGTATAGTCACCTTGTTTTATATGTATAATATATAGTTAGCTAGCATATATTAACGGTTAAATTATCGCATGCTTGTTTGAAATAATTAATCGATTAAATATAATCTTATTATATTTATAAATCCTTCGCTTATTGATTTACTATTTATTCAAAATAATAATTAATCAACATATTATCACATAATTAATTGATAATAGTATTTTGTCCATAACAATAATTAATATAATAAGACAGTATATCTCATTCATTATCAACTTAATAATTACAAATCCAATTATACTTATAATCGATTTTCTTATTATTATATTATTACTAGCCATAATAATAAATTCACATACTATAATAACAATTAATATAAATTAATTATTTAATTAATAATTCTTCCATCCTTGAATTAATCAAT
Source organism: Panax stipuleanatus (assembly GCA_020205555.1). Classification (NCBI taxonomy): domain Eukaryota; kingdom Viridiplantae; phylum Streptophyta; class Magnoliopsida; order Apiales; family Araliaceae; genus Panax; species Panax stipuleanatus. Next base: position 35,117,708 of record CM035115.1, read on the forward strand.
TCATTACCGAATCTATTATCGTGCCACACAAGGCATCTCTCACAAGCTTACATTAAGCTTATCCTTACTCTCAATATTTATTCATTTCCATCACACTACTTGTCCACCACATGTTTAATTTACTTAGAACTATTAAGTCACAATATATCGTGAATGAAAATATTCTAATATTCTATATAACCTTCAAGGTAATATAATAACTCAAGCTATTAAAATGCTAAACTACTTCAATTAAGTATTAATATATACTCTATAAATTATTTAAATGATAACATCCACGATAAAATAATAACTTAAGTTATTTAATACATTAAAATAACTTAGTATTACTTAGCTCTCTTGAAAATACATTAAAAATTATGTATTTTACCATAACATAAAATATTATATTTTTTTCAAATAAAGACATTCATTATTAAAATATAATTTACTTATTGTCTCAAGATATTATTCTTAATATAATATCTATTAAAAGTAATTACATGTACAGCACATGTACATATATTATTTATAGATAACAGGTTTATTTTCTATTATAATAAATTATTTCCATCAATTTATTTACATATAGTAAATATGTAATATATCTATCATATTAATCAATCACACCTTATACAAAATATATAAGGTAATATTATTATTCAAAAATAACATTTCCTCCTTTTATTAAAATAATTCAACGTTAGAAATTATTTTAATATCCTTTATTAGAAATATATAATAATTATTTCTCTTTCTTTTCTATAAATTGTTCCCCAAAACAATTTCTTCAAATATTAAATATTTATTTAAAGATATAATGATTTTCATCCTCTTCTAATAACATATATATATATATATATATATATATATATATATATATATATTTAACGTTATTCGCACATTAGACTTTCTCACATATTACCACTCTAAGTAATATATATATATATAAAAAGTATCAGCTATAATTACATAATTAACACACATATTAATTCACTCCTTTACTTAAGTAAATTAAACACTGTACTATATCATCATAGTTAATTAAGGTTCAATACTCTCATTATATTATTCCATAATATAACTCCCAACTTAAATTAACTAATATTTATTCTTATTAGTTAATTCCTTAACTAACTCATGCTTCACTATCCAAACCTATTCACGGATAGCTTAAGTGCTATTAATAACCTATATTATAAACATACTAGTTATTAATACACATACACAAGAATATGGTGATTATACATTAAGGATATTTAATGTCACCAACTTACTATGATAAAATAATTCTATAAATTATTTAATATCAATAGGAATTTATCCACCTCCTTTACCTCAATTGAATCATTTCTAAAATAAATAACAATATATATTAATAATATATTTATAAATCACCAAAACACATATTACATAGTCCATATTATCCTATGTAATATAATACCACATACCTCATATCACATATATATATTCTTATTCGAACCCATCTCGTAGTTTAAGAATTTTATTTATTAAATCCTTATTTAATAATATCTGAAAATTCGGGTTCTTATAGATTCGAAAAAGAGTATATATATGTGATATGAGGTATGTGGTATTATTATGTTACACAGGGTAATATGGACTATGTGATATATTTTTTTGTGATTTATAAATATATTATTAATATATATTTGTTACTTATCGTAGAGACGATTCAGTTGAGATAAAGGAGGTGGATAAATTCCTATCGATATTAAATAATTTATAGAATTATTTTATCATTGTAAGTTGGTGACATTAAGTATCCTTAATGTATAATCACCATATTCTTGTGTATGTGTATTAATAACTAGTATGCTTATAATATAGGTTATTGGTAAATCTTAAGCTATCCATGAATGGGTTTGGATAGTGATGCATGAGTTAGTTAAGGGAATTAACTAATAGGAATAAATATTAGTTAATTTAAGTTGGAAGTTATATTAGGGGATAATATAATGTTAATATTGAACCTTAATGATATGGTGCAGTGTTTAATTTACTTAAGTAAAGAAATGGATTAATATATGCGTTGAATATATGATTATAGTTGCTACTTTTTATATAGAATGGTAATATGTGAGAAAGTATAATGCACGAATAACGTTAATAAATATATATATATATATATATATATATATATATATGTGTTATTAAAAAGAAATGAAAATCATTATACCTTTAAATAAATATTTGAAGAAATTGTTTTGGGAACAATTTATAGAATAGAAAGAGAACTAATTATTATATATTTCTAATAAAGGGTATTAAAATAATCTCTAATATTGAATTATTTTAATAAAAGGAGAAAATATTATTTTTGAATAATAATATTACCTTATATGTTTTTGTATGAGGTGTGATTGGTTAATATAGTAAATATATTAAAATGTATTTGCTATATGTAATTAAATTGATGAAAACAATTTATTATAATAGAAAATAAACTTATTATCTGTTTTCTATATATAATATATGTACATGTGTCGTACATATAGTTATTTGATATTATATTAAGAATAATATCATGAGACAATAAGTAAATTATTTTCTAATAATGAATGTCTTTATTCGGAGAAAATATAATATTTATGTTATGGCAAAATATATAATTTCTAATGTATTTTTCAAGGGAGTTTAATTTATAAAAGGAAACTAAGTTATTTTAATAACTTGAGTTGCTATAGTACCGTAAGTGTTATAAATAATATTTGAATATTCTATTTGTAATATATTTATATGTGGACCTTGGACTTAATAGTTCTAATTTAATTGAACATGTTATAAGTAGTAATGTGGTGAGAGATGAGTAAGTGATGAGAATAATAATAAGCTTAAGATTAAGCTTGTGGGAGATGCCTTGTGTGGCACGATAGTAGATTCGTTGATGAATTAATTAATTCAAGGATGGAAGAATGTTTAAGTAAACAATTAATCTATATTAATTGTTATAGTATATTGCTTTATTATTATGACTAGTGGTAATATAATAATAAGGAAATTGATTATAAATATAATCGAAATTGTATTAATGAAGAAATTTCTACGTGAACGATTAATGAAATATTAATCGTTATTGCTATTATGAGAAATAGAATATTAATGAGAATTAAATGATGATATGTTGATTATTATTATTGCAAATAATAGAATAATAATAAGCAACTTGTTTATAAATATAATAAGATTTATATTTGTTTAAAGTGATAATTAATCATATAAATGTTAATTAATCGATAACGTGAGAAGTTATTATTATTGAGCATAGTAAAACATAATCGTGTAATTATTTATAAATATAATGTGGTTATATTTATTTAATTGTGTATGCAAGCATGCAATAATTTAACCTTTAATACATGGTAGTTATCTTTATTAAGTATAATGCAATGTGACGCATTAATATAGCTATATATTACATATAGACTATATAGTAAGTGTTTATGTGACTATACTATATATAGGGACCATGTATCAAGACTAATTAAATTATGTGAGTTACATGAAATGTGGGTATGACAATGTGTATATTAAGTATACAATAAAATAATATATCATGAATATATGGTAAACAATTATTGAATTAATAAAATTTAATAATAAAGGAGACAATACACTGTGATGGTACCCGAAAGAATTATATCCGGTGGGATGAACTGTACATGGATTTTATATGTGTGAGTTAAAATTTACTACATAATAGTAGTATTTATTTATTAGGATTACATGGTAACCCCATTTATAACCTATGTGTTTATGAAATGAAGTGTGACATAGCCTTAGTAAGTGGTAAACTATATATATATATATATATATATATATATATATATATATATATATATATATATATACATATATATAACACTAGTATGTGGTAATTGTAAGCAAGTTGTTGAGATACAATGCCTTGTCCCATAATGATAGTCATAATTCTCCTTCACGTGATATGCTCCAAGCTAGTCTACTCCTTATTACTCTCAAACTCAGCATTCCATAGCAAATGATGAGCAAGGGTGAGGAATTCATGATGAGTTCCAACAACTCTCACCAACTCTCTCTTATCCATTGTACAAACTAGCATTCCTCTTGGTTTAATTTGATGAATATATGCATTGTCTGTTTAATGATTTCTCTATAAATACAAGCCATCTCCTTCTAAATTGATTTGCAGAGAAATTTTGCTAAGTGTAAAATGGAGAGTTTTGTGAGTTGTTAGCAAGAGAGTGGTTTAGCAGCAAACTGCTTTCTATTGCAAAGGTATAAATTTCATTCATATTCATCATTTTTGAAAATCTAAGTTTTCAATTATGTGAATTAGATGTTAATTGAATTACTGAACATGTCTGTTAGATTGTTAAATGAGTTATAAGCATGTTAGAAATGTGTTATAACATGTTTAAAATGATACTCGTAAGAAAATTCTGAGTTTGGGCTAGTTTTTGCCGAAGAAGAACAATTCTTGGACTGGCCGAACACCGGCGCAGCTGCGCCGGGTTTATGCCTGGGAGCTGCGCAGCTGCGCAGGGTCTTGGATTTTGTTTTCTATTTTCTGCAGCAGCCTGCTATGTGATAACTTGTTGGTACCCTTTGGTCAAGCATGGAAACTGGTATTAACCCATATTATAAGCTTCCTAGTACTACATATGTGTCATGGCCATGATAGTATGTGTTATGGGATGAAAGGATTTAAAGTTTACAAATAAACTTAGAATTTGTTAAAGTGAACTTGTCATGAACATATCATATATGCGTTCTGATATTTGTAGCTTGTGTAAATAACTTAGACATGCATGAAATCAAGTTTAATATGTATGGATATGTACCTTGACATAACATGAGCATCACATATGAATATCACCTATACACGCTTATTCATAGAAAATGAATTTCTAAAGCATAGACTATGTGACTAAAGTATACATGAGTAATATACGCACGAGAATGCTTACTAAGTATTGTTAATCTCGTTATATGGTTCTATGACTTTAGTAGTGACCCTTGAGACATGAATTTGATTAGCTTAAGGCCACCAACATGAAAATCATATAACTTTGAAGTGGATATAGAATGAGCATGCTAGGTTTCAAACTTGAGTTAGTAACCTTATAAACATGAATACATGATGAACATTCTGATCTCGTGAAGATGTTAGCATGCCTTAACTACATATGATAAGAGCTTTAAAGTTGTCTTGTATGTGTCGAATTGTATCGTTCAAGTTTAAAATGATTTCAAATCAAGTTGCATTAAGTATGAGTAGCTAGATTCTAAAGATTTAAGATGTCATGTTTGTGTTTATTACGTCTCTAAATATGATTCATATGTGATTGGATATATTGACAACTAACCAAGCATGAGTTCAAGCATATTTTAAAGTGATAAACGAAGCATATTTTTAAACTAATAACTATGATAGATACATGTATGAAATATGAATATTCATGAACATGCCCAACATGAGTTACATGAATACTTTATGTGTTTAAAGAGCTAGCATGATGAACTTTGAGATGTTCATGACCTCGAGTGGCCTTAAATTGTTGAAATGTTGACTTAGGACCTATATCATGAAAGATTGAACTTAGAAAGGTTAGACAATCATGGGAGTGACTTTTAATAGGTATACATGCTATGTGAGATCATATGTTAATACTTGAATCCGATTTCAATGGTTAATAAAGTATATTTGCTTTGTTATGGTCTTATGTGTTAGTAATGATATATGAGAATGATTAACTCAAAAGATAGACTACACTAGCTATATGTAAAATAGATTAGTGGTAGACGGGCATGTGTATGTAGAGAATGGTAGTAAGTACGTATAGTTAAAGTATACTTATACGTACATAGATATTCTAAGAATACGATAAGAAAGTGAGACAAAGGTTCTATGAACCAAGTTAGACAACAAGGTAACCTTTATTATTACATTGAGAATGTGTGGATACATATAACTAATGAGTGTGATCTCTATGATTAATATAACTGTGTAGGATTACACGAAGTGCAGATATTCTTAAGCAGTTAAGTCGTAGTTGTTAAACTATGCATCAGGCAAGTCTTTCAGTTCCTATTTGATATATGAATTCAATAACTGTTAGTTGAATTATATTATGATGTGATAATGTGAACTTATATATGAACTGTATATGAGATATAAATAAGATTGAAAGTTGATCTTTGATGATACACTTGTTATGTGAAAGTAACATGCGTAGTAAATATAAATTATTTATAAATGCATGAACTGAGTATGATGTTGTATGCTATGTGATGCATGAAAACTGTTAGAATTGCTGAGCGGTCGAGCTCACTCTTGCAAATAACCACTTTTGCAGGTTAAGGATTCACGGTAAAGATTTCGTGCTTCTTGATTAATAAAGATATATAGTATCGCAATGAAGAATACTGTTTAGATTATTACTTGAACCACGTTCAGGTTCTAGGAGTGTGCTTGATATATACTTACGATGTTTAATACTTGTTGCATTGTAAAGATGTATTAGTTAATACATAGAAGATATTGAGTTAAGTTGCAAACGTTTATACGATAACTCAAATAAACTGAATCATATTTTATAGTTGATTCGAGAATTGTAATTGATTCAAGTTATAAAATCAATAAGAAGAATTTATTCAAAGGATATTGAAAAGTTTAAGTTATTCCGCATTTTAGTAACATCGAATATGATGTAAAGACGAGATCTTGGATATGAATAGAATTTATATGCTAAATTGTAATAAGCAAAGTTGTATTCTTTTACTAATGATTAAAAGATGTAATAGTTCGATGATAGTAGTATCGTGACTGCACCGGATTCGTGGTAATTAAAGGGACTCGGATTTAGGGGCGTCACAATATTAATAAGACTCCTCTTATTAATTTATATTTAATATTTCTAAAATATTAAATAATAAATATTAAGCTATTTAATTTATTCTATCACCATAGATTAAATTAATTATACTTAATGCATTATTATGATTATGTCATTACCTTCTTAAATAATTATTCTTCCTTTTATGGTGTGACCCTTTAGGTTCTCCATATTAAACCGGTTGTGAATAAATCAATTAGAACAATTCTAATCTTATTTAAATAAATTAAACTAATAATCTATTTAAATAAATAATATTTATTCTACAATAGGGATAAGCCTCCCTAGCAATCAACGACTTTCCAGATAATATAGATTTCAACATTAATCATAAAAGAACTTGTGAGTAAATAGTTACCGTACAATTCAATCCTTCCACCATACAATGTCTCAATTAAATATAAGACATGGATTTACTGTCAAGTCTTATTTTATTTAATCATATGTATTTCGATTAGAAAATGCACAACTCCGATTAATGCAAATTAGAAACCTCTTTCTAATTTCATTCCACCTTGGCTATAGATTCCTGGGTTGTCATTTGACGAATCACATAGGATATATTGTGACGCCCCCAAATCCACGTTCCTTCGAAACCTCGGATTCGGTGCAGTCACGATAATACTAACATCGAATTATTACATCTTTTAATCATTAGTAAAAGAATATAACTTTATTTATTACAATTTAGAATATAAATTCTATTTATATCCAAGATCTCGTCTTTACATCATATTCGATGTTACTAAAATGCGGAATAATTTAAACTTTTCAATATCCTTTGAATAAAATCTTTTTATTGATTTCATAACTTTGAATCAATTACAATTCTCGAATCAACTATATAATATGATTCATTCTATTTGAGTTATCGTATAAACGTTTACAACTCAACTCGATATCTCCTAGGTATTAACTAATACATTTTTTTTTACAATACAACAAGTATTAAACAGTGTAAACAACTATCAAGTACATCATCTAGAACCTAAACACTATGACATCCCAGATTTTTTAAGAAATTATAAATGGGAATTTAATAATAAAATTCTTATTACGAGATATTTTGAGTTTGGATATGTGTTATATGTGGTGAAGTATATGATGTGGTGTGAATATAGAAGATATATATATATATATATATATATATATATATATATTCCTAGGTTGGAGGAATGAGGTTTAGTAGTTAATTTATTTTAACTATTAAAGAAGGAAAACGAAATTGTTGAAAAGAGAATTAAGTTAATTAAGTTGGAACTTATATTATTGAATAATATAATTTGATTATTATGCCTTGTTGGCACTATAATTATTATGAATTAAATTTCATAAATAATGAGAGTAATTCACTTAATTAAAATAGTGAATTAATATAAATATAATTGTTTTAATAAAATATGAAGGTAATATATTACATGTAAGAGTAATACGTTTATGTAATGGCTTAATATATTATATTTAGCCAAGTGAATGTAAATGGGTATGAGAATGAGAAGAACCAATATAATTATAAATAAATATTGGTGTTAGGATTAATGAATAAAATAAATATTCAATGGGAATTAGTATGGAATAATTTATTTAAGTATGATGGTATTAAATAAATTGATTAATATTTAAGTAGTGATTAGATGTATGGATTAAATAAATTGTATTGAGATAATTTATGCGAGGAAAGGAATTAAATAATTATATATTATAATTATATAATTCATGTGAGTTAAGTAAAATAAAGGGAATAAATATTAACTATTTTAATGGAAATATTTATTCTAATAGAGATGTTTATTTTAGTTACAAAGGTAATTTCATAATTTATAGTGTAGTAATTATACATGTTATAATTACATAATTACTTAATGAGGCTAAATAGTTTAACAATAAAATAAAGGTATGACAAATGGGCCTTATAATAAAAGATTTATAATAATAAATTAGAAAGGTGTTATTTGATGCTAGCCAAACAAGGTCTTATGACCTTTGGTATTTTAAACAGCTATTTGTATTTTAACTGATGCGTTAAAAATATTATTAAGGTTTTGTCAGTTTTATTCACGTAAAAATATTCCTAAGGCTAAGAAGAAGAAGAACAGAGAAGAAGAGAGAGCCTAGAGGAAAAATTGAGAAGATGTTTTGTAAAATCAAAGAAGGAAGATGATTCAACCAAAGTTGCTCTAATCATCTAGATAATCTAAACAAGAATCAAAGGTAATAATCTAGCTTTGAGTTCTTAGTTTTATTTTCTTGAGTATTCCTTGAAAAGTTGGATTTCTACAGTTAATTCGTTAAGGAATTGGTTATAGATGTTAATGGATATGTTTAATATGCTTTATATAATCTAAAAGTGATTTTTAAGAAATCAAATTCATAAAGATGTGTTGGAAGATGAAGAAATTTGGGTTATGGCTTAGTATATGTATTTTGGTCTATTTTCAAGCTTAAATTAATGGTTAAATCAATTGTGTAATCTGAAATTGATTATAGATGTTGTTAGGATGTTGAAAGACGAAAACAATGAAGTTTAAACGGATTGATTTGGTTAGGAATCGAATTCGTGGTGAATGATTTCGCTAAAACATGTTAAAACATGTAATACTAATATGAACATGAGTTTTGAGTAAAAATTTAGGTTCTTAATGTTTCTATAAATTATGAATATCCTTGCTATGTCGTAGTTCTATGAATTACGAATCCATAGAGTCAAAAACGGACTCAATTGGATGTGTATAACACAATTTATGAAGATGGGAAAGAGGAAAGGGTTAGAAAATTCGCCAGAACAACATACTGGAGGAAAAAGTCGTGTAACACGCTGCCAGGGGCGCAGCTGCGCTGCCCCCAAGGCTGATTGGGGCGCAGCTGCGCCGGGAGGAAAGTTAGTCGGGGACTGTTTTGACCTCCTGTGATAAAACAGCCATAACTTTTTCATACGAACTCGGATTGAGGTGATTCAAGATGATACGGAACGAGCACGAGTAGACCTACAACTTTTGTTCTTTAAGTTTTTCAATTTGAGGTCGTTAGATAGGGTCACAATGGTCATTTTTGGGACTGATGTGTTTTTAGAGGCAATCGGAGGGCGTCGGGCATGCACGTAAGCACATGTAATGCTCCCGATCATGTAAAATGATGTTCTAACTTTCATAACATGACTATTAGGTATTATAATAATACTTAGCATTAATCCTTGAGTATTAGACAATTCGGTTGGGCGTGCTAAGCGTGCGCAAATGCGTGTCGTTTGGGTGTTCGAATAGGCAAGTTTGGCGTACGGACGTGCAAGCGTCTCAACGCCGTAACGAGTGTGTATGACCTTGTTTAATATTATGTTTTTATAACAGTGAAATATTATAGAGTAATGTAACCCAATATAGGAGCATGCAAATCACATGCAAAAGAGGCGAGTTAGGCGTGTGACGTATAAACGTAGAAACACCGTGTAATGTGGTAATACACTTAAATAGTATTTCGATTCTAATGAAATGAATATTATAATATATGAAATGTGGTTAATATAAAACCAATAGGTAGTCCTAGCAGGACTTAAACACTTGAACGAATTTCGAATATTACGAAAAGAAATTATAGTGAAATATAAGTCGATAGTTAATACAATCAAATTGAATATTGTGTATTGATAATAGGAAGGGTTATGAGATGTAGAGTAAAGTTTACGTTATAACTAATATGCATTGTTATGTGACTGATAATTAATGTGCATAATTATATAATTGTGTAGGGCACGTGAAGTGCAGATATCTGTAAGCTGTTAAACTGTTATTGGTAAACAACGATCAAGGCAAGTCTTTCAGTTCTTATTTTCTACGTGAACTTGATGATGAACTGTTTTTAAATTGTTTTGCAAAGAGCATGATATGTTGTATATATGTTGTAAGCATGAAATGTTAATGTCAATTTATGACTACATTGATTGATTAAAGAATGTTGATTGAGTAAGGAACTCAATCTTTATATTTGTTATGTGAAGTAAAGCATGTATGCCATGTTACTTTAATTATTATGAGATGTATGTTGAGTAAGCATTTATGTGCTATGTGATGCATGAAAGCTGTTAGATCTTGCTGAGCTGTCGAGCTCATTCTTGCAAATAATCACTTTTGCAGGTTAAGGATTCAAGGTAACGCTATGTGCTACTTGAAAGAAATGAATCAGATGTAATGCATGAAGATTTATATACTTTGGCTAAATTGTTATTATTTTGGACCCTGTTTAAGGTTTCAGATAATGTATTTGATAATGTATGATGGTTAATAGATGTTATGTTGTAAAGTTTAAATTTTACCTGATGTATAAGGTTTATTGAACGTGGTTGTAAGTTTTAGTTTATACTAACTCTGACGAAGCGATTCATGAAATAAAGTTGAATCAAAGTTATGTAATGATAAAGGTTGAGACTCAGGCAAATAAAGAAGGAATAATATAAAAAATTTAAATATTATGTATTTTTAGTGATTGTATCATTGATTAATGGTGTAAAGGATGTATTGTTAACGACCGATGTCGAGAGTTGTATTGTATGAATGTTGGGGTCGTTACAAACACGGTCCAGATAATAATCTAAGTAGTATTCTTCAATACGATACTATCTATCTTTATCAATTAAGAAGCACAAAATCTTTATCGCAAGTCCTCAACCTGAAAAAATGGTAATTTGCAAGAGTGAGCTCGACAGCTCAGCAATTCTAACAGTTTTCATGCATCACATAGCATACAACGACGTACTCAGTTCATGCATTTATAAACAATATATATTTACTACGCGTGTTACTTTTCACATAACAAGTATATCAACAAAGATCAACTTTCAATCTCATTTATATCTCATATACAGTTCATATATAAGTTCACATTATCACAGGATAATATAATTCAACCAACAGTTATTGAATTCATATATCAAATAGGAACTGAAAGACTTGCCTGATTCGTAGTTTAACAACTACGACTTAACTGCTGAAGAATATATGCACTTCGTGTAATCCTACACAGTTATATTAACCATAGAGATCACACTAATTAGTTATGTGTATCCACACATTCTCAATGTAATAATAAAGGTTACATTGTTGTCTAACTTGGTTCTTAGAACCTTCGTCTCACATTCTTATCGTACGCTTAGTATCGTTAGGTACGTATAGTTATATCTTAACCATACTCTATATCAATATTAACACACTTAACTATTTAAGTGTTCAACACATATTTAAAACTCATAAATCTATAATCCATATTGCTCTTACGTTTCTCACCTTATCGAAACCATTACATGCAAACTTTCTAAGTTTCACCTTTCAATATCCTTTTCATACTTAAACTAGTCATGAAAGGCTGCTATGTTCATCATGTATACATGTGAGGTATCAAATAATGTTAAGACACATGCTCTCAAATACTTTTATCATATACGCATAACTAGCATTGTTAATTGCTTTAAACAAACTTAACTCATACCTCGTTCATGCTTATTAACTTTTGTGATTTCTAACACAGTATGAATATATGTAGGCCAATCTAAATGATGCTAAAGACATTTATCGTATATGTCCAAAAATATCCTATCATGTTCATGTACTTTAGTTCTTCCAAAACGTCCAAGTTTTCTTTAAAAATTGCACTAGGTCAATTTAGTACATGCAAGGCATCTCAACATATAACTCATGTGCATTCGAAACACATATCTAAACCACGTAAATGTTCTCACATGGTCAGAATCTAAAAGACATAAGTCTTAGTCAAGTTTATTTCAAAAAGTCTTTAAGTTTTTCTTGAAAACCTCTTGGATCTTTCACTCATGTATGCTAGTGTATGATTAACACTTAAATCATGCATTTCATGTCAATATAAACCATACGAGCATGCTTCCAAAATCAGAATGTACATATGTTATGCGTATGTCAAAATTCACATTTAAAACTAAAATTTTCGTTAGAAAGGTTCAATAGTGGGGTTCGTATGTCCATGTCACATTATGAAGCATATACACACAAGTCAACATGCATTCCATGCATTCTTAAACCCTACTAATGTGTCTCAAAAGTCAGAATATAAACATGACTTGTATATGCTAAAATTCGTTTATACAACCTTAAGTTTATTTTCAAAATCATAACTTTATCATTCTTGGATGAAATCTTAATAAAAACATGCTCACATTAGTTTAATATACTTATATATTTATATTATCCTTGCTTGCATGCTTGTCTAAGTTACTTTAAACAATTATTACTTAACAGAATCAAGCAGGTTGCAGAAAAATAATTTCCTGGTTCAGACCCGGCGCAGCTGCGCCGCTGGCCGGCCAGAGATAGAAATGTCTTCTGCTTCGGCAGTCCAGTTAACCCAACTCAACATTTCCTTACCAATTCGATTCTACACTAGCCATATAACATAACTAACATGATTATAACCTTGTATAACACTTAACACACACATTTCATAATTCATTTAACACTTAATTCACATAACCAAGAAGTTGCCATTGATGAATATGAAATGAAGTATAGGAATTATACCTCTGAAATTCTTATTTGAGTTTGCTGCTACACTGGTTCTTACAATGCTGCTATACTATTAAAACTCTCAACTCACTCTATAATATTCCAGCAAAAGTAAAGAAGAAGGAGAGAGTGCATTATATAGGCAAATCCTTATCTAGTCCATGCCTTTATTCATCAAAACAAACTAACAGATTGAGCAAGTGTATGGTGGTTAACAAGAAGTAGGTGGGAAGTTGGTGAAATCCATCATTATCTCCACTCCCCCCATAATCATAAGCTACATATTGCTGAAATTGAGAGAAGGAAATAGAGTATAGCTTGCTCCTTAGAGTTCACGTGGGAAGAAATGAATGGACTTTAATATTGGGACAATAATAAATCTCAGCAAAAGCAACTAGCAAGTGTATATACACTAATGTTATACACTTGTACACCTTATATATATACTTAGGTTCAAAAATAAAGTTACAATGTAATCCCAATAAATAGATAATACTACCATGTAGTAAATTTTATTTTGCACATATATAACCCATGTACATAACACCGAATATAATTTTATTGGATATTATTACATTGTCTACTTGATTATTAAATTTTATTAATTCAATAATTGTTTACCATATATCCATGATATATTTATTTATTGTATACTCATATACACATTGTCACACACACATTTCATGTACCTCTTATAACTCAATAAACTTTACTATATAGTTTATATTTATAAATAACATAGTCGCATTGCACTTTACATTTCGTACAACATATAGTTAACTATCATACGTTTATATATTTTAATATCGCATGCTTGCACATTAATAAATTACTTATTTTATTAATTAATAATAATATTAATTAATCTATTTCTCATTAATCAATGGAATTATAATTTCCATAACAATTAATTAACACTTTATATGATTTATTATCACGTTAAATAAATATAAATCTTATTATATTTATAAATCATTTACTCATTAATCAACATTTTATCAAATAATTACTTGATAATAGTATATTGCTCATAATAATAAGGAAATATATCGTATTCCCTATTAATACAATTTCGATTATATTTATAATCGATTTCCTTATTATTATGTTATCGCTTTGCAATAATAATAATTCAACATACCATTATAATACAATTAATATAAATTAATTGTTTAATCAATAATTCCTCCATCCTTGAATTAATTTAATTCATCGCCGGATCTATTATTGTGCCACTCAAGGCATATCTCACAAGTTTACACTAAGCTTATTCTCATTCTCGACACTTATTTATTTTCACCACATTACTCACCCACCACATGTTCAATTTTCTTAGAACTATTAAGTCACCAGATTCACATATATAAATATATCGTGAATGAAAATATTCAAATATTCTATATAACCTTTACGGTAATATAATAACTTAGTTTTCTTTCATTAATCAAACTCCCTTGAAAATATATTAGAAATTATGTATTTTTTCCATAACATAATATTATGTTTTCTCCGAATAAAGACATTCATTATTAGAAAATAATTTACTTATTGTCTCATGATATTATTCTTAATATAATATCAAATAACTACATGTACGACACATGTACATATATTATATATAGAAAATGGATAATAAGTTTATTTTCTTTTATAATAAATTGTTCCCATCAATTTATTTATATATAGCAAATATGTTTTAATGTATTTACCATATTAATTAATCACACTTATTACATCATACCAAAAATATATAAGGTAATATTATTATTCAAAATTAACATTCCCTCTTTTATTAAAATAATTCAACATTATAAACTATTTTAATATCCTTTATTAGAAATATATAATATTATTTTCTTCCCTTTCAATAAATTGTTTCCAATGCAATTTCTTCAAATATTAATTATTCATTTAAAGATATAATGATTTCCATTCTCTTTTAATAACGTATATATATTTAACGTTATTCGCGCATTAGACTTTCTCATTTATTACCACTCTAAGTAATATATATAAAAAGTATCTACTATAATTACATATTCAACACACTTATAAATCCATTTCTTTACTTAAGTAAGTTAAATCCTATATTATATCACCATAGTTAATTAAGGTTCAATATTCACATTATATTATTCCATAATATAACTCTCAACTATGAATTAACCAATATTTATTCTTATTAGTTAATTCCTTAACTAACTCATTCTTCACTATCCAAACCTATTCACGGATAGCTTAAGTGCTATTAATAACCTATATTATAAACATACTAGTTATTAATACACATACACAAGAATATGGTGATTGTACATTAAGGATATTTAATGTCACCAACTTACTGTGATAAAATAATTCTATAAATTATTTAATATCGATAGAAAATCTTATCCACTTCCTTGATCTCAACTAAACTATCTCCAAAATAACTAACGAATATATTTTAACAATATATTTATAAATCACAAAAACACATATTACAAATCTATATTACCCTATGTAATATAATACCACATACCTCATATCACATATATATATATTCCTATTCGAACCCATCTCATGCCTTAAGAATTTTATTTATTAAATCCTTATTTAATAATATCTGAAAATTCGGGTTCTTACACATATCTCCTCTTTTACTAGAGGTTATAGATTCTTTATTGATTATTCATTATCTCCATATGTAACTCATTATACCCAAGCATACCCTATATATGCCTTAAAAGACCTTAAGGAATAAGTCAAAGTATAATTTATTACATACAAGATACTATGATGATCTCAAGTCCAAGAATCACCTGTACTACTATCACATTAGGAATTCCTATTGACAGGCGAGTAAAACTCCATTAGATATTCCACAACGAGTCACGTTTAGTGAACTTATTCTCCAATAAGCACCTACATACTTGCTTTAGTGTCTCCACACAAATGATCATGAGATCAATTATCCTCATCCAATGAGCAAGCAACATACGTACCAATCTATCTGGATTTACTAATCCCCTTTTTAGTAATCCCACGATTGGGAACTATTTTAGTTTTAGAGCTTTCTAAGAATTTAGATCTCATTAGCATGATCATCATCATGATTCTAAAAGCATTGCTTAAAACTATGAGTTTTTTACATATTATAAAAACAGCACCATGTAGATAATTAAATGCCTTTAATAAATGAATATTTTTATTAATAAATAAATAAAATTATCTACAAAGTATATGATTTATCATCATACATGATTGGCTTGTATGCATACTACTTTCACACGCTATAAGATGATTTCATCCTCACATGCCATGGGCAAAGGCATCTCTCACTGGAGACAGTAGTTATCTCTCATGGTGCTTCTCTCACCTCCCCAACCTAGAATTGGTGGCACAAAACTTTCAAAGAGTGAAGAAGTTTGCAACTCTGCTAATCAGGGATAAAACTCACTTCAAGATATACAGACATGCTGAAAATCATTACATCCCCTATGACTATCGAGCAGATTCAGATGGAAGAAGAATTCTGCCCAAGTTTACAATCGAAGAGTTCTCTCACTCTACCAATAAAGATGGACATGATGAAATTAAGAAGATGTACTTTGACCAAGCAGTATGGAACTCAACGATTTACCAGATTCTCACAGTCTTTGAAGATCTATCCAAGAGTGAGAATCGTGGAGTCCAATCTGATGCTTAGAAAGAAGAAAATCGTAGAGTGCACCCTGATACTTAACAGGAGGCTGATCAATCAGTAGCTCAGAAACTTGATGACAGACATCCTCAAGAGCAAGAGCCTTAGAAGTCCTCAAAAGATTTGGTTGTGGAGATTTCTCAAATTGCTGCAAAAGTAAAGGACCTGTCAACAGGAGAAGATAATGAGTTGACAACAAGGCTTCAAGACAGACTCTCAGACATATCCCTCAAGCTTCATCTAAGGGATCAAGTATTTCTGAAGGCCATGAGTGATTAGAAGGAAGAAGCTCTACAAGTTCAGAAGGCTAATGAAGACCAAATCCTATTTCTCTCTGACAAGATTAGCGATCTGAAATAGTCTCTCTCTCTCCAACTTGAGCTAAGCCAACAAGAACTTATGATTGAGGTTGGTAACTCCTCTCACCTGATGGAGCAGCTTATGGCAAACGTGGATCAGCTTTCACAAGTGATTAATGACAAAAAGGGGGAGAAAAAGATACATCAAAAGAGACATCTAAGGGGAGAGCACTCAAGGAGGAGATTGAAGGTTCAGTCTAAGAAGAAGCGAAGCAGAGATACAAAGGTGGTCAAGAGGATAAAGGCAAAGAAGAAAGAGCAAGTAGTAGCAGCAGCAAAATCATCATCTAAGGGGGGAGCCAAAAGATGATGACCCCATGAACGTAGACTCTGAGGGGGAGCTAAACAAAGAAGAAGAGCATGCAACAGAACCAGAAACTGATCACACAAAGATGTGAAGCATGCATCTGAGGGGGAGCAAGGGAAAGAAGAAAAGAAAGATGAGGAGCAACAGAAGCTAATCAACAGACATTTTGGACACATACATGGAGCAAAAGAGGTACATCTCTATCTAGTTAAGTATATTCTGGATCGAGAATGTAGAGTGTCATAGTATATGTAATTTCATATTCTCATCAATGACATTCATGAGTATCTGCTTTAGAAATACAGATGCTCACTATATATAAGATTCATTCATCTCATACATATGCACTGATTATTTTTGTCATAATCAAATAGGGGGAGATTGTTAGGAATACTTATGAGAATGATATTCCTATTTATATATGATTTGATTATGATATAAATGAATGAATATGCAAGTATGCTTGCATTAACAAAAGCTGTAAAGTCCTTTAATAGATAATAGGAATATATGTACAAGGACTTAGAATGAATTGATCAAATGTGTTAGGTTGATCCTACATAAGCAAAACAGCTTCTGTAAAGTCCTTAAAAAGAAATGATGTACAAGGACTATAAGTATAGAAAGATAAAACTTGTTAGGTTGATCTTTTACAATATAATAGATAGGCTTATCTGATCGTCGAGCACTGCACCAGCATCATAGTCTGCCAGGAGAGACAAGGAAGACTCAAGAACTATCAAGACGAAATCGTAGTCTGCAAGATAGTAGATCTCAGAGTTCGTAGTCTACCAGGAGAAACGAGGAAGGATCGTAGTGTGTCAAGAAGAACTTCCTCGGAGCCGTAGTCTGCTGAGGAAGTAACGTTCAAAATCAAAGAGACAGTCTGTCTATGAGCCAACTGAGAATATGCCAGAGCTAAGTCAAGAATCGTAGATCACACTTAAAGTAATGGAGTCTACTGATCATCAGAGGCAAAGATAGTAGTCGGGCCAGATCAGACGAGGACAGCAAGCACGAAGGTAGAATTGTAGTCTATCAAGGTCTGATCTCCGAATCGTAGTGTCTACAGCAACAAAGCAGAATCATAGTCTGCAGAGCTAAGGTTTCCACAATGGTTGCTCAACAACGCTAAGGGAAGAATCGTAGTGTCAACACGATTCTCAACAAATGGGCACTCCCAATATATCCAAAGCATGAAGCCTCTGGTTTGAGCTACAAAGATACATTCTACATGAAGAGTACCAGAGAGCACTCACCAAATGGCATACAAGCTAACAAAAGATCTAAGCATCAACTCTATCAACATGCAGACTGAGTTGTGAAGCTATTCGAGATGAAGTCTTCCATAAGCCAATCAGAAGAAGACTTCATACAAAGTAACTGACTAGAGAAAGTCAGCAAGTGCAGTAGCTGTCAAGAGAACAGAAAACAACGATCTTGAGAATCACTCAAGATCGTAGTGTTTGCTAAAGTGAAAAAGGAACTGATACAACCTATAGAGATACCGGCCAGCTTGTGAAGAACAAGACATAATGGATTAAGCATGGGTCAGACCATTGAAGATAGGTGAACGGGAGATCACCAGGAGAAAGGAGCTGGGTATGCCACAAATCTGAAGTGTCTTGCTATTCAGAAGAGGTCAGAATGACAAGTCAAGATATCAGTTCCTGAGATTAGTTAAGGCAAGCAAAAGTGGTGAAGCACTGCGCAAGAGAAGGAAGAGGTGTTCCACATTGAAGATCCAAGAACACTCTTCAGAATCGTAGTGTTGTATCAACCAGTCAAGGCAACATTAAACATGACACACTACGATAAAGGTCCAAGAACACTTGCATCAGAATCGTGGAGTTCGGGCATCTGAGTATTGAAGCACTGGCAATGAATCAATATGAAGACTGACATCCGAACGTTGTTGATTGAGAGCATCGATGCAAAAGGACAACTCCTAAGGATTCGAATCAAGGAATCAGAAAAGAGAAATAAGGATGACTACCAGCCTGACACGGAACATTGACATCTCTGAGGCGGTAGGTGAGAAAGTCAAAAAGGACCTGTCACATCACATCAGCAGTCTGCACCAAATAACTCGAGATCTGCAAATCAATTCAAAAAGCTTCCAACGGCTACTTTCCAAGGGAAAGATTATGGAAGGGTATTTAAAGGACAAGCTTCAAAGATAAGAGTTCTTGCTGAATTGTGGATTCGTCGAGTTATTGGAATGCTATATTGTTGACTCTACTAGTTCCACCAGAGCTGAAGAGAACAAGTCTCAATGGCAGTGAGACTACGAAGGTGGAAGTGAAGCAGACTTGAAGAAGGACTGAACAGACTAGAGCTTCACTCAACAAGGATGAGAATGCCACTGAAGATGGCAGCCAAGCTGAGAGCCAAAAAGGCCATGAAGATAGCATTCAAAAAAGTGGGTGAGCATAAAGAAGATCAGATGAGCCACTCTACGGATCACTATGAAGAACCAGAAGCTAAAAAGGAAAAGATGCAGAACCATGTCTGCTTATCTATCAAGAAGGGTTCAAGGAATGCTAAGGACCAGATGAAGGTCACCCACAATGAAAAGCCTTAGCAGTCCTATGTGGTGATGGTGCACAGCAGAAACCAAGTGAAGATGAACTAAACAGAATAAAGATCAGCTGCACCAAAGAAGAGGTCCAGACTCGAAGCAGAATGCTAAGGACCAAGCCTAGATGCTAAGTACAAAGATGATCAAGATTCAAGACATCTTAGCAGCAAAGCATAAACAACAACAACAACTACAACTACAAGTAGCTTGGGCCAAAGGGTCCTTATCCGGAGGGAGTAAATGAGTTCCAAGCCGGAGGGATTGAAGAGCTCTTAGTGAACTAGAGTTCCAAGCTGGAGGGCTTGAAGAGTTCTTAGTGAACTAGAGTACCAAGCAAAGGGCTTAAAGAGTTCAAAAGTGAACTAAAGTTCCAGGGCTGCTGGCGTTGAAGGCATCTTAGTGATTCAGGGTGCTGCCCATTCCTTAGTGGATTTCCTGCGAGAGTGCAAAAGAGTGGATTAGGAGTCGAGTTGGCTCTGAAGCACTTAAAACCCTCTGTGTCTTTTACATTCTGTCATTTACTTTATGTCTTTACATTATGTACTTAACTGCTATAACTGCTTTGTATGTATTAACCAATTACAACTAAACTAACTCCAAGAACAATGTATCAATGTTTATCAATATATCAATGAAGGGGATATTTAACTTATTCCGCTGTGCTTGAAATGATTCTTATGTTTGTTATGTGCTAACTTCTTAGCAATACAAAATAAAATGGAAAAGAGTTTTAAAATGCAAAGGATCTATTCAACCCCCCCTTCTAGATCTATTGTTGTGCCTACTATGAACTAACAAGTACAGTTCCTCATTCATTATAACTGTGTACATCATGTTGCATCACCTTATGTACTATAACAGTATTCTATCAAGAGACCATACTCTTCCTTAAAAGGGGAAGAGAGAAAGTACACTAAGGTTATAAACTTAATTGCTAACAAACTTTCTCTCCATCCAAGTCTTAGGTTGAAGATAACATCTTGAAAGATGTCTGAAATAGGTTATAAGCATATCAAGATTTAATTAATCTTAAGTGGAGTAATCTTTGCTGAAGATTTAGTATGTATGTACAAACTTATGTTCTAGGTTTTTGATAATACATAGAGTATGATCAGTTCTAGAGGAGTATCTTGAAGATTCTTAGAAACTGATCATCTCCATGAATCTACCAGATACAAATAAGTAATAGAGTTGATTCCTACTCTGCAAACATTCAAGATCTGTGAACATAACCAAGTAAAGGGTGAAACCATCAAAGAAAAAGAGTGTATTATTAAAATGATTAATCTTACATACACTCACCATCATGCATTTTAAATGTCATATCTAAATCTGATACATTCATGGATATGATCATTGATGCTAAATTTGATGTAAATTCAAATATATGAGGAACAGGGATTTTGAGAAAACTAACTTAGCAGGACCCAATCAAGCTTGGGTACCAAAATAAAAATTATCTAAACCTGCAAGTACTTGGTCTATTTGACCACACTAAGGAATGCTAAAGAAGATGGCTTCAATCACAAAGATTCACCCAGCTGGAGGCTCAAGACATTTCAGCAATGTTCTTGTCAAAATTTATCCTATGCCAAAGTCGATTTCTGAAGATTTGCTGAGCCCACATGAATAAAGCTCACCTAATTGCTGATCTTCAAATGGTAGCTGACCATTCATGCCAAGATCCTCTATGCTTATTCATATAAAGCATATCAACTCAGAGGGAATATCAAAGAAGTTCACATCAAAGGATCATCAAGTATTGATCATGAAGAATGCACCATAGAAGCAGAACTCCACGAGTGCAGTCTATCAAAGAGCTTAAGGAAAATCGTAGTGTTCTTTGATAGTAGTGTGTATACAAGCCAATCATGTATGATGATAAAGCACATTCTTTGTAAACAATCTTATTTATTTATTAATAAAATATTCATTTATTAAAGGCATTTAATTATCTACATGGTGTTATTTTTATAATATGTAAATAACCCATAGTTTTAAGCAATGCTTTTAGAATCATGATGTTGATCATGCCATTGAGATCTAAATTCTTAGAAAGCTTAAAAACTAAAATACTTCCTAATCATGGGATTACTAAAAAGGGGATTAGTAAATCTGAATAGATTAGTACATATGTTGTTTGCTCATTGGATGAGGATGATTGATCTCATAATCATTTATGTGGAGACACTGAAGCAAGTATATAGGTGCTTATTGGAGAATAAGTTCACTGAACGTGACTCGCTATGGAATACCTAATGGAGTTTTACTCGCCTGTCAATAGGAATTCCTAATATGATAGTAGTACAAGTGATCCTTGGACTTGAGATCATCATAGTATCTATTATGTAATGAATTATACTTTGACTTATTCCTTAAAGCCCTTTAGGATATATAAAAGGGTATGCTTGGGTATAATGAGTTACATATGGAGATAATGAATGATTAATAAAGAATCTACCACCTCTAGTAAAAGAGGAGATATGTCCTATGTGATTCGGTAAGTGACAACCCAGGAATCCTTGGCCAAGGTGGAATGAAATTAGAAAGGAGTTTCTAATTTGCATTAACTAGAGTTGTGCATTTTTTAATCGAAATATATATAATTAAATAAAATAAGACTTGACAGTAAATCCATGTCTTATATTTAATTGGAACATTGTATGGTGGAAGGATTGAATTGTACGGTAACTATTTACTCACAGGTTTTTTTATGATTATTGTTGAAATCTATATTACCTGGAAAGTCGTTGATCGCTAAGAAGGCTTATCCCTATTGTAGAAAAACTATTATTTATTTAAATAGATTATTAGTTTTATTTATTTATTTAAATAAGATTAGAATTGTTCTAATTGATTTATTCACAACCGGTTTAATATGGAGAACCTAAAGGGTCACACCATAAAAGGAAGAATAATTATTTAAGAAGGTAATGGCATAATCGTAATAATGCATTAAGTGTAATTAATTTAATCTATGGTGATAGAATAAATTAAATAGCTTAATGTTTATTATTTAATATTTTGAAAATATTAAATATAAATTAATAAGAGTTGTCTTATTAATATTCTTACAATTATTATTATTTTAATTTTTAAATGAGTTTAGTAATTAATTTAATATTAGCACTCTCATTTATTCCTAATAAGATTACGAGACAAATTAATTAAATGAATTTAATTAATTATTTTCAATGTGGTGGGAAGCCTAATTTAATTAAAGGAGTTTAATTAATTAAATGAAATCCCATGTCTAATAGGATTAGAAGGGTTGACCAATATATATATATAAGAGGAGTCTTATAATAGATATCAGTTGATGCAAGTCCATTTATCTAAATAATTGTTATTTTGTTTTGAATATTATTAAAAACATTATTTCTATTTCTGTATTGGATATGGAAGGATTTAATGTTATTATAAAGAACAATGGTTGTTCTATTTATAAAGACGATGTTTTATATGGTATTGAAAATTTGCGAAATGGACTTTATATACTTGATTTGCAAGAAAATATATTTCAAATTGAATAAACTAAGAAAAAAAAGAGATGATATTAATTATACCTATATGTGGCACTGTAGACTCGGTCATATCAATGAAACAAGATTATCCAAGTTGCATAAAGATGGGCTCTTAGAGCTATCTGATTATGAATCATATCCAACTTGTGAATCTTGTCTCATGGATAAAATGACTAAATCTCTTTTTAGTGGAAAAAGAGAAAGAGTTATAGTGTTATTAACGTTGATTCACACAGACGTTTGTGGACCTATGACAACAAGTGCACAGGGTGAATATTCTTATTTTATTACTTTCACTGATGATCACTCAAGATTTAGATATGTGTATTTAATGAAATACAAATTAGAATCATTTGAAAAGTTCAAAGAGTCCAGAACTGAAGTAGAGAAACAAACGGGCAAAAGTATTAAGATACTTCGATCAGATCGAGGTGGAGAATACTTAAGCGGTGAGTTTCTCAATTGTCTCAAAGAAAATGGTATAATTTCACAATGGACTCCACCAGGTACACCACAATTGAATGGAGTATCTGAAAGGAGAAATCGAACACTGTTGGACATGGTTCGATCCATGATGAGTTTTACCGACCTTCCAATTTCTTTCTGGGGTTATGCCCTAGAAACGGTTGCATACTAACTTAACAAGGTACCTACCAAATCTTCCCCAAAGACTCCATATGAGATGTGAAAGGGGAGGAAACCAAATCTTAAGCATATTAAGACTTGGGGTTGTCCAGCTTATGTCAAAATGTTTGAACATGAT
This sequence comes from Panax stipuleanatus, assembly GCA_020205555.1. Classification (NCBI taxonomy): domain Eukaryota; kingdom Viridiplantae; phylum Streptophyta; class Magnoliopsida; order Apiales; family Araliaceae; genus Panax; species Panax stipuleanatus. The sequence continues at coordinate 35,142,320 of CM035115.1, forward strand.
AAGCTACAGACTAAATTCGACAAGTGTAGATTTGTGGGATACCCTAAAGAAACTGTAGGGTATTATTTCTATCATCTAACTGATCAAAAGGTGTTTGTTACGAAACATGCTACCTTCTTGGAAAAGGAGTTTATCCATGAAGGGGTCAGTGAGAGTAAGATATATCTTGAAGAAGTTCAAGAACCACAAATTACTACGGATCAGAGTCAGGTACCTGACCAAGTGGAAGAACCTACTGTATCACACCCTATTCGTAAATTTGGAAGAGTACCGAAGATACCTGAGAGGTATGGATTCGTCATAAAGGATGACGATGAGATACACATCATGAATAATGATGATCCATTGAATTACGAACAGGCTATGAGTAATAAAGACTTAGAGAAATGGTAAATGACCATAAAATCTAAAATGGATTTTGAAGCTATGCTCAAGTCCATTTGAATTTTACTTGTGATTGCAGCTTATTATTACTTGATCTGGAAAAATGGACGTGGAGACGTCCTTCCTCAAATATACATTATTAGAGGAGAATGTATATATGATACAACCAGATGGTTTTTGTTTCAATGGTTGAAGAAAATCATGTATATGAGCTACAACAATCCATTTATAGATTGAAACAAGCTTCTCGTAGATGGAACATTCATTTTGATGAGACAATCAAAGAGTTTGATTTTATCAAAAATAAGGATGAACCATGTGTGTACAAGAAGGTTAGTGGGAGCGCTATTTCATTCCTTGTATTATATGTTGATGATATATTACTAATAGGGAATGAAATTCCTATGCTAAAATTGATCAAAAAAAAGTTGTCTAAATATTCCTCCATAAATGATTTAGGTAGAACATCCCACATTGGGGATATAAATCTTTATTGATATATTTAAAAGAATGTTCGGCTAAACCCAAGAAAACGTATATTCATTAGATGCTAAAGACGTTTAGCATGGAAAACTCCAAAAGGTGTCTCATGATGATGAGACATGGAGTGAATCTCTCTAAAATTATCCTCAATAAAAGAGAGATCGCATGAGCTACTATCATGTATGCAATGAAATATACGAGACTTGATGTTGATCAGTTATATTCTGGAGAAGATCGCTGTGAGACAGTAATAAACATCTTAAAGTACTTAACTGACACTAAGGATGTCATCATATCACATGATAAGTCTGAATTAAACTAGAGTGCTAAACAGACTCAAGTTTTCAGACTGACCAAGACGATATCAAATCCACTTTAGGGTAAGTCGTTACCTTGAAAGATGGTGTAGTGAATTGGAAAGGTTCCAAACAACAAAAGGTTGCTGCTTTAGTGACAAAGACAAAGTATATAACTGTAAGTGAAGCTGCAAGTTGATGTTTCGGATGAAAAGTTCATTACAGAACTAGGAATAGTTCCTAAGTCTCATCTTGAATCTAAACATGTGTTGCGGCACTTTGATTAAAGAAATCATTGAAAGAGGAGCATATAGACTCTCAAGATAACATTGCAGATCCATTTACTAAAGCTTTAACACAACAGCAGTTTGATTGTCACTTAGAGAAGATGGGTATGAGATACCATGACGATTGGCTTTGGTGCAAGTGGGAGATTGATAGTAGTGTGCATACAAGCCAATCATGTATGATGATAAAGCACATACTTTATAAACAATCTTATTTATTTATTAATAAAATATTCATTTATTAAAGGCATTTAATTATCTACATGGTGCTGTTTTTATAATATGTAAATAACTCATAGTTTTAAGCAATGCTTTTAGAATCATGATGTTGATCATGCTAATGAGATCTAAATTCTTAGAAAGCATAAAAACTAAAATAGTTCATAATCATGGGATTACTAAAAAGGGGATTAGTAAATCCGGATAGATTAGTACATATGTTGTTTGCTCATTGGATGAGGATGATTGATCTCACAATCATTTGTGTGAAGACACTAAAGCAAGTATGTAGGTGCTTATTGGAGAATAAGTTCACTGAACGTGACTCGTTATGGAATACCTAATGGAGTTTTACTCGCCTGTCAATAGGAATTCCTAATGTGATAGTAGTACAAGTGATCCTTGGACTTGAGATCATCATAGTATCTTGTATGTAATGAATTATACTTTGACTTATTCCTTAAAGCCCTTTAGGGTATATAAAAGGGTATGCTTGGGTATAATGAGTTACATATGGAGATAATGAATGATCAATAAAGAATCTACCACCTCTAGTAAAAGAGGAGATATGTCCTATGTGATTCGGTAAGTGACAACCCAGGAATCCTTGGCCAAGGTGGAATGAAATTAGAAAAGAGTTTCTAATTTGCATTAAATGGAGTTGTGCATTTTCTAATCGAAATACATATAATTAAATAAAATAAGACTTGACAGTAAATCCATATCTTATATTTAATTGGGACATTGTACGGTGAAATGATTAAATTGTACGGTAACTATTTACTCACAGGTTCTTTTATGATTAATGTTGAAATCTATATTATCTAGAAAGTCGTTGATCGCTAAAGAGGCTTATCCCTATTATAGAATAAATATTATTTATTTAAATAAATTATTAGTTTAATTTATTTATTTAAATAAGATTAGAATTATTCTAATTGATTTATTCACAACCGGTTTAATATGGAGAACCTACACACCATAAAAGGAAGAATAATTATTTAAGAAGGTAATGGCATAATCGTAATAATTCATTAAGTGTAATTAATTTAATTTATGGTGATAGAATAAATTAAATAGCTTAATGTTTATTATTTAATATTTTAGAAATATTAAATATAAATTAATAAGAGATGTCGTATTAATATTATTACAATTATTATTATTTTAATTTCTAAAGGAGTTTAGTAATTAATTTAATATTAGTACTCTCATTTATTCCTAATAAGATTACGAGACAAATTAATTAAATAAATTTAATTAATTATTTCCAATGTGGTGGGAAGCCTAATTTAATTGAAGGAGTTTAATTAATTAAATGAAATCCCATGTCTAATAGGATTAGAAGGGTTGACCAATATCTATATAAGAGGAGTCTTATAATATATATCAGTTGATGCAATTTCAATTGTTAGAGAGTACTCCTTTTCTATAGAGGATAGAAAACTAAGCCAACCATCCTCCTTCTTGATAATTCATCTTCCTTGGTGGATCACCTCTAGAGGCCAAACACTTGGGTGGCTAACGTTGATCAAAGGAAGGAATCTAACCCAGATATTCAAGGAGATCGCGAAGAACAAGGAGTTGAACTCGTACCTGTGGAAGTTTCGTTCTACAAGGGTATGATTTTATAACTTCTTATTTATCGTTTTAAATTAATAATTTGCATAAAAGATGATCCAGGTAATGGTTTTGTAGAAATTTTTAAACTCTGATATACCATGCTTCCGCTAATTTTTATATTTTGATTGCGTCACGATTTCGTACAAACCCAACATTCTCTACGGTCAAGACTGAGTCAAGCCCGTGCTAGCCAACACACAACGATTATGGTATAATGACCATAATCGTAGTGTCCCTCCAGTCAGCATCAATGTCCGTAGTTTTGATAAAGGAGGAAGGGCAACCAACTGAAGAAAGGCTGATAAATGTTGACGAATTGATAGTCCGAAATGATTCTTCTTTCATCCTTAGTGTATACTGAAGAAACTAAGGAAGGACTACAAGTCTGCTGTAAACACTTGTTCAGGTGTCAGATAAAGAAGACTACGTTGGTAGTTCTGTCAACAATCGTGGAGTAATCAGTTCTGAAGTTATCTCTTTATGATGCAAGGAGGTTTACATGATAGTGATGATTCCAGTCAGAAGGAGATATGCAAAGCTGCCTTCTAATGCATATGAAGAAGAAGAATTCATACCGCTTTGAGAAGATATCATCGTCTATGGGGGAGCAGTGATCTGCTAAGAGTAGCAACACTAAAAGTGCCAAAGATGATTGATGAAGCAAATTCTTCAGATCTTCCAAGCAGAAAAGATAGTCACTTGATTAACTCAGAAAGATCAAGTGAGAAGTTGAAGAAGCTGTGAACTTCAGAAGAAGAAGAAAAACAGTCACAGAATAAAAAAGTTCTTACTCACTACGATTGAAGAAGTGTCACCAATCGTAGAGTCCAGACAAATTATGACTGCAGATGGAGAAGCTGCTACAGCCTCTCAGTCTGAACAATTATCAGGGCTAAATCTGAAGAAAGTACAAAGGCTGTGTCCAAATCAAAGAAGAGGACCATGAAATTTATCAAGGAGTTTTATCTGACAGATGAAGATACGGAGATGGTGTAGCTCAGGGAGCAAAATGAAGAAGTGGAATTCTTGCCAGAAGTTGTGAGAAAATCTCAGAAGATAAGTCAATCATGGTATATACCACGATTATCAAGACCACTTCTGCCAAAGATCATAGAGAACAGGAGCTAACCCAAAACAGAAAGATTCTAATTATAGAGTCCCAAAATTCTGTGACTGATGAACCAAATGAATATCCATCATAGTCAGTAGTAATGTCCCAAAATATGCTACTGATAGTCATATCAGCCACCCACCTCAAAATCTTGGAGTGCCTATGATCAAACATCTGATTATAGTATAAGAGCAGAAGGACACCACGGTTACAACCTTTATAAAAACCAACACCAATGAATATCCAGAGTTGGTAAATGAACTCCCCAGCAAAGAGGTCAGATGTGATGTCAGTACTAACCTTGTCTAAGGCTTTTCATCTGGTAAGCGCCTCAGGGACAAACCTGATCCTTAGCGTTGAGCTAAGAGGTTGGCCCTTCCTGAGCTACCTTACTTTAAAAGGAATGCTAATGTGAAATGTATCACAAGAATCTTTGCTGAAGCAAGCAGCATCTCATCAGAAGATTACAAGCTGCAAATGAGAATTGCCAATCCCTCAGAGGCTAATGGAGAAGTTGTCTATTGAAGCTTGACCACAGACTACGATCATCGAAGAAGAAGCAAAGGTTGTAGATCAGTCTGGGAAATCGTGGAGTATTAAACCAAGTTATGAATCACTCCACGGATTGAAGAAGTCAACAGTCAACTAAAGAAAAGGCAAATCTAATAAAATGACGGGGGAGAAGAAGTTACAGATTGTGACCTATCAGAGTCTTACAACTGTCCCACTAAGGAACGTGGAAGGAACAATTACAAGAGGGAAATTCAAATAATTGGCAGTTTCATTTTAGCGGGTTCATCAAAAGCTACAAACCTGTCAAATCTATACATTCATCCTCTCAAGATAAAACCTAAACACTTCCAAACAACCTGACCTTCTCCAACAGTCATCAGATCTCAAACTGCTTTCTAACATCTCACAAGATTCTTACAAAGCCATAAACCCAGAAAACCCTAACTCTTCAAATGGCACATTGGTGAGTAATCACTGGTATTCAGCTCGGAACCAAGACGTTCAAAAAATCTGAGAAGAAGTTTAGAGATATTCTTGAACTAGTGAAGAGGACTGGATTCTCAGAATGCCTTAAGTCAAATACTCCTATTTATGTTGACTTGGTTAAAGAATTCTACTCCAACATGACTACGAATTCTGGAACTCTTTCCACCAAAGTAAAAGGTCAAATTCTGAAGCTAAAATCTTTTAACATCAATCAGTGCTTAGGTTTCTTTGACCTAGGACTAAAAAGCCTTGATGAAGTTGACATCGAAGGAGCCAAGAAGATTATGGGATACAAAAGAAATCCTAGTCTGAAGGATATGAAGAAAAAGGAGTTTCCTGAAGAGTTTGAGTTCCTTGCAGAGATTGTAGGCAAATGTATACTATGCAAAGACACTGCACATGACACTGTGAGTGATCAACAGCTGAAGATCATGTCTGCAATAGTTCTGAAGAAGCGTATCAACTTTGGAGTTATTCTGCTTGACCAAATGTCCAAATGGCCGGATAAGGCAGAAAAGAAGAGGTTAACAGGGAAACCACTCACAAAGGTTTTCCATGGAAGGCTATTGAGTATTATTCTGAAGAAGAGGCTAAAGAATAAGATTAAGGATGATGAAGGTGAAGTCCTAAATAGTCATAAAATAATAACTACACAGCTGTTTGCAAATTGGAAGAAGAACCCAATGGAGAACAAACGGCTAACACATGGCATCAGCAGCAAGAGTACTTCAAGGAAGAGGAAGGTAAGTGCTATGAAAGAAGAAGAGTCTTCATCCTCTGAAGGTGCAATTATTCTAGAGCCCAAGTCTACAAAGCCTTCTAAGAAGAAAGCCAAAATAGTGCAGAAGCAAAAATCAGTTCCCCAAAGAAGTATATCTACTGAAGAAGAAAATGTATAGTTAGAAGATAAAGTGGGAACTGAGAACTTTAAGGATGATTCTTCAAGGAGCAAGTCTGATAATGAAGGAGAAGCTGCAAGTCCTATGGCTAATCCTCAGAGTAGCCATTCTGCTGATAAAGGAGAATCTAATCCTGAAACAATTAGATCTCCTAGTGCTAAAGTATCAAGGAGCCCTTATGATGGTTCAAAAGACATAGAGTCTGAAGAAGAAATATCTGTCCCTCCTGCTGCTGAACCTCAAGGAAGTCTGTCTGATGATTCAGAGACTTCAAAATCTAAAGATGAAGAAAGATCTGAATCTCCTGAAGTTGAAACCCCAAAAAGGAGGAAGAGCAACAGATTGTGTGCTCAAGCTATTCTCGAAAAGAGAGGAGAATCATTTACAGCTATCATAAAACTCAGTGATGATGAGGCTGTATCAAAGGGAAGATAAATAAAGATGTCTGCAAAGAATAACAGCAAAAGGCTAAAGGCTGAAGACTAAAGAGCTAGAAGAGGCTAGTGAATCTGCAAAGGCAAGCTCTGCTGATGTTAATGCTGATGATGACCAAATGTTGAAACAAACTGATGAGTCAGTTGAAGGAAGTCTACACCAGTCTGACTCCAGCTCAGATCATGAAGAAAGTACAGGAGATTCCAATCCTGAGGATGACATGCCTGAAGATTTTCACATCCCTTGTCCTGTTCAACGCAAGAGAAGAATAGTAGTAGAAATTGATGAAGAACCACTAGATGCACTTCCAAAGAAATGAATTAATCATGGGAATGGAAGGCTGCATGTGGTGAAAATGACTGCAGCACATCTACTCAACCATCGTGAAACTATAAATCTAGACTCTTCAACCTTGATTTATGATAGTGAAAATCAAGGATAATGCAATAAGATGGTTTCATCCTCACATGCCATGGGTAAAGGCATCCCTCACCAGAGACAGTGGATATCTCACATGGTGCTTCTCTCACCTCCCTAACCTAGAGCTGGTGGCACAGAATTTTCTAAGGGTGAAGAAGTTTACAACTCTGCTAATCAAAGACCTATCTCATTTTAAGGTCTATCGACATGCTGGAAATCATTACATTCCCTACGAATGTCGACCAGACTCTAATGGCAAAATGATCATACCAAAGACTATGATCGTAGAGTTCCCTCACTCTACCAATGAAAATAACTATGCTGAGTTTGAGAAATTCTATGCTAATCTGACAGTGCTGAATGATAGTACTCCATCCTTCAACAACGATTGGCACTCAACGATCTACCAAATTCTCACTACCTTTGAAAGACTATCCAAGAATGAGAATCGTAGAGTTCAATCTGATGATTAGCAGGAGGCTGATCAACCAGCTGCTCAGAAAGAGGATGAACAACATGATGCCAGATATCTTCAAGAGCAAGAGCTTTAGAAGAACTCAGAAGAATTGATTGAGGAAATCTCTCTCATTGGTGCAGAAGTCAAGGACATGTCAACAGGAGAAAATAATGAGCTGTCAAAAAGGCTTCAAGCCAGACTCTCAGACATATCCCTCAAGCTTCAACTAAGGGATCAAGTTTTTCTGAAGGCTATGAGTGAACAGAAGGAAGAATCTCTACAAGCTCAGAAGGCTAATGAAGAGCAAATTCTATCTCTCTCTGATAAGATTGATAATCTTAATGAGTCTTTCTCCCTACAACTTGAGCTAAGCCAACAAGAACTCAAGATTGAGGTTGGTAATTCATCTTACCTGATAGAGCAGCTTATGTCAAATATGGAAAAGCTCTCACAAGTGATTAATGATAAAAAGGGGGAGAAAAGGAGACATAGAAAGAGGCATTCAAGGAGGAGCAAGGAGAGAAGAATGAAGGAAGAAAAGAAGTCCAAGAGCAGAAAGGCAAAGGAGGAGAAGAAGACAGCAGCAGCAGAAGCAGAGTCATCATCTGAGGGGGAGCCATAAGATGATGACCCTATTAACACAGAATCATAGGGGGAGCCAAACAAAGAAGAGCATGCAACTGAACCAAAACCTGATCAGACAGAGAAGTGAAGCATGCATCTGAGGGGGAGCAGATGAAAGAAGAAAAAGAAGAAAGAAAGATGAGCAGCAGCAGAAGCTGATCAACAGACATTCTAAAAACATACATGGAGCAAAAAAGGTACATCTCTATCTAGTTAGGTATGTTCTGGATCCAAAATATAGAGTGTCATAGTGTATGTAATTTCATATTATCATAAATGACATTCATGATTATCTGCTTTAGAAATACAGCTGCTCACTGTATATAAGATTCATTCATCTCATGCATATGCACTGATTATTTTTGTCATAATCAAATAGGGGGAGATTGTTAGGAATATTCATGAGAATGCTATTCCTATTTATATAAGATTTGATTATGATATAAATGAATGAATATGCAAGTATGCTTGCATTGATAAAAGCTGTAAAGTCCTTTGATAGATAATAGGAATATATATACAAGGACTTTGACTAAAATGATCAAATATGTTAGGTTGATCCTACATAAGCAAAATAGCTTTGTAAAGTCCTTAAAAAGAAATGATGTACAAGGACTATAAATATAGAAAGATCAAGCTTGTTAGGTTGATCTTATAAAGTATAATAGATAGGCCTGTCTGATCGTCGAGCACTGCACCAGCATCGTAGTCTTCCAAGAGAGACAAGGAAGACTCGAGAACTATTAAGGCGGAATCATAGTCTATAAGATAGTAGATCTCGGAGTTCGTAGTCTGCCAGGAGAAATGAGAAAGGATCGTAGTGTGTCGAGAAGAACTTTCTCAGAGTCGTAGTCTACTGAGGAAGTTATGTTCAAAATCGTAGGGATAGCCTGTCTTTGAGCCGACCGAGCATCTGCCAGAGCTAAGTCAAGAATCGTAGATCACACTTGAAGTAGTAGAGTCTACTGATCATATCAGAGGCAGATATCGTAGTCGAGCCAGATCAAACAAGGATAGCAAGCATGAAGGCAGAAATCGTAGTCTGTCAAGATCTGATCTCGGAGTCGTAGTGTCTGCAGAATCAAAGCTAAATCATAGTCTGTAGAACTAAGGCTTCAACAGAGGTTCTCACAACGCCAAGGCAGAATCGTAGTGTCAACACAATTCTCAACAGATGAGTACTCCCAGAATATCTATGACGCCCCCAAATTCGGACCGTCACTGATCTCGAATTTGGTTCATCACGTACTAATCCTAATAACAACTAAAATCTCAAATAATGGAATAACATAATAATTTACATTGATATAACATAAATATTCTCGTCCCAAGCCTCGAAACTATTACTAATACACTTCATAACTTAAACCAAACATATCTTAATATATAACATTAAATAAGTCTTAATACAACATAACGGAAACATCTTAACATAGAAAAGCACAGCTACTTCATACCCTTGCCTTCGCACTTGTCCTGTTCTGGGGTTCCACCTTGCCCTACCCTAACTGAAATATTTATAGAAAGCAAGAGTGAGCAACAGATTTGCCCAGCAAGTAATATGCCAATAAATGTGAACAGGAATATATACGGTTCTAAATCTTCAAGGATAAAATGGTAATTAATCGTACATAAATTCAAATAAGAATGTTGTGAACAAAATAAATAGCAATGACTTCCAAATCTATTCTGTGAAGTTGAATAAGGACCACTAAGGGTCGAGAAGTTATTAAAGGATTCCAAAGTTTCAACAATTTCAAGTGAATGAATAGATATCACTGAGTGTCGTTGTGGACCAAGAATTAATAAAAGAATCCAACGAGTTCAAAGTTTCAAGTAAATAAATACTGGATACTGAGTGGTCGCTAAGAACCACGAACTTCTACTAGAATCACCAAAAATATTTTTGGTAACCCAAACAAGTACAATTAGGGGATCAGCCTATCGTACCTGGTGTTATGCATAACCTATCACGCTACTGTCGGCACCCCAACTATATAGTTCCCCTTTTTACAAGGGTTGTTCAACTTAGTCAATTTATAAGAGCCCGCACCTAGGCAATTGGTGTGGATTGCTTTCCAATTCATGATATTGGTCTAGCCGAATTAAATGGCGTAGACAATTTCAACAATGTATATAAGAACAATTTATGAGTTCAATACTCGCAACAATAATTCAAAGAATATAATCGTGATTTAAATTAAGCTATGAAATATAATTTTATAAGGCAAGAACTATTCTAATTCTTATTTACTCGTACGATTAATAATAGTACAAGCTCAAATATGTGTTCAATAAGGAGTATGAATCAAATACTTGCTCAATAAAAAAAATAGTCAGATACTTGCATTTAATATATAAATCAAATGAAGTTAGGAACCTCGCACGATAAAAGTAGAGTAAGAACTTGCATTAAAGAGATAAAGTTAAAATACTTGCACAAAATCCAAAGTTGTACAAGTTAAGAGACTTGTTTACAAGATTCATTGAATAAAGAAATGCAAGGGTTTAGGATACTCGTAATTTATAATACAAGAACGGGTTCAAGGAAACTTGCACCGTAAAAGAGTGTAAATTAGAGAACTTGCGTTAAGCGTAGTCTATCCACGTTAAGTAAATCAACACTTTCGAATCCTATTTATATATTACATGCATAGGATGTTCATTAGTCACTTACGCTCATATATGATATGTAAATTTAAACGCACCCATAAACTTTTAACTTAGTCGCATACTATACACATACTACATCACATACTTTTGCGTACATATAGCATAGTTCAGTTTACAAAACATCATGAAGTCATCAACATAGTTTCTAATCGTTGATTTGTAGTTCACAAACACCTTTTAGACTTATCATTGGGAAGTTTATAATCAAACGTTCAATTCTATAACTTAGCATGCCTCTTAACACATTACTTAGCATACTGGTCATATACTACAAGTTAAAGTAATCATATAAGCTAACTGTCAAAAATCAGATCAGCAAACTGACTCAATCTTGATTCCATGCTAGCGCAGCTGCGCCATGGCTAAGCCTAGGGACGGCGCAGCGGCGCAGCCCTCTGGCCAAGCCAAGGCTGAGCTGTTGCCTTGTGGTTTCTGTCCGGTCATGAACGCAACATTCACATATAAGATAATAACATATTAAAGGGTCTTGCATGCTTTTATTGCGATCTTACACTTATTCTTGACATGCTATGGTTTTTAACTTATGATTTCAAATGAGCTAAGGCCAATCAAGATCATGAAATCACAAAGGCTACAATTTTTGCTATGCATACATGTGAGGTAGTCATGATATCAGTTTGTATGTATGCTTACATAGGTCCTCATATTATATGCATAATTAGTATTAATTATTTCCTCAAAATATCTCTAACTAATGCTTGAGTAACTTTCAATGTGTTTATCTAAAAATGAGCATGCGTATATAGTGTGTTTGGTCACATAAGAAATATAAATCACACATGTTCTACTCCCGAATATACACTACATCATGTTTATTAGATTATAACACGTCCAAGCTTGTTGTGAAAGTTATTTTAAACTTGAACAACCCACTTTCGCATATACAAAACGTCCTTAACGCTCTTTTCATGTGTAGTTACATCATGTTAACCTCTTCACAAGGTCAGAACATATATCATGTAATGTTCACGCATATTAGTTTGGATATATCAAGTTTTTCATTGAAAAAGTTTTGCTAGCTCAATACTTATCAATTTGATTATGAACAAAGGACTATAAGTCATAACTCATGCTTATTCATGTTCAGAAATCAATCATGTGTATGCTATCTCATGTATGCATGTTTACCAAAATCACAACTTAAGGTTCATTATTTTTATTAAAGCCTATTTTCAAAACTATCTTTTCCCTTATTACATGCATACTAATCACCAACCAACACATTCATACTATGCCAAGGAACCTAAATAGTCATGTTAAACATATTTTCATGCATGTTCAAGTAATATTGGTATGCTAGAATTTACCAAATTGCAAACAGAATAAGGAACTGTCTCCAGAGGCCAGCGCAGCTGCGCTGCGCCTCAATTATAAATCGGCACAGCTGCGCCGTGCTTCGGCCAGCACCAGTGAGTTCCCTGCTTCGGTAAGTTCCAACCCAAATCATAAAAATCCTACGAATTTGCTATTAGATTAACTACATTACCTTTCTAACACTTGTATTAGCTTATATGACAACCAATTAACATTATCAAATCACCAAATTATGAACTCCAACTCAAATCAAGAATTGAAAAATTTATAGAAATTGCAGAAACAGAAACAGAAAATGAAAATGAAGAACAAGGAAGCTATATTATACCTTTGCTATTAGTTAATTGGACTTGCTGCTAATTTTAGAATGCTCACACTGATATATGTATATGCTCTCCCACTCAACACTTAGCAAAATCTCAGCAAAGAAAAATGGAGAAGGAGAGCAAAATTTATTGACAAATCAATAACCAGACAATGTTATTGTTCTTCAATTTAAACCAACGTAAATGTAGGATTGCATGTTGGTTAATAGAGAGTAGGTAATTAGTTGTTGGATTCATCATGAATCCCACATCCTTGTTCATTATTTGCTATGAGGCTATGAGAGTTTTGTTGAGTTTAAGGAATATAGGCTTTAGTCTTCATAATGCTATACACGTGAAGAGCAAAAATGGGTCTATCACTTAGGAACAAGCAAGGCTCAGCATTCATACAACATGAAATGTAATAACACTAAGGCTTATATACATATATATACTCACTTAGGTTATATATTGTATACTTAGGCTATAATGAAATGTCACAATGTAAATTTACATAAGTAACACTTTAATGTAGTAAAGGTAATTTGTACGCATATAATCCATGTACATTTTGTTAATATCGGATATAATTTTAATCGGGTATTGTCATGTTACATTACTTCATCTATTATTCAATTACATTAAATTATTGAAGTATTTATTAATCAATAATTGTTTATAACATATTCATGAGGTGCCAATTAAATGTTCACTCACACACATATATTAACACAGGCATAGATCATGTAGCCTATATAATTTAATCAACCTTAAAACATGCTCTCCAGATATAGTATAGTCACATTTATCGTTACACTACGCTATATAATATAGGTGTAGCCACCATACCTTATATGTTTAATTATCATAACAATAACTCGAGTGATTATAATCATATTAATAATCTACTCGTTTATATATATTTATTATTCTCAATGGTAATTAATTAATTACTTATCTTATCAATTAATTAATAATATTATTAATTAATCCCTTCCTCATCAATCAATGTAATTGTTAATCTCCATAACAATTCATTATCACTTATAGGATTAATTACCACATTCAATAAATACAAATTTTATTATACTTATAACCAAGTCACTTATTATTATTATATTACTTGCAATAATAATAATCACATATTATTAATAATTAATCACCATTAATATTCTATAACAATTAATATTTTATTTCTCGTAATAACAATTAACAATTAATATAGACTAATTGTTCGCGTAGTAATTTCTTCATTAATTTACCCTTATCAATTATTATTAGGTGAGAAATAATCACATTACTCAATAGTTTAATAAATACAATCTTATTATATTTATAAATAAGTTGCTTATTATTATACTATTACTTGTAATAATAATAAATCAACAGACTATTATTATATTTCTCATAATAATATAGATTAATTGTTCACTTAATAATTCATTTACTCTTTAACCGATTATTATTCATAATAACACTTAATAACGTTATTGTATGATTAACTATCATATGTATTGCACTTAACAAATAATCAATTATATTCATCAATTACTTATTCGTAAATGTTTTGTTATTCCCAATAACATACTATTTATAATTACTCATTAATAACAATAATTAATTAACAATGTAATATTAATTAATCCTTTGCTTATTGATTTTCCTCTTGAATTACTTAAATCATCATCATTTCCATTCTCATGCCACACATGCCATTCTATAAGTTCGTTGAATTCCTCCATATTTCCTTCTAAATTCAATTTAATATAATCGAATTACTTTTCTCATAACTCATAAACATTATGTTCTAATAAGTATTCATTTTCTTGTTATATAAAATAAAAAATTTATTCATGAAATTCACTGTTCTTACATCCTCCCCCCCCCCCCCTTATAAAAATTTCGTCCTCTGAATTGGTACAAGATTTACACCAATAGATGGGGATAGTCCCTCGTCGTCCTATCTTCTAATTCCCACATGGCCTCCTTGGCATCGTGGTTTCGCTAAAGCGCTATCACAGAAGATATAATTTTATTTCTTAATATCTGTTCTTTCCTATCTAGTATTTGGACAGGAATTCTTCATATGTCATATTCTTCCCTACTTGAATGGGCTCATAGGGTATCACACGCTTATAATTAGGCTTATATGATCGTAAGACAGAAACATAAAACATACTGTAGATATGTTCCAGTTCAATAGGTAAGGCTACCTCGTACACCATTTTTCCTACTCTCTGCAATACTTCAAAAGGTTTCACGAACCTCAGACTCAATTCTTCTTTCTTACTTAATCTCATCTTCCCCTCACAGGGTAACATTTAAGAAATACAAAACTACCGTCTTCAAAATCTTGATTATGACGATGTCAATATGCGCTTTTCTCATGTTGATCTTGAGCTGCTACTAATCTGGCTCTTTTGTCTTCACAACGTCTGCTATTCGTCGTATTAAATCCAGTCCCAATTGAAGCCGTCGTTCTTTGACCTTATCCCAATATAGCGGTGTTCTGCACTTTCTTCCGTGGAGAGCTTCGTACGATGGCTCACCGATATTCGTATAATAATTATTACTAGAAGCGAATTCTAGTAAGGGTAAGTGATATTCCAAGTTACCTTTGAAATTCATTACGCAAACTCTTCCAGAAGTTTGAAGTGGAGCGCGGATCTCGATCAAAAATTATTAACACTGATACTTCGTATTGTAAAATGATTTCCTTAACATATAATTTTGCTAACTGATTTAAATTGAATCGAATATTTATCGGTAGGGAGTGTGTCGTTCTTTTCAATCGGTCGACATATTCTACAACTTCTCGTCTTATATTGACCACCAATAGTGTCTTCGAAGATCCTGGTACGTTTTTGTGCTTCCTGAGTGAACGAAATACGCCCAATTATCTGCCTTATTAAAACTCTTATCTCGCAAATTAGTTAAGGTTGACTCTCACACTCTATCCAACAGCGTTGGACAAACCCCTAATACAAAACTTCCCTTTGGACTTTCTGGGTTCCTTCACTTCTATTTCCAATCTCTCCATCTTCCTATTAGTTCCTCTCGAATTATTAACTTGAATAAGTTCTCCGTTTCCTTTAGCATATCGGCTACTACATTCACCTTTTTCAGGTGATAGAGAATTTTGCAGTGGTAGTCTTTGACTGCTCCTAGTTACTTACCGCCTTCACCTTTGCCGGATTCGACGTGCCCTAAAACTAACCTTCTAATTGACACACAACACTGGTGATTCCCAAGGAAAAACACACTCAGCTGATTATATCCTTTATCTAACATTTCTTGTAATTGTATCATTTATTCTTTATTTCTATCGGCGCCATAAGATAGGTACTTTCGAAATCAGTGCAGTCTCCGGTACTAAATCTATTACGACTTGTTTTCTCTGTTTGGCGGAAGGCCGGGCAGATCGTCTGGGAATACGCCTTGGATTTCTATCTCTACCGATACTTTCTTTAGTGCTACTCTTGCTCTCTTAGTATCTACAATATAGGTGAAACAATCTACACAAAATTTTCTTAACAATATCTTGGCCTGCATCATCGTAAGGCAAAACAATTGCCTAAGCGACGAGCTACCATAAAACATTCCCTTGGACAGGTTTGGAGTCTGAAGGTTCACATTTTTCCTTCTAACAGTCAATTATCGAAGTATGGTTATGTAATCAGTCCATTTCTAGTATCCCATCAAATTCCCCAAATTTGATCAGAATAAAGTCTATACTTAGTTTACATCCCTAATTTTTGAGCAATGATTACGGTAAACGAATTTCTACGGGAATTACTTCCTTATTCGCAACTTCTATTTTCAAAGGATCTCCTAATCATTCTTAGGGTAACTTAGTCGTCTCACAGTTCTTCAGATGCAAATGGAAATATAGCATTCAAATCAGATAATATATACGCATTTATATTATTGATTAAGACAGCACCTGACATCACAACTTGGAACGCCACTGCATCATGTATCATAACGTTAGTCGTACGTGGCATTGGTTCACTCGATTGAGCTGGTTTAATTATCGCCATCTCTCCGCTATGGCTTCCTTTGTTGCCGTCTTCTTCCTTCATTCCTTTCTTTGGGCAGTTCTTAATCCAATGATCTGCTGATTTACAAGCGGAGCATCCTCTGATCTTTTTCGGGTTTGGGCAATTCGGGGAAATATGCCCTTCCTGCCCGCAGCTATAGCAAACGCCTCGTCCCTTCCAACACTCTCCTTGATGACTCTTTCCACATTTCGGGCAAACGTTGTTCTTTTTCTTGAGTCCTTCTTGGTGACTTCCCCTCGGAATGTTGTTGAGGTTGTTGTTGTCCCGTCTTCTTTTGTTTCCGTCCCCTTCCTCGTTTGTTTCCTTTTGCCAATTGCGTATTTGACATTTTTTAGATCCATACACAAAACACTCTTTGGTTTTCTCCTTCGTAGGACAATTAGGAGAAATATGACCCTTCTCACCGCACTTATAACACACATGTTTTCCTTTTAAACACGCTCCCATGTGGTTCTTTCTACATTTCTTACAGGCTTCTACGTTCTTCTTCCGTGGTTGTCCTTCTCCTCTTACATACTTAGCCTCATTCCACTTTCTCTTGAAACTCTTACTGCTACCACTGCTACTCTTTTCCATCCTACCTTCGTTCGCTTTCTTTGAATTATTAACCTCTCCTCCCTTAGTCAAATTAATATCTTTTCCTACCTCTGAAGTTTTCATTTGTCTCTTCTTATAATCATTGATTCCTTCTTCAAAAGCATTTACTATAAGGTCTACCAATTATTGTAAGGGTTCTTGATTCAATTCCCTATCTCCATTCTCCATTGCTTGACGAGTCTCTCCTCCCTGGAGTATTGACATTTCTGTATAGAAATAAAATGGTATTATTATCTATTTGTTAAACATCTAATATTTCTTAAGACGTATAAGTTTTATTGCTATTCTCCCTTATCATTATTTAACAAAATCTAGTTACTACATGCATGTTTAATAAAAATATGCCACAAGAAAACATATCACATCGTATAGCATTCTGCTAGTCTCAATTCATACCCCTCTCGGGTATTACTAAGGTTGGGGTTATAAAGATATTTCCCACATTATCCCTAAAATTGGGATCCACAACACTGTTCTATATATATATACATCTATTGTATCTCTCGCGACGCTTATTACCTAACTACCTTCACTCTCACCATGTCTGTATCTATTAGTTACTAATTTGAAGGTCTAGAACTTCGCCTCCCACTATTGTATCTTATTTTTCATCTTAAGGTAACTCACACATGCCTCCATCCCGAAAGAAAACTTTCACCATGGATTTTTGCTTGGATTCCGATTCCCTCTCCTCCTAGGTTCAGGCTACTACCGTAATTGGCTCAATTATAGGGGGTGTTGCAGACGCTACATGCATATCACGTGGTTCTTCCCTCATGGTCCTACTAGGTTTACCTATCTTGGACATCCATAATTACAAAACTAATAAACTTTATTATTGTCTCCGAGTTACACATAATTTCATTGTATGGAATGAAAATATATTTCATAACACTACTAGGTTTCTAAGAAACTCTACACGAGTTTTATCTCCTTCTATTCTATAAATTCTTCTAAGGTTATAGTTTAAGGACTCGCTCCTAAGGTTTATAACCTCCAACTTTGATACCAACCTGTGACGCTCCCAAATTCGGACCGTCATTGATCTCGAATTCGGTTCGTCACGTACTAATCCTAATAACAACTAAAATCTCAAATAATGGAATAACAGAATAATTTACATTGATATAACATAAATATTCTCGTCCCAAGCCTCGAAACTATTACTAATACACTTCATAACTTAAACCAAACATATCTTAATACATAACATTAAATAAGTCTTAATACAACATAACGGAAACATCCTAACATAGAAAAGCACAACTACTTCATAGCCTTGCCTTCACACTTGTCCTGTCCTAGGGTTCCACCTTGCCCTGCTTTAACTGAAATGTTTATGGAAAGCAAGAGTGAGCAACAAATATTCCCAGCAAGTAATATGCCAATAAATGTGAACAGGAATATATACTGTTCTAAATCTTCAAGGGTAAAACAGTAATTAATCGCACAAAAATTCAAATAAGAATGTTGTGAACAAAATAAATAGCAATGACTTCCAAATCTATTCTGTGAAGTTGAATAAGGACCACTAAGGGTCGAGAAGTTATTAAAGGATTCAAAAGTTTCAACAATTTCAAGTGAATTAATAGATATCACTGAGTGTCGCTGTGGACCAAGGATTAATAAAAGAATCCAACGAGTTCAAAGTTTCAAGTTCATAAATACTGGATACTAAGTGGTCGCTAAGAACCACGAACTTCTACTAGAATCACCAAAAATATTTTTGGTAACCCAAACAAGTACAATTAGGGGATCAGCCTATCGTACCTGGTGTTATGCATAACCTAACATGCTACTGTCGACACCCCAACTATATAGTTCCCCTTTTTACGAGGGTTGTTCAACTCAGTCAATTTATAAGAGTCCGCACTAAAGCAATTGGTGTGGATTTCTTTCCAATTCATGATATTGGTTTAGCCAAATTAAATGGTGTAGACAATTTCAACAATGTATATAAGAATAATTTATGAGTTCAATACTCGCAACAATAATTCGAAGAATATAATCATGATTTAAATCAAGCTATGAAATATGATTTTATAAGGCAAGAATTATTCTAATTCCTATTTACCCGTACGATTAATAATAGTACAAGCTCAAATATGTGTTCAATAAGGAGTATGAATCAAATACTTGCTCAATAAAAAAATAGTCAGATACTTGCATTCAATATATAAATCAAATAAAGTTAGGAACCTTGCTCGATAAAAGTAGAGTAAGAACTTGCATTAAAGAGATAAAGTTTAAATACTTGCACAAAATCCAAAGTTGTGCAAGTTAAGAGACTTGTTTACAAGATTCATTGAATAAAGAAATGCAAGGGTTTAGGATACTCGCAATTTATAATACAAGAACGGGTTCAAGGAAACTTGCACCGTAAAAGAGTGTAAATTAGAGAACTTGCCTTAAGCTTAGTCTATCCACGTTAAGTAAATCAATACTTTCGAATTCTATTTATATATTACATGTATAGGATATTCATTAGTCACTTACGCTCATATATGATATGTAAATTTAAATGCACCCATAAACGTTTAACTTAGTCGCATACTATACACATACTTCATCACGTACTTTTGCGTACATATAGTACAGTTCAGTGTACAAGACATCATGAAGTCATCAACATAGTTTCTAATCATTGTTTTATAGTTTACAAACACCTTTTAAACTTATCATTGGGAAGTTTATAATCAAACGTTCAATTCTATCACTTAGCATGCCTCTTAACACATTATTTAGCATACTGGTCATATACTTCAAGTTAAAGTAATCATATAAGCTAACTGTCAAAAATCAGATCAGCAAAACTGACTCAATCCTGATTCCAGGCTGGCGCAGCTGTGCCATGGCTAAGCCTAGGGACGGCGCAGCTGCGCAGCCCTCTGGCCAAGCCAAGGCTGAGCTGTTACCTTGTGGTTTCTGTCCGGTCATGAACGCAACATTCACATATAATATAATAACATATTAAAGGGTTTTGCATGCTTTTATTGTGATCTTACACTTATTCTTGATACGCTATGGTTTTTAACTTATGATTTCAAATGAGCTAAGGCCAACCAAGATCATGAAATCACAAAAGCTACAATTTTTGCTATGCATATATGTGAGGTAGTCATGATATCAGTTTGTATGTATGCTTACATAGGTCCTCATCTTATATGCATAATTAGTATTAATTATTTCCTCAAAATATCTCTAACTCATGCTTGAGTAACTTTCAATGTGTTTATCCAAAAATGAGTATGCATATGTAGTGTGTTTGGTCACATAAGAAGTATAAATCACACATGTTCTACTCCCGAATATACACTACATCATGTTTATTAGATTATAACACATCCAAGCTTGTTGTGAAAGTTATTTTAAACTTGAACAACCCACTTTCGCATATACAAAACATCCTTAACACTCTTTTCATGTGTAGTTAAATTATGTTAACCTCTTCACAAGGTCAGAACATATATCATGTATTGTTCATGCATATTAGTCTGGATATATCAAGTTTTTCTTTGAAAAAGTTTTGCTAGCTCAATACCTATCAATTTGATTATGAACAAAGGAATATAAGTCATAACTCATGCTTATTCATGTTCAGAAATCAATCATGTGTATGCTATCTCATGTATGCATGTTTACCAAAATCACAACATAAGGTTCATTGTTTTCATTAAAGCCTATTTTCAAAACTATCTTTTCCCTTATTATATGCATACTAATCACCAACCAACACATTCATGCTATGCCAAGGAACCTAAATAGTCATGTGAAACTTATTTCCATGCATGTTCAAGTAATATTGGTATGTTAGAATTGACCAGATTGCGAACAGAATAAGGAACTGTCTCCAGAGGCCGGCGCAGCTGCGCTGCGCCTCAATTATAAACCGGCGCAGCTCCGCCGTGCTTCGGCCAGCATCAGTGAGTTCCCTGCTTCGGCAGGTTCCAGTCCTAATCACAAAAATCCTACGAATTTTCTATTAGATTAACTACATTACCTTTCTAACACTTGTATTAGCTTATATGACAACCAATTAACATTATCAAATCACCAAATTATGAACTCCAACTCAAATCAAGAATTAAAATTTTTACGTGAATTGCAGAAACAGAAACAGAAAATGAAAATGAAGAACAAGGAAGCTATATTATACCTTTGCTATTAGTTAATTGGACTTGCTGCTAAATTTAGAATGCTCAAACTGATATATGTATATGCTCTCCTCTCAACAGTTAGCAAAATCTCAGCAAAGAAAAATGGAGAAGGAGAGCTAAATTTATTGACAAATCAATAACCAGACAATATTATTGTTCTTCAATTTAAACCAATGTAAATGTAGGATTGCATGGTGGTTAATAGAGAGTAAGTAATTAGTTGTTGGATTCATCATAAATCCCACATCCTTGTTCATTATTTGCTATGAAGCTATGAGAGTTTTGCTGAGTTTAAGGAATATAGGCTTTAGTCTTCATAATGCTATGGATGTGAAGAGCAAAAATGGGTCTATCACTTAGGAACAAGCAAGGCTCAGCATTCATACAACATGAAATGTAATAACACTAAGGCTTATATACATATATATACTCACTTAGGTTATATGTTGTATACTTAGGCTATAATGAAATGTCACAATGTAAATTTACATAAGTAACACTTTAATGTAGTAAAGGTAATTTGTACGCATATAATCCATGTACATTTTGTTAATATCGGATATAATTTTAATCGGGTATTGTCATGTTACATTACTTCATCTATTATTCAATTACATTAAATTATTGAAGTATTTATTAATCAATAATTGTTTATAACATATATATGAGGTGCCAATTAAATGTTCACTCACACACATGTATTCACACCGGCATAGATCATGTAGCCTATATAATTTAATCAACCTTAAAACATGCTCTCTCTATATAGTATAGTCACATTTATCGTCACACTACGCTATATAATATAGTTGTAGCCACCATACCTTATATGTTTAATTATCATAACAATAACTCGAGCGATTATAATCATATTAATAATCTACTCGTTTATATATATTATTATTCTCAATGGTAATTAATTAATTACTTATCTTATCAACTAATTAATAATAATATTAATTAATCCCTTCCTCATCAATCAATGTAATTATTAATCTCCATAACAATTCATTATCACTTATAGGATTAATTACCACATTCAATAAATACAAATTTTATTATACTTATAACTAAGTCACTTATTATTATTATATTACTTGCAATAATAATAATCACATATTATTAATAATTAATCACCATTAATATTCTATAATAATTAATATTTTATTTCTCATAATAACAATTAACAATTAATATAGAGTAATTGTTAGCGTAGTAATTCCTTCATTAATTTACCCTTATCAATTATTATTATGCGAGAAATAATCACATTCCTCAATAGTTTAATAAATACAATCTTATTATATTTATAAACAAGTTGCTTATTATTATACTATTACTTGTAATAATAATAAATCAACAGACTATTATTATATTTCTCATAATAACAATTAACAATTAATATAGATTAATTATTCACTTAATAATTCATTTACTCTTTAACAGATTATTATTCGTAATAACACTTAATAACGTTATTGTATGATTAACTATCACATGTATTGCACTTAACAAATAATCAATTGTATTCATCAATTACTTATTCGTAAATGTTTTCTTATTCCCAATAACATACTATTAATAATTACTCATTAATAACAACAATTAATTAACAATGTAATATTAATTAATCCTTCGCTTATTGATTTCCCTCTTGAATTTATTAAATCATCATCATTTCCATTCTTATGCCACACAAGGCATTCTACAAGTTCGTTGAATTCCTCCATATTTCCTTCTAAATTCAATTTAATATAATCGAATTACTTTTCTCATAACTCGTAAACATTATGTTCCAATAAGTATTCATTTTTTTATTATATCAAATAA
The DNA here is from genome assembly GCA_020205555.1 of Panax stipuleanatus. NCBI lineage: Eukaryota > Viridiplantae > Streptophyta > Magnoliopsida > Apiales > Araliaceae > Panax > Panax stipuleanatus. The sequence goes on from CM035115.1 coordinate 35,165,515, forward strand.
AAAATTTATTCATGAAATTCACGGTTCTTACAATATCCAAAGTATAAAGCCTTTGGTCTGAGCTGCAAAGATACATTCCACCTGAAGGAAACCAGAGAGCACTCAACGAATAACAGTAAGGCTAACAGAAGATCTAAGCACCAACTCAATCAACATCCAGATTGAGTTGTAAAGCCATTCAAGATGAAGTCTTCCACAAGCCGATCAGAAGAAGACTTCAGATAAAGTGACTGACTAGAGAAAGTCAGCAAGTGCAGTAGTTGTCAAGAGAATATAAAACAACGATCTTGAGAATTACTCTGGATCGTAGTGTTTGCCAAACGAGCAGGAACTGATGCAGTTTACGTAGAGATAGTGGCTAGCTTATGAAGAACAAGACAGAAGTGATTAAGCATGGGTCAGACCATTGTTGATAGGTGAATGGGAGATCACCAGGAGAAAGAGAGCTGGGTATGCCACAAATCTGATGTGTCTTACTATTCAGAAGGAGGCCAGAACGACAAGTCAAGCTATCAGTTCCAGAGATCAATCAAGGCAAGCAGAAGTGTTAAAGCACTGCACAAGAGAAGGAAGAGGTGTTCTACATTGCATATCTAAAGAACACTCTTCAGAATCATAGTGTTATCTCAACCAGTCAAAGAGCAACATTCAACAAGACACACTACAATCTAGGTCCAAGAATATCTGCATCAAAATCGTAGAGTTCGATCATCTGAAGATTGAAGCATTGGCAACGGTTTAATCTGAAGACTGATATCCGAACATTGCTGATTGAGAGCATCGATGCAGAAGGACAATTTTTGATGTTCTGATCAAGAAGTCAGAAATAAGAAATAAAGGTGACTACCAACCTGACACAGAATAGTGACATCTCTGAGGCAGTAGGTGAAGTAGCAGACTGCTGTGTCAGTAAAGTCAAAAAGGAGCTATCACGTCACATCAGCAGTCTACACCAAATAACTAGAGATCTGCGAAGCAATTCAAATAGCTTCCAATGGCTATTTTCCAATGGGAAGATCCTGGAAGGGTATTTAACAGCTGAAGCTTCAAAGATGAAATTGTTGTTGAGTTGAAGAATCGTTGAGTTCTTGGAATGCTACATTGTTGACTCTACGAGTTCCACCAGAGCTGAACAGAACAAGTCTCAGTGGCAGTGAGACTACGAAGGTGGAAGTGAAGCAGATTTAAAGAAGGACTTGAACAGACTAAAGCTTCACTCAACAAGGATGAGAATGCCATTAAAGATGGCAGCTAAGCTGAGAGCCGAGAAGGCCGAGAAGATAGCATTCAGGAAAGTGGCTGAGCATAAAGAAGATCAGAAGAGCCATTCTACGGATCACCATGAAGAATCAGAAGCTGAAAAGGAAAAGATGCAGAACCATGTTTGCTTATCTATCAAGAAGGGTTCAAGGGCTGCTAAGAACGAGAAGAAGATGACCCACAATGAAAATCCTTAGCAGTCCTATGTGGTGATGGTGCACAGCTGACATCAGAAGAAGATGAGCTGAACAGAATGAAGATCAGTTGCACCTGAGAAGAAGAGGTCCAGACTTGAAGAAGAATGCTGAGGACCAAGCCAAGCTGCTAAGTACAAGAGATGATAAAGCTTCAAGTCATCTTAGCAGCAAAGCATAAACAACAACAACAACTACAACAACGAGTAGCCAGGGCCTGAGGGGTTCTTGTCTAGAGGGACTAAATGAGTTCCAAGGCTGCTAGCCTTAAAGAGTTCTTAGTGAACTAGAGAGTTCCAAGCCTACTGGGCTTGAAGAGTTCTTAGTGAACTGAAGTGCCAAGGATGCTGGCCTTAAAGGAATCTTAGTGATTCAGGGTTTTGCCCTTCCTTCGTGGATTTCCTCCGAGAGTGCAGAAGAGTGGATTAGGATCTTGAGTCTCTGAACCACTTAAAACCCCTTGTGTCTTTTATATTCTGTCATTTACTTTCTGTCATTTACATTATGCACTTAACTGCTATAACTGTTATGTTTGTATTAACTACTTACATCTAAACTAACTCCAAGAACAATGTATCAATGTTTATCAATATATCAATGAAGGGGTCATTTAACTTATTCCGCTGTGCTTGAAATGATTCTTATGTTTGTCATATGCTAACTTCTTAGCAATACAAAATAAAATGAAAAAGAGTTTAAAAACGCAAAGGATCTATTCAACCCCCCTTCTAGATCTATTGTGTGCCTACTGGGAACTAACAGTACTATCTCAGAACCTGAATTTTCTTACATCCAAACGTGCATTACAATAACATATGCATAAAAATGTAGTCAGAAAATTTTTAGCAGGTCATACAGGCATACATTTTTCATACATTGCGTCTGAAAGGCCCCTAAGTGGTTCGCATGGTTTTAATGGTCGAAACTAGCAAAAAAAGATATAAAACGTTACCTGCGTTGTGCTGATCGCGTAGGAACTGACGAATTCAGGAAACAGCTATCCAAAAAAGATCGAAATCCATTTGGAACTTAAAACTGAAACTTAAAAAATGAAAATCTAGTAGCCCATTAAATAGCCCAAGTGGAAGAGGACCCACCTACGACTGCGACACCTCCATATGCGGCACCCCGGGGTGGGTCCCACTCCCCCGGGCTCAGTCCAGTTCATGTCAAAATAGAGTTCTTATGTGCTGCCAAGTCAAATCTAAAAAAAAATAGCTACGCGATTGAACGGTTTGTCTTGAAAATCTGCGTTTAAGCAGCGGGAATCTGATAGAAAAGGAAACCCCATGGAGACCCTTGATATTCATCCCAAAGCCATATCCGGGGATCAACAAAGCAAACTACAGAAAAAACTACGCTGGAACTGCACAAAACTGTCGAAAACTGCCACTTTCGGAGCGTCGGGTACATACCGAAGCCAAGTTCAGCCGTTGTCTCAGCCCCAGCGAAGTTCGGGTATAGACCAAAGCCAGTTTCAGCCATTGGCTCAGCCCCAACAAAAGTTTGGGTATAGACCGAAGCCAAGTCTCAGCCGTTGGCTCAGCCCCAGCGAAGTTCGGGTACTGACTGAAGCCAATCTCAGCCATTGGCTCAGCCCCAGCTAAGTTCGGGTACAGACCAAAGCCAAGTTCAGCCGTTGGCTCAGCCCCAGCGAAGTTCGGGTACAGACCGAAGCCAAGTTCAGCAGTTGGCTCAGCCCCAGCGAAGTTCGGGTACAGACCGAAGCGAGTTTTAGCCGTTGGCTCAGTCCCAGCAAAGTTCGGGTACAGACCGAAGCCAAGTTCAGCCATTAGCTCTGCCCCAGCAAAGTTTGGGTATAGACCAAAGACATGTTCAGCCGTTGGATCAGCCCCAACGAAGTTCAGGTACAGACCGAAGCCAGTCTCAGCCGTTGGCTCAGCCCCAACGAAGTTCTGGTACAGACCGAAGCCAAGTTCAGCGTTGGCTCAGCCCCAGTGAAGTTCAGGTATAGACCAAAGCCAAGCTCAGCTATTGGCTCAGCCCCAGCAAAGTTCGGGTAAAGATCGAAGCCAGTCTCAGCCGTTGGCTCAGCCTCAGCGAAGTTTGGGTATAGACCGAAGCCAGTTAAGCTGTTGGCTCAGCCCCAGCGAAGTTCAGATATAGACCGAAGCCAGTCTCAGCCGTTGGCTCAGCCCCAGCAAATTTCGGGTACAGACCAAAGCCAGTCTTAGCAGTTGGCTCAGCCCCAACAAAGTTCTGGTATAGACCGAAGCCAGTCTCAGCCGTTGGCCCAACCCCAGTGAAGTTTGAATATAGACCGAAGTTAATTTCATCCATTGGCACAACCCCAGTGAAGCATCCGGTACTGACCGATACAGTTTAATCAATTGCTCAGCCCAAACAAAGCATCGGGAATGATCCGGTGACGAAGGAAATTATAGTAATCCATCGTTAATGATGGAATCTGTTATACACATCCTCAAAAGAGAATGAGGTAAAAGATTGGATATTCAGCTCCCTACTGCAAGCTGCCAAGTGAAAACTATCATTCAGATAAGCATCGAAAGATCCCAGCAAGGTGACTCGATACCTGAGGGATAACCCCGTCAGAAGAACCTTCAAAAAACACAAACGGAATCAGCCGAGAGGAAATTTGCCCCCTGATAATGCTAACAGATGCGAGAAACCATGGGTTTCAAACTATGGTAGCATAATAGCATCCTCATCAGAGTTAAACAGGCTACCGTGAATAACGTCATCCCCAGTAGAAAATGACAAGAATAGTTCGCGGTAACCTATTAATAATATCTAGAGCTGTCCACAACGTTATCCCAAGCAGATAGATGGCGTAAGCAACCAAGAGTAGCCCCGTTCAACTCAAAGACACCCAGCCTTCGAAACGTCTCTGGCATGTGTTATTTCTAGTGTCTACTAATCTTTATCCTATCCATTCCATTACATTGCATGGACATGATAAAGAGGGGCATCTGCAGACACTCAAAATTTTCCTTGCCCCAATACTGACACTATAGGAGGGCAAGCTGTAAATCAAATCAACCCTGGTACCGATACCAGGCTTCTAATCTAAATCTGGCCACCAATGCTGGTTATTTAGTCAAATTTGATCCCCAATATCGATATTATAGCCCAAATCCAGCCACCAATGCCAGTAAACCCAAATCCAATCACCAATGTGGAACTCCAGTCAGATCTGATCTCCAATCGGACCGTCTATCCATCTTCGATCTCTAATCGGACCGTCTATCCAGCTACGATCTCCAATTGGACCATCTATACAACTCTGATCTCCAATTGGACAGTCAATCCATCTCTAATCTCCAATTGGACAGTCTATCCAGCTCCGATCTCCAATTGAACTGTCTATCCGGCTCTGATCTCCAATTGGACAGCCTATCCATCTCCGATCTCCAATTGGACCGTCTATCCATCTCTGATCTCTAATCAGATTTTCTATCCAGCTCTGATCTCCAATTAGACCGTCTATCCAGCTTCGATCTCCAGTCAGATAGTCAATCGATCTCCGATCTCCAATCGAACCATCTAACCAGCTCCGATCTCCAATCGGACCGTTTATCCAGCTCCGATCTCTAATCAAAATGTCTGATCAACCCCGATCTCAATATCGGGCTATCATATCTACCCCGATCTCCAATCGGACCATTAGTTCAAACCCGATCTTAATATCGGGCCTTTAAATCAGCCTCGGCAGCAACCAGAGAGGTACAAATAAGCCCCGACAGCAACCCGAGAGATATCGATCAATCCCGATCTCAATATCGGGTCGTCAAGTCAGCCCTGGCATCAACCTGGAAGGTACAGGTCAACCTTAATGTCGACATAGGACGTGTCAAATCAGCCTTGGCAGCACTCAAGAGGTACAAATCAGCCCCGGCAGCAACCCGGGAGATATCGATCAATCCCGATCTCAATATCGGGCCGTCAAGTCTGTCCCGGCATCAACCCGGGAGATACAGGTCAACCTTGACATCGACCTAGGATGTGTCAAATCATCCCCGGTCTCAGCCCGGGAAGTATAAATCAGCCCCGATATCAATCCAAAAAGTGCAGTTCAGCCCTAGAGATAACCCTGGGAAGCCAAATCCACCAAGGACCATCCCGGGAGGGGCAAAATGGTCATTTTATCAACTCTCAGTTGATTCAGTCAAACTCAAGCTGAATTGATGCCATCGAAGTCAGAATGAACCATAACGATGATCCCAAGTGCAAACAGCGCAAGATAGCTCAACGGATAAATTGCGAGGAATCGAAGACCTGGTTATGAACCTGTCTTCTTGGACCCAGAAAATGTTTTATCCCATGTCATTGCGACACTCTCGGCGAGGGATTTCCGAAATGGTATCGCACGCCTCAAACGGACTCTCCGATCAACAGTTAAAAAGTTTAGACTTAGACTGCGCGTTGTCCGGAGTGCACGTACTTCGAGATGCCAAAACCCTGCATAGCGGGCCCTACCAGGGGAGCCACACCTCTACCTATGGCAGAAGCAGGTAGAGTGGAGGCTCCCTGACCTACAAATAAAGGTGCCCTCCCTTCATTTTCAAGAATTCTGAAATGCAGCGAAGCTCCGCCAGTTCGATTTTTTAACTTTTACACCTCTTCCAAACTCAAATACTTTCACTCTAACACGTAGATATACCCATATACTACCATATATCAGAAAATAACCGATAGATTTGGACGTATAGAGCCTACGATTTGGCAAAAAGCTTGTGTAGCAGTCCATTGTAAGTATTTTCACTATCAGAAAGTGAATATTACTTCTTCGTACTTTTATACACTTGCACGTTAAGTTTCGTTTTCTAAAAATGTCCGGAACTTAGTTCCGTGGCTGTTTTCGTCAAATTTTGGTACTTTTTGTACATAAACTGATTTTTTGGCATTTCTACAACTAGGATTGACGATCCGTTAGCTCCAGCAATTTCAATACACTAGCACACACGTTCTAGCAACTTCATCGGACTAGGTTATCTTCCCAGTCCGTGTTTGGCCCTTTTTTGTATATATTTAACTGTATGTATACTAACATTTCAATTCTGTCAAGCCCGAATGTCAAATGATAGGTAGTTTACCGCTTTTATATATATTTACGCATATATAAGCGACTTTCACCATAACTGGGTTCTCTTCCCAGTATTGATTGACTACATTTCTATCAATATATATATATATATATATATATATATATTTCAATTTCAGTCCGGCACCGGCGTGAAAACCCATCGCCCTTTATTCTGTTTTCGCACTCTTCGCTATACTGGGTAATCTCTTCAGTCACTGGTTCACTACTTTTTTGCGTGAATGCCCATCGCCCTTTACAGCTTATATATATATATATATATTTATATATATATATATATATATATATATATATATATTTCTTTGCTCGCTTTCTATTCAACTGCTGCTTTAAATATTCATCTTAAATGAATTGGAACTGACATATCTGCAGGCGGACTAAATTTATTTAAATCTCGCCAATTCTAGTTTTCAAACGGTTCAAAGTCTCCAGACTGAATCGGAAAGCTAGAATGGCTGAGATTTCCTTAAATCTAGCCTTCTTTCTAGTTTCAGTTTCAAAAACAACCTCGCGTCCCTTAGATCGCTATCTAGTGGGAACGAGATGCTTCGGCCATGCGGACCAGGATTTACTGAATGAATCCTCGGTTCTGGCAATATTGGGATATTTATCTGTTTCTATATAAATTTAAACTGTGCAAGTTTTGGCTACTTATATGTGAGCCTAGGAATCGTGGGATTCAAGATCAAAATGATCGAAATCTGATTCCCACGATGGGCAAACTCCGGTTTATAAATGTACCCTGCAAGTTTTTCTGCAAAAATGTACATGTAAACAGACCTTAAAACGGTTATCCGAATTTAAGGTCTCAAGATAATGGAAAAATGTGGATTGTCGTGTCAGCGTCCCTCCGATGGTTTTCATACCTATGAGGAGACCGTCACTTGTATATTCTGTAGTCAAGGATGCTTCGCAGCCTGACAAATCACCATTCACATGCAGCCTTAAGGCTATAAAGATAAAATTAGAAGTATCAACAGACTTCAATTCCTATGGCAGCGTAAGGGTTTGATAAACCAGCTTTCAAAACATCATTTTCAAATCAATCAAAAGAAAAGCTTTTCAAAGAAAATTAAATTAAATGCTTTTGCAAATCAAATCAAAGACTGATTTTTAAATCAAATCAAACCCTTCGTATATAGGTTCAACGAAGCAAAGCACTACTTTCAATCAATCAAATCAATAGGCCCAATTTTCAAACAGCATTCACTCACGCATTCCAGTTTTAAAGGAAAATATTGAAAAGATGTTGTACCGTGTTTACACGAGAGTCGTGGGGTGCCTAACACCTTCCCCACTCTTAACCAAGCCCCCGAGCTCAAAACTTTGTTTTCAAAGATCAAGTTTCGACAGTGTCCAACAATTGGGCCTCTTTTAAATAAAACTCGGTTGAGTTGGTACAACCATTTCAAATCTACCAACTGGTGACTCTGTAAAACGTTTAAATCGTCGACATGATACATGTTGGCCTTTCTCATAAAAACCCTTCAAAACCTTTTTCCTAAATAAAAACAGTGAGGGTAGAGAGAACTTAGGAAAAGAGATTAAAAGATCCAGGTTGTGACCCGACCCACGGATTTTTTAAACCAACATCGATAATAACCATTAAAAGTTGACAATAACTACTCATGAGCCTTGCCTTTGCCTTTGTCCCTGTTAGAACCTTCTGCTACCTCGGCGTTAGCTGAAATATTTTATTTAAGTAAGGGTGAGCAACGAGTTTGCTCAGCAAGTTAATGTATACAATAAATGATATATATCATGAATAGAAGAGTCTAGCTTCTATAGAACTTCAATAATATTCAAAGGGTTTTGAAGCAGCTGAAGAATAATTCAATCTCAATAATAAAACTTTCTCAAATTTCATACTAAATAACATATCAAGGATGAAAGAGTAAAATTCTTTCAAAGATTCAATAATATTTAAGTGAATAAGAAGAATTAACAATAATGCAAAAATATTTAATAAAGTGGGATATTCCCAGATTTCATGCTGAGTGATCACAAAAGGATCATGAACTAATAGAGAAATTATTAGTTATTAAAACTAAATTACCTCAGGAATATAAGTTAGTTATAAAAACTAAACTATACTCCTCTGCAAGTACCTGGAGCGGCTAACTCCTTTGTACCTTATATTATGCATAATACTCAATAATAGCGCATAGGTCGATTTACGACAATAAAGTTTGTTCATCTCAGTCTTACATCATGAGTCCGTACCATAACAATATGGTTTGGATTGCTTTTAAAGAAATACTATGATTTTAATATATAATATCAATATTAATCTAGCTGAAATCAATGGCATAGATCTTCCAATAGTAAATCAGTTCATAATAAATAGAACGTTTCACGCTTTAACAAATATTAGTCTTGCCAAAATAATTTGTTGAGACATGACTTATAAACAGTTCAAATAATAGAATAAGAATCAATTGCACTACGTGCGAACAAAAATAATCATTATAGATGTGAATAACTTCAATAATTATTCACTAATCATGCTTTGAAATTAATAACTCAAGTTGAGTTAGGAAACTTGCCTGATTCGTTGACTACTGCTACGCAATTTAAGTTAACTTCTTTTGTCAGACCTATCATTAATAAGATCGATCTTTTAATTAGCATCACATATCTTACTCATAGTATTTTATCTAATATGTAATCACATAATCAATCATTAGATAACACCATACGAATACACAAGTCTAAACCTAGCACACATCGAGTCTTTAATAGTATTCAATATAGTATACTGAGTGATTTCTCACAAACAACTAACAAATTAGTTTCCGTCTCGTCTACACTTTTTTCATAGTGAGTTAGATCGGTTACTAATTCGTATATACCTCCGCTCCCTGAAGGAATTTTTTAGCCCAGCTATCATACATCAATAATTAAAGAGTACGACTGTACTACTGTGACACCCCCAAATCCGGGTACTTCGTTTCCACATGATTTGGTATTCACTTTCTAATATAACATAAATCTACCCAATGAATAATGCAAATTAACTACAACTTAAATTAAAATAACTAAATCTCCCTTACAACAAGGGTTACAACCTTTGTAAAATAAATCCCGGGTTACTCTAACCCTGACATGAATATAATAAAATGCGAAAATAAATACATAACATTCAAATCTTATTACAATCATTCTCAAAATAATTAAACAAGTCTTCACTTGCTTTGCTTTCCCTTGCCCTTACTTGTAGACGGAGCATCAGCGTTATCAACTTGAACTAAAATTGTTATTTAGTGCAAGAGTGAGCAAACCACAGCTTACTGAAGTTTAACAATAATAAAGACATGAAAGAGTAGCTTTTTTAAAAAATCTGAACAACTTAGTTTGCTTAAATAATAAAGAATTGAATAATAATTCTCTATTAACATTAAAATTCGAATATAGAATTTATCTGAGGGTCATAAGACCTTTGAACTCTTGTCCTAGGTTATAAATATTTCTATTTAAACCTTTAACAGTCAATAAGACTATGGACCTTAACTCGTACTTAGGGGAATCAGCCCTTTGTACCATGTATTGTGCACAAACATCTTAACGCTATGCATAATAACCTCCCCTAATAAATAGGGTTGTTCAACTCAGTAATTTGAATTCAAGTCCGCACCAAAGAAAGTTTGGTTTGGATAAGCTTACAATGGTAATTTAGAATTCACGTTCATCAACTAAAAATTAGTTGAATCGACTTTCAAAAATTCATAAATAATAGAATTATGAACTAACATATGCTTTGGAATCAACTTAAATCTTTTAAAATAATAAACAATTGTCCAATACATAAATAGAAAGGACATTCTCAACAATGAATATATGAATTCAAGAATTTATATATAATTAACAAGTTTAAGGTTAGAAGACTTGCAAAAATATTTATACAAGATCAGGGTTTAGAAAACTTGCATAGAATTAACGAGTTTAGGGTTTAGAAAACCTGCCTTAAGCGCAAGCTACTTAACTCAACCATGTATTTAAACACTTCCTATACACATTCAATTATAATAATCTAAATTAGTTAACACATAACTAATTCACATAAGTGGTTAACTCTCATGGTTAACTCACTCTAATTAAATAAATAATAATAATCAACTATCACATAGTTAATTACATCACACACATATTCACATAATTAAATCAATTATGTATTTAGCTACATTATAATTAAAAAATTATAATTCAAACACTTAATCAAATTATAATTACTTAAAATATAATTACCTTTTAAATTATAAACAAATTATAATTTATAATCAATTAAACTACATCATGCATTTATAATTACACAATTTATAATTAATCATGTATTTATCAATTATAATCAATAATTAAACATGTATTATAATTACATAATTTATAAATAATCATAAAATTATCAATTTAAAATCCACAATTAAACATGATTTATTAAATTATAATTACTTAAATTATAATTTAAATTAACATCTAATTGATTAAAATAATCAATTTCTATACATTACAATTTCACAATATTATAATTTAAATTAAACACTTACTCTTAATTATAATTAATCAAATTATAATTAAGTAACTTATTTTATAATTAAACAATTATAACTTATAATTTAAATATTATATTAGATTTTCAAAATTTCTTTTTTTTTTCTCAAATTATGAAATTACCAACTTCGTGTTAACACATGTTATAGCAGCTAGATATATGCTCATTATCTTAGCAATAATGTAACTTAGGCATGAAAATAATCTGCACAATTGTTTAAAACACACTGCCACTGCACCGAACCCGGCGCAGCTGCACAGCCAGCTGCCTTAAACCCGGCGCAGCTGCGCAGGTAAAGGCTATGGTAAAAGCAATCGGCGCAGATGCGCTGCTCCTGGCCTTGCTGCCGGCGTAGCTGCGCAGCAGCTCAGCCAGACGTAGACAGCCACGGCTCCCTGCTTTACCGGACAACCCATACAAGCCAAAAATACAGTAACATAGACACTGTAAATCATATATATGCTGTAATACATATATCTAACATGCACTCAAAATATAAACTCATTTAAACAACGAGAATCAATAGTTTTAAAAATCCAATTTGGCCATTTTCATGAAAACTCATATTTTTCCATACAATAATCTATTGTAATAGAATTTCTCAAGTAATTCAACTTATAACACATGAAATCTCTTCATAATTGAATATAACATCATAACCAATTCTAATTAGACATACTAACACATACAAATTCCTAAATTTTCCATTCTAAAACCAATCAATATACATAAAACAATATGAACAAAACTTTTTCCATGAAACTTGTTTTAACAGTAATTTAATTCCTAAAAATCCTCTTATGTCATACAATTACCACAATCAACACATGGATACAATACATACATATAAAATTCACGATTTCACAACTTCCATGAAAACTCAACTTTTGACAGAGAATAAAATACATGAAACATATGAATTGAGTTCTATAATTGTAAGAGTAAAATTATAGATTATAACCTTTTTGCTAATCGTTAATGAAGAAGATGATGATGCTTAAGCTCTTCCTTTTCTTCTTCTTCTCTCTTCTCTTACTCTTCCTCTATTCTTTCTTTTCTCTCTTACATTGATATTCTAACGTAGTTTAGACTAACGTATAATATAATACGTAGTAATAGATATAGGCTTAATTATATAATATAACTGACAAATATATTAAGTATAATGTCAGTTACAAATTTCAAAAAGCCACAATGCCTTGTTTGGCAAAACAAGGTTATTTTCAAAAATATATTATTAATGCTAAGGCCATGTTTGGTAAACAGTTTATTTAAATAACTTTTTGATAGTTAGGGCCCCGTTTGGTAGAAATAGGTTTAAAACAATTATAAGGGCCTTGTTTGGTTAAAAAAATTTAAAATCTTTTTCTTTATTTTAACAAATTATTTAACACATACTTTAATGTCACATTTTAATTAATTAAATATCAATAATAATTTAATCAATTAAAATCTAAAATCAATAAATCACATAAAATTGCCACATAATTATAATTACCCGCTAATTATAATCCATGTAACACTTCATCACATATCTCATCTAATTTAATTATCTCAATTAAATTAGAACTATAATATAAAATTAATATACATTAATTAAATTAAATATTGCACATTCATTTAATTAATATATACACTTAATTAAATCACTCCATAAATCATATAATTTATTTATTTAACTCAATAAATAATTCACATAAATATTTATTTAATTCAATAAATATTTAAAATTAAATATAAAATTTCAATCGTTACAATCTTCCCTCCTTAAAAGGATTCTGTCCCCAGAATCACACAAACAAAAAAAAATTCTCTCTATTACATTCTTCCCTCCTTAAAAGGATTCTGTCCCCAGAATCAGTATATAAGGGTTACACACAACTAAGCAAATAAATGCGGATAAGATTTCATCATAACATCTTCGAGTTCCCACGTAGCTTCTTTAGCACTGTGGTTCCTCCAGATTACCTTAACAGAAGGTATCACTTTATTCCTAAATACTTGTTCCTTTCTATCAACTATTTGAACAGGCACTTCTTCATACGTTAAGTATTTATCAAATAGCAAAGGTTTATATTCTATTACATGTTTATAATCATGCTTCTAAGGTCTTACCACAGAAATATGAAAGACATTATGTATATTCTCGAGCTCCGGAGGTAATGCAATCTCGTAAGCAACCTCGCCAACCTTTCGTAGTACCTCAAAAGGTCCAATGAATCGGGGACTCAGCTTCCCCTTCTTACCGAATCGAATTTTCCCTTTCCAAGGAGATACCTTCAGGAAAACGAAACTTCCTGGTAAGAATTCTCGGTTCTATCGATGTAAATCGGCATACTTTTTTTGTCTATCTTGAGCAGCAACTAATCTCGTTCTGATCAGCTTCACAATTTCAGCGGTTTGTTGTACCAATTCTCGTCCCAACAATTGACGTTCACCGACTTCATCCCAACACAAAGGAGTTCTGCATTTTCTACCGTATAATGCTTCTTAAGGCGGCATGCCAATACTCGCATGATGACTATTGTTGTAGGCGAACTCCACCAATGGTAGATGATCCTCCCAGCTTCCTTTGAAGTCCATCACACAAGCTCTCAGCATATCCTCTAGCGTCTGAATCGTTCTTTCACTCTGGCCATCAGTCTGAGGATGATACGTTGTACTCATTCGCAATTGCTTTCCCATACATTCTTGCAAACGCTTCCAAAAATTAGACGTAAAACGCGGATCTCTATTAGACACAATCGACACTGGAACACCGTGTCTAGAAATAATTTTCTTGACGTATAACTTTGCTAGCTTATCCAGGTTATACTTAATCCTGATCGGCAGAAAGTGGGCTGACTTTGTCAGTCGATCCACTATAACCTATATCGCATCAAATCCCTTCTGAGTCGCTGGAAGACCTACCAGTAATCCATCGTGATGTGCTCCCACTTCCACTCTATAATTTCTAACGGTTGCAGCAAACCACTTGGTCTTTGGTGTTCTGCTTTTACTTTCTGACACGTCAAGCACTTTGCAACACATTCAGCAATGTCCCTCTTCATATTCGGCCACCAGAAATGATGCCTGAGATCTTGGTACATCTTCGTACTCCCAGGGTGAATAGAATATCTAGAACTATGAGCTTCGCTCAGAATCTCCTCTTTGACTTCTGGTACTGGCGGTACCCATATTCTACCTTCAAACCGTAACAGACCTTCATTATCGATCTTGAACTTGAACTCTTCGCCAACGATTATCCTCTTTCGTACTTTCCCGCATTCTTCATCGTGAAGTTGTGCTTCTTTCACCTTATCTACTAGAGTAGAACCAGTGGTTACTTGAAACAACATCTCATCCGATTCCTTCGAAAACTTCACTTCTAATTCCAATCTAGCCATCTGTTCTATCAACCGGTCCTGATCAGTTAGCACGTTCAGCTTCTCCCTACCTTTTCTGCTCAAAGCGTCGGCAACAGCGTTAGCTTTACCCTGATGGAAAAGTATCTCGCAATCGTAGTCTTTAATCAGTTCCAACCATCTTCTTTGGCGAATGTTCAAATCTTTCTGGGTAAATATATACTTCAGACTCTTGTGATCTGTGTATATTTCACACTTCTCTCCATATAAGTAGTGCCTCCAAATCTTTAGGGCAAACACTACTGCCGCCAATTCTAGATCATGGGTCGGATACCCCTTCTCGTAATCCTTCAGCTATCGTGACGCATAGGCAATGACTTTGCCACTCTGCATTAACACACAGCCTAATCATTTATGTGAGGCATCACTATATACTACGAAATTCCCCGAGCTATCCGGTAAAGACAATACAGGCGCAGTACTCAGCCTCTTCTTCATCTCTTGAAAACTTTCCTCACACTTCTCCGTTCAAACAAACTTAACTATTTTACGAGTCAAATTCGTTAATGGAGTTGCTATTGTAGAAAAGTCTTGGATAAATCTACGGTAATAACCTGCCAATCCTAATAAACTCCTCACTTCAGACGGCGTCTTCGGCTGATCCCAACTCATTACGGCCTCAACCTTCGACAGATCCACCGAAATACCATCCTTGTCGATCACGTGGCCAAGAAATTGCACATGTTCCAACCAGAATTCGCATTTCAAGAATTTAGCATAAAGTTTCTCTCGTCTCAGGGCTTCTAAGGTAAGTCGTAAGTGTTCAGCATGCTCCTCCTCGGTCTTGGAATAAACCAGGATGTCATCTATGAACACTACCATGAACTTATCCAGAAATGGCTTGAACACCCTGTTCATTGAGTTTATAAATGCAGCTGGGGCATTCGTGAGACCAAATGACATCACCAAGAACTCGTAATGACCATATCGAGTCCTAAAAGCCATTTTCGGTATATCTTCCTTCCTCACCTTCAATTGATGATACCCACTTCTCAAATTAATTTTTGAGAAGTACTTCGCACCCTTCAGTTGATCAAACAAGTCATCGATCCTAGGAAAAGGATACCTATTCTTGATCGTAACTTTATTCAACTCCCTATAATCAATGCAGAGACGCATCGATCCATCCTTCTTCTTCACGAATAAAACAGGCGCTCCCCACGGAGAAACACTCGGTTGGATATACTTCTTGTCTAGTAATTCTTGCAGTTGAACCATCAGTTCCTTCATCTCGACTGGAGCCATTCGGTACGGAGCCTTCGAAATTAGAGCACTTCCCGGCGCTAAATCGATCACGAACTCTGTCTCCCTATCTGGCGGAAGTCCTGGCAAATCGCTCGGAAAAATGTCCACAAACTCCTTAACTACCGATATCTCCTCCACCTTCGGGCTTTCCTTACGCGTATCTACTATGTAGGCTAGATATCCCACACAGCCTATCGTCAGAAGTTTCTTGGCTTGCATAACTGTCAAATAACTCGCTTGTCTAGGCGATTTGCTACCATAGAACACTAACTTCGACGGAGTCGTAAGGTTTATCAACTTCTTCTGACAGTCGATTATCGCCCCATGGTTGAACAACCAATCCATACCCAGTATAACGTCGAATTCCCCAAGTTTAATCGGAATCAAATCTACTCTAAGTTCCTGACCCTTAATGTCCAATCTACAGTTCTTATAAACGCTCCTAACAGGAATAACCTCCCTATTCGCAATCTCTATGTTCAAAGGGTAAACTAACTCCTCTACAGGTAAGTCTGAGGTTTTAGCAAAATCATCAGATATGAATGAACAAGTAGCACCCGAATCAAATAATACATATGCATTTATACTATTGACCGGAATAATACCTGACACCACGTCTTTTGATTGCATAGCATCCTGCACCGTCATATTGAATGTCCGTGTAGTGGATCGAACAGCTTGCAATGATGCAGCAATAGTAACGGTACTGCCACTTCCATTCCCTCCGCTCCCTGTTGACCCTGCTGTCAGCTTCTTCGGGCAGTTGCGAGCCATGTGATCTTGGATCCACATGTAAAGCAAGCTCTCTTCTTTGGGTTTGGACAATTAGGCGCAATGTGGCCTTCCTGACCACAGTTGAAGCACACCCGCTTCCCCTTCATGCACACGCCAGTGTGATTTTTACCGCATGTAGCACATGTTTTAAACTTCCTCTTCTGCTGGCTTCCTTACTGACTCCCAGCTGAGGTGTTGTCATTCCATTTCCTCTTCTGGTTCACAGCGCTGCTACCCCCAGTCCTGGTTTCTAACTCATTCTTCTTCTTCTTATCTTGGTTGAACTTCATCACCGCTTCGCTTCCTCCCTCAGCAAGTATGGCTTTCTCTAGCACCGCTGCAAAGGTATTCAGCTGGAACATGGAAACCTTGATGTAGAGCCAGGGCTTCAGTCCCCGCTCAAACCTCCTCGCTTTCCTAGCGTCAGTGCTGACCTGGTAAGTAGCGAACCTGGCCAATTCGTTAAACTTAGCGGCATACTCGGACACCGTCATTCCTCCCTGCTTAAGCTCTAGTAACTGGACCTCCATCTGGTCCTCCGAACTCGCTGGAAAGTACATCTCGTAGAACATTTCCTTGAAACGTTCCCACGTGATAACTCCCTCTCCCTCTCGGGTCTTGTTAGCCTGCCACCAAAAGCTAGCATCCGACTTCAACATGAAAGCAGCGAACGCTATCTTCTGGTCTTCCCCTACCCTAGCCACGTCAAATACCTTCTCCATTTCCATAACCCATATCTGAGCTTCGATAGGGTTAGTCGATCCTTTGAACTCAGGCGGTCCTACTGCCTTAAATTCATTGAACGTTGTTCCCTGTACTTGCGACTGATTCGCAAGAGCTCCGATCAACAGGTTCACCAACTACTGAATCAAGTTGGGGTTCGTCCCATCGTTATTGTTGTTCGTCGAACCCTCGGGGTTTTGACGTGTTACTCTTCTTTTAGGAGGCATTTTCTGTTAAGAAAATATTATTATTAGATCCTTTACTCAATTTTTAAATATTCAAGTTCATACTTAAACGTTTAAACAATTCAGTTCACATAGAACACATAGGACGTCCATAACCTTCTTTTATTCATTACTCGTAGTTAAAAAACATAAAAAAGATAGCATTTCTGCCATTTACATCATCTTTTCCTGAACTGGAAAAGTTGCAGGATTACATTATTAACTCATCCCATTCTTATCTCAAATTATGGGATTTACTTTATTTACTATAAAAAGCAACACATAAACCAACTCTACTACTGCCTAGGCATATTAATACGTCGCACAGCCTCTCTGCATTCCTCTTCCATTACCCGAAATGCCGTTCTTTAGTCCACCACATACCACGGTAAACCTTGGAACTGAGCTGGGTAGTAGAAAATACGGTCCTGAGCTCTCTCTATTGCTGTATGAAAAGCATATTTCGTTTCCCTCAGCTTGGCCCTCTTAGCTTCAGCTTCATCTTCAGCTCGATCATCTCGTTGATTAGCCCTCAAGCTTGACTCTTCAGCTCTGGCACGCTTCCTCAACTCTTCCTGTGTGACATCCCGAATTTTTAAGAATTAATAAATGAGAATTTAATAAATAAAATTCTTATTTTAAGATGTTTAAGTACGAGTATGTGTGTATGTGTTATATATTGTAAAATATGTGATTTGGTGTGAAGAGAATTTATATATTTATTGAATTAAATAAATATATTAATTGAATTATTTATTGAGTTAAATAAATAATTATGTGATTATTATGGAGTAATTTAATTAAGTGTTATATGTTAATTAAATGAATATTTGGTATTTAATTTAATTGACATAATGATTTTATGTTATATTATCCGAATAGCGAGGTGTCACTCATGATGTAGAATTATAAATAATATTAGAATAAATCTAATTTAATTATTCTAATACCGGCATAATATTGAACCTAAAGGGTCACATCATAAAAGGGAAATATTATTTTAGAAGTAATTGGCTTAATAATAAAAATAATAATTTAATATTTGGAGAAATACTAATATTTATGTCATCTTGTCATCAAAACAACTAACCTCTGTTTTGCAGGATAAGATTAAAAAATCACAAAAACACATCATGGCATGCATCCTATCCCTACCTACCTCAGGAAATTGACACGCTTACGTTTTTTTGTAGGTGAAAAATTGGTCCTGTCACTAGATCTAAGTCTAAGAAGGCACTAAGTCCATCCACGGACATTACTTTTAGTGCTCAATCAGAATCCACCCCTGTATCTAGGGAAGAGTTTGAAGGACTAAAGAATCAGATAGCTGAATTGGCAAGTTTTCTGAGAGAACAAATCAAGGCCCTTAAAGGGAAGCACGCCGAAGCCCACACAGAAATGGGAACACCTGGTGGTAGTGGTGGCAGTCAAGAGACTGAAAAGACAGAGACTCAGATTCCTAGACCCCAAAACAAGGATACAACCAACAAAACCCATGAAATCACCATCCTCAACAAAGAGCAGAAAACTGGTGACATTCTGAAAAAAGTACAACAGATGGAAGAAACCATCTGGTCTATCAAAGGGACTGGGGCATTCTGCAGGGTTAATTACTCTGACCTCTGTATATTCCCCGTAGCTCGTTATCCCGAAAAATTTAGAACTCCTAATTTTGAGAAATACGATGGATTGGGAGACCCTTATACCCACCTAAAAGTATTCATTGGAGAACTCGGATCCTATGCAGAGGACGAGAAACTTCGAATGCAGTTATTTCAGAAAAGTCTGACCGGAGAGGCTAGAGCCTGGTACGCCTGTCTGTACAACTCTAAGATTCATAGTTGGGAAGAACTGGCACATGCTTTCCTTAGTCAGTATAGCTTCCAATCTCAGCTGGCTCCAGATAGATACCAAATAACCAAAATCAAGAAACAAAACACTGAGTCATTCAGAGAATATGCTCAACGATGGAGGCGGGTCGCAGTACAAGCCATTCCACCTATAAATGAGACTAAGATAGTCATGACCTTCATCGATATTCAAGAAGCTCCATATTATGAGAGGGTCCTAGCAAGCATAAGAAAACCATTCTCTGAAATGATCAAACATGGCGAAATGGCAGAAATGGGGCTCAAGTTCGGGAAGATAAAGGATCTAACCGCCCTCGAAGCTGTTGCTAAACATATCCAGTCCAAAAATTACAGGAGTAATCCCCGGAGGGTACACAAAAAGAAAGATGAAAAAGTGTCCTTAGTGTTACAAGGACAAAATCAAAGAGGCGAGACAAATAGTATGCCCATTCAAAGGAGGAACTATACCCCTTTCCAAGCTTCAGCACAGCCTTCAAACCCTCCATTTCAGAAAAATATGGAGGATAAGAGTCGAAGAACTTTCACCCCTCTAGGGGATTCACTCAAAAATGTGCTAAAATTGTTGACAGCACAGAAGAAGATTGTCCAACTCCTTCCACTAAATAACACTGGTGGACAGAATATCGACCCAAATAAGAAGTGTGCTTACCATTCCGGATCCCCGGGCCATGACACTCAAGATTGTTGGTCTCTCAGGCATAAAATCCAAGACTTGATTGACAATGGAGAGATTGTGGTGGCCAAACCAGAAAAACCACACGTACAAGACAATCCCCTCCCTCAGCACAAAGAGGAGAGTGTCAACATGATTAGTACATAAAATGGAGGAGGATCCAAATACCTTCAATATGTCAGAGAATCAACTCAATCCAGCAACAACAGCCCAGACAGTTGGGATGTCTCAGAAAGGCAATTCCTGATAGAACAGGAGATTAGGTCTATCAAGGAACAAATTGAATAATTAGCAGAACTGATCATATACCAACATCAGATCACCAGACAGATGATGAACCAGGCCAACCAGTCTGATGCCGATCATCCTCCCACACCAGAGATCAGTCCCATCTCCAAGAAGGATCAATATCGGTCTCATGAGCATGAACCCTGGGCCGACAAGATAGCCAAAGATGAGAATTCCGAAGCTAGTAGGAAATTCTTATTTCAAAGGAATTTCACCAACCTGAACCAACCAATGGAGGAAATCCTCCAGATGTTAATCAACGAGGGAATGGTTGCAGATTTATTACCACCATTGAACCCTCAATCCAAGAAATTCAAGCCTGACCAAATCTATTAGTATCACTCCAATGCACCCAGCCATGATATTGAAAATTATTGGGCACTTCGTAACCTGATTCAGAATATGATTGAAACTGGTGACTTAGTAAGAGGAAATCGGGATTATGGCCTCCCAGATGAAGACACTCGCTTTATTCCCACCGCGTAGAATTAGGATACAGTGGCTGTTGTTTCCTGTGACAAGGAGCCATCCCTCACACCCTTACTACTACCAGGGAAAGAAGTCCAAGAAACACAAAATTCTGTGAATGTGGCCGCACCCGAGCCTTTAATCTTGCCCTTCAGACCTTAGTATCTAGTTATCAGTCTGAAGAGGGTCCCATGGAACTACGGGAATGACGAAGGTTCCACCTCAAACAACATTGCCATAGTACCAAAGGATAATCCATTGTACCTACCTCAGCGGGTGATCAAACCAGTCCTCAAGGCCAAAGAAAAGGTGGCTGATGAGAAAATCAAAGAGTTCCTCAACAAAATGGGACACAATGAATCAAAATAGTGCAAAGCTTGAAAGACGCACCCAAGTAAATGTCCATCCTAGACTTGGTCTTATCCTCAGTGGATCATCGCAACATTCTAGTGAAAGTACTGGAAGAAGCCCATCTGCCACATACCGTGGATGCCGAGAAATTTTGTCACATGGTAGAGCACATTTTCAATAGCAATGTGATATTTTTCACTAATGATGATATCCCTGCAGAAGGGACGGGCCATCGTATGTCCCTTCATATAGCTGTAATGTCATCTGGGTATGTGATCGGAGGTGTTCTCATAGATGGAGGATCCTCCCTCAATATCTATCCCTACGACATCTTGGAGAGAATGAAGATCAACCAAATCGGATCAAAACCAGTCATGTGGTAATTCGGGCTTTCGATGGATCTTGCCGACAAGCTATGGGAGAGATAGAGCTTCCATTAGAGATTGGCCCACATACTTTCTATGTGTCCTTTCAGGTGCTCAACATTGCCACTAGATATAACTTGTTGCTGGGTAGGCAATGGATCCACATGGCAGGGGCAGTGCCATCCACCCTCCATTAACAGCTCAAATATATTATCAACGGCAACCTCATCACGATCATCGCCGAACCAGAATACCCTGTCTGCATACAGGGAGACATGCCAGTGATTATCCTGGATGTAGGGATTGAACCTATAAGTTTTAAGCCCTAGAGATGTGTGATACTCAGTATCTACCTATCAGAGCACCAGCCTTGAAGCCTAAATTCTCCCCTAAAGTGATAAAAGTAGGTCAAGAGATGGTATCTTTGGGTTTCCAACCTGGAGAAGGGTTAGGAAAGAATCAGCAAGGTATCAAGAGTCCAGTGGAAATCTCGAGTCAGACTGGGAGAGCCGGATTGGGATATTCATCCGGGTCAAGCCGTCGGAACACACTCAAGCATCCCAAGGCTCATGCTTCCACAATTTTACTGCCAAACCTTACGGCTGTCGAATGGGTGAAACCCATTATGAAAATCCCAGCTATGGTATCAACCATGTTATTTCCTCCCATTATACCAGCAAGTGAGAGAACAACTCCTAGATCCGAGATGGATAACAAAAAGGGAAAAGAAAAGATCCTGTACAAAGGATGAGACCCATTTGCTAACATACGAATTATCATAAACTACAAGGGTCTGAATTATGAAATCCCAGACAGCGACGACGAGGATCAGATTCAAATTCCTCGCATCAAGAAGGAAAAAGGGGGCTTTTCAAAGAGAAACCATGGCCCTATTATAAAAGATATCTCAGTCGTTATCCGAGAAGAGACAGATGATCACAAATCCTTGATCCTCCCTGTTCATGAGGATCTAATCCTGGATAACTGGAACAGTGTCCCTTGCCTCAGTCAAAAAGGGTAAAGGGGCAGATAGTCTGTCTGGTTTTTAAACATGCTTTCATTTACTGCTTACTTTTGATTGCACAGCTATAGCAGTAACTTTTTTCATGCTTTGCCAAATGCTTTATATATTTAAGCAGTTGTATATATTAAAACGAAAGCATTTTTGTTTTCAGGACTCAAGCATTGGATATGTTTGTCTCTGGTGATGAGATGCCAACCTGTCAAAGTGACTACAACTTTAATGTAGAACTGAACTTCGACTTGATGGATATTGATCAAGAAGAGGAAGATGACTATGAGGTGCCCAATGAGATCAAAGAATGGGTCGAAGACAAACCCAAACCAAACCTCGACCAAACCACCACTATCAACATAGGAACCTCTAAAAACATCAAAGAAATCCAAATAGGCATAGACCTCACACCAGACCAAGAAGCCGACCTGATTGAACTCCTAACACAGTTCCAGGATGTATTTGTATGGTCACACGAAGATATGATCTGCTTGTCTACTGACATTGTCATCCATCGAATGCCCATCAAAGATGGATTCAAGCCAGTCAAACAAAAGCTTAGGCGATTGAAACCTGAATGGAGTCTGGAAGTTAAAGAAGAAGTTATTAAACAATTCAAAGTCAAAATAATCATGGTATCAACCTACCTAGAGTGGCTGTCAAACATAGTCCCCGTGCCAAAACCCGGAGGGAAGGTACGAGTCTGTGTGGAGTACCGGGATTTGAACAAAGCCTGCCTCAAGGATAATTTCCCTATACCTTTTATCCATATCCTGATCTATAATACAACGCAGTATGGCAAGTATTCCTTCGTCGATTGCTTTGTTGTTTACCATCAAATCATGGTTGCTGAAGAGGACCGGTACAAAATAGCTTTCATCACTCCCTAAGGAACCTTCTGCTACAGACGACTATCCTTCAACCTCATCAATGCCAAAGCCATGTATCAGTAAGCCATGATGGCCTTGTTTCATGACATGCACAAGGAGATAGAGGTTTATGTGGACGACATCATCATTAAATCCCGGAGGGAAGATGATCACCTAGAATATCTCAGGATGTTGTTCAACAGGTTGCGTAAGTACAACTTCAAGCTAAATCCCGCCAAATGTGCTTTTGGCATCAAATCAGACAAGTTTTTGGGATTCCTGGTGAGTAATCGAGGCATCGAGTTAGACCCTGCTAATATCAAAGCCATCACCGAGATGCCAGTACCTCAAACGGAGAAGGAGATACGTGGGTTATTAGGAAGGATCAACTTCATAAGCCGATTCATTTTCCAGCTCACAGCAACCTGTGAACCCATATTCAAGCTTCTAAGGAAGAATTCCTCCACCAAATGGAATGAGGATTGTCAACAAGCCTTCCTTGCCATCAAGAAGCAGCTGATCGAAGCACCTATTTTGGTACCTCCGAGGGATGAAGTTCCCTTATTCATGTACCTGTCTGTCAATGCCAATGCAATGGGTTGCATGTTAGGACAAAAAGATAATAGTAGCAAGGAGAGAGCCATCTACTCACTGCACCACAATTTAAGGTAAACCCATACCCTGCAATGAATTTTCTTTCGTCTTGGTCAGTTTAAAAACTTGAGCATGTATAACCCTCTAATTTCAAATCAGAACCACCATACACTAGAAACACATTCTTAGTTCTTCTTATATGTGTTTATTTTATCACCCGTCAAGGTCAATCGGTATTACCGACCAAAATTTCCCCTAATATTGGGGTTGTTCTTCTCAGATTTACATCGATAATCCAAACCAAAATATTTTGATTGGATAGCTCTAATTAACATCAATAATGTTTCAAAGATTTATTTTCAAATCAAGAAAACATTTTAACTTGTATATAGCTGAAACAAATGGTATTGACATAACTCTTAAACAGTTCATGAATATTAGAACTCAAAGATTTCATTAGTATACGTTATACCAAAGCTTGAACAACTTAAACAAATATCGAAAGATTTGAATAAGTTCAAAAACTTGCATTCAATATAAAACTGAATGGAGTTAGGATACTTGCCTTAAGCGTTCTTTAACAATTTACTTTAAAACGTTCATCGAACGTCCTACATAATTCATTCATAATAATATGCCAATTAGTCACATATAGACTATTGTAGATTGGTTTAAGTTAACTCTATTTCATATCTTATATTATTCGTTTCATTAGAATCAAAATTTTTTATAAGTTCATTAGCACTTGACTCGACGTTTTGACGTTCGTACGTCACACGCCCGACTTTTTATACGCGAACGCCCAAACGATACGCCCTTGCGTACGCTTAGCACGCTCGTCCAAATTGTCTACTAAACCTTCATTTACGTTAAGTATTTTACATTCGTAAAGCTTGTCTTTTTATTAGAATTAAAACATTACTTAATGTTACAAACACTTGTTAAGGCGTACGTGTGTACATTCATACGCCTGACTTGCTTATGCGAATGCCCAACATCGCACGTCCAAACAACTTGGGCAACCCCCTTTCACTATGCTATCTAGACCCTCAGCGCTACCATGCTATTATTATGCTTATGGTTGACGCGGCCACGCCAACTAGGCTGAGAGCAATTCAAGTTTTCTAAAATTTCCAGTTTAGAAAAATTTTATCGTACTTACTTTCGAACATCATAACTTCTTCATCCGATATCGGAATGAGTTCTTGAGCCATTTTCTTGCTCGTAACATTTTCTACAACTTCTCTTAGACAATAATTTTTTGGGTTCTCTAACTAGCCATAAAATTGTCTCAAAAATCCTTCGTGAGCTAGTTTTCGCTAAATGACATTTTCAATGTCGGATTTTCAAATCTTCATGACTCGCTTATTCAAAGTCGGATTAAGCTCATTCTCGAGCCTACAACTCACTTATACTACAAACTACAAATCCTCCTTAAAATTAGAATTTTCCAGAAGCTTAAATTATCCATACTTGGTCCAAAATTCGTTCCAAGTTAGGGTTTTTGACATTTAACGTCTTTTTCTAAAAATTTTGTCATAACTTCGTTATGGCGTACTTTTACTCTATTCCACTTGAAACATTTACGTAACCCCCATATCTACGTTTCCTTCTTTTCAAATTTCAATTAGTCCATACGGACAACACTTTTACATTAGTACATTAACAGTCCTCTAAACAGTTATTGCCAATCCTTATGCTCGGCTTACGTTTTTTGTTTTTTGTTCTCTTTACATTCAAATTACCGGTAGTTTACAAGTTATAAACCACACAATCATCCTTATTAATCTAAGATCCATCATGATCTTCCATCAAAACAACATTCAACCACCAATCAAAGAAATCAAACTTAGAAATGAAGATGGATGAGTTAGGGTTTAAGCTTACCTTTGTTGTTCTTTCTTCTTCTTCTTCTTATTGATGATCAAGCTTATTTCTTTATCTCCTTCTTCTCTCTATGCCCGACCACTCTCTCTCTCTCTCTCTCTCTCTCTCTCTCTCTCTCTCTCTCTCTCTCTTTTTATTTCTCTCTTCCTCTCTAACACTTAGCCTCATAATGAAAAGTGAAGAGATGATTACTTTGATTTTTGCTTATATAAAAGCTACTTTGTTTCTCTTATAAGTTAGTCACTTAACTAAAGTCTTATATAGTCTTACTCCTCTTTTTTTACATCTTACTAATCATCCCCCAAGGTTAACTTAATCTAACACAAATTAACTTAACCAAAACTAGAAAAAATCATTACTTATATCACTTATTGGATAAGTTTTCTTAATGGGAGAGACAAGAAATTAAAGCTTTGTCCAATTAAGCCCCAAACTTTCTTTTTTATAGTAAGTGACTCACCACCTTGTCCCCTCCATATCCCTTGGCCGAATCCCTTTGCCCATTTTGCCCCTCATTAGGTCTTTTTGCTTTAATTCCAATTTTATGTAGGGTTCATCTCTTTCTACTTTGTATTTGCTCGAAGAATCTAAGGTTTAACCCTAAACTCAAGCCTTGACTCCAACCCTAGCCAAGCCACTCCAACCCTTGGCTTAACCCTTAGTTAAACTCTAGCCAAATCTTATAAACCCTAATCAAGCCTTTCAAACCCTAGGCTCGGTTAGTCCCACTAAATTAGTTATGCATTTTCTTTTCTAGTTAGGTTTTATAATTTTTCCAGTTACGTTTCGTAACCCGCTCGATTAGCCGAAAAACCGACTTTCACATTTCGTAATTTTTATTACGCTTTTCATCCCCATTTTCCGAATAAACGCTATGTCGTAATTCAAAGAATCGAAAAAATAAAAAATGAGTTTTTAGCGTGAATCGTGTTTTAATGTCTTTTATCAGAAAAGTTTTATTTTCCTCCTACAAACTTCAAACACACATAATCGCTCACATAACACATATCGAGATCAAAATACGACCGTAAACTACATAAAATAGAATATTATCCATAAAATCTCATTTTATTAGATAATTGCTTATAATCCTATTTACAAGGATATTCGTCGTTCCTCTTGATGTTGTTTGTGTTCTCACCCTATACTCATGGTATATCTTCGTATTCCTCTTATACTATAAAGGGTTTTTGTGTGGAACACCGAAAGTGGTGTTCAAGCCCAAAGATTTGAGATATTATCTTTTTGAAGCTAGTATATCCCAACACAAATTAAAAAAAATAAAACAAGTAAAATTAGACGAAAGTAGTATTAGATTGTAGTCGCAACCAAATAGCAACTATTTTAGTTGCAACTAATTTCATTTATCAACATCTTTTTACTTCACTTTCTATCCCCTTATCCGAATACGGGTATTAAACAAACATGGGAATTTTAAAACCATAACTCCTCAATATCACAATTATGTTTCAAACTCAAGTTTTAAACAATTATGAGTTGCTCCAACTTTTTGTAAAACAATTATATATATATATATATATATATTATTTTTACTCAATTATTTATGTATAGGTTTAAATATAAATTATTATTTTAAATTATTAATTTTTTTATCATTTCCGCGATCGACCTTTTAATATTTGAAATTAAGTGATCAAACTTTTAATTTTATCACTTGCGTTTAATTGAACATGTCACTCCGTAACTTGATGATTTTGCCTTAATGCTTGATGTGATAAAATTTTGTACTGCAAGTGCACAGTGTCAAATTGAAAAACTAACAAGTACAGGTCAAATCCACAGAGACTAGATTAATTTTAATGCATCTTTAATAAATATTTTAGGTGAAATAGAAATAAGAATTGAGAATTAATTAACTATAATTAGATTGTAGTCGCAACCAAATAGCAACTATTTTAGTTGCAACTAATTTCATTTATCAACATCTTTTTACTTCACTTTCTATCCCCTTATCCGAATACGGGTATTAAACAAACATGGGAATTTTAAAACCATAACTCCTCAATATCACAATTATGTTTCAAACTCAAGTTTTAAACAATTATGAGTTCCTCCAACTTTTTGTAAAACAATTATATATATATATATATATATATATATATATTATTTTTACTCAATTATTTATGTATAGGTTTAAATATAAATTATTATTTTAAATTATTAATTTTTTTATCATTTCCGCGATCGACCTTTTAATATTTGAAATTAAGTGATCAAACTTTTAATTTTATCACTTGCGTTTAATTGAACATGTCACTCCGTAACTTGATGATTTTGCCTTAATGCTTGATGTGATAAAATTTTGTACTGCAAGTGCACAGTGTCAAATTGAAAAACTGACAAGTACAGGTCAAATCCACAGAGACTAGATTAATTTTAATGCATCTTTAATAAATATTTTAGGCGAAATAGAAATAAGAATTGAGAATTAATTAACTATAATTAAACTAACTAATAACAAAGAAGTAATCTAGGAATCCGAATCCATTAAACAATAAACATAACAAAAAATTCAATCTCTTCAATTTTTATAACTTCATAATGATTTTGATCTCCCTTCCCTTTAATTTAATAATTTTACAATTAACGTGGGCAAACATAGACTATGAAATTTTAAGTATTAACTATAACCCATCAAAACTTCTTCGAGCAAGCATGGATTATGAAAAACTCATATCTTAATAATAATATATCAAAACTTCTTAATTAATTTAAAATCACATAAGAACTATAAAATGAATGTATTTCAATAACGAAACAGGAAGGCGAAATCAATTAAACATAAAATCACAAATAACAGAATAGATGGAAAATATTATCATGAATAATTATTTAATTTCATCTTGATCCTAAATTAAAGGAATTAACTATAAATGAAAATAAATAAACTAACTAAAATAAAGAAGAGAATAAATAGAAATAAAATGAGAAAACACTATTTAATTAACGATCATCTAACGAGCATACAATGAAGAAGTAATTTAATCTACACATACTCCTAACCTAAACTAATACAATACCTAATGCCCCTCTCTCTAAAACCAAAAACGTATTTATAGGAAAAATAATTTTGTTGCCTAATTTAGATTTATTGAATTTAGTCTCTTTTGTTACCTTTTATCCTCTTTTTTCCTTCTTAACTTCAATCTCTATATGGTAATCCTCCAAGATTCATTTTTCATGTAGGTTTCGACTTCCTAGTGGCAATTAACTTCTCAAAGAGATCTTCTAGATAGACTTTCTTTTCTCTTATTAGATTTGACTTGCACATCAAGATTATTCCACCTATTTCCTTCTCATTGTAGGATTATTCTTATATATTTCTTTACATGAATAAGAGCATTAAATATCGCTTGATCAGCAATATTTTGACTTTATTGCAATAAAATATTAAATCCTACAAAATAAAATAAAATATATTAATTTAAAAAACTAATATAATTAAAATGAAAAAATTATGGATAATAAAATGTATGAATTATGTGTCTATCAAATACCCCCATACCTAGCTTGTAACAAACGAGATTTTTGTATTTTAATTTTAAATATTTATTGAATTAAATAAATATTTTAGTTGATTTATTTATTGAGTTAAATAAATAATTAATGTGATTATGTGGTGGTGTAATTTAATTAAGTGTACTATATTAATTAAATTGATGTTTAGTAATTTTGTAGTGAAGTTTTAATTTAATTGAGATAATTAAATTAAATGAATTATTAAGTTTTAATTTTGTAGTAGTGATTTAATGAATTGATAGATAATTATTAGTGGTGTCTAATTTAATTTAATAATTAAATTAGAGATTTACTAATTTGTTACATGAAATTATGATTAAATAAGTAAATTATAATTGTGTAGCAATTTGATTTAATAAGGTGATATTAACTTTAATTTAATTGAATTTGAATATTGGAATTTCATTAAATAAAGTGTAACATTTAAACTATGTAGGAAATGAGTTATTAAAATAAATTAAAAGAGTTTTAATTTAGTTTTAACAAACAAGGCTTAAGGCTTTTAAAATTTTATTTTTTTTAATTCAGTTTTGCCAAACAATCCTTTGTAGCTTTTGATTTTCAAAAATAAATTAACTGATATATTTAATAAGGAGGTTAAGTATTTGGCAGTTTATATTATGTATTATATCAGTTTTGTGACGCCCCCAAATCTAGGACCGCCACTTGATCTCTCGAATTCGGTTCGTCACGTGCTCATGGTAATACATCACAATAATAGTACGACTAAATGTCGGATAACACAGCGGAATTATACACAACTAATACCGAATAAATTATATTTAAATAATATAATTATTCACGTCCCAAGGTCTCGTAACTTAAACAGTGATTACATAGCTTAGACATATCTTAAGCATAAATAACCTTAATTAGTACATAATATCATAAGTTCTTTATTACAATCATAAGTCCTACATAATTTAAGCTACTCAGTAGCCTTTTCCTTGCCTTTATCTGTGCCCGAAGGTCCACACTGCTCTGCCTTAACTGAAATGTTTTTTTTAGAGAAAGCAAGAATGAGCACAAATTGCCCAGCAAGTAATATACAATAAGGGTAAGTGATATAATTCTCAATTCTCGAAAGGGTATAACAAGGTTTGATAGATCAAGGATAACAAGAATATCAATAATTTTCAATAACAGTCGCTAAGGACAGAATAATATCAATGTGGTTCAATAATAAATCAATTCAAGATTTCGAGATAACTGAATACTGAGCAGTCACTAAGGACTATGAACTTCCACATAAATTGACAGTAATAAACTGAAAATCCAACAAAAACAGATACAACAGGTGATCAGCCTAAAGTACCATCGTTATGCATAACAATCAATCATACTCAAGTGCGCGCGTCGGTTCTCCGACAGTTATATTTTGTTCTTCTCAGTCAAATACAAGATCCCTCACCAATCAATTGGTTTGGGTCGCTTTTTAATAATATAAGTCTAGCCGAATCAAATGGCATAGACACTTTCACAATATTCAAGAACAATACTAAGTTCAACATGAATAATAGCTTTAATGAAATAAGAGTTCAAGTATGCTAATTCAATTCAAACGATTAAGTAGGAAACTAGTTCGCAATATACAAGGATAAAATACTTGCGTCCAAAGAAATAAGGTTTAGATACTTGCTTACGATATCCGTTGAATAAAGTAATGCAAGGGTTTAGGATACTTGCCTTAAGCGTAGTTTATCCTCGTTAAATAAATCAACACTTTTGAATCCCTATCGTAATATAGTTACGTATATATATGATATTCATTAGTCATATAATTTAACATTATATCTCATCTCGTACATACAATAATCACATAAGCTAAGTTTTATCTTAGCGACACATTTATATAGTATTATATTAATATAATTTCTATCCTTAACGTTCCTCCTTTTGAGTTTAAACACATTCTCATATCATATAAGATCGCAACAATTAGCAAACATGCTCTAATATCATTAATATCACATAAGACCACAATCAATACTAAATATTTTTCATTTTAGCAAGTTATGGCATTCCCTTAAGTTAACCGTCAAAATCGGGTTCAAATATCATCATATAATATCAGGTATCATGTATTCATATTTAAAGGATACTCTCATGCTTGTATAATTTTTCCAAATCCAATCATACATGGTATAGGTTCTTAAGTCAATACCTAAAGCCATTCGAGGACACGAACTCATAAGGTCTAACATGCTCGCTTTTTAAACACATAAGATATTCATATAACTTGTATTAGGCATGCTCATGAGTATTCGTATCGCATATATGTAGCTAGCATTGTTATTATCTTGAAAACATGCTCCGTTTACGCTAAACTTGAATCACGACAACTAATCATGGTATATATACATGCATGTATCATGTTCAAAGCTTATACTTATGAATCTAATCTAACTCTCGTCATCACATACCATGGTTTACGTTCAAAGCTTATACTTAGTTATTATAGTTCATTAATAAGGTCTATCATGTCCAGGCTTCCCTATGAAACCGATATATGCAAGTTAACATGTATTACATGTGATTCTAGGTCATGTAAACATGTTTGCAAAATCAGTACCTCAATGTGTCACACACATGTCAAAGTTTGTTTCATAAAACTTCCATTTTCGTTCGAAATGTTAACTAGTGAGTCCATCATGTGCATGTTATACTATGAAGCATATACATACATGGTATCACATTCTTCATGCATTTCTAGGTGTTACTAACGTGCTTGCAGGGTCAGTATATAAACATGGCATACATACATATCAAGTTCATTTCTAGAGTTCTAAATTTATTTCAAACTATACGCTTTCTTTGGTCATGCATGCTAATATAATACAACATGTTTACATCGCCTTAATATATTCATATACATGTGTTACACAAGCTAGCATGCAATCTTAAGCCAAATCAAACCATTAGTACTTAGCAGAAAACAAGCAGAATCAATCAACCATTTCCAGTGACCTACGCAGCTGCGCTGTGCCATAGTATTAAACCGGCGCAGCTGCGCCGTGTCTGGTTTGTATCAGGAGGCAGCCGACAACGGCAGAAACTAGGCCAAACATAAAATTTTCTTCACCAGTTCGTATGAAATCAGTCATATAACAGTTTGGACATGCTTATATGGTTATATAACACTTAGGCAAGCATTCTATATCCCAATTACACTTTAATTTGGCATGATCAAGAATCTTCAGTAACAGAAACAAGAAATGAAAATGAAGAACAAAGGAAAAGGGATTATACCTCTGCTAACAATCTGAGCTTGCTGCTACTTTCCACTCACAATGCTACTATACTAATATATGTATTACTCTCAACTCAATACTCAAGCAAAATCTCAGCAATGAACAATCTGAAGAGAAGGGATATATATATATATAGTAAAACTAGTATCCAGGCAAAGCCTTTTTCTTCCAAATCAAAACAACGAATTGAAGGATTGCATGCTAGATAAGAGGGAGTTGGTAATTAGTTGGTGATCTCCATTATACTACCTACTCCCTTCATGATCATGATGGCTAGAATGCTAAGTTTGAGAGAAGAGAGTAAGCTAGCTTCATTGTAATACCCGAGAATTTCTATATATTATTAAATAAATATATTAATGTAAATGAGAATTTATTTGAATATAAATGATTTTGTGTTATGAGAATGATAAATTTAATTATATAAAATTGAATAACTATAATAATTGGGAATATGTGGAGTTTGCGATAAACTCGTTGATAGCCTTGTGTGGCACAGTGCAGTAATATGAGAATGATTATATTAATTTAAGCGAACAATTAATCTATATTAATTGTTATCATAGAATATTAATTTATTGTTGTGGAATATTAATGGTGATTAATTTAATAATATGTGATTATTATTGCAAGAAATATAATAATAAGAATGAGCAACGTGTTTATAAATATAATAAGATTTATATTAAAGTGATAATTAATCATATAAGGGTTAATTAAATTGTTATGGAGACTAATAATTATATTGATTGATGAAGGATGTGTGTATATTATTAATTAATATTTAATAAGATGAGTAATTCTATGTGCAAGCATGCGAATTAAATGTGTAACATATATTAGCTAACTATGTATTATGTGAAGTGTAATATGACACTATTATATGGTAAGGCTTATTGAATTATGGGAGTTACATGATAATAGCCTATGTGACAAAATGTATGTAAGTATACATTAAAATAATGTATTATGAATATAAATAATAATTGATGATTATTTATATATATAATGGAATATATGTGTCAATTTACACTTACTACATTATGTGAATTATTGTGACATTTCAATTAAAGACCTAAGTGTCTAAATATGTGTGTTTATATAACCTAAGTATTAACACTAGTTTGTTTACAAATTGGAAATGCTAAGATTTCTATGCCTTGTCCCATATAATTAGTCACAAACCTTGTACACGTGAAATGCATCATGAAGCTAGCCTACTCTCTTCTCTCAAACTCAGCATTCTAGCCATCATGAAGGGAGTGGGCAGAATAGTGGAGATCACCAACTAATTACCAACTCCCTCTTATCTAGCATGCAATCCTTCAATCCGTTGTTTTGATTTGGAAGGAAAAGGCTTTGCCTAGATACTAGTTTTGCTATATATATATATGGCCCTTCTCTTCAGATTGTTCATTGCTGAGATTTTGCTTAAGTATAGAATTGAGAGTAATACATATATTAGTATAGTAGCACTGTGAGTGGAAAGTAGCAGCAAGCTCAGATTATTTGCAGAGGTATAATCCCTTTTCCTTTGTTCTTCATTTTCGTTTTCTGAAGTTTCCTTCAAATTCTTGATTATGCCAAATTGGTTCATGATTGGTTTGTAGAACCCTTATATTGTTGTTATATGAACATGCATGCATGATGAAACCACTATATAGCTTTCTTGACTTTCATTTCCATTTTTGCTCTACAATTTCTGTAAAACATCAAATTCGTGAATTTGGTTGGAGTTCATGAAATTGGGAATTGATAAATGGCGATTGACTGTTATATAAGCATATATATATATATATATATATATATATATATATATATATATATGTGTGTTAGTAAGTTAAAGAAGTATAATAGCATATGCGAACTAGTTTCCTACTTAATCGTTTGAATTGAATTAGCATAATTGAACTCTTATTTCGTTAAAGCAATTATTCCTGTTGAACTTAGTATTGTTCTTGAATATTGTGAAAGTGTCTATGCCATTTGATTCGGCTAGACTTATATTATTGAAAAACGACCCAACCTAATTGATTGGTGCGGGATCTTGTATTTGACTGAGAAGAACAACCTTCTTTGAAAGGAATATATAATTGTCGGAGAACCGACGTGCACACTTGAGTATGATTGATTGTTATGCATAACGATGGTACTTTAGGCTGATCACCTGTTGTACCTGTTTTTGTTGGATTTTCAGTTTTTTACTGTCAATTCTAGTAGAAGTTCATAGTCCTTATTGACTACTCAGTATTCAGTTATTCAAAATCTTGAATTGACTTATTATTGAATCATATTGATATTATTCTGTCCTTAGCGACTGTTATTGAGAACTGTTGATATTCTTGTTATCCTTGAACTATCAAACCTTGTTATACCCTTTCGAGAATTGAGAATCTTATTACTCACCCTTATTGTATATTACTTGCTGGGCAATTTATGCTCATTCTTGCTTTCCCTAAAATATTTCAGTTAAGGCAGAGCATGGTGAATCTTCGGGCGTTGATAAGGGCAAGGGAAAGGCTACCAACTAGCTTGTCTCTTTTATGTTTTTAAATATTTTAATGTTGTATTAAGATGATGTAGTAAGACTGGATTTGATTATGTTTAAGCTTAAGTTAGGTTATGTAATAAGTCGCTAATTGATATTATTATGTAATCTATTAAGTACTGTAGGTTGCGAGACTTGGGGGAATAATTATAATAAATATTATTCTAGAACAGATTTTCCGCTGTGATTGTGTGTTATTTAGTTATTATTATTGTGATGTATTACCATGAGCACGTGATGAACCGAATTCGAGAGACCAAGTGGCGGTCCTGGAATTTGGGGCCGTCACAGGTTGGTATCAAAGCTGTAGTTATAAACCTTAGGAACGAGTGTCCTTAGACTATAACTTAGGCGAACTTAGAAGTTAGGAAGGAGATAAAACTCATGTAGAGTTTTCCTTGAGAGACTTAGTCTGTTATGAAATGTAACTTCATTCTATACAATGAACTTATGTTTTATTTAACATTCTAATGGAGTTGCTATTTGTTTGTCTTGTGTTTGTGATTGTAGGATGACAGACACAGGTGTACCTAGTAGAGTGGCAGAGGAGGAGCCCAGGGATATACATGTAGTATACGAGGCACCTCTAGAGGCTACACCAGTGCAGGCTGTTGCACCATTCGAGTCGGATGACTAGGAAGAGATTGAGATAGTGTCTGATCCAGAGGAAGAGCCGACGGAGGATGAGCCAGTAGATGACTCTGATGAGGCTACTATAGAGGAGCAGATGTTAGGAGAGTACGAGGAGCGGATCCTAGAGTTAGACTGCAGGGTTCAGGAGCTGGAAGCAGAGGCCCACGAGAGAGAGTCTGAGTTCCAGAAGCTGAGGGACGAGGACCACCAGAGGAAGCTGGCTATGCAAGAGTTAGAGGTGGAGATTGCCTACCGTAGGGAGGCAGGGATCTAGATGGGGACTCTGTTTCACAAGTCAGTGGCTAGGAACGTGGATATAGCAGGAAAGCTGGAAGAAGTAGAACAGAGAGAATTGAGTGAGAAGACTGAGAAAGAGGCACTCCGTACTCAGCTAGAGTTGGAGGTGATGGATTGGTTACACTTCAAGGAGAAGTGGGAAGCGTCCAATGAGAGAGCTGACGACCTAGAGGACGAGGTCAGGTGAAAGAAGAGAAAGATGAAAAAGATGGGGTATGTGTTCCGTTCAGCTTTTGAGAGGGTGATTGATGGTGTGTACCACTACCCGGAAGAACAGGGACAGACCCTACACACTATGAGCCGAGAGCTGGTTGCTTATATAGCACAGTTAGAGTATAAGAGAGCTGTGGAGCGTGGCATGATGTGATGAGATGTCCTTAGATGGTCTAATAGTAGTTGGTAGCATTTATCTTTATGTGTTGTACATACTATGTTGTAATCCCAATCTTTTGTGTAAGATGTGGGATAATGATGTGAACCCCGTGTTAGCTTTTGTTAGAGGGGTAGTTTGGTAGTAGGTTGGTAGATTCCCCGTCTTTTGTGATATTAGGGGATATATGTGATAACATTTATAGCAGTATGCTAGGAAATCATCTAATGAAATGATTTGGCATATGAATATAAATGAAGTTTATTTAGAAACGTGTTATAATTTATTCTTTTAGTATTAAAAGAAATACTTAAGTAATATACTTGAATAATAATAAAATGAAAACTTGTGATGCAGATAATGCCGCCGAGACGTAGATTGACTGCACCTGAGGAGTCAGTGAACAATGAGAGGGAACAAGTTGACCCGATCCAGAAACTGGTAGACTTGTTAGGAGAGGCATTAAGGGGAAGGAATAATGAACCCGTTCGCCCAAACCCTCAGGTTGTGCCAGTAACAACCTTTAAAGACTTTAAGAGTGTAGGACCCCCGGAGTTCGAGGGAACTACCGACCCAATCGTCGCACAAACGTGGATCAAGGAGGTCGAAAAAGCTTTCACTATAGCTAGCATGGGCGAAGATCAGAAGACGGTGTTTGCCACGTACATGATGAGGGGAGAAGCAAACTACTGGTGGGAGGCTAATCAACAAAGAGCTGGAGAAGGGATAATAGCTTGGGATAAGTTTAAGACGCTGTTTTTCAAAAATTACTTCCCGAAAAGCATGAAAAATAGGATAGAGGTGAAACTCCTAGAGTTAAAACAAGGTGAGATGACGGTGGCGCAATACGCGGCTAGGTTTAACGAACTAGCGCGATTTGCGGAGCACCAAGTTGGTGATGAAGAGAAAAAGGCTAGACGCTTCGAACAAGGGTTGAAGCCATGGCTGTTCAATAAGGTATCATTTCTTCAAATTGATTCCTTTGCAACATTACTGGAGAAGGCAATCATTGCAGAAGGTGGCAGTGAGGCCTTAAGTCTATATAACAAAGAGAAGAAATGAAAGAATGCTGGAGGAGAGAATCGTACTGGAGGAAGCAGCAGTGGAGGAAGTAACTTGGGAAAGAGAAAATAGGAGAACAACAACAACAACAAAAACAACAATCAATCAGGGAATTTTCGTGGAGGTTTCAAGAAGAAGGCTGAAGGATGCCCAAAGTGTGGGAAGAATCACCAGGGCGAGTGCTGGAAGGGATGTGGCACTTGCTACAACTACGAACAGGAAGGGCACATCTCGCCCAACTGTCCGAAGCCGAAAAAGATCCAAGGGTGTTTTGCTTGCTGCTCAACTGAGCACCGTATTAAGGATTGCCCAAAGAAGGGAAGTGGCGGGGGTAGTAATCAGCAAGGAGGCAACAAGCTGATGATCGGTGGACCGGCACAATCCAACCGCCCAACCGCCAGAGCCTTTAACATGATCGTCCAGGACGCTGTGGCTGCGAAGGACATGGTGTCAGGTATAATCCCAATCAATGATATAAATGCTTATGTATTATTTGATTCAGGTGCCACCTGTTCTTTTGTATCTGAAGAATTTGCTAGTATACTTAGTACACCCCGAGAACGATTAGAAAATCCTTTGATCATAGAAGTTGCTAATAAGGAAGTGATCCCTGTAGAATACGTTTATCGAAATTATCGCGCAAACATTAGAGAACATGAACTGAGCGTAGACTTGATTCCTATTAGATTGGGAGAATTTGACGTAATACTGGGAATGGATTGGTTGTATAACCATGCTGCGATAATTGACTGTCAGAACAAATGTGTGAACCTTCAGACTCCGAGTAAGTCTAAGGTAGTGTTTTATGGTAGCTCATCGCTTAAGCAATCGTGTTGCGTTACGATGATGCAGGCCCAGAAATTGTTAAGGAAAGGATGTGTAGGTTATTTAGCTTACATTGTTGATACTCGGAAAACAGGAGTAGAAATTAAAGATATATCCGTAGTTAATGAATTTCAAGATGTATTTTCGGATGATCTGCCTGGTCTTCCGCCAGACAGAGAAATCGAATTCGTAATAGACTTAGCACCAGGAACGGCACCGATTTTGAAAGCTCCATATCGTATGGCGCCAGTAGAAATGAAGGAATTGATGATACAATTGCAAGAATTATTGGATTCGACCGAGTATTTCTCCTTGGGGAGCTCTAGTGTTATTCGTTAAGAAAAAGGATGTATCAATTATCGAGAATTAAATAGAGTAACAATCAAGAACCGATATCCGCTACCGAGGATAGACGACTTATTTGATCAACTGAAGGGAATAAAGTGTTTCTTGAAAATTGACCTACGAACAGGATATCATCAACTGAAAGTGAGGGATGAGGACATACCAAAGACTGCGTTTCGAACCCGTTATGGACACTACGAGTTTTTGGTAATGTTATTTGGATTGACTAATGCTCCGGTAGCATTTATGGACTTGATGAACCGAGTTTTCAAGCCATACTTGGATAAATTTGTAGTGGTTTTTATCGACGACATTTTGATCTACTCGAATACAGAGGAAGAACACGCCGAACATCTGAAGATTGTTTTGGAGGCACTAAGGATGGAGAAGATGTATGCAAAATTTTCTAAGTGCGAATTTTGGATGGAGAAGGTTCAATTCTGAGGCCACGTGGTGGATAAGAATGGAATCTCAGTAGACCCTGCGAAGGTAGAAGCAGTAAGTAATTGGGAACAACCGAGAACACCGACGGAGGTGAGAAGCTTTTTAGGGTTAGCTGGGTACTATCGAAGATTCATCCAAGATTTTTCTAAGATAGCAACCCCGTTGACCAATTTGACTAGAAAGACGGTGAAATTTGTATGGACCGACAAATGCGAAGAGAGTTTTCAGGAGTTGAAGAAGAGATTGAGCGAAGCGCCTGTTTTATCACTACCAGATGATGCGGGAAATTTTGTGGTGTATAGCGATGCATCGCACAAGGGACTTGGTTGTGTGCTCATGCAACACGGCAAGGTCATTGCATATGCGTCACGACAACTTAAGGATTACGAAAAATGATACCCTACTCACGACTTAGAGTTAGCGGCAGTAGTTTTTGTGTTAAAGATATAGAGGCATTATTTGTATGAGGAAAAATGTGAGATATACACGGACCACAAAAGTCTGAAATATATCTTCACCCAGAAGGAGTTAGAGGTGGTTAGAATTGATCAAGGATTATGACTGCGATATTCTTTATCACCCGGGAAAGGCAAATGTGGTTGCCAACGCTCTGAGCAGAAAAGGAAGGGAAAAGTTGTTTAATTTAACAACTCAGGAAGAATTGATAAGAGAGATGGAGAAATTGGAGATAGAAGTGAAAGAACCAGAGAAGCCTGGAGAGAAGTTGTTTGTAATGGAAGCTCATCCGACATTATTGGATAGAGTGAAGGAAGCCCAGGAAAAAGATGAAGAGTGTGAGAAAATCCGAAAGAGGATCACGGAAAATGAGGAAGAAAAATTTCGAATGGATAAAGACGGTATTTTGAGATTTGAAGAAAGAGTGTGGGTACCAACGGTAACCTAGTTGAGGGAAGAGATTTTGCACGAGGCACACAATACGACATATTCCGTTCATCCGGGAGGCACAAAGATGTACCGAGATCTAAGGCAACATTTTTGGTGGCCCAATTTGAAACGGGAAGTCGCAGAGTGCGTCAGTAGATGTTTGACTTGGCAACGCGTTAAAGCAAAGCATCAACGGCCAAGTGGATTACTACAACCGTTAGAAATACCAGAGTGGAAATGGGAGCATATTACCATGGACTTCATGGTAGGACATCCAGTTACACAGAAAGGTTATGATGCCGTTTGGGTTATCGTGGATCGACTAATGAAGACCGCACATTTTCTACCAATCAAGATCCGCTACAGTTTGAATCAGTTAGCAAGCCTATACGTAAAAGGAGATTATCTCATGATATGGAGTGCCGGTATCCATTGTCTCTGATCGAGATCCGCGCTTCACGTCCAATTTTTGGAAGAGTTTGCAAGAGAGAATGGGAACACAGTTGAGGTTGAGTACTGCTTACCATCCTCAGACCGACGGACAAAGTGAGAGAACAATACAAACGCTGGAGGACATGCTTAGGACTTGCGTGATGGATTTTAAGGGAAATTGGGACGACCACCTACCCTTAGTCGAATTTGCGTATAATAATAGTTACCATACGAGTATCGGCATGCCACCGTACGAAGCTCTTTACGGGAGAAAGTGCAGAACGCCATTATATTGGGACGAAGTCGGAGAACGACGAATACTCGGACCAGAGTTAGTACAACAAACCGCAGACATGGTGACAGTGATAAGAGCCAAACTTATAGCAGCTCAAGATAGCCAGAAGAAATACGCAGATTTGCATCGACAGGACCGAGACTTCAAAGTCGGCAGTTTCGTATTCTTGAAAGTATCTCCATGGAAGGGAAAGATCCGTTTCAGCAAGAAAGGAAAATTGAGTCCAAGATTCATAGGACCGTTCGAGATACTGAAGCGAGTGGGCGAAGTGGCATACAAAGTTGCTTTACCACCCGAGTTGGAGCACATCCACAACATGTTCCACATTTCTGTGTTGCGACCGTACAAGGCCGACTACAAGCACGTGATTTCTTACGAGCCCATTCAAGTGGAGAAGAACTTGGCATATGAAGAAATTCCTGTCCAGATATTAGATATGAAAGAGCAAACTTTGAGAAATAAAATTATTTCATCTGTAAAAGTACTTTGGCGTAACCACGATATCGAGGAGGCAACGTGGGAGTTAGAAGATAGGATGATGAGGGATTATCCCCATTTATTTGTGTAACCTTGTAGCAATTCTGGGACAAAATTTTTATAAGGGGGGGAGGATGTAATACCCGAGAATTTCCATATATTATTAAATAAATATATTAATGTAAATGAGAATTTATTTGAATATAAATAATTTTGTGTAATGAGAATGATAAATTCAATTATATAAAATTGAATAACTATAATAATTGAGAATATGTGGAGTTTGCGATAAACTCGTTGATAGCCTTGTGTGGCACAGTGACGTAATATGAGAATGATTATATTAATTTAAGCGAATAATTAATCTAT
The DNA here is from genome assembly GCA_020205555.1 of Panax stipuleanatus. Taxonomy (NCBI): domain Eukaryota; kingdom Viridiplantae; phylum Streptophyta; class Magnoliopsida; order Apiales; family Araliaceae; genus Panax; species Panax stipuleanatus. The sequence goes on from CM035115.1 coordinate 35,207,122, forward strand.
ATTAATTGTTATCATAGAATATTAATTTATTGTTGTGGAATATTAATGGTGATTAATTTAATAATATGTGATTATTATTATTGCAAGAAATATAATAATAAGAATGAGCAACATGTTTATAAATATAATAAGATTTATATTAAAGTGATAATTAATCATATAAGGGTTAATTAAATTGTTATGGAGATTAACAATTATATTGATTGATGAAGGATGTGTGTATATTATTAATTAATATTTAATAAGATGAGTAATTCTATGTGCAAGCATGCGAATTAAATGTGTAACATATATTAGCTAACTATGTATTATGTGAAGTGTAATATGACACTATTATATAGTAAGGCTTATTGAATTATGGGAGTTACATGATAATAGCCTATGTGACAAAATGTATGTAAGTATACATTAAAATAATGTATTATGAATATAAATAATAATTGATGATTATTTATATATATAATGGAATATATGTGTCAATTTACACTTACTACATTATGTGAATTATTGTGACATTTCAATTAAAGACCTAAGTATCTAAATATGTGTGTTTATATAACCTAAGTATTAACACTAGTTTGTTTACAAATTGGAAATGCTAAGATTTCTATGCCTTGTCCCATATAATTAGTCACAAACCTTGTACACGTGAAATGCATCATGAAGCTAGCCTACTCTCTTCTCTCAAACTCAGCATTCTAGCCATCATGAAGGGAATGGGCAGAATAGTGGAGATCACCAACTAATTACCAACTCCCTCTTATCTAGCATGCAATCCTTCAATCCGTTGTTTTGATTTGGAAGGAAAAGGCTTTGCCTGGATACTAGTTTTGCTATAGATATATGGCCCTTCTCTTCAGATTGTTCATTGCTGAGATTTTGCTTAAGTATAGAATTGAGAGTAATACATATATTAGTATAGTAGCATTGTGAGTGGAAAGTAGCAGCAAGCTCAGATTGTTTGCAGAGGTATAATCCCTTTTCCTTTGTTCTTCATTTTCGTTTTCTAAAGTTTCCTTCAAATTCTTGATTATGCCAAATTGGTTCATGATTGGTTTGTAGAACCCTTATATTGTTGTTATATGAACATGCATGCATGATGAAACCACTATATAGCTTTCTTGACTTTCATTTCCATTTTTGCTCTACAATTTCTGTAAAACATTAAATTCGTGAATTTGGTTGGAGTTCATGAAATTGGGAATTGATAAATGGCGATTGACTGTTATATAAGCATATATATATGTGTTAGTAAGTTAAAGAAGTCTAATAGCATATGGGTATGTTGAAATCGATGAAATGGGAAGTTTGGGGACGGTTTTGGCTGCAGCATGAACTGCAGGAACTGAGTCTGCATCGCGGCGCCGCAGCTCCGATGTGACATCCCAAATTTTTAAGAATTTATAAATGAGAATTTAATAAATAAAATTCTTATTTTTAGATGTTTGAGTACGAGTATATGTATATGTGATATATATTGTGAAATATGTGAATTGGTGTGAAGAGAATTTAAATGTTAATTTAATATTTATTGAAATAAATAAATATTTTAATTGAATTAATTATTGAGATTATGTGATTAATATGGAGTAATGTAATTAAGCGTATTATATTAATTAAATGAAGTGAATAAATATTTTATTGAATTTATTTGTTGAGTTAAATAAATTAAGTATGTGATGATGTGGAATTATTTAATTAAGTGCCATATATTTAATTAAATTGATATATTAGCAATGGTGTAGAATAATTCTAATTTAATTAAGAATAGTTGAATTAGATTTAATGTTATGTGCTACGTGTTAATAATAATTTGTTACATGTATTGTGTTTAATAAAAAAATTATAATTGTGTAACAATTTAGTATTGTGTGTTTTTATTATTAAATGAGTGTTAGTTTTATTTAATTAGAATATAGTAATTTAATTAAATAAGTGTAGTAATTAAACTATGGAGTAAAAGATTTATTAAAATAACGAAAAGGGATTTTAAATGGTTTTACCAAACAAGGCCCTTGTACTTGATTAACCCTATTTCTCCAAACAAGACCTTAGCTAAAAAGTGGTTTTTAAAATAGCTTTGTTTTACCAAACATGGCCTTAAGCTCAAAAAGTTAGTTTTTTAAAAATAATGTGGTTTTGCCAAACATGGCCTTGGGCTTTTCAAATTTTGTAACCTATGTAATAAGTGGTAGTTAGCATAGCAATTAGTATATTATTTATTAGCTATATTAATAATATAAGTTACATATATATTATATATGTATATGTATATTGTATATTGTATAATATATGCTAAGTTAAAAGATACATTAGTTTTTTAAAAAACCTAAGTCTAAACTAAGAACAAAGAGAAGAAGAGAGAAGAAGATGAGAAGCTTGAGAAAGCAAGAGAGAAGATCATCATCTTCATCATCTTTTCTCCTAATTCAACCTAGAAGGGTACCATACTAACCCTTGTGCTCAATTCATATGTTTTGTATTCAGTCTTTGTCAAATTGGGTTTTCATAATCATGAATTTATATGTATCTATGATGTTCATATGTTTTCAAAGGTAATTGTATAACATGAAAGGGTTTTCAAAATACAATTGTTGTAAAAACAAATTTTAAAATCATGTTTTCTATATTTTCATAGTTTTGGAATTCTATATAAAAATCTCTTTGTGAAAATTCTTGATTTTGATGTGTGTATGGGATGTGTACATATATATATATGTGTGTGTGTGTATATATATGTTTACATATGATTTTTATAGTTGTATAAGTGTTTTAATTCACAAAAATAGGATGAACATGGAGAAATCATGTTCATATTGTTTTATTATAAAGATATATTGAAAATAGTTCTTAAATTATTAAAGGAATTGAGGAAAGCATGAAGTTATATGTAATATGTGATATAACATGATTATATATGAGTTATATGGTTGTTTTAACAATTTAATTCATGGAATTTTGATAAACAAGAAGAACGGGGTTCATAATGATTTTATGTGAACTAATTTCTGAAAAATAGCTTTTGAAACTATCAAAATTGATGTTGATTATGAGTTATTGTTAAAATTGATTAAGTATTATGTTAGTATGTTAAGAATAGAAGTGATTACAATTGGAATCACTTGAATTGGATGAAAAATGAATTCGTAGTAGCAATTTTCGTCAAGAACGCTTAAAATTGTGTTTTTCTTCGAATTCCATGAAATCTTGGTTGTGATTATGTGTTTATATGAAATTTTTATGTTATGAGCATGTTAATAAGCTTAAAATATTGTTTGTCACATGTTTCATGTTTGTCATGTTGGGAAAATTCGAATTCAGTGTGACGGAATGAGCCAAATTGGCTTATTTCTCCACCAGTTCGCTAACCAGCCCCTCCACCAGCCCTTGGACCCGCCCCAGCGGGTGTTTTTGCCCTGTGGGACCCGCCCCAGCGGATACCCTTGCTGTCCGGGGTGGTTTAGTTGTTGTAATGCGAAACTATTTTGACCTCCGTTACTAAAATGGCCATAACGTTTTCATACGAACTCCGATTGAGGCGATTCAAGATGATCCAGAACGAGCACAAGTAGACCTACAATTTTTGTTTTTTAACTTTTTTGATTTGAGGTCGTTAGAAACGGTAAAAATGGTCATCTTTGTGACTAATGCGTATTCGGAGGCAATCGGAGGGCGTCGGTCATGCACATACGCCTGTATAGTACTGTCGACGATATTTGATATTGTTCTAAGTTATAAAACATGAATGTTAGTAAATATAATGATGTTTAACTTGAAATGTAATTTGATTGACGTAAGATGTAATTATAATTGGTTAATTATGTGAAATGTAATATGATTATGTGAGGTGATTAAATTACGTGGTGATTAATTATTAACTTATTAGTTATTGAGGTATGAGTTAATCTTAATTGGTTAACTAACGATGAAGATTAGCTATGTAATAATTATACATATGTTTTGACAGCGAGTGTCAAACGAGAGAATGGAACAGAATTACGAAGTGTAAATTAGAAAGTGTAAATTAGAATTTACTTAGACGTTTGATAAGTGTTGCTAAGTGACTAATAATTGATGCGTATGGTCATACGTTATGTAAGATCATGAAGCGGATTATATTAAGCAGTTTTTCGGTAATTGGTAATCCACGAGCCAGGCAAGTCTTTCGGTTCCTACTTGTCTACGTGAATTTGATGAACTATTTTAAATTGCATGATATGTTATATATGTTGTAAGCGAGCATGATATGTTATACATGTTGTAATCATGAAATGTTAAAGTCAATTTATGACTACACTGTTTTGGTTAAATAATGTTGATTGAGTAAGGAACTCAATCTTTATATTTGTTATGTGAATTAAAGCATGTATGCCAATCTTTATATTTGTTATGTGAATTAAAGCATGTATGCCATGTTACTTTAATTATTATGAGATTTATGTTGAGCATGTTTATTATGTGATATGTGATGCATGAAAACTGTTAGAACTTGCTGAGCTGTCGAGCTCACTCTTGCAAATAACCATTTTTGCAGGTCAAGGATGCAAGGTAAAGATACGTGTTAAGTGATTTATAGATATCAATGTTCAAGAATATTAGTTATGTTCAATTTTAAATTATAGTTAATGTTTTGAATGAAATATGTCACTGAGTTATAAATAGAGTTATCCAATGTAGATGGATATTGTTTTACTATGAAAGACTTTGTATAGTCATTTTGTTGTAACGATTCATGATATAGATTTGAATCGAAGTGATGTAATGTAAAGGTTGCGATTCAGGGCAATATAGAAAGAAAGTTTATAAAAGTTTTAAATATTCCGCAGTTTTAGTGATTTTTAATATCGAATAATGATGTAATGAGAGATTAAAGTTGTATTGTTAACGATCTCTAAACATCTCATTGTTTATCGTCCGATCAGCGTTGTTTTCAGGATGAACATTGCCTTCCTGTTGCACGTTCTCCTGGTTGGTGATTAAAGGTGTCTCCACGGTCTCATTCACTTCATTGTTAACATTCTCAGCTGCCATTCTCAAATACTGTCATAAAACAAGGGTTAATTAAACAAATTAACATACCACATATTAACCCTATGCTCCGACTGACCAATTAAATACCATATAAGCTTAGGTAGGTCATACTAGTGAAGGATTTACTCGTCTCTCCCCTCCTAGTTCTATTCCCCGATCTCCGCCAGAGATCATATTCCTAAGCTCTGATACCAACTGTGACGCCCCCAGAATAGGTCCAGTCAACCCAACCCATTCTGAGTCGCCAAATACATGGTACAGAATTCAAATACAAACTTTATATCACACAGTCGTGCAAAATAAGACCACACAATTGTGAGTGTCAATACAAATATGTAGAAAATATTAACATTCAAACTAAGTCCTCATTATAATTATTCTCACACTATTTATTAGAAATAGTAAGAACTACTACTGCTCTAACTCGGACCATCACTCTGTCCCCCGACTAGTTCCTGCGACATTCTTATTTCCTGAAGAGGACAATAGATGAAAAGGGTGAGCTCAACTAGCCCAGTAAAGAATATTATGACTAAGATAATGGAAAATAAATTATCGTTAGTCTTCAACAATTCAGATAAAATATTATTGACAATAAGTTTTAGATTAATATTCACAGCGAAAATAACAATTCATTAGAAGAGTTAAGTAGAGAATGAAGTTTACTATCTTCTATGATTTAAAAGTTCATCATCAATAGTTTATCCCTGTAACATCAATCAATATACATCTCAAATTAAATATTCATCTTTGCACTACGGCCAAAGATATTCATCTGTATCATCAGTGGTCATGTTCATCTCCACACCTGTCCATCTTTGCACTACGGCCAAAGATATTCATCAGGTAATCATTCATCTTTGCTCTACAGGCCAAAGATATTCAGTTATATCACCTTTTAGGACTAAGGATGATAAAAAAATATTTTAAAGAACAAACCCAGTGAGATAAACGACAAAGATTAAGGATTCGTATTTTAGTTTATCCAATTCAAAAATACTTTGTAATAATCAATTGTGGAGCAAAATTCAAGAATAAAGCTCAAAACTTAGATTCATTCAAAGATAGGAACCTTAACAAGCAACTTGGACAAATAGAAGAAAATTTAATTTTTTTTCGTGAATAGTGCCGTATACGTGAATAGTATCGTATACGTAAATAGTAATCCCGACGAAAAAAATAAGAATTTTATAATAAAATTTATGACAATATTTTGGTATAATGATATTGAAAAGAATAACATCATTTACGAAAGAAAATAACATCCCTTACCTCAAAAAAATAGTACTTCTGACTGGACTATCGGATATAATATCAAAGAAAACTTGCACTGAATAGTAACACTCAAAGTATCTAAATACTCACAAAAATACTCTCGATATTATAGAGAGAAAAAACTTCTGATTCTGGTGTGATTTTTAATTCTAACCTAAGCACCCTATTTATAGGAAAAGCTTAATATGCCAAAGTAGACTTCTTAATAAAATAATATTTTTAAAAAAAAAAAAATTCCGCCCGCCTGTTGACCCAAAAGCCATCAGCCACCAGTGGGTTCCACATCCTATTAAAAAAACTTTTATTTTCCAAAACTTCAATAATTCATAATAAATAGCCCTTTTTCAGAAAAGTACAAATGATATGTTCTTTCCATAGAAAATTTAATTCTCTACAACTTTGTAGAAGAAAGTTTTTCCAAATTCCTAACCGAAAATGGCCGAAATCCACAAACGGGTGATTTTCCACAACAAAATACTGATAAAACACATCAGCACTAATTCCTTCTTTTATATCCACAAAATAAATATTTTCTTATCATATAAATTAATAATTAATTATTCACAAATAATATTACAGAACTACAATATTGACAACCAGGTCGTTCCCAGGAAAGAGGGGGCCTTCCGATAAGGATTTCTCCTTACTGGCTCGTAATTAAATAACCCCTCCTAGACAGAACTTCCTTAGACATTGTCAATAATGCTATCTAATAATATTATTCAAATAATATGAATTATTGAGTTGATATTGTGAAATACTGTGCAGTGACAATTATTGAATCAATAATACAAAATATCAACGGTAGCAATTATTGAATCAATCATATAAAATAGCAACGTAGCAATTATTGATATAAAATATCAACGTAGCAGTTATTGAACCAATAAAATATCATGCAATTATTGAATCAATAATATAAAATATTAAACAGTAATCACTGTAACAATTATTGAGTAAGTGTCTTCTTACGTAAGAACCAATAATTCGAAATACTGTGCAATACCGTGTGCTATTGTGCACAAAGCGTATTACTGTATTTTTATCACCGAGTATTTCAACAGTTTAACCATAACATTTTTACCGTTATTTATAAAAAGGTTATTTCTGTCGCTTTCTATATCCGACAGTTATTCCGTTGTGGGGCCCACAAATAGCTGCGCCGTCGTACGAATATTCCCCGACAACAAGAATATTCTACGACCAAACGAATATTCCCCGACAACAATGAATATTTTATAACCACTTGCTCATTTTGAAATATTTGCACATTTCACCCATAACTTTTCACATTTATCAAATCAACACCTTACTATTTCGAAATAATATATAAAGAAAATTAAATTTTTATTCATAAAAGTTGGGGTCTTACAAATTATCCCTAACAAAAAATTAAGCAATGGTTCTTGACAGGTCACACATGGCATATAGGTATATTCCTATCCTATAGGCAAATCATGCAGTCCATACAGACAATTCATAAACACATGCCAACATATAATGGTCTAAATCTATGATTCATTTCCAATCCTCATAGAATACCAAACAATCACTAATTCCTTAGCAATTTGCACAATAAATATATATATTAAACCAACCCATATGCTGCCAACTAAAGAGATAAAGAAATTCAATTTAAATAGACAAATGGTTCCATTACAATCTTAGATCAAATATTTAGTTCATAGCCAGTAAACTAAACAAAAGTAGCAACATATACAACATCTATAACAAAATCAAAGGAAAGACTAGAAAAGAATACACTCTGTCAAAGCTTCTTCAATCTCCAAGAACTCTCTTCAATATGCTTTCCAAGCCGAGTTGCTATGCCGCTCTTGAGCTCCAAGGAATCCCTATTTATCCCTAGTCTATATGTACAAACTAAACTAAACAAAGAAACGAAGAAAGTGAAGGAAATGTAATCCAAGCTTCTTTCTGTTCTAGATTATTATCTAGAGAGAAACTTAGATTAATGAACAATCTAATTATCAAAGAGAAGAAAAGAGTCTAAGGAGTCTAACTCCCCCAAATAGCAGCCCAACTGATATATATATATATATATATATATATATATCCATCCACCAGTTGCTAGGTCATTTCCCAAAATATTTTCTAAAAACAGGGGCTGGCGCTGCGGTGCCAGCTTTTTAGCCTTGGACGGCGCTGCAGCGCTGGCTTTATTCCACCATCTTTAAGTGGTGCTACGGCGCCAACTTGGGCATCATTGAGGCGCTGCGGCGCTGAGTGGCCAGATCTTTTGAAGGTCAACTTTGGCGTTGCGATGCCATATTTCTTAAGGATAGGAGCGCTGCGGTGCTACCTATGCAGGGAAGTTGGGAGGCCTTCTGGCGTGCGACACCAGATCTGTGCTGGAAAGCGGCGCTACGTCGCCAGGTCTGGAAAAATGCCCGTTTTGCCCCTGAGAGCTGGAAATGACCTGTAAACTACTAAAAACATATATTAAGAAGAATAATAACAAAGCATTATAAAAACAATATAAAGTAGTAAGAACAAACATTTTTTTAAGTAGAAACGTACTCAATTCGTGGGCATAAATCCCACTTATCAAGCCCCCAAACTTAAGCCTTTGCTTGTCCTCAAGCAAAAATATGATAAATAATTATAAAATTAACTATATTAAGAATCAAATTAACTACTATTTACCTGTATTGCAACCTCAAGGATAAGAATAGCAATTTCAAAATAGAAGCAAAGCAATAAAAACGGCTCGATCAAATCTCTAGTTTAAACTGCTACCGATCCATATCCGTGTGTGTGTATACCAACTACTCTAATCAGCTACAATTCAAAAGCATAGACAGATTGCCCAAAGGAAAATGCTTACTCATTATGCTCAAACTACGTCAAGACTTCAGAATAAGACACAAATGCAAGAACAGACCACCCGGCATTAGCATAATAACGGCTAGATATGACTTGTGCAAAATTCGACTATCTTAGGCTGAGTTACTCATGTAACGAATTTTTGATCAGTGGCTCCCAAGCCAGAAGGCTGTAGGGCACTAGGTGTAGAACACCCCTCAAAATTTAATAATTCAAGTAAAACTAGCCACATAGACAAACTTAAGCCAAACTAGAATTTTTTTTCCTGTTATAATTTTCAATGTAACCTTACGCACGACCGTGCAATGTCTAATCACCTTAGGCTATTCAGAGTCACCCATGTAGCAAGCTTTTGATCAATGGCTCCCAAACTAAATGGCTTTAGGGCATTAGGTGTAAAACACCCCTAAGGATCTATTAACTCGAGTAACAAAGGCCACGTAATTAAACTTGGCCAACTCAGGCTAGCACATTCATTATTAAATTTTTTTTAAAAATATTTTTTTTACATGCTATTAGACCTTGAATGTGTCCGAACTTGCATAAGGATCTAAATCTTACTACATCTACTCACTTATGTTCGCAAGAGCTAAAGCAAAAAAATTTCCTTACAAATTACCAATTAAGTCCAACATGAAACACAACTAATTATCACAGTTGGTACGTGCTCAAAGGGTAAAAAGGATCAACAGCAGTATTCACTAGAAAGCAATCTAAGATTTATTCATACTTGCTTGACCATTTTGACAAAGCCATAACACACATATCATTGGCCATAATCAAAATATAACCCTCCAATCATATAAACAGTTAAAAATAGGGTTCTAAAACTAAGATGGATCCTATCCTAGCACAAAAAGATAGATAAATGTCCATTTATACTAATAAAATTGTAGCATGGATAAAAATAAGCAATAAACATTCCACCATGATCCAAGCAAAAAAAAACTAATAATAATATCCATAACTGCAAGTAATATAATACAGAAATAAACGTGCTAATGGCATCCTAATATATTATCAAAAATAGATAAAGGAAAGCTGATAAAGCTGCTACATAGCCCCCAAACTTGAAATGGCCAATGCCCTCATTGGCTGAGTATGGAGAAAGGAGGTAATAGGTGGCTTCCTCTTCAAGGATCCTCTGCCGGTGGAGATGGTGGTGGGAAAGGTGGGAAAATAGGGGACTCTAGAAATTGATAAAACGTGCCAAGATTCGCACCTCCATATAATGTATAAATGCCCTCCATAGTGTTAGCAATCCCAGCCTGATACTACAACATCACATATTATCTTTGTGCGAGAGCAGCTATGTGTCTCGCTTGCCTGTGAGCATTATCAGTCTGGCTCTGCCGTAGGAGGTTAATAGAAGTAAGAATGTCAACCCCTGGTCCCTATAAAGAGGACCCCATCTCTGGCCCTTGAGAAGTTCCAGCCTCAGTCTTAATCAGCGGTGGAGAAAATGGCCCACAAATAACTGACATGGGCGGCACTGTGATCTTATCAAACCCCCAACAAATCTCTGTTCGCATACACAATCGAGTGATCAATGACGGATGTGGAAGTTCGTTAGACGTATTTGTCATGATCGCCCGCTGGATTGAATCTTGAATAACAACTCTAATATCAATGTCCAATCCAGTGACAATATCGAACAGTAGGATCGCCCGCTCTCTAGTCACGTCACGGAGATGGCGAGTAGGAAGGAGATTGGCACACATGAAAGTATACCATGCCAGCCCATTGGAATTAAGTGCGTTCTTTGAAAAGCTAATTTCTTCGCCCGACAATGCACAGACTGTCCATGTGGTTCTGGGCATGCAAAGCCTCTGTATAATATCATTTAAATTATAGTCGCGACGCCCGGGTTTGGGGTAGTCAACTCCATCATAATTTGACGTCCCTAAATAAGCATTGATGGCCTGACTATCGTACACCACTTGCCGACCTCGGACCATAACCACAGCTGGACCCTCGATGCTTGCATTTGCATAGAACTCATGCACCATCGGAACAATGGTCGACTCCGGCTATTTAGTGAAGTTCATCCACTTTCGCTCATAAATCATCCCCCTTAAATCGCCCTCTTGAGGATGGTCCGGCTGAAACCCTCGCTCAGGCACGAGGTTTCTTGTGATAAAGTCATGTTTGTACCTTGTCCACGCTTCTTTACTGACAAACTTGGACCCAATGTTAAGCCTATAGCGCCTAGAAGTCATTCTCAGAATTCAAGAGAAGTCTCACTAAAAACCAAGTTAATGGCCCAGTCGAATTTCAATACACGACTCCTCTCGAAGACTTCAAAACAATCCCCATTGAAAACCCAGCAATTGCGAGCTAGCATACACCAGAAATCCTACCAAATCTCTTTGAGGAATTTTAACAAACACCTGGCGTGCGCAACTCAAGTTCAACTCGGACAGAACCTTATTTATACTAGCTCTAAATCCAAATTTCCTTCAGTGGAAAGTTAACAACCCAAGCAGAAGAAAAAGATAGTCCAACAGAAAGAAATATCAAAACTCAACTCAAAAACCTTATAAAGAGAAATTTCAATGACCTTAAGATTAAATAATCCTAGGTTGAAAAACCCTTGAATGGAGATCTCTATTGATGCACTTGAAGAACCACACTTGAAATTTAAGGCCTAAGTTGGAGAATTGATTTGCTATTTGGTTGAAAGAATTGTGCTTTGCAACTCTCTTGGGAGGCTAGGGCTGTTCTGTCGAGTGAATGGGGAAGAATGGCTTAAAACTGTCGAGTCTTTCCATCTTTAAAAATAGAAATTCGCTACTGGCGCTGCGGCACTGGCTTTTGTTCTTAGGCTAGCCCTGCAGCGCTAGGTATGCAGGGTTTTTGCTCGGTTTTGGCACTGTGACGCCGTGTTTTCTTGGTTGAAGCGCGTTGTGGCGCTAGGCATGCAGGGAATTATAAAAACGCTTGGCGCTGTGGCACCATCTTTTGACCTAACACTGGCGCTGCGGCGCCAGGTCTGCAACTTTGAAAATTTTGTAAAAATTCTCCTGTATCAGCAATAACCAATTAGCACCTAAAAACAAAAATTCCTATACAAACTAAAGACTCATATACAAACATATATACAGCCTAGTATATTATACAAACATGAGGATATAGTATACTAGTACTAAATTAGTATGTAATGAAGGAAACGCAATATTCACAAACATAAAGCAGAAAATAAAAGAATGATACTGAGATGGGGTGCCTCCCCACCAAGCGCTTATTTTTCAGTCGTCAGCTCGACTCTTCACGGTTACACTCAGTCGGGCTCATAAGCAAAGAAAACCTTTTTATGCCACCTCTTTATCTTTTCCTTGATTAGCTTGACGGACATGGCCAATTGGCGAGCCTTGAACTTCACTTCATCCAAAGGCACAAAAAACCGCTCCGAACTCGAATTATCCACTACTCACTCTTTTATCAAAATGGAAGCTTTCCTCATACACAAGTGAGTCCCTTGGGATTGTCACAGCTTCGAGAGTGATTCTAGCATCTTTATCATTGTAAACCATACAATCAACCATGATACTTTCTATTTCTACCTCCAAACTCTCCGGTGAATCCATAAGCACTTCAACCTCATCATTATAAACTTCGTGAGACTCATCGTCTTTTTTTGTATATCCACGCATTGATCTCTTACCTCCTTGTTGTGATCAGTAACAGGGGGTAGATTACTTTGCAGCGGATTCATGACAGCATTGACAAATTATCCCATTTATATCTCGAGGGTTCTCAATAATGCTTCTTGGTTCCGCAATGAGGCTTCTTGGTTTGTCATCTGAAATTCATTCTACTCTATAAATTTGGGTAGGAGGTTCTCAAGCCTTCTCTCATCTTCATGCTTAAAGGTCATGGGAAGAACCTCCTCCAAATTAGAAGCATACTCATTCGACGGCGGAGATTGGTATTCAAATTCTGTTTGGTAAGAGAAATTGTAATCATAGTACTGATCTTGACTGTAGTCCCAAGAGTGTGAATACTCTTGATAGTTTGGATGAAAGTAAGTTGGTTCATTGTCAGCTTCAGTTTGATAGTAGGCATTTTGAGGAAACAGTTGTGTCATCCTCTCAAAAGACCATTGATAATTATGCTCCATCTCTGAAAGTACTTAAAAACAAAAACAAATTACATGCAACTATACAAGTTCAAATCAAGACGAAATTGATTGAAATCAAGGTTGGACAATAATAGAATAAATAGCTCCCCAGCAACGGCACCAAAAACTTGTTGGTCGCTTTCGTGATCACTAAACTCGCGCAAGTATACGCGGTCTAACAAGTAATACAGTGATAAGAAAAAGTCGATCCCACAAGGAACTAAATTCTAAAATATACCAAGCATTGACCTTATATCGCTTAAGTCAGGTCTGAACAGAATAAATAGAAAGATTTGTAATTAAACTAGTTAAAACTAATTATCAAAGCAAGTAAATGGATAAAGATAGGTATCAAAGGCAATTCAAGCTGACATTATAATATCACCCCACACTAGCATTCTGTCGAACACTTGGTGTGCTATGTTTCATCAAATATCCTAACCCTCTCTCTTTGGTCTAAATGGTCACGACGGATTGTCGACCAAGAACTCACAAGTACTCACACACCTCTTCCAAGGTATGTATGAGCATATCCTCTCTAATCCACCCAAAAGGGAATAAAAATAGAGGAACATCTAAGCTAGGGGAATAATCACTCATTCCTAAGCAAATTATCCCTAATAAAGAATTAAGCAAAGGTTCTTGACAGATCACACATGGCATATAGGTATATTCCTATCTTATAGGCAAATCATGCAGTCCATACAGACAATTCATAAACACATGCCAATATATAATGGTCTAAATCTATAATTCATTTCCAATCCTCATAGAATACCAAACAATCACTAATTCCTTAGCAATTTGCACCATAAACATATATATTGAATCAACCCATATGGTGCCAACCAAAGAGATAAAGAAATTCAATTTAAATAGATAAATGGTTCCATTACAATCTTAGATCAAATATTTAGTTCATAGCTAGTAAACTAAACAAAAGTAGCAACATATACAACATCTATAACAAAATCAAAGGAAAGACTAGAAAAGAATACACTCTGTCAAAGCTTCTTCAATCTCCAAGAACTCTCTTCAATATGCTTTCCAAACCGAGTTGCTATGCCGCTCTTGAGCTCCAAGGAATCCCTATCTATCCCTAATATATATGTACAAACTAAACTAAACTAAGAAACGAAGAAAGTGAAGGAAATGTAATCCAAGCTTCTTTATGTTCTAGAGTATTATCTAGGGAGAAACTTAGATTAATGAACAATCTAATTATCAAAGAGAAGAGAAGAGTCTAAGGAGTCTAACTCCCCCAAATAGCAGCCCAACTGATATATATATATATATATATATATATATATCCATCCACCAGCTGCTAGGTTATTTCCCAAAATATCTTCTAAAAACAGGGGTTGGCGCTGCGGCGCCAGCTTTTTAGCCTTGGATGGCGCTGCAGCGCTGTCTTTGTTCCACAGTTTTTAAGTGGCGCTGCGGCGCCAACTTGGGCATCATTGAGGCGCTACGGCGCTGAGTGGCCAGATATTTTGAAGGTCAACTTTGGCGCTGTGGTGCTACCTATGCAGGAAAGTTGGGAGGCCTTCTGGCGCAGCGGCGCCAGATCTGTGCTGGAAAGCGGCACTGCGGCGCTAGGTCTGGAAAAATGCCCGTTTTTCCCTTGAGAGCTGGAAATGACCTGTAAACTCCTAAAAAACATATATTAAGAAGCATAATAACAAAGCATTATAAAAATAATATAAAGTAGTAAGAACAAGCATTTCCTTAAGTAGAAACGTACTCGATTCGTGGGTATAAATCCCACTTATCACTAGCTTACGCACGAGGCAAGTTTCTTAACTCCACTTTTTAATTATACAAGTTCCTAATCCTTACTTTTACGTTACGCAAGTTTCTATCCTTGACTTGTTATCGATTACGCAAGTTCTTTAATTCCATATTGGACAAGTATTTTATTTAAAATCCTTATTGAAAATAATGTAACCTTGACTTAATTGTTCAAGCAAGGTTTTATTGTATCTTTTAAATGATTTAAGTTTACTTCTAAAGCATGACTTTTAAGTATGATGTCTATTGTTTGTGACTCGTAATTATTCCATAACTCTTTTGTTATTGAACTCTTAAGTTATTGTAAGTTTGATTCAAATACTCCTTAGTTGATAATAGTTGAACTCTAAATTACCCATTGAGCTAATCCAAACTAAACTTTCTTTGGTGTGGATTCGTTAATTAAAGCTGAGATGAACAACCCTATTATAGGGGATTATCATGCGAAAGCGTTAAGATGTTTGTGCATAATACATGGTACGAATGGCTGATCCCCCTGAGTACGAGTTAGAAGGTCCATATAATCTAACGACTGTTAAATGTCTAAGTAGAAATACTTATATCTGCGACATAGTTCAAGGTCTTGTGACCCTCAGATGAATTCTAAATCTTATTTTCAATTCTTGATTATCGATGATAGAGAATGTTATTCAATACGATTGAACTTATTCAGTGACATTATTATGTTATCCTTATTGATTATTATTTCAAGTGAGCTTTTGTTTGCTCACTTTTGCAAATATAACCATTTCAGTCAAAGTTGAGAAAGTTGATGAGCCGTTAACCAGTAAGGGCAAAGGCAAGATGAACAAGTAGCGAAGACTTGTTCAAATTTACTATGTAGTTTTGTACCAAGACTTTATTTACTATATGATATTTTATTTTTGCACTTTTTGATAATTGTTTAAGGTTAGAAACTTGGGGAACGTTTTGACAATGATGTAATCCTTTTGTAAGGAAGATTTTGATTAAAGGTTGTAATTTATTTTGCATTCCTTTATTTATGGGAAGTTAGTTATGTTTTATTTTGATAGTGAACACCAAATCCTGTGAAAATAAAGTACCCAAATTTGGGGGTGTCACAAGTTGGTATCAGAGCTTTTGGTTATGAACCTTAAGTGGGAAAACCTTAGGTTGTAGCTTTATAGGAGATCGAAAAGATAGTGATGGTAGTTAAGTTAATAAACTACCTTATGCGCTATGTGCTATGTGCTTATGTTTATGTACTCGCGAGTATCGATCGATCAAATGGTATCACGTAATAACTAAAACTTAAAATTTTGTTGTCATGATGACGATTGTTGGAGAGTCCAGTCAGGCTGGGGATGAGGAGGCCCGAGACATCCATACTGTCTGGGAGCAGTTGGTTTAGAGAGAGTCATCTCCACTGATCATTGTAGTGGGTCAGGAGCATGAGCCTGTCTTTGACCGAGAGGATGAGGATGAGTCAGAAGAAGAAAAGGATCCAGATAAGTTTCCACCTAACTCTATCAGCGCTGTGATGTACGAGGAGGTTTATGACCGTAACATTGAGCTGCAAAGTAGAGTCAGAGAGTTGGAGGAGCTGGTGGATGTGCGTCAGACCACTATACAGTAGAAGGATAAGACGATTCAAGATCTGGATGAGCGTCTTGGAAATGTGAAGTGGGATCTAGTTCACGTAGAGAGTGGGAAGGATGATGCACTGGCTGAGCTTGAGAAATTGAAGAGCGACATGAAAGAGGAGTCAGAGAAGCGTACTAGAGCGGAGGATGCTTGCATGAAGGCTACTCAACGTGCAGATCGTGCTGAAGACGAGGTTCAAGCAAAAAAGGCCAAGATGAAGGAAACGAATTATGCTTTTCATTCAGCTATAGATAAGGCCCAGGATCGAGTCTTTTATTACCCAACTCAGTTCAAGGATTTACTGTGGTATATGGCGGATCATAGAACAGTGTTTCAGGCCATGGAAGAGGAACGTAGAGAGGCTATGCGACGTCTTAATATGCCTTGATAGTAGAGTAATAAACTATGTGGTTGTTTATGTATTAAATAAATGTAAGTCCCAGAATTTGTGATAATAATGGGATAAGATGATGATGTAATCCTATAACTTGTTTCAATTCAGGAAAGATGATGTAAATAGCAAAGATAATATCCTTTCTATGTTTTAAAAAACTATGAATGAATAAAATATCGAAGTTTATTGAAGTGTTATGTGGTTAAGTGTGAATTTTTAAAGAAGTTTATCGAAGTTTGATCTTATATATTTAAGAGATGAGTAGGGATCTAATAAGCGTATGTCTTAACAGAAAGATGCCTCCTAGAAGAAGACCAGAACGTTAACAACAAGAGGGTTCTATGAACAATAACAACAATGAGGCGAATGCCAATCTAGTTCAGCAACTGGTGAATTTACTAACTGGAGCACTTGCGAATCAATCGCAAGTTTAAGCTGCAACTTTCAAGGAGTTCAAAGCGGTAGGACCGCAAGAATTCAAAGGATCCATGAATCTGATTGAGGCCCAGACGTGGGTAATGGAGATGGAAAAGGTCTTCGATGTTGCTAGGGTCAACGATGACCAAAAGACGGCTTTTGCTATATTTATGCTGAAGTCGGAAGCTAGCTATTGGTGGCAAGCAAATAAGGCTTGGGGAGGGGAAGGCGTTATAGCATGGGACAGATTCAAAGAGATGTTTTTCGAGATACACTTTCCAGTAAGCTCGCAAAACCAGATGGAGGTTCAATTTTTGGAGTTGAAGCATGGAACGATGTATGTACCGGAGTACGCCGCAAAGTTCAATGAGCTGGCAAGGTTTGTGACGTACCAGGTCAGCACTGATGAGAGGAAGGTAAGAATGTTCGAGCAGGGATTGAAGCCCTAGTTTTACAGCAAAGTCTCCATATTTCAGATGAACACATTTGTTGCAGTATTGGAAAAGACCATCATCGCGGAAGGTGAAAGCGATGCCTTGACCAAGTACAACCAAGACCAGAAGAAGAAGAAGAAGAAGAATGAGAATAAAGCTGGTGGTAGTGGTACCAACCAGAAGAGGAAGTGGAACGACAGCGCTTCTGCTGGAAGTCAACAGGGAAGTCAGCAGAAGAGAAGGTTTGAAGCTTGTGCTAGTTGTGGGAAGAATCACACTGGAGTGTGCTTGAGAGGAAAGCGGGTATGTTTCAACTGTGGTCAGGAAGGCCACATTGCGCCAAATTGTCCTAACCCGAAGAAGGAAGCTTGCTATATATGCGGGTCAAAGGATCACATGGCTCGTGATTGTCCTAAGAAGCCAACTGGAGGGAAGAAGAGGAGCTAACAGCGACAGCACTTTAACTATCGTTGGACCACCATAGACGAACCGACCCACCGCCAGAACATTCAACATGACCGTACAGGATGCTGCGTAGTCAAAGGATGTGGTGTCAAGTATCATTCCAGACAATAGTATTAATTCTTATGTATTATTTTATTCAGGTGCTACTTGTTCATTTATATCCGATGACTTTGCTAAGAATTTAGACTTGCCTAAGGAGGAATTAATTTACCCTTTGAACATAAAGATTGCAAATAGGGAGGTTATTCCTGTTAGGTTTGTACACAAGAACTGTAGGTTGGTTATTAAGGGTCATGAGTTGATGGTAGATTTAATTCCTATAAATCTTGGGGAATTCGATGTTATACTGGGTATGGATTCGTTGTTCAACCATGGGGCGGTAATTGATTGCCAAAGGAAATCTGTAAACCTTATGACTCCGTCAAAGGTAGTATTTTATGGCAGCTAATCACCTAGATAAGCGAGTTGTCTGACGATTATGCAGGTTAAGAAGTTATTGAAATAAGGTTGTGTAGGGTACTTAGCCTATATAGTGGATACTCGTAAGGAGAGTCCAAAGTTGGAAGAGATATCAGCTATTAAGGAATTTATGGATGTGTTTTTGAGTGATTTGCCAGGACTTCCGTCGGATGGAGAGATAGAGTTTGTGATTGACTTAGCACCGGGGACTGCTTTGATATCGAAAGCCCGTACAGAATGGCTCCAGTAGAGATGAAGTAGTTGATGGTTCAACTACAGGAATTATTAAACAAGAAGTATATTCAGCCGAGCGTATCGCTATGGGGAGCGCCGGTGTTATTTGTCAAGAAGAAGGATGGATCAATGGGGTTTTACATTAATTATAGGGAGTTAAACAAAGTCACAATTAAGAATAAATATCCTTTGCCAAGGATCGATGATTTGTTTGATCAGCTGAAGGGAGCGAGGTACTTCTCGAAGATAGATTTGAGAAGCGGTTATCATCAGTTGAAGGTAAGAAGAGAGGATGTACTGAAGACAAAATTTAGAACTCGGTATGGACATTATGAGTTCTTGGTAATGTCATTTAGTCTAATGAATGCACCTGCGGCATTTATGCACCTAATGAATAGGGTTTTTAAGCCCTTTCTGGACAAGTTCGTGGTGGTGTTCATTGATGACATTTTGGTGTGTTCCAAAACTAAGGAGGAACACACTGTGTTAGTTCCCAAGGGCACACAATAGATCTAGAAGGGGGGTTGAATAGATCCTTTTTAGTTTTAAAAGCTTTTTCATTTTATTTTGTATTACTAAGTAATTAGCAGATAACAAACATAAGAATCAGTTCATGCACAGCGGAATAAGTTAAAGATCCCCTCTAAAGATAGATTTATAAGCATTGATCTAATGTTAGTTTATGAGTAAGTGGTTAAGACAGCTATAGCAGTTATAGCAGTTAAGGTACATAATGTAAATTACACAAGGGATTTTAAGTGGTTCAGAGACTCAAGCTCCTAATCCACTCTTCTGCTTCAACAAGCAGGGATTCCACTAAGGAAATGGTAACTCTTGAATCACTAAGATTCTTTCAAGGCCAGCAGCCTTGGAACTGTAGACTAAGCCAAGCAGGCTTAGAATCTTTTGTACCCTCCGGTACTCAGCAAGTCCAGCAGACTTGACTTTGATTTAGTCCCTAGGACAAGGACTTAGGGCCTGGTTGTTTGTTAATTGTTGTTGGTGCTGAGCTGCTAAGATGACTTTAAGCTTGTTCATCTTCTGGTACTTAGCAGATTGGTGTGATCTTCTGGCATTATGCATCGAGACTGAATCACCACTGATGGACTGTTAAGATGTATATGAAGCTCGACATCTTGAATACTTAGCAGTCTATCACATCTTCCTTGGTGCAGCTGATCTTTGTTGTTGATGTTTGACTTCATCTGATTTCAGTATAGCACACTGTCACCATTAAGGATCTGCTAAGTCTTTGCACTTTAGGTAGACTTCATCTGGTACTTATCATCCCTTGAACACTGGTTGACTTCTGTATAGATTTTGCTCTGCAACTACTTCTCTTCAGCTCAGGTTATTCATGGTGAATTGTAGAGTGGCCCTGGACATCTACTTTCTGATCTACCACTCTTTCTCTTATCTTCTTGGCCTTCTTGGCTCTCAGATCAGATGCCATTGAGGTTGGCATTCTCCTTCGTGTTGAGTGAAACCTTTAGCAGTTAAGGCTCTTTATCAAATTTGTTTCACTCTTACTATAGTAGTCTCACTGCCACTGAGACATATTCTGTTAAGCTCTGTAGAACTCTCGTAGAGTCAACAACTCTTCACCTTTGAAGCTTTGGCTGATATATACTCCTCCATTAGCTTCCCATTGGAATATAGCCGTTGGAAGCTATTTGAATTGCTTTGAGGTCTCTGAGTTATTTGGTGCAAACTACTGACTTGACGTGACAGCACCTTTTTGACTTTCCTGACACAGCAGTCTGCTATTTCACCTAACACCTCTGAGCAGTCACTTTCAGAAGTCAGGTTGGTAGTCACATTAACTTCTTCTTTTTGTTTCCTCGATCAGAACTAAAGGAGTTGTCTTCTTGCATCGATGCTCTCAATCAGCAACGTTCGAATGTCAGTCTTCATATTGAGTCATTGCTAAGACTCAAGAATTACATGACCGAACTCCACGATTATGATGCAGACGACTATGTGCTTGATTATAGTTTGTCTGTTGGACATTGTTCATTGACTGGTTTAGACAACACTACATTTCTGAGAGTGTTCTTTGGATTAACGATGTAGAACCTTTCCCTCTTCACTGTTGCAGTGCTGCAATGATTCTGCTTGCCTTGACTTGCATCAGAAACTGACAACATGTCTGAATACTTTGGCTCTTCTGGTTTGCAAGACTCTTTTGATTAGTCATGCTCAGCTCTCTCAACATTCTGCCCTGTGATCTCTCGTTCACTCTTCATGGTGAGGCTGAGCCATAGACAATCCTTTTCGTCTATTCTCTATAGATTGTTCAATGTCACTGTATCAGTTCTTGCTGTTCGTTTGGCAACCACCATAATCGTAGTAACCACCATGATCATTGTCTTATGTTGGTTTGACAAACACTACACTCGTTGTCTTCCTTTAGTCAGTCACTTCATTCATTGTCTTCTAACGTTCGCTTGAGGAAAACTTCTCCTTAATGGCTTCACTTCTCAATCTGTATGCTGATAAAGTTGGTGCTTCGATCTTCTGTTTGTTTGCAGACCATTCAAAGAATGCTCTTTGATCCCCTCCAGTTAGACTGCTTTCTTAACATTGATTACTCCTACCAGAGTGAGATCTTTGATGAAGACTTCAGAAAGCCTCAGCTTTTAAGAATCGTGTTATCTCTATGATTATTCCTTGGCATTGTGAGCATTTGACTGACTACGTCTTAACCTTGTTCTGTAGACTGCGATCTAGCTTTGATTCTGCAAACTACGATTTATCTTCGGGCTTCTGCAGACACTACAACTTCGAGAGCAGATCATATGACAGACTACTATTTCTATCCTCACAATTGCAGTCTCTTGACTGATCTATCCGACTACGATTTCTGCCTCTGATATGAACTGCAGGCTCCACGTCTTCGAGTGAGACCTACGAGTTTTGACTTGGCTCGGCAAGCGCTTTGATAGGCTGTCTCCACGATTCTGAGCTTGGCTTCTTGGACAGATTATGGCTTCGAGAAAGCCTTCCTTGACACACCACGATTCTGCCTTGTCTCTCCTAGCAGACTACGACCTTCGAGAGTGACTATCTTTACAGACTACGTTTCTGCCTTGATAGACTCTAATTCTTCCTTGTCTCTCCTGGCAGACTATAAAGGCTGGTGCCATACCCGATGATCAGACTGGCCTATCTATTATATTTTATAAGATCAACCTAACAAGCTTGATCTTTCTATTCATAGTCCTTGTACATCATAATCTTTTGAAGGACTTCACAAAGCTGTTTGTTCATGTAGGATCAACCTAACATACTTGATCTTTTCAGTCTAAGTCCTTGTACATATGTCTATCATCTATTAAGGACTTTACAGCTTTTATCAATGCAGATATATTTGTATATTCATTCATTTAAGATCATAATCAAAACTTATATAAATAGGAATAACATTATCATGCATATTCCTAACACACTGAACATTTGAGGCTGACGTTAGAATCGCTACGACGAGAGAAGTTATATGTGAAATTCTCAAAATGCGAATTCTGGTTAGACCGTGTGCAATTTCTTGGCCACGTGATTGACAAAGGATGGGATTTCGGTAGATCCGTCAAAGGTTGAAGTTGTAATAAATTGGGATCAGCCGAAGAAACCATCAGAAGTTAGGAGTTTCTTGGGTCTGGCAGGTTACTACAGGAGATTCATTTAAGATTTTTCCAAGATCGTAACTCCGTTGACAAATTTGACTAAGAAAACGGTGAAGTTCGTTTGGACAGAAAAGTGTGAGGAAGTTTTCAAGAACTGAAGAAGAGGTTGAGTACTGCGCTTGTGTTGTCTTTGCCTGATAGTACAGGAAATTTTGTGGTATACAGTGATGCGTCACATAAAGGATTAGGTTGTGTGTTAATGCAAAACGGAAAAGTCATTGCTTATGCATCACGTTAGCTGAAGGATTATGAGAAAGGGTATCCGACCCATGATTTAGAATTGGCGGCAGTAGTGTTTGCTCTGAAGATATGGAAACACTATCTATATGGGGAGAAGTGTGAGAGATATATAGATCATAAGAGTCTGAAGTATATTTTTACACAAAAAGATTTGAATATACGCCAAAGAAGATGGTTGGAGCTTATCAAGGATTACGATTGCGAGATTTTATATCATCCGGGTAAAGCGAATGTCGTTGTCGATGCCTTAAGCAGGAAGGGCCGAGAGAAATTGATGTTGTTAACTGTTCAGGAGCATTTGGTAGATGAAATGACTAAGTTGGAGCTGGAAGTTAAGTGTCCGAAGGAGTTGAATGAGAAACTATTTCAAATAAGTACTGGTCCAACATTGGTGGATAAGGTGAAAGAAGCATAACTACATAATGAGGAGTGTGAGAAGATCAGGAAGAGAGTAACCGAAGGTGAAGAGATAAAGTTCAAGATTGATACTGACGAACTGCTACGATTTGAAGGGAGAATTTGGGTACCGCCAGTACCAGAAGTCAAAGAAGAAATTTTGAGTGAAGCTCATAGTTTGAGGTATTCGATTTACCCTGGGAGTACGAAGATGTACTAGGATCTCAGTCAACATTTCTGGTGGCCGAATATGAAGAGAGACGTTGTTGAATGTGTCGCGAAATGCCTAACATGTCAGAAAGTCAAAGCAGAACATCAAAGACCAAGTGGATTGTTACAACCGCTGGAGATTCCAGAATGGAAGTGGGAGCATATCACGATAGATTTTGTGGTTGGTCTTCCAACGACTCAGAGAGGTTTTGATGCGGTATGGGTTATCGTGGATCGTCTGACGAAGTCAGCGCACTTCTTACCAATCCAGATTAGATTCAATTTGGAACAATTGGTGAAGTTGTACATTAAGGAAATCATTTCTAGACACAATGTTCCAGTGTCAATTGTATCAGACAGGGATCCGCGTTTCACATTGAATTTCTGGAAGCGATTACAGGAATGTTTGGGTACGTAGTTGCGAATGAGTACGGCATATCATCCTCAAACTGATGGGTAGAGCGAGAGGACAATCCAGACTTTAGAGGATATACAAGAGCTTGTGTTATGGACTTCAAGGGAAGTTGGGATGACCATCTACCGTTGGTGGAATTTTCTTACAACAACAGTTACCATGCAAGTATTGGCATGCTGCCTTACGAAGCATTGTACGACAAAAAATGCAGGACTCCATTATGCTGGGATGAGGTTAGTGAGCGACAACTGTTAGGACTGGAATTGGTACAACAAACTGCTGAGATCGTCAAGGTGATCAGGGCAAGATTGGTAGTTGCTCAGGACAAACAGAAGAAATATGTTGATTATCATCGTCAGAATCTAGATTTTGAAGTGGGAAGCTTCGTTTTTCTAAAGGTATCTCCCTAGAAGGGGAAGATTCGATTTGGCAAGAAGGGAAAACTTAGTCCCAGATTTATTGGACCCTTCAAAGTATTGCGAAGGGTTGGGGAGGTAGCTTATGAGGTGGCATTACCTCCGTAATTAGACCATATTCATAATGTTTTCCATATTTCTGTGTTGCTATCATACAAACATGATTACAATCATGTTATAGAGTATGAGTCATTGTTATTTGATGAAGACTTAACATACGAAGAAGTTCATGTTCAGATAGTTGACAAGAAAGAGCAAGTACTTAGAAACAAAGTGATACCTTCTGTTAAGGTAATCTGTAGGAACCACAATGTTGAAGAAGCTACGTGAGAACTCGAAGATGTTATTATGAAAAACTATCCTCAGTTATTTGCTTAATTTCTTGTATAACGATTCTGGGGATAGAATCTTTTTAAGGGGGGAAGAGTGTGACGAATGAGTTTATTGAGTCGTGATTCTGGGGACAGAATCTTTTTAAGGAGGGAAGATTATAACAAATGAGATTTTTGTATTTTAATTTTAAATATTTATTGAATTAAATAAATATTTTAGTTGATTTATTTATTGAGTTGAATAAATAATTGATGTGATTATGTGGTGGAGTAATTTAATTAAGTGAAATATATTAATTAAATTGATGCTTAGTAATTTTGCAGTGAAGTTTTAGTTTAATTGAGATAATTAAATTAAATAAATTATTAAGTTTTAATTTTGTATTAATGAATTGATGAATAATTATTAATGGTGTCTAATTTAATTTAATAATTAAATTAGAGATTTACTAATTTTTTACATGAAATTATGATTAAATAAGTAAATTATAATTGTGTAGCAATTTGATTTATATGGCAATTTGATTTAATAAGGTGATATTAACTTTAATTTAATTGAATTTGAATATTGAAATTTCATTGAATAAAGTGTGACATTTAAACTATGTAGTAATTGAGTTATTAAAATAAATTAAAAAAGTTTTAATTTAGTTTTAACAAACAAGTCTTAAGGCTTTTAAAATTCTATTTTTTTTTAATTCAATTTTGCCAAAAAACCCTTAGTGGCTTTTGATTTTCAAAAATAAAGTAACTGATATATTTAATAAGGAGATTAAGTATTTGTCAGTTTATATTATGTATTATATGTATTATATCAGTTTTATATTACGTTAAGTTAGAAAGAACAGAGTTAGAAAGAACAGAGAAGACTAGAGAGAAAAGAGAGAAAAATGAAGAAGAAAATTATGTGAATTGAGAAATCAAAAAGAGAATTGTTATCATCTTTGTTGGCTAACAAGCAAATCAAAGGTAGTAATCTAACTCTAGAATTATTAATTATTGTTCTTCATTGTTCTTCATAAAAATATATTTTTACTTCTCTGTGTTTGAGTTTTTCATGATAATTGTGAGACTATGATTTATATATGTTACATTGTATATATAAACTGTTATATATGATGTAAGACCCCAGCTTTTTTATGAATAAGATTTAATTTCCTCCATATATTATTTTAAATAGTAAGGTGTTGATTTGATAAATGTGATAAGTTATGGGTGTTATGCGCAAATTTTACAAAGTAAGCAAGTGGTCATAAAATATTCGTTGTGTCGGAAAATATTCGTTTGGTCGGGAAATATTCTTTTTGTAGGAGAATATTCGTACGACGGCGCAATCATTGGTGGGCCCCATAACGAAAAATTTTCGGATAAAGAAAATAACAAGAATAAGTTTTCTAAAAATAATGGCAAAACTTTTACCGTTAAACTGTTGAAATACCCGGTGGTTAAAGTACAGTAATACGCGTTGTTGCACAGTAGCACACATTATTGCACAGTATTCCTAATTATTGATTCTTACGTACGAAGTCACTCATTCAATAATTATTACAATAATTACTGTTCAGTATTTTATATTATTGATTCAATAATTGCTACATTGATAATTGCATAGCATTTTATATTATTGATCCAATAATTGTCATAGTAACCACTGCACAGTATTTCACATTATTATATCGATAATTGTCACTCATATTATTGAAATAATATTATTAGATAGAATTATTGACAATGTCTAGAAAGTTCTGTCGAGAAAAGGGGTTAGGTTATATAATTGCGTGCCAATGATGAGAAATTCTTATTGGAAAGCCTCCTCTTTCCTAGGAACGACCTGGTTGTCAATATTGTGATTCTGTAATATTAATTAAGAATAATAATTTATTGTTTATAAATATGATAAGTAAATATTTATTCAATTTTGATATAAATGGAGGAATTTTTAGCAAGAGACATTTATTGAAAGTTGACATTTTATCTTCTCCGATAAAATAATTCATTCAAATATATTATTATAATATTATATTATAATAGTATAATGTGATAATATAATAGTATAATTTTATAATTTGAATGGTAACATTATTATAATAAATGCATGGTATAAAAATAAAATGAGGTGGTAGAGAGCAAATTGAATTTGAATTCTTTTAATAATTATAAATGTTTTAAATAAATTTTAAAACAAAAATATGTAAAAGGTGATGTGTGTGGTCTTGAATCCTTTTTGGTATGCTGAGATTTTTCAAATATGGGTGATGCATGCAAATCATCCGTATGTTAATTTTGTCAGAGATGGTGTGACGCACATTTCCTAAAAATAAGGTGCTTAGTTAAGAAATGAAAATCATACCAGGATCAAAAAATTCTTTCTCTATACTATTGAGCGTATTTCTTATGAGTATAAGGATATTTTGAGTGTTGATAACAGTGCAAGATTTCTTCAAGATAATCTCCGATATTCCAGTCAGATCTAGCATTCTACTAAGGTAAAGGATATTATTTTTCTCGTAAATGATGTTATTTTCTTTCAATATTCGTAAAGAATAATGTTTTCTTTCATATTCCATATTATGAAAGTGATAATATTTCATTTCTTATTCCTAAATTTAAACTTACTACGGTAAGTATTGCTTCTATAATTCCTGAAATGATTAGAAATTCCTTGAGTTTTGCGCTTCATCTAATATCATTTCACTGGAATATTGGTCTGAACTTTCTTATAAAATTTTTACCTTTTCATCTGGGGTACTATTCATACCAGAGTACTATTCATCCGGGTACTATTCATGCCAGAGAACTATTCATTCGGGGTACTATTCATGCCGGAGTACTATTCACGACAAAATTTATTTTCTTTTCTTTGTCCAGATTATCTTTTATGGATCTTATTCTTGAAATTGGATCCATGTTTTAATCTTCGTATTGACAATTTGAATATTCTTGAACTTTGGATAAATTGAATTATAAATCTCTAATATTTATCCTTTATCTCACTTAATTCGTTCTTTATATCATTTTTTATCATCCTCAGTCTTAAATTGTGGTGAAAGTTATCTTTGACCCGCAATGCAAAGATGAACTGTTGATTGATGAATATCTTTGGCCCGTAATGCAAAGATGAGCTGTTGATTTATAAATATCTTTGGCCTGTAGTGCAAAGATGGACAGGTGTTTGACATGATCATAACCACTGGTGATACAAATGAATATCTTTGGCCCGTAGTGCAAAAATGAATTATTAATTTGAAATATTTATTGATTAATGTTATAGGGATAAAATATTGATTATGAACTTTTAAATCATAGAAGATAGTAAACATCATTCTCTACTTTACTCTTCTAATGAATTGTTATTTCTACTGCAGTTGTTGATCTAAAACTTGTTGTTCATAATATTTTATCTGATTTATTGAAGGCTAACGATAATTTATTCTTCATTATCTTAGTCATAATATTCTTTACTGGCTAGTTGAGCTCACCCTTTTCTTCCATTGTTCTCTTCAGAAAATGAGAATATCGCGGGACTAGTCTGGAAATAGAGTGATGGTCCGAGATAGAGCTGTAGAAGTTCTCACTATTTTATAAAATAATGTGATAATAATTGTAATGAGGACTTATTTGAGTGTTTATATTTTCGTATTATATACGATCTGTATTGAAGCTCACAGTTTGTGTGGTCGTATTTTGCACGACCGTTTGTTATAAGAAGATTTGTATTTGGATTCTGTACCATGTATTTGGCGACTCAGAATGGATTGTGTATTGGACCTATTTTGCGGGCGTCACATATGATTTGTATGAGAATTTAAGTTGTTTAATTCATGTAAATATGATGAATATGAAGAAATCATGTTCATAAAAATTTACAGTAAGTATTTTAAAAAATAGTTTATTTGATACAAAAATTAATGCCTAATTCATGCTATTATATGTAAATTGATTGTAGATTGTGATAATGTGTAAAGAAACGAAAATAACATGATTTAAACAAAGTAATTTGGTTTAAAAACAAAGTCATAGTGTTTGTTTTTGTCAAGAACGCTTAACAATGGAGTTTTTTTTCAAAAACATGGAATTAAAAGGTTTTAAGTTGATTGTTGTGTTGTTTATATGGATAAAATCATATTAGAAACATTAGTTTATATTTTTGTTAAGTTTTGTATAATTATGTGAGTTAAAACTTGTTGTTTGAGCAAAGTTAATAAGCCAAATTGGCTTTTTCTGTATTTTTCGCGAGGCTGTCTGCGTCCTACTGTGTCGTGGCGCCACAGCACCTGTTCTGTGAGTAAACAGAGCGCTGCAGCGCCATAGTAGAGTCGGGTGACGTGGTACGGTGCCGCAGCGCCAGTTCTGTGTGTTAACTGGAGCGCTGCAACGCCGAGACAAGACTGCAGAGCCCTGATGACGTGGCACGGCGCTGCAGCGCCGACTGCAGTTCATTATGTGGCGCTTACGCGCTACTTGTGAAGTGTAGCCAGAGGTTTCTATTTAACTGTACAAATGTTAGGAATGTTAATCTAATGGATATAAAAGTATGTTAATGAAATTATATATTAACTAAACAGTATGTAATCATATGTGTAATATAAGATTGATGATAGATTATAACTTGATTAATTATTAATAAGTTTAAGTTTAACATGGAAGTATGGTTTGATCATGTTGTGAACTAACTAATGATTAAACCTAATGACTAAGAGTTGTGAGTTAACTTGGATTGGTTAACTAATGATGTGAATTAGCTATGTGGTAACTAATTCGTGTTTTTATTGTTAATAACGTGTACGTAGGATAATTGTGGAACGAGTTATTATTTGCTAGCTTACGCACCAGGCAAGTTTCTTAACTCCACTTTTTAATTATGCAAGTTCTTAGTCCTTACTTTTATGTTACACAAGTTTCTATCCTTGACTTATTATCGATTACGCAAGCTCTTTAATTCCATATTGGACAAGTATCTTATTTAAATTCCTTATTAAAAATAATGTAACCTTGGCTTAATTGTTCAAGCAACGTTTTATTGTATGTTTCAAATGCTTTAAGTTTACTTCTAAAGCATGACTTTTAAGTATGATGTCTATTGTTTGTGACTCGTAATTATTCTATAACTCTTTTGTTATCGAACTCTTAAGTTATTGTAAGTTTGATTCAACTACTCCTTAGTTGATGATAGTTGAACTCTAAATTACCCATTGAGCTAATCCAAACCACACTTTCTTTGGTTCGGACTCGTTAATTAAAGCTGAGATGAACAACCCTATTATAGGGGATTACCATGCGAAAGCATTAAGATATTTGTGCACAATACATGGGACGAAGGGCTAATCTTTCGAGTACGAGTTAGAAGGTCCATATAGTTTAACGACTGTTAAGGGTCTAAGTAGAAATATTTATACCGGGACATAGTTCAAGGTCTTGTGACCCTCAGATGAATTCTAAATCTTATTTTCAATTCTTGATTATCGATGATAGAGAATGTTATTCAATTCGATTGAACTTATTCAGTTACAGTATTATGTTATCCTTAGTGATTATTATTTCAAGTGAGTTTTTGTTTGCTCACTCTTGCATATATAATCATTGCAGCCAAAGTTGAGAAAGTTGACGTGCCGTCAACCAGTAAAGGCAAAGGCAAGATGAACAAGTACCGAGTACTTGTTCAAATTTACTATGTGGTTTTGTACCAAGACTTTATTTACTATATGATGTTTTATTTTTGCACTTTTTGATGATTGTTTAAGGTTAGAAACCTGGAGAATGTTTTGATAATGATGTAATCCTTTTATAAGGAAGATTTTGATTAAATGTTGTAATTTATTTTGCATTTCTTTATTTATGAAAAGTTAGTTATGTTTTATTTTGATAGTGAACACCAAATCCTGTGAAAATGAAGTACCCGAATTTGGAGGTGTCATATTGCTTTTGCTGGTCCTCGAGTAAAACAAAAAGAAAAATTAATAAAAACAAAAACAACTCCATTTTCATAGGAAACATGATTGCACTTAGCATCTGCAACAAGCCTTTAAACCCCAATGTTATCCCAAGTGGGTTTGCAATGAATATACCCATAAAATTCTAAAATATTTTTGCGTTCAACAAATTATGAAATTGAAAGAAATTTCTAAATATCTATGGGCATTATACATAAGCAAGATTAAATTCAAAAGCATACTTTCACATCATCAAAAATACTCAATCTTCATTCTATACACCATCCTTTATTAAATTAATCCCATATGATGTATGCATGTGTGTATGATGTAACTCTTCGTAGGGATTTTTACCATGAAAATCAAGCAAACTCATTTTTCTTTTTCTTCTTTCTTATTTTCCTTATTTTTTTCCATTTTTTTCTTTTTTTTCATGACTTGTGCAATGCTTTTTTTCCTTAGGCTTTTCAGAGTTACCTATGTAGCGAGCGTTGGACCAATGACTCCCAAACCAGTTAGATTTAGGGCACTAGGTGTAGAGACACCCCTATGGGCTTACTAAATCGAGTAACAAATGCCATAAAATTAGACTAGTTAAGTTGTTTTTATCTATCACACTTTTTAGCGTGAATATCGATGCTTTTTGAGGCTTAGATATCCAGTTATTTCGTTCAATGGATATTGAAGCAATTATTTATTTCTTTTCCTTTTTCAACTTTCTTTTTAATTTTTTCTTTTTTTTCTTTCTATTTTTTTTGAAATTACTCGAATCATAGTTTATATCTCACAACTAAGAAGTAGTGCAAACGTGAAGTGAAAAAATACTTATGAAATTAATTTTATTCCATATGGTACGTATTTCGAACTAATATTCTGTATTTAATCAAAGGTTCAAGAGTTTTAAATCTTTTAATCTTACTCATGAGTTTTTACTTTACAAACACTTAATAGAGTTAATCCAACTCATAAAAAGTCGAACAAAATTTTTAGTTTTTTAATTTTTTTGTGTTTTTTTACTATATTTTCCTTAAAAAAATCTAATACAATAATATAAACAAACTCCCCCATACATAAATCATCATTGTCCTCAATGTATACAAATGAAAAATAGATAAAAAATATATGAAAGAATTATACCTTATATATGGGGTTTTTATTCTGCAAGAAAATTCCGTGAGAAAGAAATCAAATGTACATATCTACAAATTTTATAAATCCTAAAAATTATGTGACTATAAATGAATTATACAAATGGGTACTGAGTGTGCGCTTTTCATAATTTTTCGAAGGTCTAGGAAATTGAAAATAGTCAAACTTTTCATCAGAATTGTATTTAGAATCGACCTCGGGAAAGCATTCACTAACATGTTCAAACGATGGAAGAATTGGTTCAAATACATGTTATAGTTTAGGTGACTTATGTGTAGTGCATCTCAACAGCTCATTGACCTTATTTAAATATCCAGATTCATTTCAATTTTTGTCATGGTGATTTAAGAAAAATCAATTGGATCTTTTTCAATCAAGAGTCTATTTCCAATTATTTCTTGGGTCATGGACAACTCTTGTATCATGTTTACTTTAATGGGTTGGTCCAAAAAATCACTAGGTGGTTTTTCAAGAATAAGTCTTTCAGGGTATGGAGTTTTAGGCTTATAGACATTTTCAACCGACTCATTAAATGTGACATGATCAATTTTAGGCATAGACTCATAATTTTTAAACTCTTCAAATTCATTTGACTCGAACTGTGTAGAATTGAATACAAAATTTTTATTTTCCTCATCATTTTCACAACCATCAAGATTTTCAAAATTAACCTCAGAGTTACTAGAAAATTCAGCCACCTTTTGCTCATTTATTATGGTGGCTAATCGACTCATTTGAATTTCTAGACGAGATATAGCTTGATTCATGTTTTGCATTAAATTAAATTGAGTTTCCATTAAAGCTTCCATAGTTTTTCTAAGGTATTGAGTCTCCCCTCTTCTTCATTTGAAAATTCTTGTGTATATTGAGGTTCTGAATCCGAATATGAATATGAATATGAACTTATATATGAATTTTCATAAGTTGGAAAAAATTGATTTACTTGATTTGCATTAAAATTTTCATAGGGTTCTTGATTTCAAACAAAATTATTATTTCAACTATAATAAGAATCCATCTTTCCACAAATCACAAAAAAAAAAAAACAACTAACCACGAAAATCACACACACACAAAATAAAATAAAATTTTTAATTCTACGGTTAACCTAAATAAAATCTAAACAACTTTTAACTGTTCCAAGTTGCACCTTAAGGATCACAAAATTCGAAATTAATCACACTACTAGTCAGGTAAATGTAAGAAAGGTGGGAGTCTCTCCGTGGGTACGGTGACTAATTGAATAACCACACGTTCTTTAAGCGTTTACCTTTTGAACCACTTGCTTCGACACCAGTAGTTTGATTAATTTAAAATTTAGCCTCCTCTTGAAGTCACTTGTCCTAATTGAGCTCGAAATTCCTAGAGGCCAACGTCTACTTAATTTTATTAAGGCAATGTTATGCAAAATGAATGGGTGGTTTGTGGGCTAAGAAAGGGTGATGAAATTCACACCTTATCTTGTTGCAGGTTGTGCCCTTAATGTTAGCTTACAAATGAGAATGCACAAATAAAATAAAATAAAAAGAAACTGTAAACAAATAAAGTGTCTTAAAACTATGTGAATTACGAAAGTAAGAGAAATTTTGATGTATCACAAACCTTCAGCAATCACCATAGTTTATATTTGACAAGAAATAAATAAATAAATAAAATAAAAGCCTAAACATGATGTGCTCTATGTGAGTGAATACATGAATGCGACAATTAGTTTTCTAACTAACAATAAAAACTAAAAAAAAAAACTAAGCTACTATTTTTTTTTGAGTTAAGATATAAAATATTAGGGAAAACGCAATAATAATCTTGTTTTTCCGCACCGTTGATCCGCTTCGATAATCCTGAAAAATAAAAAAATATTAGAAATAAAAAAATTAATTCGAATAAATAAAAATTAAGGAATAAATAAAATTAATTCTAGTCCCCGCAACGGCGCCAAAAACTTGATGTGATAAAATTATGTACTGTAAGTGCATAATGTCAAATTGAAGAACTGACAAGTACAGGTCGAACCTACAAAAACTAGATTACTTTTAATGTATCCTTAATATTTATTTTAGGCGAATTAGAAATAAAGATTGAGAATTAATTAACTATAATTAAACTAACTAATAACAAAGAAGTAATCTAGTAATCCGAATCCATTAAACAATAAACATTACAAAAAATCCAATCTCTTCTATTTTTATAACTTAACAATGATTTTGATCTCCCTTCCCTTTAATTTAGTAATTTTACAATGGGCTAAATATAATTTACTACATGAAGTACCATCATATTCATGATTAGGCCCCCAAAGAATTTAGGCTTACACTTTACTACATCAAGTGTCTAATTTGATATAATTTAGCCCCCAATTTCAGAATCCGAACAAAATTGGGCGGAATACATAATTTTCCGGTAAGGTAATGAATTTTATACTGTTTGACCGTATTAAAATATAGTTTGACTTTATTAAACAATTATACATGGATTAAACATATCATCTTACTTTCATATCATCTTACTTATAAAATCACCATCACCATCACCCTAACCAAATCAAAGAACAAGCTTGAAATACCTCAATACATCCATCTCTGGCACCTATTTCCAGTACCAACAAATCTCCAACACCTATCCCAAGCACCCATTTTCACTACTAACAAATATCTACCACCATCAAATCTCCAACACCACCTATCTTTCCAACCAAAATTAAGAGAATCATAACTAGATTTAAAACACTACCAACACTATCTTCAAACAACATCCATCATCTTCAACGATTTATAAACTTAATTCAAACCTAAATAATTGATTAAATTGTATGAGTATTTGTCAATGATAAAAACCTGATTCGATGGGTGAACTTAACAAGGAATACGAAGGCCACCAAGAGGAACCTTTTTAATCTCTGCGCATCTCCCGCAGCTTCTAATATCATCATATTCTTCTCTTTCTTTTTTTTATTTCCTTATTTCTTCTCCTTATTCCTTCACCAATATCCCAGATCTGGATACCCAAATTCGACACAACCATCATTTGCAAAAAGATAAGTAAAATTTTTTAAGAATCGGTCAGGAGTATAGAACTCGTTATTGCAAATAACCATTGTCGCTCCAGTTGCCTCATCGTCGTCGATTCCTACTTCCATCATCACGATTCTCACTCCCATCGTTGCGATTCTCACTACCGTCCCCGATGCTATTACACGATTTATTTTGAGACAAGTGTTCATCAGATTGAGACAACGGAGAAAGGGGAGGGCAAGAGGCTAGTAGTGGTGGAAACGAAGAAAAGATGTTGGAACATTATCTGATAAAGGGTTTAAATTGTATGAATCAATGGTTTCATTTTTATTATGTGAGTAAGTATTTGTCTTATTTATTAAAATATATTTATTTTAATACATATTGTATTATGTCAACAAAAAAATATTGAGGTTTTTCTTGTCATGAAGTCTTTTTTAATTATTATTATTTTAAGTTTCTCCAAATTTATTATTTTTTGTGAAACATTATTTGATATAATTTTTAAAGTCAACAATATTTGGTGTCAATTATATTTAGAAATATTTTAATTTGAGATTAAGTGTATTTAGAAATAATTTAATTTGGGGTTAATTGTATTTAGATTATTTTAATTTGGGGTTAATTGTACTTAAAAGTATTTAAATTTTTGATGAAGTCAAACCGTATCTAAATACGGTCAAATTTTATAAAACCATTTGGCTCCAACAGGGTTGCCACTCGGGTCGGGAATTTCGACCAATTTTGGTCGGAATCTGAATTTGGGGGCTACATTGTATGAAATTAGGTACTTTATATAGTAAATAGTAAGCCCAAATACTTTGGGGGCCGAATTATAAATTTGATGTTACTTGATGTAATAGAAGTGTAATTAGTCGTTTTACAATTAATGTGGTCAAACATAGACAATAAAAATTTAAGGATTAATTATAACCCATCAAAACTTTTTCGAGCAAGTATGAATTATGAAAAACTCATATCATAACAATAATATATCAAAATCTCTTAATTAATTTAAAATCACATGAGAACTATAAAACGAATGTATTTCAATAATAAAAAATGAAGGCGAAATTAATTAAATATAAAAGTATAAATAATATAAGAGATGAAAAATATTATTATGAATAATTATTTAATTTCATCTTCTTCCTAGATTAAAGAAATTAACTAGACATGAAAATAAATAAACTAACTAAAATAAAGAAGATAAGAAATAGAAATAAAATGAAAAAACTCCCTTTAATTAAGGGTCATCCAACAAGTGTACAATGAAGAAGACTGATACTCTTAACCTAAACTAATACAAATACCTAATGCTCCTCCCTCTAAAACCAAAAACATATTTATAAGGAAAATAATTTTGTGCCTTAATTTAGATTCATTGAACTTGGTCTCTTTTGTTTCCTTTTATCCTCTTCTTTCCTTCTTGACTTCAATCTCTATATGGTAATCCTCTAGGATTTCTTTTCATATAGGTTTCAACTTTCTAGTGGCAATTAACTTCTCCGAGAGATCTTCTAGATAGATTTTTCTTTCTCTTGGTGGATTTGACTTGCACACCAAGATTATTCCACCTATTTCCTTCTTATTGAAGGATTCTTCTTGGATATTTATTTACATGAATAAGAGCATTAAATATCGTTTGATCACAAGATTTTGACTTTATTGCAACAAAATATTAAATCCTATAAAATAAAATAAAACATATTAATTTAATAAATTAATATAATTAAAATGACAAAATTAGGGGTAATAAAATGTATGAATTATGTGTCTATCAATGCTTTTGAGTAATTCAAATACATTGTTTTAAATATTTATTTTACATTTATTAAACATCAAAAGATAAACATTTATGAAATATGACCTTTTTACCCTTTGATAAATAACCTTTTTTTTAATTACACATAAGTACTGATTAATTTAGACAGCGAATAACGTCATCAATTTATAATGTTATATGTTTAATTAAATGTAAGTGAAAAAACTTTATCAATTTATAACATTATATGTAAAATTGAACGTAAATAAAAAAAACTTTAAATTTGATCATCTGATATAAAATTAAAAGAGTCATCATTGAAATAAAAAAGAATCAATATTTTATAGTAGTAATTTATATTTAAAGCTTATATATAAAGTGTGCAAATACGGCACTCTTTCTTTTTTGAGTCTTTCTACACAGACATTATTATTGGAAATTAGAATTGGACATTTTTAATTTTTATTTTTTTATGATTTTTCTTGTGACTCCCAAAAAAATGTATAGTATTTATTATAACTGAAATTTTTATAACATATAATTTTTTAGGTATAATTTGGATACATATATAAGAACAGTGTTGTACAGACTGTTCAACACTGTTCTTGTATATGTATCTAAATTACCTCTAAAATACTATATTTTATAAAAATTTCAGTTATAATAAATACTATACATTTTTTAGGAGTCACAAAAAAAATCAAAAAAAAATAAAAAATTTAAAAACATCCAATTCTAATGGCCAACAATAATGTCTGCCTAGACTTATTGTTCTTTTTTATAAAGAGTATACCACAAAAAAATTTAAAGATTAAAGCCAAAAACATCATCCTTCAAAAAAATAATAATAATAATAAAATATGAAGAAATCGCGGTGGACCCCATATGGATTACGCATAAATTGTTAACTTGTAATTACCTGCACAGAGAAAAGACATTCCTTGTCGAATCGATAGAGCGATTCGACATTGGGGAGAAGATGAGGAAGGAAGACACCGTAAAGCTGATCAGTGCCGAGGGTTTCGAATTCATAATCGACAAGAAAGCCGCCATGGTTTCTCAGACCATTCGTAACATGCTCACTTCTCCAGGTGCCTCTCTTTCCGCCCAATTTATACTTAGGTTTTCTAATTTGATGATTTGGATCTAAATAATTTCTTTTGTTATTTGGGGATTTCATTTTTTTATGATAATTTTTCCTCTTTTTGTCGTGGTGATCTGAGTAATTTTCTGGAGTTGATGTGTTTTCAGGGAGTTTTGCTGAGACAGAGCATAGAGAAGTGACTTTCCCGGAGATTAGCACTACAATTCTTGAGAAAATCTGCCAGTACTTTTACTGGTCTCTTCAATACGCCAGGTTTTTAATTGTATTGATTTTTTTAATTTCCTATTACGTTTCTTTATACCCTGTGTCTGATGCTTTGTTATGGGTAAAATGGATAAATTGAACGTTCATTTTTTGTGTTTCATTATTTGATCCGTTTATTGAATTATGTAAATTTGGAATTCTAGACATTTATATTAGAAATTTAATCTCGATATCATTTGTTTTACTGATTTTGTTGGTATTCTGTTTCTGTTGTTATATACTCAATCTGTGAAACTATATGCCTTTGGTTTTATTTTATAAGGGTGAAAAGGATATACCACACGGACTCTGATTAGGGAAATTCGTTTTTGTTTTCGAAGTTTGGATGATAAAAATTTACAGAATTGATGTGACTGGTAATTCGTATGCTACCCACATGGTTTCTGATGGGATGAGGCTTGCAATGACAAATGTTTATTATCTTGTTTGGAGTGCCTATCATCTCCTTGAAATCAGTGGATTTTTTTAAGAAAGAACGGTCTACTGCACAATAAGAACATAAAATTATGAAAACTATGGGAAGATGAATATGTCCAGTACTATATTATGGCCTGGAGAGGGAGAGGGAGTTTATTTTTGCCCCCACCAATCCCAAAGTTAAATGTGACAATGATAAGATCTAAAGGTCCTAAAGACACAAATGGGCCACATAAAGACACAAATGGGCAACATAAAGATACAAATGCCTAGATCGAGTGAATTCAGGTATTAACTAGAAGGTGTCCACATGAATCGATCTTATAAGCGCTATATTATTAACCATGTGTGTTTTGTATATTGATTTGAATTACAACATGGATGTATTTAATAGCTTCTTTGTTTCAGATAGTTTGAGGTTCTTTGAGGCTTGTAGTACAAGCTAAAAGTGAAGATCGTTCCCAAGCTTCTACTCACTTGATATCTGAACACCATACTAAGGCCTGTGTACTATAGTTCCTTTGAGTTACTAGATGAGGTTTGGTTGGCTTGACTAGGATAAAGAGTTAAAGGACTGAAACTTTCAACTAGATGGCTCTTCATTAATATAATCATCTTCCTTTGCAACAAATTTCAACGAGATGGAGTGAAAGTCAGGGACTCTGGGTTGTCCGACCAGAAAACAGAATAGAGGATGGAGAGGGAGAGAGAGTGGAAAAACAAGTAAAACTTTCAACAGTAAAGAGTTGAGTTAACCATATCTTAAGTCCAGCTGTTCAGTCCAAATAAACATGTCCAGATTGACCTTCGACAATCTTGTTGTGGTTTTAATATGAGGCTGACAGGGCAGGTATTTGGCTAGCGTTGCCAACTAATAATCCTATTACTTTAATTAGTATGTGGTGTAGCCAATTTTTTTTTGGCTTTTATGGTGGTAGTATTCAATTGTCTGAAATTATTACATCTCTTCCCCATGACTTTTGATGGTGGTTACACCTTACTGGGATTCTAGATGCATTTGCTGTCATTCTACCTTTAGTTGGCTGATGAAGTGTGTGTGGAATATGTGAACAGCATGCATGGAAGGGATGATACCCTTGACACCGAATGAAACATACATATGAATGATCTATTATTTTGCAGTTTCGAATACTTCAAGGTATGGTTTCCTTGAAAGGTTCTTCCAATGAAATGTTACCCTTATAATTGACCAGTAAGGTAAAACATTCGACATTTAAAAATTTAAACGAAGAAACATGCTTTGAAAGAATGATATATTTCCTAAATTCATAAGGACCATAACACCATCTGTGAATAGAATCAATGCGTTTAGATGTTTTGGTGATTGTTTTTGTTAAATCTGGAACTAAATTGGAAAGAATTAAAGCTCAACTGCTTCAATCAAGGATTAACGTCTGTATGCATCTCCTTGAAGTTGCTGGATTCTTTACTCTTCCTGATTTTTATGTTGTCATGGTGTGTGTGTGTGTTTATATATATTTATATTTCTTCTTCCTCTTGTCCTCTCAGCCCTTTAATTTTACTTAGATTTTGGATTCTTCCATTTTGACATACAAGAAGCATTCTTTTTGTCAGTGGAAAAGAGACTGAGTTCCACATTGAACCTGAACTGACTTTGGAACTGATGATGGCTGCTAATTATCTGCACACTTGATAGAGTGAGTTCTTTTTTGCTTTTGCTTACTAAAAAAGTCCTGATGTGCTTAGCGAGACTTTTCATTAATTTATTTTCATAAACATGCGTGATCATGTATTTTACTTCCTTATGGTAGTTTTTAGGTTGGTATTGAAGAGTAGATTTCATTCTTTTGTTGTAATATTTTATGCAAGTGTTACTTCTATCTATAAATATGTTACCTTTTACCTTTTAAAAGGAAATTACATTATTTTTGTCCCTTTGTCCTTTATCTCTATCGGGATGCTTAACTCATAAGTATTTAGTAATTGCATTCTTTATTGATACCAATTTTATAATATTTCTGTTTTGGATTTGTATATACAGGATACTTGAGGATGATATTGTTGCTCAAGTTCTAAGGATTTGAAAGTATTATATCAGCATTTTCACTACCAAAGGGTTAGGTAGTATATTGGTCTTCTTTTAATACAACAATTAGAGTACATGGAAGTATTTAGGAACAGATATATGTTACTGGATTGATTGCAAATACTTGAGACTATTAACATTTGATGAAGAGACACAAGAATGTACCATTTGTTTTCATGGACGGATAAACAAATTTGCATGGACTACAGCAGAGTGGTCACATCTTTGTATGTCGAGCTGAACTTGGATTTTTTAACCTGATCTTATTCAACATTGTAATTAATTAGTACTACCTCTGTCCCACAATAAGTGCTTTTTTAAGTTTAACAATTTTTCCCAAAATAAGTGATGTGTTAGAATTCCAATACAATTTTTACAATATTTTTCCATATGTGCCCTTATGCAACCAATGGTATTTATTGCGTATTTATTGGAAAGTAGAAAAGTTGAAGAAAGAGAAAGAGAGACCAAAAGGCAATAAAAAAAAGTCTCAAACAAAACAAAAATAGTATATTAGGGTATTTTTGTCATTTTAGCTTGTATTGGTATGTGTGATTTAAGTTAAAAAAGAACTTATTATGGGACGGAGATAGTAGTAGTTTTATAGTAAATTTCTCATCTTATTCATGTGGGAGTTATTCTTAATTTTCTAGATAGGGGTGTTCATCTGTTAAAAATCGAACCGATACTGAAAATACCGAACCGGTACCGATCCGGAAGTATCGGAAAAGCAAGAACCAAAATCGGTACCGAATTACCAGTTTTGGTACCGGTTCGGTACAAAATCGGTACCGGTTTTTTTGGTTTGGTTTTCGGTTATAGCGCATGGTAATATATATAATTATTAATAATAATTAATTTTTTTTTATATATATTAACAATTTTTTTTAAAACTAAGAAATCATTAACTATTAATAATAACTAATATATAAAACTACAAACATTATTAATATATAAAAAAATTAATAAAACTACTATTATATAGAAGTTATTAATATATAAAAAAATTATTTAATATATAAAATTACAAAATATTAACTATTTAAAAGTCATTCTTGTATTTAGCGAATAAACTTATTCAATTACTCTTTCCTAATGTCCGGGAGATCAAACATGTGTGTTATTATTTATCTTTAATTCAATGTTTTGACCCGCTTTCATGAAGAATTGTTTCCACTTTCCAGTATTCCCATCATTGCTTCTGGCACATTTGTTCAGCCCCAAAAATTTCTTCAATATCCCAGAGAACTTCTTCATTACTTTGTTGTTTTTTCTCAACTTTAGCCGCCTTAGCTTTGGCCTTCTCTGTATACTCATCTTCAGTTTTTTTCATCATTTGATTCAACTGTACCAGGAATTTCGGTATTTTCGGTTTTTACCGAATTCAAAAAATTCATTACCTCTACCGATACCGAAAAGTGTTAAAATACCGAAAAATCGATACCGAAAAAAATCGGTACCGCCGGTTGAATAAAAAACCGAAAATTTTGAGCACCCCTAGATATACTGAACAGAAAACTAGTGGATCCTTTCTTTGCTTTACCTGCCTAGTAGTTCTCTATGGATAGCTGACATTGGGGTGTTCAATAAACTGAAAAACTTGGTTAGATGTCTAACGAGATTTTTAATGTTGAATATGAAATTTATGGTCTGTTTGATAAAAATTGAATGAATCTGAATCTAAATTGAGTTGAATCTAAATCTAAATAAAAAAAAGTTATTTGATAATTAACATGTCTGAAACATTTAAATAACAATTTTTTACTATTTTACCCTTTGAACTATAATTGGTTTTTTGGCCTTTCATTTTGGAAAATGTTTCTTTTTAAATTAATAAATGAAATGTTTGAATACCATAATTTTTTTTCCCTTAAAATTTCACAAGTCTACGCAATAGCAAGGTGTCATTCATTTTTGGTCCTTTCTCTCTCCATAGTCGAAGCTTATCTCTGTGTCTGCAATGGAGTCAACATTATCTACAACCATATTCAAAACCCTAAACCCCAATTCGAACCACTTCTCCACTTCTTCATCTCTCACCTCCACTACAATTTTTCCAATACTCGCTCTGCATAGAGTCGGCTCGGCCGAAGAATTTTCAACAGCGAGCTTCATTCACTCAATATTTTCACTTTAATCGTTTCTTCCTCTTCTTTGAGGAGTTTTTCTGCTGCTTCTTTTGCCTCCGGTGGTAGTGAAAGTGGAGACAGTCCTTTCAATGTGAAAGGGGCATCTGTGTAAAAGTTGATTCAGCTGGCCAACTGAAAGAATAAGCCAGACAAATTGGGCTAATTCGATAGATTCTGACTTATTCAGTTTCTACTTGAACCTAAACAAACAATCTGAACTGCTTATCGAATCAGATTTTGAGCTATTCAGACCAATTAAGTAGTAAACAAGCAGGCCCCTAGTGTACTTACTTCTTAATGATATCCCTGTAGTGTGGTGGTTTCAAAAAAAAGAAAAGAAGTGAGTAGCCAATCTGCCAATTTAAATGAAAAACTCGTTGCTAAAGTAAATTTGTGACCATAAAGAGTAATTGTAACAATATATATATATATATATATATATATATATATATATATATATATATATATATATATATATATATATATATCAAAGAGCTTCTAAAGCGACGGACAAAATTGTCACTAAACCCGTCGTCATAGGGTTTGAACCATCGCTATAGCCCGATTCAGACCCTATGACGACGAATTTAGCGACGTTTTGTCCGTCGCTGTCCGCATGCGGACCACCCACATAGAAAGTGGACTATATATATATATATATAGTAATGATCCATAACATGTATTTGTTATAAATTAAAATTATAAACAAATAGTTATATACATACATCACCTTATAATTATAAGGTCCTATTGAGCTTATAATTTTTTAAAAAATAATTTACTTGTATAAAAAAATTTAAATTATAATTATCGATGTGAAATAAAACTATAAAAATAATTATAACTTTATTTTGTCCAAGTAAATCTTAAAAGAAACAAAAAACAAAACTCATGCATATTTAGTTCTAACTATAATAGTTTTTTATTCTCAATAACAAATAAATATGAATACTCACCTATTACATGTCAAATAAAAAAATATTCGTCCATTTTAAGATCTTAATTAATTACCAAATCAAATTCATATTTAGAACAATATAAATACATTCATTATAATTATAAACGAATGGTTATATACACACCTTTCCATACCTTATTACAAAAGGAAATTTAAATTTTCATATGTTAAAATGATATTTCTATATGAGTCTCTCTCATATGAAGACGAGTCTCTCATATGAAGGTGAGACCCACTCACTATTCATGTAAGAGATAACATGTGAAAATGTTAATTTTTTATATAGAAATATCAGTTCTCTTACAAAATCATATTGAGATTATAATTTTTAAAAATGCATAAACTCGATACAAAAAATCTTTGGACTAAACCGTAAGCCTTAACTCCTAATAACCCCGAACATCCAATATGAAATTAAATTATAAAAATAATTCTCACTTTACTTTAACTAACTAAAAATTCTCACTTTTTAAAAATTAATTTTAAACATTTTTAAATTCAAAATTGATATGAATTCATTTAGTTTATGTCAAAATAATTATGAATATTATAAATTACCTAAAATTACTACTAATTATAAGATTAATTATTTTCAAATATAGAAGAATCATGTCAATTTTAAATTAAAAAATCTTATTAATATTATAATTTGAAACGAATGGAGTACTTAAACTAATCGATACATATTTAGTTTAAGTATGATAGTGATGAGTGGGTTAAACACTTACTTATTCAGTATTTCTTAGCTTAATATATTGTATTTCTTAAGCATTGCATGTTACTTTTTTATGATTTTTGTGTTAATTTGCAAGAAAGGTGCATGGATGGACTTACGAGATGAAAAAGGAGAAAAAGATAAAGATATGGGCATTCTAATGATGTGGCGCGCCGCACTAGACCAAGCCCGGGCCGCGCCAGGTTAGGAAGGATACTGCACTACTAGCGCGGGGCGCGCCGGTTTATTCAGGAAATTGGCGCAGAGCGCGCTGCACGGACGGATTTGGCAGATTTTGTTTCCTTTTTGCCCAAAGTTGATTTAGAAAAGGATTTTTACTTATCTTATGTACTAGGGTTTTGTTATAGACTATAAATATAATGTTTTGGCTAAGTTTAAGGAGTCTGATGCTTGTAAATAATTAAGAGTCACTTTTATTGGAGACTTAGAGACTTTCATTGGAGAGCACAC
The DNA here is from genome assembly GCA_020205555.1 of Panax stipuleanatus. NCBI lineage: Eukaryota > Viridiplantae > Streptophyta > Magnoliopsida > Apiales > Araliaceae > Panax > Panax stipuleanatus. The sequence continues at coordinate 35,251,865 of CM035115.1, forward strand.
AAGACGGAGATTGAAGCTAGAGATTGGAGTTCCTTGGCATAGTTTTTCTTCTCTCTTTAATTCTTTATATGTACTTGGGATGCTATTTTAATCTTCTAGTTCCTACTATAATGATGAACTAATTTCTCAATTAGGAGTACAATGAAATCTCTTGCAATTTAATAATTATTATTCTCAGTTATTGATCTTATGGAGTTGATTATCATATCTTGTACTTAATTATTAATTATCTAGATAGCAGTTAATATGATATCGGGATGTGATCGGGGTTGAGACCGGGGATAACCTGTACCTTCTAGGTTAAGACCGGGGATGACCTGTACTTCCCGGGATGTGACCGGGACTGACCTGTACCTCCCGGGTTGAGACCGGAGATGATCTGTACCTCCCGGGATGTGACTGGGGCTGACCTGTACCTTCAGGGTTGAGATCGGGGCTGACCTGTACCTCCCGGGATGTGACTGGGGCTGACCTGTACCTCCCGGGTTGAGACCGGGGATGACCTTTACTTTTCGGGATGTGACCGGGGTCGATTTGACATCCTAGGATGTGACCGGGGTTGAGTTGACATCCCGGTATTGAGACCGTAGTTGAGTTAACATCCCGGTATTGAGACCGGGGTGAGTTGACATCCCGGTATTGAGACCGGGGTTGATTTGAGTTAAAAAGATAGTTTTGCCCTCCTGCAGAGTTAGTAACAAGAATGCAAAATTTCGAGGGTCTATAACATGACTGGAAAAAAATTCGAGTGTCTACAGATGCCACTCTTTATCATATTCATGCAATACAGTGGAATGAACAGGATAAAGATTGCTAGACACTATAACTGCAAATGCAAAGGTAAGGCAATGCATGACATGATATGTTATGAATGTTAGATACCTCCGAGGGGAACGGGGCTATCACTGAATGCTCACGTCATTACCTGCTGGGGATAACGTGATCCTGGATAGCCCTTGGGGTTGGTAGAGTACCATTGGTAGGTTATCAGAGTTAGGCTATCACAGACTGTTCTCGTCCCTTTTCCCTAGGGATGACGTTATCTGTGATGGACCTGTCGACTCTGATGGGGATGACATTATTGATGCTACCTTGGTTTGAGACCAATGGTTTCCCACGTTTGTCGATAATCTCTGTAGGGCATATTTTCCTTCGGCTGATGCCGTTGTACATTTCTGAAGTCTCCCCTGTTGGGGATATATCTCTGTTATCGAGTTACCTTAGTGGGTGCCTCCGATGCCTATCCTGACGATAGTTTACACCAGTAGCTTGCAACAGGAGGTTGAATCACCAATCCTTCTCGGTGCTTTCTCTAAGGTTTGTATAACAGATTCCATCATCTGTCCTTTGTGGGGATAGATTGATATACTATTTCTGCCACCAGATCATTCCTGATGCTTCGCTGGGGTTGAGCCAACGATTGATAGTGTCACCGATTTGTACCCGACGCTTCGCTGGGGTTGAGCCAACGGTTGAACTATCACCGGTCTGTACCTGACGCTTCGCTGGGGTTGAGCCAACAGTTGAACTGTCACCGGTCTATACCCGATGCTTTGCTAGGGTTGAGCCAATTGCTGAACTGTCACCGGTCTACACTCGATGCTTCGCTAGGGTTGAGCCAACGGCTGAACTGTCACCGGTCTGTACCCGATGCTCTGAATGTGGCAGTTTTTGGCAGTTTTGAGCAGTTTTTTTAGTTTTTTAGCAGTTTTCATCATTGGTCCCCGGCTATTGCTTCGGGATGACTACCAATGGCTTTTATGAAGTTCCACCCTCTGTCAGAAATCTACTGCTTAAACGCAGGATTTCAGGACAAACCGCTCAATCGCATAGCAGTTTTTTCTTAGATTTAACTTTTCAGCTCATGTAAACTCTGTTTTAACTCGAATTGGACTGAGCTGGAGGGGGTGGGGCCCACCCTAGGGAGCCGCAAGTAGGGGTGGGGCAGCCGCAGGTGGGCCCGCTCCTTTCTGCGGATTTAAAATGGGCAGCAGAGCCTCTTAAAAGTCATTTTTAGTTTTAAGTTTCAAACGGAATCCGATTTTCTTTTTCAGATCTACGGAGTTCGGGCAGCTTTTTTTAGATTTTGTCATCGGCCACGCGTTCTGCACGTCTCAGGTGACGTTTTCATCCCTTCTTTTCCAGTTTTAACCGGTAGAATTGTGTAAACCACGTAGGGTGCTTTTGAACGCAATATATCAAAAATGTATGCTTATATGACTTGATAAAACTTTTCTGACTTCATAAGTATGCATATTTTATTGCGATGCACATTTTGATGTAAGGAAATTTGAATTCTGAGACAGTCAATTTTTGCTTTTTTTGATTAATTTACTCATCCTTTTTGAGGCCTAGTGAGCCTGGATTTTCAGCTAAAAATATCCATGGTAATTTAGGTACCATGTGAAGTTTATTTTTGATTCTTCTTTATAAATATGAACTGTTTCTATTTTTGGAAAGGTGTGCTACTGAATGGCCACCTAGACATGCCTGTGCGCATGCGGACAGTTCATTTTACAAAGGAGACTATGGCAAAAAAATTTCAAAAGCCTGAGCATTTAATAAACATGCAGTTTTGACTCTACTGGGGATTTTGACTGACCCATGCATGTTTTAGGATTTAAGAATGCATAAAATACTGATTTAAATTAATAAGCCACAGGTTTTAGGCTTACCTCACCCTTTCTGAGGTGATTTGGAGACTTTGTCCAAGCTATGGACCAAGATAGACCCGGGAGTACTAGCAGGGTTGTTTTAGGAGTTAGACAGAGGAGAGCCTCTGATGTCCCCAACCACGGCCAGCCTGGCCGCCTCGTAGATTGGCTGAGTCAGTGATTCGTCCGGTCAGGGCTGAGCCGTCGGTTGACATAGATGATGAGGAGGCTCTGTTTGTTGATCCTGCCCCAGCTCAGGCTCCACGTGCGGAGCTCCCAGGTATTGTAGTACCACTTCAGGATCTGCTGGGAGATTTGAGGCACCATCCATCGAGATGCCTTCATGCCAACGAGGTGACTGAAGTTTTCTTCTTTCTGGATTTTCTTTCTTTTTTTTGCCATTCTTGGGGCACATGTTTGATATAGGTTGGCTTTGGATGCAGGTTCCTGGCTTTACGCAGCCCAGAGGGAACTGGTTTAATGTGCATTCTCTTTACCACACTCTGCACCAGGATTACAGGGACATTGTTGACATTTGGGGGTTTCAGACGTTCTTTTCTATCCTTCCCCGCCGCTGCCCCTGGGGTTATATGAGGGCTTTGTCTAAGTGCTGGTTCCACCAGAATCAATCTATCCACTTGATGATGACGCCTATGGATTGGAGGTTCATCACCGGGATAGAGTTTGAGGGTGAGCCAGTGCCTGTTGTGGCTAATATTGCACCCACTGTCGTTTGGTCCCTTTTGGGAGTTCCTGCGACAACCATCAAGGGTCTGATGGCCCGATCTGGTCTCTTGAGCGTAGATACCCAGAGTGGGGCGTTGCTTGAGCCTCTGCCTGATGATCAGAGGGTTAGAGATCGCAACCTGCGACAACTGTTCTTAGTGATCATCAGGGATTGTTTCCTGGCGGACAACTCCGCGATGGTGTCCTTTGCCCTGGTCAGTGCCACTCGACATGTGGAGTGCCTCAATGACTTTTATTGGGGTACCTATACCTTTGCCTATTTTCTCCGAGGTATGCGCATACGCTCGGAGGGTGTGACGGAGGCTTGGTTAGGGTTCTACCCATTCATACTGGTGAGTACATCTTTCTTGTACCTTTTTGATTTCTGCATTTATATTTGTCAGTCTTGGTCACTGAGGACTTTTGATATTTACATGACCAGTTCTGGGCGTATGAGAGGCTTTTTTGCCTACATTCCACCACTACTTTAGGCCTGGAGACTTATCCTCGGGGACGGCGTTGGCACCACTCCACTCTAACAGAGGTCCCTGTAGCTGAGGGATTCACCCATTCTTGCCTACAGCTTGAGCTTTTGACAGCCTGATCGATCTCATGGGTACCGTATACCTTAGATTTTTTGACAATCGGGTTTGAGGGCAGTTTTCCCACTGGCCGAGAGTTTGCATTATCTACCCGCAGAGTCCCATTTTTGACAGAGGGAGGTTGTGAGCTCTATTTAGGAGAGCGTGCTATCAGGAGCATCACGGGGCAGATTCGCATTCCCTTTATTCCTCCAGCTTGGCATCATTAACCACTAGTTCAGCCACTTACAGACATCCCTGTGGAGGGCATAGATGGCTTTACCCTGTCAGAGGGTTCATATAGCCAGGAGCATTTAGCAGCTGTTGGAGTCCTCGCACTATTGGGGCTTAGACTCGTGCTACCCAGTTATGGCAGATATGGTGCTGGGGTTTGTGATGATGACAGACTGGATAGCGTGTTTTTGAGAGCTTACCCACTTGGACCAGATTACAGGACTGACCCAGCAGTTGGAGAGAGCTCATTTGTTTATCAGGCATCTTGGTCGAGATCCGTCAGAGGCATCTTCTTGTGATCCTTTCGGCTTCGGAGCGGGCCCTTCTACAGGTCCATATTTTAGCAGTTTTACAGGGGCTGATCCTCCCTTATACCGCCTTGACATTCCTGATGGCCGAGACTTTGTGTCTACGGAGGAGATGGAGCAGGTTAACAGCCTGAGTGTAGATATTCTTGATCTTTTAGGATAGCTTTTCTAGCTATATTTTTTTGGATAGGCCACTGTTTTGGCTATTGGGCGGCTGTGCCCCATTTTGATAGGCCACTGTTAGTAGTTGGGTAGTTGTGCCCCATATTCTTGTACTTTTTATTTTGTATTTTATTAGCAGACAAAGATGATGCTTGCAGTAGATAGTTTATTGTAGATATGCATGATATTTCCTATCTATTACATCATGTTTATCATTGTCATTATGCATGTATTATGTCATGGATATGCATTTAGACAGATGAGTTCAGATTTGACCCCTGGACGGTCTTGTGATACGGTGATACAGATGCTGTCATCTACGGTCAGCCGATTCGAGCATTTACTACCATTCGTGGTAGCATCGTCGTTGAGGTCGTGGTATCATAGTCTGCCCTTCCCAGCCATAGGGACAGTGGATCAGATGTTGGGGCACTCATTGGCCCTTATAAACTTCCAGGTTCCATATGGATTCATAGACGACATTCTATCTTGTTGGATACCTAAGCGGCAGGTTTTTCGCTACGGGCAGCATGAGTTGACACCGACTTTGGAGGAGTGCGAGCGACTTACAGGTTTAGCCCTGGATCTGCCTTGCCCTCACCACTATTAGTGACATGAGGAGACCATTCCTGCGGATGTCGGGTATACGTCAGAGTGTAGTCACGGATGAGATCATTTTAGGACGTGTAATCTCTATTGACTTTTTGATCGATCGTTTTGATAGACTGGATAGCTACGATCGACACGTTGGTGACTTTATTATCTCAGCAGAGGAGTGTCATTCAGCCAGGATAGATGTTTTGCTGATGTGCATCACGACTTAATTATACATGCCACTATACTTGGACCACTTAGATGTAGGGTTGGTCGCTGTTCGTGCCCTTAGACAGGGTAGCATTATCCTACCGATGATACTGACCAAGACATTGAGGTCAGCTACCTATTGCAGTACCCATCCAGAGGGGTTTTTTAGAGGTAGCTCTGTCTTGTTGTATGTATGGCTCATGACCCATTTGTGCCCTATTGGTTTCTTTAGACATCAGGGATACTGCTTCACACACGAGATAGCTGTCCTACTTCTTTCAGCCAGCGGAGTGTTTGGATGCAGAGACATGGTCCGCTTTTCTGTCAGATATTGAGCATCCTTTTTTGATTCTGCTATGCTCAGGGATAGTCTCCCCTTATAGCTTCATTACCCATGCATCCGGCATGGACTACTTGCCCCTGGTGGGATTGAGAGGGGTGACCACTTACCATCTGTTGGTAGTTATGGGTCAGTTTGATCAGTTCCAGAGCCTGCACCAGTTCGAGGGGGCTATTGATCAGCGGATATCAGCTTCATTATTATCGCCAGCCGACATGATCCAGATTTATGAGTGTTGGACTCATAGGGAGAGGGCTGCTTTCTCTACTAGCTATCCGGATTGCTCTCTAGAGTATTCAGCGTGGTTGGAGGCTAATATAGCAGTGGCCGCAGTAGTCCAGTCAGCTCCGATTGTGGATTCAGATGAGGAGGAGCCTATGGAGGATCCTGATTCTCCTACGGAGGACGAGTTGTTTATGGGTCTAACAACAGTGTTAGTTAGTGACCCGTCGATCATTGCTGCAGGGACAGATCCTGCTATGGCAGATTCATTAGCTAGGATAACTTTTGAGAGAGATCAGGCTAGGGCGCTGATGTTGACTGCCCTGTTTGGCAGAGATATAGCTTTTGCTGATAGAGATGAGGCTCGAGCCACTCGGGATACGGCATTGGTCGAGATAGATGAGGCTCGATCTTCTCGAGATGCTGCTTTTGTTGAGATTGAGGAGACTTTGATTGTTAGGGATGCTACTTTTGTAAAGAGGGATGAGGCCATAGCTTCCCGGGATCTCCACATTGCTGACAGTACTACTCCCCGATCATATTCCCATGGCCTGGTTGTCGATATGAGTGCTTATATTGATGATCATAGTGCCACTATGCAGATGGCTGTGGATGTTCTGGCCCGTATGGAGGCTGAGGGTATTACGCTTGCAGCGGCTCCTCCATCTTCAGAGAAAGATGCCATGTTGGCATTGTTGTCCCGCTTATCACTAGGTTTATAGACTAGCTTGGTTTTTCCTGCACATACTAGATCAGCCATTTTTGTTATGTACAGGACACAGTGTATATATCAAACAGTATTATATATCAGAGAAATATATTTTGGTTCACTTCCCTGTTTGGCCATGTATTGTCATTGCTGAGTGATTACCACTTCTTTCATGACTTAATAATAGTTGATGTATCACGAGCTTCTCCTTGACGAATTGACAGTGAGATGTCGGAGAATCCCTTAGAAGGGCCTGTTGACCAGGGAGGCTTGATAGGATTTATGTTTTGGTGTCTTGGGACTGGTTTTTATTGGTTTTTTATTTTTCTTTGAAGGTCATATCACACTGTAAATGGCTATTTACGTACTCCCGGGCTGAGGGAGATCAGGTCATTCGTAGTTTAATTTTTTGTGTGAGAGGTTTGAGAAATGTCTCTTTTGGTTTGATGAGTTTTTTGTTTAGTTTGACCGCACCAGGAATGGCTGCCTACATACTCCTGGGTTGTGGGAGATCAGGTCATTCGTAGTTCAGTCTTCTAGTGAAAACCGAACTGATTTGATCGATTCTCAGGACTAGGATGCTAGTATGCATGGGTCTCAGACATAGTACCTTATTATGGTGTCTGGATTGATAAGTTGGGGAAATTCATTCCCTTCCATTTCTTGTTGTCTGACAGCTCCTCCTGGAAACACTTCTTTAACAATGAAGGGGACTTCCCAATTTGGGGCAAACTTTCCTTTGTCTTCGTCTTGGTTGGCCAAAACTTTCTTCAGCACTAGGTCGTTTTCTTTGAATTGCCGGATTCGGACTTTGTTGTTGTATGATCGAGCAATCCTTTGCTAATATAACTGCCCGTGGAAAATAGTTGTAGACCTCTTTTCATCTATTAGGGACAATTGGTGGTACCGCTCTTGCAACCACTGATCTTCTTCCATTTGAGCGTCTATTAACACTCTTAAGGACTCCATATGTACTTCTATGGGAAGCACTGCTTCCATGCCATAGACCAATGAATAGAGGGTAGCCCAGTAGAGGTATGCATTGAAGTTCTGTATGCCAACAGAGTCAAAGGTAACAGGTCAGGCCATTCTTTGTGATTAGCGGACATTTTCTGCATAATTTTCTTGATGTTCTTATTGGCCGCTTCGACGGTACCATTCATCTTGGACCGATAGATGATGAAATTAAGATGCTTGATGTGGAACTTGCTGTATAATTCTCTCATCATTTGATTATTTAGGTTCTTGGTGTTGTCTGATACGATCACCTCCGGTTGTCCATATTGACAGACGACATTGTTTCTGATGAAGCCAATGATGACCTCCTTAGTGACTTTGGAAAAAGAGGCAGCTTCAACCCATTTGGTAAAGAAATTAATCATGGTGAAGATGAATCGGTGACCATTGCTGGCTTTAGGTTCTACTGGACCTATCACATCCATTCCCCACATGGAGAAAGGCCATGGCGAACTCATGTTGTCCTGCTCGTTCGGAGGAGCGTGGATGTCATTTCCATGGACTTGGCATTGAAAGCATCTCTTGACATGATCATCGTAGTCTGCTTTAAGAGAGATCCAATAATGCCCTATTCTCAATATCTTATTGGCCAGCAGATGACCGCTCATGTGTGGACCACAGATTCCATCGTGGACTTCATCCATCAATCTCTGTGCTTGCTCTTTATCAAGGCATCGTAATAGGCCTATTCCAGTATCCCTTTTGTAAAGTGCGTCTCCGCTCAAATAGAACTTCAGGTCCATCTTGTGAATCCGCTTTCATTCAGCTTGGCTTGCCCCAGCAGGTGTAGATCTATCTCGGAGATATTTCTTGATGTCTCGATACCAAGGCTGCTTGATAGGAGGTATTTCATCTGATACTTCTCCAATGTAATTCTCGTATGTCGGGGCCTTCTGGCTTATGAATTTGATGTCAGGAATTCCCCTACTACCCGATATGTTAATCAGGGAAGCCAAAGTTGCTAATGCGTTACCAAAGTCATTCCTACCCCGAGGAATATGGATGAAGGTTATGTCTTCAAACTCCATGAATATTTTGACGACTTGCCGATGATAGGGCAGCAAATGCAGTTCTTTGGTATGATATGCCCCAGTGGTTTGTCTGATGACCAATTCAGAATCTCCAAAGACCAATAGATGCTTGACACCCATGCATTGGGCTAGTTTCAACCCCATTATGCAGCCTTCATACTCAGCCGTGTTGTTGGTGTTGACAAACTACAGCTTGGTGGCCACAGTATATTGTTCTCCTGTACCAGAGATAAGAACTGCCCCAGCTCTGGCACCTTCCATGTTTACTGCTTCATAGAAATACATTTTCCATGGTTGGATTGCATTTTCTTGAAGATCATACTGAATTGTCATGATCCCATCATCCGGAAAGTAAGTTTTCAGGGGTTCAAACCCTCCCGATGGTGCTTCAGCTAGTTGATCTGCAATGCCTTGACCTTTGATGGACTTTTAAGTCACGTAGACAATGTCAAACTGTTGGAGGATCAACTGCCATTTGGACAGTCGATAATTCAACATTGGTTTGTTGAATACGTACTTCAATGGATCCATGCGGGATATGAGGTAGGTCATGTGCCTATGCAGATAGTGTTGTAATGTCATGGTGGCCCATGCTAACGCACAACAGGTTTTCTCGATCAGGGTGTACTTTTGTTCGCCACTGCTAAACCTTTTCCTGATGTAATAGATAGCTCTCTCCTTGCCACTATCATCTTTCTGTCCTAGCATACAGCCCATTGCGTTGGCATTGACTGATAAGTATATGAATAGGGGAATTTCATCCCTTGGAGGTACCAAGATAGACGCTTTGATCAGTTGCTTCTTGATGGCAAGGAAGGCTTTTTAGCAATCCTCATTCCATTTCGTGGAGGAATTCTTCCTTAATAGCTTGAAGATGGGTTCACAAGTCGCTGTGAGCTGGGAAATGAATCGGCTTATGAAATTGATTCTCCCAAGGAACCCGGGTATCTCCTTCTCTTATCGAGGTACGGGCATTTTAGTGATGGCTTTAATCTTGGCAGGATCCAGCTCAATGCCTCTATTGCTCACTAGGAATCCCAACAGCTTGCCCGACTTGATGCCAAAAAGCACATTTGGCTGGATTCAGCTTGAGGTTGTACTTACGCAACCTGTTGAACAGCTTCCTGAGATGGTTGGTATGATCGTCCTCCTTCCGGGATTTGACGATGATGTAATCCACATAGACCTCTATCTCCTTATGCATCATGTCATGAAATAGGGCCATCATGGCTCGCTGATATGTGGCATCGACATTGATAAGGTCGAAGGATAATCGTCTGTAACAGAAGGTTCCCCAGGGAGTGATGAAAGCAATTTTCTCCCCATCTTCTTCAGCAACCATAATTTGATGGTAACCAGCAAAGCAATCCACAAAAGAATACATGCCGTACTGTGCCGTGTTGTCTATCAAGATGTGGATGAAAGGTACCAGGAAATTGTCCTTAAGGCAGGCTTTGTTCAAATCCCTATAATCCACGCATACTCGTACCTTCCCTCCGGGCTTACGCATGGGAACTATGTTTGACAGCCACTCCGGGTATGTTGACACCATGATGATGCCATCTTTGAATTGTTTAACAACTTCTTCTTTGACTTTTAGACTCCATTCAGGTTTCAATCACTTGAGCTTCTGCTTGACTGGCTTGAATCCATCTTTGATGGCATTCGATGGATGATAATATCAGTAGACAGGACAATAATGTCTTTATGTGACCATGCAAACACATCCTGGAACTGTGTTAAGATTTCAATCAGGTCAGCTTTTTGATCTGTGTTGAGGTCTAGGCCTATCTGGATTTCTTTGAGGTTTTCTGAGGTTCCGATATTGACAGTGATGGTTTGGTCGAGGTCTGGTTTGGGTTTGTCTTATACCCATTCTTTGATCTCCTCGGGCACCTCGTAGTCATCTTCCTCCTCTTGATCAATCTCCATCAAATCGAAGCTCAGTTCTACATCAAAGTTGTAGTCACTGTGACAGGTTGGCATCTCATCAGCAGGGACAAACAAATCCAATATTGGAACCCTGAAAAATAATGCTTTCACTTTAATATATGCAACTGTTTAAACATATAAAGCATTTGGCAAAGCATGACAAAAGTTACTACTATAGCTGTGCAATAAAACAAGCAGTAAATGAAACCATGTTACAGGGCAGACAGATTCTCTGCCCTTTTACCCTTTTTGAATGAGGCAAGGGACGCTGCTCCAGTTATCCAGGGTTAGATGAACAGGGAGGATCAAGGAATTATGCTCGTCTATCTCATCTCGGATGATGACTAAGACATCATTCAAAATAGGGTCAGGGTTTTTCTTTGAATTGCTTCCCTTCTCTTTCTTGATGCAAGGAATTTGGATCTGATCCTCCTCGTCACTGTCTGGGATATCATCATTCATACCTTTTTAGTGTATGAGAACACACATGTTAGCAAATGGGTCTCGTCCTTCGTACAGGAACCTTTCTTTTCCCTTTTTGCTGTCCCCCTCAGGCTTTGGGGATCTTCTCTCACTTACCGGTATGATTGGAGGAAACAACATGGCTGACACAACAGCAGGAATCTTCCTCATTGGCTTCACAAACCTTGCATCAGTGAGGTTTGGGAATAGTATGGTGGAAGCATGAGCCTTAGGATGCTTATGTGGGTTCCGGTAGCTTGACTTAGATGAATAGCCCAATCCGGCTTTCCCCCACTGACTTGGGATTTGAGCCGAGCTTTTGATACCTTGTTGATTCTTTCCTAACCCTTCTCCAGGGCGAAAACCCAAAGATACCATCTCCTGGCCCACTATCATTACTTTGAGGGAGACTTGAGGCTTCAAGGCAGGTGCCCTAACTGGTAGGTACTGAGTATTGCTTACCTCTAAGGCTTGAAAACTAGCAGGTTTAATCCCTGCATCCAGGCTGATCACTGGCATATCTCCCTATATACAGACAGGGTATTCTGGTTTGGCATTTACCTTGATTAAGTTGCCATTGATAATGTATTTGAGTTACTGATGAAGGGTAGATGGAACGGCTCCTGCCATGTGGATCCATGGCCTGCCCAGCAACAAGTTGTATCCGGTGGTGATGTTGAGCACCTGGAAAGATACATAGAAAGTGTGTGGTCCAATCTTCAGAGGAAGCTCAATTTCCCCCATAGCCTCTCGGCGAGATCCATCAAAAGCCCGGATGACCACATGACTGGTTTTGATCCAATTTGGGTTGATCTTCATTTTCTCCAAGGTGTCTTAGGGATAGATGTTTAGGGACGACCCTCCATCTATAAGCACACCTTCGATCACATACCCTACGACATCACTGCTATGTGTAGTGACTTACGATGGCCCTTCCCTTCTGTGGGTATATCATCGTTAGTGAAAGATATCCTATTGCTGTTAAAGATGTGTTCTATCACATGACGAAATTTCTCGGCATCCACTATCTTTGGCAGATGGGCTTCTTCCAGTACTTTTACCAGAATGTTGCGATGATCCACTGAGGATAAGACCAAATATAGGATGGACATTTGCTTGGGTACATCCTTCAAACTTTGCACCACCTTGATTTCATTGTGTCCCATTTTACTGAGGAACTCTTCAATTTTCTCTCCAACAACATTCTCTTTGGGATTGATAACTGATTTGATCACCCTTTGAGGTAGGTACAATGGATTATCCTTTGGTACGATGGCAATGTTGTTTGAGGTGGAACCTTCATCATTCCCATAGTTCCACCGGACTCTCTTCAGACTGATCACTGGATATTGGGGTTTGAATGGTAATATCAAAGACTCGGGCGTCGCCAACTTCACAGGATTTTGTGCTTCGGGGACCCCTTTCCCTGGCAGTACTAAGGGTGTTCCAGTTAGTTCCTTCTCACAGGAAATAACAACCACTGCATCCTGACTCAATGCAGTGGGAATAAAGAGAGTTTCTTCATCTGGGAGGCCGTAATCCTGATTCCTTCTTATCAGTTCACCGCTTTCAATCAGATTCTGAATTAAGTGACGAAGTCCCAAGCAATCTTCAGTGTCATGATCGGGTGCATTGGAGTGATACTGACAGATTCGGTCAGGCTTAAATTTCCTGGATCGAGGGTTTATCGGGGGTAACAAATCTGTAACCATCCCCTCATTGATTAACATCTGGAGAATTTCCTTCATCGGCTGGTTCAGATTAGTGAAATTCCTCTAAAAGGAAAATTCCCTATCTGCTTGGAACTTCTCTTCCTTGGCCACCTTGTCGACCCAGGGTTCATGCTTATGAAATCGATAGTGATCCTTTATAGCGATGGGGCTGATCTCCGGTGTAGGAGGACTTTCTTCAAACTGGTGGCATTGGTTTATCAGCTGTCTGGTTACCTGATGCTGATATACGACCAGCTCTGCTAACTGTCCAATCTGATCCTTGATAGACTTAATCTCCTGTTCTATCAGGAATCGCCTTTCTGATAATTCCCAACTATCTGGGCTATTTTTGCTGGATTGAGTTGTTTCTCCGCCGTATCGGAGGTATTTGGATCCTTCTCCATTTTGCGTGCTAATCATGTTAACACCCTCCTCTTTGTGCTAAGGGAGGGGATTATCCTACACGTGCGGTTGCTCTGGTTTGTTCACCACAATCTTTCCATTGTCAATCATGTCTTGAATTTTGTGCTTGAGAGACCAGCAATCTTGTGTATCATGGCCAGGAGATCCGGAATGGTAGGCACACTTTTTACTTGGGTCAAAATTTCGTCCACCTGTATTGGTTGGTGGAAGGAGTTGCACAATCTTTTTCTGTGCCGTTAACAGTTTTAGCACATTCTCGAGTGAATCCCCTAAGGGGGTAAACGTTCTTCGACGCTTGGCCTCCAATTTTTTCTAGAATAGCAGGTTTGAAGGTTGGGCTGAAGCTTGAAAAGGGGAATAGTTCCTCCTTTGAATGGGCATACTGCTTGACTCGCTTCTCTGATTCTGTCCTTGAAACACTAAGGACACTTCTTCGTCTTTCTTCTTGTGTACTCTCTGGGGATTATTCCCATAAATCCCAGATTGAATATGCTCGACAACAACTTCTAAGGCGGTCAGATCCTTTATCTTCCCAGATTTCAGCCCCATTTCTACCATTTCCCCTTGTTTAATCATTTTCGAGAATGACTTTCCTATGCCTGCTAGGACCCTTTCATAATACGGAGCTTCTTGAATGTCGATGAATGTCATGACTATCTCAGACTTAGTCATAGTTGGAGTGACTTGTGCTGCCATTCGTCTCCAGCATTGAGTATATTCTCTCAATGACTTAGTATTTTGTTTCTTGATTTTGGTTATTTGATATCTGCCTGGAGCCAGTTGAGACTGAAAACTGGATTGATTGAGGAAGCCAAGTGTGACGCCCCCAAAATAGGTCCAGTCAACCCAACCCATTCTGAGTCGCCAAATACATGGTACAGAATTCAAATACAAACTTTATATCATACGGTCGTGCAAAATACGACCACACAACTGTGAGTATCAATATAAATATGTAGAAAATATTAATATTCAAACTAATTCCTCATTATAATTATTATCACACTATTTATCAAAAATAGTGAGGACTACTACTGCTCTAACTCGGACCATCACTCTGTCCCCCGACTAGTTCCCGCAACATTCTCATTTCCTGAAGAGGACAATAGATGAAAAGGGTGAGCTCAACTAGCTCAGTAAAGAATATTATGACTAAGATAATGGAAAATAAATTATCGTTAGTCTTCAACAATTCAGATAAAATATTATTGACAACAAGTTTTAGATCAATATTCGCAGCGGAAATAACCATTCACCATCAATATTTTATCCCTGTAACATCAATCAATATACATCTCGAATCAAATATTCATTTTTGCACTACAGGCCAAAGATATTCATTTGTATCATCAGTGGTCATGTTCATCTCAACACCTGTCATCTTTGCACTACGGCCAAAGATATTCATCAGGTAATCATTCATCTTTGCTCTACAGGCCAAAGATATTCAGTTATATCACCACTTAGGACTGAGAATGATGAAAAATAATATAAATAACAAATCCAGTGAAATAAAAGATAAGATTAAGGATTCGTATTTTAGTTTATTCAAGTTCAATAATATTCCATAATAATACTTTGTGGAGCAAAATTCAAGAATGAAGCTCAAAACTTAGATCCATTCAAATATAATAACCATAACAGACAATTTGGACAAATAGAAGAAAATTTAATTTTTTCGTGAATAGTGCCGTATACGTGAATAGTGCCGTATACGTGAATAGTAACCCCGACGAAAAAAATAAGAATTTCATAATAAAATCCATGCCAATATTTTGGTATAATGATATTGAAAAGAATAACATCATTTACGAAAGAAAATAACATCCCTTACCTCAAAAGAATAGTACCTCTGACTGGAATATCAGATATAATACCGAAGGAAACTTGCACTGAATACTAATACTCAAAGTATTGAAATACTCACAAAAATACGCTCGATATTATAGAGAGAGAAAACTTCTGATTCTGGTGTGATTTTCAATTCTAACCTAAGCACCCTATTTATAGGAAAAGCTTAGGATGCCAAAGGAGACTAAAATAATAAAATATATTATTTTTTTTAAACAATTTCTGTCGCCTGGCGGCTTTCAAAATTTTAGAATTTTCAACAAAAGTGGGGCCCACCTATTAAAAAATATTTATTTTCTAAAACTTCAATAATTCATAATAAATAGCCCCTTTGTCAGAAAAATACAAATTCTATGTCCTTTTATAGGAAATTTAATTCTCTACAACTTTGTAGAAGGAAGTTTTTCCAAATTCCAAACATAAATTATCCGAAATTCATAAACAGATGATTATCCACACCCAAAATATTGATAAAAACTCATCAGCGCTAATTCCTTCTTTTATATCCACAAAATAAATATCTTCTTATTATATAAATCAATAATTAATTATTCACAAATAATATTACAGAACTACAATATTGACAACCAGGTCGTTCCCAGGAAAGAGGGGGCCTTCTGATAAGGACTTCTCCTTACTGGCGCGCAATTAAATAACCTCTCCTAGACAGAACTTCCTTAGACATTGTCAATAATGCTATCTAATAATATTATTCAAATAATATGAATTATTGAGTTGATAATGTGAAATACTGTGCAGTGACAATTATTAAATCAATAATACAAACTATCAACTGTAGCCATTATTGAATCAATCATATAAAATAGCAACGTAGCAATTATTGAGTCAATAAAATATCAATGTAACAATTATTGAGTCAATAATATAAAATATTGAACAGTAATTACTATAACAATAATTGAGTAAGTGCCTTCTCACGTAAGACTCAATAATTCGAAATACTGTGCGATACCGTGTGCTACTATGCAACACCGCGTATCACCGTATTTTAACCATCGGGTATTTCAACAGTACTAACGGTAACAACTACTCCGTTATTTTGTAAAAAAGTTATTTCTGTCGCTTTTTATATCCGACAGTTATTCCGTTGTGGGGTCCACAAATAGCTGCGCCGTCGTACGAATATTCCCCGACAACAAGAATATTCCACGACCAAACGAATATTACCCGACAACAAGAATATTTTATAACCACTTGCTCATTTTAAAATATTTGCACATTTCACCCATAACTTTCATATTTATCAAAACAACACCTTACTGTTTCGAAATAATATATAAAGAAAATTAAATCTTTATTCATAAAAGTTGGGGTCTTACAGCATGTGCCAGGTCTTCCCACCTGTGAATTTTGGTGTTGTCCAGACGGGCATACCAGGCTCTAGCCTCTCCGATCAGACTTTTCTGGAATAACTGCATTCGGAGCTTCTCGTCCTCTACATAGGATCCGAGCTCTCCAATGAATACTTTCAAGTGAATGTAAGGGTCTCCCAATCCATCATATTTCTCAAAATTAGGGACTTAAAATTTTTCAGGGTAACGAGCCCCAGGAAAAATATATAAGTCTGAATAATTGACACTGCCAAATGCCCCAGTCCCTTTGATAGACCGGATAGTTTCTTCCATCTATTGGGCTTTCTTCAGAATATCACCAGCTTTCTGTTCTTTGTTAAGGATGGTGATTATAGGGGTTTTGTTGGTAGTATCCTAGTTTTGTGGTTCAGAAATCTAAGTGTCCTTCTTCCCGGTCTCTTGATTGCCACCGGGTGTTGCTGGTTCTGTGTGACCCTGTTCTTATTTTCCTTTAAGAGTTTTACTCTACTCTCTCAAGAAAGTGGCTAATTCGGCTATCTGATTCTTCAGTCCTTCAAACTCTTCCCTAGAGACAGGGGTAAATTCAGGCTGAGCACTGAAAGCCATGTCCGAAGATGGACTTAGTGCTTTCTTAGACTTAGATCTAGTAACAGGACCAATTTTTTCACTTACAACAAATGTAGGCATGTCAATTACCTGAAGTAGGTATGGATAGGATGCATGCCATGATGTGTTTTAAAGGTTTTTTAATCTTATCCTGCAAAACAGAGGTCAGTTGTTTTGATAACAGGATAACATGACAAAATGTACAAAATATGGAATGTACATTATGACATTTACATTGGAAATGAAAACTTTACATTGAATTAAAATAGGAAGGCATGAAGAATCTTCCCATCGGATTTGGTTAATCAGAGGCTGACTTATCTTAGGCTACTCTACCTGCTTTTTGGCATGAAGGTCCCCAGATCATCGCAATCTACTAGAGTGAAAATTAATTCGATCTTTCAATTGGAGCGGATCTGAGTGGTACATTTGTAAAGTGGAGTTTGTCCATCGTGGGAATCAGATTCTGATACGTTTGATCATGAATCCCACGATTCCTAGGCTCACATAAGAGTAGCCAGTAAAACATGCACAGCTCAAATATGCACAAAAATGTATATTTACATCGAAACGTTGCAATAACCAAGGATTCATCAGTAAATCCTGGCATGCGCGTATCCAAAGCGTCTCGTTCCCACTAGATAGCAATCTAAGGGCCGCGAGGTTGCTTTCCGAATGAATGAAACTAGAAAAATTGCTAGATGTAAGTAAATCTCAGCCATTCTAGCTTTCCGGTTCCGTCTGGACCTATTTTGAACCGGTTGAAAGATAGAGTTGGCGAGATTTAAGAAAATCTAGTTTGCCAGAGTAGATGTCAGTGCCGATTCAAATCAAATGAATATTTAAAGCAGCAATTTAATCATAATAAATAAAGGATATATATATATATATATATATATATATATATATATTTATATAGTTATATATCTACGAAAACTGTAAAGGGCGATGGGTTTTCACTCCAATGCCCCGACTGGAATGTAAATATATATATATATATATATATATATGTTTATAAAAGCTGTAAATAGTCACGGAGTAATCCAGGTTGGACAGAATAAAAAAATATATATATGTATAAAAGCAGTAAAAGAGCCACGGGATGATCCAGGCTCGACTGAATGTGAATATATATATATATAAACTGTAAAGGGCGACGAACATTTTATCCTTTGTCTGGACAGAAATGTAAGTATATATATATTTATAAAAGCATTAAAAAGGCCACAGAATAATCCAGGCCGAGCTAGAATGTAAAAAGTTAATATATACAGTTAGTATATATATATTAAAGCAATAAAAAGGCCACGAAGTAGAAATCCAAGCCCAAATAAGTCAGAAAAATTTATATATATATATAGTTATATATATAAAAGCAGTAAACTGCCACGAATTTGACATCTGGCTTGACAGAATTGAAAAATTAGTATATATATAGTTAAATTTATACAAAAAAAGCCAAACCCGGACTGGGAAGATAACCCAGTCCGGCGAAGTTGCTATAAACGTAGATATATATATAGAAGCTGTTAAAAGCGACGGATCGACGATCCGAGCTATGGAAGTGCCAGAAAACGTGTTTATGTACTAAAATGTACTAAAATGTAAGCAAAAATAGCTACAAAACTGAGTTCCTGGCATAATCAGAAAATGAAACTTAACGTGCAAGTGTATAAATGCGCAATGAAGTAGTAGGAACTTTCTGATCTTAAAAATACTCACAATGGACTGCTACACGGGCTTTTTGCCAAATCGTAGGCTTTAAACGTACGATTCTACCGCTCAATTTTTGATTTGTGGTTGAATATGAGTATATCTACGTGTTACAGTGATAAAATTTGGGTTTGGAGTACAAGAGTGGGGCTGAGAAACGAAACGGGTAGAGGTTCAGAGCGTTTTTGAATTATGAAATGAGCTGGGGGTGTACTCATATATATAGCTCCGGTGGAAGCGGGTCTACCCGCGACAGTTGCGGGTCCACCTGCGGCTCAACGTGGTAGGGCCCACGTGGCGGGTCCTGTTGCATCGAAGTACGTGCACTCCGAGCAATATGAGGTCAGATTCGAAACTTTCTAACTTTTTGATCGGAGCATCTGTTAGAGGCGTGCTATACCTTTCCGAAAAGCCCTCGTCGAGAATGTTGCAATGACATGGGATTAAACCTTTTTCGAGTTCAAGAAGACGGGTTCATAACCAGGTCTTCGTTTCCCCACAGTTTGTCTGTTGAGCTGTCTTGCGCTATTTCCACTCGGGATCAATGTTATGGTTTGTTCTGACCTTGGCGGAATCAATTCGGCTCGAGTTTGACTGAATCTGCTTTAAGTTGGTAAAATGACCATTTTACCCCTCCCAGGGTTGCCTTCAGTGCTGGTATGACCTTCGTCTGACTTCCCGGGGTTGTCTCCGAGGTTTGGATCTAGCCGATTCTGTTTTTCCTTAGGGTTGTCTCTGAGGCTGACTTGATTCTTCCAGGTTTGTCTCTAGAGATGATGTGAGGTTTTGGGGTTGTCTCCGAAGTTGATTTGGCTTCCCGGGTTATGACCAAAGCTTGACCTGACCTCCCGGGTTGAGACCGGGGATGACCTGTACCTCCTGGGTTGAGACCGGGGCTGACCTGTACCTCCTGGGTTGAGACCGGGGATGACCTATTCCTCACGGGTTGAGACCGGGGATGACCTGTACCTCCCAAAATGTGACCGGGGCTGACTTGTACCTCCCAGGTTGAGACTGGGGTTGACCTGTACCTCCTGAGTTGAGACCGGGGCTGACCTGTACCTCCCGGGATGTGACCGAGGATGACCTGTACCTCCCGGGTTGAGACCGAGGCTGACTTGTACCTCCCGGGATATGACCGGGGCTGACCTGTACCTCCCAAATTAAGACCGGGGATGACCTGTACTTCTTGGGATGTGACCAGGACTGACCTGTACCTTCCGGGTTGAGACCGGGGATGACCTGTACCTCCCGGGTTGAGACCGGGGATGACCTGTACTTCCCGGGATGTGACCGGGGCTGACCTGTACCTCCCGGGTTGAGACCAAGGCTGACCTGTACCTCCCGGGATGTGATCGGGGCTGACCTATACCTCCCAGGTTGAGATCAAGGCTGACTGTACCTCCCGGGTTGTGACCGAGGCTAACTTGTACCTCCTGGGTTGAGACCGAGGATGACCTGTACTTCCCGGGATGTGACCGGGGTCGATTTGACATCCTAGTATTAAGACTGGGGTTGAGTTGACATCCCGATATTGAGACCGGGGTTAAGTTGATGTCCCGGTATTGAGACCGGAGTTGATTTGAGTTGAAAAGATAGTTTTGCCCTCCTGCAGGGTTAGTAATAGGAATGCAAATTCGAGGGTCTATAACAAGACTGAAGAAAATTGTGAGTGTCTACACTACCAATGCACCCTAGTGCATAACTTATCTGTTTTCATGGATAATCTCATTCCATACTCCTTTTATTTTTAGGGTTCACATAAAATCACATCTATCTAAAACAAAAATATTGTTGTTTAAGGGAAACAACAAACCTCACAAGTTGTTTAAGGATGCACAACCAACCAACTTATGATCTCCAAAAGATCTGATATCACAATATAAGCACGATGTCTAGATCATCAACATTACATTTAATATAGTATGGTTAGTACACAAAGTAATGAAAGTGTACAAGTGTATTTAGATTTGTCTGATTCTTAGCCTTGAAGTTTTTATCTCCTTTTTCACTCCCTTGTTTTTCTCTGATGAGCAAGAGTCCTTATATACTTGTTTGGTTTAGCAAATAGCTGTTTGAGAGTTGCATATTTGATTGGTGGAAACTTGAAATTTCCTCAACAGTCTTGATCATCCAATCTTAATTTAGTGGATGTGTTTGTATTTGATTTGTATTTTGAAATTTAAATAATCTGTTCTGAGTTGGTAGGCCTACAGAGTCTTCTTTCATGTAGAAGAAATAGTTCAAATTTGACAAACTTCATAAAAGAACCAAAACTTTCTTTTTTGGTGAAATAGATTTCAAACGCCTGACTTTAATGTTTACAAAATTTTCTTTTAGTGTTTGTCTTGTTCAATTAGTTGAATATTTGCTTTCCTTGGTCAAACGAATCTTTCTTATATGCTCTTCATCAGTTGAATGTATAATTAGTCGAAAACCATTGGTTTTATCATTAAAATAGTTGTGGTGTATTCTAAATGATAATGCCTCTATTCTTAGTATACGCATGATTCTCGTGTTAGGTTTGTAAGATTCATAATCATGCAACAATTACATATATAGCAGCAGAAGTGTAAAAATAATAGTTTTTAAAATTTTACAAACCATATACCCGGATCATCCTTTATGCGCAATTATTAATTAAAAGAAAAGAAGAAGATCAGATTCGTACCCTTGATGTTACGAGCTTCCTCATGTACGAGTTCAACTCCAATCCTTTCCTTGTTCGACTTGAATCTGCCGGGTGTGATTCCTTCATTTGATCAACGTCAGCCACCCAAGTGTTTGGCCTCTAGAGGTGATCCACCAAGGATGAACAAGTATTAAGAAGGTGGGTTATCGGCAAAACCCTAATTTTCTCTATCTAGAAAAGGTGTGCTCTCCCAACTCTTGGAAATTGCATTAACCCTTAATCAAAATAAGACTCCTCTTATTTATAGATATAGGCAACCCTTCTAAACACTTTAGGATTAGGGTTTCATATTAAATAATGAAGCTCTTTTAATTAATTAGGCTTCCTAAACTTATTAGGATCAATTAATTAAACTCCTTTAATTAATTTACCTCCTAATCTTATTAGGAATATGAGAGAGTACTTTTATTAATTAATTCTCAAACTCCTTTAGAAATTAAACTAATAATATTAGTAATAATAATAATAAGACCCCTCTTATTAATTTATATTTAATATTTCTAAAATATTAAATATTAAATATTAAGCTATTTAATTTATTCTATCACAAAAGAATTGGGGAAGAGTCATCAAGGAATCAAAAGTCCAGTTCAAATCCCTAGCCGGACAGGGAAGTCTGGATTAGGCTATTCCTCTGGATCAAACCATCGGAACCCGCACAAGCATCCATCAGTTTCCTTTTCAAACATTCTGCTACTAAACCTCACTGATGCAAGATTTTGTGAATCCTATGAGGAAAATTCCTGTTGCGGTCGCCAGTATGCTAATTCCTAAGGTTAAACCATTCATTGAAAAAGAAGTCCCAAAGCCTGATGAGAAAAGCAAAAAAGAGAAGGAAAGGTTCATACGGGGAGGACTAGACCTGTTTGCAAGGATGTATTTTCTGGTACACACTGAGTGAATGAACAATGATATCCCATATGATGATCATGCAGAAAATCAACTCACGATCCCTTGTATGGACAGAGCTGAAGGGAGTGTCCCAAAAAGGAATGTTGACCTTGATGAAAATGTTGTCTTATTTATCATCAAGGAGGAGATGGACAACAGAAACTTCTTCATCCTCCCAGTCAACGAGGACTTGTCTCTAGACAATTGGAGCAGCACTTCGTGCATCAATCAAAGAGGGTAAAATGGTAGAAAGTCCATCTGTCTTGGAGTGTGGTTATATTTCCTGCTTATTTTTGTTGCACATCGATAGCAGTTACTTTTGTCATGCTTTTGCTAATATTTTGTATGATCAAACAGTTTCATATATTAAGTGAAAGCATTTTGTTTCCAAGACTCTAGACTTAGATTTGTTTGGTATTGCTGATGAGATGCCAAATTTTCACAGTGATTACGACTTTGATGTAGGATTGGACTTTGACTTAATGGGGATTGATCAAGAGGAGAAAAATGACTATAAAGTGCCTGAGGAGATCAAAGAATGGGTCAAATATAAACTTAAACCAAACCACAATCAAACCATCATTGTCAATATCGAAACCTCAGAAAACTCTAAAGAAATCCAGATAGGCATGGACCTTACCCCAAACCAAAGAAAAGACCTGATTGGCCTCCTAACTCAGTTTCAAGATGTGTTTGTATGGTCACATGATGATATGATTGGTTTGTCTACTGACATTGTCATTCATCGACTACCCATTAAATAGGGATTCAAGCCAGTCAAGCAAAAGCTCAGGCGACTGAAACCTGAGTGAAGTTTGAAAGTCAAAAAAGAAATTGTGAAGCAATTCAAAGCCGGCATCATCATGGTATCAACTTACCCTGAGTGGTTGTACAATATAATTCATGTGCCTAAGCCCGGAGGGAAGGTACGAGTATGCGTGGATTACCGAGATTTGAACAAGGCTTGTCTCAAGGATAACTTCCCAGTACCTTTTATCCACATAATAATAGACAACACGGTGCAGTATGACATGTATTCTTTTGTTGACTATTTCGCCGAGTATCATCAGATCATGGTTGCTGAAGAAGACAGGGAGAAAACAACCTTCATTACTCCCTAGGAACCTTTTGTTATAGATGATTATCTTTCGTCCTTATAAATGCCGGTGCCACTTATTAGCGAGCCATTATGGCCCTTTTTCATGACATGATGCACAAAGAAATAGAGGTCTATGTGGATGATAGCATTGTCAAATCCAGGAAGGAAGATGACCACATAAACCATCTCAAAAAGCTTTTCAACCGGTTGCACAAGTATGACTTAAAACTGAATCCGGCCAAATGTGCCTTTGGTGTTAAATTAGGCAAGTTGTTGGGATTTCTATTGAGCAACAAAGGCATTAAACTGGATCCCGCCAAAATTAAGGCAATCACTGAGATGCCCGTGCCTCGAACAAAAAAGGAAATACGGGGATTCCTGGGGAGAATCAATTTCATAAGCATGTTCATCTCTCAACTCACGGCAATGTGTGAACCCATATTTAAGCTTTTAAGGAAAAACTCCTCCATGAAGTGGAATGAAGATTGTCAAAAAGCCTTCATTTCCATCAAGAAGCAGTTGATCGAAGCCCATGTCTTTGTACCCCCAAGAGACGAGGTTCCCCTGTTTATGTACATGTCAGTCAATGCCAATACTATGGGCTGTATGATGGGGCAGAGGGATGACAGAAACAAGGAAAGAGCTATCTATTAGCTCAGCAAAAGATTCAGTAGTGGCGAGCAGAAGTACACTTTGATTGAGAAGACATGTTGTGCGTTAGCATGGGTCGCTATGAGATTACAACATTATCTTCATGGGAACACAACCTATCTCATATCCCGCATGGATCCTCTGAAGTACGTATTCAGCAAACCCATGTTGAATTGTCGATTGTCCAAATGGCAGTTGATCCTCCAACAGTTCGATATCATCTATGTGACTCAAAAGTCTATCAGAGGTCAAGAAATTACGGATCAATTGGCTGAAGCACCATCAGGGAATTTCAAACCCTTGGAAACTTATTTCCCTGATGATGGGATAATGACAATTCAACAAATCCCTTGAGAAAATATAGTCCAATATTGGAAAATGTATTTTGATGAAGCCGTAAACATGGAAGGTGTTGGAGCAGGGGCAGTTCTTGTATCTCTTATAGGAGAACAGTATCCTATGGCCATCAAGCTATAATTTGTCAACACCAATAACATAACTGAGTATGAAAGCTGTATAATGGGATTGAAACTGGCCCAATTCATAGGTATCAAATGATTACTGGTCTTTGGGGATTCCGAGTTGGTTATCAAACAAACCACCGGGGCGTATCATACCAAAGAATTAAATTTGATGCCCTATCATCGGAAAGTTAGCAAGATAGCCATGGAGTTTGAACAAATAACCTTCATCCATATCCCTCGAAGTAGGAATGACTTCGCTGATGCATTGGCAACATTGGCTTCCTTGACCCACATATCTGCTAGGATGGGAATTCCTGACATTAAATTTGCAAGCCAAAAGGCCCCAGCATATGGGAACTACACTGGAGAAGTATCAGATGAAATACCTCCTATCAAACAGCCTGGGTACCGGGATATAAACGAATATATGCGAGATGGATCTACGCCCACCTATGCAAGTCAAACTGAAAGGAAGCGGATTCATAAGATGGCTATGAAATTTTATTTGAGCAAAGACGCACTCAATAAAAGGGATGCTGGAATAGGCCTTTTAAGATGCCTAGATAAAGATCAATCCCTAATACTCCTGGATGAAGTCCATGGAGGAGTGTGTGGTCCACACATGAACGGTCCTTTACTTGCCAGAAAGATATTGAGAATAGGGCATTACTGGATCTCTCTCAAAGCTAATTGTGATGATCATGTCAAAAGATGTTATCAATGCTAAGTCCATGGAAATGTTATCCACACACCTCCGAACGAATTGCACTGTATGAGTTCGTCGTGGACCTTTTTAATGTGGGAAATGGACGTGATTGGGCCAATAGAACCCAAAGCCAGTAATGGTCATCGATTCATATCTACCATGATCGACTACTTCACCAAATGGATAGAGGCTGCATCCTTTCCCAAAGTCGTTAAGGAGGTAATCATTAGTTTCATAAGAAATAATGTAATTTGTCGATATGGACAACCGGAGGTGATCGTATCAGACAATGCCAAGAATCTAAACAACCAGATGATGAAAGAATTATGCAGCAAGTTTCAGATCAAGCATCTTTATTCCGTCATCTATCGTCCTAAGATCAACAGTTCTGTCAAAGCAGCCAACAAGAATATCAAGAAAATTATGCAAAAAATGTACGTCAATCATATTGGATGGCCTGACTTATTGCCTCTGACTCTGCTAGCCTACAAAATGTCAATGCACACTTCTACTGGGGCTACCCCCTACTCATTAGTCTATGGCATGGAAGCAGCAATCCCCATAGAAGTAAAAATGGAGTCTTAAGGGTGTTAATAGATGTTCAGATGGAAAAAGACCAGTGGTTGCAAGAACGGTACCACAAGTTATCTCTGATAGATGAGAAAAAGGCTACAACCATCTTTCATGGGCAATTATATTAGCAAAGGATTGTTTGGTCATACAAGAAGAAATTTTGGGTTCGACAATTCAAAGAAAATGACTTGGTGTTGAAGAAAGTCCTTGTCAATCAAGATGAAGCCAAAGGAAATTTGCCCCGAATTGGGAAGGCCCATTCATTGTTAAAGAATTGTTTACAGGAGGAGCCATCAGATTGCAAGAAATGGATGGTAAAGAATTTCCCCAGCTTATCAATTCAGACACCGTGAAAAGGTACTATGTCTAAGAAACCTGCAAACCGCCATTCGTGTCCTGTGAAAAAAGAAAAAAGACAGCAACAATTAATCTAATCATTTCTTTACAACAGGCCCGAACTAAACAAATAAACACTTTTCAAGCCATTCAGGCTAGGCCTGAACTACAAATGACCTGATCTCCCTCAACCCGTGAGTATGTAGGCAACCATTTATGGTGTGGTCGAACCTTTAAGAAAAAAAAGCATACTTTTTGAAAACCAGTCCCAAGACACCAAACCTCATATAAAACCCAAATATTATCAAGCCTCCATGATCAACAGCCCTTCTGAGGTACTCTTTGACATCTCAATGTCAGTCCATCAAGGAAAAGCTCATGATACATCAAGACAACAAGTCATAAAAAAGTGATAATCATTCAGCAATGACGAAACATATCCGAAAGGGAAGTGAATCAAAATATATTTCTCTGCCATATAATACTGTTTAATATATACAATGTATCCTGTACATGACAAAAATGGCTGACCTAGTCTATGCAGGAAAATGAAAGCTAGTCTATAAACCCGTTGATAAATAAGATAACAAGTCCAACATGGCATCCCTCTTAGAAGATGGAGGTGCATCTGTAAGCTCCTGCCTTAAGGTCTCCATGCGAGCTAGAAGATCCACAACCATCTGCATAGTGCTACCATAATCATCTATCAATGCACCTATATCTGTAACAATGCTATATGTGTAGGATCTAAGTGCAGTACTATCAATGATGTAAGCATCCTGGGTAGCTTGAGCCTCATCCCGCTCAACAAAAGTTACGTCCTGGGCAGCTCGAGCATCATCCCTCTTAACAAAAGCTATGTCCCAAGTGGCTCGAGCATCATCCCTATCGATAAAAGCAGCATCCTTGCCAGAAAGTGCTGTCTACATCAACACTCAAGCCTGACCCCTCTCAAAGGTCATCCGAGCTAACGAATCTATAAGAGATGGATCCGCAATAGTAGAAGTTCTCGGGGTGTCACTAACCAAAGTTGTTGTCAAACCAGCAAATAACTTGTCCTCGGTGGGAGAATTAGGGTCCTCCATAAGCTCCTCCTCATCAAAAACAATACTCGGCTCTAAGTAAGCAACCACAGCCAATGCAATGTCTGCCTCTAGCCATGCAGAGTACTCTAAAGAACAACCCAGATGACTAGTCAAAAAATCAGCCCTCTCGCGACGAGTCCAACAATCATAAATCCTAGTTAAATCATATGCTGACAGAGATGAAGCTGATAGTCACTGATCCATATCCCCATCAAAGTGGTGAATGTCCTGAAACTGGTCAAACTGTCCTATTATAGCCAGTGAATGATATGTGGTCACCCCTCTTAGACCAACCATGGATAGATAATCCATACCAACTACATGAGTAATGAAGCTATAATAAGAGCTGAGTCCTGAACATGACATGATCACAAAGGGATCCTCGATCGTCATCAGAAAATCCAACCAAGATGCCACATCTGTACACGCAGCTGGCTGAAAAGAATAGGACATGGCTATGTCATGAGTAAAATAATACCCGTGATGTCTAAAAGTGTCGATCGGTCTCAAGTGTGTCATAAACCACACGTATAATAAAACATCACTCCCCCTGAAGAACCCCACAGAATGGGTATGGCAAAATGTGGTCGACCTCAAGGAATCCGCTAATATCATGGGCAAGACGGTACAACCCTCTCTGAGAGCGCAAACCATTGTGATTAGGCCGATGTCCAAATGATCTATATACAGCGGCGTGTACAAGTAAGCTGTGATGCACATCAACAGAATATCTATGCTAGCAATCTGCCACTCCCCTGCAGTGATAGTAAAGTCTCCTGAATATCGTGCATAGCTGTTCAGCAAGCCAAATCGATCAATCAGGAAATCCAAGGACACCACATGCCCTGAAGAGATCTCATCCGCGATGACTCTACACCGCAAACCAGTCAGGGTCATAAACTGCCATCTCATATCGCTGATGGCCATTCTAGCACAAGGCTGATCCAATGACAAATCAGTAATGCGCTCATACTCCTTTAACGTAGGAGTCAGTTCATAGATACTGAGACTGAAAATATGTCGCTCAGGTATCCAACAAGATAGTATGTTGTCTACAAAGCCCAGTGGTACCTGGAAAGTTAAAATGGCCATGGAATGCCCCAACATCTGATCAACTGTCGCCCTTTTTATCGGAGGCAAACTGTCATACCATGATCTTAAAGAAGGGGCTATCAATATGGGTGGTGCGTGCTTAAGCCAGCTGACGGTAGATGAAGACATCTGTAGAACTGTATCATGAGACCATCCAGGGGTCAATGCTAAACTTACCTATATGAATGCATATCCATGACATAATGCATACATCATAATAGATGATAATGATAAATGACAATAGGATGCAATAGATAGGAAATATAATACATTTCTAAATACACTATCTAATAAAAGCATCATCTCTGTCTGCCACTAAAATGCAAATATAAAAAGTACAGTGAAATGGGGCACAACCGCCCAATGACTAACAGAGGCCTATCAAAAAGATAATGAAAAATGGGGCACATCCATCCAACAACTAACAGAGGACTATCAAAAGATATAGCGATAAATATATTAGAAGAAATCTATGATATTTATATCACCCAGCCGATCAACCTGCTATAACTTCTCCTGAGTCACTGAATCTCTACCAGAGGGGATGTCGGGCCGATAGAGAGGAGGACCTGCACCAGTAAAACTGCCAGAATATGGACCACCTGAGGGTCAGCGCCGGAGCTGGAAGGATCAAAAGAATCTATCTCTGAAGGATCCCTGCTAAGGTGCTTGATGAAAAACTGTGCCCGCTCCAATCGTTGGGTCAAATTGGTAATTTGCTCCAAATGAGTAGGCTCTCTAATGCAGGCTATCCAGTCTGTCATCATCACAGACCCAAGAACTATGTCTGCTATGAACTGAGTTGTGCGGGTCTGAGCCCCAATAGTGCGAGGACTCCACCAGCTATAAAAAGCCTCCTAAGTGTGAGGGCCCTCTGACAATGTGAAGCCATCCAAGCCTATCATGGGAATGTCTACAACCGGCTGAGATAGGGACCAGTGTCGCCTAGCAGGAGGAGGGAATGGAATACGAATCTCTCTTATGAAGCTCCTGATAGCACGCTCTCCCAAGTAGAGCTCCCAGCCTCCATCAGTCAAAAGAGGTATCCGACGAGTAGATAATATATACTCTACGGGAATCCATCCTCAACACCGACTGTCAGATAATCAGAGGTGTAAGGGACCCACGTGATAATAGTAGCAGTCAATAGCTCCAACTGCAAGAGAGAATGAGTAAACCCCTCTGCTATAGGGACCACTGTAAAGGTGGAATAATGTTATCGTCGTCCTCGTGGATAGATCTCCAGACCTAGAGTAGTAGCCTGGCGTAGGCAAGGGAGCCTCTCATATGCCCAAAACTTGAAGTGAAAATATGCAATGTCCTCAGTGATAAAGATTGGCAATCCAAAGGAGAGAAATTGAAAGGTGAAAGAGAAATTACTCACCAGCAGAAAAGGGTAAAAACCCAGCCAAGCCTCCGTCACGCCCTCAGCGTGTAGGCGCATCCCACAAAGAAAATATGCGAAGGTGAAGGAGCCCCAGTTAAAATCTCTGATGCGATCCACATCTTGAATGGTGCTAACCAGAGCAAAAGAGACCGTCGAGGAGTTGTCCATTATGAAATAACCCCCGTTGATGACCAAGAATATTCGCGAAGAATGCGATCTCTAACCCTCTGATCATCAGGCAGAGGCTTAGTCAAAGCCTCACTCGTGGCATCCACGCTCAAGGGCCCAGAGTTGACAGTCCAACCCTTGAGGACCATAGCAGGAACTCCCAAAAGGGATCGAATGACATCAGGTGAAATATCAGCCAATAAATGCACCGGCTCACCTGTAAACTCCAACTTCGTGATGAACCGCCAATCCATCGATGTCATCATAATCTCATAGTCTAATAAGTGGAGAGACTGGGTCTGGTGGAACCAACGCTCAGATAAAGCCTACAGATAACCCCAAGGGCAACGACGGGGAGGATTAGAGAAGAAGGCCTCGAGACCCCAAGAGTTGACGATGGCCTGGTACTTCGGATGGAGAGTTTGGTACAAGGAATGAATGTTAAACCAGTTCCCTCTAGGTTGAGTAAAGCCGAGAACCTGCATCAAATTACAAATCAATATTAAGCCATTGGCCCAAAAATGGAAAAGGAAGAAATTCCAGAATGAAAATTTTAGTTACCTCATTTGCGTGGAGATAGATCAAAGGATGGTGTCTCAAATCATCCAAAAGATCTGGAATTGTCACGATGATAGATGGAAGCTCCCGACATGGGGTAGTCAAAGTCAGAGCGGGATCCACAATAGGGACATCCTCTTCCTCGTCCTCGGCATTCGGCCTCTCAACCCGAATAGGATGAATCACTGACTTAGTCAACCGTCGAGGCTGCCGGGCTGGACGAGGCTGAGGAACATCAGAAGCTCTCCTCCTCCTCACACCTGCAGAGACCCTGCGAGAGCTGCTCGGTATATCTGAATCCATAACCTAAACAAAATCTAAAAATCACCTCAGAAAGGGTGAGGTAAGTTTCAAACTTACATCTTATTAAAATTAAATCGTTGTTTCATGCATAATCTAAGTCCTAAAGCATGCATTAGTTTAACATACATCCCCAGTAGAGTTTAAATTGCATGTTCATTAAATGCTTAGGCTTGTGAAAATATTTTGCCAGAGTCTCCTTTGTAAAAGGGACTATCCGCATGCATGTAGGCATGACTAGGTGGCCATTTAGTAGCACATCAACCCAAAATCATGAACATTTCAAATATATGAAAAACATCAAAATCAAACTCCCCATGGCAGCTAAATTACCATGTATATTTTTATTTGAAAATTCAGGCTCATTTGTCCTCAAATAGGATGAATAAACTGGCGAAAAAGGCGCAAAATGACTGTTTTATAAATTAATTTTTTTTTCACATCAATACGTTTAGCATGGTAAAATATAAGCATTTACTAAGTCTGATAATTTTTATCAAGTCATATGAGCATGCATATTCGCTATATTATGTTTAGAAGCATTCTATATGAAATCTAATGTTCTAATGGTCAAAACTTGAAAAAAAGGATGTAAACGTTACCAGAGTTGTGCAGAATGATTGTACGGTGAAGGATTTTGCAGAAAATAGCTTGAACTCAGTAGATTTGAAGAGGAATTTTTAGATTTTCTATAATGGTTCAACTTGAAAATGACTTGTAAAAGCCACGGGGGGACTAAAATAGACCCGTGAGGAGCCTCGGCTCTACCTACGGCTGTCGGAGGTAGACCTACGACCACCTAGGGTGGGCCCCACCCCCTCCAGTTAGGTCCAATTAAGGTTAAAGAGGAGTTCCCGGAAGCTAAAAAGTCAAATCAGGGAAAAAGATGCTACACGATTGAGCAGAAAAGGCCAGAAACCCTGAATTCGGGTATCAACTTTTGGTTGTAAGCCATTGGTATAAGCCCTAATGTGGTATTTAGAAGGCCAATGATGGAAATTATAGAAAACTACCTCTATTAAAGCATCAGGAAGGTCTGGTGTCCTGAACCGTCGGTTTAGAACTCGTCAAAGTATCCATATTTGTTCGAGGGTATAACTTATTAAAAAGATACCCCTAACAGAGATATCAGGCACGTCAGATATTGCAAATTGTTGGCGACAACTCCAGCATAGCATCGATAAAGATCCATTGATGAAAGCCATTGAGAACTGCTTTAACGAAGATCAGAGTGTTTGATATTGCAAACCGTTGGTGACAACTCCAGCGTAGCATCGGGAAAGAGCCGATGATGAAAGCCATTGAGAACTGCTTCAACAATGGTCAGATTGTCTGATATTGCAAACCGTTGGCGATAATTCTAGCGTAGCACCGGGAAAGATCTGATAATGAAAATCATAAAAAAACCTCTTCCCCAGGGAGGATCAATGATGGAATCAGTTATATAAATCTCCAGTCAAGGTATCAAATCAAGTTCGTTCAGACCAACCGTTGTAAACTATAGTTCGAGTAGACATCGAGGAGGTTCGGTGATGGTCAAACCCTGCAAACTACCGTTCGAGTCGGTATCAAAATCAAATCAATTCATTCGACCGTTGTAAACTACCATTCGGGTAGGCATCGAGGAGGTTTGGTGATGTTCCAATCATTGTCAACTACTGTTCAAGTCGATAGTAAGAATTCTATCCCCGACAAAAACATCGGCATCAACCGGATAACAATCTAACCCGTTGGTGAAAGCCCCAACGTAACGTTGGAAAAGATGCGATAATGTAAGTCGTTGTAAACTATCATCAGGATAGGCATCAGGAATCCCCAAAGAGGTCACTCGTCAGAAAGGGAACATCCCCAGTGGAAATAAAGGCAAAAAGCATATCCAAAGACAAAAAGTGTTGGTGACAACCCAGACGTCGAATTCAGAAAGGTCCTCCAGTGGTATCAGCCATAGAAAAATCTCCCCAGCAGGGATCCTGAAAACATCTCTACAACATTTCGTAGAACCAGTTGTGGTAGCACCGACTAACATTTTAAAACCATTGGCTTCAACCCAATGTAGCATCGAGAAAAGTCGGTGATGAAAGCTCTGTAAACTACCGTTCGAGTAGGCATCGAGAAAGTTCGGTGATGAAAGCTTCGCAAACTACCGTTCGAGTAGGCATCAAAAAAGTTGAATGATGAAAGCCTTGCAAACTACTGTTCGAGTATGCATCAATAGAGTTCAGAGGAAGCCATTATTTGACGATGCCATCCCCAGCAGAAATGGTGGGAGCAGTCAGTAAAAGAATACCGAGGTAACTAACCCCACAAGAGCATATAGCATTGATAACATAGCATATCATGCATTGTATTACATTTTTATGTATTATATTTCCAGTGACTAGCAATCTTTATCCTATTCATTCCATTGCATTGCATAAACATGATAAAGAGGGGCATCTATAGACACTCGAAATTTTTCTTTCCTGTTCTAACACTACAGAAGGGCAAAATCGTCTTTTACCTTCTAGAGACAACCTTGGAAGTCCAGATCAAATCAACCCCCGAAGACAACCCCGAGAGATCAAATCAAACTCCGACAATAATCCCGAGAGATCAAGTTAAACCCCGACCACAATCCCGGGAGATCAAATCAAACCCCGACGATAACCCCGGGAGATCAAGTCAAACCCTGAAGACAACCCTGAGAGATCAAGTCAACCTTTGGAGACAACTCTGAAGCATTAAATCAATCCCCGGTGATAACCTTGAGATATCAAATCAACCCTTGGAGACGACCCTGCAGAAAAATAGAATCGACTGGGATCAAACCTCGGAGGCAACCCCGAGAGACAGTCGAAAGCCTCGTCAACCTGGGAGACAACCTTCGAAAGGGAAAAATGGTCATTTGGCCAACTTAATGTTAAATCAAGTTAAATCACTGCCATGAAGGTCATGCAGAACCATAACGTCAATCCCGAGTAAAAACAACACAAGACAGCTCAACAAACGGACTATGAAGACTCAAAGATTTGGTCATAGAACCATCTTCTCGGATTCAAAAAAGGTCAAATCTTATGTCATTGTGTATCTCTCGAAAAGGGCTTTCTGAAAAGGTATAACACGCCTCCATCGGATTCTCGGATTGAAAGTTATGAAGGTTTTAAGCAGACAGTGCGTTGGTAGGAGTGCACGTACTTCGAGACGATGGGACCCATGGGACTGGGGCCACTTGGGTCAGCCGCAGGTTGACCCGCGACTCCCTGGTCTATAAATAAGACCCCCCACCAGCAAAGAAAAAAAAGAAAAAAAAGAGAAAAAAAGAAGAAATTTCGCCCGTTTCAGCTCTTAATCCTACAATGAATGTTCCAAACTTCAATATTGTTCTTTCTAAACACTTGTAAACGTATATATATATATATTAACATATCATGTTTTAAACGATGGAAAAAGAGTTTTCAAGCTACAAAAGCGGTTCAAAGCCTGTCTCACTGTACCTTGTGAGATTTCTTCAGATCTAAAGTTTTTTACTGCTTTAACATATATATATATATATATATATATATATATATAACTTTTAGTTTTACCTGGATCGCAAATTCGTGGCATTTCTGGCTTTAATATATGTATATATAAGTATATATATGTATTTATAAGTGTTATTTCGGCCTTGATTGTAAATCTATGGTTTTTATCACTTTATATATATATATATATATATATATTTATAAGTGTTCATTATGCCTGGATTGTAAATCTGTGACTTTTTACTACTTTAATATATATGTAGACACTCAAAATTTTTCTTGCCCCAATACTAACATTGTAGTAGGGCAAAACCGTCAATCAAGCCAACCCCGGTCTCGACACCAGACATCCAATATAAATCCAGCCACTAATATCGATTCTTTAATATAAATCCAATCTCCAATGTCGATCAACTCTAGTCAAATTCGATCACCAATATCGGTACTCCAGCACACTCTGATTGTCAATCATACCGTTAGATCATCCCCGATCTCAATATCGGGACATCAGCTTAAACTTGGTCACTGATATTGGGACAACCACAGCACCGATCAACCATATCGAGATGTCAACTTAGCGCCAGCAGCAACCCGGGAGGTACAAATCAGCCCCAGCAGCAACCCGGGAAGTGTAGGTCAACCCCGGCATTAGCCCGGGAAGTCAATTCAACTTCAGATATAAACCTGAAGTACCACAACGCCTTCAGAAGAAAACTTGGAATGATCCCATCAACCACAGAGGCAGCACTGGGGACAAACAGACTCGAATGGGATCCAAGTCTTGGAAACAGCTCCTGGAAGTCAACTAGAGGCCATGCCGACACCAAGGGCAACCCCGGGAGGGGTAAAATGGTCATTTTACCAACTCTCATCTGATTTAGTTAAATTCAAACTGAATTGATGCCGCCAAGGTCAGAAAGAACCACAACGGTGATTCCGGGTGAAAACAGCACCAGACGGCTCAACGTGCAAATTGTGGGGAAATGAAGACATAGTCATGAACCCACTTTTGGAGATTTAAAAAGATATAAAACAAATTTCATTGTGACACTCTCAGCGAGGGCTTTCCGAAAAGCTATAGCACGCCCCAAACGGACGCTCTGATCAAAAGTTATGAAGTTTCGAACTTGAGATCGTGTCGCCCGGCATGCACGCACTTCGAGATTGCAAAGCCAGGCATGTGGGCCCCACTCAGGGGAGCCGCACCTCTACCTACGGTAACAAAAAGTAGAGCTAAGGCTCTATGGCCTATATATAGAGGTTCACCCCCGTTCATTTTTAATAATTCAAAAACGCAGCGAAGCCTTGCCCGACTGATTTTTTAACTTTTACACCTCTTCCAAACCCAAATATTTTCACTCCAACACGTAGATATACCCATATACTACCACATACCAAAAAAATAACCGGTAGATTTGGACGTTTAAGGCCTGCAATTCAGCGAAAAACCCATTTTACAGGCTATTGTAAGTATTTTTACGATCAGCAAGTCAATACTACTACTTTGCACTATTTTCCACTTGCACACGAAGTTGCATCTTCAAAATATGCCTGGAACTTATTTTCGTGGCCGTTTTCATCGAAAATTGATACATTTTTGTACATAAACTCCATTTTCAATATTTTTACAACTCGGATTGACGATCCGTCAGCTCTAACAGCTTTAATGCACTAGCACACACATTCTGGAAACTCCGCCGGACTGGGTAATCTTCCCAGTCCGGGTTTGGCCCCTTTTTTGTATATATTTAACTGCAAATGGACTAACATTTCAATTCTGTCAAGCCCGAATGTCAAATCCGTGGTAGTTTATCACTTTTATATATATTTACGCATATATAAGCGACTTTCACCATCACTGGTACTCATATCAGTCTTGGTTGACTACATTTCTGTCAATATATATATATATATATTTATATATTTTCAGTCGGCCCGAATTATTTCGTGGCCATTATACAGCTTTTGCACATTTTCCCATATTGGGTGCTTTCCCCATCCGTGGGTGACTATTTTATGTCAATTTTAATTCCAGTACGGGCACCGGCGTGAAAACCCATCGCCCTTCTTACTGTTATTACATATATATATATATATCATTTTTGTCACGGTCTGGATTATTTTATGGCTATTTACAGTTTTTATTAATATATATATTTCAATTCCAGTCCGGGCTTGCGAGTGAAAATCCATTGCCCTTTTTTACAGCTTTTATATATATTTAACTATATATATTTCTTTGCTCAATTTATTCAACTGTTGCATTTAATATTCATTTGTATATGAATTTGCATTGACATATTTGCGGGCGAACTAGATTTATTCAAATCTCGCCAATTCTAGCTTTCAACGGTTCAAACAGGTCTCGACAGAACCTGGAAGCTATAATGGCTGAGATTTCTTAAAATCTAGTTCTTTTTATAATTTCAGCTTCAAAAGCAACCTCGCGTCCCTTATATCGCTATCTAGTGGGAACGAGACGCTTCGGACCAGGATTTACTGAATGAATCCTTGGTTCTGGCTATCTTGGGATATTTATCTGCTTCTGTACAAATTTGAACTGTGCAGGTTTTCTAGCTTCTCATATGTGAGCCTAGGAATCGTGGGATTCATGATCAAACTGATCAGAATCTGATTCCCACGATGGACAAACTCAGATTTATAGATGTACCCTGCCAATTTTTCTGTAAAATATACATACACAGACCTTAAAACGGTTATTCGGATTTAAGGTCTTAACATAGTGAAAATATAGATTGTCGTGTCAGCGTCCCTCCAATGATTTTCATACCCATGAGGAGATCAACATTTGTATATTTTTGTGGTCGAGGGTGCTTCGCAGCCCGACAAATCACCATTCGCATGCAGCCTTAAGGCTATAAAGATAAAATTGAAAGTGGCGATGCACTTCAATTCCTATGTCAGCGTAGGGGTTTGATAAACAGCTTTCAAAACATCACTGTTAATTCAATTTTAAAGCTTTTGTAAATCAAATTAAATGCTTTTTTGCAAATCCAATCAAAGACTGATTTTCCAATCAAATCAAACCCTTTGTATATAGGCTCAACGAAGCCTGTCAAAGCTTTCAATCAATCAAATTAATAGGCCCAATTTTCAAAATAGCATTCAATCACGCATTCCAGTTTTAAGGGAAATATTGAAAATATTGTGGTCCCATGTTTATACGGGAGTTGTGGGGTGCCTAACACCTTCCCCACACTTAACCAAGCCCCTGAACTCAAAACTCCGATTTCAAAGATCAAGTTTCGACAGTGTCCAGCAATTGGGCCTCTTTCAAATCAAATTCGGTTGAGTTGGTACAACCATTTTCAAAACTACCAACTGGCGACTCTATTTAAATCAAATCAAATCATTGACATATACATATGTTGGCCTCTTCCCAAAAAACCCTTCAAAACCTTTTTCCTAAATAAAAAGAACAAGGGTAGAGAGAACTTAGGAAGATCGATTTGAGGAAAACTGGGTTATAAATCAACCCGCGGTATTTCTTAAATTTTCTAACGTCGACAGGTGGCGACTCTGCTGGGGACAGTAGAGGGCTTAGGCCGTTTTCAATCTTTTCAAAAATTTCCCTTTCAAAACTATTGAATGCGTGAAATCCTGCGTCTCCACAGTCAATGGATGAGTGAATGCTGCGTCTTTCATTGATTGTATGAATACTATGCCTTTACATTGAATGAATGAAAATGAATGCTTTAGTGATTCGCACCCATATTAGTGCTTCGCTCGAACTGTCATTGCATGCATAAGCGGTAAGGCCGATGCATGTGAATGTATGCTGTGAGTCCCTCCACTAGGAGGCTAACCTGGTCGGTGATAAGTAAGGACTCTGGGGATGACTAAGTCTCCGGGGCTGCCTCTTGAAAATGCACCACCCAGATTCGCTCCAGTTGAACGATCGGATTAACTTTCCTTCTAGTAGATTGCGATGATCTGGGAACCTTCATACCGAAATAAAAGCCGTGAGGGTAACCTAGGATAGGTCAGCTTCTAATCAACCGAATCTAACGGGATGCTTCTTCATGCCTTCCTCTTTCAATTCCATGTCAAGTCTCCAATTACTGAGGAGCACAATGTAAATAACAATAATGAAAGATTTACTTTCCTGTCAGATATCTTGTCATCCTGCCATCAAAATAACTAACCTCGGTTTTACAGGATAAACTTAAAAAACACATCATGCATCCAATCCTTACCTACATCAGGAAATTGACACGCCTACGTTTTGTTATAGGTAAGGAAAAATTGGTCCCGTTACTAGGTCTAAATCTGAGAAGGCACAAAGCCTATCTATCGACATGGCTGAAAGTTGCCAAAGCAAGTCAGGTTTCGTGTCTCGAAAAGAGTTTGAAGGACTTAAGAATCAAATAGTAGAAATGGCTATCCTCCTGCAAGAACAGAGTAAAAGCACTCAGGGCCAGTCAATGCTTAAATTAACAGAGTCCTCCTCACAGGGTGGCAATCAAAGTACTGACAAAAAGGGGGGAATGCAGATCCCTGAACCTCGATCCACTAAAAGAACCAACAAAACCCCTGTAATCACAAATCTCAGGGAGGATCGAAAAACTGGCGATCTCTGAAGGAAAGTCCGACAAATGGAAGAAACCATCCGAACAATCAAGGGGACTGGAAACCTTGGAAGTGCCACCTATTTGGATCTCTGCATATTCCTAGGGGCTAGATATCCTGACAAATTCCAAGTCCCAGAGTTTGAAAAGTACAATGGGGCAGGCGATACTTATACGCACTTGAAAGTATACATTGGCGAGCTAGGGTCTTATGCTGAAGATGAAAGCCTCCGAATGCAACTTTTCCAAAAGAGTCTCACTGGAGAGGCTAGGACGTGGTATGCCCGACTTGACAATGCCAAAATTCACATTTGGGAAGAACTATCTCATGCCTTCCTAGCTTAATACAGCTTCCAGCCTCAGATGGCTCCGGATCGATATCAATTGACCAAAGTCAAAAAGCAGAGCAGCGAGTCTTTCTGTGAATATGCCCAAAGATGGAGACGTCTGGCAGTACAAGTTAGCCCGCCTATGACCGAAGCTGAAATGGTGATAACTTTAATAGACATTCAAGAGGCACCTTATTACGAGAGGATCCTGACCGGAATAGGAAAGCCATTCTCAGAGATGATGAAACACGGTGAAATAACAGAGATGGACCTGAAAGCAGGCAAGATCAAAGATCTCACAGCCTTGAAAGTAGTCGCCGATCATATACAATCTGGCAACTATACGAATGATCCCATAAGGGTACCCAAGGAAGGCGATAAAGATGTATCCCTTGTTGTACAGGGGCAGTCTAGGAGACCTAACCATAATCCCCCCATTTGGAAGAGGGAAAGCAATCTGCCGTCACAACAAACTGCATTCAACAATTACCAAGAAAGAGAGAGAAAATTTGAAAGAACTGAAAATCTGGTGTTCACTCCACTAGGCGATTCCCTTGAAAACATGTTGGTGATGCTAATAGATCACAAGAAGATTACCGTGCTGGCTCCACCTCTGGATCCAAAAAGCAAAAGAAACGATCCTAGCCAGAAATGTTCATACCATTCAGGACCTCCGGGACACGATACAGAAGACTGTTGGTCCTTAAAG
Organism: Panax stipuleanatus; assembly: GCA_020205555.1. Classification (NCBI taxonomy): domain Eukaryota; kingdom Viridiplantae; phylum Streptophyta; class Magnoliopsida; order Apiales; family Araliaceae; genus Panax; species Panax stipuleanatus. The sequence goes on from CM035115.1 coordinate 35,291,818, forward strand.
CATAAAATTCAAAATCTGATCGAAAACGGCGATCTTGTGGTCCAACAACATGACCATCCAAATGCCAACCCCAACCTTCTGATGCAGCATGATACGGAGGAAGTAAACATGATCGGATCAGAAAGCAATGAAATGTATCCAAATCGTAAATACATACGAAGGATAGAGGATTACCCCTGAAGGAACAAGACAAATGTCCTCAAGTCAGAAAATTCAGAGGAGGGTATGATAATAATGCAAAAATTGGATGCGATCCAACATCAAGTGACTCTGCTAGCTAATTTGGTAGTGCTCCAACATCAGGGTACAAGGCAACTTTTCACGCAACTATCAAAAAGCCAAGAGAAAAAGAAGGTTTTTCAAAATGTAGGCCTATCTCCCTCCAAGATCCACCGGCTAAATGAAGAGGATCAAAGCATGTTGAATGATTGAGAAAGGTGGAATGATAGAATTACCAGAAAAGCTCAACAAAAGAAAAATCCTCCGGAGGAGTGCGAACTCCCAAATAGGAAGTATCAAGAGACATTTCAAACACGAGCAAACCCTCAAAATCCTACGGCACCGAATGTTGGGGAGAGTAGGCAAAGAAGGGTATTCACACCTTTGGGTGCCTCGTCAGAAAATGTATTAGCCCTGTCGATTTCGCAGAAAAAGATCACTAAGCTCGCTCCACCTATGAATCCCAAAGGAAGGCAATATGATCTCAACAAGAGATGTACTTATCATTCCAGAGCACCAGGACATGCGACCGAGGAATGTTAGGCTCTGAAACACAAAATCCAGGATCTCATTGAAAATAGAGAACTACCGATAGAAGTCCCTATGACCAGAAAAGGTGAAAGGAAAATCAAGAGCTTAAGATGTCCACTCGAAATAGACAGTTCAAGGGACGTGACGGCTATAATCACTAATCCTAGCAGAACACAAGGTGGAATAATCCTAATATTGGGAGTGACCGAGGAGACAAAAGAATCTCCCAATGAAGTTTATCCACTATCATCAAATATCTTGTTGCCCAAAGCCAACAACTACATGCCTGACCTTATCTTTCTGAAAGATGAGGAGGAGATACTGATCTTTCCCCGTATGGAAAAAGCACAAAAGGAAAGTTCCTTGCGAGAGGTACCACATTAGTGCGAGGGGGATTTCATACTCAAATCCTCTCAATGATATGAGAAAGGTGAAGGAGCAGACGAAGAAAAAGGTGGCAAAATTCTCAAGGAAGAAGCCAACCCATCGAGGAACATAGAGTTCATCCCTTTCTACGATGAGTCCAGTTTGAACCTCCTTAAGGGATATACTGATTCAGGAAGCAATCAATTTATGGCAGGGATTGAAGATATTAAGAGCCAAGAGGGAACCTCTAGCACGAGCCTCGAAGGCGATATAACCACTGACGACTGGACTATCAGGCCTCAGCTAGCCAGGAGGACGTAGAGCCAGAGGAAGGTTGCGAGTTCCAGAGGATGTTGGGACGTTATCCTTTTCTTAGCATTATGCCTTTTACTTTCCATGCATACAACATCAAAAGACCAAAAAATCAAAAGCCAAAAAATCAAAAAATCAAAAAAGAAGAAAAACATCAAAAATCTAGTCTTTCGAGCCAACAGCCTGAACTACGAAAGACCTGATCTCCCTCAACCCAGGAGTACATAAGCAACCATCTTGGTGCGGTTAAACCAAATAAAAAATTCAAAAACCCTTGAATCCAAACACAAAAAAAATAAAAAATCAAAAGCTCATCAAACCAAACTCAGAACCCAAAAGGGATACTTTTCAGCCCTCTCTCAACAACATGAACTACGAATGACCTGATCTCCCTCAACCCGGGAGTACGTAGGCAACCATCTATGGTGCGGTCAAACCAAGCAAAAATCTAAAGAACTTGCAAATCCCAACATCAAATTCCAAAGCTCATCGAACCAAATTCAAACCCCAGATAAACTCTTTGCAAACCTCTTCAATTAAACAACCAGAACTACGCATGACCTGATCTCCCTCAACCCGGGAGTACGTAGGTAGCCTGCTACGACGCGGTTTGACCTTTAAGAAAAGCAAAAAAATAGAAGACCAGTTCCAAGACACCAAAGATAAATAAAAGCTAAATGTTGTCGAGCTGTCTGGTTACTAGACCCATTTGAGGAACTTCCTTGACACCTCAACTGTCAGTCCATCAAGGAGAAGCTCAAAATGCATCAATAACTGCGAGTCATGATGGAAGTGGTAATCACTCAGCAATGGCAACACATATCTAAGTAGGGAAGTATCTTAAAAATATATTTCTCTGATATATAAACTGCTTTATATACATAGTGCCATGTACATGACAAAAATAGCTGATCTAGTCTGTGCAAGAAAAATAAAGCTAGTCTATGGACCCAAGGACAAGCGGGTCAGCAATGCCATCATGGCATCTCTCTCTGAAGATGGAGGAGCATCTGTAAGAGTAGTTCACTCAGCCTCCATACGGCTAAGAAGATCCACAGTCATCTACAAGGTGGCACTATGGACATCAATGTAAGCACTCATCTCGATAACCAAACCATGGGTGTAAGATCAGAGAGCAGTACTATCAGCAATGTGGAAATCACGGGAAGCTATAGCCTCATCCCTCTCTGCAAAAGCTGCATCCCGAGAAATCAAAGTCTCCTCAATCTCAACATATGCTACATCTCTGGCTAAGCGAACCTCGTCTCGCTCCACAATGGCAGTATCTAAAGCAGAGCGAAGCTCCTCCCCCTCAATCAATCCAGTATCCAAAGAGGTCCTGAGACCATCCCTCTTAGCAAAAGCTAAATCCCGACCAGACAGGGCAGTCAACATCAACACCCTGGCCTGATTTCTCTCGAAGGTCATCCGAGCTATCGAATCTGCTATAGCCAGATCTGTCCCGGCAGGGACACTCGGTAGGTCACCAACCAAAGTCGTGGTCAAAGCCATCACCACCAAACATCACAAGCCCTTTAGTCCAATTCATTGGAGTCTGAAGGCATCTCGACATCAATCGTCAAAGTTGGAATAACAAAACAGCGATATATCAAGCATAAACATCCGCAAGGACCTTCGAAGAGCTGAAACCTCAATCTGAGACCTTCATCAAACCAGAAGAAAGGCCATCAAAGCCAATTGCTCCTACAAATCAAAAACAATGACCAGGGAATCCAAGCATTAAAGCCAAAATCCACTACCTGTTAACTATGGGGGTCATGCGATTAAAGACTCTTGCGATCTCGGCATCTTATCAGCCCATCAATCAAATATACAACCAAGAAATCCTCCCAAATGACAAGCAAGACTGGGGCAAGTTCAAAGTCAATAATAATCTGATGTGGGGACCCTTACAACAAGACTGGACCAATTTCGGGAATGGCAACAATTCAACCCTGGGGCATTTATCAACCATCCAATCAACATGCACTAGTCGCCACCATCAGCATGGTCCATCATCATCCTAGCTTCCATCATTAGCGATCCGGTATGACCAATCGACCTTTGCCAATAATAGTTTTCTTAGAATACTATGATCCGCTGACAAGGTATGAGTCTTTCATCTCCTTATGTGCTTTCAATTTCCAGGCATTAGCTATAATATACATAAGTCCTGCACTAGAGTCTCAGAAAAAGAAAAAAAAGAGATTTTTGCTTAACTTGTTATGAATTGGATTTATTCTGATAAGCGTCTGTGGAGCAAGAATCATGGAAGCGATTAGAGTATTAAGACTATTTAACCTTTTGATTAGGCACGACGTCATATGCATGTCTGCACTTTGCGATTGACCTGACTCTTAGTTGTGGGGTGTAAAACTATGACGACAAGGATGACAATTAGTAGCCAGCCTAATGTCTCGAATCATGGTCTAGGTTACTTGAGTTATTAAGCCCGAGGGGTGTCTCTACACCCAGTGCCCTAAAGCCATCTGGTTTGGGAGCCACCGGCCCAACGCTCGTTACATGGGTAACTCAGTACCTAAGAAAATGAGCATTACAAGAAGTTAAAACCTGAGCAGATCTGAATCGTGGCCTAGGTTACTCGAGTAATTAAGCCCGAGGGGTGTCTCTACACCTGGTGCCCTAAAGCCGTCTGGTTTGGGAGTCATCGGCCCAACACTCACTACACGGGTAATTTAGAGCCTAAGAAAATGAATCTTGTACAAACTCAGGCGAAGATTAAAAAGAATAGACCTCCTAACTTGTCTCGAAGTGTGGCATTTGTTACTCGAGCCAGTAAACCCGAAGGGGTATCTTAACACCTAGTGCCCTAAAACCATCTGGTTTAGGAGTCACTGGTCCAAAACTTGTTACATGGGTTACTCTGAAAAGCCTAAGAAAATGAGACAAAGTTAAGCGAGGAAAATAAAAAGTCTTGCAAGATAAAGATGAGGTCATCTAGAAATCATAGACGAGAAACCCCTACTAAGGGTTGCGTCACACATAGTGCACATGTCATATGATCTTAATCTTGTGAAGAGCAGTGTCTAGAGGGAAGATGAGGTGTCTCTGATGAAGGGAGATAAGTCTTTTGAATCTAATCCTACCCATGAAAAATTCCCATGGACGCTTAAAAGTTTTCTTGCGATTTCATTAGCTTGTCAAGCTAAAATTTTGATTTCCTTAGGAAAATTTCATTTTCATACTCAATTTCAAGATCTTTAGCGATAAGATAGGAGCGCATTAAATACAAGCATTCAATTTCATAAACTCTAAATTTCAAATACCTCATTCACGAGATCATACTAATCCCGACGGCTTGAGCCATCAAGCTGTCGGCACATATTGTTGTTTGTCTGAATGTGCAGGTTATTGCTCACCATGAACATGGTCAACAAAGTGAGTTTTCTATGAACCCCAGCAGAAACCTACGAAAGGGCTGGGGCATTTCTCTGTTTCAAGAAATGGAAAGGATCTACGGTGGGACTAAGTTCCTCATCAAAAGAAAAGGGAGAGTTTCTGAAAGAAATTAAGGCGACATCAGCTGTCCCTCCACAAAAAGGGAAAAATCCTCAACAGAGTCCTTAACTCGGGAAGAACAGATGCCTGATGATAAAAAGATCTAGCAAATGAAATCTGCATAATCAAACATGTCAACCTGCGCCAAGTCCTCATCAGTCGAGGCCTCTACATCAAAGTTCAAATCCAGCCACCAATGTCGGTTCTCCAGTTCAAATTTGTCTACCAATGCCGGTCCTCCAGTTCAAATTTGGCCACCAATGTCGATCCTCCAGCTCAAATTCGTCCACCAATGTCGGTCCGTCAAGATAAATCCAATCCCTAGTATCGGTCCTTTAACCCAAATTCGGTCCCCGATATCGGTAAGCCATCAAATCAACCCCGATCTCCAATCGGGCCGTCAGATCAACTCTGATCCATCCCCACCAGAGACAAAATATGAAAGAGGAATATCTAAACCTGCGAATGCTAAAAGGAGCCATACAAGAGTTAGAGCTGCTAAGCCTATCAAAATTCATGCCTGAAAAGAAACTCCAAATCACCTCAAAAAGGGGGAGGTATGGTTCTACATCAACTCCATTAAGCATATGCATCAACCTAGGATAAATTAAGATCATTATATCATGTCTGGTCTTTATATGTGCAACAAGCGCTACATCAGCGCACATCTCCATCAAAACATTAGGCATACATACTCAATTAAGTTAAAAATGCATACACATTAAACACACAAACTCGATGAAAAAGTCTGCTACTATTTGAGTAGGCATCGGGACAGTCCAATGATCAACCATTGCCCCTACCATCAGGGTAGGCATTGTTGCAAACTACCGGTGTAAGTTATCATCAGGATAGGCATCGGGAGCACCCATTGTGGTAACTCAACAAAAGAAGATATATCCCCAACAGAGGAGTCTTCAGAAATATACAAACGGTATAAGAAAATATGCCCCACGAAGAGTATCAGCAGATGTGAAAAACCATTGGGCTTCAACCAAGGTAGCACCAAAGGCCATCACAGACAACGTCATCCCCAACAAAAATATGGGAGACATTTCAGTTTATCTTCATCCAACAAGCATCATCAACACTAATATAAATCAGACCGTTGGAGTCAACACCAGCATATACATCAGCAGCATTGATGAAAGCCAACCGTGGATATCGGCACTAACACAAACACCGGTAAAGGTAATCAATTTACGATACGATATACGATGCGATATGTGATGTGTGATGCGATTTGCGATGCGATATGCAATTTGCGAAAACATGTTAACATTCATTGCATTGCGATTTACATCATTAATATCTTGTCATATTTCAAGTGTATAGCAATCTTTATCCTGTCCGTTCCACTACATTTCATGGACATGATAAAGAGGGGCATCTGTAGACACTTACAATTTTCCTTGCCCCAATACTAACACTGTAGAAGGGCAAAATCGTCAATCAAGCCAACCCCAGTCCCGACACCAGACATCCAATCTAAATTCAGCCACTAATACATGTCCTTCAACCTAAATCTGATCCCTAATGTCGGTCAACTCCAGTAAAATCCGATCACCAATATATGTACTCTAGCACACTCCGATCGTTAATCGGACCGTTAGATCATCCCGATCTCAATATCGGGACATCAGATCAAACCTAGTCACCGATATCGGGACAACCACATGACCGATCAACCATATCAGGATGTCAACTCAGCCCCGGTAACAACTCGGGAGGTACAAATCAGCCCCGATAACAACCCGGGAAGTGCAGGCCAACCCCAGCATCAGCCCGGGAAGTCAGGTCAACTTTAGATATAAAATTAAAGTACCACAACACCTTCAGAAGAAAACCTAGAACGATCCCGTCAACCACAGAGGCATCACTGGGGACAAACAGACTCGAATGGGATCCAAGTCTTGGAAATAGCTCTCGGAAGTAACCAGAGGCCATGCCGACACCAAGGGCAACCCTGGGAGGGGTAAAATGGTCATTTTACCAAATCTCATCCGATTCAATCAAACTCAAGCCAAATTGATGCCGCCAAGGTCAGAAAGAACCACAACGGTGATTCTAGGTGAAAACAGCACCAGACGGCTCATCGGGTAAACTGTGGGGAAACAAAGACCCGGTCATGAACCCACTTTTGGGGACTTAAAAATGGTTAAAACCAATGTCATTGTGACACTCTCAGTGAGGGTTTTTAGGAAAGTTATAGCACACCCCAAACGGACGCTCCGATCAAAAGTTATGAAGTTTCGAACCTGAGATCGCGTGGCCCGGCATGCACGCATTTTGAGACGACAAAGCCTGGCATGTGGGCCCTACTCAAGGGAGCCACACTTCTACCTGTGGTAGTAGCAGGTAGAGCTGAGGCTCCCTGGAGTATATATAAAGGTGCACCCCCGTTCATTTTTAACAATTCAAAAACGCAGCGAAACCCTGCCTGATTGATTTTTTGACTTTTACACCTCTTCCAAACCCAAATATTTTCATTCCAACACGTAGATATACCCAAATACTATCACATACCAAAAAATAACCTGTAAATTTGGACGTTTAAGGCCTATAATTCAGTGAAAAGCCTGTTTTGCAGGCTATTATAAGTATTTTTATGATCAGCAAGTCAATACTACTACTTTGCACTGTTTTCCACTTGCACACGAAGTTGCATCTTCAAAATTTTGTCCAAAATTGATATATTTTTGTACATAAACTTCGTTTTCAACATTTTTACAACTCAGATTGATGATCCGTCAGCTCTAACGCTTCAATGCACTAGCACACACATTCTGGAAACTCCGCTAGACTGGGTAATCTTCCCAGTCTGGGTTTGGCCCTTTTTTGTATATATTTAGCTGTAAATGGACTAACATTTCAATTCTGTCAAGCTCGGATGTCAAATTCGTGGTAGTTTATCTCTTTTATATATATTTACGTATGTATAAGCGACTTTCACCATCACTGGTACTCATATCAGTCCTGGTTGACTATATTTTTATCAATATATATATATATATATATATATATATATATATATTTTCAGTCGGCCTGGATTATTTCGTGGCCATTCTACTGCTTTTGCACACTTTCCCATACTGGGTGCTCTCCCCATCCCTGGGTGACTATTTTATGTCAATTTTAATTCCAATACGGGCACCGACGTGAAAACCCATTGCCCTTCTTACTATTATTACATATATATATATATATATATATATATTATTTCTGTCACGGCCTGAATTAGTTCATGGCTATTTATAGTTTTTATAAATATATATATTTCAATTCCAGCCCGGGTTTACGAGTGAAAACCCATCTCCCTTTTTTATAGCTTTTATATATCTTTAACTACATATATTGCTTTGCTTAATTTATTCAACTATTGCATTTAATATTCATTTGTATATGAATCTGCACTAACATATCTAAGGGCGAACTAGATTTATCCAAATCTCGCCAATTCTAGCTTTCAACGGTTCAAACAGCTCTCGACAGAACCTGGAAGCTATAATGGCTGAGATTTCTTTAAATCTAGTTCTTTTTATAATTTTAGCTTCAAAAGAAACCTCACGTCCCTTAGATCGCTATCTTGTGGGAACAAGACGCTTCGGCCGTGCGGACCAGGATTTACTGAATGAATCCTTGGTTCTGGCTATCTTGGGATATTTATCTGCTTTTGTACAAATTTGAACTGTGCAGGTTTTCTAGCTTTTCATATGTGAGCCTAGGAATCGTGGGATTCATGATCAAACTGATCAAAATCTGATTCCCACGATGGATAAACTCTGATTTACAGATGTACCCTACCAGTTTTTCTGTAAAATGTACATGCACAGACCTTAAAACGGTTATCCAAATTTAAGGTCTCAACATAGTGAACATATGGATTATCATGTCAACGTCCCTCCGATGGTTTTTATACCCATGAGGAGACTGACATTTGTATATTTTGTGGTCGAGGATGCTTCGCAACCCGATAAATCACCATTTGCATGCAGCCTTAAGGTTATAAAGATAAAATTAAAAGTGGCGATGCGCTTCAATTCCTATGTCAGCGTAGGGGTTTGATAAACAACTTTCAAAACATCACTGTCAATTCAATTTCAAAGCTTTTGTAAATCAAATTAAATGCTTTTTTGTAAATCCAATCAAAGACTAATTTTTCAATCAAATCAAACGCTTCGTATATAGGCTCAACGAAGCCTGTCAAAGCTTTCAATCAATCAGATCAATAGGCCCAATTTTTAAAATAGCATTCACTTACGCATTCTAGTTTTAAGGGAAATATTGAAAAAATTACGGTACTGTATTTACACGGGAGTTGTGGGGTGCCTAACACCTTCCCCACACTTAACCATGCCCCCGAACTCAAAACTCCGATTTCAAAGATCAAGTTTCGATAGTGTCCAGCAATTGGGTATCTTTCAAATCAAATTCGGTTGAGTTGGTACAATTATTTTCAAAACTACCAACTGGCGGTTCTGTTTAAATCAAATTAAATCGTCGACATATACACATGTTGGCCTCTTTCCTAAAAAACCCTTCAAAACCTTTTTTCTAAATAAAAAGAATAAGGGTATAGAGAACTTAGGAAGATCGATTTGAGGAAAACCGGGTTATAAATCGACCTGCGGTATTTCTTAAATTTTCCAACGTTGACAATATATATATGGACATATATATATATTGATATTAACTCGTTTGGCCTGGATTGTTAATCCGTGGAAGTGTTCATTATGCCTGGATTATAAATCTATGGTTTTTTACTGCTTTAATATATATATAATCATATATATATATAGATATATATTAATTTGTTTGGCCTGGATTGCTAATCCGCGATCTTTTCAACTTTAATATATATAAGCATATATATATATATTTATATTTAAATTGATCAGTCACGCCTGGATTGTGAATCTGTGGCTTATTTCCTGCTTTAATATATATAAGTAATATATATATATATATTAGTTATTTAATTTGATTAAATATCAATTTTAACTGTTCATTTGATGTAAATCTGTACTAATGTAAAGTTTGTGGACTAGATTTATCTAAATCTAGTCATATCTAACTTTTAACCGGTTCAAAAGTTGTAAAACTGGAACCGTTGAGCTAGAATGGCTAAGATTTATTTAAATCTAGTTTTCTTTCTAGTTTTATAAATATTAAGCAACTAAGCGACCCTAGATCTGTATTTAGAGGAAACGGGAAGCTTGGCTAAGCGCATACAAGGATTTAACTGATGAATCCATTGTTTTACAATGTTTAGATAATCATTCGCCTTTTATTTCAATATATCTGTTGTACAAGCTTTTTTATGATATTGTGTGAGCCTAGGAGTCATGGGATCCACGATTAATCATACGGATCTGGATCCGATTCCCATAATGGACAAATTTCGACTGTATATACAGCTTGCAAGCCTTTGTAAATGTAATCATGGGCCTTAAAGCGGGGATACAGATTTAAGGCCCTGACATAATTAAATTATGGTTTATGATGCTCGGATCACTTCGATGGCTTTCATGCCCGCAAGAGGTTTGACACTTTTATAGATATTTATTTATGCTTTACATCTCCCATAAAATCCAAATCAAGCCGAATACAGAATAAAAATGAAAGTATCAAAAGGCTTCAATTCCTATGCGAGCGAAAGGGTTTGAAAGCCACTTTTCAAAACATCACTTTCATATCTTGTCTAAAAAAGGATTTTTCATTAAATCAAACCCTTCGTATATAGGTTCAACGAAGCACAACACTACTTTTAAATAAAGCACTTAGGCCCAATTACTATAATTCACACACACACACACACACACTCATAATGATTAGGGAAATTGAAAAGACGTGGTAACCGTGTTTTCACGAAAGTCGGGGGGTGCCTAACACCTCCCCCTCGCTTAATCAAGCCCCTAACTCTATAAATCTCAGTTTCCAAGACCAATTAAATAGAGTCCATTAATTGGGCCATATTGCAAAATCTTTCAAAACCCAGTTGAGTTGGTACAACCATTTAACTCATACCAACTGGCGACTCTGTCTAATTTGGACCAATAAAATCAAATATTTTCAAATCGTTGACATTATATGTCGATCTTTTCTTGAAAATCTCACCCTTAAATAAAACAAATCAAAATAGAAAACATAAAGGGTAGGAACATATAGGAAAAGGAAATCAAAAAATTTTATCGACATCGACAGAACCGATAATGATCCTTCCTTGCAAATGGAAGAATTTTGGGCGTAGGAGGATTTATTCTCCTTTGGTTGACTTTAGTTATCAAAGCATCACTTGGTGCTGGTATACCATTAGTTCTGCCAGTTGACCAATCTGATCCTTGATAGACTTTATTTCTCGCTCTATCAGGAAGCGACATTCTGAATAGTCCCATTTATCAGAGTTATCCATGCTTGTTTGTGGAGAATCCCCTACATATTTGAGGTACTTGGAACCTTCTCCATTCCCCATACTGATCATGTTGACTACCTCCTCATTTTGTTTAGGCAAAGGGTTATCTTGAACATGTGGCTGCTCTGGTTTTTTCACCACGATTTCACTAATGTCTATCAGGTCTTGGATCTTGTGATTTAGAGACAAACATTCTTGGGTGTCATTGCCAGGAGATCCAGAATGGTAAGCACATTTCTTGCTTAGGTCAAAATTCTTCCCACTTAGATTGGTTGGTGGAAGGAGCTAAGCAATTTTCTTTTGTGTTGTCAGAAGCTTGAGTATATTCTTGAGTGAGTCCCCTAAGGGTGTGAATGTCCTTTGACGTTTAGCCTCTCCAGTTCTTTGGAACGTCAGATTTAAAGGTTGTACAGATGCTTGACAAGAGGAATAATTTTTCCTTTGAATAGGCAAGTTTTGGTTGCCTCTTTGAGTTTGACATTGTAGTACCAAGTATGCATCCTCTTCTTTCTTCTTATGAACTCTCCGAGGATTACTCCCATAATTTCTGGCTTGAATGTGCTCATCCACGGCTTCTAAAGCAGTAAGGTCTTTAATCTTTCCAGACTTCAGTCCCATCTTTGCCATTTCTCCATGTTTGATCATTTCTAAGAATGGTTTTCCTATGCCTGCTAGGACCCTTTCATAGAATGGAGCTTCTTGTATGTCGATGAATGTCATCACCATCTCATTCTCTGTCACTGATGGGATGACTTAAGCAGTAGACGCCTCCATCTTTGGGCATATTATCTGGATGACTCAATATTCTGCTTTTTAACTTTGGTAATTTGATATCTGTCTGAAGCCATTTATGACTGGAAGATGTATTGATTTAGGAAGGCATGAGCTAGCTTTTCCTAGCTATGGATTTTGGAATTGTCCAGTTGGGCATACCAGGCTCTGGCCTCTCCAGTCAGACTTGTTTGAAACAACTGTATTCTCAGCTTCTCGTCCTCTGCATTGGATCTGAGTTCTCCAATGAATACTTTCAAATGGGTGTAGGGATATCCCAATCCGTTATATTTTTCAAAGTCTGGGATCTGGAACTTGTCTGGATACCGAACCCCGAAAAAGATGCAAAGGTCTGAGTAGTCGACACTTCTGTAGGATCCGGTCACTTTGATTGACCAGATAGTTTCTTCCATTTGTTGGACTTTATTTCGGATATCCCCAGTCTCTCAATCTTCTTTGAGATTGATGATTTCAAGGGTTTTGTTAGTCTTTTCATTGTTTCGAGGTTCAGGTATTTGAGCTTCCTTTTTCTTGTCAGTACCCTTATTGCCACCTTGTTTGGAGGACTCTGTTTGATTGGGTATCTGTTGACCCTGAGTACTTTTGCTCTATTCTTTCAAGAAAATAGTTAATTCTGCTATCTAATTTCTGAGTCCCTCGAATTCTTCTCGAGACATGAAGCCTGTCCTCTGTTGGGTACTTTCTTCCATGTTAGTGGGTAGGCTTTTTGCCATCTTAGATTTGGATCTGGTAGTAGGACCAATCTTGCCTAAAATAAAAGTAGGTAGTTTAGTCTTGATAGACCTAAACAGTATACATGTTATGCAATGTGTCAGGTTTAGGGGTTTTTTAATATTTTCCTACAAAACAGAGGTCAATTATTTTGATGATATGATATCATGACAGGATTTGATATTTGACAATAGATTTGAAAGAATTTACAATTTACAACATTTGATATAAATTGATATTTACAACATTTGATATTTGGCGTGGAATTGAAAGGGAAAGGTATGAAGAGCCTTCCTTTCGCGTTTGATTTATCAGAGGCTGACCTATCTTAGGTTACTCTCACGGGCTTTTTGGCATGGAGGTTCCCAGATCATCGCATATTACTAAATGGGAAGCTAATTCGGTCTTTCAATTGGAGTGGATTTGAGTGGTACTTTTCCTAAGCCTCACTTGGACGTAATCGCCATCGGAGTCCAGTAATCAGTGACCGACGGGTTCGCCTCCTGGTGGAGGAACACACAACATACATTCATCGCGCCTCACCGCATGTAAAATGATGACATTGTATGAAGCACTAATATAAAGCGTGGTAAAAGAGACATTCACATCCATTCAATGTAAAGACATCATTTCACACACAAGCACAAAGAAAGGAATTGAAAAGTTTGAACAATGCGGCTTAAGCTCTTTACTGTCCCTCTTTCTATGTGTTTCTTACCCTTTATGTTTTCTATGTGGATTTGTTTGATCTGAGGGTGAGATTTTAGAAAGAGCCCGACATACAATGACGATTTGAAAAGATTTGATTTTATTGGTCCGAATTAGACAGAGCCGCCAGTTGGTATGAGTTAAATGGTTGTACCAACTCAACCGAGTTTTGAAAGGTTTTGCAATATGGCCCAATTACAGGACTCTATTTAATTGGTCTTGGAAACCGAGATTTATAGAGTTGGGGGCTTGCTTAAGCGAGGGAAAGGTGTTAGGCACCCCCTGACTTCCGCGAAACACGGTTACCACACTTTTCACTCCATAATCATTGTGTATGTGTGTGTGTCTGCTGTAGTTAATTGGGCCTAAGTGATTTATTTGAAATTAGTGATGTGCTTCGTTGGACCTATATACGAAGGGTTTGATTTATTAAAAAGTCCATTTTTAGATAAGGATATGAAAGTGATGTTCTGAAAAGTGGTTTTCAAACCCATTCGTTCGCATAGGAATTGAAGCCCTTTGATACTTCCATTTTATTCCATATTCGGCTTTATTTGATTTTATTCTCGAGATGCGAAGCATCCTGGATAAAATTATATATATATATATATATATAAGTGTCGGGCTCTATATGGGCATGAAAGCCATCAAAGTATGCCCGGACACCACACATAAGGTTTCCATTATTTTGGGGACCTTAAATTCGGATAACCATTTTAAGGTCCTATATTTACAATTACAAAATTTACAAGCTGACTGTACAACTCAATCAGGTCCCTCATTGGAATCGGATCTAGATTCATGAGTTAAATCGTAGATCCTGTAGCTCCTACGCTCACATAATATCAAATAAACAGCCTTCGTAATGAATATTGTAATAAAAGGCAAAACTATGCTAGACGTTGCTAAACAAAAGATTGATCAGTCACATCTTCGTACGCGCGTAGCACATAGCTTCCAGTTTCCTCTAGATACAAATCTAGGGTCACGTGGTTGCTAAATATTTACAAAAAATTAGAAAGAAAACTAGATCTGTACATATATTAGCTATTCTCACTTTCAGGTTCAAGTTTTACAACTTTTGAACTGATTAAAAGCTAGATCTGGCTAGATCCAATGCAGATCTAATCAATACGGCTTAAATATTGACTATTTACAAGAAATAAACGGTGAAAACTTCAGATTTGGCAAATATAAGCTACTAAATATATGTATATAGCACTTATATACGTATTAGAGTAGGCAGAGAAGACAGATCTGGCAAAATCTTATAGTATATCATGAGAACGGCTCTCGAACGACTTTTGGCGCCTCGATACTTGTTTCCCACCAGTTAAAATTTGATATGTTGTAGTATATATGTGTATGAACGTTTACAAAGAAGTTTTACAAGAATCAGAGTGAGATAGAGCCTCCGTTTGACCCTTCTAGCCTTTATATCTCTTGTCGCGACCCCTTCTTCTTCTCTTTCTTCTTTTATAAGCTAAGGGGGGAGGGGGTATATATAGACCCCAATGCCTGCGGCTGGGCCTCCGACCAACGCGCTGTTCGTTCGAACCTTCATAACATGCAATCCAGGAATCTGATGGAGTTGTACTATACCTTTCCGGAAAGCCCTTTTCGAGAGCTACACAATGACATGGGGCTTAACTTTTTTTGAGTCCGAGAAGATGGGTCTATGACCAGATCTTTGAGTCTTCGCAGTTAGTCCGTTGAGCTGTTTGGCGTAGTTTTCACTCAGGATTGCTGTGATGGTTCTGTGCGACCTTCTTCACAGTAATTTGATCTGATTTGATGTTGAGTTGGAAAAATTACTCTTTTGCCCTTCCGGGTTGGTTCCGGGCTTGACGTGGCTGCAATATCTTTCTCGGGGTTATTTCCTGAATTGGACTACTACTGACTTTCGTCTATCTTCAGGGTTATCACTGAAGTTAATTTGATGATTCTCAGAGCTGTCTATGGGGAGATTAATTTGATGATTTCTCGATGCTGTCTTCGGAGGTCTGATTTGATGATTTCCCGGTGCTGTCTCCGGGGGTCGGGTTTGCTGATTTCCCGGTGCTGTCTCCGGGGGTCGGGTTTGAGAATTTAATCCTCCAAGGTTGTCTCTAGAGTGTGAAAAGACGCTTTTGCCCTAATGGTAGGTTAGTAACAAGAATGCGAAATTTTGAGTGTCTACAATAAATTAATAATTTTAGCTATTTTATATATAATTGTATAGATATAGTCCATATAAAAGAGTTTATAGATATAGAGAAATATTTATAATTATATAGTAATGCAGATAGATAATGCAAGACAAAAAAAATTATATTTATAATAATAAAAAAATGTATATTTTACTAGATAAAGGTTTAAACAAGAGTTTTTAAATAATAAAAATATTTATATAGTAAAAATATAATATATATATATATATATAATATTTTTTTGTATAATTAATATTAATAATAATACATACTCAATTAGATAATATAAGTATATAGATATATTAATAAATACATAAATATATATAATAATATATATAAGATATTTTATAATAATTATATATATATAATAGCATTATAAATATATTAATAATATATATGTAAATCAAGAAAATTATATTTATACTATAAAAGTAATAACTTTTTTGTTTTTATAATATGTAGTAGGAAAAATTGTAGAATATTTATGAGACAATAGCTAACATTCCTAAATTCAAGCGTAATTTATAAAATCTATCAGAACTTAATGGTTTAGTAAATATATTAGCAATATTTAATTATGTGTCAATATGTTCTAGCTTAATAGTTTCACTGTTTACATGATCACATAAGAAATGATGTCTAACATCTATGTGTTTTGATCTAAAATGTAATAAATTATTTTTACTCAAGTTTATAGCGCTTGTATTATCACATAAGATTGAGACACAATTAAATTTTATATTTTAATCAACGAGGGTCTGTTTCATCCACAATATCTGTGCACAGCAACGTGCATCCTATATATTCAGCTTTAGTGATTGAAATAGATATTGAGTTTTGTTTCTTAGAGAACCAAAAAATAAAACACCGACCTAGAAATTGACACGTGCCACTTGTACTTTTTTGATCAACATGATGACCAGCATAGTCAGAGTCTGAAAAGTAAACAAGATCAAATAGTTGACCTTTAGGATACCATAGACATATGTCTGTAGTTCGTTTAAGATAACGAAATATTCTTTTCACAGCAACCAAATGTGATTCCTTAGGGTTTGATTGAAATCTAGCACATTTGCAAACACTGAACATAAGTCAGGTCGACTAGCTGCATAGAAGACTACCAATCATTCCTCGATACTTCTTTGTGTCAACACTATTTTCATTTTCATCAATAATTAATTTATCAGTGGTTTTCATAGAAGTAATTAGAGGTTTCACAGATTCTAGACCAAATTTCTTAATCATTACCTTACAATATTTAGATTGAGAGATATGAATACCTTTTTCTCCTTGCTTAATTTGCAATCCTAAGAAGAAATTTAATTCTCCCATCATACTCATTTCAAATTCATTACTCATGCTTTTAGAGAAATCATTACACATAGTAATGTAAGTAGAGCCACAAAAGATATGATCAACATAGATTTGTAAGATAATTGAGGAGATCATCATTTTTATACTTAGTTAATAGAGTAGTATCGACAGTACCTCTTTTAAAACCATTTTCTAGTAAGCCTTTGCATACGTTTCATTATAGTCAATACCTTCAAGTTGATTGTACCCTAGGGAAACTATTCTTATCTTGTTATGTATGACCATTCCATTTTCATCTAATTTGTTACGAAAAACCCATCGAGTTCCAATAATGGAAGTTTCCTCCGATTTTGGAACTATTTCCCAAACTTTATTTCTTGTGAACTGTTCAAGTTCATCTTATATAGCTCTAATCCAATCTTCGTCAAGCAATACATCTTTTATGTTTTTAGGCTCAAATTGAGATAAGAAAGATAATTGATCGACTAGATTTTGTGCTTGTGTTTTTGCTCTCGTAAGAATTCCTTTATCGATATCACCAATTACATTTTCTATTGGATGATATTTAATGATATGTGATTCTTTGGGTAAGTCATTTAATTGAGGATTAGGATTTTCAATAGGATTAATGTTGGCAGGTGGAGATGTATTATCTAGTTTTAGTTCTTCCATATTTCTGAGAATATTTTCAATGACAACATCATTATCTACTAGCTCTTTATATTTTGGAAGGGGTTTAGATTCATCAAAGGTTACATTCATTGACTCCTCAACAACTAGAGTTCTTTTATTAAACACTCTATATGTTTTACTATTAAGTGAGTATCCTAGAAATATTCTTTCATCAGATTTGTGATCGAATTTCACCAAATATTGTTTAGTATTCAGAATAAAACATTTGCTTCTAAAAACACGAAAGTAATATATTTTTGGAGTTCTTTTATAATAAAGCTCATAGGGAGTTTTGAGCAACATTAGTCTTAGTAAGACTCAATTTAAAATATAACAGGATGTTGCAACTACTTCAGCCCATAAATATTTAGGAATTCGATATTCATTTAGCATAGTATTGGTCATTTCTTGTAAAGTACAATTTTTCCTTTCAACCACACGTTTGATTTTGGTGTGTAAGAAGCAAAAAAGTTATGACTTATACCATGCTCATCACAGAACATTATGAAATCAGAATTGTCAAATTCTCTTCCATGATCAGACCGAATATAAACAATAGAGTTTCCTTGTTGATTTTGATTTTTCTTGCATAATGCAGAGAAGGATTTTATTGTTTCATTTTTGAATTTTAGAAAATCAACCCATGTGAATTGTGAATAGTCATCAACTAGAACTAGAATATAAGTAGCACCACCCATTCTATATTTAGGAATAGAACCTACCAAATCCATATGCAAGATTTTCTAATGGTTGAGAGGTTGATACTGTGAGTTTAGGATTATGAGATGCATGTATTTATTTTCCTAATTCACAGGCTTTAAAGATATGGTCTTTTAAAAATTTTAGTTTGGAAGACCACGTAAATGTTCCTTAGAAGATATGTTATTTATTAGTTTCATGTTAATGTGTCCTAACCTATGATGCCAAAGTCATGGATCATCATTTGCAGATACAAGACACACATTGTCTAAGTGAGAGTAAGTATCTAAGTCACATGTGTACATATTTTGATTTCTAGGACATAATAAAATCAAATTTCCAGATTGATCATATAATGAACAGTTATCAGGATTAAGCAATATTTTAAAACCACTATCACATAGTTGGCTAATAGATAAGAGATTGTACCTGAGTCCTGTTACTAATTGAACGTTAGAGATTGATATGTGTTTATTACCAACACTTCCAATTCCAATAACTTTACCTTTGTTGATATCTCCAAATGTTACCTCACCATAGTCTGTAGCTTGTAGATTGCTCAATTTTGCTTTGTCGCCTGTCATGTGTCTTAAACAACCGCTATCAAGGTACCATTTATTTTTGCTAAATTCGATTGCAAGATATACTTGCAATATATAATGGTTTCACAAGCTGGTACCCTTTAATAAGAAGGGTCCTTTGGGTGAGTTTTCCATTTTGTATAAGGAGTATTTGTATTTTCCTTTACAAAAGTGGGTACAGGATAATAAGTCTCAGTAGACACAAATGTTTTATGAGTAGTAGGTCTATAACATGTATGTTTGTATCCTGAAAAGTTTTGATGAATGTTTTTGGAAGATCTTTCACTTTTTTGATAATGAAATTCCCTTTTTGTAATGATAGGAGTAGTGTTAGTTCTTTTTGGTACCTAAATCATTTTTCCTTTATAGTTTCCCATTTTGGCATTGCATGTGTTGATAGAATAACTAATTCTATTACAATAATAACATTTAGTAAAAGGTGATGTATGACCCTTTTTTTCTTTGCTTTTAACATGATAAAGTCCTTTATCTTTCGTCTTACTAGATTCTCTAATATATCTTAATCATTCTTTATTAAACCCACATCTTTGTTGATTAAGCATAACATCAAGGTTTTCTTTCCCTTTTGTGAATTTAATTACCGTTGAGTTTAAATCATCACGTTCTATAGTCAACATTTTAATTTGTTCTAACATAAAAGATTATTCACTTTATTTTTCTAATCCTTTCTTTAGAGATGAATTTTCAACCTTGAGTGTTTTGATCTCTTCACTTGACTCTTGATTTATTGTTTGAGAGACTTTAATAAGAACAGTGAGTGTCGAATTTTCGACTTCAAGATTTTCAATAGAGATAATAAGTGTTGAATTTTCTATTTTAAGATCTCTGTTTATTTTTCTTAATTTTTCTTTTAATATAACTTTTTCTGAAGAATCATTCTCTAGTTTCTCATTTTCTTCTTTTAAGATTTCATTAATTATAATCAAATTTGAGTTTTCTATTTCAAGATTCATGTTAGTCTTAATTAATTTTTCTAATGAGATTTTTAATTTAATAAAGTTTTCTTTTATAATTTCATTATCTTCATATAGACAATTATATGCTTCTTGTAATTCATGATTTTCTTCATTTATATTATCTAAACTATATATGACAAATGAAGTACTTGGTAATTGATGTTCTGAATTTACCTCAGATTTTGGTGATAACTCATTGTCTGCCATTAAATATAGATTTGCTATTTTCTCGATTTGTTCGGCAATTCCTTCTTCACCACTTAGATCTCAGCCTTCTTCAGCTACTAGTACTTTGTTGTTGACTAGTTTTGGACAGTCCTTTTTGAAATGTCCAGGTTGTTTTCATTCAAAACGTGTATTTGAATTCTCGTTGGAGCCTGTATTTCTGAAATTGCTGTTGTTTGCTCAGAAGTTTGCTCCTTGTACTTTTGGCTTGAAGACTTGCTTGCCTTTGAAGTTGTCGAAGTTGTTGTTTGTCTTCAGAAAGCATTTGCCATATCTTTTGGTTATACTTTGCATTACTCTCCTGAGTTGTCTTGATAATAGGGTGACTTCGTTATTATCTAGACTCATGAGTTCTTCATTTAACTCGTCATCATCACTTTCTTGATCTATAAATAGAGCTTTGAAAGAAATTCTTTTCTTTTTGAGATCTGTATTTCATCCTGCTTTTTCGACTAACATATAAACTTCGTAGGCACGAAGATTTCCAATAAGGTTATCAAGAGGATATGTAGTTAGATCTTGCATTTTCTTGATGGTTGTAACCTTTATTTTCCATACAGATGGAAGAGCTTTGAGAATTCTTTTATTTTTCTCATTAGTTGTGTAAGTTTTTCCCATTTGTTTCAGCTCATCAATTGTAAGAACCGTAAATTTTATGATTAAATATTAATATTGATATTAATAAAAATGTGAATATTTATTTTATATAAATGTTTATATAGCATGAAGTGAGTAACTCAATTTAATTAAATTAATTTTATGATAATTGAGAAAATGTGGAGATGTGTAATAGACTCGTGATGATGAGAATTATGATGGTTTAATTAATTAAAGAAGGAATTAATAAGGGGATGATTAATTAATATAATAATGTTAATTAATTATTATTATAAGTAATCGCATATTAATGAATAATTAATTAATATAATAGATTAATTGTTGTGTGCAATATTATGTGATGGATGATTGTATAATATATAGTAGCTACGTTCAATTAAAAGAGAAGTGTAGTGTGACACTTTAATGTGCCTATATAATATATAAAACTATATAGTAAGATTGAATGAATTATAAGTTACATAAAGGATGCTTATGTGACAACATGTATTTGTGAGTACCTTGAAGGTGTACTTTATGAAATATTGAATTGAACTAAATAAATAATTGATATTAATAATTATTTCAATAATTAAATATAATTGAAATAATATGATAATGTGGTAAGATAATACTCGATTTGATTATATTCGGTATTATTAAAATGTACATGGACTATATTATGTGTATAGATATATACCCCCAACTTGTTATTATGTAATATTGTTACCTCCTTAAAAGTCCATGTATACACCCAATTGAATTTAAAACCTAGGTGTATAATATATGTGTGTATATTAAACCTAAGTGTTGGTATACTAAATTGCCAAAATGCTGAGGAATGGGACTTGTCCCACTTTCATTGTCTCATTCCTTCCTCACGTGTGTAGCCCAATGGCCTATATCATTCTCCTCTCAAACTCAGCAAACTAACTAATAATGAAGAAGGGAGTGGGCTAAATAGTATCCATGATTTGCTACTCCACCAACTCCTCTCAATCCAATGTGTTCTTCTTCTTCCCATTAGTTTGAAATGATGGACAAAGTTCTTGAATGGATATTAGATTTTCTATAAATTGATCCTCTCCTCTTCACAATTGTTTTGCCAAATTTTCTGATAAGTAAGATATTGAGTGAGTGCTAGGGTAACGAGAAATCATAAGTTCAAATTGAGAATTCAAAGCTCAAGAGGTAACTTACTGTCAAAGCATGTTCTTAATTTTGAGTTTGATCAATTCTTGAAAGTGTATGAATTCTTGTTAATTGGGTATGTAAGATGATGCTAGTAAGTTAGTAGAGTTATATGCATGTTATAGAAGTAATGTAGATGGTTTCAAGCTTGTATCATGAATTAATTTGAGAGTTGGTTTGAAGCTCTGCTCTAGAAGCAACATTTCTTCCTGGAAACAGAGTGGCGCGGCCAGACCACTCCCTAGTACAAACAGGACTCGGCCGCGCCCATCTGCATAATCAAGCGACGATTTTCATGCTTTCTGATTAATAGAGCATGCTAGTATAACTTCATTACGCCTATTTTTGTCCATGACATACTGACAGAGGTGACCTTGCATGTTAACACCTTCCTTAGCTTGGTTTAACGACATTATAAAGGAACTTTAACTTAGAGAACAAAAGCTAACGAACTTAGTAACTTTTGATTGATGACCTTAAGCATGCTTATATGGTACAGTTATGTACGTAGATATGATAGATTGTATAAAGTTTTGCTTTGCATGCTTGGTTGGTTTGACATGAGGTTTCGAAGAAACTTAAAGAGTTTGAAAACTAAGTTGGTTGATATTTATCTTATGAACTTTCTAAAAATTTAGGACTACCATGCTAGGACATTGTATGCCTCTAGACATACGGATAAGTTCACCGTCTCACAAAGCATGATCTAGACTTCCAAGAATGATGTAAAATGAAGTTTTGAGTGTTAAACTATTCAACCTAAGTGTAATAAGATATGAACTTGTGAGCATGCTTATGTGGTCTAGTTATGTGTGTACATGAGCATGATTTATGAGTATGTGAACTAATCGGACATGATTTCAATTGAGTCTAAACGAAGTGGAACTGTGCTACCTTAAATTATATGACTAGAATACCTTGAACATATATGATTGCGGCTTATTGATCTCATTGCCTATGTATAATGACTAAACGTGAAAAACTTTGTTAATCAAACACGTTAAAGTCTTGTTTGTTGAAAATTAATGTGAACCATGTTGAAGACAAGATATAGAAACCTATCATAACATGAATATTTGGTATGTGTTATCATCAGAGTATGTGGGTGTGCAAGATATAGAGACCTATCATAACACGTTAAAGTCTCGTTAGTTGAATCACGCCACTCCCTAGTTCAAACCAAGCGCGGCCGCGCCACCCTGCAGTGAAGTCTAACTGTTTTGTTTACAATCTGAAACTGATGCATGTCATATTAATGTCCTAAACTGCCATACATGTTTATTAGTGTGTATCCAAATGTTAATGAGCATAGTAAGCAATAGAACCATAGAATGGGTAGATTTTTATAAACTTTCAAACATTAAGTCAAAAGATGATTACGAACTATGTTATTGATTTCATAGTATCTTGTAAACTGATTTTTGTGTTATGTGTATGTAAGGTACGTAATGACAGGATCATACAACTAAGTTAGAATCGTATGTGTGAGTTTAGTTTACATATCAAGTATATGTATTCAACGTACGTAACTAATGAATATCCTATATACGTAACTATGTTATAATAGGATTCGAAAAGTGTTGATAAGCTATACATTGGTAAACCACGCATAAGGCAAATTTTTTATCTTACACAACTTTAAATATTGTGCAAGTATCCTCACCGACGCATTTACTTTATGCAAGTATTCAGACCTTACTTTAATTGAGCAAGTTCTGTAACTCTTTTCACTTTATATAGTGTATAAATCCGAATTGTTGTCATGTCAACTAATATTCGTTATTATTCGAACATCGACTTTATATCTTGATGTTGTTGCAAGCATTTGAACTTATCGTTCCTAAATGCATTACAAAAGTGTCTAAGCCATTTGATTCGGCTAGACTAATATCTTATGTTAGAAAGTTATCCAAACCAATTGATTGGTGCGAATCTTATATTGACTGAGATGAACAACCCTCCTTGAAGGGGAAACTTTATTTGTCGGAAGACCGACGTGCGCACATGAGTACGATTAAATGTTATGCATGACGTAGGGTACTTTTGGCTGATCACCTGTTGTACTTGTTTTTGTTGGATGATCAGTATATTACTGTTAATTCTAGTAGAAGTTCATAGTCCTTAATGACTGCTCAGTATTCATTATTTTGAAATCTTGAAATGATTAAGCATTGAATCTTTTTGATATCTTTCTGTCCTTAGCGACTATTGTTGAGAACTATCGATACTTCTTGCTATTCTTGAACTATCATTTATTATTGTACCCTTGGAAAATTAAAAACTATATTGATCCCCTTATTGCTATTTTACTTGCTGAGCAAACTTGTTGTTCATTCTTGCTTTCCCTAAAAACATTTCAGTTAAGGCAGAGCAAGGCGGACCCTCGGGCACTGATAAAGGCAAGGGTAAGGCTACGGAGTAGGTTTGTACTTAGTTAAAAATATTGGGATGATGTAATAAGACTTAATTGGTATTATGTATTAACTATGTCTAAGCTATGTTTAAGTATGTTTAAGTTATGTAAGAGATGTTTTAGTTACGAGACCATGGGACCCGAAAAGTTATATTAAATAAATGTAATTTATTCTATTATTTCCGTTACGCGAGATAATATTTAGGCATTGGATATTTAGAACGTGACGAACCGAATTCATGACGCGAGTGGTCCGAATTTGGGGGCGTCACAGGTTGGTATCAGAGCCGTAGTTATAAACCTTAGGAGCGAGAGTCCTTAGATTATAACTTTAGGAGAACTTAGAAAATAGAAAGGGATGAAACTCATGTAGAGTTTTCCTGGAGAGACTCAGTGTGTTATGAAATATAATTTCATTTTATACAATGAACTTATGTTTTATTTAACATTCTAATGGAGTTTGTTGTTTATTGTTTTGTGTGTTGTGGTTGTAGGATGACAGACATAGGAGTACCTAGTAGAGTGGCCGAGGAGGAGCTTCGAGATATATATGTCGTATATGAGGCACGTTTAGAGGTTGAGCCTGTGCAGGCAGTTGCACCGTTCGAGTTTGACGACTAGGACGAGATTGAGGTGGAGTCTGATCCAGAGGAGGAGCCTATGGAGGACTCTGATGAGGCTACCATCGAGGAGTGGATGTTAGGAGAATATAAGGAGCAGATCTTAGAGTTAGACTGCAGAGTTCAAGAGTTAAAGGCTGAGGCTCAAGAGAGGGAGTCCAAGTTCCAGAAACTGAGGGACGAGGACCACCAGAGGAAGCTAGCGATGCAGGAATTGGAGGTAGAGATTGCTTACCTTAGAGAGTCAGGGATCTAGATGGGAACTCTATTTCACAAGTCTGTATCTAGGAATGCTGACTTGGCAGGAAAACTAGAAAAGGTTGAGCAGAGAGAGTTGAGCAACAAGACGGAGAAGAAGGCTCTCCGTACTCAGCTAGAGTTAGAGGTGTTGGAGAGGATCCACTTCAAGGAGAAGTGGGAAGCAGCTAACGATAGGGCAGAGGATCTAGAGGATGAAGTAAGGTGTAAGAAGAGGAAGGTGATCAAGATGGGTTACGTGTTTTTCTCGGCCATAGAGAGGGTGATCGATGGTGTATACCACTACCCAGCGGAGCAGGGATAGACCTGACACACTATGAGTAGGGAGTTGATGGCATGCATAGCTCAGATAGAGTACAAGAGCGCTGTGGAGCGCGGAATATTGGGATGAGACCCATTAGTTTAGTCTTGTAATTTCCTTATGTGATGTATATATCGTGATGTAATCCTAATTTTTGTATAAGATATGGGATAGTTGTAAACCCCGAGTAGACTTATGCTAGAGGGGTAGTATGTTAGTGTTTTCTCCATCTTTTGTGATATTAGGGGATATGTGTTGACATTTATAGAAGTATGCTAGGGATGATAATTTGGATGTAATGATTTGGCATATGAATATAAATGATCTTATTTCAGAAACGTGTTACAAATTCTATTCTTTTTGGCATTAAATAAATACTTAATAATATAATAAATAATAAGAATGAAATTTGTGATGCAGATAATGCCGCCCAGACGTAGATTAACTGCACCTGAGGAATTAGTTAACAACGGAAGAGAACAAGTAGATCCCATTCCGAAATTAATTGATTTGTTAGGGGAGCCTCTTAAGGGAAGGAATAATGAACTCGTTCTCCCCAATCCCCAAGCAGTTCCACTCACAAACTTTAAAGACTTTAGGAGCGTAGGGCCCCCAGAGTTTGTTGGTACTACCGATCCGATAATGACACAAACATGGGTAAAGAAGATCGAGAAGGCCTTCACTATCGCTCGTGTGGGTGAGGACCAGAAGACGGTTTTTGCCACCTACATGATGAGGGGCGAGGCGAACTACTGGTGGGAGGCAAATCAGCAAAGAGCAGGAGAAGGGATAATAGCATGGGAGAAGTTTAAGACGCTAATCTTCCAGAACTATTTCCCGAAGAGCATGAAAAACAGAATGGAGGTGAAGTTCTTAGAACTTAGGCAAGGAGATATGACGGTGGCACAATACGCGACTAAGTTCAATGAGCTAGCCCAGTTTGCAGAACACCAGGTAGGGGATGAAGAGAGGAAAGCTAGACGTTTTGAACAAGGACTGAAAGCTTGGTAATTCAATAAGGTGTCGGTTCTTCAGATCGATTCATTTGCGACGTTGTTGGAAAAGGCGATTATTGTAGAAGGAGGTAGTGAAGCTTTGAGTCTGTATAACAAAGAGAAGAAGGGTAGGAACATGGGAGGAGAAAGCCGTGGAGGAAGCAGTAGGGGGAAGTAACTTAGGAAAGAGGAAATGGGAGAATAACAACAACAAAAACAAAAACAATCAGTCGGGAAATTTTCATAGAGGTTTTAAGAAGAGGGCATATGGATGCCCGAAGTGTGGGAAAAATCACCAGGGCGAGTGCTGGAAGGGGTGCACTACCTGCTACAACTGTGGCCAGGAGGGACACATTTCGCCCAACTGCCCGAAGACAAAGAAGATCCAGGGGTGTTTCGCTTGCGGCTTAACTGAGCATCGGATCAAGGATTTCCCGAAGAAGGGAAACTGCGGAGGAAGTGGCCAGCAAAGGGGAGGCAGCAAGTTAATAATCGGTGGACCAACGCAAACCAACTGCCCAGTTGCCATAACCTTTAATATGACAGTCCAGGATGCAGTAGCTGCAAAGGATGTGGTGTCAGGTATTATCTCAATCAATAATATAAATGCTTATATATTATTCGATTCGGGTGCTACCATTTTATTTGTGTCTGAAAAATTTGCTAGTCGGTTAAACTTACCTCGAGAACGATTAGAAAATCCTTTAGATATAGAAGTTGCAAATGAGGAAGTGATCCCTGTAGAATTCATATACCAAAATTGTCGCGCAAACATTAGAGATCATGAACTGAGCGTAGACTTAATCCAGATTAGATTGGGAGAATTCGACGTATATTGGGAATGGATTGGTTGTATAACCATGCTGTGATAATTGATTGATAGAATAAAAGTGTAAACCTTTAGACTCTGAATAAGTCTAAGGTAGTGTTCTATGGTAGCTCATCGCTTAAGCAATCGTCTTGTCTTACGATGATACAGACCAAGAAATTGTTAAGGAAAGGATGTGTAGGTTACTTAGCTTATATTGTAGATACTCGAAAAAAGGGAGTAGAAATTAAGGATATATCCGTAGTGAGAGAATTCCAAGATGTATTTCTGGACGATCTGCCTGGTCTTCCGCCAGACAGAGAAATCGAATTCGTAATAGACTTAGCACCGGGAACGACACCGATTTTAAAAGCTCCATTTAGTATGGCACCAGTAGAAATGAAGGGATTAATGATACAACTGCAAGAGTTACTAAATAAAGGTAATATACGACCGAGTGTGTCCCCTTGGGGAGCACCGGTATTATTTGTTAAGCAAAAGAACGGATCGATGAGGCTCTGTATCAATTATCGAGAATTGAACAAAGTAACGATCAAGAATAGATATCCGCTACCAAGGATAGATGACCTTTTCGATCAATTGAAGGGAGCTAAGTGTTTCTCAAAGATTGATCTGCGAACAGGTTATCACCAGTTTAAAGTACAGAAGGAAGACATACCAAAGACGGCATTTTAAAACCGTTATGGGCACTACGAGTTTTTGGTAATGTCATTCGGATTGACTAATGCTCCGGCAACATTCATGGACTTGATGAACCGAGTTTTCAAGCCCTACTTGGACAAATTTGAGGTAGTCTTCATCGACGACATCTTGATCTACTCGAAGATAAAAGAAGAGCACGTCGAACATCTAAAGATGGTTTTGGAAGCGCTAAGGAAAGAGAAGATATATGTAAAGTTTTCAAAATGTGAGTTTTGGATGGAGAAGGTTCAATTCTTAGGACACGTGGTAGATAAGGATGGAATTTCCGTAGACCCTACAAAGGTAGAGGCAGTGAGTAATTGGGAGCAGCCAAAGACACCAACAGAGATAAGAAGTTTCTTACGGTTAGCCGGGTACTATCGAAGATTTATCCAGGATTTTTCTAAGATAGCGACCCCGTTGACCAATCTAACGAGGAAGACGGTGAAATTCGTATGGACGGAAAAATGTAAAAAAAGCTTTCAGGAGTTGAAGAAGAGATTAAGCAAAGCGCCTGTATTATCATTACCAGACGATGCGGGAGGTTTCGTGGTGTGTAGTGATGCATTGCACAAGAGACTTGGCTGTGTGATCATGCAACATGGTAAGGTCATTACGTATGCATCACGACAATTGAAGGATTATAAAAAATGATACCCTACTCACGACTTGGAGTTAGCGGTAGTAGTTTTTGAGTTAAAGATTTGGAGACAATATTTGTACAGAGAGAAATATGAGATATACATGGACCACAAGAGTCTGAAATATATCTTCACACAGAAAGAGTTGAACATGCGACAAAGAAGGTGGTTAGAATTAATCAAGGATTATGACTGGGATATTCTTTATCACCTGGGAAAGGCAAACGTAGTTGCCGACGCGCTAAGCAGAAAAGGAAGGGAGAAATTGTTCCAATTGACGACTCAGGAATAGTTAATAAGAGAGATGGAGAAATTAGAACTAGAGGTAAAGGGACCGGGGAGTTCTGAAGAAAAATTATTTACAATGGAAGCTCGTCCGACATTGTTGAATAGAGTGAAGGAATCACAAGAGAATGATGAGGAATGTGAGAAAATAAGAAAGAGGATAGTAAAAAATGAAGAGGAAAGATTCAGAATGGATAAGGACGGTATCTTGAGATTCGAAGGAAGAGTCTGGGTACCAGCAGTAATCGAACTGAGAGAGGAGATTTTGCATAAGGCACACAATACGATGTATTCCGTTCATCCAGGAGGCACAAAGATGTACCGAGATCTGAGGGAACATTTTTGGTGGCCTAATTTGAAACGGGAAGTCGCAGAGTGCGTCAGTAGATGTCTTACTTGCCAATGGGTCAAAGCAGAGCACCAGAGGCCGAGTGGTATACTTCAACCGTTGGAGATACCAGAATGGAAATGGGAGCACATTACGATGGACTTCATGGTGGGACTTCCAGTCACGCAGAAAGGTTATGATGCTATTTGGGTTATCGTGGATAGACTAACGAATACGGCTCATTTTCTACCGATAAAGATTCGATATAATTTGAATCAATTAGCAAGTCTATACGTAAAGGAGATTGTCTCACAACATGGAGTGTCGGTATTAATTATCTCTGATCGAGATCCGCATTTCACGTCAAACTTCTGAAAAAGCTTACAAAAAAGGATGAGAACCAAGTTGAGGTTGAGTATTGCGTATCATCCACAGATGGACGAACAGAGTGAGCGAACAATACAAACACTGGAGTACATGCTTAGAACTTGCGTGATGGACTTCAAGGAAAATTGGGACGATCACCTACCCCTAGTAGATTTTGCATATAACAATAGTTACCATGCGAGTATCGGTATGCCACCGTACGAAGCTCTTTACGGGAGAAAGTGTAGAATGCCACTATGTTGGGACGAAGTCAGAGAACGACGAATTCTAGGACCAGAGTTAGTGCAACAAATCGCAGACGTGGTGACAGTAATAAGAGCCAGACTGGTAGCAGCTCAAGATTGCCAGAAAAAGTACGCAAATCTACATCGACAAGACCGAGACTTTAAAGTCGGTAGTTTCGTATTCTTGAAGGTATCTCCCTGGAAAGGAAAAATACGATTCGGCAAGAAGGAAAAATTTAGTCCGAGGTTCATAGGACCATTCGAGATATTGAAGCTAGTGGGCGAAGTGGCATACAAAGTTGCTTTACCACCTGAGTTGGAGCACATACACAACGTGTTTCACATTTTTGTGTTGTGTCCATACAAGCCCGACTACAAGCACGTGATTTCCAATGAGCCCATTCAAGTAGAGAAGAACCTGGCGTACGAAGAAATTCCTGTCCAAATACTAGATAGGAAAGAATAGATATTAAGAAATAAAGTTATATCTTCTATAAAGGTACTTGGGCGTAACCACGATGCTGAGGAGGCCACGTGGGAATTAGAAGATAAGATGAGGAGGGATTATCCCCATCTTTTTGTGTAACCTTGTACCAATTCTGGTAACGAAATTTTTATAAGAGGGGGGGGGGGGGGGGAGAGGATGTAAGAACTAAAAATTTTATGAATAAATATTAATAAGAATGTGAATATTTATATTATATAAATGTTTATATAGCATGAAGTGAGTAACTCAATTTAATTAAATTGAATTTATGATAATTGAGAAAATGTGGAGATGTGTAATAGACTCGTAGAATGCCTTGTGTGGCACGATGATGAGAATTATGATGGTTTAATTAATTAAATAAGGAATTAATAAGGGGATGATTAATTAATATAATAATTTTAATTAATTGTTATTATGAGTAATCGCATATTAATGAATAATTAATTAGTATAATAGATTAATTGTTGTGTGCAATATTATGTGATGGGTGATTGTATAGTATATAGTAGCTACGTTCAATTAAAAAGGAAGTGTAGTGTGACACTTTAATGTGACTATATAATATATAAAACTATATAGTAAGATTGAATGAGTTATAAGTTACATAAAGGATGCGTATGTGACAACATGTATGTGTGGGTACCTTGAAGGTGTACTTTATGAAATATTGAATTGAACTAAATAAATAATTGATATTAATAATTATTTCAATAATTAAATATAATTGAAATAATATGATAACGTTGAAAGATAATACTCGATTTGATTATATTCGGTATTATTAAAATGTACATGGATTATATTATGTGTATAGATATATACCCCCAACTTGTTATTATGTAATATTGTTACCTCCTTAAAAGTACATGTATACACCCAATTGAATTTAAAACCTAGGTGTATAATATGTGTGTGTATATTAAATCTAAGTGTTGGTATACTAAATTGCCAAAATGCTGAGGAATGGGACTT
The DNA here is from genome assembly GCA_020205555.1 of Panax stipuleanatus. Classification (NCBI taxonomy): domain Eukaryota; kingdom Viridiplantae; phylum Streptophyta; class Magnoliopsida; order Apiales; family Araliaceae; genus Panax; species Panax stipuleanatus. The sequence goes on from CM035115.1 coordinate 35,323,257, forward strand.
GTCCCACTTTCATTGTCTCATTCCTACCTCACGTGTGTAGCCCAATGGCCTATATCCATATCCTCTCAAACTTAGTAAACTAGCTAATAATGAAGAAGGGAGTGGGCTAAATAGTATCCATGATTTGCTACTCCACCAACTCCTCTCAATCCAATGTGTTCTTCTTCTTCCCATTAGTTTGAAATGATGGACAAAGTTCTTGAATGGATATTAGATTTTCTATAAATTGATCCTCTCCTCTTCACAATTGTTTTGCCAAATTTTTTGATAAGTAAGATATTGAGTGAGTGCTAGGTTAACGAGAAATCATAAGTTCAAATTGAGAATTTAAAGCTCAAAAGGTAACTTACTGTCAAAGCATGTTCTTAATTTTGAGTTAGATTAATTCTTGAAAGTGTATGAATTCTTGTTAATTGGGTATGTAAGATGATGTTATTAAGTTAGTAGAGTTGTATGCATGTTATAGAAGTAATGTAGATGGTTTCAAGCTTGTATCATAAATTAATTTGAGAGTTGGTTTGAAGCTCTGCTCTAGCAGCAACATTTCTGCCTGAAAACAGAGTGGCGCGGCCACGCCACTTCCTAGTACAAATAGGGCGCAGCCGCGCCCATCTGTTGAATCAAGCGACGATTTTCAGGCTTTCTAATTAATGGAGCATGCTAGTATAACTTCATTATGCCTATTTTTGTCCATGACATACTGACAGAGGTGACCTTGCATGTTAACACCATCCTTAGCTTGGTTTAACGACATTATAAAGGAACCTTAACTTAGAGAACAAAAGCTAACGAACTTAGTAACTTTTGATTGATGACCTTGAGCATGCTTATGTGGTACAGTTATGTACGTAGGTATGATAGATGGTATAAAGGTTTGCTTTGCATGCTTGGTTGGTTGGACATGAGGTTTCGAAGAAATTTAAAGAGTTTGAAAACTAAGTTGGTTGATATTTATCTTATGAACTTTCTGAAAATTTAGGACTACCATGCTAGGACATTGTATGCCTCTAGACATGACCGATAAGTTCACCGTCTCACAAAGCATGATCTAGACTTCCAAGCATGATGTAAAATGAAGTTTTAAGTGTTAAACTATTCAACCTAAGTGTAATAAGATATGAACTTGTGAGCATGCTTATGTGGTCTAGTTATGTGTGTACATGAGCATGATTTATGAGTGCGTGAACTAATCGGACATGGTTTCAATTGAGTCTAAACGAAGTGAAACTGTGCAACCTTGAATTATATGACTAGAATACCTTGAACATCTATGATTGAGGCTTATTGATCTCATTGCCATGTATAATGACTAAACATGAAGAACTTTGTTAATCAAACACGTTAAAGTCTCGTTAGTTCAAAATTGATGTGAATCATGTTGAAGACAAGATATAGAGACCTATCATAACATGAATATTCAGTATATGTTATCATCAGAGTATGTGGGTGTGCAAGCTAGGCCATGCCATCTGAATCGTAGCTCTAGTTTGAATTGGGAGCAACGCGGTCGCGCCACTCCCTAGTTCAAACCAAGCACGATCGCGCCACCCTGTAGTTAAGTCTAACTGTTTTGTTTACAATCTGAAAACTGATGCATGTCGTATTAATGTCCTAAACTACCATACATGTTTATTAGTGTGTATCCAGATGTTATTGAGCATACTAAGCAATAGAACCCTAGAATGGATAGATGTTTATAAACTTTCAAACGTTAAATCAAAAGATGATTATAAACTATGTTATTGATTTCATAGTATCTTGTAAACTAATATTTGTGTTATGTGTATGTAAGGTACGTAATGATAGGATCATACGACTAAGTTAGAATCGTATGTGTGTGTTTAGCTTACATATCAAGTATATGTATTCAACGTACGTAACTAATGAATATCCTATATATGTAACTATGTTATAATAGAATTTGAAAAGTGTTGATAAGCTATACATTGGTAAACCACTCATAAGGCTTGTTTTCTATTTTACACAACTTTAAATATTGTGCAAGTATCCTCACCGACGCATTTACTTTATGCAAGTATGCGGACCTTACTTTAATTCAGCAAGTTCTATAACTCTTTTTACTTTATATAGTGTATAAATTCGAATTTTTGCCATGTCAACTAATATTTGTTATTATTTGAACATCGACTTTATATCTTGATGTTGTTGTAAGCATTTGAAATTATCGTTCCTAAATGCATTGCAAAAGTGTCTAAGCCATTTGATTCGGCTAGACTAATATCTTATGTTAGAAAGCTATCCAAACCAATTGATTGGTGCAGAATCTTATATTAACTGAGATGAACAACCCTCCTAGAAGGGGAAACTATAATTGTCGGGAGACCGACGTGCGCACATGAGTACGATTAAATGTTATGCATGACGTAGGGTACTTTAGGCTGATCAGCTGTTGTACTTGTTTTCGTTGGATTATCAGCATATTACTGTTAATTCTAGTAGAAGTTCATAGTCCTTAGTGACTGCTCAATATTCATTATTTTGAAATCTCGAAATGATTAAGCGTTGAATCTTTTTGATATCTTTTTGTCCTTAGCGACTATTGTTAAGAACTATCGATACTTCTTGCTATTCTTGAACTATCATTTATTATTGTACCCTTGGGAAATTGAAAACTATATTGATCCCCTTTTTGCTATATTACTTGCTGAGCAAACTTGTTGCTCATTCTTGCTTTCCCTAAAAATATTTTAGTTAAGGCAGAGCAAGGCGGACCCTCGAACACTGATAAGGGCAAGGGCAAGGCTACGGAGTAGCTTTGTACTTAGTTAAAAATATTAGGATGATGTAATAAGACTTAATTGGTATTATGTATTAATTATGTCTAAGCTATGTTTAAATATGTTTAAGCTATGTAAGAGATGTTTAAGTTACGAGACCATGGGACCCGAATAGTTATATTAAATAAATGTAATTTATTTTGTTATTTTCGTTGTGCGAGATGATATTTAGAACGTGACGAACCGAATTCGTGACGCGAGTGGTCCAAATTTGGGGGCGTCACAGGTTGGTATCAGAGCTGTAGATGGATCTACTCTTAGATATGTATGTATTCACTTAACAAACAAGTTAAAGAGCACTACTCTGGTACAAATTGAAAGTCCAATAATAATCTAGAAGGGGGGTTGAATAGATTATCACCGTTTAAAAAATTATGTTTGACCTTTTTTGAATTTTTAGTAGATTAACTTGCAATGCCAAAAATTGTTAAGAATGTTAGTAAAAATTCAATCACACAATGCACATATATTTATCTGGTTTGCTACGTCCAGTCTTAAGCTCCTCTTCCGGACTTGAGATCCTATTACTCTAAGTAATAAATATTCCTTCAATAAGCGAAAAAGCCTTTACAAAGTTTTGTAGATTAACTTACAACTATCCACAACTAACTATCTCAGATAGCGAACTCTCAGCTCCTTCCTCAAGCTGAGTTGTACTTTTCTTTTGAGTTCAAAACTATTCTATGATCTGGTCTTGAAACAACAGTCTCTTCCTTACCTCACAAGTACACTAGAGACCTAACTCCCACCTGACCTCTCTAAAACTCTGATCTTGGTCAAAGAATTACTTGTCTTTCTCACAGATACATAAAATATACTAACTCTACCTTTTCCTTTTTACAATTAATTGTTTTAACTTTGCTTCTGAAGTAAGCAGATAAAGTTTGGTACAGAAAAAGTTTAAATAACTTTTATTGTTGATACTTCTCAAATAAGTAGATATACAGTTTAAGATTTAAATAAAAGCTCAAGACTTTTATGTGATATGCTTCTGTGTAAGTAGATATGTAGGTTGATACACATTTATAAATATTTTCTTTTCTTTTAACAAAGAGTATGTTTCTATAGTTTAAAAAGATTTAGAAAAGATTTTCTTTATAAATAAAGAATATGTTTTTATTGTTTTAAACAGATATAAATTTGAGTTGGGATAACAATTTAAACCACTTTAAAGTGCAACAAGTAATTTATGAATAAGTAGGTTTGTGTATAAAATACTTGTGATGACAGTTATCAAGTTTAACAGATTTAAGCAATTAAAACATACTTGATATATTAAATAAATTTGTTTCACTCAAAGATATATATTTTTGTATATTTGATCTACGTTGTAAAAATTTGGCCACTTAGGATTTCAAATACCGTTCAGATAATATTCTTTGTTAAGAAATATCTCTGAATATCGGTATCTAAGTAGTGACTAAATTGTTCGTTTCACAATCTGATAATTATATAAATATTATGCAATATTTATATAAGTTATCTATATCAATAAAAGGCCACTTAGGATTTCAAAGACCGTTTAGATAATATTCTTTATTAAGAAATATTTCCAAATATCGGTATCTAAGTACGTACTTTTTATATGATATTTGATAGATGAAATATAGATATATATAGATGTGTATAACAATTTATATTTGAATATATATATATATATATATATATATATATATATATATATAAACAAGTGTGAGATAATATAAACAATAATAAATTAATAACTTATTTCATATATTTTGACCAATTTTTCTCTTCTTTAGAGGATTAGAACTTTGTTTAGAAGAGAGAGTGGAAGCTTTCTTTGATAGAATGTAGGCAAGGAGAGTATGCTTTTTTGATTTGTAAATTGGTGAAGAAAAGTGAATGAAAAGCTTCTTATGTATAGAATTTTGAAGTTTAGGGCAAAAAGGTAATTTAGAAATCTGATTTTCAAATTAATGGTCTGAATTGCATGATGGAAAATTGAAGGGTCCGAATCATTTTTGAATCACGCGGATTGGGCAAGGTTTGACCCAAAAAAATTGATTTCAACATGCATGCCAACTTAGTCTGGTTAAGGTTTTTAAGCCTTAACATTCCTTATAAGCACATGCCCATATGCACAAACATATACATCTTAAATGTCAGCACACTCACACACGGAACATCACACACAAACATGCATATTATATATATATATATATATATATATATATTACTTAGAATTTTTCTTTTTTCCCAGAAAAAGATTTTGGAAATTCATTTAGAAAAAGAAATATAGGAATCTCCTTGCCTTAGGAAATTTTATTTTATAAATTAATTTATTTAACACTTGATATTAGATTTATCGAGGTCAATAAAATAAATTCAATAGAAGTTTGAAAAATATTTTGGTCAAAATAAATAAAATATTAAAATCATTTTAATATCTTAAACCTATGGAGAGGATTCTACCTATTTACCTAATTTGTTATCATCAAAATAAAACTCTAAGATTTGGAGACCTATCAACTGTGTTTTGAGAATAATGTTTTTGCATCCTGCGTCTTTGAATCTAGATCTGATATACTTGTGATTTGATTGCTTTCTCATTTTTAGGATATTTTTAAGACTCTTTACACTTATTACTACATTGATGGGATTAGTCTGTAACAATTGAAGTAATGCTACAATAAGGTCAAGCAGCCATTGCGTTGTATTGGCAGCCTGCTTTTATTTAGATTAATCTCCTGACATCAGTTATTAATATTCATGGAATACTTGACACCTCTTTTTCAACAGAGGTGAGATGAGAAAGTTAATACTTTTTATTGTTCCATTGTTTGAACTCTATGATAATGTTTAGGTATGTTGAATTCATATTAGATTGTATTACTTATCATAAATGTTGACAGGCTTCCTATTTAAAGCTTCAATTATGTGATACCCCCAAATTCGGGTACTTCAATTTTCACGGGATTTGGTGTTCATTGTACAAATATCATATATCTATCTACCCATAATAAATGCAAACCATGAAATAGATAGAAAAACTCCATCATCTCCCCCTTATGGGGTTACAACATCTAAAATGAAATACATAAATAATCCTAGGTCATACTTAACCTTAAATCTCTGTTGCGGAAACGTAAACAAATAATAAGTCTTAAACATATATTATCAATTAAACAACAAGTCTTCATCACTTGTTGACCTTTCCCTTGCCTTTGCTAGTGGAAGGTTTGTCAGTGATAGTAGTGTGCATACAAGCCAATCATGTATGATGATAAAGCACATACTTTGTAAATAATCTTATTTATTTATTAATAAAATATTCACTTAAGACATTTAATTATCTACATTGTGCTATTTTTATAATATGTAAATAACTCATAGTTTTATGCAATGCTTTTAGAATCATGATGAGATCATGCTAATGAGATCTAAATTCTTAGAAAGCTTAAAAACTAAAATGGTTCCCAATCGTGGGATTATTAAAATGGGGATTAGTAAATTCGGATAGATTGGTACATATGTTGCTTGCTCATTGGATGAGGATAACTGATCTCATGGTCGTTTGTGTAGAGACACTAAAGCAAGTATGTAGGTGCTTATTGGAAAATAAGTTCACTGAACGTAACTCTCTATGGAATACCTAATAGAGTTTTATTCGCCTGTCAATAGGAATTCCTAATGTGATAGTAGTACAAGTGATTCTTAAACTTGAGATCATCATAGTATCTTGTATGTAACAAATTATACTTTGACTTATTTCTTAAGGCCTTTTTAAGGCATATATAGGGTATGCTTGGGTATAATGAGTTACATATGGAGATAATATATGATCAATAAAGAATTTACCACCTCTAGTAAAAGAGGAGATATGCCCTATGTGATTCGTTAAATGACAACCTAGGAATCCTTGGCCAAGGTGGAATAAAATTAGAAATGGGTTTCTAATTTGCATTATTTGGAGTTGTACATTTTCTAATCGAAATACATATGATTAAATAAATTAAGACTTGACTGTAAATCCATGTCTTATATTTAATTGGGACATTGTATGGTGGAAGGATTGAATTGTACGGTAACTATTAACTCACAGGTTCTTTTATGATTAATGTTGAAATCTATATTAGCTGGAAAGTCGTTGATCGCTAAGGAGGCTTATCCCTATTGTAGAATAAATGTTATTTATTTAAATAGATTATTTGTTCAATTTATTTATTTAAATAAGATTAAAATTGTTCTAATTGATTTATTCACAACCGGTTTAATATGGAAAACCTAAAGGGTCACACCATAAAAGGAAAAAGAATTATTTAAGAAGAAAATGACATGATAGTAATAATGCATTAAGTGTAATTAATTTAATCTATGGTGATAGAATAAATTAAATCGCTTAATGTTTATTATTTAATATTTTAGAAATATTAAATATAAATTAATAAGAGGAGTCTTATTAATATTATTAATATTATTATTATTTTAATTCTGAAGGAGTTTAGGAATTAATAGAATAGCAGTACTCTCTCTCAATCTTAATAAGATTAGGATATCAATTAATTAAAAGTGTTTAATTAATTAATTAAATAAAACCCTATTCTAATTGGATTAGGAGGGTTAACCTAATATCTATATAAGAGAGTCATATATCAGAAATAAGTGACGTGAGTTTTTTAAGAATTCGGAGTACACATATTCTATAGAGATAGAAACAAGGGTTAAGCCAATAACCCATCTTCCTGAGTTCTTCATCTTCCTTGGTGGATCACCATTAGAGGCCAAACATTTGGGTGCCTGACATTGATCAAGAGAAAGAGCCACTACAGAGGAATTAAAGGAAGCAAAGAAGTAGAACTAGTACCTGAGGAAGCTTGGATCTTCAAAGATATAATTCTGTTTTTCTCCTTCTATATTCACCGATAATTGATGCACAAGAATGATCATCGTTATGGGTATGTATAAATTTTTGAAAACCTAATTTTTGTGCTTCCGCCCTTATTTATGTGATTTGATTGCATGATCGCTCCATGTACAAACCTAATAGTGGTATCAGAGCCAATCTTGTGCTAATTATCAATCTATGTGATTCCATACATGTATGATATGCGATTGGATCTAATTCTTGGGCAACAAAATTTTTTCTGATTCTGCAAAGCTGCGCAGCTGCGCCTGTGCAAGCCTTTCTTGCTGCGCAGGTGTCTATACTTGGTTTTCACGCTGCGCAGCTGCGCCGGTTCCCTAAACATTCTTGGCGCAGCTGCGCCACTTGCAGAAACTGATTTTTTTTGTTTTATTTAATTAAATAAATGGTTTATTTAATTAATAAAGATTTAAAATAAAGATGTTTATTTTATATGAAATGAGATTTTAGAATTGTTAAAATTAAAGAGTTTAATTTGGATTTGTTTTTGAATGAAATAAAGGAGTTTATTTTTTAAAAATAAAGTTTAGCAAACTTTTGCCCATTAACTGATATTAATACATATATGGAATGATTTTAATTTCATAAGATGAATGATGTTTTATTGATACGTATGATGATATGTATGTCAATAAAAGGGATTGAGTATGGACTATAACCAATGTGATTAGATTTTATTTTGGATGAATGCTTGAATGTATGGGTTTTATAAAATGGGGTCTGCGTACCTCGTCTTTTCTGGTTTTCTTCTTGTTGTAAATTCTATCTCTCTCCTATATACTTCCCCTTGACAGTTGATCAAGGTTTCTATTTAAATGAAATAGTTTTTGTAATAGGATTAGTTAGAATTTTTTAAGAACCGGAGATCAAGAAGCAAGGAGCGCTTGAAGACCCATTTGTATGGAGCCCGGGTTTAAATGTAATAGTTACGTTTAAATTTAAATTCTTGCACTCCTAGGTTTGACCTTTTGGTTCACTTGGTGGCTCTAGTGAACCAAATTAGAATAAAAGTTCATAATCAATCCGGGTAGAATATAGTATCCTATATTGCATGCTAAATATTATATATATTATATTTTATGCTAACATGCTTCGCATGTTTAATAAAATGACGCGTATTTTATATATATATATATATATATATATGTGCATACGCGCTAAACATGATGAGACAAATAATAACAAACCCCTAAAAGAAATAATATTAAGTCCGAAGCGTTCAAATGATAATTGGAATATCGAATGTTGCCTTCTAGCATGATTAATTAATAGAGTATTAAATATTTAATATGAGTATATTGTGCTATCCACAAGGCGAGTATTGAGTATTTAAGATGTTAATTAATTACATTTGATGCTTATCAAGAAAATTGAACGATCTAGTCTTGTTGTGCTATCCACAAAGACGAACATTTTTCTTTTTTGAATTTATGGATATGCTAGGCTGGACTTAACTTGAATCATTTTAGTTCGGATGTGCACACACATGACCATTGTGATTTAAGAGGCAAAATGAAAGGAGTTACATAGTGATGTAATTGACAAGAGTTGTCTACCTATTTATTTATATATCGCTTGTTGTGCTATCCACAAGGTTATATACATTTGAAATGGGATCCTTAATCTCTCTAGCAAATCTTTAATTAGATATTGCTGAACTATATAAGTGAGGGTAATATAGTTTGATGAAAATAGTGAGAGATACCAATTTCAAATAAAGACCTAAATTTATTTTGGTATGCAAAATTAATAAAATGAATGTTTGCTAAAATGTTGTCTTTTCACATGCAGAATTTTAAAAATGTCAAAATCACTAATCTCATTACGAAGCATACTTGATGCAAATAAACTTACCGGCCCGAATTATGAGGACTGACTAAGAAATCTTAGAATTGTTCTCACTACTGAAAAGATTTCTTATGTCCTAAATTCAACTATCCCTGAATCTATTTCGAAAACAGCCTCTGAGGAAGAGATTGCCACTTTCAATAAGTGGCAAGATGATGCATCTGTGGCCCAATGCATCATGCTCCCATCTATGAATAATGAGCTTCAGCGTCAGCACGTAAACATGGATGCTCTGCTATGCTGCTTCACCTCAAGGAGTTGTATGGTGAAAAGAGTAGGACTGCTAGATATGAGATATCTAAGGAGCTCTTCCGATCTCGGATGACCGAGGGTACTACAATCGAGACTTATGTCCTAAAGGTGATCAATTTGATTGAACGCCTTGGACAGCTTGGGTTTGTCACGGATGGGGAGCTGAGTTAAGACTTGGTCTTACAGTCACTCCTTGAGACCTTCTCGCAGTTTGTGGTTAATTTTCACATGAGTAAGCTAGATGTCAGCTTGCCTGAGCTGCTTAACATGCTGAAAACTACAGAAGGTCACTTCCCATCCAAGAAGAACCATGTCTTGATGGTGGATTCTTCCAATAAAAGGAAGGGGCCCAAGGTATCTTCTGAAAAGAAGAAATCCAAGAAGGCTAAGGGAAAGGGGAAAGAAAAGGAACAAAAGAAACCTGAATCAGCTAAAGGAATGTGCTTTCATTGCAAAGACCCGGGACATTGGAGGAGGAACTGCAAGAAGTTTCTAGCAGAGAAGAAGCTTGGAGAAGCTTCGACTTCCAATCAATGTTTGTTTATGATTGAAAATAATTTTTTTGAAAGTCATAACTCTACTTGAGTATTGGATACTAGATGTGGTTCTCACATATGTAACACTGTGCAGGGACTGGTCAGAAGTAGAAAGCTGAACAATGATGAGGTGATCCTACGAGTGGGGAATGGAGCAAAGGTTGCTGCATTAGCTGTAGGAATGTATTATTTAGCAATGCCTTCGGGCAAATCCATTTATCTTAATAATTGTTATTATGTTCCGAATATTATTAAAAATATTATTTCAATTTTTGTATTGGATATGGAAGGATTTAACGTTATTATAAAGAACAATGGTTGTTCTATTTATAAAGACGGTGTTTTATATGGTATTAGAAATTTGCGAAATGGACTTTATGTACTTGACTTATAAGAAAATATATTTCAAATTGAACAAACTAAGAAAAGGAAAAGAGATGATATTAATTATACCTACATGTGGCACTGTAGACTCGGTCCTATCAATGAAACAAGATTATCCAAGTTGCATAAAGATAGGCTCCTAGAGCTATCTGATTATGAATCATATCCAACTTGTGAATCTTGTCTCATGGGAAAAATAACTAAATCTCCTTTTAGTGGAAAAAAAGAATGAGTTACAGAGTTGTTGGCATTGATTCACACAGACGTTTGTGGACCTATGACAACAAGTGCACGGGGTGGATATTCTTATTTTATTACTTTCACTGATGATCACTCAAGATTTGGATATGTGTATTTAATGAAATACAAATCAGAATCATTTAAAAAGTTCAAAGAGTTCAGAAGTGAAGTAGAGAAACAAATGGGCAAGAGTATTAAGATACTTCGATCAGATTGAGGTGGAGAATACTTAAGCGGTGAGTTTCTCAATTATCTCAAAGAAAATGGTATAATATCACAAGGACTCCTCCAGGTACACCACAGTCAAATGGAGTATCTGAAAGGAGAAATTGAACACTGTTGGACATGGTTCGATCCATGATGAGTTTTACCGACCTTCCAATTATCTTCTGGGGATATGCCCTAGAAATGGCTGCATACCTACTTAACAAGGTACCTACCAAATCCGCCCCAAAGACTCTATATGAGATGTGGAAAAGGAGGAAACCAAATCTTAAGCATGTTAAGACTTGGGGTTGTCCAGCTTATGTCAAAAAGTTTGAACATGATAAGCTACAGAGTAAATTCGATAAGTGTAGATTTGTGGGATACCCTAAAGAAACTGTAGGGTATTATTTCTATCATCCAACTGATCAAAAGGTATTTGTTGCGAACATGCTGCTTTCTTGGAAAAGAAGTTTATCCATGAAGGGGTCAGTGTGAGTAAGATATATCTTGAAGAAGTTCAAGAACCATAAATTACTACGGATCAGAGTCACGTACCTGACCAAGTGGAAGAACCTACTGTATCACACCCTATTCATAAATCTGGAAAAGTAACAAAAATACCAGAGAGGTATGGATTCATTATAGAGGATGACGATGAGGTACACATCATGAATGATGATGATCCATTGAATTACGAACAGGCTATGAGTAATAAAGACTCAGAGAAATGGCTTGAGGCCATGAAATTCGAAATGGACTCCATGTATGAAAACAAAGTATGGACTTTGCTTTCATCACCTGAAGGCATTAAACCTATTGGGTGTACATGGGTCTTTAAAAGAAAGACGGGAGCGGACGGCAAGGTAGAGACCTATAAGGCCCGACTGGTTGCAAAAGGTTTCAAACAAAGACAAGGAGTTGACTATGATGAAACCTTCTCACTAGTAGCTATGTTCAAGTCCATTCGAATTTTACTTGCGATTGCAGCTTACAATGACTATGAGATCTGGCAGATGGACGTGAAAACGGCCTTCCTCAATGGGAAACTTGAGGAGGATGTGTATATGACACAGCCAGAGGGATTTATTTCAAAGGTTGGAACAAATCAAGTCTGTAAGCTACAACGATCCATTTATGGATTGAAGCAAGCTTCTCTTAGATGGAACATTCATTTTGATGAGACAATCAAAAAGTTTGATTTTATCAAAAACGAGGATGAACCATATGTATACAAGAAGGTTAGTGGGAGCGCAGTATCATTCCTTGTATTATATGTTGATGATATGTTACTGATAGGGAATGACATTCCTATTTTATAATCAATTAAAATCTGGTTATCTAAAAACTTCTCCATGAAGGACTTGGGTGAAGCATCCTATATTTTGGGGATAAAGATCTATAGAGATAGATCTAAAAGGATGCTCGGCTTATCCCAAGGAACGTACATTGATATGATGCTAAAGAAGTTTATCATGGAAGATTCCAAAAGAGGTCTCATGCCGATGAGCTATGGAATACATCTCTTCAAGAAACAGGCCCCAAAGACACCTGAGGAGAGAGACAGTATGAGTAAGATCCCTTATGCTTCTGCAATAGGATCTATCATATACGGTATGATATGTACTAGACCGGATGTTGCTCATGCACTTAGTGTAATGAGCAAATACCAGTCGAATCCAGGAGAAGAGCACTGGAAGGCAGTGAAGAATATTCTAAAGTACTTGAGAAGGACTAAAGATATTTTTCTTATCTACGGTGGGTCTGAATTAAAACTCGAGGGTTTCACGGACTCAAGTTTTTAAATAGACCAAGATGACAGTAAATCTATTTTAGGGTATGTGTTTACCTTGAACGGAGGCGCAGTGAGTTGGAAGAGTTCCAAGCAGCAAACAGTTGCTGATTCAGTGACAGAGGCAAAGTATATAGCTGCAAGTGAAGTTGCAAAGGAAGCTGTTTGGATGAAGAAGTTCATAACTGAAATTGGTGTGGTTCCTAGCATTGGAGAAGTAGTTCTAGTATACTGTGACAACACCGGAGCTGTTGCACAGGATAAGGAACCCAGGTCTCATCAGAAATCAAAACACGTGTTGCGGCGATTTCACTTGATCAGGGAGATCATTGAAAGAGGAGACATCATCTTAGAGCGTATGGAATCTCAAGACAACATTGCAGATCCATTTACTAAAGCTCTAACACAACAGCAGCTTGATCGCCACTTAAAAAAGATGGGTATGAGATACCATGGCGATTGGCTTTAGTGCAAGTGGGAGATTGATAGTAGTGTGCATACAAGCCAATCATGTATGATGATAAAGCACATACTTTGTAAATAATCTTATTTATTTATTAATAAAATATTCATTTAAGGCATTTAATTATCTATATGGTGCTGTTTTTATAATATGTAAATAACCCATAGTTTTAAGCAATGCTTTTAGAATCATGATGAGATCATGCTAATGAGATCTAAATTCTTAGAAAGCTTAAAAACTAAAATAGTTCCCAATAGTGGGATTACTAAAATGGGAATTAGTAAATCCGAATAGATTGGTACATATGTTGCTTGCTCATTGGATGAGGATGACTGATCTCATGGTCATTTGTGTGGAGACACTAAAGCAAGTATGTAGGTGCTTATTGGAGAATAAGTTCACTGAACGTGTCTCGCTATGAAATACCTAATGGAGTTTTACTCGCTTGTCAATAGAAATTCCTAATATGATAGTAGTACTAGTGATCCTTGGACTTGAGATCATCATAGTATCTTGTGTGTAACAAATTATACTTTGACTTATTCCTTAAGGCCTTTTTAAGGCATATATAGGGTATGCTTAGGTATAATGGGTTACATATGGAGATAATGTATGATTAATAAGGAATCTACCACCTCTAGTAAAAGAGGAGATATGTCCTATGTGATTCGTTAAATGACAACCCAGGAATCCTTGGCCAAGGTGGAATGAAATTAGAAAGAGGTTTCTAATTTGCATTATCTGGAGTTGTGCATTTTCTAATCGAAATACATATAATTAAATAAATTAAGACTTGAAAGTAAATCCATGTCTTATATTTAATTGGGACATTGTATGGTAGAAGGATTGAATTGTACGGTAACTATTAACTCACAGGTTCTTTTATGATTAATGTTGAAATCTATATTATCTGAAAAGTCATTAATCGCTAGGGAGGCTTATCCCTATTGTAGAATAAATGTTATTTATTTAAATAGATTATTTATTTAATTTATTTATTTAAATAAGATTAGAATTTTTCTAATTGATTTATTCACAACCGGTTTAATATGGAGAACCTAAAGGGTCACACCATAAAAGGAAGAGGAATTATTAAAGAAGAAAATTACATGATAGTAATAATGCATTAAGTGTAATTAATTTAATCTATGGTGATAGAATAAATTAAATAGCTTAATGCTTATTATTTAATATTTTAGAAATATTAAATATAAATTAATAAGAGGAGTCTTATTAATATTATTATTATTATTTTAATTCTAAAGGAGTTTAGGAATTAATATAATATCAGTACTCTCTCTCAATCCAAATAAGATTAGGATATAAATTAATTAAAAGTGTTTAATTAATTAATTAAATAAAATCCTATTCTAATTGGATTAGGAGGGTTAATCTAATATCTATATAAGAGAGTCTTATATCAGAAATAAGTGACGTGAGTTTTCCAAGAGTTGGGAGTACACATATTCTATAGAGATAGAAACAAGGGTTAACCCAATAACCCATCTTCCTGAGTTCTTCATCTTCCTTGGTGGATCACCATTAGAGGCCAAACATTTGGGTGGCTGACATTGATCAAGGGAAAGAGCCACTACAGAGGAATTAAAGGAAGCAAAGGAGTAGAACTAGTACCTGAGGAAGCTTGGATCTTCAAAGGTATAATTATGTTTTTCTCCTTCTATATTCACTGATAATTGATGCACAAGAATGATCATGGTTATGGGTTTGTATAAATTTTTGAAAACCTAGTTTTTGCGCTTCCGCCCTTGTTTATGTGATTTGATTGCATGATCGTGCCACGTACAAACCCAACAGTCAGAACATTCGTTCTTCACTATAATGTTATTATTATGCAAGGGTGAGCACGATTGCCCACAAGTATACAAATATAATAATATAATAATATGCGAGTGAATCAAAGTCTTCTAAATAAAGAAAACTCGGCTTTTGAATCAAGAATGAATAACAAGAATCAAAAGAACTTCTGAGGGTCATAAGACATTGAACTATATCCTAGGTTATTAAGTGTTTATACTTTGAACCTTTAATAGTCATAAGACTATGGACTCTACTTCTCGTACTTAGGGGGATCATCCCTTGGTACCATAATGTGCACAATATCTCAACGCTAAAGCATAAATAATCCCCTTTATAGGGTTGGTCATCTCAGTTTGACACCAGAGTCCGCACCAAAAGAAGTTTGGTTGGGATAAGCTCGCTAATAGTTCTAGAATTTTAGAACGTTCATAAACTATGGACTAGTCGAATCAATAAGGGTTCGCTAGCCTTACAAGGTTTAACAATAAACGATATTCAAATTGAATAATATTTCTCAAGAGTATACAATCGAATAAGTATTGTATAACTGAAGTAATATTTAAAGAACTTATAATATCTCATATGAATCTTGACTTGAATAAACAAGAGTAAGAACTTGCATCGTAATAATAGTTTGAGAATAGAAACTTGCTCGATATAAAGGTAAGGTTTAAAACTTGCGTAATCATAAACGAGCTAGAGTAAGGAAACTTGCTTAACGATAATAAGTTAGGGATAGAATACTTGCCTCGTGCGCAAGCTACAAATATAGTTACAATTCAATTCCTCAACGTCCTACACATTACATTATGCATACAATGAAGATTAGTTTCATGACTTCTGTGACGCCCCCAGAATAGGTCCAGTCAACCCAACCCATTCTAAGTCGCCAAATACATGGTACAGAATCCAAATACAATTCTTTATATCAAATAGTCGTGCAAAATACGACTACACAACTGTGAGTGTCAATACAGACATGTAGAAAATATTAATATTCAAACTAAGTCCTCATTACATTTATTATCACACTATTTAAAAAAAATATATGGTGAGGACTTCTACAGCTCTAACTCGGACCATCACTCCATTCCCCGACTAGTACCCGCAATATTCTCATTTTCTGAAGAGAACAATGGAAGAAAAGGGTGAGCTCAACTAGCCCAGTAAAGAATATTATGACTAAGATTTACTGGGCTAGTTGAGCTCACCCTTTTCTTCCACGTATCGTGTTAATGCTCATGTGCAAGGCTTGTATTTCTATTGGTGAATCTTACTAATAGAGCCTAACATGTTCATGCTTCCTTACGAACTATATAAACACAAGTTAAGGCTTCATTCATATATTTCAAAGTTATCTAAACATGCTCATAACATCAAAATGACTATATAGCATTTACATGATCATACCCACCTTCAAACTTATATTTTTGTTAGGAATGAGCACTAGTTAGGTTCACATGTTCACATTCTATTACGGAATCAATATAGATAAGCTAACATGCACTTCATGTGTCTCTAGGTGGTACTAACGTGCTTGCAAGGTCAGTATGTAAACATGCTTTATATATGTTAACGTCATTTATGAAACTTTAAATTCGTTTCCAAACTATGTGTCGTTTGGTTAACCATGCATGCTAATATACTAAAACATGCTTACATTGCCTCATTAGGTTTATATATATGTATTAATCATGCTCCCATGCTTGTTTAAACAAAAATCAAACAATTGGTACATAACAGTTTTGCTGCAGAATGCAGAAAACTGAATACAGAGGCTGGCGTTGCGGCGCGGCAATACTGGCGCTGCGGCGCAAGTGGCGCTGCGTGCGGCGCTGCGGCGCGGGCTGCGGCGCGTGTGGCGCTGCGGCGCGGGCTGCGGCGCTGCGGCGTCGAGGCAGTTTTCTGGTTCAGACTGCAGCGAAAACCGACCCAAAACCTCCCATCTCATCGAATTTCAACATACCCAGACTTGTTTAACCTACTAACACATACATGTATGCTTATATAACAGTCAATAGCAATTATCAATTCTCAATTTCATGAACTCTAACTAATTTACGAATTTCATGTATTTACAGAAATTGAAGAGGAACAATGGAAATGAAAGACTATTCAGTGGTTCCATCATGTGGGTATGTTCATATAACAACAATATAAGGGTTCTACAAACCAATCATGAACCAATTTGGCATAATCAAGAATTTCAACAAAACTCAGAGAACAACAATGGAGTTCTGTTGACAGAAAATGAAAATGAAGACACGAAGAGGATTTATACCTCTGTTATGGAGTAAGCTTGCAGATGCTACTATAGAAATTCATTCTGAACTAAATAGGCAATCACAGTATACTCTCCTCTCTTAAAAATATTTCAGCAATGAAATGAAGGTGCAGGGAG
Source organism: Panax stipuleanatus (assembly GCA_020205555.1). Classification (NCBI taxonomy): domain Eukaryota; kingdom Viridiplantae; phylum Streptophyta; class Magnoliopsida; order Apiales; family Araliaceae; genus Panax; species Panax stipuleanatus. Next base: position 35,340,881 of record CM035115.1, read on the forward strand.
TTCTTTATATAGAAGAATGAATACACAGTCCAAGTTTCTAACTCCCAAATCAAACTAACGGATTGTCAAATTGCATGAAGGTTATAGAATGGTAGGTATTTAGTTGTTAGAATCCATCATTAAAACCACTCCTCATATAATTATTGCTAGCTAAGCTTGGGAGAAGAATGGGAGAATAGGCCTTAGCCTTTTTGCCATACACGTGAAGGAGAAGGAGAGTGACTATTATATTGGGACAAGGCCATATATCAGCATTCTATAATTTGTATATATACACAACACTTATGCCAAAATATGTTACATGTATATATACTATATAATTAGGCCACAATTATAGTTACAATGTAATTCTAATGATACTAACTTGGATTCACATAATGTAATAAGTGTGAATTGTGCACATATAATTCATGTACATTTTTATCATACTGGTATAATTTAATCGGATGTTATCACATTACATTATCTCATGTATTATTAAATTGTTCACCATATATTCATGATGTCTCACTTTATTAAAATTAATAGTTTACAATATGTTCATGATATATTATACAGTGTATTCTCACATATTTATTGTCACATCAGTATTATCATGCATTCATAACATATAGTTTTAACATAATCACATTATGCTTCATGTAATATATGGTTTCTATGTGTAATATATTCGCATTGCATTATATAACATAGTTTATGTATATACATGCATGGTCACACTTAAGTGTCTCTCTACACTATATAATATAGTTGTATTCCATATACTTTATATATTCAAATATTGCACATTTGTACATATCAATTAATATAATCTTATTATATTTATAAACACGTTGCTCATTATTATTATGTTTCTTGCAATAATAATCACATATTATTAATCAATCCTCATTAGTATTTTATAACAGTTAATTAATATTCTTCGATTAACAATTAATATAGATTAATTGTTTGCTTAAATTAATATAATCATTCTTATATTACGTCACTGTGCCACACAAAGCAATCAACGAGTTTATCACAAACTCCACCAATTTCTCAATTATTATAATTATTCAATTATATATAATTGAATTAATTCATCTCATAACACAAAATCATTTATATTCAAATAAATTCTCATTTCCATTAATATATTTATTTAATAATATATGGAAATTCTCGGGTATTACATCCTCCCCCCCTTATAAAAATTTCGTCCCGGAATTGCTACAAGGTTACACAAATAGATGGGGATAGTCCCTCATCATCCTATCTTCTAACTCCCACGTTGCCTCCTCGACATCGTGGTTGCGCCAAAGTACTTTTACAGATGAAATAACTTTATTTCTCAAAGTTTGTTCTTTCCTATCTAATATTTGGACAGGAATTTCTTCATACACCAAGTTCTTCTCCACTTGAATGGGCTCGTAAGAAATCACGTGCTTGTAGTCGGCCTTGTACGGTCGCAACACGGAAATGTGGAACACGTTGTGGATATGCTCCAACTCGGGTGGTAACGCAACTTTGTATGCCACTTCGCCCACTCGCTTCAGTATCTCGAACGGTCCTATGAATCTTGGACTCAATTTTCCTTTTTTGCCGAAACGGATTTTTCCCTTCCATGGAGATACCATCAAGAATACGAAACTGCCGACTTTGAAGTCTCGGTCCTGCCGATGCAAATCTGCGTATTTCTTCTGGCGATCTTGAGCTGCTACAAGTCTGGCTCTTATCACTGTCACCACGTATGCGGTTTGTTGAACTAACTCTGGTCCGAGTATTCGTCGTTCTCCGACTTCGTCCCAACATAACGGCGTTCTGCACTTTCTCCCGTAAAGAGCTTCGTACGGTGGCATGCCAATACTCGCATGGTAGCTATTATTATATGCGAATTCTACTAAGGGTAGGTGGTCGTCCCAATTTCCCTTAAAATCCATCACGCAAGTCCTAAGCATGTCTTCTAGCGTTTGTATTGTTCGCTCACTTTGTCCGTCTGTTTGAGGATGATAAGCTGTACTCAACCTCAACTGCGTTCCCATTCTTTCCTGCAAACTCTTCCAAAAATTGGACGTGAAGCGCGGATCTCGATCAGAGACAATTGATACCGGCACTCCATGTCGTGAAACAATCTCTTTTACATACAGACTCGCTAATTGGTTCAAACTGTAGCGGATCTTGATTGGTAGAAAATGTGCAGTCTTGGTAAGTCGATCCACAATAACCCAAATGGCATCATAACCTTTCTGCGTAACTGGAAGTCCTACCACGAAGTCCATCGTAATATGCTCCCATTTCCACTCTGGTATTTCCAACGGTTGTAGTAAACCACTCGGCCGCTGATGCTCTGCTTTAACGCGTTGGCAAGTCAAGCATTTACTGACGCACTCTGCGACTTCCCGTTTCAAATTTGGCCACCAAAAATGTTGCCTTAGATCTCGGTACATCTTGGTGCCTCCCGGATGAACGGAATATGTCGTATTATGTGCCTCGTGCAAAATCTCTTCCCTCAACTCGGTTACCGCTGGTACCCACACTCTTCCTTCAAATCTCAAAATACCATCTTTATCCATTCGAAATTTTTCTTCCTCATTTTCCGTGATCCTCTTTCGGATTTTCTCACACTCTTCATCCTTTTCTTGGGCTTCCTTTACTTTATCCAACAATATCGGATGAGCTTCCATTACAAACAACTTCTCACCAGACTTTTCTGGTCCTTTCACTTCTATCTCCAATTTCTCCATCTCTCTTATCAACTCTTCCTGAGTCGTCAAATTAAACAACTTCTCCCTTCCTTTCCAGCTCAGAGCGTCGGCAACCACATTTGCCTTTCCCGGGTGATAAAGAATATCGCAGTCATAGTCTTTGATTAATTCTAACCACCTTCTCTGCCGCATGTTTAACTCCTTCTGTGTGAAGATATATTTCAGACTTTTGTGGTCCGTGTATATCTCACATTTTTCTCCGTATAGATAATGCCTCCATATCTTTAACGCAAAAACTACTGCCGCTAACTCTAAGTCGTGAGTAGGGTATCGTTTTTCGTAATCCTTTAATTGTCGTGATGCATATGCAATGACCTTGCCGTGCTGCATAAGCACACAGCCAAGTCCCTTGTGCGATGCATCACTATACACCACAAAATTTCCCGCATCATCTGGTAATGATAATATAGGTGCTTCGCTCAATCTCTTCTTCAACTCCTGAAAACTCTCTTCACATTTGTCGGTCCATACAAATTTTACCGTCTTTCTAGTCAAATTGGTCAGTGGGGTTGCTATCTTAGAAAAATCTTGGATGAATCTTCGATAGTACCCAGCTAACCCTAAAAAACTTCTTACCTCCGTCGGTGTTCTCTGTTGTTCCCAATTACTTACTGCTTCAACCTTCGCAGGGTCTACAGAGATTCCATTCTTATCCACCACGTGGCCTAAGAATTGAACCTTCTCCATCCAAAATTCGCACTTAGAAAATTTTGCAAAACCTCCCGCTTGAATTTGAATATTAGCCCTCGGAATCACAAGAAAGTCAATAAGATGAAATATAACCAAGGTATATCTTGAATTTGTTCATTTGGGATCTGGGTTCTTCTATATTTACTTCCCCGACCGGAGAAGTCATTTTTGGAGGAGAAAGAATCGGTTACATTTTTCATATGATCTCCTCTTATAGATAGACTAAAAAAAAAAAGAACAGAGTTCTTTTTGTATAACTTTGCCCCTGTTCATACATCTTCTCCTTCCTTAGTGCCTCCAAAATAATCTTTAGATGTTCGGCGTGTTCTTCCTCTGTCTTCGAGTAGATCAAAATGTCGTCGATAAAGACCACTACAAATTTATCCAAGTATGGCTTGAAAACTCGGTTCATCAAGTCCATAAATGCTGCCGGAGCATTAGTCAATCCGAATGACATTACCAAAAACTCGTAGTGTCCATAACGGGTTCGAAACGCAGTCTTTGGTATGTCCTCTTCCCGTACCTTCAGTTGATGATATCCTGTTCGTAGGTCGATCTTTGAGAAACACTTTGCTCCCTTCAGTTGATCAAATAAGTCGTCTATCCTCGGTAGCGGATACCGGTTCTTGATCGTTACTCTATTCAATTCTCCATAATCGATACAGAGCCTCATCGATCCGTCCTTCTTCTTAACGAATAGTACTGGTGCTCCCCAAGGAGAAACACTCGGTCGAATGTAACCCTTATCCAATAATTCTTGCAATTGTATCATCAATTCCTTCATTTCTACTGGCGCCATACGATATGGAGCTTTCGAAATCAGTGCCGTTCCCGGTGCTAAGTCTATTACGAATTCGATTTCTCTGTCTGGCGGAAGACCAGGCAGATCGTCCGGAAACACATCTTGGAATTCATTAACTACGTATATATCCTTAATTTCTACTCCCTTCTTCCGAGTATCAACGATGTAAGCTAAATATCCTCCACATCCTTTCCTTAACAATTTCTTGGCCTGCATCATCGTAACGCAACACGATTGCTTAAGCGATGAGCTACCATAAAACACTACCTTAGACTTACTCGGAGTCTGAAGGTTCACACATTTGTTCTGACAGTCAATTATCGCAGCATGGTTATACAACCAATCCATTCCCAGTATTACGTCAAATTCTCCCAATCTAATAGGAATCAAGTCTACGCTCAGTTTATATTCTCCAATGTTTGCGTGACAATCTCGATAAATGTATTCTACAGGGATCACTTCCTTATTAGCAACTTCTATGATCAAAGGATTTTCTAAAAGTTCTCGGGGTGTACTAAGTCTACTAGCAAATTCTTCAGATACAAAAGAACAGGTGGCACCCGAATCAAATAATACATAAGCATTTATATCATTGATTGGGATTATACCTGACACCACATCCTTCGCAGCCACTGCGTCTTGGACGGTCATGTTAAAGGTTCTGGCGGTTGGGCGGTTGGATTGTGCCGGTCCACCGATCATCAGCTTGTTGCCTCCTTGCTGATTACTAACCCCGCCACTTCCCTTCTTTGGGCAGTCCTTAATTCGGTGCTCCGTCGAGCCACACGCAAAGCATCCTTGTATCTTTTTCGGTTTCAAACAGTTGGGCGAGATGTGCCCTTCCTGTCCGCAGTTGTAGCAAGTGCCACGTCCCTTCCAGCACTCGCCCTGGTGATTCTTCCCACACTTCGGGCATCCTTCAGCCCTCTTCTTGAAACCTCCACGAAAATTCCCTGATTGATTATTATTGTTGTTTTTGTTGTTGTTGTTGTTCTCCCACTTTCTCTTTCCCAAATTACTTCCTCCACTGCTGCTTCCTCCGGTACGATTCTCTCCTCCAGCATTCTTTCCTTTCTTCTCTTTGTTATACAGGCTTAAGGCCTCACTGCCACCTTCCGCAATGATTGCCTTTTCCAGTAATGTTGCAAAGGAATCAATTTGAAGAACTGATACCTTATTGAACAGCCACGGCTTCAACCCTTGTTCGAAGCGTCTAGCCTTTCTTTCTTCATCACCAACTTGGTGCTCCGCAAATCGCGCTAGTTCGTTAAACCTAGCCGCGTATTGCGCCACCGTCATCTCACCTTGTTTTAACTCTAGGAATTTCACCTCCATCCTATTCTTCATACTCTTCAGGAAGTAATTCTCGAAGAACAGCGTCTTAAACTTGTCCCAAGCTATTATCCCTTCTCCAGCTCTTTGTTGATTAGCCTCCCACCAGTAGTTCGCTTCTCCCCTCATCATGTACGTGGCAAACACCGTCTTCTGATCTTCGCCTATGCTAGCTATAGTGAAAGCTTTTTCGATCTCTTTGATCCACGTTTGTGCGACGATTGGGTCGGTAGTTCCCTCGAACTCTGGGGGTCCTACACTCTTAAAGTCTTTAAAGGTTGTTACTGGCACAGTCTGAGGGTTCGGGCGAACGGGTTCATTGTTCCTTCCCCTTAAGGCTTTTCCTAACAAGTCTACCAGTTTCTGGATCGGGTCTACTTGTTCCCTCTCGTTGTTAACAGATTCTTCGGGTGCTGTCAATCTACGTCTGGGCGGCATTATCTGCATCACAAGTTTTCATTTTACTATTATTCAAGTATATCACTTAAGTATTTCTTTTAATACTAAAAGAATAAATTTATAACACGTTTTGAAAATCAACTCCATTTATATTCATATGCCATTTCATTTTCATTACATGATTTTCCTAGCATACTACTATAAATGTCATCACATATATCCCCTAATATCACAAAAGACGGGGAAAATACCAACCTACTACTATACTACCCCTCTAACAGAAGCTAACTCGGGGTTTACATCATCATCCCACATCTTACACAAAAGATCGGAATTACAACATAGTATATACAATACATAAAGACACAACTATTACTACCACTAGACTGACTAAGGAAATCTCATCCCATCATCCCGCGCTCCACTGCGCTCTTGTACTCCAACTGTGCTATATACGCAACCAGCTCTCGGCTCAAGGTATGTAGAGTCTGTCCCTGTTCTGCCGGGTAGTGGTACACACCATCAATCACCCTTTCAAAAGCTGAACGGAACACATACCCCATCTTGTTCATCTTTCTCTTCTTGCACCTGACCTCGTCCTCAAGGTCGTCAGCTCTCTCATTGGACGCTTCCCACTTCTCCTCGAAGTGTAACCTATCCATCACCTCCAACTCTAGCTGAGTACGGAGTGCCTCTTTCTCAGTCTTCTCACTCAGTTCCCTCTGCTCAACCTCTTCTAGCTTCTCTGCCAAATCTGCATTCCTAGCCACTGACCTGTGAAACAGAGTCCCCATCTGGATCCCTGCCTCCCTACGGTAGGCAATCTCCACCTCTAACTCTTGCATAGCCAGCTTCCTCTGGTGGTCCTCGTCCCTTAGCTTCTGGAACTCAGACTCTCTCTCGTGGGCCTCTGCCTCCAGCTCTTGGACCCTGCAGTCTAACTCTAGGATCCGCTCCTCGTATTCTCCTAACATCTGCTCCTCTATAGTAGCCTCATCAGAGTCCTCTACTGGCTCATCCTCCATCGGCTCCTCCTCTGGATCAGTCTCTATCTCAATCTCGATCTCATCCTCGTCATCAAACTCGGATGGTGCAACTGCCTGCACTGGCACAGCCTCTAGAGGTGCCTCGTATACTACATGTATATCTCTGGGCTCCTCCTCTGCTACTCTACTAGTTACACCTGTGTCTGTCATCCTACAATCACAAACACAAGGCAAACAAACAGCAACTCCATTAGAATGTTAAATAAAACATAAGTTCATTGTATAGAATGAAGTTACATTTCATAACAGACTAAGTCTCTCAAGGAAAACTCTGCATGAGTTTTATCTCCTTCCTAACTTCTAAGTTCACCTAAGCTATAGTCCAAGGACACTCGTTCCTAAGGTTTATAACTACAGCTTTGATACCAACCTGTGACGCCCCCAAATTCCAGGACCGCCACTTGGTCTCTCGAATTCGGTTCATCACGTGCTCATGGTAATACATCACAATAATAATAATTAAATATCATACGATCACAGCGGAAAATCTATTCTAGAATAATTTACAACGATTTATTATAATTATTCCCCCAAGTCTCGCAACCTACAGTACTTAATAGATTACATAATAATATCAGTTAACGACTTATTACATAATCTAACTTAAGCTTAAACATAATCAAATCCAGTCTTACTACATCATCATCATACAATATTAATATATTTAAAACATAACAGACATAAGCTAGTTGGTAGCTTTGCCCTTGCCCTTATCAACGCCCGAAGGTTCACCATGCTCTGCCTTAACTGAAATGTTTTAGGGAAAGCAAGAATGAGCACAAATTGCCCAGCAAGTAATATACAATAAGGGTGAGTAATAAGATTCTCAATTCTCGAAAGGGTATAACAAGATTTGATAGTTCAAGAATAACAAGAATATCAACAGTTCTCAATATCAGTCGCTAAGGACAGGATAATATCAATATGATTCAATAATAAGTCAATTCAAGATTTCAAATAATTGAATACTGAGTAGTCACTACGGACTATGAACTTCTACTAGAATTGACAGTAATAAACTGAAAATCCAACAAAAACAGGTACAACAGGTGATCAGCCTAGAGTACCCTTGTTATGCATAACAATCAACCATACTCAAGTGTGCACGTCGGTTCTCCGACAATTATATATTCCCTTCAAAGAAGGTTGTTCTTCTCAGTCAAATATAAGATCCCGCACCAATCAATTAGTTTGGGTTGCTTTTCAATAACATAAGTCCAGCCGAATCAAATGGCATAGACACTTTCACAATATTCAAGAACAATACTAAGTTCAACATGAATAATAGCTTTAATGAAATAAGAGTTCAAGTATGCTAATTCGATTCAACCGATTAAATAGGAAACTAGTTCGCAATACGCAAGATAGGATACTTGCATAGTAAAAGAGTATAAGTTAGGAAACTTTCACAATCATAGATTTCCTTGCATAAAGTAAATGCGTCGGTTAGGATACTTGCACTTTAGAAGAGTGTAAGTAAGAGAACTTTCACAATCATAGATTTCCTTGCATAAGGTAAATGCGTCGGTTAGGATACTTGCACTTTAAAAGAGTGTAAGTAAGAGAACTTGCCTTTAGCGTAGTTTATCCACGAAAAGCAATCAACACTTTCGAATTCCTATTGTAATACAGTTACGTATATATATGATATTCATTAGTCATATAATTTAACTTCACATTTTCTCTTTGAATATACGATCAACACATAAGCTAAGTCTTACCTAGCTACACAGTTATATAGAATATAATTTCTATCCTTAACGTTCCTTCTTTAGAGTTTAAACGCATTCTCATATTATATAAGATCTCAACAATTAGCAAACATGCTTGCATATTATTAATATCACATAAGACCACAATCAATACTAAATATATTTCATTTTAGCAAGTTACGGCATCTCCTTAAGTTAACCGTCAAAATCGGGTTCAAGTAACATCATATAATATCGCGTAGCATGTATTCATATTTAAAGGATACTTTCATGCTTGTATAACTTTTCCAAATCCAATCGTACATGGTATAGGTTCTTAAGTTAATACTTAAAGCCATTCAAGGACACGAACTCATATGGTCTAACATGATTGCTTTTAAACACATAAGATATTCATATAACTTGTATTAGTCATGCTCATGAGTACTCGTATTGCATATATGTAGCTAGCATTGTTATTATCTTGAAAACATGCTTTGTTCATGCTAAACTTTAATCACGGCAACTAATCATGGTATATATACATGCATGACACATGAATGAGTCTAAGAATACTATCACATGTGTCCATAAATGTCAAATTCTAATTCTCGTCATAACATACCAACGTTCACGTTCAAAGCTTATACTTTGTTAGTATAGTTCATTAATAAGGTCTATCATGTTCATGCTTCCTTATGACACCTACATATGTAAGTTAACATGCTTTTCATGTATTTCAAGGCCCTATAAACATGCTCGAAAAGTCAGAATGTATACATGCTTCATATATGTTAACGTCGTTTATGAAACTTTAAATTCGTTTCCAAACTATGTGTCGTTTGGTTAACCATGCATGCTAATATACTAAAACATGCTTACATTGCCTCATTAGGTTTATATATATGTATTAATCATGCTCCCATGCTTGTTTAAACAAAAATCAAACAATTGGTACATAACAGTTTTGCTGCAGAATGCAGAAAACTGAACACAGAGGCTGGCGCTGCGGCGCGGCAATACTGGCGCTGCGGCGCGGGTGGCGCTGCGTGCGGCGCTGCGGCGCGGGCTGCGGCGCTGCGGCGTCGAGGCAGTTTTCTGGTTCAGACTGCAGCGAAAACCGACCCAAAACCTCCCATCTCATCGAATTTCAACATACCCAGTACATGTATGCTTATATAACAGTCAATAGCAATTATCAATTCCCAATTTCATGAACTCTAACTAATTTACGAATTTCATGTATTTACAGAAATTGAAGAGGAACAATGGAAATGAAAGACTATTCAGTGGTTCCATCATGTGGGTATGTTCATATAACAACAATATAAGGGTTCTACAAACCAATCATGAACCAATTTGGCATAATCAAGAATTTCAACAAAACTCAGAGAACAACAATGGAGTTCTGTTGATAGAAAATGAAAATGAAGACACGAAGAGGATTTATACCTCTGTTATGGAGTAAGCTTGCTGATGCTACTATAAAAATTCCTTCTGAACTAAATAGACAATCACAGTATACTCTCTTCTCTTAGAAATATTTCAGCAATGAAATGAAGGTGCAGGGAGTTCTTTATATAGAAGAATGAATACACAGTCCAAGTTTCTAACTCCCAAATCAAACTAACGGATTGTCAAATTGCATGAAGGTTATAGAATGGTAGGTATTTAGTTGTTAGAATCCATCATTAAAACCACTCCTCATATAATTATTGCTAGCTAAGCTTGGGAGAAGAATGGGAGAATAGGCCTTAGCCTTTTTGCCATACACGTGAAGGAGAAGGAGAGTGACTATTATATTGGGACAAGGCCATATATCAGCATTCTATAATTTGTATATATACACAACACTTATGCCAAAATATGTTACATGTATATATACTATATAATTAGGCCACAATTATAGTTACAATGTAATTCTAATGATACTAACATGGATTCACATAATGTAATAAGTGTGAATTGTGCACATATAATTCATGTACATTTTTATCATACTGGTATAATTTAATCGGATGTTATCACATTACATTATCTCATGTATTATTAAATTGTTCACCATATATTCATGATGTCTCACTTTATTAAAATTAATAGTTTACAATATGTTCATGATATATTATACAGTGTATTCTCACATATTTATTGTCACATCAGTATTATCATGCATTCATAACATATAGTTTTAACATAATCACATTATGCTTCATGTAATATATGGTTTCTATGTGTAATATATTCGCATTGCATTATATAACATAGTTTATGTATATACATGCATGGTCACACTTAAGTGTCTCTCTACACTATATAATATAGTTGTATTCCATATACTTTATATATTCAAATATTGCACATTTGCACATATCAATTAATATAATCTTATTATATTTATAAACACGTTGCTCATTATTATTATGTTTCTTGCAATAATAATCACATATTATTAATCAATCCTCATTAGTATTTTATAACAGTTAATTAATATTCTTCGATTAACAATTAATATAGATTAATTGTTTGCTTAAATTAATATAATCATTCTTATATTACGTCACTGTGCCACACAAGGCAATCAACGAGTTTATCACAAACTCCACCAATTTCTCAATTATTATAATTATTCAATTATATATAATTGAATTAATTCATCTCATAACACAAAATCATTTATATTCAAATAAATTCTCATTTCCATTAATATATTTATTTAATAATATATGGAAATTCTCGGGTATTACATCCTCCCCCCCTTATAAAAATTCCGTCCCGGAATTGCTACAAGGTTACACAAATAGATGGGGATAGTCCCTTATCATCCTATCTTCTAACTCCCACGTTGCCTCCTCGACATCGTGGTTACGCCAAAGTACTTTTACAGATGAAATAACTTTATTTCTCAAAGTTTGTTCTTTCCTATCTAATATTTGGACAGGAATTTCTTCATACGCCAAGTTCTTCTCCACTTGAATGGGCTCGTAAGAAATCACGTGCTTGTAGTCGGCCTTGTACGGTCGCAACACGGAAATGTGGAACACGTTGTGGATATGCTCCAACTCGGGTGGTAACGCAACTTTGTATGCCACTTCGCCCACTCGCTTCAGTATCTCGAACGGTCCTATGAATCTTGGACTCAATTTTCCTTTCTTGCCGAAACGGATTTTTCCCTTCCATGGAGATACCTTCAAGAATACGAAACTGCCGACTTTGAAGTCTCGGTCCTGCCGATGCAAATCTGCGTATTTCTTCTGGCGATCTTGAGCTGCTACAAGTCTGGCTCTTATCACTGTCACCACGTCTGCGGTTTGTTGAACTAACTCTGGTCCGAGTATTCGTCGTTCTCCGACTTCGTCCCAACATAACGGCGTTCTGCACTTTCTCCCGTAAAGAGCTTCGTACGGTGGCATGCCAATACTCGCATGGTAGCTATTATTATATGCGAATTCTACTAAGGGTAGGTGGTCGTCCCAATTTCCCTTAAAATCCATCACGCAAGTCCTAAGCATGTCTTCTAGCGTTTGTATTGTTCGCTCACTTTGTCCGTCTGTTTGAGGATGATAAGCTGTACTCAACCTCAACTGCGTTCCCATTCTTTCCTGCAAACTCTTCCAAAAATTGGACGTGAAGCGCGGATCTCGATCAGAGACAATTGATACCGGCACTCCATGTCGTGAAACAATCTCTTTTACATACAGACTCGCTAATTGGTTCAAACTGTAGCAGATCTTGATTGGTAGAAAATGTGCAGTCTTGGTAAGTCGATCCATAATAACCCAAATGGCATAATAACCTTTCTGCGTAACTGGAAGTCCTACCAAGAAGTCCATCGTAATATGCTCCCATTTCCACTCTGGTATTTCCAACGGTTGTAGTAAACCACTCGGCCGCTGATGCTCTGCTTTAACGCGTTGGCAAGTCAAGCATTTACTGACGCACTCTGCGACTTCCCGTTTCAAATTAGGCCACCAAAAATGTTGCCTTAGATCTCGGTACATCTTGGTGCCTCCCGGATGAACGGAATATGTCGTATTATGTGCCTCGTGCAAAATCTCTTCCCTCAACTCGGTTACCGCTGGTACCCACACTCTTCCTTCAAATCTCAAAATACCATCTTTATCCATTCGAAATTTTTCTTCCTCATTTTCCGTGATCCTCTTTCGGATTTTCTCACACTCTTCATCCTTTTCTTGGGCTTCCTTTACTTTATCCAACAATATCGGATGAGCTTCCATTACAAACAACTTCTCACCAGACTTTTCTGGTCCTTTCACTTCTATCTCCAATTTCTCCATCTCTCTTATCAACTCTTCCTGAGTCGTCAAATTAAACAACTTCTCCCTTCCTTTCCAGCTCAGAGCGTCGGCAACCACATTTGCCTTTCCCGGGTGATAAAGAATATCGCAGTCATAGTCTTTGATTAATTCTAACCACCTTCTCTGCCGCATGTTTAACTCCTTCTGTGTGAAGATATATTTCAGACTTTTGTGGTCCGTGTATATCTCACATTTTTCTCCGTATAGATAATGCCTCCATATCTTTAACGCAAAAACTACTGCCGCTAACTCTAAGTCGTGAGTAGGGTATCGTTTTTCGTAATCCTTTAATTGTCGTGATGCATATGCAATGACCTTGCCGTGCTGCATAAGCACACAGCCAAGTCCCTTGTGCGATGCATCACTATACACCACAAAATTTCCCGCATCATCTGGTAATGATAATACAGGTGCTTCGCTCAATCTCTTCTTCAACTCCTGAAAACTCTCTTCACATTTGTCGGTCCATACAAATTTTACCGTCTTTCTAGTCAAATTGGTCAGCGGGGTTGCTATCTTAGAAAAATCTTGGATGAATCTTCGATAGTACCCAGCTAACCCTAAAAAACTTCTTACCTCCGTCGGTGTTCTCTGTTGTTCCCAATTACTTACTGCTTCAACCTTCGCAGGGTCTACAGAGATTCCATTCTTATCCACCACGTGGCCTAAGAATTGAACCTTCTCCATCCAAAATTCGCACTTAGAAAATTTTGCATACATCTTCTCCTTCCTTAGTGCCTCCAAAATAATCTTTAGATGTTCGGCGTGTTCTTCCTCTGTCTTCGAGTAGATCAAAATGTCGTCGATAAAGACCACTACAAATTTATCCAAGTATGGCTTGAAAACTCGGTTCATCAAGTCCATAAATGCTGCCGGAGCATTAGTCAATCCGAATGACATTACCAAAAACTCGTAGTGTCCATAACGGGTTCGAAACGCAGTCTTTGGTATGTCCTCTTCCCATACCTTCAGTTGATGATATCCTGTTCGTAGGTCGATCTTTGAGAAACACTTTGCTCCCTTCAGTTGATCAAATAAGTCGTCTATCCTCGGTAGCGAATACCGGTTCTTGATTGTTACTCTATTCAATTCTCCATAATCGATACAGAGCTTCATCGATCCGTCCTTCTTCTTAACGAATAGTACTGGTGCTCCCCAAGGAGAAACACTCGGTCGAATGTAACCCTTATCCAATAATTCTTGCAATTGTATCATCAATTCCTTCATTTCTACTGGCGCCATACGATATGGAGCTTTCGAAATCGGTGTCGTTCCCGGTGCTAAGTCTATTACGAATTCGATTTCTCTGTCTGGCGGAAGACCAGGCAGATCGTCCGGAAACACATCTTGGAATTCATTAACTACGTATATATCCTTAATTTCTACTCCCTTCTTCCGAGTATCAACGATGTAAGCTAAATATCCTCCACATCCTTTCCTTAACAATTTCTTGGCCTGCATCATCGTAACGCAACACGATTGCTTAAGCGATGAGCTACCATAAAACACTACCTTAGACTTACTCGGAGTCTGAAGGTTCACACATTTGTTCTGACAGTCAATTATCGCAGCATGGTTATACAACCAATCCATTCCCAGTATTACGTCAAATTCTCCCAATCTAATAGGAATCAAGTCTACGCTCAGTTTATATTCTCCAATGTTTGCGTGACAATCTCGATAAATGTATTCTACAGGGATCACTTCCTTATTAGCAACTTCTATGATCAAATGATTTTCTAAAAGTTCTCGGGGTGTACTAAGTCTACTAGCAAATTCTTCAGATACAAAAGAACAGGTGGCACCCGAATCAAATAATACATAAGCATTTATATCATTGATTGGGATTATACCTGACACCACATCCTTCGCAGCCACTGCGTCTTGGACGGTCATGTTAAAGGTTCTGGCGGTTGGGCGGTTGGATTGTGCCGGTCCACCGATCATCAGCTTGTTGCCTCCTTGCTGATTACTAACCCCGCCACTTCCCTTCTTTGGGCAGTCCTTAATTTGGTGCTCCGTCGAGCCACACGCAAAGCATCCTTGTATCTTTTTCGGTTTCAAACAGTTGGGCGAGATGTGCCCTTCCTGTCCGCAGTTGTAGCAAGTGCCACGTCCCTTCCAGCACTCGCCCTGGTGATTCTTCCCACACTTCGGGCATCCTTCAGCCCTCTTCTTGAAACCTCCACGAAAATTCCCTGATTGATTATTATTGTTGTTTTTGTTGTTGTTGTTGTTCTCCCACTTTCTCTTTCCCAAATTACTTCCTCCACTGCTTCTTCCTCCGGTACGATTCTCTCCTCCAGCATTCTTTCCTTTCTTCTCTTTGTTATACAGGCTTAAGGCCTCACTGCCACCTTCCGCAATGATTGCCTTTTCCAGTAATGTTGCAAAGGAATCAATTTGAAGAACTGATACCTTATTGAACAGCCACGGCTTCAACCCTTGTTCGAAGCGTCTAGCCTTTCTTTCTTCATCACCAACTTGGTGCTCCGCAAATCGCGCTAGTTCGTTAAACCTAGCTGCGTATTGCGCCACCGTCATCTCACCTTGTTTTAACTCTAGGAATTTCACCTCCATCCTATTCTTCATACTCTTCAGGAAGTAATTCTCGAAGAACAGCGTCTTAAACTTTTCCCAAGCTATTATCCCTTCTCCAGCTCTTTGTTGATTAGCCTCCCACCAGTAGTTCGCTTCTCCCCTCATCATGTACGTGGCAAACACCGTCTTCTGATCTTCGCCTACGCTAGCTATAGTGAAAGCTTTTTCGATCTCTTTGATCCACGTTTGTGCGATGATTGGGTCGATAGTTCCCTCGAACTCTGGGGGTCCTACACTCTTAAAGTCTTTAAAGGTTGTTACTGGCACAGTCTGAGGGTTCGGGCGAACGGGTTCATTGTTCCTTCTCCTTAAGGCTTTTCCTAACAAGTCTACCAGTTTCTGGATCGGGTCTACTTGTTCCCTCTCGTTGTTAATAGATTCTTCGGGTGCTGTCAATCTACGTCTGGGCGGCATTATCTGCATCACAAGTTTTCATTTTACTATTATTCAAGTATATCACTTAAGTATTTCTTTTAATACTAAAAGAATAAATTTATAACACGTTTTGAAAATCAACTCCATTTATATTCATATGCCATTTCATTTTCATTACATGATTTTCCTAGCATACTACTATAAATGTCATCACATATATCCCCTAATATCACAAAAGACGGGGAAAATACCAACCTACTACTATACTACCCCTCTAACAGAAGCTAACTCGGGGTTTACATCATCATCCCACATCTTACACAAAAGATCGGAATTACAACATAGTATATACAATACATAAAGACACAACTATTACTACCACTAGACTGACTAAGGAAATCTCATCCCATCATCCCGCGCTCCACTGCGCTCTTGTACTCCAATTGTTCTATATACGCAACCAGCTCTCGGCTCAAGGTATGTAGAGTCTGTCCCTGTTCTGCCGGGTAGTGGTACACACCATCAATCACCCTTTCAAAAGCTGAACGGAACACATACCCCATCTTGTTCATCTTTCTCTTCTTGCACCTGACCTCGTCCTCAAGGTCGTCAGCTCTCTCATTGGACGCTTCCCACTTCTCCTCGAAGTGTAACCTATCCATCACCTCCAACTCTAGCTGAGTACGGAGTGCCTCTTTCTCAGTCTTCTCACTCAGTTCCCTCTGCTCAACCTCTTCTAGCTTCTCTGCCAAATCTGCATTCCTAGCCACTGACCTGTGAAACAGAGTCCCCATCTGGATCCCTGCCTCCCTACGGTAGGCAATCTCCACCTCTAACTCTTGCATAGCCAGCTTCCTCTGGTGGTCCTCGTCCCTTAGCTTCTGGAACTCAGACTCTCTCTCGTGGGCCTCTGCCTCCAGCTCTTGGACCCTGCAGTCTAACTCTAGGATCCGCTCCTCGTATTCTCCTAACATCTGCTCCTCTATAGTAGCCTCATCAGAGTCCTCTACTGGCTCATCCTCCATCGGCTCCTCCTCTGGATCAGTCTCTATCTCAATCTCGATCTCATCCTCGTCATCAAACTCGGATGGTGCAACTGCCTGCACTGGCACAGCCTCTAGAGGTGCCTCGTATACTACATGTATATCTCTGGGCTCCTCCTCTGCTACTCTACTAGTTACACCTGTGTCTGTCATCCTACAATCACAAACACAAGGCAAACAAACAGCAACTCCATTAGAATGTTAAATAAAACATAAGTTCATTGTATAGAATGAAGTTACATTTCATAACAGACTAAGTCTCTCAAGGAAAACTCTACATGAGTTTTATCTCCTTCCTAACTTCTAAGTTCACCTAAGCTATAGTCCAAGGACACTCGTTCCTAAGGTTTATAACTACAGCTTTGATACTAACCTGTGACGCCCCCAAATTCCAGGACCGCCACTTGGTCTCTCGAATTCGGTTCATCACGTGCTCATGGTAATACATCACAATAATAATAATTAAATATCATACGATCACAGCGGAAAATCTATTCTAGAATAATTTACAACGATTTATTATAATTATTCCCCCAAGTCTCGCAACCTACAGTACTTAATAGATTACATAATAATATCAGTTAACGACTTATTACATAATCTAACTTAAGCTTAAACATAATCAAATCCAGTCTTACTACATCATCATCATACAATATTAATATATTTAAAACATAACAGACATAAGCTAGTTGGTAGCTTTGCCCTTGCCCTTATCAACGCCCGAAGGTTCACCATGCTCTGCCTTAACTGAAATGTTTTAGGGAAAGCAAGAATGAGCACAAATTGCCCAGCAAGTAATATACAATAAGGGTGAGTAATAAGATTCTCAATTCTCGAAAGGGTATAACAAGATTTGATAGTTCAAGAATAACAAGAATATCAACAGTTCTCAATATCAGTCGCTAAGGACAGGATAATATCAATATGATTCAATAATAAGTCAATTCAAGATTTCAAATAATTGAATACTGAGTAGTCACTACGGACTATGAACTTCTACTAGAATTGACAGTAATAAACTGAAAATCCAACAAAAACAGGTACAACAGGTGATCAGCCTAAAGTACCCTTGTTATGCATAACAATCAACCATACTCAAGTGTGCACGTCGGTTCTCCGACAATTATATATTCCCTTCAAAGAAGGTTGTTCTTCTCAGTCAAATATAAGATCCCGCACCAATCAATTACTTTGGGTTGCTTTTCAATAACATAAGTCTAGCCGAATCAAATGGCATAGACACTTTCACAATATTCAAGAACAATACTAAGTTCAACATGAATAATAGCTTTAATGAAATAAGAGTTCAAGTATGCTAATTCGATTCAACCGATTAAATAGGAAACTAGTTCGCAATACGCAAGATAGGATACTTGCATAGTAAAAGAGTATAAGTTAGGAAACTTTCACAATCATAGATTTCCTTGCATAAAGTAAATGCGTCGGTTAGGATACTTGCACTTTAGAAGAGTGTAAGTAAGAGAACTTTCACAATCATAGATTTCCTTGCATAAGGTAAATGCGTCGGTTAGGATACTTGCACTTTAAAAGAGTGTAAGTAAGAGAACTTGCCTTTAGCGTAGTTTATCCACGAAAAGCAATCAACACTTTCGAATTCCTATTGTAATACAGTTACGTATATATATGATATTCATTAGTCATATAATTTAACTTCACATTTTCTCTTTGAATATACGATCAACACATAAGCTAAGTCTTACCTAGCTACACAGTTATATAGAATATAATTTCTATCCTTAACGTTCCTTCTTTAGAGTTTAAACGCATTCTCATATTATATAAGATCTCAACAATTAGCAAACATGCTTGCATATTATTAATATCACATAAGACCACAATCAATACTAAATATATTTCATTTTAGCAAGTTACGGCATCTCCTTAAGTTAACCGTCAAAATCGGGTTCAAGTAACATCATATAATATCGCGTAGCATGTATTCATATTTAAAGGATACTTTCATGCTTGTATAACTTTTCCAAATCCAATCGTACATGGTATAGGTTCTTAAGTTAATACTTAAAGCCATTCAAGGACACGAACTCATATGGTCTAACATGATTGCTTTTAAACACATAAGATATTCATATAACTTGTATTAGTCATGCTCATGAGTACTCGTATTGCATATATGTAGCTAGCATTGTTATTATCTTGAAAACATGCTTTGTTCATGCTAAACTTTAATCACGGCAACTAATCATGGTATATATACATGCATGACACATGAATGAGTCTAAGAATACTATCACATGTGTCCATAAATGTCAAATTCTAATTCTCGTCATAACATACCAACGTTCACGTTCAAAGCTTATACTTTGTTAGTATAGTTCATTAATAAGGTCTATCATGTTCATGCTTCCTTATGACACCTACATATGTAAGTTAACATGCTTTTCATGTATTTCAAGGCCCTATAAACATGCTCGAAAAGTCAGAATGTATACATGCTTCATATATGTTAACGTCGTTTATGAAACTTTAAATTCGTTTCCAAACTATGTGTCGTTTGGTTAACCATGCATGCTAATATACTAAAACATGCTTACATTGCCTCATTAGGTTTATATATATGTATTAATCATGCTCCCATGCTTGTTTAAACAAAAATCAAACAATTGGTACATAACAGTTTTGCTGCAGAATGCAGAAAACTGAACACAGAGGCTGGCGCTGCGGCGCGGCAATACTGGCGCTGCGGCGCGGGTGGCGCTGCGTGCGGCGCTGCGGCGCGGGCTGCGGCGCTGCGGCGTCGAGGCAGTTTTCTGGTTCAGACTGCAGCGAAAACCGACCCAAAACCTCCCATCTCATCGAATTTCAACATACCCAGTACATGTATGCTTATATAACAGTCAATAGCAATTATCAATTCCCAATTTCATGAACTCTAACTAATTTACGAATTTCATGTATTTACAGAAATTGAAGAGGAACAATGGAAATGAAAGACTATTCAGTGGTTCCATCATGTGGGTATGTTCATATAACAACAATATAAGGGTTCTACAAACCAATCATGAACCAATTTGGCATAATCAAGAATTTCAACAAAACTCAGAGAACAACAATGGAGTTCTGTTGATAGAAAATGAAAATGAAGACACGAAGAGGATTTATACCTCTGTTATGGAGTAAGCTTGCTGATGCTACTATAAAAATTCCTTCTGAACTAAATAGACAATCACAGTATACTCTCTTCTCTTAGAAATATTTCAGCAATGAAATGAAGGTGCAGGGAGTTCTTTATATAGAAGAATGAATACACAGTCCAAGTTTCTAACTCCCAAATCAAACTAACGGATTGTCAAATTGCATGAAGGTTATAGAATGGTAGGTATTTAGTTGTTAGAATCCATCATTAAAACCACTCCTCATATAATTATTGCTAGCTAAGCTTGGGAGAAGAATGGGAGAATAGGCCTTAGCCTTTTTGCCATACACGTGAAGGAGAAGGAGAGTGACTATTATATTGGGACAAGGCCATATATCAGCATTCTATAATTTGTATATATACACAACACTTATGCCAAAATATGTTACATGTATATATACTATATAATTAGGCCACAATTATAGTTACAATGTAATTCTAATGATACTAACATGGATTCACATAATGTAATAAGTGTGAATTGTGCACATATAATTCATGTACATTTTTATCATACTGGTATAATTTAATCGGATGTTATCACATTACATTATCTCATGTATTATTAAATTGTTCACCATATATTCATGATGTCTCACTTTATTAAAATTAATAGTTTACAATATGTTCATGATATATTATACAGTGTATTCTCACATATTTATTGTCACATCAGTATTATCATGCATTCATAACATATAGTTTTAACATAATCACATTATGCTTCATGTAATATATGGTTTCTATGTGTAATATATTCGCATTGCATTATATAACATAGTTTATGTATATACATGCATGGTCACACTTAAGTGTCTCTCTACACTATATAATATAGTTGTATTCCATATACTTTATATATTCAAATATTGCACATTTGCACATATCAATTAATATAATCTTATTATATTTATAAACACGTTGCTCATTATTATTATGTTTCTTGCAATAATAATCACATATTATTAATCAATCCTCATTAGTATTTTATAACAGTTAATTAATATTCTTCGATTAACAATTAATATAGATTAATTGTTTGCTTAAATTAATATAATCATTCTTATATTACGTCACTGTGCCACACAAGGCAATCAACGAGTTTATCACAAACTCCACCAATTTCTCAATTATTATAATTATTCAATTATATATAATTGAATTAATTCATCTCATAACACAAAATCATTTATATTCAAATAAATTCTCATTTCCATTAATATATTTATTTAATAATATATGGAAATTCTCGGGTATTACATCCTCCCCCCCTTATAAAAATTCCGTCCCGGAATTGCTACAAGGTTACACAAATAGATGGGGATAGTCCCTTATCATCCTATCTTCTAACTCCCACGTTGCCTCCTCGACATCGTGGTTACGCCAAAGTACTTTTACAGATGAAATAACTTTATTTCTCAAAGTTTGTTCTTTCCTATCTAATATTTGGACAGGAATTTCTTCATACGCCAAGTTCTTCTCCACTTGAATGGGCTCGTAAGAAATCACGTGCTTGTAGTCGGCCTTGTACGGTCGCAACACGGAAATGTGGAACACGTTGTGGATATGCTCCAACTCGGGTGGTAACGCAACTTTGTATGCCACTTCGCCCACTCGCTTCAGTATCTCGAACGGTCCTATGAATCTTGGACTCAATTTTCCTTTCTTGCCGAAACGGATTTTTCCCTTCCATGGAGATACCTTCAAGAATACGAAACTGCCGACTTTGAAGTCTCGGTCCTGCCGATGCAAATCTGCGTATTTCTTCTGGCGATCTTGAGCTGCTACAAGTCTGGCTCTTATCACTGTCACCACGTCTGCGGTTTGTTGAACTAACTCTGGTCCGAGTATTCGTCGTTCTCCGACTTCGTCCCAACATAACGGCGTTCTGCACTTTCTCCCGTAAAGAGCTTCGTACGGTGGCATGCCAATACTCGCATGGTAGCTATTATTATATGCGAATTCTACTAAGGGTAGGTGGTCGTCCCAATTTCCCTTAAAATCCATCACGCAAGTCCTAAGCATGTCTTCTAGC
This sequence comes from Panax stipuleanatus, assembly GCA_020205555.1. Classification (NCBI taxonomy): domain Eukaryota; kingdom Viridiplantae; phylum Streptophyta; class Magnoliopsida; order Apiales; family Araliaceae; genus Panax; species Panax stipuleanatus. The sequence continues at coordinate 35,363,133 of CM035115.1, forward strand.
GTTTGTATTGTTCGCTCACTTTGTCCGTCTGTTTGAGGATGATAAGCTGTACTCAACCTCAACTGCGTTCCCATTCTTTCCTGCAAACTCTTCCAAAAATTGGACGTGAAGCGCGGATCTCGATCAGAGACAATTGATACCGGCACTCCATGTCGTGAAACAATCTCTTTTACATACAGACTCGCTAATTGGTTCAAACTGTAGCAGATCTTGATTGGTAGAAAATGTGCAGTCTTGGTAAGTCGATCCATAATAACCCAAATGGCATAATAACCTTTCTGCGTAACTGGAAGTCCTACCAAGAAGTCCATCGTAATATGCTCCCATTTCCACTCTGGTATTTCCAACGGTTGTAGTAAACCACTCGGCCGCTGATGCTCTGCTTTAACGCGTTGGCAAGTCAAGCATTTACTGACGCACTCTGCGACTTCCCGTTTCAAATTAGGCCACCAAAAATGTTGCCTTAGATCTCGGTACATCTTGGTGCCTCCCGGATGAACGGAATATGTCGTATTATGTGCCTCGTGCAAAATCTCTTCCCTCAACTCGGTTACCGCTGGTACCCACACTCTTCCTTCAAATCTCAAAATACCATCTTTATCCATTCGAAATTTTTCTTCCTCATTTTCCGTGATCCTCTTTCGGATTTTCTCACACTCTTCATCCTTTTCTTGGGCTTCCTTTACTTTATCCAACAATATCGGATGAGCTTCCATTACAAACAACTTCTCACCAGACTTTTCTGGTCCTTTCACTTCTATCTCCAATTTCTCCATCTCTCTTATCAACTCTTCCTGAGTCGTCAAATTAAACAACTTCTCCCTTCCTTTCCAGCTCAGAGCGTCGGCAACCACATTTGCCTTTCCCGGGTGATAAAGAATATCGCAGTCATAGTCTTTGATTAATTCTAACCACCTTCTCTGCCGCATGTTTAACTCCTTCTGTGTGAAGATATATTTCAGACTTTTGTGGTCCGTGTATATCTCACATTTTTCTCCGTATAGATAATGCCTCCATATCTTTAACGCAAAAACTACTGCCGCTAACTCTAAGTCGTGAGTAGGGTATCGTTTTTCGTAATCCTTTAATTGTCGTGATGCATATGCAATGACCTTGCCGTGCTGCATAAGCACACAGCCAAGTCCCTTGTGCGATGCATCACTATACACCACAAAATTTCCCGCATCATCTGGTAATGATAATACAGGTGCTTCGCTCAATCTCTTCTTCAACTCCTGAAAACTCTCTTCACATTTGTCGGTCCATACAAATTTTACCGTCTTTCTAGTCAAATTGGTCAGCGGGGTTGCTATCTTAGAAAAATCTTGGATGAATCTTCGATAGTACCCAGCTAACCCTAAAAAACTTCTTACCTCCGTCGGTGTTCTCTGTTGTTCCCAATTACTTACTGCTTCAACCTTCGCAGGGTCTACAGAGATTCCATTCTTATCCACCACGTGGCCTAAGAATTGAACCTTCTCCATCCAAAATTCGCACTTAGAAAATTTTGCATACATCTTCTCCTTCCTTAGTGCCTCCAAAATAATCTTTAGATGTTCGGCGTGTTCTTCCTCTGTCTTCGAGTAGATCAAAATGTCGTCGATAAAGACCACTACAAATTTATCCAAGTATGGCTTGAAAACTCGGTTCATCAAGTCCATAAATGCTGCCGGAGCATTAGTCAATCCGAATGACATTACCAAAAACTCGTAGTGTCCATAACGGGTTCGAAACGCAGTCTTTGGTATGTCCTCTTCCCATACCTTCAGTTGATGATATCCTGTTCGTAGGTCGATCTTTGAGAAACACTTTGCTCCCTTCAGTTGATCAAATAAGTCGTCTATCCTCGGTAGCGAATACCGGTTCTTGATTGTTACTCTATTCAATTCTCCATAATCGATACAGAGCTTCATCGATCCGTCCTTCTTCTTAACGAATAGTACTGGTGCTCCCCAAGGAGAAACACTCGGTCGAATGTAACCCTTATCCAATAATTCTTGCAATTGTATCATCAATTCCTTCATTTCTACTGGCGCCATACGATATGGAGCTTTCGAAATCGGTGTCGTTCCCGGTGCTAAGTCTATTACGAATTCGATTTCTCTGTCTGGCGGAAGACCAGGCAGATCGTCCGGAAACACATCTTGGAATTCATTAACTACGTATATATCCTTAATTTCTACTCCCTTCTTCCGAGTATCAACGATGTAAGCTAAATATCCTCCACATCCTTTCCTTAACAATTTCTTGGCCTGCATCATCGTAACGCAACACGATTGCTTAAGCGATGAGCTACCATAAAACACTACCTTAGACTTACTCGGAGTCTGAAGGTTCACACATTTGTTCTGACAGTCAATTATCGCAGCATGGTTATACAACCAATCCATTCCCAGTATTACGTCAAATTCTCCCAATCTAATAGGAATCAAGTCTACGCTCAGTTTATATTCTCCAATGTTTGCGTGACAATCTCGATAAATGTATTCTACAGGGATCACTTCCTTATTAGCAACTTCTATGATCAAATGATTTTCTAAAAGTTCTCGGGGTGTACTAAGTCTACTAGCAAATTCTTCAGATACAAAAGAACAGGTGGCACCCGAATCAAATAATACATAAGCATTTATATCATTGATTGGGATTATACCTGACACCACATCCTTCGCAGCCACTGCGTCTTGGACGGTCATGTTAAAGGTTCTGGCGGTTGGGCGGTTGGATTGTGCCGGTCCACCGATCATCAGCTTGTTGCCTCCTTGCTGATTACTAACCCCGCCACTTCCCTTCTTTGGGCAGTCCTTAATTTGGTGCTCCGTCGAGCCACACGCAAAGCATCCTTGTATCTTTTTCGGTTTCAAACAGTTGGGCGAGATGTGCCCTTCCTGTCCGCAGTTGTAGCAAGTGCCACGTCCCTTCCAGCACTCGCCCTGGTGATTCTTCCCACACTTCGGGCATCCTTCAGCCCTCTTCTTGAAACCTCCACGAAAATTCCCTGATTGATTATTATTGTTGTTTTTGTTGTTGTTGTTGTTCTCCCACTTTCTCTTTCCCAAATTACTTCCTCCACTGCTTCTTCCTCCGGTACGATTCTCTCCTCCAGCATTCTTTCCTTTCTTCTCTTTGTTATACAGGCTTAAGGCCTCACTGCCACCTTCCGCAATGATTGCCTTTTCCAGTAATGTTGCAAAGGAATCAATTTGAAGAACTGATACCTTATTGAACAGCCACGGCTTCAACCCTTGTTCGAAGCGTCTAGCCTTTCTTTCTTCATCACCAACTTGGTGCTCCGCAAATCGCGCTAGTTCGTTAAACCTAGCTGCGTATTGCGCCACCGTCATCTCACCTTGTTTTAACTCTAGGAATTTCACCTCCATCCTATTCTTCATACTCTTCAGGAAGTAATTCTCGAAGAACAGCGTCTTAAACTTGTCCCAAGCTATTATCCCTTCTCCAGCTCTTTGTTGATTAGCCTCCCACCAGTAGTTCGCTTCTCCCCTCATCATGTACGTGGCAAACACCGTCTTCTGATCTTCGCCTACGCTAGCTATAGTGAAAGCTTTTTCGATCTCTTTGATCCACGTTTGTGCGATGATTGGGTCGGTAGTTCCCTCGAACTCTGGGGGTCCTACACTCTTAAAGTCTTTAAAGGTTGTTACTGGCACAGTCTGAGGGTTCGGGCGAACGGGTTCATTGTTCCTTCTCCTTAAGGCTTTTCCTAACAAGTCTACCAGTTTCTGGATCGGGTCTACTTGTTCCCTCTCGTTGTTAATAGATTCTTCGGGTGCTGTCAATCTACGTCTGGGCGGCATTATCTGCATCACAAGTTTTCATTTTACTATTATTCAAGTATATCACTTAAGTATTTCTTTTAATACTAAAAGAATAAATTTATAACACGTTTTGAAAATCAACTCCATTTATATTCATATGCCATTTCATTTTCATTACATGATTTTCCTAGCATACTACTATAAATGTCATCACATATATCCCCTAATATCACAAAAGACGGGGAAAATACCAACCTACTACTATACTACCCCTCTAACAGAAGCTAACTCGGGGTTTACATCATCATCCCACATCTTACACAAAAGATCGGAATTACAACATAGTATATACAATACATAAAGACACAACTATTACTACCACTAGACTGACTAAGGAAATCTCATCCCATCATCCCGCGCTCCACTGCGCTCTTGTACTCCAATTGTTCTATATACGCAACCAGCTCTCGGCTCAAGGTATGTAGAGTCTGTCCCTGTTCTGCCGGGTAGTGGTACACACCATCAATCACCCTTTCAAAAGCTGAACGGAACACATACCCCATCTTGTTCATCTTTCTCTTCTTGCACCTGACCTCGTCCTCAAGGTCGTCAGCTCTCTCATTGGACGCTTCCCACTTCTCCTCGAAGTGTAACCTATCCATCACCTCCAACTCTAGCTGAGTACAGAGTGCCTCTTTCTCAGTCTTCTCACTCAGTTCCCTCTGCTCAACCTCTTCTAGCTTCTCTGCCAAATCTGCATTCCTAGCCACTGACCTGTGAAACAGAGTCCCCATCTGGATCCCTGCCTCCCTACGGTAGGCAATCTCCACCTCTAACTCTTGCATAGCCAGCTTCCTCTGGTGGTCCTCGTCCCTTAGCTTCTGGAACTCAGACTCTCTCTCGTGGGCCTCTGCCTCCAGCTCTTGGACCCTGCAGTCTAACTCTAGGATCCGCTCCTCGTATTCTCCTAACATCTGCTCCTCTATAGTAGCCTCATCAGAGTCCTCTACTGGCTCATCCTCCATCGGCTCCTCCTCTGGATCAGTCTCTATCTCAATCTCGATCTCATCCTCGTCATCAAACTCGGATGGTGCAACTGCCTGCACTGGCACAGCCTCTAGAGGTGCCTCGTATACTACATGTATATCTCTGGGCTCCTCCTCTGCTACTCTACTAGTTACACCTGTGTCTGTCATCCTACAATCACAAACACAAGGCAAACAAACAGCAACTCCATTAGAATGTTAAATAAAACATAAGTTCATTGTATAGAATGAAGTTACATTTCATAACAGACTAAGTCTCTCAAGGAAAACTCTTCATGAGTTTTATCTCCTTCCTAACTTCTAAGTTCACCTAAGCTATAGTCCAAGGACACTCGTTCCTAAGGTTTATAACTACAGCTTTGATACTAACCTGTGACGCCCCCAAATTCCAGGACCGCCACTTGGTCTCTCGAATTCGGTTCATCACGTGCTCATGGTAATACATCACAATAATAATAATTAAATATCATACGATCACAGCGGAAAATCTATTCTAGAATAATTTACAACGATTTATTATAATTATTCCCCCAAGTCTCGCAACCTACAGTACTTAATAGATTACATAATAATATCAGTTAACGACTTATTACATAATCTAACTTAAGCTTAAACATAATCAAATCCAGTCTTACTACATCATCATCATACAATATTAATATATTTAAAACATAACAGACATAAGCTAGTTGGTAGCTTTGCCCTTGCCCTTATCAACGCCCGAAGGTTCACCATGCTCTGCCTTAACTGAAATGTTTTAGGGAAAGCAAGAATGAGCACAAATTGCCCAGCAAGTAATATACAATAAGGGTGAGTAATAAGATTCTCAATTCTCGAAAGGGTATAACAAGATTTGATAGTTCAAGAATAACAAGAATATCAACAGTTCTCAATATCAGTCGCTAAGGACAGGATAATATCAATATGATTCAATAATAAGTCAATTCAAGATTTCAAATAATTGAATACTGAGTAGTCACTACGGACTATGAACTTCTACTAGAATTGACAGTAATAAACTGAAAATCCAACAAAAACAGGTACAACAGGTGATCAGCCTAAAGTACCCTTGTTATGCATAACAATCAACCATACTCAAGTGTGCACGTCGGTTCTCCGACAATTATATATTCCCTTCAAAGAAGGTTGTTCTTCTCAGTCAAATATAAGATCCCGCACCAATCAATTACTTTGGGTTGCTTTTCAATAACATAAGTCTAGCCGAATCAAATGGCATAGACACTTTCACAATATTCAAGAACAATACTAAGTTCAACATGAATAATAGCTTTAATGAAATAAGAGTTCAAGTATGCTAATTCGATTCAACCGATTAAATAGGAAACTAGTTCGCAATACGCAAGATAGGATACTTGCATAGTAAAAGAGTATAAGTTAGGAAACTTTCACAATCATAGATTTCCTTGCATAAAGTAAATGCGTCGGTTAGGATACTTGCACTTTAGAAGAGTGTAAGTAAGAGAACTTTCACAATCATAGATTTCCTTGCATAAGGTAAATGCGTCGGTTAGGATACTTGCACTTTAAAAGAGTGTAAGTAAGAGAACTTGCCTTTAGCGTAGTTTATCCACGAAAAGCAATCAACACTTTCGAATTCCTATTGTAATACAGTTACGTATATATATGATATTCATTAGTCATATAATTTAACTTCACATTTTCTCTTTGAATATACGATCAACACATAAGCTAAGTCTTACCTAGCTACACAGTTATATAGAATATAATTTCTATCCTTAACGTTCCTTCTTTAGAGTTTAAACGCATTCTCATATTATATAAGATCTCAAAAATTAGCAAACATGCTAGCATATTATTAATATCACATAAGACCACAATCAATACTAAATATATTTCATTTTAGCAAGTTACGGCATCTCCTTAAGTTAACCGTCAAAATCGGGTTCAAGTAACATCATATAATATCGCGTAGCATGTATTCATATTTAAAGGATACTTTCATGCTTGTATAACTTTTCCAAATCCAATCGTACATGGTATAGGTTCTTAAGTTAATACTTAAAGCCATTCAAGGACACGAACTCATATGGTCTAACATGATTGCTTTTAAACACATAAGATATTCATATAACTTGTATTAGTCATGCTCATGAGTACTCGTATTGCATATATGTAGCTAGCATTGTTATTATCTTGAAAACATGCTTTGTTCATGCTAAACTTTAATCACGGCAACTAATCATGGTATATATACATGCATGACACATGAATGAGTCTAAGAATACTATCACATGTGTCCATAAATGTCAAATTCTAATTCTCGTCATAACATACCAACGTTCACGTTCAAAGCTTATACTTTGTTAGTATAGTTCATTAATAAGGTCTATCATGTTCATGCTTCCTTATGACACCTACATATGTAAGTTAACATGCTTTTCATGTATTTCAAGGCCCTATAAACATGCTCGAAAAGTCAGAATGTATACATGCTTCATATATGTTAACGTCGTTTATGAAACTTTAAATTCGTTTCCAAACTATGTGTCGTTTGGTTAACCATGCATGCTAATATACTAAAACATGCTTACATTGCCTCATTAGGTTTATATATATGTATTAATCATGCTCCCATGCTTGTTTAAACAAAAATCAAACAATTGGTACATAACAGTTTTGCTGCAGAATGCAGAAAACTGAACACAGAGGCTGGCGCTGCGGCGCGGCAATACTGGCGCTGCGGCGCGGGTGGCGCTGCGTGCGGCGCTGCGGCGCGGGCTGCGGCGCTGCGGCGTCGAGGCAGTTTTCTGGTTCAGACTGCAGCGAAAACCGACCCAAAACCTCCCATCTCATCGAATTTCAACATACCCAGTACATGTATGCTTATATAACAGTCAATAGCAATTATCAATTCCCAATTTCATGAACTCTAACTAATTTACGAATTTCATGTATTTACAGAAATTGAAGAGGAACAATGGAAATGAAAGACTATTCAGTGGTTCCATCATGTGGGTATGTTCATATAACAACAATATAAGGGTTCTACAAACCAATCATGAACCAATTTGGCATAATCAAGAATTTCAACAAAACTCAGAGAACAACAATGGAGTTCTGTTGATAGAAAATGAAAATGAAGACACGAAGAGGATTTATACCTCTGTTATGGAGTAAGCTTGCTGATGCTACTATAAAAATTCCTTCTGAACTAAATAGACAATCACAGTATACTCTCTTCTCTTAGAAATATTTCAGCAATGAAATGAAGGTGCAGGGAGTTCTTTATATAGAAGAATGAATACACAGTCCAAGTTTCTAACTCCCAAATCAAACTAACGGATTGTCAAATTGCATGAAGGTTATAGAATGGTAGGTATTTAGTTGTTAGAATCCATCATTAAAACCACTCCTCATATAATTATTGCTAGCTAAGCTTGGGAGAAGAATGGGAGAATAGGCCTTAGCCTTTTTGCCATACACGTGAAGGAGAAGGAGAGTGACTATTATATTGGGACAAGGCCATATATCAGCATTCTATAATTTGTATATATACACAACACTTATGCCAAAATATGTTACATGTATATACTATATAATTAGGCCACAATTATAGTTACAATGTAATTCTAATGATACTAACATGGATTCACATAATGTAATAAGTGTGAATTGTGCACATATAATTCATGTACATTTTTATCATACTGGTATAATTTAATCGGATGTTATCACATTACATTATCTCATGTATTATTAAATTGTTCACCATATATTCATGATGTCTCACTTTATTAAAATTAATAGTTTACAATATGTTCATGATATATTATACAGTGTATTCTCACATATTTATTGTCACATCAGTATTATCATGCATTCATAACATATAGTTTTAACATAATCACATTATGCTTCATGTAATATATGGTTTCTATGTGTAATATATTCGCATTGCATTATATAACATAGTTTATGTATATACATGCATGGTCACACTTAAGTGTCTCTCTACACTATATAATATAGTTGTATTCCATATACTTTATATATTCAAATATTGCACATTTGCACATATCAATTAATATAATCTTATTATATTTATAAACACGTTGCTCATTATTATTATGTTTCTTGCAATAATAATCACATATTATTAATCAATCCTCATTAGTATTTTATAACAGTTAATTAATATTCTTCGATTAACAATTAATATAGATTAATTGTTTGCTTAAATTAATATAATCATTCTTATATTACGTCACTGTGCCACACAAGGCAATCAACGAGTTTATCACAAACTCCACCAATTTCTCAATTATTATAATTATTCAATTATATATAATTGAATTAATTCATCTCATAACACAAAATCATTTATATTCAAATAAATTCTCATTTCCATTAATATATTTATTTAATAATATATGGAAATTCTCGGGTATTACACTTACCATTGGTGGCATTCTCCTACAATAACAGTTATCAGACAAGTATAGACATGGCTCCATTTGAGGCGTTGTATGGACGAAAGTGTCGTTCTCCAGTATGCTGGGACGAGGTGGGTGAAGCAACATTGTTGGGACCGGAGTTAGTACGTATGACTACGAAAAAGATTCAAATAATTCGACAACGTATACAAACGGCACAAGATCGACAAAAGAGTTATGCGGATCTTCATCGAAGAGACGTAGAATTTAATGTCGGAGATCATGTATTGTTACATGTTGCTCCATGGAAAGGAGTTACGAGATTCGGGAAGAGAGGAAAGCTCAATCCACGATTCATTGGTCCATATGAGATCCTTGACCGAGTAGGAAAGGTGGCCTATAGACTCACTTTACCTCCAGGCATGTCTCGTGTTCATAACGTTTTTCACATATCCATGTTACGTAAATATGTGAAAGACCCAAACCACATTATTGAGTTAGAACCAGACGAGATAGCCGAAGATTTAACATACGAGGAGGTACCTGTCAAGATCTTGGATAAGAAGGAACATGTCCTACGCTCAAAAATTATACCTCAAGTTAAAGTTTTATGGAGGAACCATGATATCGAGAAAATGACCTGGGAGTTAGAATCAGAAATGAAAGCGAGGTATTCTCACCTTTTCGACATACCAGGTACGTACGTCAATTTCGAGGACAAAATTTCATAAGGAGGGGAGGTTGTAAGACCCCAACTTTTATGAATAAAGATTTAATTTCCTCTATATATTATTTTGATATAGTAAGGTGTTGATTTGATAAATGTGGTAAGTTATGGGTGGAATGTGCAAATTTTACAAAGTAAGTAAGTGGTCATAACATATTCGTTGTGCCGGAGAATATTCGTACGACGGCGCAGTCATTGGTGGACCCCATAACAGAATAATTGTCGGATATAGAAAGCGACAGAAATAACATTTTCACGGTAAAACTTTTACCGTTAAACTGTTAAAATACCCGGTGATAAAAATACAGTAATACGCATTGTTACAAAGTAGCACACGGTATTGCACAATATCTTTGATTATTGATGCTTACGTAAGAAGTCACTCAGTATTCAATAATTGCTACAGTAGTTGTTGCACAGTATATCATATTATTGATTCAATTATTGTCAAAGTATCATCTGCGCAATATTTTATATTATTAAATCAATAATGGTCAGTTATATTATTTAAATAATATTATTAGATAGCATTATTGGTAATGTCTAGAAAGTTCTGTCTAGGAAAAGGGTTAGTTAATTGCGCGCCAATAAGAAGAAATCTTTATCGGAAGGCCCCCTCTTTCTTGGGAACGACCTAGTTGTCATTATTGTGATTCTGTAATATTAATTTAAATAATAATTGATGAATGGTTGATATAAATATTTTCATTGTGTTGGAAATATTAATGTTAGTAGAAATCGACATTTATTTCAATAATAGTTGATTTTCGGATGTTAAATTGACCAAACGGAGAATTAATCGGATAAATGAGCAATTAATGGGTGGTTAACATGTGGGACCCACTTATTGGTGGATAATAAATAGTTGGTGGGTAGTTGCAGGGGTGGAGGTGCAAGATTTATAAACTTGAGGGACTAAATTCAAATTTAGGCAAAGATGGAGGTACTAAAGTGTAATTAATCAACCTTTTTCTAGCCTATAAATAGCAAGCTAATTTCATTCATTTCTCACCATTCTTGAAGAGCAAAGTTATAATAGTGAGAAAAATTATACAGAGAGAAAGAAGAAGAGTATTCTGCTACTACACTATTCCAGTATCCAATCTTCTACTGAGGTAAGGGGTATTATTTCTTTTATATTCATAAAGAATGCTATTTTCTTTCAATACTCGTAAGGGCTATTACTCTATTCTTTATTGATCTGTGGGAGTAACCTGTCTACGCGAATTACCGCATGCATGGTGAATAACCCTTCGTATTCATTCTTTATTGATCTGTGGGAGTAACCTGTCTACGCGGATTATCGCATGCCTGGTGAAAACCTTTTGTATTCATTCAATTCCGTAATAATCTGTGGGAATAACCTGTCTACACGGATTACCGCATGCGTGGTGAATCACCCTTCATATTCATTTCTATTAAATTGTGGAAATGATCTGTCTACGCGGATTACCGCATGACGGGTGAAAATCCAATTACAGTTTCGTATATTCATTCATACTCGTACGAAATATTATTTCACTGGAATATTGGTCTGAACTTGTTATAAAATTTTCATCTTTTCATGATAAGTTACTATTCACGAGTTACTATTCACGGTAAATATATATATATATATATATATATATATATATATATATATTTATCTTTGATTGAATCCAAGTTTTGAACTTCATTCTTGAATTTTGCTCCACAATTGATTATTACGGAGTATTCATGAACTTGGATAAACTAAATTACGAATCCCTAATTTTTGTCCTTTATCTCACTAGATTCATTTTTATGTTATTTTTCATCATCCTCAGTCTTAAATGATGATACAAATGAATATCTTTGGCCTGTAGTGCAAAGATGAATGATTATTTGACGAATATTTTTGGCCTGTAGTGCAAAGATGATTACTTAATGAATATCTTTGGCCCGTAGTGCAAAGATAGACAGGTGTTGAGATGAACATGACTACTAGTGATACGAATGAATATCTTTAGCCTGTAGTGCAAAGATGAATATTTGATTCGAGATATATATTGATTGATGTTACATGGATAAAATATTGATGATGGACTTTAAATCATAGAAGATAGTAGACATCATTCTCTGCCTAACTCTTCTAATGAATTGTTATTTCCGCTGCAGTTGTTGATCTAAAACTTGTTGTCCATAATATTTTATCTGATTTTTTGAAGACTAACGATAATTTATTCTTCATTATCTTAGTCATAATATTCTTTACGGGTACTAGTCGGGGAATGGAGTGATGGTCCGAGTTAGAGCTGTAGAAGTCCTCACCATATTTTTTTTTTTAAATAATGTGATAATAAATGTAATGAGGACTTAGTTTGAATATTAATATTTTCTACATGTCTGTATTGGCACTCACAGTTGTGTAGTCGTATTTTGCACGACTGTTTGATATAAAAGATTGTATTTGGATTTTGTACCATGTATTTGGCGACTTAGAATGGGTTGGGTTGACTGGACCTATTCTGGGGGCGTCACAACTTCTATGTTCAACTGTTGAACTTTTCATTTAAGTTTAACTTACAACTTGGTTCCTAGTGTTAACTTATTAACTAACCACATAACATGAGTATGAATTCACAATATGCGTATCACATAGGTATAATCCTTTAAAGAATCATAATCAAGTTTTACAATCACAATATTCAAGTTCGCACTTAGTTTGTAACTTGAACCTTCACATTATCTTATACATGTCAATGACTTAGTTTATTAACATGAACTTCAAATGTATTATATATGTTAATAACATGTTATACTATCATTTCATACATTTAACATGTCACTAGGTTCATTACATTCATTTAGTATACCATGATAGGGCTTAAAACACTCAAACTACATTTGGACAGCATGCAAACTCGCTGGGGTGGGTCTTAGCCCGCTTGGGTGGGTGTGAAGGCTGCATAGGGCTCGTTGGGGCGGGTGGCTTCGACCTGTTTAGCCCCAGTTTGCGATTTTGACAGTTCTTAGCCCAATTAAATGCAAATTACACTAACACAGTGATTTTTGTGAAGTACAAACTTCATAGAAATATAATATAATGATTCTAACATGCTTTTAACACTTTATATCATATAATTACTCAAATTAAATCACATAATTTTTACTGTTCTTGGTATTTTGAAAGTTTTGAAGAAAAACATGAAATTCAATGTTACGGATTCGTTATAACTCCGAATCCGTCCGTTTAAAGTTTATTTTTTTTGCTTTAACATGTATAATCATAATTTATTGTGAAATATATGTTAAACAAACAATTCATTGCATTAAATTTGTTCATAAGAGCCATATATACAACTTTCATACTCTATAACTTTACAAAATTCAAATAAAACATAATTACATGGTGTTGGCCACAATAATTCATGTATACATGATATAAAACATATTATTAACATATACTGACACATATATGATCATATCTTAAGTTAATTATCAAAATAATTCTTAATAGAGAATTTTAAGAACACATTAATGGAAAACTTGAAAACTAAATTTGAAAACAAAAGAGGAGAGATTACCCTTACTAGTTTGTGATGATAATACAAGGATGATTATAAAGACTTCTTTAATCTCTTCTCCCTCAATCTTTTCTCTCAAATTTTCTCTCTAAAATCTCTAAGTATATTTCCTCTGATATGAGTATAGAGTTTGATATGATATATATATGTATAATATGTATATAACACTACGTATATATTAACTGGCGAGTCATGGGTCGTCAGTTAATGTGACGCCCCTAAATTCGGATCCCTTCGAACCTCGGATCCAGTTCGCCATGATACTATTATCATCAAACTATTACATCTTTTATTCACAACTTAATGAATATAACTTCGCTTTATTACAAATTAGAATATAAATTCATTTCCAGGATCTGTATAATGACCCCAAACTTTAATAAGTATTCAATCTTGGTCATTTACTATTTTTGTCTTTACATCATAATCGAGGTTATACAAATGCCGAATAATTTAAACTTTTCTATACCCTTTGAATAAAATCTTTTTATTGATTTCATAACATTGAATCAATTACATATCCTTGAATTAACTTATGTTATGATTCACTCTATTCGAATTACTGTATAAACTTTTACATCTCAATTCGATATCCTCTATGTATTAACTAATACATCTTTACAACTTAACATGTATTAAACATCGTAAACAACCATCAAGTACATCTCCTAGAACCTAAACATGGTTCAAGATCATATATTTAAATAAATCAATCAATCTCCTTCGATACTATTGATCTCTATCAATCAAGTAGCACGCAATCTTTACCATGAGTCCTTAACCTGCAAAAATGATTATTTGCAAGAGTGAGCTCGACAGCTCAGCAATTCTAACAGTTTTCATACATCACATAGCATATAATATCATGCTCAGTTCATGCATTCATAACAATTTAAATTTACTATGCATGCTGCTTCTCACATAACAAATATAGAGATTAACTTCACAAGTATATCATCAAAAATTAACTTTCAATCTCAAACATATCTCATATACATTTCATATATAATCATAGCATAATATAATTCAACTAACAGTTATCGAATTTATATAACAAATAGGAACTGAAAGACTTGCCTGATTTGTAGTCTATCAACTACGACTTAACTGGTTAAAGCTATCTGCGCTTCGTGTATTCCTACACATTTATATAATCATTAATTTATATCCATTAGTTATACACATCCATACGTTCTCAATATAGTAATAAATACTTCATTATCTCCTAACTTGGTTTCGTATTACTTCAACTTAGTATAACCATGAGACTAGCTCATTCTACTTTCATGTTTATCTAAACAATCTTGTTTCACAACTTGTAGTCCTTAAGGACAACATAACTTAAGACCATGCACTTAATAAACTGCCCTTGGCAGCTCTGCAGAACGACTCGGTAGCACTGCATATAAGCTTGGGAGTGGCGCGGCGCTACTTCCTGCCAAAACCAGACTTGAGCTTTTCATTGCTCAGTCCAGTCCTAACATATTATGCATTCTGATACATACTATAAACATACATGAAGTAGGTTTTGTTATTTCTTCGAGTTCATATTTCAAACCATTTAGTTTTGAATTACAAAGCTCTACATTGAATTACTTAAACCAACAAGGCTCAACATCTTCTTTTAACAAAGGGTTATTGGACATAAGTCTTTAAACCATATATTGCTACTAATAAGCCTTTAATACGCATGCTCACATGTATCTATCTTATTTACATAGACATAGCATAATTCATTATTTAAAAATTTGTTTTAAACCTTGTTTGAAAGGTCTAATTCATGTTTAGCTACATAGTGAGCACACTCGACACGTCTAGAGGAATAATGCATCATAGTATACATGCTTGAAAGGTCAGAGTATACTTCAGACAATGTTTGAAACTATTAGTTCTCAAAACTTCCGAGTCTTCTTTCAAAACATTTTAAACCAAGCTATATTGACCTAGTATACGCAAGGTAACTTAACAACTACCTTTAACAAAGGTCCCATGTTTATAAACTTTTAAATCTTGAATTGGAACTAAAAAGCTTTTAATACTCATGATCATGTGCAATAACTAATCAGCATATAGTTAGTATAATCTTTCTTTTGAAAACTTACTTCAAAATATGCTTGGATAGGTTATATCATGCTTAACAACCTTCTATATGCAATATATATTGAAACCACATTCCTAATCCATTCTCGCACATGACTAGGTCATATGCACATGTTCGAAACTTTAAAGGACACTAGGTTCTTCAAGTTTCATTTTTCAAAACTTTAAGTTTTTCTCTTAGAAAATCATTAGTACCAAGCTAACACCACTAGTTATATGCAAGGTAACCTTAAGCCACATGTTAGACTCATTTATGTACTTATTAGAGTCTAACTAGTATGCTCAACAAACCAGAAAACACAAAAGTCATTTTCCATTTCTGCAGAACGGCGCGGCCGCACTGCTTTTGTACTAAGGAGTGGCACGGTCGCACCACTTCGGTTATAGACCAGAATTGGCTTCTTCAACAGCAGAGTTCAAAACCAACCCACAATTCCTCATGAATTATGCTTACAACCAACTCACATTACTATTATAACATGTATATAACTCTATTATTACTTCTATAACAACTTAAAATCAAGAATTCAATAACTTTCTAGGAATTTTCCAACTTGAGACTTAAGAACACAATTAAGAGTTATACCTCATTGAAGCTTGAATGGACATAACTTCCTATCACAATCAGATTTCTCCCTCAAACTCTCTATAGCAACTTAGCAATTATTTAGCAACTTCAATTTGTGAATATGAAGCTTCAATTCATAGAGGAACCATGGACCAAATTTGGTTCTTGCACATTGAATCAAACCAATGGGAGAAGGAATAAAATGTTGGGCAAGAAGGATTTGATGGAAGGTCAATATTCAAGCCACTCCCCCCCCCCCCCACCATCATTGCACTCATTCTAGCCGTCATCGCCATTCTCATTTTCAGTAAAGTAGGAAGCTAGGCTATTGGTATACTCACGTGAGGAAGGAAATGAGACTCACAAAATGGGACAAGAGCTTATAACTCAGCATTTGTAAAAATTGTTGCTAGCATACTAAGGTTTTATTTCCTTATTGGACTATGCAAGTCACACCTTAATAACTTAATAATGCTTCATTAATTTAAGTCATGGGCATATATACATAAATCTACATACATGTATACCTACATATAAACAAGTGTACTCATAATTTAAATATACACCAATATATAATATCATGTACCTCATGTATATTGGTTTAACCCATTAATATCTTAATTAAGCTAATTATAAAATAGTTGGGTATTCTCAACCCATCATTTTTCCATAATATTTATTATCTCAAATATACCCAATTATTATAATGATAATTAATAAATATATATTAACTTACCATTTATTTTCTTTTAACAATTATAGTTAAACCTCTAATTGATTTAACTTTACCACTCATTCCACACAAGGAATAATTATGTAAGCTTAGTATATAATAGATCTCAAGCTTACAATAATATAATCTCACAGAATAATATTATTCCCAACATCACCTCTTACAATATGTTCATAATGTAATACCATTACATCATATGTTCTCATAATTTATATACTAGCACATTCATATGCTAACACTACTTAATGGTCTCTAATCATGGCCAATCTATTACCCTCCTATGGACAATACCCAAGGGGCAAAGAATGGAGTTGGTGGCTAACTCTATTCATGGTCCTTTCTCATCATTTCTCCCACATATCTCTTAGTTTACAAACTTCACCATGACATAAAATTTTCAGCATTTGGGCATAGAATAGGGGTCATGGGAGGGGGTCTATTGCACAACATATATACTTGCATTTAGCAAATAAACTAACACTCTGCACACCAATGCATGGCCTCTACTTATAGCCAAGCTATTACTCTCCTATGGTCATTACACAAGGGGCAAAGAAGAGTTGGTGGCTAACTCCCACCAACTACTACTATTCATTGTACCCTAACCATTTGGTTCACCATCATTGCTCTTACATGAGCTAACTTGTAAGCTTATATCTAATAACTTAATGTTATTACCATATGATATGATAGGGTCACACATACACCCAATCATATAATCCATGTACATTTGACAATACCGAATATAGTAAGATTTGAGTATTGTCACACCATATTATTACAACTCTATTATTTCAATTACACTTTATTATTGAAATAATCATTAAATAATAATTATTTATTTAGTGTAATTTATTATTCCATACATACACCTTAATGTATCCATTCATCACATCTTGTCACATAAACATTATTTATATAACTTATATCATTCCTTCAATCTTACTATATAGTTCTTATATAATATAGTTACTTTGAAGTGTTACACTTCATATCATATTATTACATATCATTGCCCGTAGAAATTAATTCACATAATAATACTAATTAATTCCTTTAATTATTCATTCATTAAATTATTTAATGAATGCTTATTCCACCACTTTGCCACACTAGGCATATCTCACAAGCTTACATATTAAGCTTATTATCTCTTCCATCATACTTTAATATTTCTTTAATGTAAGGTTTGTGTGACACATGCACTTTAATGATAAGCTACCTTAAATAATTATACACTTATAACATGTATAACCTTTACGCTTAGAATAATTAATATTTATTTTATTAATTATATAAATAATAGAATTTACGCTAAAATAATAACTTAAGTTATTTAGTACATTAAAATAACTTAGCTTTCTTTTATTAATTAACTCTCTTGAAAATACATAAAAATTATGTATTTTATCATAACATGACATAAAAATGTTTTTATTATGTTCTCTCCCAATATAGGCATTAATTATAATAAAATAATTTACTTATTTTCTCAATATATTATTTTAATATAATATCTAAGTATTATTAAAATAACTACATGTATGACATATGTACACATATTATATGGAAAATAGATCATGAGTTTATTTTCTATTATGATAAATTGTTCCCATTAATTTATTACATATAGCAAATATATTTTAATATATTTACCATCATACATATTACCTCATACAATGGCATACAAAATAATAATATTATTATTATTATTTAAAATAACATTCTCCCTTTTAATAAAATAATTCAATATTAAAAATTATTTTAATATCCTTTATTAAAAATATACAATATTTATTTCTCTTTCCTTCCTATAAATTGTTCCCAAAATAATTTTTTTAATCTTTTCTCTTAGCCATATTATAATTATTAATATAACACCCCGTCTCTAACCAATATTCATTTATAAATATATTAGTTCTCTTCCTTCATTACTCACTTATCTTCCACATTAACCCTATTATATATTACAATACTATGTAATATATTAGTAATATCAAAATATTCCTTTTATTATCTTAGGCTAAACACATATATTAATTCACCGTATTATGTAAGTGAACTAACTCTTTCTCAAACTTTTCTACAGACCGGCGCAGCTGGGCTGGTATAAGGCTTGGAAGTGGCGCAGCTGCGCCACCTCAAATTCAGGTGCAGACCAGTTCTGCTTGAGCAGGACCAGAATAAATTTTTTAACTACTTAGAGCATGCTTCTGAAATGTTAACTTCTTATACCAGTTAACCAACATGTTTTAGCACCTCCTTCAATAACTTAGAGATTAAACTCTAAGTTCAAACTCTATTTCCTTTAATAATTTAAAAGTCAAACTTCAAGTTCTAAAACTTTAATTTTCCTTAATAGTTAATCAACTATAAAATCTCATATATATAAGGTTCCTTCTTACCAAACCACCCACTTCAAGATATATAACACATACATATATATTCTGATTTGAACCCATCTCATGCCTTAAGAATTTTATTTATTAAATTCTCATTTTAATAATTTCTAAAAATTCGGGTTCTTACAGTTAATCCCATAATGGGTTAACTGGCCCCAACCCTCACTAAGGCCTTATTAGGCTAGTTCTTTTATTCCTTCTTTCCACTTAATTTAATTAATTGCTTATAATATAGTTTAATGTCACACTTTTAATTAACCAAATAATCTTATTTAAATCAATTGAACAAAATAAAATAATTCCACATTAGATCACGTAGTCACATAGTTAAAATTCTTGTTTATTAATTATGTCAAATCATTAAATCTCTAATTAATTATTAAATTAATTAGAAATACATTATGTGTATTAAATAATTTATTTAATCAAATAAGCTCAATTAAATACATACTTGAATTATAAAAATTCTCCACATTAATTTAACTAATGTAACACATATAATTAAATTAATTTTCCACAATTCCATCACATAATTATTTAATTCAATAATTAAATCATCTAAAAATATTTATTTAATTCAATAAATATTATTTAATAATTACAAAATTCTTGTTCGTCACATCTTTCCCCCTTAAAAGGATTCTGTCCCTAGAATCACGGTTTAATTAAATTCGTCCCCTTACATTCTCCCCCCTACAAAGATTCTGTCCCCAGAATCGCTTACATAGAAATTAAGTAAATAAATGTGGGTAATTCTTCATCATGTGTTCTTCGAGTTTTCACGTAACTTCTTCAACGTTGTGGTTCCTCCATATTACCTTAACAGAAGGTATAACTTTATTTCTGAGAACTTGTTCTTTCCTGTCAACAATCTGAACAAGAACTTATTCATAGGATAAGTCTTTCTCAAGTTGTAGGGGTTTATATTCAATCACATGTTTGTAATCGAGTTTGTAGGGTCGTAAGACTGAAACATGGAAGACGTTGTGGACATGCTCTAGCGCCGGAGGTAAGGCTACCTCATATGCGACTTCTCCAATCCTTCGCAGTACCTCAAAGGGTCCAATGAACCTCGGGCTCAATTTTCCTTTCTTTCTGAATCTTATCTTTTCCTTCCAGGGAGAGACTTTAACAAACACAAAGCTACCCGATTCAAATTCAACATTCTTGCGGTGTAGATCGGCGTATTTCTTCTACCTATCCTGAGTTGCTACCAATCTTGTCCGGATCACTTTGACTATCTCTGCTGTTTGATGTACCAGTTCTGGACCTAGCAATTGCCTCTCGCTGACTTCATCCCAGTATAGTGGAGTTCTACACTTTCTATCATACAACGCTTCGTAAGGCGGCATGCCAATACTAGCGTGGTAACTGTTGTTGTAACCGAATTCAACGAGCGGTAAGTGATCATCCCAATTTCCTTTGAAATCCATGATGCACGCTCTTAACATATCCTCCAATGTCTGGATCATTCTTTCGCTCTTCCCATCTATCTGAGGGTGATATGCCGCACTCATTCTCAACTATGTTCCCATACATTCCTGTGTTCGCTTCTAGAAGTTCGACGTGAAGCGCGGATCTCGGTCGAAAATAATCGACACTGGAACTCCATGCCTTGAAACAATCTCTCTCACATTCAGCTTCGCCAACTGATCCAAGTTGAATCTGATTCTTATTGGAAGGAAGTGTGCGGATTTCGTCAATCGGTCAACGATAACCCATACTGCGTCGTAGCCTTTCTAAGTTGTCAGAATGTTGGGTTTGTACGAAATCGTGACGCAATCAAATTGCAAAATTAGCGAAAACATGGTATATCAGAGTTTAAAAAATTTCTACAAAACCATTACCCGGATCATCCTTTATGCAAATTATTAATTTAAAACGATAAATAAGAAGTTATGGAATCATACCTTTGTAGAACGAAGCTTCCATAGGTACGAGTTCAACTCCTTGTTATTCGTGATCTCCTTGAATTTTCGGGTTAGATTCCTTCCTTTGATCAACGTTAGCCAACCAAGTATTTGGCCTCTAGAGGTGATCCACCAAGGAAGAAGAATTATCAAGAAGGAGGGTGATTGGCTAAACCTAGTTTTCTATCCTCTATAGAAAAGGAGTACTCTCCAACAATTGAAATTTCATCAACTGATATCTATTATAAGACTCCTCTTATATAGATATTGGTCAACCCTTCTAATCCTATTAGACATGGGATTTCATTTAATTAATTAAACTCCTTTAATTAATTTAGGCTTCCCACCACATTGGGAATAATTAATTAAATTTATTTTATTAATTTGTCACCTAATCTTATTAGGAATAAATGAGAGTACTAATATTAAATTAATTACTAAACTCCTTTAGAAATTAAAATAATAATAATTGTAATAATATTAATAAGACTCCTCTTATTAATTTATATTTAATATTTTCAAAATATTAAATAATAAACATTAAGCTATTTAATTTATTCTATCACCATAGATTAAATTAATTACACTTAATGCATTATTACGATTATGCCATTACCTTCTTAAAAAAATATTCTTCCTTTTATGGTGTGACTCTTTAAGTTCTCCATATTAAACCGATTGTGAATAAATCAATTAGAACAATTCTAATCTTATTTAAATAAATAAATTAAACTAATTATCTATTTAAATAAATAATATTTATTCTACAATAGGGATAAGCCTCCCTAGCGATCAACGACTTTCCAGATAACATAGATTTCAACATTAATCATAAAAGAACCTGTGAGTAAATAGTTACAGTATAATTCAATCCTTCCACCATACAATGTCCCAATTAAATATAAGACATGGATTTACTGTCAAGTCTTATTTTATTCAATTATATGTATTTCGATTAGAAAATGCACAACTCCAAATAATGCAAATTAGAAACTCCTTTCTAATTTCATTCTACCTTGGCCAAGGATTCCTGGGTTGTCATTTAACGAATCGCATAGGACATATCTCCTCTTTTACTAGAGGTGGTAGATTCTTTATTAATCATTCATTATCTCTATATGTAACTCATTATACCCAAGCATACCCTTTTATATACCCTAAAGGGCTTTAAGGAATAAGTCAAAGTATAATTCATTATATACAAGATACTATGATGATCTAAAGTCCAAGGATCACTTGTACTACTATCACATTAAGAATTTCTATTGACGGGCTAGTAAAACTCCATTAGGTATTCCATAGCGAGTCACGTTCAGTGAACTTATTCTCCAATAAGCACCTACATACTTGCTTTAGTGTCTCCACACAAATAATCATAAGATCAATCATCCTCATCCAATGAGCAAGCAACATATGTACCAATCTATCCGGATTTACTAATCCCCTTTTTAGTAATCCCACGATTGAGAACTATTTTAGTTTTACAGCTTTCTAAGAATTTAGATCTCATTAGCATGATCATCATCATGATTCTAAAAGCAATGCTTAAAACTATGGGTTATTTACATATTATAAAAACAGCATCATGTAGATAATTAAATGCCTTTAATAAATGAATATTTTTATTAATAAATAAATAAGATTGTCTCTAAAGTATATGCTTTATCATCATGCATGATTGGCTGTATGCATACTACTTTCAATTTCCCACTTGCACTAAAGCCAATTGCCATGGTATCTCATACCAACTTCTCTAAGTGACGATCAAACTGCTGTTATGTTAAAACTTTAGTAAATGGATCTGTAATGTTAACTTGAGAGTCTATATGCTCCTCTTTCAATGATTTCTTTAATCAAGGTGCCGCAACACATGTTTAGATTCAAGATGAGGCTTAAGAACTATTCCTAGTTCTGTAATGAACTTTTCATCCGAAACATCAACTTACAACTTCACTTACAGTTATATACTTTGTCTTTGTCACTAAACCAACAACCTTTTGTTGTTTGGAACCTTTTCAATTCACTACACCATCTTTTAAGGTAACGACTTATCCTAAAGTGGATTTGCTATCGTCTTGGTCAGGCTGAAAACTTGAGTCTGTTTAGCACTTTAGTTTAATTCAGACTCATCATGTGATATGATGACATCCTTAGTGTCAGTTAAGTACTTTAGGATGTTTATCACTGTCATGCAGTGATCTTCTCTAGAATCTGACTGATCAACATCAAGTCTCGCATATTTCATTGCATACATGATAGTAAATCTTGCGATCTCTCTTTTATTGAGGATAATTTTGAGAGATTTACTCCATAGCTCATCACCATGAGACACTTTTGGAGTTTGCCATGCTAAACGCCTTTAGCATCTAATGAATATACGTTCCTTGGGTTAAGCAGAACATCATTTTTAAATATATCAATAAAGATTTATATCCCCAATGTGGGATGTTCTACCCAAATCATTCATGGAGGAATGTTTAGACAACTTTGTTTTGATTAATTGTAACATAGGAATGTCATTCCCTATTAGTAATATATCATCAACATATATTACAAGGAATGATACTGCGCTTCCACTAACCTTCTTGTATACACATGGTTCATCCTCGATTTTGATAAAATCAAACTCTTTGATTGTCTCATCAAAACAAATGTTCCATCTACGAGAAGCTTGCGGCAATTCATAAATGGATCGTTATAGCTTACAGACTTGATTTGTTTCAACCTTTGAAACAAATCCCTCTGGCTGTGTCATATACACATCCTCCTCAAGTTTCCCATTGAGGAAGGTCATTTTCATGTCCATCTGCTAGATCTCATAGTCGTTATAAGCTGCAATCGCAAGAAAAATCCGAATGGACTTGAGCATAGTTACTGGTGAGAAGGTTTCATCATAGTCAACTCCTTGTCTTTGTTTGAAACCTTTTGCAACCAGTAGGGATTTATAGGTCTCTACCTTCCCATTTGGTTCAGTCTTTCTTTTAAAGACCCATTTACACCCAATAGGCTTAATGCCTTCAGGTGGTTAAACCAAAGTCCATACTTTGTTTTCATACATGGAGTCCATTTCGGATTTCATGGCTTCTAGCCATTTTCCTGAGTCTTTATTACTCATAGCCTGTTCGTAATTTAATGGATCATCATCATTTATGATGTGTACCTCATCGCCATCCTCTATAACGAATCCATACCTCTCAGGTATTTTCGGTACTCTTCCAGATTTACAAATAGGGTGTGGTACAAGAGGTTCTTCTACTTGGTCAGGTACCTGACTTTGATCCGTGGTAACTTGTGGTTCTTGAACTTCTTCAATATATATCTTACTCCCACTGACCCCTTCATGGATAAACTCCTTTTCCAAGAAGGCAGCATGTTTCGCAACAAACACCTTTTGATCAGTTGGATGATAGAAATAATACCCTACAGTTTCTTTATGGTATTCCACAAATCTACACTTATCGGATTTAGTCTGTAACTTATCATTTTCAAACTTTTTGACATAAGCTGGACAACCCCAAGTCTTAACATGCTTAAGATTTGGTTTCCTCCTCTTCCACATCTCATATGGAGTCTTTGGGGCGGATTTGGTAGGTACTTTGTTAAGTAGGTATGCAGCTGTTTCTAGGGCATATCCCCAGAAGAAAATTGGAAGGTCGGTAAAACTCATCATGGATCGAACCATGTCCAACAGTGTTCGATTTTTCCTTTCAGATATTCCATTTAACTGTGGTGTACCTGGAGGAGTCCATTGTGAGATTATACCATTTTCTTCGAGATAATTGAGAAACTCATCGCTTAAGTATTCTCCACCTCGATCTGATCGAAGTATCTTAATACTCTTGCCCGTTTGTTTCTCTACTTTGCTTCTGAACTATTTGAACTTTTCAAATGATTCTGACTTGTATTTCATTAAATACACATATCCAAATCTTGAGTGATCATCAGTGAAAGTAATAAAATAAAAATATCCACCCCGTGCACTTGTTGTTATAGGTCCACAAACGTCTGTGTGAATTAATGCCAACAACTCTGTAACTCTTTCTCCTTTTCCACTAAAAGGAGATTTAGTCATTTTACCCATGAGACAAGATTCACAAGTTGGATATGATTCATAATCGGATAGCTCTAGGAGGCCATCCTTATGCAACTTGGATTGATATGACCGAGTCTACAGTGCCACATGTAAGTATAATTAATATTATCTCTTTTCCTTTTCTTAGTTTGTTCAATTTGAAATATATTTTCTTGCAAGTCAAGTATATAAAGTCCATTTTGCAAATTACCAACACCATATAAAACATTGCTTTTATAAATAGAACAACTGTTGTTCTTTATTATAATGTCAAATCCATCCATATCTAATACGAAAATAGAAATAATATTTCTAATGATATTCAGAACAAAATAACAATTATTTAAATAAATGGACTTGCCCGTAGACTGTGCTAAACAATAAGTGCCTACAGCTAATGCAGCAACCTTTGCTCCATTTCCCACTCGTAGGACGACCTCATCCTTATTCAGCTTTCTACTTCTGACCAATCCCTTTATATTATTACATATGTGAGAACCACAGCCGGTATCCAATACCCAAGTAGAATTTTGACTTTCTGAAAAATTAATTTCAATCATGAACAAACCTTGATTGGAAGTCGAAGCTTCTCCAAGCTTCTTCTCTGCCAGAAACTTCTTGCAATTCCTCTTCCAATGTCCCGGCTCGTTGCAATGGAAGCACATTCCTTTGCAAGCTGGATTAGGTTTCTTTTGTTCCTTTATGTTCACCTTACCCTTGGTCATCCGAGATTGGAAGAGCTCCTTAGATATCTTATATCTAGCAGTCCTACTTTGTTCACCATACAACTCCTTGAGGTGAAGCAACATAGTAGGAGCATCCATGTTTTCATGCTGACACTGAAGCTCGTTATTCATGGATGCGAGCATGATGCATTGAGCCACAGATGTGTCATTTTACCACTTTACAATGGTGGCAATTTCTTCCTCAGATGCCGATTCGGGAACAGTTCCAGAGACAGATGAATTTAGGACATAAGAAATCTTTTCAGCAGTGAGAACTATTCTCAGATTCCTTAACCAGTCCGTATAATTTGGTCCGATTAGTTTATTGGCATCAAGTATACTACGCAGTGAAATTAGTAATTTTGACATTTTTTTTTAATTTCTGTATGTGAAAAGACAATATTTTAGCAAACATTCATTTAATTAATTTTGCATACCAAAATAAATTTAGGTCTTTATTTTAAATTGGTATCTCCCACTATTTTCATCAAACTATATTACCCTCACTTATATAGTTCGGCAACATCTAATTAAAGATTTGCTAGTGAGATTAAGGATCCCATTTTAAATGTATATAGCCTTATGGATAGCACAACAAACGATATATAAATAAATAGGTAGACAACTCTTGTCAATTACATCAACATGTAACTCCTTTTATTTTGCCTCTTAAATCATAATGGTCAAGTGTGTGCACATCCGTACTAAAATAATTTAAGTTAAGTCCAGCCTAGCACTTCCATAAATTCAAAAAAGAAAAATGTTCGTCCTTGTGGATAGCACAACAAGACTATATTGTTCAATTTTCTTGATAAACATCAAATGTGATTAAAAAATATCTTAAATACGCAATACTCGCCTTGTGGATAGCATAACAAGCTCATATTAAATATTTAATACTCTATTAATTTATCATGCTAGAAGGCGACATTCGATATTTCAAATATCATTGAACGCTTCGGACTTAATATTATTTCTTTAAGGGGTTTGTTATTATTTGTCTCATCTTGTTTAGCGTGCATGCACACACACACACACACACACACACACACACACACACACATATATATATATATATATATATATAAAATACGCGTAATTTTATTAAACATGCGAAGCATGTTTACATAAAATAATATATATATATATATATATATATATATATAATACTTAGCATGCACATATAGAATACTATATTCTACCTGGATTGATTATGAACTTTTATTATAGTTTGGTTCACTAGAGCCACCAAGTGAACCAAAAGGTCAAACCTATGAGTGCAAGAATTTAAATTTAAACGTAACTATTATATTTAAACCCAGGCTCCATACAAACGGGTCTTCACGCGCTCCTTGCTTCTTGGTCTCCAATTTCTTCAAGATAATTCTAACTAATACTATTACATAAACTATTTTAAATTTAAATAGAAACCTTGATCAGCGGTCAAGGGGAAGTACATAGGAGAGAGATAGAATTTACATCAAGAATAAATTAGAGAAGACGAGATACGCAGACCCCATTTAATAAAACTCATTCATTCAAGCATTCAACTAAAATAAAATCCAATCACATTGGTCAAATAGTCCATAATCAATCCCTATTTATTATCATACATATCACCATATATATCAATAAATAAATATCCATCTCATGAATTAAAACATTCCATATATATATGAGTATCATTTAATGGGCAATTTTAAATTGCATGAAATCTAATTTCAAGATTAAAATAAACTCTTTATTTTAATTATAAAATTATTTAGAATATAATATATATATATATATATATATATATATATATCATATATATATATATATATATATATATATATCATATATATATATATATATATATATATATCATATATATATATATATATGATATTACCGTATATTATATATATATATATATATATATATATATATATATATAACGAATCAGGTTATATATATATAATATAAATTCACATTTATTTTTTGAAAAGAAGTCACCTTCTTTTAATAAAAGAGTCCTTTCCTAATGGGTCACCTTCTTTTTGGAGTAAGAAAGAGACAACGCCTTTTCTTTGCAGAATTCAAGATTAGCGCCCATAAAAAAATTGTGATTCGTCCCAAAAAAAATGCCATTTTTTTTCTTAAAAAAATAATTTTATACAATAAAATTATGCCCAATAAATTACTCTAAATACATACCCATATGTATATGAAATAAAAATAAATTAATAATTGCATAAAGGTTTAGCTCTGATGCCACTGTTGGGTTTGTACGAAATCGTGACGCAATCAAACTGCAAAATTAGCGGAAGCATGGTATATCAGAGTTTAAAAAATTTCTACAAAACCATTACCCGGATCATCCTTTATGCAAATTATTAATTTAAAACGATAAATAAGAAGTTATGGAATCATACCTTTGTAGAACGAAGCTTCCATAGGTTCGAGTTCAACTCCTTGTTATTCGTGATCTCCTTGAATTTTCGGGTTAGATTCCTTCCTTTGATCAACGTTAGCCAACCAAGTGTTTGGCCTCTAGAGGTGATCCACCAAGGAAGAAGAATTATCAAGAAGGAGGGTGATTGGCTAAACCTAGTTTTCTATCCTCTATAGAAAAGGAGTACTCTCCAACAATTGAAATTTCATCAACTAATATCTATTATAAGACTCCTCTTATATAGATATTGGTCAACCCTTCTAATCCTATTAGACATGGGATTTCATTTAATTAATTAAACTCCTTTAATTAATTTAGGCTTCCCACCACATTGGGAATAATTAATTAAATTCATTTAATTAATTTTTCACCTAATCTTATTAGGAATAAATGAGAGTACTAATATTAAATTAATTACTAAACTCCTTTAGAAATTAAAATAATAATAATTGTAATAATATTAATAAGACTCCTC
Source organism: Panax stipuleanatus (assembly GCA_020205555.1). Taxonomy (NCBI): domain Eukaryota; kingdom Viridiplantae; phylum Streptophyta; class Magnoliopsida; order Apiales; family Araliaceae; genus Panax; species Panax stipuleanatus. The sequence continues at coordinate 35,392,058 of CM035115.1, forward strand.
TTATTAATTTATATTTAATATTTTCAAAATATTAAATAATAAACATTAAGCTATTTAATTTATTCTATCACCATAGATTAAATTAATTACACTTAATGCATTATTACGATTATGCCATTACCTTCGTAAATAATTATTCTTTCTTTTATGGTGTGACCCTTTTAGGTTCTCCATATTAAACCGGTTGTGAATAAATCAATTAGAACAATTCTAATCTTATTTAAATAAATAAATTAAACTAATTATCTATTTAAATAAATAATATTTATTCTACAATAGGGATAAGCCTCCCTAACGATCAACGACTTTCCAGATAATATAGATTTCAACATTAATCATAAAAGAACCCGTAAGTAAATAGTTACTGTACAATTCAATCCTTCCACCATACAATGTCCTAATTAAATATAAGACATTGATTTACTGTCAAGTCTTATTTTATTCAATTATATGTATTTCGATTATAAAATGCACAACTCCAAATAATGCAAATTGGAAACTCCTTTCTAATTTCATTCCACCTTGGCCAAGGATTCCTGTGTTGTCATTTAACGAATCACATAGGACATATCTCCTTTTTTACTATAGGTGGTAGATTCTTTATTGATCATTTATTATCTCTATATGTAACTCATTATACCCAAGCATACCCTTTTATATACCCTAAAGGGCTTTAAGGAATAAGTCAAAGTATAATTCATTACATACAAGATAGTATGATGATCTCAAGTCCAAGGATCACTTGTACTACTATCACATTAGGAATTTCTCTTGACAGACGAGTAAAACTCCATTATGTATTTAATAGCGAGTCACGTTCAGTGAACTTATTCTCCAATAAGCACCTACATACTTGCTTTAGTGTCTCCGCACAAATGATCATAAGATCAATCATCCTCATCCAATGAGAAAGCAAAATATGTACCAATCTATCGGGATTTACTAATCCCCTTTTTAGTAATCCCACGATTGAGAACTATTTTAGTTTTAAAGCTTTCTAAGAATTTAGATCTCATTAGCATGATCATCATCATGATTCTAAAAGCATTGCTTAAAACTACGAGTTATTTACATATTATAAAAACAGCACCATGTAGATAATTAAATGCCTTTAATAAATGAATATTTTTATTAATAAATAAATAAGATTGTCTCTAAAGTATATGCTTTATCATCATACATGATTGGCTTGTATGCATACTACTTTCACGTAAGGCCAACCACGAAATCCATCGTAATATGTTCCCATTTCCATTTTGGGATCTTTAGAGGTTGTAGCAAACCACTCGGCCTCTGATGTTCTGCCTTCACTTTCTGACACGTCCTGCACTTGGCAACACATTCTGCAACATCTCGTTTCAAATTTGGCCACCAGAAATGTTGTCGAAGATCTTGGTACATCTTGGTACTACCGGGGTGAATCGAATATCATGAGCTATGAGCCTCGCTCAAAATTTTCTCCTTAATCTCTGGCACTGGCGGTACCCAAACTCTGCTCTCTAATCTTAACAGTCCCTCACTGTCCTTCTTGAATCTCGGTTCGGTTCGTTCAGATATCTTCTTCCTTATCTTATCACATTCTTCGTCCTGAAGTTGAGCTTCCTTAACCTTATCCAGCAAAGTTGTACCAGCTTGTATCTGGAACAACTTTTCGTCAGTCTCCATCGGACATCCTACTTCCAATTTCAGCTTCTCCATTACTGAAATTAGTTCTTCCTGAGCGGTTAACATCGTCAATTTCTCCCGACTCTTTCTGCTTAAGGCATCGGTAACCACATTTGCTTTACCCGGATGGTATAAAATCTCACAGTCGTATTCCTTAATTAACTCCAACCATCTTCTCTGGCACATATTCAAGTCTTTCTATATAAAAATATATTTCAGACTCTTGTGGTTTGTATATATTTCACACTTATCCCTATAGAGATAGTGTCTCCAGATTTTCAAAGCAAATACCACTGCAGCTAAATCCAAGTCATGGGTTGGATACCCCTTCTCATAGTCCTTCAATTGTCATGATGCATATGCAATGACCCTGTCGTTTTGCATGAGCAGCAGCCTAGTCCTTTATGCGACACATCACTATAAACCACAAAATTTCGTGTGTCATCCGAAAGAGATAACACAGGTGATGTACCCAACCTTTTCTTAAGCTCTTGGAAGCTTTCCTCACACTTCTCCGTCCAAACAAATTGCACAGCTTTCCTAGCCAAATTCGTTAGCGGATTTGCGATCTTAGAAAAATCCTGAATGAATCTTCTATAAAAGCCTGCCAATCCAAGAAAACCTCGCACTTCCGATGGTGTTTCGGCTGATCCCAGTTCATCACAGCTTCGACTTTGGAGGGATCTACCGAAATTCTATCCTTATCAATCACATGCCCGAGAAATTATACCCGCTCAATCCAAAATTTGCATTTTGAAAACTTGGCGTACAACTTCTCTCTTCTCAACGCCTCTAATGTCACCTTCAAGTGCTCTACGTGTTCCTCCTTGGTCTTTTAATACACCAAAATATCGTCGATAAATACCACTACGAATTTGTCCCAAAACAGCTTGAACACTCCATTCATTAAGCCCATAAATGCTGCAAGCGCATTTGTTAGACCAAATGACATAACCAGAAATTCGTAGTGAACGTATCAAGTCCTGAACGTTGTCTTCGGAACATCCACTGGCCTCACCTTCAACTGATGATAACCACTTCTCAGGTCTATCTTCGAGAAATACCTCACTCCCTTAAGCTGATCAAACAGGTCGTCAATTATAGGCAACGGATACTTATTCTTAATCGTGACCTTGTTCAATTCTCTGTAGTCGATGCAGAGCCGCATTGTCTCGTCCTTCTTCTTCACAAATAATACCGGCGTTCCCCACGGCGATACGCTCGGTTGTATGTACTTCTTATCCAGTAACTCTTGCAGTTGTACCATCAATTCTTTCATCTCTACTAGAGCCATTCGGTATGGTGCCTTTGATATTGGAGCCGTTCCTGGCTCCAAATCAATTACAAACTCTAGCTCCCTATCTGGTGGTAGTCTTGGTAAATCCTCTGGAAACACGTCTACGAAGTCCCTCACGACTGGTATATCTTTCAATTTCGGGCTTTCTTTACGACTGTCAACTATGTAGGCTAAATATCCTACACAGCCTTGTCTCAATAACTTCCTGGCCTGAATCATCGTTAGAAAACTCACTTGTCTAGGCGACTTGCTGCCATAAAAGACAACCTTTGACGGAGTCATCAGGTTAATACACTTCTTCTGGTAATCAATTATCGCTCCATAATTGAATAGCAAATCCATTCATAGAATAACGTCGAATATCCCAAGTCTAATCGTAATAAGATCTACGTTCATAACGTTACCCCTGATATCCACCCTACAGTTCTTATTTACATACTTAACAGGGATCACTTCTTTATTCGCAATCTCTATGTTCATAGGGTATTCTAACTCGTCCTTAGGCAATCCTAAGTTCTTAGCAAATTCATCGGATATGAATAAGCAAGTAGCACCCGAATCAAATAATACATAAGCATTAACTTTATTGATCAGAATGATACCTGACACCACATCGCGAGACTACACAACATCCTGCACTGTTACGTTGAATGTCCTGGCGGTTGGTCTGTTAGTTGTGGTTGGTCCCGTGATAGTCAGAGCATTTCCACCGCTGCCTCCTCTGTTCCCTCCTGATCCTGCCCCTCCAGATACTTTCCTTGGACAGTCCCTAGCCAAGTGGTCCTTTGACCCACATGTGAATTAGGCGCCCTTCTTAAGGTTAGCGCAGTTCGATGCTATGTGGCCTTCCTGACCACAATTGTAGCAAACTCTTTTACCCTTCATACAGACCCTCAGGTGGTTTTTCATGCAGGTCGGTCATGCTTCAACCCTTTTCTTCTGGTTTCCCTGTTGATTCCCGGACGATGGGTTGTCATTCCACCTTCACTTATGACTGTTGCTTCCTCCCACGTTGCTACCACTAGCTTTGACACTTTCTCCTTCACTCTTCTTCTTCTTCTGATCCTGGTTGTACTTAGTCATCACATCGCTCCCACCTTCAACGAGGATGGCCTTCTCCAATACTCGAACAAAAGTGTTCAATTGAAACATTGACACTTTGCTATACAACCAGGGTTTCAGTCTCTGCTCAAATTGCCTAGCCTTTCTCTCGTCAATGTGCACTTGCTATATGGCAAACCTAGCTAACTCATTGAATTTCGCCACGTAATCTAGTACATACATGTTGCCTTGCTTCAATTCTAGAAATTGTACCACCATTTAATTCTATGAGCTGGTCGAAAAGTACATCTTGAAAAACATCTCCTTGAACCTCTCCCAGGTGATCACACCTTCTCCTCCCCGGACTTTGTTTGCCTGCCACCAATAGCTGGCTTCTGACTTCAACATAAATATAGCGTAAGCGATCTTCTGGTCCTCACCGACCCTAGCAACATCAAAAACTTTTTCCATCTCCATGACCAATGTCTGAGCTTCTATCGGACTCATGGATCCTTTAAACTCTGGCGATCCCACCGCCTTGAAGTCCTTGAATGTTGTATTCGGTGGAGCTTGACGTTGGTTGTTAATCGCTCCAGCCAATAAATTCATAAATTATTGAACGGGGTTAGCGTTAGCATTGGTGTCATTGTTGTTGCTCCTTGATCCTTCCTGGGCCGGTTGACGGTTGGGTCTTCTTCTCCGCGGCATATTTCTGTTAAGATATACGTTTTCTAGATCTTTATTCAATCCTTTAAATATTTAAGACTTAACTTAAATACTTTAAGATAACATTTAACACATAACATCTCAAATAAACTCTGATATTTTATTTAATCAAAAGTTTTAAACATAAGAAGATAGCATCACTGCTATTTACATCAACTATCACGAGATAAAGAATCTTCAGGATTTAAATTATTGAAATATTCCTTTGTTTATAACCACATCAAAATTTACATTATTAATTACTCAAACAAGGATTCACATAATCAAACTGTTCTTGTCACTACCTACTAAGGCGTCGAATAGCTTTGCTGCGTTCTTCCTGCATAATACGGAACATCGTCCTGCGATCTAGCATATACCAAGGTAGACCCTTGAACTGAATTGGATAGCACATAACCCAATTCTGGGCCTTGTCAATTGCATTCTGAAACGTATAATCCGTCTCCTCAATCTTTGCTTTCTTTGCACGGTCATTATCCTCTGCAAGATCTGCACGTCGTGAATCCTTCACCCAAGCATCTTCTGCTAAGGCAAGCCTTGCTAATTTCTCTTATCATTCTTTAATTTATGTATCTCCGCTAACTTCTGCTCAACTTGGCCCTTCTCATGAACCATTCCCAATCTATATCTCCAAGACGTGTGTAAAGAGTCTAAACCTCACCATCCTTCTGCTCGATAGTAGTCTGTTGAGTAACCGTCTGCTCCTTTAGCTCCCGAACGGTATCCTGTAACTCAATGTTACGATCATACACCTCGTCGTACATCTCAGCACTGATAGAGTTTGGTGGGAACTCTTCAGGGTCTTCATCCTCCTCTTTAGCTGCCTCAGCCTGAATCTCAACCTCCTCAGAGTCCTCCTCTGAGTCAAATACCGGCTCATGCTCCTGACCAATGACTATGATAAAAGGAGATGGCTCTCGTCGAACTAACTGCTCCCAGACTGTGTGAATGTATCTGGGCTCCTCCTCAATAGCCACTGGGGGTACAACCTCCCTAGGCTGACTGGATCCTCCAATATCTGACATCTTGACAAATTAAATTTTAAGTCTTAGTTATTACGTGATGCTAATCCATATCGTGCGAGTACATAAATATAAACACATAGCACATAAGGTAAATTTATTATCTTTCTTAGAACTCGATAACAGTTATCATTACTATGTTATCGATCTCTTAAAAGGCTACTACGCTAAGGTTTTCCCCAACCTAAGGTTCATAACCTACAGCTCTGATACCAACCTGTGACACCCCCAAATTCGGGTACTTCAATTTCCACGGGATTTGGTGTTCACTGTACAAATATTATATATCTATCTACCCATAATAAATGTAAACCATGAAATAGATAGAAAAACTCCATCATCTCCCCCTTATGGGGTTACAACATCTGAAATGAAATACATAAATAATCCCAGGTCATACTTAACCTTAAATATCTGTTGTGAAAACGTAAACAAATAATAAGTCTTAAACAAATATTATTAATTAAACAACAAGTCTTCATCACTTGTTGACTTTTCCCTTGCCTTTGCTAGTGGAAGGCTTGTCAGACCGTTCATTCTTCACTGCAATGTTATTATTATGCAAGGGTGAGAACGATTGCCCACAAGTATACAAATATAACAATATAATAACATGCGAGTGAATCAAAGACTTCTAAATAAAGAAAACTCGGCTTTTGAATCAAGAATGAATAACAAGAATCAAAAGAACTTCTGAGGGTCATAAGACCTTGAACTATATGTTTATACTTTAAAACTTTAATAGTCATAAGACTATGGACTTTACTTCTCGTACTTAGGGGGATCAGCCCTTAGTACCATACTGTGCACAATATCTCAACGCTAAAGTGTAAATAATCCCCTTTATAGGGTTGTTCATCTCAGTTTGACATCAGAGTCCACACCAAAGGAAGTTTGGTTTGGATAAGCTCGCTAATAGTTCTAGAATTTTAGAACGTTCATCAACTATGGACTAGTCGAATTAATAAGGGTTCGCTAGCCTTACAAGGTTTAACAATAAACGATATTCAAATTGAATAATATTTCTCAAGAGTATACAATCGAATAAGTATTGTATAACTGAATTAATACTTAAAGAACTTATAATATCTCATATGAATCTTGACTTGAATAAACAAGAGTAAGAACTTGTATTGTAATAATAGTTTGAGAATAGAGACTTGCTCGATATATAGGTAAGGTTTAGAACTTGCGTAATCGTAAACGAGTTAGAGTAAGGTAACTTGCTTAACCATAATAAGTTAGCGATAGAATACTTGCCTCGTGCGCAAGCTACAAATAAGTTACAATTCAATTCCTCAATGTCCTACACATTACATTATGCATACGATGTCGATTAGTTTCATAACTTTTATGTTCGACTGTTGAACTTTTCATTTAAGTTCAACTTACAACTTGGTTTCCAGTGTTAACTTATTAACTAACCACATAACATGAGTATGAATTCACAATATGCGTATCACATAGGTATAATCCTTTAAATAATCATATTCAAGTTTTACAATCACAATATTCAAGTTCGCACTTAGTTTGTTAACTTGAACCTTCACATTATCTTATACATGTCAACAACTTAGTTTATTAACATGAACTTCAAATCATATTATATATGTTAATAACATGTTATACTATCATTTCATACACCTAACATGTCACTAGGTTCATTACATTCATTTAGTATATCATGCTAGGGCTTAAAACACACAAAATATATTTGGACAGCATGCAAGCCCGTTGGGGCGGGTCTTAGCCCCCTGAGGCGAGTGTGAAGGCTGCATAGGGGTCCGCTAGGGCGGGTCTTATACCCGCTGGGGCGGGTGGCTCTAGCCTGCTTAGCCCCATTTCACGATTTTAACAGTTATTAGCCCAATTAAATGCAAATTAAACTAACACAGTGATTTTTATGAAGTACAAACTTTATAGAAATATCATATAATGATTCTAACATGTTTTTAACACTTTATATCATGTAATTACTCAAATCAAATCACATAATTTTCACTGTTCTTAGTATTTTGAATGTTTTGAAGAAAAATATGAAATTTGACGTTACATATTCGTTATAACTCTGAATCCGTCCGTTCAAAGTTTATTTTCTTTTTTTTAACATGTATAATCATAATCTATTATTAAATTTAAGTTAAACAAACAATTCATGGCATACAATTTGTTCATAAGGGCCATATATACAACTTTCATACTCTGTAACTTCACAAAATCCAAGTAAAACATAATTACATGGTGTTGGTCACTATAATTCATGTATACATGATATAAAAAATATTATTAACATATACTGACACATATATGATCATATCTTAAGTTAATTATCAAAATAGTTCTTAACAGATAATTTTAAGAACACGTTAATAGAAAACTTGAAAACTAAATTTGAAAACTAAAGAGGAGAGATTACCTTTGCTAGTTTGTGGATGATACAAGGATGATTATAAAGATTTCTTCAATCTCTTCTCCCTCAATCTTTTCTCTCAAATTTTCTCTCTGAAATCTCTAAGTATATTTCCTCTGATATGAGTATAGAGTTTGATATGATATATATGTATACTATGTATATAACACTATGTATATATTAAATGGCGAGTCATGGGTCGTTAGTTAATCCCATAATGAGTTAACTGGCCCCAACCCCCACTAAGGCCTTGTTTGGCTAGTTCTTTTATTCCTCCATTCAACTTAATTTATTTAATTACTTATAATATAGTTTAATGTCTTACACTTTTAATTAACCAAGTAATCTTATTTAAATCAATTGAATAAAATATAATAATTTCACATTAGATCACATAGTCACATAATTAAAAATTTTATTTATTAATTATGTCAAATTATTAATCTCTAATTAATTATTAGATTAATTAGAAATACACTATGCTTACTAAATAATTTATTTAATCAAATAAGCTCAATTAAATACATACTTGAATTATAAAAATTCTCCATATTAATTTAACTAATGTAACACATATAATTAAATTAATCTACCACAATTTCATCACATAATTATTTAATTCAATAATTAAATCATCAAAAAATATTTTTTTAATTCAATAAATATTAAAAATAATTACAAAATTCTCGTTTCTCACAAATTAAATGGTCTAAGTTTTGTTTTGTCTTGTTTTATTAACATATTTACATGAATTTGTATTGGATTGTGTTGTTTTGGTTGCCTTTAATTTGTCTATCAATGTAGTCTTAGAAATGGCAAGACCATACATGTATGTTCCCATATTTTTATATCTAGCATTCTGCAGTAGTTGTCTACTGTCCAGTTCTCTCCTCTCTTTTTTTAACAAAAGGGAGGGTTATTTCTGACAAAATTTCCGACAGAATTTCTACCGAATTTTGTGGGAAATAAGCTATTTCTGACAAATTTTTCGTGGGAAATAATTCTGTCAAAAATTAGTAATTTCGACGGAATTTTCGACCGAATTAATTCCTACCTACTTATTTACGACCAAATTTTCAACGAACTTTTTCATCAAAAATAAGTTAGTTATGACAGAATTAGGCTATTTCCGACGGAATTTTTTGTGGGAAATAAATTTTTTTCTTGTAGTGTATAATGGAGGTTATGGGATTTTATCCCTCACTCACTTAAATTTTTATTATTTTTATTCATTCATATATGACTCATGAAATAAAATAATTCACATATAATAAATATTGAAAATTAGATAATTTTAAAGTTCTTTACATCCGGTCCAAACTCCAGTAATTCGTACAATTCCAAGAAATATTTTTAGAAATACCGTATGAATATAATTTAGAAAAATTTATTGGGCTTTATGTTCTGAATTTTTCGATTTAACTAAAATTCAATTCTGCTACTTTAATCTAGGTTTTAATGACAAACATATAATCACATCATCAAGCATCACATAAAAAGATAACTATATAACATAATACTCTCATAGCTAATAACAATTCTGGATCCATCAAGACTCACTTCAAACATCCCTGTTGAAATCGAATGATGTACTCTACATGACTCCATGTCCATCTCAGATTTTGAAAAAAATTGACTCAATGTCCATCTCAGATTCTGAAAATAAAAAACTTCATGTTCATCTTCTTCTACAACTTACTTATTATCAGCGCATCGGATTACATATAGGTCAAATACTTCATATGAAGTGTACATCCGATCTATTTATAATTACATCATTGAAACCTATACTCATTAAGGGTTTACATATTATCCAAACTGCAGAAAAATTAAATTACTCACAGTAGGAGTATTACAACCCAAAATCAAAGCCAACACTTATTTAATTAAAATATACATTCATACTAGCCATGAAAGTATGTAACAATCAATTCTGCAAAACAAAGGTTAGAACAATAATTTATCCTACTGTGTACAGTAAAGAATAATTTCATATATCTCATGCTTTAATTCTGTAACATAAACGGACATATTACTTTATTAAAACCTTAAAACACCAGATTTCGAAAATCACATATACATACATATATATATATATATATATATATTCATGGTATTCATATAAAAGCATAAAGATTGCTCTGACACCAATTAAAAGAAGAAAAACATTCTGAAAATAAGTTTTAAAAATTATTTAAATAAAATTAGGATCATCTTTATGGTTTTATGCTAAACAACAAATATATATATATATATATATATATATACACACACACACACCATGTACCTAAAGTACGAATTAGTTACCTAATGCTTGGTTGGATTATTACGTTTTGAAAATCTGAACCTTATACTGAACCTGGAGTGTGGCTTCCAAAGCACCCTTCTAGAAAAAATTCTAGCTCTTTTTTTCCTAGGCTGAAAAGGAGAATACAAAATTTTGTATTTTCTTTTGATAGAAAAGTATCAAAAAATGTTCTTGATCAATGATATATAATAGCATTGATCCTTACCCTCTCTTAAGAATTTGGTCCATATTAGGCTAGGAAAGGGATCCTAAGGGATTCCTTTTTTGACTCCAATACTTATCTAGATATTATTATTTAATAATAATATTCGAAATAAATATTAATTGCATTTAATTCCACTAAATAATTGTAATTACACTTCAGTCTTGGAATTACTTAAATAAACCCTTTACTAATAAACTGTAAATATTTCCACTATAAATGCACATAAATATTTCAGAGTCAATTACACTTCAAGAAAATGGTCCATCAGCGACCAAGCATATCTGCGACCGTCGTATTCGGTAGCGACTGCTAGAATTAGTGACCGCTATTCGCGATCGACATTAAAACTAGTCGTAATTTACATTAGCGACCGCAAGGCGGTTGCTAAATGGTCGCTAATTTGAATTTGCCGCCTTTAATTTGGCGCAATTGTTAGCGGGGGAGACATATTGCGACCAATCCGTAACATCGACTGAACTCGGTCGCTAATACATACACGTCAATAAAACTCCGCAACCGCATGCAATCGTCGAAGGCAGTCGCTGATCGTTTTAGCTTTATCAGTAGCCAGGCAGTCAAGTCAATTAAAACCAGTGACCACATGCGGTCGCATATCATTTTAAAATCCTTTAGCACCAAGACCGTCTTCCAGAAGACGAGAAAGAAAGAAAAAGAAGAAGAGAGAAAAAGAGAATAAGGAGAATAGGGAGAAAAGGGAGCGACACCTCCCACGCCGACCGCCGTCCCATGTCGCCGGACTGCATTCTGGTATCTAAAACATATAATGATTTTTTCCTTTACCTCCATTTCAACCAATTTGAACTGTGATAGAGGCCAAGATCTTATCCCCAAAATATTTGTATATAACCCTAATATTTGTATAACCTTACGTCTATAGTTTTTAATTTGGGTTTGATTTGAATTATATTGCATCCTTATGTGTTTATATGATTTTGATTTGGCTATTTAGTTTGAATTTGGGTTTGATTTATGCAATGGCAGCTAGCATATATGTTGATTATATAATAATAGTGTGATATTTAGTTTCAATTTGGGTTAGATTTGTGCAATTTGGCTTTATTTATATTAGTGGTGAATCTTAGAATTGCTTTAATTTGGTTTTAATTTGTGCAATTTCAGGGCATGCATGTTCATAATTTGACATTGAGGCTTATGTTAGTGTATTGAATTAGATAATTGCTTCAATTTGGGTTCTTTTTTGCGTAATGTATAAATTTATGGTATAATTTGTATGTTGTTTATAGTGGTTAGACTAGGATATAATAGTGTGATATTTGCTATTTTGGATAAATTTTTTGTCAGAATTAGATAACATTAGAAAATAATATAATACAGTCTAATATAATATAATAATGCATAAAAAATAAAAAAATAATAAATTTTCTTAGTTTACTTAATTTTTCCCTACTAAAATCAACTAATTAGTATTTACTTAGTTTTCACTACTAAATTTACATCAACTAAGTAGTATTTACTTGGTTAATATATTACTTAGTTTCCCAATACTAAAATAAATTAAGTAGCATTTACTTAGTTTTACACTACTAAATAAAATAATATAATATAATAATATAAACTAAAATCAAATAATATAATATAAGATAATATAATATAATATAAAATAAAATAATATATCATAACATAACATGACAGAACATAAAATGAAATAAATTAAGTAACTTAATTACATTCCTTAAATTTATTAATTTAAATAATATAATATCATCATTTTTGATTGACATATTATACATATGAGGACGACATCTCTACCGCAGACGGCGAACCTATTATTATGGCACACATCTCGAAGAAATATATCGGCTTGCTGTACGAGATGCGACAGAGGGAAGCCCGGGCAGTTGAAGAATCTCCTAGGACTACTATACGAGATCATCAGCCACCGGCCGTATCAAATGAAGCATGGGCTGCCATGTGTACGTACTGGGATGATGTTGCAATCAAGACATAGTCCGAGCATATGAAGAATAATCGAGGCAAGCTCCAGATTGTACATACTTCTGGATCGCAGTCATTTCAAGAGGTTAAGTCGGTATGTATTTATATTTAGTTTAGTTTAATATTGTTGGGATCTATAGCAAGGTAATGTGGTATTAATTAATGTACAATTTAGGCCATGCGGAGCAGCTTGGGCCGAGCTCTTACTATGGTCGAGTTTTGGGATAGAGTCCATATGTCGAAGGTGTCGACTTCGTCGCCGACGATGTCTCCCGCAACATTAGCTATACGGGTAATACACCTACTATAATAATTGTTATTTAGGATCATATTAGGTAATTTATATGATGATGTCGAGTTAAATCACATGTACATATATTAAATTACATGACCGATTTGAGAAGCTCCAAGGCCAGCGTATAGCTGAGTTGCAGGCTGCTAGGGGCGATTCCAAGTCGTTAGATTCCACCATCCCTCCACTAGAGATTACTTTATCTCAGGATGAGGAGACGGTTCTTTGGGTCGCGTCTCAGGATACTCCCAGTAGCACTACCGGCCGATATAGAGTGCTGGGGTTGCTCAGGATACCAGCCTATACTCTACCTGGAGGTATTATATTTTAATTTATTTCTTGTTTATGAATAAAGTGAAATATAATATTTTTCATGTTATATTTATTTGTGCATGCTCTAGCCAGCGTCTGCGTCCGAGAGCACCCGTGGGACAATCACATACTGGTGTTGGCTTAGACGACGCTATGTTCCCGTGCTTGCCTCCATCATCTTGCTCAGGACATTGCAGCTAGTGCCACCGCCGAGAATACGGGTATCCCTTCGGAGCAGCTTGCCGTGATATGTGACGAGGTGGTCTGAATGGTGGTTACCTTACTCATGGACGCTTTTAAGCCGATGCTGAATCAGCCCTCGATTACTCAGGAATATTATTAATTTTAAATTCAAGTATTCTGTATGTTATTTAATTTTTATTTAGTTGTATCTTTAATTATATCATATGGACTAATGAGTTACATTATATTGTATCAACAGGGTGACGATCTCGAGCGGGTTAGCGATGCTGAGGAGGCTGCTCACTCCGATCAGGAGCAGTTGGATGACGTCGACTATTTTCATATGCTAGAGCAGCAATGTCGACGCCCATCCGATGATTCTCCTCACACCGGGGGTAGTACTACTGGCATGACTTAGTTTTGTAGATGATTAGTACATATTTTATTCATATTTACTTTAGTTTAGCTTAATGGGATGTAAATTTTTGTAGTTTAGTTGTTGTTTGACATATAGTAGTTTAAACCTTGTCATTACATGTCATTTTTGTATATCTTTTGGAAAATTAGAGTATTTTTATTATTGTTTGAGGTGAAATTCATTTTGGACTTGTATGTGAACAAAAGTCAGTTATTACTATATGTATATGTTGTTGGAAGGTTATTATTATGTTGTATGTGTTGTTGGAAAAATAAACAGGTTTAAAGGTACAAAAAAATATGGGTTAAAAGAATATTGCCAAAACAGGAAAAACATTTTTAAAAAAATAAATCTTATTCTCGACAGAATTCCGTCGGCTTTAAAGTTTTTTACATGTTAGCCAGTGATGCCACGTGGAAGCTTATCCTTAACTGATTATTTCTGACCGATTAGATTCCGTCGAGAATACGGTAATTTCGACAAAATATTACGTCGAAAATGGTTTCGTCGACGTTCGTTAATTCTGACCGAAAGCTCGACGGATTTAATTTCAACTCGTCAATGTCTAACCGAATTTTCGACTGAATATTTCGTCGAACTTAAGCTATTCTCGACTGAATATCCATAAATTCGACGAAATATTCCGTCAGAAATAGCAATTTTCCTTGTAGTGTAATATAATATAATACAAAATAAATAAATAAAATAAATAAATTTAAATAAAATAATATAATAACATAAACTAAAATTAAATAATATAATATAAGATAATATAATATAATATAAAATAATATATCATAACATAACATGACATGGCAGAACATAAAATGAAATAAATTAAGTAACTTAACTATATTCCTTAAATTTATTAATTTAAATAATATAATATCATATAATATAATACAAAATAAATAAATAAAATAAATTTAAATAAAATAAAATGACAATGACAATGATTTAATTAAAATAAATAGAAGAGAGAACATATACTCTATCAATAACTCAACTACAACATTCTTAAGACTGACTTTTTTCGAATTTTTTGTAACCAAATATCAACATTTTCTTGGCAAATACTTTCTTTCACAATCTCTATCATTAAATTATAATATGAATCTGTGATCAACTTAATCGGTCTTGAATTTAACTCCACAAAGCCTCCGAAATATATACAACAAATTAGAGAAAGATGAAAGTGAAAGTGTGCACTTATTGAAATATAACTTGTCACAATTAGATAAAAACTTCATGTTATAATGTAAAGCAAATACCTTCATCATCGCCCATGAGGAATAACTACTGGGAGAAGAGTCAAGGAATGCCTTGTAAGTAGGATTTGACATAGCAGTTGCAGCTAATACTCCAATTGGTTCCTCGGCAACAAAAAATGTATGGGTTGTAGTTCCTGTTTGTGTCCCATACTCGAATTGAATTACTGCAGACATTCCTCACTATTCCATCATAACATATGACAACATCCCAAAAGAGGGCCATTAAGTTGTTGAACAAATTTCCAGGTTCAGCAACCCTCTAGATGAAAGAACGATCACTTCTCTACTAGGAATGAATCATCGACTGATATGGGTCCAACCCATGAAATAGACAGCTTCTCACCACCCTGAATTCCTCAAATGAGTAGTTCTCACAGAAGGGTTACTTTTACTGAAAAATAGAAACGATGTCAACTGCAGAACCCCTTCTGACAAAGAAACTGCTTGATATGAAGCGAAGCGATGTTAACTGCAGAAATTTATTTTTCAGGAAAGGTTCTGCAGTTGACATTGTTTCTCTTTTTCAGGAAAAGTACATCTTCTATGAGAACTACCCATCTGAGGAATTCAGAGTGGTGAGAATTTGTCTATTTCATAGATTGGACGCAAATCAGGAGATGATTCATTCCTAGTAGAGAAGTGATCATTCATTCATCTAGAGGGTTGCTAAACTTGAAACTTTTTTCAACAGCTTAATGGCCCTCCTTCGAGATGTTGTCATCTGTTATGATGGAACAGTGATGAATATTTGCAGTAATTCAATTCGAGTATGGGACACAAAAAAGAACTACGGCCTATACTTTGTTTGCTGTCGAGGAACCAGTTGGAGTATTAGCTGCAACTGTTATGTCGAATCCTGCATACAAGGCAATCCTTGACTCTTCTCCCAGTAGTCATTCCTCATGGGTGATGATGAAGGTATTTGCTTTACATTATAACATGAAGTTTCCATCTAATTGTGACAAGTTATATTTCAATAAGTTTCCATCCTTCTCCAATTTGTTGTATATGTTTTGGAGATACTGCTTTGTGGAGTCAAATTCAAGACTGATTAGGTTGATCGCAGATTCATATTATACTCTAATGATAGAGATTGTGCGAGAAATTATTTGCCAAGAAAATGTTGATATTTGGTTACGAAACATTCAAAAAAAAGTCGGTCTTAAATGTTGCAGTTGAGTTATTGATAGAGTATATGTTCTCTCTTTTATTTATTTTAATTAAATCAATGCCATTTTATTTTATTTAAATTTATTCATTGTCATTTGAGTATATAAACATATATATCTTTAAGTATTTTATATAAACGTCTTGATGATATTATATTCTTTGAACAAACATATTGCGACTGCTCATGCACTGTAGATTCAAGACTAGCATGATTAAGGGTGTAAACGAGTTGGATCGAAGTGAACATATCAGAGCTACTCGAATTCGATTCGAAACATTAAATTCATACTCAAATTCAACTCGAATTCAAATTGTATTTGAAAAATTCTAGTCATATTCAACTCGACTCGAATATTTATTACTTGAATTCGATTCTACTCAGATCGAATTATATTCAAACTACTCGCGAGCTTCAAACTCAAGCTCGAATTTGAATCTCTACACAATAACTAGTTTTATAATAAATATAATTATAAATTGAATTTGTTATTTTACTTAGAAATGAAAAAATATATTTAATATTACACTTTACAAATATAAAATCACAATTAAAATTAAAATTAAAATTAAATAATATAAATTAATTTTTGATTTACTTTTGTATATATTATAAGAGAATGTATCGAGTATTTAATCGAATTTGTATCAATCAAGTATGTATCGAATCACAATCAATAATTCGAGTAGTTTGAATCTTAAACGAGTCGAGTATAATCTTGCTCAGATTTTACTCATATTTTTATTCGAACTATTTTTTATGCTCAGATTTGGATCATATTATTAATGAATCCGAGTTTTGCTTGTATTTTTTCGAGTCGAACCCAAATCGAGCTCAAACTGTTTGGCTCGTTTACAACCTTAAGCACAATAAAGTTAACCCCAGTACTCCTTGAGAAGTGTAAAAGTTGGTTTCTCCCACCTCTCTATGAAATCGGGAAACATCCTCAGTTTTAAAGCACTAGGCCTTTCAGCCGTTACTCCTGTTTTTTTAAAATCAACTGTCATAGAGTGAAGGGTTGTCAACTAAGACATTTTTTACTCATAGTCTTATCTGACTCAATGTCTACATGTACTCAATGTGCAGTAGAGATTGTATCCAATGTATTATTGATCAGATAATTAATCAACAAATAACTTTTGAATTTCCTGCAAAATCAGACTTGTTGGGAAATATGAGAGACAAAAGGAGAGTTGCAGAAAATTCAACAATTCCCAATAAGTGGTTCCCCATGCATACTATATTTCCTCTTGAATTCCTAAAAAAATGGTTCAATGGTGAGCCAATTTGTTTAGGAATTCAAGAGGAAGTACAATATGGTGAACCACTTATTGGGAACTGTTGAATTTCCTGCAACTCTCCTTTTGTCTCTCATATTTTCCAATAAGTCTGATTTTGCAGGAAATTCAAAAGTTCTTTGTTGATTAATTATCTAATCAATGATACATTGGGTACAATCTCTACTGCACATTTAGTACATGCAGACTTTGAGTCAAATAAGACTATGAGTAAAAAAATGTCTTAGTTGGCAATCCTTCACTCTATGGCAATTGATTTTGCAAAAATAAGAATAACAGCTGAAAGACCTAGGGCTTTATAACAGAGGATGTTTCCTGATTTCGTGGAGAGGTGGGCTACAACTAACTTACACTTCTCAAAGAGTATTAGGGACAAACTTTATCGACGACGACCGATTATCAAGATCGTAATCTTCTTCTTACACTTGGCATGCCTTTGCAGTCTCTGAGTCCTAAGGAGTTAGCTTATGTAGTGGTGAGAGCAACACAATAGTAGGATGATGATGTCGAGGTGATCTTGTTATTGTTTAGCTTTATGTTTAGTTTTGCATGTTTAGTTTAGCATACTTTATATTTAATTTCTACTTTAGACATGGCACTTAAGAAAGTATGATGAAGAAACCAAGTCAGTTTTACTAGACAAAAAGTAAATAAATCCTACAAGTAAACTCAATTGTATGACAACCAATTTGTATATGTATGCTAAAACTATACTTGTTTCTTTAAACTATGATACATAGGGTTACATTTGCCTAAGTTATCTTCATTACAAACTTTATTCTTCTCAGATGACTTGCTTACTCTTTACATGGCTTGCCTCGTTTTTATTATTTTGTTATAGCCTCATCTAAAGTTAGTATTGATACTGTGAAGACAGTTGTATCATGTCCTCTTCTCTTGTTCTACATTTGTATTATTCTTTTTTTACCGAATGAATGTACAGAGTTTATATTGTAAGTTATGACATTTAATTTGTATATAAATTTTAGTCGGATGATATTTGTTAATGTTTATACGTGCGTGGATGTTTAAATATATTGTGTTGGTTTTTAATATATATATATATATATATATATATATATATATGGATGGATCTCGATGGATTTGTATGGATGTTGGTGTATATATAGATACTGTTGTGTATTGGGATATAAACCAGGTACAAGCAGCTACTTTTTTTTTTTTGAAAATCCACAAAACAACCAAATATTTTTTTAAAATTAGAAATCAGCGACCACTTCCCGTCGCTAATTATTATCTGTGACCATTGATGGCCCCAGGATGTTTGCGACTGCGGCGGTCGCTACTATTGGTCGCGGACACGTGGGCCACGTCACCACTACGATCTGACTCATAGTCACTCAGCTTAGCGACGAAGTCGGTCGATATAGGGTGATCACGGACATCGTGGTCGCTAAAAGTGATCGTTGGTGTGCAGACAGCGAGCCGATTATATGCGACCACTATCAGCAACCCCAGCTTGTCGCTACTATATATCTGCGATCGTATGCGGTCGCTGATAAGCAGTCACCGATAAGCACTTTTCTTGTAGTGTTAATATAATTTTGATAAATTTAAACTAATTTCATAAGTCCATAATCTATCTATATTCGATCATAAATTGATTCAACAATTAAATCAATCCTTTTAATAATAAATATTAAAAGACTCGGCCAGGATTCTATGATCAATAATAAATTATCTTATGAAAAATTTTATAGATGTTTTGACAATTATAATGTTCCTAATATTAATTAAATATATTATTAATCGACATTCCGATGTATTAATTAACACATTGGAACATCAAATTGGTATATAAAACAATATTAAGTCCATTATTATCTCAAAATTAAAAAATTTCACAAACTAGTATTTATGTGAAAATATTTTATAATAAAATATTATAACATGATTCGTTTAATGCACACATTAATGGACTTGTACTTTAATTAGAAATTCAAATTTCATGATCAAGATAAATTATCTTTGTTAAAGTACTATAATCTACTCCAAATCATCCTAGGTTATAAATCATTATTTCTTTATTTATATATTACATATGATTTATATATCTTGTGTGTATAACATTTATTTATACACATAAATTATAACATATATAATATGGAGATTTATATAAACAAACTAAACGACCGAATACTTTTATTAATAAATCAATGTCCAATATAAAACAAATAAATAGCTAGATAAGATTTTTATAGCAAAAATCAGTCAATAATATCATTAGAGAATGCGTCTAGGGACCCAATATCATCGTGTGTCTGAAGTTCCATATTAGGTTAGTCTGCAAACCAAAGCGACAGGTAGGGCAGGAATCAGCCGTCTCAAGCCATCGGGAGAGGCAATGGGAGTGATACAAATGTAAGCATGGAGTTCGACATACTTTGCTCCCAAGCGTGGACGACAAAAAAAGCTCATTCAAGCAGACGGCACAACAATCTTTGTGTGGATCATCAACAATAACATCTAATAAGTCCTCCTTTGAAACTTCCAACGTCTGCGAATGTTTAATAATAATTCGAGGATAATCTATGTCGGTTCTTGTCCTCCCAGTTGGCATGTGCATTGACAAGAAGAGTCCGCATTCAGAAAATTTGTGGAAGAAACTGCGTTGTAGTGATGATAATTTACGTCCTGTTACCTCAGCCTCGCGGATATTCTCTATTACTTGGCAATTAATGACATGAACTCGAGTAATATTATTATTATCGATCACGTAAAGGTAAAGGCAGGAGCATTCTTGGGGTAACAGAGAAATAAGGAGATAGAATGCTTGTATGAATAGTGTTGAATTTAATATATTAGATGGCATGATTTTGTATATGCTAAACTTGGAAAACAATTTAGGTACCGTTACCAGTGCAGAATCTTCATCAAGACTGGATATTATTGAGGACCGATCACCTCTAATGTCAGCATATGATGTCTCAAATCCCAATCTGATACACAACTCATCTTTAGAAGCCATCTAAATTTATGTAACTTGAGGATCAACAAAACAGGCATCATATATAAAGAGTCAAAGTCTCATCTTCAAAACACCATAGGTATAATTGGAGGTTACCAAAGTATACTTGGAATGGTATTTTGGTTTATCTATAAATAAGAAAACCCTAATCGGACTAGTATTTATATAGTTTTTATATACTGTGCATATATTGGCTACATAATATAATTTGTTTATACTAGTATTTGTTTTTGTTTTTAACTAGGAAACAATTTAAATAATACTTATCAGTCACTCGCTTAATACACTATATACTATAATCAAATAGACAATTTGTTTTTTTTTTGTTTTTTTTATTTTTGACTTTTCCTACATTAAGTCAATTTTTATGTTTATCAATTTCAATTAAAAATGGAAATTAGTATTGTAGTTTTATAAGAAAACAAATATATATGACTAATATAATTTCATAAGAAAATAATTAAGATCATCTTATCTAATATTAATTAGTTTTCTTTTATTCAAATATATATATATATATATATATATATATATATAAAGTTTAAGTAAAATTATATTACCATTTAGATAATATAGTTTGAGAAGAAAAAAAAACAATCATAAAAATCATCTAACTCACTTAAATTTGTTACTATTATAAAAATATAAATATAATTATAGTTTCATGTATAATAAATATTAAATCACTATATAGATAGTATAATTGTTATTATTATTAAAATAAAAATATAATATACTAATCAACCATTTGATTCAATTATAAAATAAAAAATTAATTAATTATTCTATCCTATAAGAATTTGTAGAAATAAAATTCAAAACATTAGTAAAATTATAATAGTAAAACAAGAACCTTCATTAAGTTCAACCGAGTCAAAAATAATAGTTAGTAACATAATTTTCAAGAAAAGAATTATAAGATCATTTTACTTAATACTAAATTTTTTATTATTATTAAATAAGATTTTATTACAACTTAGATAATATAGTTTGGGAATGAAAAAAAATCAAATAAATAATCTTATTTAACTTGAGTTTGTTATAATTATTTTCAGGTATAAGTAAAATCTTTTTATGTTACATATAATGCAGGAGACAAATTAACATCACGTGATCAAATAATGAACTAATACAATATTTATTAAACAACAACAATGTCAAAAATAATATTAAATAAATAGAATTTTATAGCAAAATAACCTTTCAGACATTATGAAACAATCCGGGTCAAATTATCTCGACTCCGGAATAAATTTTGGGTCAAACCCCAAGTCCGAATCGAATCCATCTAAATAAGGTCCGAATCGAATCCATTCAAATAAGGCCTTAAACCACTGGCCCAATAATATCTTCTTGGGTCATCTTAGCCTACCACATGCTTACCTAAAAGGTCATGACTTGAAGGTACTATTGGTAGTAACTTATTTTCTTATATGCAAATAAATTTTTTCCATATCTTTCGAATTTTTTTTTCGTATTTTCCGATGTGGAACTGAGGTGTTGTTACAAACTCCTCGTCAACACCGATTACACCCAAATAATAGCACCATCATTCGTGTCCCCACCTCCGGCAACCCGATCGAATGACGTGACCCGAGCTTTCGAGAGTCGGCTTTGATATCATATGAAATAACCGAGGTCAAATCTTGGGTCAAATCCAAGTCCGAATCGAATCCATCCAAATAAGGTCCTCTTAAACCACTGACCCAATAGTATCTTCTTGGATCATCCTAGCCAATCACAGACTCACCCAAAAAGTTATTGACTTGAAAGTACTATTGGTAGTAACTTATTTCCTTATATGCAGACAAATTTTTCTCATAACTTTCAATGTGAGACTGGGATGTTACACATTGCATTGAGATGTTCTTCCATTTCTTTTGAGTTGTTATTTTTAGCTCATTGACCGATAATTCTATTCTCACTCTGCTCCGAATTATAAGATCATTATTGACTATCTAAAAGTCAATTTGAGAAATTTTTAAATTTAAAAATATCACATACGAGCCATTTAAGTTTTCAGAATAATAAATCTTATAGCTAGTAATACAGGTAGTTCATGATATTCATAATTGTGTCGAAATAAATTAAATGAATTCATCTCAATTTTAAGTTTAAAATTACTTAAAATTGACTTTTCAAAAGTAAATATTTATCTTATAATTCAAAAAAGATGAAGTATTTTTTTTTCTGACATTCTATCAGTTAATGCATTTTCGAGTGACTTTTTCACTTGCATGGCCTTCTTCGGTAAATAAACACTTCGGCCCTGTTTGTTTCAGTCTGAATAAGACTGAATGGCTCTGAATCTGAGCGATTCAGTCATTCAGACTGCTTGATTATCATTTTTTAAGATCCGAATAGGCCAATTTCTTCTAACCGAATAAGCCATAATTTTTCGGCTGAATAAACAAGCTGACTATCTGAATGGATTTTTACGAATGTTGCCCCAAACCCAATACTCAGAAAACCAACAAGATCAAAGATCAACCCCCTATAATTAGCATAACCCAATACTCAGAAAACCAACAAGATCAAAGATCAACTCCCTATAATTATCATAACCACCCTTTGGGTCGGCTATTGGATAATTGCTCTTTACAGTTTCATCGTCTCCTCAATCGGTTTTGTTTGTCAAGTAGTTGCACAACCCACCCTATATATGTACGCATTATTTTATAAAAAGTTTTAATAATTTTTTTAAAATATTTATGTTAATGCATTACATCACACTATATAAACACTAATAAAAAGTCCCACAACGGGATATAAGGAGAAATATTAAATACATATATGGTCAAAGCATACATACAATATATGAACAATCTACGTGATCAAATTGCTCGTGAACTATAAAGTGACTCATTGAAATTAATGTAATTTTATTATTATGTTGACATGTTTGTTTAACTCGTTACATTTCTTATTTTCTATGAAAATTGGGTTACAATTGTTTGAATTATTCAATACTTTGTTTGATAATTTGTTTGAATTATTTATTTTTATTTGTTGTACAATGAATATTGTATTTAATTTTTTTTAAATATGTCTAGACAAAATTATATACTTGTTCAACATAGTTTAGAGGGGTAAAATAGTAAAAGATTGTTATGCAGATATTTCAGACGTATCAATTATCAAACAACTTTTTTCATTCAGATTCAGCTCATTCAGATTCAGATTCAGATTCAAATTTAAATTCATTCAGTTTTTATGAAACAGCCCCTTCCTCATATAATTCTTCTTTTTTGAAACCTTAAACTTATTGACCGCGGGCTGGCTTTCAATCAAAGAGATTAATCTCAATCTTCGATTCATTTTAAACCAGTACAAATGGGAAGGATATATGATAAATGGATAAGGCTCTGGAACGAACAGTTCGTTTACGAACATATGTAGGGCCAAGTGTTGAAGGTTGTTGATTGGCCCAATTATTTACCATCATATATTCGTAATTAGTGTTAAATATTCTTATCCAATCAACAACCTTCAACACTTGGCCCTACATATGTTCGTAAACGAACTGTTCGTTCCAGAGTCCTATCCTATATGATAACCACTTGATAGAATATCAATAATATCCATGTATTCCACTAAAGATTTGATTGAGCTGTTAATTTCTGTTTATTTAACCATTCCAATCTCTTTCAAGTGCTAGTATTACGGCATATTCATCGTCATGGGGGATACATGACGAGTGACTATAGACTATATACTTATTTTATAATAGAGATTAATAGCCTTTTAAATAAGTTTAGATTTTTTTTTCATTTTTAAGACTATTTGTGAGGAATTATATAATCTCTTATGAATGTGGGATTAATAATTTTCTATTTTAAACTATTAAATAATATTAAATTAAGACAAATATTTCAATCTAAAGCATGGGAGCTTTTTACAAATAAATATAGCATAATTATTAATCTATTTAAGCATGAGAGCTACGTTTGGATTGAAGAAATGGAATAATGGATGTAATGAAATAGAGGAGGGAATGTATTGATTTTTTAATATTCCATGTACATATTTGGTTGATGTTAGAAATACATCCAACAATAAAATAAATTATTAGAAAGTGACGTAAATACCCTCCAAATATTCACATTTAACTTAAATTCAATTTATATTTAAAATTTGACTCATATTTTTGTAATTTTTTTCATAATTATCAATCTTTCTTCCTCTCTTTTTCTACATATAATTTTTCATATATTTTTTTTTGTAATTGTTTTCTTACTTATCATTTATTTATTTTTAGAATGTTTTTATTTCGATAGAATTAACTTTATTTTAATTTATGAAAACTAAAGATAAGTAACGTAAAATAAAATACAATCGAACAAAACTAAACCAACTAGTATAACATCCAACTCAATAATATAAAGCGATGATAAATCCAATAACATATGGGAGCTGTCGTTTACACTCCTAAATTAACCTCACTTTCACTTCACGAATTTAAATAATTAGCACAGTAGTAAGCAAGGATCGATCCCACAGAGAGTAAGTTTGTTTTAGATTTATTCTACTATTTTAACAGAAAATAAAGATGGGGGATTTTTGGGGGATTTTTGAAATTGTTTTAAACTAAGAAAAACAGAATTTAAATAAAGAGATTAACCAAATATGTAAAAACTTCAGTTCTGTAGTTCAGTTTCACCAAGCACAGCAATCAATTAATCAAGTTATTATTCTTTACCCTTCAATGAAACTATTAACCCTAGATAACAATAAGCTCTGCTATCCGAAATTCTCCTTAGATATTCACTGTATGAAACAACCTCTTCACCAGATTTAACTAGCATATAACCTAGAACAAGCTCTCTAGATTTAATATGATAGAAGCATTAAGAAATAGAGAATTAGGCTAATCCAAGCAACAAACACATAAGCTCGATTTGTTTAACTTGTTTTCTGATAATCTTAGCAATACACAAAAGCTTGTCCACAATTAGTATCACTAATTTATTACTTGTGATGAAGACAGATATCAATTACACGTAATACCAATCTTAATCTAGCACATGATAATGATTAAATTAACTCAATTGGCCATATCAAATTAATTAGATCAATTAGCATGCAATCAATGAAAACAGATTATCAGAAGAAATTTCATACAAGAAAGAATAAATAATAATACTTAATTAATCAATTACTTGTAACAAGGTTCCACCTCCCTTTAGAACTGAATAAAGAAACTAGCCTGACATGCTCCAAGTCTGCACTTCAATGAAGTATGATAGTTGGTAGAAGATTGAATGAATAAAACCTAGACTATCATCCTCTATTTATAGTGCTAGACAAGGGCCTAAATCCTATAAGAACTAGGAATTCAAATCCTAAAAGGAATTACAATTATAACTAGTTTCCATAAAGAAATAGAATCTAATAAGGAAATAAAATCTTAGTCCAAAGAAGTCCTAATTCTAATAGTAATATCAATCCAATTCCATGTAAGAATCTCCAAATATTGAGAAAGTCGACTGCTGGTCAAACTCTTCTTCAATTCAACTCCAAATCAACTTGTTTCCATCCTTTTAGCTTTAATTCACCTGAAAATAATAAACAACTTATTAAGCTCATATACACATGAAACATGTAATAAAACCAAATGTAAAAGAATAAAAAATCATGAATATTGTGTACTTATCAAATTTTTCCACACTTAGTCTTTTACACGTCCTCGTGTAAACTAAAAGTTTAATTTCCAGAAACTCTACTCAACCATAACGTCAAAAGATTTTAAGATCAAATCATGATTATCAACACTAAACCCACAAAAACATGATCAACGCTTCATCAATCAACTTAAGATAAGTATCTCACCACTTCACCAATGAGTTTTATTAAGTTAAATTGTAACCACATAAGCCCTTGTCTATGATCCACATACTTACTCAACTTAGTTACCATGGAGCAAAAACCGTGCACACCACTCAAAAACTCAAAACATACTTTTTCTGCTTTATTTTTTTATCAGAATCTTTTCATTTTAATTAATTTTTTTTTATTTTTGGTGAATGCATTTTATGCTTCGTTTCACATTCCTCAATCATTCTTTTGTAAGTGAGTGCATTTTATGCTCCATCTCACTTATCTGCACGTGTTTATGGGAGAGTGCGTTTTACGCTCCATCTCATCCCACCACATGACTTCTCTTGTGTTTCTTTTTCAATAATTTCACTGGTTTCCAATTTTTCTTATTACTTTTTTTCACATGGTCCTGCAAAAAGCTTAAGCAGTTCAATAGTTCTAGAGCATGAGATTAGTGCACATAGACAACTCCACAGATAACTTAGCCAACTAAGCATATATCACATGTTCAAGTGCTCATGAGACACAAATTCAATTTAAATCAATTACTATGGATCATGACTTAGTTTTTCTCAATCATTAACCAATTAAGCATTAAACAGATTTTGAATTTTTAGCATTGATTCTCATTTGTTGATCTTAACCTTCGAACACATAGGCAAATAGAATCATGGAATCTAATTTTTTTTCAAAAATTTTCAAAGGCATCTAGATGGTCCTATTTCCTATCAAAATCAGCAGATCAATATCACTAAAATAAAAAAATAAAAAACCTAAATCTCTCCCCCCACACTCAAACCTTACATTGTCCCCAATGTAAGAAAATCATGCAAAGAAGAAAGAACTACATGCAAAAATAAAATAAAATAAAAAAAACTAAATAGTAAAGGGATAGAAAAATCAAATCTGATTTCTTGGGTTGCCTCCCAAGCAGCTGCCCTTGTTTATTGTCATTGGCTTGACATCTTCCCTCTCGTTCTATGTAATTGGAGTTGTGAACTTCAAGTGGATTGGTAACAGTTTCTTCCTTAATTGAGGAACATTGTGTACTTCATTATTTTGCTCCTTTCTAGCCACCAAATCCTCCTCGTATAATTGTATTCGATCAAAAGATTCTTATACTACATAATCCACAACATCAATAACAAAAACAGATTTAATATTATCAAGATACCTTTTAGCCTGATCTGCGTTGAACTGGAACTTTGCATTATCCAATTCCATGGTAAAGGTACGATGGTGTGTAGCACTCCTTGTTTCTGTTAGTTGTACTGATGGAGATGAATCCACGTCTTTCTTGTCGAGATCTGCAGAATTTATCAAATTATTCTCTTCTTCCTCTTGTTCATTCTCTTCGTCAAATTCCATATTACATTCCGTTCCTGGAGTAAGCCCTGAATCCTCCTGCTCCTTTTCGTCAAATCCCATTGTACTAAAGTGTTGGGTTTGTACGAAATCGTGACGCAATCAAATTACAAAAATTAGCGGAAGCATGGTATATCAGAGTTTAAAAAATTTCTACAAAACCATTACCCGGATCATCCTTTATGCAAATTATTAATTTAAAACGATAAATAAGAAGTTATGGAATCATACCCTTGTAGAACGAAGCTTCCACAGGTACTAGTTCAACTCCTTGTTCTTCGTGATCTCCTTGAATTTTCGGGTTAGATTCTTTCCTTTGATCAACGTTAGCCACCCAAGTGTTTGGCCTCTAGAGGTGATCCACCAAGGAAGAGGAATTATCAAGAAGGAGGGTGTTTGGCTTAACCTTAGTTTTCTATCCTCTATAGAAAAGGAGTACTCTCCAACAATTAGAATTGCATCAATCTAATATCTATTATAAGACTTCTCTTATATAGACATTGGTCAACCCTTCTAATCCTATTAGACATGGGATTTCTTTTAATTAATTAAACTCCTTTAATTAATTTAGGCTTCCCACCACATGGGAATAATTAATTAAATTCATTTAATTAATTTGTCTCCTAATCTTATTAGGAATAAATGAGAGTACTAAATATTAAATTAATTACTAAACTCCTTTAGAAATTAAAATAATAATAATTGTAATAATATTAATAAGACTCCTCTTATTAATTTATATTTAATATTTCTAAAATATTAAATAATAAACATTAAGCTATTTAATTTATTCTATCACCATAGATTAAATTAATTATACTTAATGCATTATTACGATTATGCCATTACCTTCTTAAATAATTATTCTTCCTTTTATGGTGTGACCCTTTAGGTTCTCCATATTAAACCGGTTGTGAATAAATCAATTAAAATAATTTTAATCTTATTTAAATAAATAAATTAAACTAATAATTTATTTAAATAAATAATATTTATTCTACAATAGGGATAAGCCTCCCTAGCGATCAACGACTTTCCAGATAATATAGATTTCAACATTAATCATAAAAGAACCTGTGAGTTAATAGTTACCATACAATTCAATCCTTCCACCATACAATGTCCCAATTAAATATAAGACATGGATTTACTGTCAAGTCTTATTTTATTTAATTATATGTATTTCGATTAGAAAATGCACAACTCCAAATAATGCAAATTAAAAACTCCTTTCTAATTTCATTTCACCTTGGCCAAGGATTCCTGGGTTGTCATTTAACGAATCACATGGGACATATCTCCTCTTTTACTAGAGGTGGTAGATTCTTTATTGATCATTCATTATCTCCATATGTAACTCATTATACCCAAGCATACCCTATATATGCCTTAAAAGGTCTTAAGGAATAAGTCAAAGTATAATTTGTTACATACAAGATACTATGATGATCTCAAGTCCAAGGATCACTTGTACTACTATCACATTAGGAATTCCTATTGACATGCGAGTAAAACTCCATTAGGTATTCCATAGCGAATCACGTTCAGTGAACTTATTCTTCAATAAGCACCTACATACTTGCTTTAGTGTCTCCACACAAATGATCATGAGATCAATCATCCTCATCCAATGAGCAAGCAACATATGTACCAATCTATCCGGATTTACTAATCCCCTTTTTAGTAATCCCACGATTGGGAACTATTTAAGTTTTAAAACTTTCTAAGAATTTAGATCTCATTAGCATGATCATCATCATGATTCTAAAAGCATTGCTTAAAACTATGGGTTATTTACATATTATAAAAACAGCAATATGTAGATAATTAAATGCCTGTAATAAATGAATATTTCATTAATAAATAAATAAGATTGTTTACAAAGTACGTGCTTTATCATCATACATGATTGGCTTGTATGCACACTACTATCAATCTCCCACTTGCACTAAAGCCAATCGCCATGGTATCTCATACCCATCTTCTCTAAGTGACGATCAAACTGCTGTTGTGTTAAAGCTTTAGTAAATGGATCTGCAATGTTGTCTTGAGAGTCTACACGCTCCAAGGTGACGTCTCCTCTTTCAATGATCTCCCTGATCAAATGAAATCGCCGCAACACGTGTTTAGATTTCTGATGAGACCTCGGTTCCTTAGCCTGTGCAACTGCTCCTGTGTTGTCACAGTAAATGGGAACTGCTTCTCCAATGCTAGGAACCACACCAAGTTCAGTTATGAACTTCTTCATCCAAACAGCTTCCTTTGCAGCTTCACTTGCAGCTATATACTCTGCCTCTGTCACTGAATCAGCAACTGTTTGCTGCTTGGAACTCTTCCAACTCACTGCGCCTCCGTTCAAGGTAAAAACATACCCCAAAACAGATTTACTGTCATCTTGGTCCGTTTGAAAACTTGAGTCTGTGAAGCCCTCGAGTTTTAATTTAGACCCACCGTAGACAAGAAAAATATCCTTAGTCCTTCTCAAGTATTTTAGGATATTCTTCACTGCCTTCCAGTGCTCTTCTCCTGGATTCGACTGGTATCTGCTCATTACACTAAGTGAATGAGCAACATCCGGTCTAGTACATATCATACCGTACATGATAGATCCTATTGCAGAAGCATAAGGGATCTTACTCATACGGTCTCTCTCCTCAGGTGTCTTTGGGGCCTGTTTCTTGGAGAGATGTATTCCATGGCTCATCGGCATGAGACCTCTTTTGGAATCTTCCATGCTAAATCTCTTTAGCATTGCATCAATGTACGTTCCTTGGGATAAACCAAGCATCCTTTTAGATCTATCTCTATAGATCTTTATCCCCAAAATATAGGATGCTTCTCCCAAGTCCTTCATGGAGAAGTGTTTAGATAACCAGATTTTAATCGATTGTAGCATAGGAATGTCATTCCCTATCAGTAATATATCATCAACATATAATACAAGGAATGAAATTGCGCTCCCACTAACCTTCTTGTACACACATGGTTCATCGTCATTTTTGATAAAATCAAACTCTTTGATTGTCTCATCAAAACGAATGTTCCATCTACGAGAAGCTTGCTTCAATCCATAAATGGATCGTTGCAGCTTACAGACTTGATTTATTCCAACCTTTGAAATAAATCCCTCTGGCTGTGTCATATACACATCCTCCTCAAGTTTCCCATTGAGGAAGGCCATTTTCACGTCCATCTGCCAGATCTCATAGTCGTTATAAGCTGCAATCGCAAGCAAAATCCGAATGGACTTGAGCATAGCTACTGGTGAAAAGGTTTCATCATAATCAACTCCTTGTCTTTGTTTAAAACCTTTTGCAACCAGTCGGGCCTTATAGGTCTCCACCTTGCCGTCCGCTCCAGTCTTTCTTTTAAAGACCCATTTACACCCAATAGGCTTAATGCCTTCAGGTGGTGAAACCAAAGTCCATACTTTGTTTTCATACATGGAGTCCATTTCGGATTTCATGGCTTCAAGCCATTTCCCTGAGTCTTTATTACTCATGGCCTGTTCGTAATTCAATGGATCATCATCATTCATGATGTGTACCTCATCGTCATCCTCTATAACGAATCCATACCTCTCAGGTATCTTCGGTACTCTCCAAGATTTACGAACAGGGTGTGGTATAGTAGGTTCTTCTACTTGGTCAGGTACCTGACTTTGATCCGTGGTAATTTGTGGTTCTTGAACTTCTTCAAGATATATCTTACTCCCACTGACCCCTTCATGGATAAACTCCTTTTCCAAGAAGGCAGCATGTTTCGCAACAAACACCTTTTGATCAGTTAGATGATAGAAATAATACCTTACAGTTTCTTTAGGGTATCCCACAAATCTACACTTTTCGGATTTAGTCTGTAGCTTATCATGTTCAAACTTTTTGACATAAGCTGGACAACCCCAAGTCTTAACATGCTTAAGATTTGGTTTCCTCCCCTTCCACATCTCATATAGAGTCTTTGGGGCGGATTTGGTAGGTACCTTGTTAAGTAGGTATGCAGCCGTTTCTAGGGCATATCCCCAGAAGGAAATTGGAAGGTCGGTAAAACTCATCATGGATCGAACCATGTCTAACAGTGTTCGATTTCTCCTTTCAGATACTCCATTTAACTGTGGTGTACCTGGAGGAGTCCATTGTGAGATTATACCATTTTCTTTGAGACAATTGAGAAACTCATCGCTTAAGTATTCTCCGCCTCGATCTGATCGAAGTATCTTTATACTCTTGCCCGTTTGTTTCTCTACTTCACTTCTGAACTCTTTGAACTTTTCAAATGATTCTAACTTGTATTTCGTTAAATACACATATCCAAATCTTGAGTGATCATCAGTGAAAGTAATAAAATAAGAATACCCACCCCGTGCACTTGTTGTCATAGGCCCACAAACGTCTGTGTGAATCAATGTCAACAACTCTGTAATTCTTTCTCCTCTTCCACTAAAAGGAGATTTAGTCATTTTACCCATGAGACAAGATTCACAAGTTGGATATGATTCATAATCGGATAGCTCGAGGAGCCCATCTTTATGCAACTTGGATAATCTTGTTTCATTGATATGACCGAGTCTACAGTGCCACATGTAGGTATAATTAATATCATCTCTTTTCCTTTTCTTAGTTTGTTCAATTTGAAATATATTTTATTGTAAGTCAAGTGTATAAAGTCCATTTCGCAAATTTCCAATACCATATAAAACATCGTCTTTATAAATAGAACAACTATTGTTCTTTATAACAACGTTAAATCCTTCCATATCCAATACAGAAATTGAAATAATATTTTTAATAATATTCGGAACATAATAACAATTATTAAGATAAATGGACTTGCCCGAAGGCATTGCTAAATAATAAGTTCCTACAGCTAATGCAGCAACCTTTGCTCCATTCCCCACTCGTAGGATCACCTCATTATTGTTCAGCTTTCTACTTCTGACCAGTCCCTGCACAGTATTACATATGTGAGAACCACAGCCGGTATCCAATACCCAAGTAGAATTATGACTTTCAGAAAAATTAATTTCAATCATAAACAAACCTTGATTGGAAGTCGAAGCTTCTCCAAGCTTCTTCTCTGCTAGATACTTCTTGCAGTTCCTTTTCCAATGTCCCGGCTTGTTGCAATGAAAGCACATTCCTTTAGCTGGTTCAGGTTTCTTTTGTTCCTTTTCTTTCCCCTTTCCCTTAGCCTTCTTGGATTTCTTCTTTTCAGAAGATACCTTAGGTCTCTTCCTTTTATTGGAAGAATCCACCATCAAGATATGGTTCTTCTTGGATGGGAAGTGACCTTCTGCAGTTTTCAGCATGTTAAGCAGCTCAGGCAAGCTGACATCTAGCTTATTCATGTGAAAATTAACCACAAACTGCGAGAAGGTCTCAGGGAGTGACTGCAAGACCAAGTCTTGACTCAACTCCCCATCCATGACGAACCCAAGCTGTCCAAGGCGTTCAATCAAATTGATCACTTTCAGGACATGAGTCTCGACGGCAGTACCCTCGGTCATCCGAGATCGGAAGAGCTCCTTAGATATCTCATATCTAGCAGTCCTACTCTGTTCACCATACAACTCCTTGAGGTGAAGCAGCATAGCAGGAGCATCCATTTTTTCGTGCTGACGCTGAAGCTCGTTATTCATGGATGCGAGCATAATGCATTGAGCCACAGATGCATCATCTTGCCACTTATTGAAAGTGACAATCTCTTCCTCAGAGGCTGTTTCTGAAACAGATTCAGGGATAGTTGAATTTAGGACATAAGAAATCTTTTCAGCAGTGAGAACAATTCTCAGATTTCTTAGCCAGTCCTCATAATTCGGCCCGGTAAGCTTGTTTGCATCAAGTATGCTTCGTAGTGAGATTAGTGATTTAGACATTTTTAAAATTCTGCATGTGAAAAATAACATTTTAGCAAACATTCATTTTATTAATTTTGCATACCAAAATAAATTTAGGTCTTTATTTTAAATTGGTATCTCCCACTATTTTCATCAAACTATATTACCCTCACTTATATAGTTCGGCAACATCTAATTAAAGATTTGCTAGTGAGAATAAGGATCCCATTTCAAATGTATATAACCTTGTGGATAGCACAACAAGCGATATACAAATAAATAGGTAGACAACTCTTGTCAATTACAACACTATATAACTCCTTTTATTTTGCCTCTTAAATCATAATGGTCAAGTGTGTGCACATCCGAACTAAAATGATTTAAGTTAAGTCCAGCCTAGCACTTCCATAAATTCAAAAAAGAAAAATGTTCGTCCTTGTGGATAGCACAACAAGACTAGATCGTTCAATTTTCTTGATAAGCATCAAATGTGATTAATTAACATCTTAAATACGCAATACTCGCCTTGTGGATAGCACAACAAGCTCATATTAAATATTTAATACTCTATTAATTTATCATGCTAGAAGGCGACGTTCGATATTCCAAATATCATTTGAACGCTTCGGACTTAATATTATTTCTTTGAGGGGTTTGTTATTATTTGTCTCATCTTGTTTAGCGCGCATGCACATATATATATAAAATACGCGTCATTTTATTAAACATGCGAAGCATGTTTGCATAAAATATAATATATATAATATTTAGCATGCAATATAGAATATTATATTCTACCCGGATTGATTATGGACTTTTATTCTAGTTTGGTTCACTAGAGCCACCAAGTGAACCAAAAGGTCAAACCTAGGAGTGCAAGAATTTAAATTTAAATATAACTATTACATTTAAACACGGGCTCCATACAAACGGGTCTTCACGCGCTCCTTGCTCCTTGGTCTCCAATTTCTTCAAGATAATTCTAACTATTCTTATTACATTAAACTATTTAATTTAAATAGAAACCTTGATCAACAGTCAAGGGGAAGTACATAGGAGGGAGATAGAATTTTACATCAAGAAAAAAAAAATTAGAGAAGACGAGGTACGCAGACCCCATTTAATAAAATCCATTCATTCAAGCATTCAACTAAAATAAAATCCAATCACATTGGTCAAATAGTCCATAATCAATCCCCATTTATTTTCATACATATCACCATATATATCAATAAATAAATATTCATCTCATGAATTAAAACATTCCATATATATATGAGTATCATTTAATGGGCAATTTTAAATTGCATGAAATCCAATTTCAAGATTAAAATAAACTCTTTATTTTAATTATAAAATTATTTAGAATATAATATATAAATATATCATATTTATTTTTTTTTAAAAAAAATCACCTTCTTTTATTAAAAGAGTCCTGCATGTTTATTAAAAAAGTCCTTTCCTGATGGGTCACCTTCTTTTTGGAGTAAGAAAGAGGCAACACCTTTTCTTTGCAGAATTCAAGATTAGCACTAAAAAAAAAAATTGTGATTCGTCCCAAAAAAATCTTCTTTTTTTTTTTTTTTTTAAATAATTTTATACAATAAAATTATGCCCAATAAATTATTTTAAATACATACCCATATGTATATGAAATCAAAAATAAATTAATAATTGCATAAAGATTTGGCTCTGATGCCACTGTTGGGTTTGTACGAAATCGTGACGCAATCAAATTACAAAAATTAGCGGAAGCATGGTATATCAGAGTTTAAAAAATTTCTACAAAACCATTACCCGGATCATCCTTTATGCAAATTATTAATTTAAAACGATAAATAAGAAGTTATGGAATCATACCCTTGTAGAACGAAGCTTCCACAGGTACTAGTTCAACTCCTTGTTCTTCGTGATCTCCTTGAATTTTCGGGTTAGATTCTTTCCTTTGATCAACGTTAGCCACCCAAGTGTTTGGCCTCTAGAGGTGATCCACCAAGGAAGAGGAATTATCAAGAAGGAGGGTGTTTGGCTTAACCTTAGTTTTCTATCCTCTATAGAAAAGGAGTACTCTCCAACAATTAGAATTGCATCAATCTAATATCTATTATAAGACTTCTCTTATATAGACATTGGTCAACCCTTCTAATCCTATTAGACATGGGATTTCTTTTAATTAATTAAACTCCTTTAATTAATTTAGGCTTCCCACCACATGAGAATAATTAATTAAATTCATTTAATTAATTTGTCTCCTAATCTTATTAGGAATAAATGAGAGTACTAAATATTAAATTAATTACTAAACTCCTTTAGAAATTAAAATAATAATAATTGTAATAATATTAATAAGACTCCTCTTATTAATTTATATTTAATATTTCTAAAATATTAAATAATAAACATTAAGCTATTTAATTTATTCTATCACCATAGATTAAATTAATTATACTTAATGCATTATTACGATTATGCCATTACCTTCTTAAATAATTATTCTTCCTTTTATGGTGTGACCCTTTAGGTTCTCCATATTAAACCGGTTGTGAATAAATCAATTAAAATAATTTTAATCTTATTTAAATAAATAAATTAAACTAATAATTTATTTAAATAAATAATATTTATTCTACAATAGGGATAAGCCTCCCTAGCGATCAACGACTTTCCAGATAATATAGATTTCAACATTAATCATAAAAGAACCTGTGAGTTAATAGTTACCATACAATTCAATCCTTCCACCATACAATGTCCCAATTAAATATAAGACATGGATTTACTGTCAAGTCTTATTTTATTTAATTATATGTATTTCGATTAGAAAATGCACAACTCCAAATAATGCAAATTAAAAACTCCTTTCTAATTTCATTTCACCTTGGCCAAGGATTCCTGGGTTGTCATTTAACGAATCACATGGGACATATCTCCTCTTTTACTAGAGGTGGTAGATTCTTTATTGATCATTCATTATCTCCATATGTAACTCATTATACCCAAGCATACCCTATATATGCCTTAAAAGGTCTTAAGGAATAAGTCAAAGTATAATTTGTTACATACAAGATACTATGATGATCTCAAGTCCAAGGATCACTTGTACTACTATCACATTAGGAATTCCTATTGACATGCGAGTAAAACTCCATTAGGTATTCCATAGCGAATCACGTTCAGTGAACTTATTCTTCAATAAGCACCTACATACTTGCTTTAGTGTCTCCACACAAATGATCATGAGATCAATCATCCTCATCCAATGAGCAAGCAACATATGTACCAATCTATCCGGATTTACTAATCCCCTTTTTAGTAATCCCACGATTGGGAACTATTTAAGTTTTAAAACTTTCTAAGAATTTAGATCTCATTAGCATGATCATCATCATGATTCTAAAAGCATTGCTTAAAACTATGGGTTATTTACATATTATAAAAACAGCAACATGTAGATAATTAAATGCCTGTAATAAATGAATATTTCATTAATAAATAAATAAGATAGTTTACAAAGTACGTGCTTTATCATCATACATGATTGGCTTGTATGCACACTACTATCATAAAGTTCTCAACAAATGGAGGAGATAACTCCCCGAAGCCTTGAAATTCTAACCCTCCTACTGTGGTTGCAAGCTGACCAACTTGATTCCTCAGATCTTGAACAAAAGTTATTGTCTCCTGCTGGAACTGCTGTGTCTGACTCATGAACTGTAGTGTTCGGCTCATGAATGCCTTGAACATATCCTCCATAGATGTCCCAGAATTGACAGGTACTTCTTGGTTTTCTGTGTGGTACTGAGGTTGAGTCTGCTGAAGATCTTGCTGCATACTTGAAAGGACAGGTTGCATTGGTGGCCTAGTACCTTCATAGCTCAAGTCGGGATGATCTCTCCATCCGAAATTGTGAGTTTCTGCCCAAGGATCACATTGATGTGGATTTTGTCCGAAGAATGTCCCCACAGCATTAACTTGATGAACAATTACATCCTCTTGCACTATGGGACAATCATTTGTTGTATGCCCTGATTTTGAGTAAATTCCATATACTTTTGCAACCGGTACGTTTCCTGTTGTTAATTGTTGCACCACAGCAGTTAAATTAGAAATCTGTTGTGCCAATTCACTCGTGCTTACCGCACTTACCCTTTGTGGAGCATGATCGTATTGTTGTGAGTTAGCGGCCATGTTTGCAATCAAATTTCTTGCAGCCTTCGGTGTCTTGTCTACTAATGCTCCTCCACTAGCCGCATCGATCATACTTCTTTTCGTTGGTATTAGTCCCTTGTAGAAGTACTGAATCAAGTGTTGCTCATCAATTTGGTGGGGAGGGCAGCTGGAACACAACTTCTTGAACCTTTCCCAATACTCGTAGAGAGTTTCACCATTAAACTGACTGATTCCACAGATCTCCTTCCTTGAATAGGCAACTCTTGATGCAGGAAAATACTTCTCCAAGAATAGCCTTTGCATATCAGTCCATGATTGTATCGATCCTGAAGGAAGATAGTATAACCAGTCTTTAGCCAAATCTACTAATAAGAAAGGAAAAAGTCTAAGTTTGATCTGCTCCTCTGACACTCCTTGTGATTTCATCGTGGAACACACCATATGGAACTCCTTTAGATGCGTATATGGATTTTCCCCTGTTAGACCACGAAAAATAGGCAAAAAGCGAATTAGTCCGTAGTTAAGTTCAAAAGCAACATCTAAGGTAGGATATTTAATACACAGGGATGGCTGATCAAGGTCTAGAGTAGCCAGTTCTTTTAAAGTCCGGTTGTTGTTCGGCACCACCATCTTTTCCTTTTTAAGTATTGGAACAAGAGTTTCTTTTGTATCTGCAATTTTCTCTATCTCTTGATCAAAATTAGAGTGAGAGGATTGAGTCATAAAACAAAAAGAAAAAAAATAAAATAAAAAGAAAATAATAAAAATAAACGAAAACAAAGAATAAACAAAAAAAAATAACACTCCCCAGCAACGGCGCCAAAATTTGGGAGCTGTCATTTACACTCCTAAATTAACCTCACTTTCACTTCACGAATTTAAATAATTAGCACAGTAGTAAGTAAGGATCGATCACACAGAGAGTAAATTTGTTTTAGATTTATTCTACTATTTTAACAGAAAATAAAGATGGGGGATTTTTGGGGGATTTTTGAAATTGTTTTAAACTAAGAAAAACAGAATTTAAATAAAGAGATTAACCAAATATGTAAAAACTTCAGTTCTGTAGTTCAGTTTCACCAAGCACAGCAATCAATTAATCAAGTTATTATTCTTACCCTTCAATGAAACTATTAACCCTAGATAACAATAAGCTCTGCTATCCGAAATTCTCCTTAGATATTCACTGTATGAAACAAGCTCTTCACCAGATTCAACTAGCATATAACCTAGAACAAGCTCTCTAGATTTAATATGATAGAAGCATTAAGAAATAGAGAATTAGGCTAATCCAATCAACAAACACATAAGCTCGATTTGTTTAACTTGTTTTCTGATAATCTTAGCAATACATAAAAGCTTGTCCACAATTAGTATCACTAATTTACTACTTGTGATGAAGACAGATATCAATTACACGTAATACCAATCTTAATCTAGCACATGATAATGATTAAATTAACTCAATTGGCCATATCAAATTAATTAGATCAATTAGCATGCAATCAATGAAAATAGATTATCAGAAGAAATTTCATACAAGAAAGAATAAATAATAATACTTAATTAATCAATTACTTGTAACAAGGTTCCACCTCCCTTTAGAACTGAATAAAGAAACTAGCCTGACATACTCCAAGTCTGCACTTCAATGAGGTATGATAGTTGGTAGAAGATTGAATGAATAAAACCTTGACTATCATCCTCTATTTATAGTGCTAGACAAGGGCCTAAATCCTATAAGAACTAGGAATTCAAATCCTAAAAGGAATTACAATTATAACTAGTTTCCATAAAAAAATAGAATCTAATAAGGAAATAAAATCCTAGTCCAAAGAAGTCCTAATTCTAATAGTAATATCAATCCAATTGCATGTAAGAATCTCCAAATATTGAGAAAGTCAACTGCTGGTTAAACTCTTCTTCAATTCAACTCCAAATCAACTTGTTTCCATCCTTTTAGCTTTAATTCACCTGAAAATAATAAACAACTTATTAAGCTCATATACACATGAAACATGTAATAAAACCAAATGTAAAGGAATAAAAAATCATGAATATTGTGTACTTATCAACATATCAGATAACTTCATTCAACAACCAACAACCTAATAAAATGTCTAATCAACTATTAATGCATCCCATCAATAAATCCTAGACAAAATCTCAATATCATCATTTAATAACCAACATGGTAAAATGTCTAAATAATTAGTATAAGGGTCCTCTTAATATGTGCCCTTAGGGCACATGCTAAGCACACAGTTCAAGAAAATATTCTCTTGAATTGTGTGCATATTCTCTTGATTTCTGCACTTGCACCAAGTTCAAAAGAATATGCACACAATTCAAGAGAATATTTTCTTGAACTGTTTGCTTAGCATGTGCCCTAAGGGCACATGTTAAGAAATTCCTTAGTATAACACTCCACTCAATAAATTCTTGACAAAACCCTTTTTTCGTTCGTCGGGAAGGCTAAAGAAGACCACCATCAACTCCTCACGCATTATTGAGATTTTTAATGAATCC
Organism: Panax stipuleanatus; assembly: GCA_020205555.1. NCBI lineage: Eukaryota > Viridiplantae > Streptophyta > Magnoliopsida > Apiales > Araliaceae > Panax > Panax stipuleanatus. The sequence continues at coordinate 35,432,357 of CM035115.1, forward strand.
TCCAATCCAAAAAAGTTAGCAAATTGAGTAGATGATTTCTTGAGCCGTACAACGAGAATAGTAGCAGCCCTCTCCATGGCAGATTCATAATCAATATCGAAACTTTGCTCTCTTTTGGTACACTTAAAGCAAGTTATAGATAAAAAGATAACACAGTAATTAAAAAAACAGTAAAATATAATAATTAAATTATATCATAGCAGTATCCAAAAAAGTTTTTGGAAAAAAAACCTGCAAACATAGCAGTGTTAGTTAACTAATGAGCCATTGTAGAGTAAAATTGTTGCGCGAGGTCGTAAATGGACTGTACTAAATCAACATTGTTAGCAAGTTATTACAAAAATTAAGCACTGCAAGCAAACATGCTATGCACCAAATTGACAAAATATTAATAGTAAACATTTGGACATCCACCAAACAACAACTATGGTAAGGTTGCTTGATAGTTTTACAATTGTAACAAACAGGAGGGAGGACACGAGGTTGGGAGACCAAACACTTCTATAGTTTTATAACATGCTAGGCACCAAACACAAAATATTAATAGTTGAAAAAATATTTAAATGCCTTCTACTTTAACCATTTAATTTTATCCCATTACAATGATATTATCCCATACATGATATCATTAGTTGAATTTCATTCCAACTCATTACAATTGTTATGGAAAAAAATTAAATGAGCAATCACATATTTCAATTAAAGAAAACATTTCAAGAAATATACAAAAAAGTAATAGATTCCATCACATTTCAATCTCAAAATATAAGTATCATACAAAATCCCATCAATCGATAATAAGTATTGAAAGGTACTACTAATAATAAATAACACAATTTTAAATTATAAATTATGGCCAACCCTCCACACATCAAACATCTCAACAACAAGATTTTATCTAAAGTTTGTCCACGCATTGGATGTCTCAACTGTATTGATGTAGTCTTCATCAACTCTATTTTTCTCATGGTTGACTTCTATCTCCTCATCTTCGAATGGATCAATAGCCATTTCTTGCCTTATAAAGTTGTGCATAAGTCTACAAGCAACAATTATTTTACTTTGTGTTAGAATAGGATAAAATGAAGGACTTTTAAGAATTCCCCATCTTTGCTTCAAAAGGTCAAAACAACGCTCTATGACATTTCTAGCCGAGGAGTGCTTCATGTTAAATAATTCTTTGGCAGTCGTAGGTCGATGTCCATCTAACCGATCATTTAAATGATATCATTGACCTCTAAAAGGTGTAAGAAACCCCTCTCCATTGGTATATCCTGCATCTACGAGGTAGTAGTTACCTTAAAAAAATAAAAAAGGATGTTAAAGTTGATTGTATTGTTGCACCGCTTCGGTGTTCACAAAAACGGGCACAAAACACGTGCAAGTATACACGGTCGACAAGTAATAAATTCGATAAGTCGAGATCGTTCCCACGGAGAAAGGAGCTAGGATTAAACTATCATGCAACAGTCCTATGGTTATTTTCGTCTGCTCAGACGTGTGACAAAGTGTTCTTTAATTAACTAGACTGGTTTTAAAATAAACTTAACTAAATAACAAGAAAGGGGTTCAAATTAGAGAAATATGGGATCCTAACTTCATCTATCGCATCGTCTAGGTTAACAACACCTCAAATCATATATGAATAATAACATAGGAATGCTAGCCGGGAGCACGAATGTGAGACAGGGCTATCTTTCAATAAACCAAGTTCATATCATATAATATCCACAAAAGAGATAGAAATCACATGAACATCGATAAAACCTAAATTGCTATATGTCTATGCAATTTATCAGCTAAACCGATTTAAGTGCAAGCTCCCTATTGACTACACATGACAATACGGTATATTTCTATTCGGATTACGAATCACAAAACTCATCAAATGCAAGTTTCACAAACACATGCTAGCATAGCAAAATCTAAGTTTACATATCCTCTTTCGATTCCATATAAACTATTACAGTAGATGTTGATCAAGCATCTAAACATAAATCACAACCATGCTAGTCAAACCATACATTCTCATCCATACATTTCAAAGAGGCATAAAACCCTAGACCAAGAAAATAGAATCCATTAGAATACCATAATGGTAGTTAATTCATCTCTGAACCACCAACCATTATGGGATTCAAACCAAGCATTGAAAGCAAATAAAGGAAGAGAGAGAGAGAGAATAGAGAATGCAAATCTTGTGGCTACACTTCCAATAGAATACTCAAAAGCTCAAGTTTATACCACACAAGCTCCAAAGTGAAACCCTAAAAATGTAAATGCTACTTGAACTAGAAGAGAAGAAGAGTTAAGCTCTCAAGCTCTGCTTAGCTCCTAAACCCTAGAAAATGTAAGACAATGCTTCAAAAATTAAAATGAAGTCTAAGTTCTGATAAGTGATACACGTTCAAAACATTGCAACCCATATATCCATTACATTCAGCTGAGTAAAAAAAATGCAATGTCAAAGAAAGTGGACCGGCGCGGCCGCGCGCGCCTCCTTTACATTCCTGGCGCGGCCGCGCGTGCTGCTAAAAATTGCTGATGTAGACTGGCTTCTGTTTTGCTGCCTTGCACATTCTTTGCTCTTTGTTTGCTGCATCTTGCTCCTTCACAATACTACTTTGAGGACATCATCACATGCTCCTCACCTCAAACCATCTTTATACCAAATCCCATTTGTTCCACATAGGCTCTCCACTTTGCTTTTGCCCCTACCATGCCACTTTGTCCCTTTTTATGCCATTCCATGCCATTATAGTGCCCTTTCATGCCAAAAGAGTACTATGTCTATAATATGCAAAACAAAGCTAAAATGCATTAAAAGACACTAACGTGCTTGAGTTTAAGCCATAATCATAGTAAGTTGGCGTCCAATAAGTAGGTATAAAACCTACTTATCAAATACCCCCAAACTTGAACCATTGTTTGCCCTCAAGTAAAAACATAAATGCAACTAAATACATGAAAATGAATCCCACAGTAATAGCCTTAATGTGAACGCCAATAAGAAGTGCCTCAGAGAGATAACAAGAACAATGAACAATGTATCGGCTCAAGCTACAGCTATATGCTACTCAGATGAAGTGTGTGTGTGTGCACTGTCATAAACAAGCTTGGCAGAGGCAAAGATTCCACATTCTATACTTCTAAGGAAGGAAAATTGAGGTTTTAAATCAAGAATTTTTCATTTATACCAAACAATGACCAAACCAACACATAGATATAAGTTGAAGTGCAACAAGGGCTTATTATGCTTTTATTCTCACACGGGGGCAATATTCGCACTTTTCCCGCTGCTACACCTGATTGTGCAATGCTAGGCCCTCTTAGGCTTTTTAATGATACCCATTTAACGAGCTTTCGACCAACGACTCCTAAACCATAAAGGCCTTAGGGTGCTGGGTGTAGAGACAATCCCCTAGGGCGTACTTGCTCGAGTATCAATGGCCAAAAGACTTCGCTAGCCAAGGTGTTTATTCTATATTTTTTTTTAATTTTTTAATTTTTTTATAGCATCCATACCCAAAGTTTTCCCTCAAACTTGTATTCTAGTGTTGTTAAGGTCATTACTTCTTTTATTACACAATTCTAGCAATTAAAAACAAAATTTTTCCCCTTAGAAGACAAGCATGCACTAATCTAGCCAACAAGCAAGTAAGACAAACTGTGCTATCCGGTGACATTCAAGCAACAGGTATAGATTACATCATGTATAAACATATAACTGAGCTTAAGCAACTAGTAGAGTTCAAATATCTATCATATCTCAATGTCATCATCGGCCAAATCGGAATTCAGCAGGCTAAACAATGGGATTATGCAATGCAATGCAATTAAACACATACTAAATAAACAAAAATAAAATAAAACCGAAATTTTTTTATGTAAAATTTAAACTAACAAACTAGAATGCTAACACCAATTAAAATGCAACTACTATATACAACCTAACATGCAATATGCAATTAACTAAATGCAACCACTATGCAATTAAAACTAGATGCAAACATTTACAAATTAAACTAAATCCAATAACTACTAACTACACCCAATATCCCTAAACATAACATATTCAATGTCCCCATTGAAGGTAAAGGGTCAGGAAACTCCCCTACTGATCGGTATGGCCACCCTCCTCGGGTGGTGTATCTGTGACGCCCCCAAATCCAGGTTCCTCTCTTTCCTCGGATTCGGTGCAGTCACAATACTACTATCGTCAAACTATTACATCTTTTAATCATTAGTAAAAGAATACAACTTTGCTTATTATAATTTAGAATATAAATTCTCTTCATATTCAAGATCTCGTCTTTACATCATATTCGATGTTACTAAAATGCGGAATAATTTAAACTTTTTCAATCTTCTTTGAATAAAATCTTTTTATTGATTTCATAACTTAGAATCAATTAAAATTCTTGAATCAACTATATAATATGATTCACTATATTCAAATTACCGTATAAAGGTTTACAACTCAACTCGATATCCTCTATGTATTAACTAATACATCTTTACAATGCAACAATCATTAAACATCGTAAATATATATCAAGCACACTCCTAGAACCTAAACGTGGTTCAAGTAATAATCTAAACAGTATTCTTCATTGCGATACTATCTATCTTTATCAATCAAGAAGCACGAAGTCTTTATCGTAGGTCCTTAACCTGCAAAAGTGGTTATTTGCAAGAGTGAGCTCGACAGCTCAGCAATTCTAACAGTTTTCATGCATCACATAGTATACATCATACTCAATTCATGTATTTATAAATAATTTATATTTACTATGCAAGTTACTTTTCACATAACAAGTACATCATCAAAGATCAACTTTCAATCTCATTTATATCTCATATACAGTTCATAGATAAGTTCACATTATCACAACATAATATAATTCAACTAACAGTTATTGAATTCATATATCAAATAGGAACTGAAAGACTTGCCTGATGTGTAGTTTAACAACTACGACTTAACTGCTTAAGAATATCTGCACTTCGTGTAATCCTACACAGTTATATTAACCATAGAGTTCACACTCATTAGTTACATGTATCCACACATTCTCAATATAATAATAAAGGTTACATTGTTGTCTAACTTGGTTCTTAGAACCTTCGTCTTACTTTCTTATCGTAGTCTTAGAATAACTATGTACGTATAAGTATACTTTAACTATATGTACTTACTACCATTCTCTACATACACATGCACGTCTACCACTAATCTATTTACATATAGCTAGTGTAGTCTCTCTTTTGAGTTAATCATTCTCATATATCATTACTAACACATAAGGCCATAACAAAGCAAATATACTCTATTAACTGTCGAAGTCGGATTCAAGTATTAACATGTGGTCCTACATAGCATGTATACACATTAAAGGATACTTTCATGCTCGTTTAACCTTTTCACGTTCAATTTACACGATATAGGTTCTAAGTTAATACCCGTAAAAACTTAAGTCCATTCAAGGCTATAAAGTCATAAAGTCTAACATGCTCGCCTTTTAAACACATGGGGTATTCATATGCTTTATATTAGGCATACTCATGAATAATTATATCACATTCATGCAACTAACACCGTTTTGTTTTGAAAACATGCTTCGTTTATGCTTCATTTGAATCACAACACCTAATCATGGTATATATACATGTAGGATACATGATCGAGTCTATGAGTACTATCAAACATGTTTACAAATATTAGAATTCAAATCTCAATATACATGTCAAGACTCACGTGCAAAACGTATACTTTCACTAGTAAACCTCACTAATAAGGTCTAATACGTCCATGCTATCTAGATTCATGTGTTAACATGTTCGACATGCATTTCTAAGTCATCTAAACATGCTCGCAAATCAGAATGTATTCATGACATTTACGTGCCAAGGTTCACCTTTGAACTAACATTTTCGTTGGAATTATTTACTAACGAGGTCCGGCATGCTCATGTTATACTATGAAACATATATTCGTAAGTTAATACGCTTCTCATGTATTCCTAAATAGTATAATCATGCTTGAAAAATCAGAATGTCAATATGGTTCGTATAAGTCATTTTCATTTACAAAACTTTACGTTTACTTTTGGAAATTATAACCCTTTACGAATCATGCATGCAATCATAGCAATGCGGGTGCATGTCATGTTAATATACTCATATAGGCATGTTAAACCTTTTAGCATGCTTGTTTAAGCTACTTTAAACAATTATTACTTAACAGAATCAAGCAGGTTGCAGAAAAAATAAATTCCTGGTTCAGGCACGGCGCAGCTGCGCCGCTGGCCAGTATAAAATTGGCGCAGCTGCGCCGCTGGCCGGTCAGGAACAGACATGGCTTCTTCGGCAGTACAGCTAACCCAACTCAAAATTTTCATATGAATTTATTTCTGTATCAGCCATATAACAATTTAATCAAACTTACTAACTTACATAACACTTAACAATCTAGCAAACATGTTTCACAACTTAATTAACACTATTTCACATAATCAAGAACTAGGATTTTCAGAAATGAGGAACATATGTATGGAAATATACCTCTGTTAAAGAAACAGTTTGCTGCTAAACCAAACTTATAATGCTGCTATACTAACTCACTCTCAATTCACTTAATAGAATTCTCAGCAATCAAATGAAGGAGAGGGAAAGCTCTATTTATAGACAATTGGTTACACAGATAATTCAATTACCTCCCAAATCAAACCAATGGTTAGAATGAGAATTTGATGGTTAACAAGGAGTTGGTGAAGAGTTGATGGAACTCATCATGAAGCCCACACCCTCACCATCATTAGCTAAACATTGGTGAGTTTGATGCACATAGGAGTAGACTTAGGCTTCACGTGAGGAAGAGATGAAGATGGGCACTCATTATTGGATAAGAAATAACTCAGCGTCTTGCAAATACAATGCTTATGTTATACATACATATATATATATATATATATATATATATACGATAAGAATCTTAGGCTCACCCAACTAAAAGCTCACCCAACTCACCCCCTTTTCGCGACGGACCAGACGACGGTTTGGTCCGTCGCTATATATACAAATATCGTCTATATGTTGTCCGTCGCTAAAAGCTAAGACGACGATTGTATACATAGCGACAGACCAAACCGTCGCCCGGTCCGTCGCTAAAGGGGGGTGAGCTTGGGTGAGCTTTTAGTTGGGTGAGCCTAAGATCCGGACCGTATATATATATATATATATATATATATATATATATATATACATATAGTATATACTTGAGTCACAATGCCACTTCTAAATACAATGTAGCAAATAGGTACATATATACCAACATATAATTTAATGTACATTTTCCTTAATAACACTATAATTTAATTGGGTATTATCATAACAGTTATTAATTATCATAACGGTTATTATTTCAACTATAATAACTTATTGAAGTAGTCATAAATTAACAATTGCTTACTCCTTAAAATATCCACATGGTACTAAATAAGGTTCACCCACACACATGTAGTCACATAAACATTATTATGTAACCTACAATTAACCTTACTATATAGTCTATATATGATATATAGCTATATTAATGTGTCACATTGCATTATATTTAATAAAGATAACTACTATATATTAAAGGTTGAATTATTGCATGCTTGCATAAACAATTAAATAAATATAACCGCATTATATTTATAAATAATTACACGGTTATGTTTTATTATGCTCAACAATAATAACTTCTCACGTTATCGATTAATTAACATTTATATGATTAATTATCACTTTAAACAAATATAAATCTTATTATATTTATAAACAAGTTTGCTTATTATTATTCTATTATTTGCAATAATAATAATCAACACATCATTATTTAATTCTCATTAGTATTCTATTTCTCATAATAGCAATAACGATTAATATTTGATTAATCGTTCACGTAGGAATTCCTTCATTAATTTACCCTTATCAATATTATTAGGCGAGAAATACCCACATTCTTCAATAATTTAATAAATACAATTCTTATTATGTTTATAAACAATATACTTATTATCATGCTATCGCTTCGCAATAATAATTCAACACACCATTAACAATTAATATAGATTAATTGTTTAATTAATAATTCTTTCATCCTTGAATTAATTAATTCCTCACCAAATCTATTATCGTGCCACACAAGGCATTTCACACAAGCTTACATCGAGCTTATTATCATTCTCAACACGTATTTATTTTCACCACACTTATTATTCTTTTAATATAATATTTGTGTAACTCAAGCACTTAAATGCTAAATTATCTCAATTAATTATACTTATAATAAGTATAACATTTACGCTTATAATAATTAATATATACTCTATTAATTATTTAAATGGTAACATCCACGATAAAATAATAACTTAATCGACTCTCTTGAAAATACATTAGAATTATGTATTTTGTCATAACATAACATATTATGTTTTCTCCAAATAAAGACATTATTTATTAGAAAATAATTTACTTATTGTCTCAAGATAATATTCTTATTATAATAAATAACTATATGTACGACACATGTACATATATTGTATATAGTAAATAGATAATAAGTCTATTCTCTATTATAATAAATTGTTTTCATCAATTTATTTACATATAGCAAATAAGTTTTAATATATTTACTATATTAATTAATCATACTTATTACCTCATACAAAAACATATAAGGTATTATTATTATTAAAAATAACATTTCCTCCTTTTATTAAAATAATTCAATATTAAAAATTATTTTAATATCCTTTATGAGAAATATATAATATTTATATCTCTTCCCTTTCAATAAATTGTCTCCAAAATAATTTCTTTAATCTTTTCTCTTAGCCATATTATATATAACACCTCCGTCTCTAACCAATATTTATTTATAAATATATTGGTTTCCTTTCTTGATCTTCCACATATTAACTTATTATATATTACAATACTATGTAATATATTAATAATATCAAAATATTCATTTTATTATTCTTAGGTTAAAAACAAATATTAATCCACCATATTATGTAAGTGAACTAATTCTTTCTCATTCCTTTCCATTGCCACACAAGACTATATATTATTCAATAACATAATTTGATTAACCCACATTTATCCTAGGTTAATTAATTTCTCATTCAAATCATGCTTTGCTAACTTAAACCATTCATGACCCACATTTTAATTACTAATATACATATTCCCAAGTTCAGATTACACAACTCTCAGAAGTTTCTACATACCAGCGCAGCTGCACTGGTCATAAGCTTGGAAGTTGCGCAGCTACGCCACCTTAAGTTCATAGGCAGACAAGTTCTGCTACAGCAGAACCAAAATCTCAATTCTTAAATACTTGAACATGCTTTTTAATGTGCTATCTTGCTACATCGGTTAACCAACATCTTTTATTACCTCCTTCGATTATTCAAAGTTTAAACTATAAGTTCAAACTCTATTCCCCTATAAAGTTCTCATATATATATATATATATATATATATATATATATATATATATAAATTCCTTCCACATAACACATATGTATATTCCGTTAATGTTCACTTCTCGCGGTATATTAAATCAACTAGTAATTCACTAACCAATGCTTATTTAAAGATATATTGGTTCTATTCTCTCTCTCTCTTCAACAACGTACATATACTCCAGAAAATGGTGATTATCAAATATATTTAATGTCATGATAAATAATTATATAAATTATTTAATACCGATAGATAAATCTTATCCACTTACTTTATCTCCCTTGAACTGTCTCCCAAATAAATAACGAATATATTTTAATAATATATTTATTAACTACAAAAATCACATAAATGTTCTTATTCGAACACATCTCATACTTTAAGAATTTTATTCATTAAATCCTTACTTAATAATATCTAAAAATTCGGGTTCTTACAGTATCTGGCGATGGGTATGGCAAGTCGGAAGCAAACACAGGCCACTCCAGCATTGTGCCCTGCTGTGCAAACATCTCAGCTAGTGCACGAGTCAACCAATCAGCAAATACAGCAAAGCTCTTGTGCAACGCGTCTATCTTCTGTTCAATACGACGGATCTGGTGACCCTGCTGTATGTCACCGACTGGAGGGGGAGCAGCGGCCTCGTCTGGCTGTGGCTGCGATGGTGGAACTGGCAGAGGAACTGTCACAATAAAACCTTTGCCCCTAGGGTTTGCTACGCCTCCCACCCAATCCACAAAATGCTTGATAGTGCTGTGACTGACATCCCCACCTGGCATTTGGATCTGCTCATCAGGCCACTCGAGCCCGGCATCAGCATAGATATGGGCTACTATGGATGCATGTGGAATGGGGAGCCTGTGGTACTGCCTCTCATAAACCTCAGCATATTTTGGTGAATCAAATGACCGAAATCAATGTATTTCCCCGTAATGGTTCCCCACAGAATGATGGCTCTCTCAACTGTAACCTCGTGTTGGTGCTGGGAGGGCATAATACTGCCACAGAGGAACAAATTCCATGCCTTAGCGTATCTGTTCATCCTGGAGGCAAGGAACGTGGTGTACTTATTAACGGTGTCCTTCTTGATCTTCCAAACTAAGCCTGGCTCACACAAATCACGGATCACTTAATCCAGGTCAGTTCCCAACCTTTTTGCCTCGACCTAATTCACCTCTCCGGCCGGGACTGATGGCAAACCTAAAACCTCTCGAATGGCAGCCGGGCGATAATCAATGGTGTGGCCCCGCACAAAAGATTTGCCGCTCTGCGTAATTTTAGCCTTGGCATAGAATTCTCGAACTAACGCCAACGGCACCAGCGGCGGCGTTGCACAAATACCTTGCCACCCCATCTCTCGGATCATGGCTTGCATGTTCCCATCCCCCTTTGTTGGCTTCAAGCCCCGCTCCTTGAAAACTATTTTGGCTGCAATCCGGTAGTACTCAATTTGGGCCTCGATACTGATGAATTTGGTCAAATCGACGATGATATCGTCGTCCGAGGCACTGTGAACAGGCGAACCGGCTGCGAAAGTGGAAGCGACGGGTCATTATATATATATATATATATATATATATATATATATATATATATTTCAGTCCGGGCACCGGCGTGAAAACCCATCGCCCTTTACAGTTTTTGTATATATATAATTGTATATATATTGCTTTACTCGCTTTTATTAAATTGTTGCTTTAAATATTCATTTGATATGAATCGACACTAACATTTTTGCGGCCGAACTAGATTTATTTAAATCTCGCCAACTCTAGCTTTCAAATGGTTCAAAATAGGTCCACACAGAGCCGGGAAGCTAGAATGACTGATATTTATTTAAATCTAGTATTTTTCTAGTTTCAGTTATAAAAGCAACATCGCGACCCTTAGATCGCTATCTAGTGGGAACGAGACGCTTCGACCAAATGCGAACCAGAATTTACTGAATGAATCCTTGGTTCTGGCGATATTTGGATATATTTCTGTACAAATTTAAGCTGTGCAGGTTTATTGTCCTCCCTATGTGAGCCTAGGAATCGTGGGATTTATGATCCAGTTGATCAGAATCTGATTTCCACGATGGACAAACTCCACTTTACAAATGTACCCTGCCAGTTTTTCTTTAAAAAATATACATATAAAAGACCTTAAAACGGTTATCCGGATTTAAGTCTCAACATAGTGAAAATATGATTTGTCGTGTCAGAGTCACTCTGATGGCTATCATGCCCATGAGAAGACCGACACTTGTATATTTTTTGTGGTCGAGGATGCTTCGCAACCCTATAATCACCATTCAAATTGAGCCAAAAGGCTGAAAAGATAAAACTGAAGTATCAATATGCTTCAATTCCTATGTTAGCGTAGGGGTTTGAAAAACTGCTTTCAAAACATCATTTCAATAATCTTATCGAAAAGAAAAGCTTTTGAAAATCAAATCAAACACTTTTACAAATCAAATCAAAGACTTTTGCAAATTAAATCAAACCCTTCGTATATAGGTTCAACGATGCATAGACATGCTTTCAATCAAACATAGACCCAATTTTTTTCTTCCAGCATACACACACACACATTGCAGATTTGAGAGGGAAATATTAAAAAGATGTGGTACCGTGTTTACACGGGAGTTGTGGGGTGCCTAACACCTTCCCCACACTTAACCAAGCCTCTGAACTCAAACTTTGTTTTCAAAGATCAAGTTTTGATAGTGTCCAGCAATTGGGCCTCTTTCAAAAAAAACTCGGTTGAGTTGGTATAACTATTTCAAATCTACCAACTGGCGACTCTGTAAAATGTTCAAATCGTCGACATGATACATGTTGGCCTTTTCCTAAAAAACCCTACAAAACCCTTTTCACAATAAAAAGAGTAAGGGTAGAGATAACTTAGGAAGAGAGAAAGATCCGGGTTGTGACCCAACCCACGAATTTTTTTCCCGACGTCGACAAATATTTGTTTGCAAAAATTTCAACACAACCTTCTCGTCATTTGTCAGTCAACCTATTTAGACACGTAGTCTACAGCCAACAAGATATATAGGTGGTTGTACGAAGATGAAAACGGTCCCATGAAATCGATACCCCATGCATCAAACCCTTCCACTTCTAAAATCATATTGAGTGGCATCTCGTTCCGTTTAGAAATGTTTCCGACCCGTTGACATCGATCACAGTTTTTCACACAATGATGTGCGTCCATGAACAAGGTGGGCCAATAGAAACCTGCCAGGAGTAATTTTGTGGCCGTTCTTTCACTTCCATAGTGTCCCCCATATAAAGAGGTGTGGCATGCCTGTAAGATGCTTTCGACTTCACTTTGCGGCACACATTGTCGAATCATTCTATCGGCACACTGTTGAAACAGAAACGGTTCATGCCACATATACCACTTCACATCATGCAAGAATTTCTTCTTTTGTTGCCATGTCAAATCTAGAGGGAGAATATTGCTTATAAAATAATTTTCAAAATTCGTATACCACGAGAACTCGCAATGAATTAGAAACAACTGCTCATCAAGAAAAGATTCATTGATCAATATTTTGTCCATCTTGTCATGATTCGGATTCTCTAATTGGGAAAGGTGGTCAGCCACCTGATTTTCTATCCCTTTCCTATCTTTAATTTCTAAATCGAATTCTTGAAGGAGTAAGATCCAGCAAATCAGTCTCGACTTTGCATCTTTCTTTGTAACCAGATATAGTATGGCCGAGTGATCGGTGTACACCACCACCTTAGTCCCAACTAAGTACGAGCGAAACTTATCGAACGCATACACAACCGCAAGTAATTCCTTCTCGGTGGTTGTGTAGTTTAGCTGTGCATCAGTCAATGTTTTGCTCACATAGTTGATGGCATGAAAAATTTTCTCTCGGCGTTGTCCCAACACAACTCCTACCGCATAGTCACTGGCATCACACATTAATTCAAACGACATAGTCCAGCCCGGTGCTATGATCACAGATGATGTAGTTAGTTTTTTCTTCAACTGCTCAAACGTCGCTAGACAGTCTTCATCAAATCTGAACGGTATATCTTTCTCCAATAAACTGCATAGTGGTTTTGTGATTTTGGAGAAGTCCTTAATGAATCGACAATAGAATCCGGCATGATCGAGAAAACTCCACATACCTTTTACTGAAGTTGGCGGTGGTAGATTCTTTATTGTTTCCAATTTCACTCGATCCACTTCCAACCCATTTTTCGAGACTTTATGCCTAAGTATGATCCTCTCTTGAACCATAAAATGGCACTTTTCCCAGTTGAGCACCAGATTAGTTTCTACACATCTTTTCAGAACCATGACTAGATTTTTGAGGCAGTTGTCAAAAGAATCCCCAAACACAGAGAAGTCATCCATAAATACCTCAACACTACGCTCCACCATATCTGAGAAAATTGCCATCATGCATCTCTGAAAGGTTGTTGGTGCGTTACACAGCCCGAATGACATCCTTCTAAAGGCAAAGGTGCCATATGGGCATGTGAACATTGTCTTTTCTTGGTCCTCCGATGCAATTACAATCTGATTGTACCCTAAATAGTCGTCTAGCAAACAGTAATACTCATGTCCAACTAATCTATCTAACATCTGATCAATAAATGGCAAGGGAAAATGATCCTTCCGGGTTGTATTATTTACTTTCCTATAGTCCATGCACACCCTCCAAGCGGTCACTATCCTCGTCGGTATCAATTTATTATTTTCATTTTTCACTACTGTCATACCACCTTTCTTTGGGACATACTAAACTGGGCTCATCCATGCACAATCTGAAATCGGGTATATTATTCCAGCATCGAGCCATTTCAAGATTTCTTTCTTCACTACCTCTTTCATAATCAGGTTGAGCCTCCGTTGTTGTTCCACTGTAGGCTTACCATCCTCCTCCATCAAAATCTTGTGCATATATAATGAAGGGTTGATTCCCTTGATGTTGGCGATAGTCCATCCAATAGCAGACTTGTATTCTCGGAGAACTCTTAACAACTTACTTTCCTGCAATTTGTTAAGCGCATATACAATAATAACAGGTAAAGTAGATAAATTACCCAAAAAAGCATACCTGAGATGGTTAGGTAAGGGTTTGAGTTCGAGTGCAGGTGGTTCCTCTAGAGATGGTCTCATTCGAGCTAATGAAGTTCCTGCCACTTCCAACAGCTCAAATGGTATTTTGAACCTGCTCAATCTAGGTTGTGCATCTAACAAATGCAGATTTTCTATTAATTTTGGATTGTCGCCATCACAATCTCTCATCAATGTTATTTCCAAAGGATCGGTACTCAATATACGACCCTGTTCATCCCCCATCACTTTCTCAATTACATCCATGCGATAACACTCCTCATCCTCTTTAGGGAAGTTCATGGCTTTGAAAACATTGAAGGTTACCTCTTGGTCTTGAACCCTCATGGTCAACTCTCCTTCCTGAACATCGATGAGAGTCCTACTGGTTGCCAAAAATGGTCGCCCGAGTATTATCGGGATGTCCTTATCCTCTTCATATTCCAAGATGATGAAATCAGCTGGGAATATGAATTTATCAACTTTAACCAAAATATCTTCAACAATTCACCGTGGATATGTCACAGATCTATCCGCAAGCTGTAGGGGAATGTTTATTGGTATAGGTGCCGGTAAACCTAACTAAGTATAAACTGATAATGGCATTAGGTTTATTATTTCACCTAAGTCACATAAGCATTTTTTGAAAGACAAACTACCTATTTTACATGGAATGGTGAAACTACCTGGATCTTTCAATTTGGGTGGAAGCTTCTTCTGCAAAATAGCGCTACATTCCTCAGTTAAAGCCACAGTCTAAAAATCCCCTAGCTTCTTTTCTTCGACAAGATATCCTTCATGAACTTGGCGTAACTAGGCATCTTCTTTTCCGCAAAAGGAATGTTGATATGCATCTTTTTGAACACCTCTAGAAACTTAGTAAACTTCTTTTCTAGTTTCTGTTACCGGATCCGTTGTTGAAAGGGTGGTGGTGGGTAAATTATTGGTGCAACTACCTGTTCCTTTACTGCTGATTCTTCTCCTCCTTTATTCCCTTCAACTATTTCCTCCAAATTTATCTCAACCTGCTTTTCTGTCGTCGACTCTTCGGTACTTTGCTCGGCTAACTATTTTCCACTCCGAAGTGTTATAGCTTGACATTGTTCATGACGTCCCCTAGGATTCTTTTCGGTGTCACTCGGTAAGGTTCCTTGAGGTCTACTGTTCAACGCACTTGCAATCTGTCCCATCTGAGTTTCCAAATTTTTAATCGCATCCGCCTGAGATTTTATTACCGCCTCATTCCCTGTTATGTATTTCGCAAGTAGCTCCTCCAAATCTGTCTTCTTCTCGTGATGCAAAGCTGACTGTTGGTGTTGATTCTAAAAACCGGGGGGATATGCTGGTCGTGGAGCCTGCTGCTAATTCTGATTCTGATTCTGAGTCTGATTCTGATTGTTTCTCCATGAGAAATTGGGATGGTTCCTTGCCCCTTGATTGTATATATTCTGATATGTGTTTTATGACCTATTGTAACTACCCACAAACTGTACTGATGCTGGATTTATCGCACAATGGTCCGTTGGATGCTCCCCTGCACAAAGCTCACACACAACTGCTACCTGTTGCACATTTCCACTCGATATGGCATCCATCTTCTTTGATAATGCTACTATTTGAGGTCAATAAATCCACTTCTAGAATACTTGCTACCTTGGGTTGAGTCATTCTATCAGTTGGCCACTAATAGTTGTTTGTAGCCATCGTTTCTATCAATTCATATACTTCCTCAAATTTCTTTGCCATGAAAGCTCCACCTGATGTTGCACCAATGCTAGTCCGTGTATGACTTCCTAACCCATTGTAGAATGTGGTAGTCCATGGTGTGGGCATTTCCTCAACAGCTCTTTATACCTTTCCCATGCTTCATATAGAGGTTCTCCCTACTGCTGAGCAAATGTAGAAATATCCGTTCTCAGTCTCTGTGTTTTTGTTGGCGGGAAGAATTTAGCTAGAAATTTCTGTGCAAAATCGTTCCATGTGGTGATTGACCCCGGTGGTAGAGAATGGAGCCAACCTTTTGCCTTATCCCTGAGAGTGAACGAAAATAACCTCAACCTAATAGCATCATCTGACACCCCATTGCACTTGAATGTATCGCAAATCTCTATAAAATTGATAATGTGCTCGTTCGGGTGGTCATTCGGTAGACCCCCAAACTGAAAAGTGTTTTGCACCATTTGTATAGTACCAAGCTTGATATCAAAGTTATTAGCATTAATAGCAGGCCTGGTAATACTCGACTGAATTTTTGATACCCGCGGTGTAGCATAGTCTCGCAGTGCTTTCTATTCTTCTTTAGCCATATTGTCCGGTGTATCAAGTGATTCTCGAGTTTTCTCAATTTACTTACTCAACCTCTAAAATCGTTTGACGATGTCGTGCTCGTAAGACAACAAATCAGGCTTCTTTGATCGAGTTTGCATGCACTACTCGAGAGTACCTGAAATAATAAATAAAACAAAAATAAGAATAAACAAAAAATTATTTAACTAAAATTGATTTAATTAAACTGATATTGAAAGTGATAAACGCAATTATAGTCCCCAGCAATGGTGCCAAAAATTTGTTGGGTAAAATCTAATACGCACAACATGCAAGCATACGTGGTCAACAAATAATATAATGATAAGAAAAGAATCGTTCCCACGGAGACAATAACTACAATTTATCCTAACAATTACCAATTTTATATTATCTCAATTTTATTAAACCAATGATTAATTCTGTGACATTTCTGAAAACTACTAATGACTTCAATATCAAATACTACCTTGACTTTTAATCAAATATTGGAGAATTAAGTCTACAATTTCACTTTATGCTTTACTTAGAATGACATACTTCCTTTTAATTCAACTCAAATGTTAGTTCCCAAAGGCACAATAGTTATCTAGAAGGGGGGATTGAATAGATATTTTAAACTTTTTCCTTGTTTCAAAATACTTGTCAGTATTGAATATACTGACAGCATCGAAATATGTTTGTTCCCCTTAAAGATAATGCAATAATAGTTTGATAAATAGTTATAACAAATATAGCATTTATAGTAGTTATTGAGACACAGAGGTTTTAAGTGGTTCACAGCACTCAAGGCTCCTAGTTCACTCTTCTACTCTACTAGTAGGAAATCCACTAAGGATGTCTTTACAACTTTGAATAACTTAGATTCCTTCAAGGCCAGCAACCTTGAAACTTCTCTAGTTCACTAAGAACTCTTCAAGATCAACAATCTTGGAACTTCTTTAGTTCACTTAGAACTCTTCAAGTCCAGCAGACTTGGTACACTACGAATTGAGAGTTATATTATGGGGTGTGCTACTCAGTTGCAATTAAGCATCAGTTCTGAAGAAACTGAGTAGCGAAGCAAGTTATCCTCTTCAGGATTGTAGAGTTTATCGTTGAGTGTTCTTGAGTGTTTTTGATCTTTTCTAGCTTTTTTGCCTTTTCACTTTCTTGATCTGCATCCTTGTCTGATTTTCTTATCAAGGAGACTTTAAAATCTAGCCATTGAAAGCATCCGTTGCTGCATTAAATGCTTTAGACAGTTCTGTGCACTTATGTTGACTTCCTTTTTTTCTGCTGCTTAGCCAACTGGCCGCTTGACACAGCAGACTACTTTCTCACCTAACACCTGAAAAGATATTTTCTACAGGCATGATAGTCCTTTCCTTAGCTTCTCGAATACGCTTCTTCAATATATACTAAAGATAATTGTAGAATCATTGTAGCGCCCCCAAATCCGGGTCCCCAAAACCTCGAACCTGGTACGTTACAATACAACATTTCTATAACTATTGAGAAAGATATAAACATAAATTGTTTATATAATAATCTTTACACATAATTCCCAAGGTCTGTAACCTTAACTTAATACCTGCATTCAATATCCTACACGACATACAATGTCATTTGCATTCAATACTATTATAATTTAACCGTACAATAATCCAATCCTGGAACTTGCCTTTGCATTTGCCTATGTCCGAAGTTTTGTCTTAATCTGAAATGTTTATCATGATATAGCAAAGGTGAGCAATAAGTTTGCCCAGCAAGTTTTAAATACAAAGGAAGATATATCATGATAAAAAAGAATAATAAGCTAACAAACTTTCAACAATGTGTTATTGGTGAAAGAACATGAATCAATGTACATAGATGAATGACCAAGACAATAATGATGAATGGCCAATAATGAACATGGACAAATTTAACTGAACCAAATGGTAAGGAATGTGATCAGCCTTTCATACCTGATGAACATATGCAATATGCACAACGTGCGAATCAATAATCAAAGATGTGGTGTAATCAACAAAGATTAACCACGAACATGCTTTTCAATAATAACTCGAGTTCGAGTTAAGAGACTTACTTAATAAAAGAGTTATAGGAACTTGCCTGTACCGTTGATTACTGCTACGCAATCTAATTTAGCTTCAATTGAAAGACCTATTATTGATAATATCAATCTCTCAATTAGAATAATATAATCACATTAACTTTTGTTAATTATTGTTATAAAATAACCTAAACACATTATCATATATTCCTAATAATCAATAAAGCACATAAGACTGGGTATCAAATCAAAATATTTCAGTCTGAGTTGAGTTCGGTACTATTTCGACATCTTAATTGCCTAATCAGATATTTATCGAGCCTATTATCAATAAGACGTTACTTAAACGCTTTAGTATTATCTTAAATATTTTATTACTTAATCAAAAAAAATTTCAATAGCTCATAATAATTTTTAAATAATTATTATCAGTTATAATAATTTTTCAATCATTAATATCATTTTTAAATGATTTAAATACCAAATAATTCCATTATCATTAATATCTATTTAATTTCAAATATTAATGAAATACATGACATAATATTATAAGTTATTTATAATATTTCAAAGTATTTTTAATACTTTAATATCGCCTTTAAATGAATTTAAAATATTTAAAACCATTATTAAATAACTGCCATTAATATTAAAATATTAATGTAATTCATGACAAAATATTAAAAGTTATGTTTTATAACTTAAAACATTTTTTTATAACCTTTAAATCATGTTTAAAACATTAAAACTATATTTACAAAATTTATTTAATATAATTATTAAATAAATTTATTATCATTATATTAATCTGTACCTTCATTTGATTACTATTTAATATTAATTAAATAGTAATTAATTAATTATCTTTAGTTATTATTTAACATAATTAATAACTAATTAAATATACTTTAGTATTTAATATTTAATTAAATACCAATTAATTACATCATTATATGCCTTTAATTATTATTTAAAATTAGTTAAATAATAATAAATTAATCACTTATTATAAATCTTTAATTTTTCTTTAAAGAATAGTCAATTAGTGGTCATTTATTACTTAATTTTAATTAAATAATAAACAATTATTTTATAATTCTAATGTAATTAAATAATCACATTTTAATATTTAACTTTAATTAAGCATTCTTTAATTATTATATGTTCAATAATAATTAATTATTAAAAACTTTAGTTAATTTTTTTAACTTTTCATTATACGTTCCAAAGTTGAGGTTCTTCACGAAAATGCTCGTAGATAGAAATCTACAAGTTCGATGTGGGCCCACTTGGTATCATTGGAAAGCTGACTTCCCGAACTACACTTTTGGCTTAAGAAATAGCCACTTTGGACAAGTATAGGCTAGGTAAAATCGGCCACTACCGACTGTCCCTACAAGGTTTTGAAAACATTTTCTGTTTTGAGATCTTTTACGGAAACATTTATAAACGGAGATCTACAACTCCAATTTGAGTCCACTTGGTCTCGTTGGAACCGTGACTCCCTGAAATATATTATAAAATTATCAAATAATTTTTCCAGAACAATGACAGACCCAAAAAATTGCTGCTAGTCAGACTATCCATGTTTGTTTAGCTAGTTCGAGGTGTTTTGCTAATAAAATCATAGGTTGCTCATCTTAATTCGGTTTTTAGTCATTCCACTTGGAGAATCTTCGTATCTTATAGATATAATACCAAGAGTTGATGGATCATGAATCCGACTTATGAAACAAAAATAGTAAAATCCGGGAGCTGGCTGTTCAGTTTTAGTTTTCCAACTTGACCCTCTTGTACTAAAACAATCTTAACTTTTTCGTTTTAAAACGTTTTTGAACAAATCTTGAGCCCACACGAAGCTAACTTCTGGGACTACAATTTTTGTTCTTGGACAATCTTCAAATTACAAGCACAAAATTTCAGAAATTTCGTGGAAGGGGACTGACCCGAGTTGGTTTCCCAATTTTGACTCGGCTACTTTAAAATGCCATAACTTTTTCCTCCGAAGTCGGATTTAGTCCGTTTCAGAGTCTATGGAAATATTATTCAGTGTACTACAACATACCAAAAGTTTAGAATTTTTAGATTATTCGAGCTAATCCCAAAATTTTCTTTTAGGGGCAGCAGTCACTAGCTTTTCTAAACTTTAAAAACTATTTTACTTTTCTTTCTTTGGATCAAATTTTTAACACCTAAAATGATTAGATCTACACATAACACACTCTAAAACATGTAGATCAATAGTTTTAGAGTGTAGAAACATCACTTCATATTTAATCAAATCATCAAAATAAAATACATAATTTAAGTATTTAGGGTTTATACCTTTGAATCCTTTCTTCTTCTTCCTCCACAAAATAACTTGATGATTCTTGGAGACATGAAAATCACCTCCCTTCTACTTCATAAAGTCGGCAGCCTTGGGCTCTCTCTCTCTCTCTCTCTCTCTATTTTCTCTCTCCTTTAGATTTTAAGTTATTTAGAAATGATGAAAGAGAAAAGTAAGTAAACTTGTGGTAAAAATGCATATATATGATATGTGTATGTATTTTACTTGAATATCTAATTAAAATCTCCCAACATATCTTTCACCTTCTCTCTCATAATCTTGCAAAATATTGGAAAAATGTGGCTAGGCTATAAGAGAGACACTTGGCTTGAGTGTGAATCTCAACTTTGACAAAAAAATATAACACATGCACCAACTCCCTCTAATACCCGATACATCCCCCCTCCCTTTACTCCCATCTCTTTCTCTTGAATCCCTTGCATATCTTGGCAAAGTGAAAAAAAAAACCATGCCTTAAATAATATGGTGACACATAAGCACATAAGAGATTTAAAAGGATTTTACCCATATGGTTAATTCACCTTTGAAGTGTCGGGTGCTTCCTCCGATTAATTACCCAAATTTGTGATTTATTTTATTTGCTACACTTGCCTTAATAAAATAATTAATTCAACTATTCTTTTAATGCTTTTGTTAAGTAATTTAATTACCCAACCTTAGTAACTTAATTTAATCAAATAAATTACTACATAAATCTCCTTAATATTTTTTACCCTCTTGGAATCATATAATTTACATAACACATCTTTGATATATAAAACATAGCATAATGTACTTAAATTATATATTTATTTTATAATTATAAAATAAATATTATACACATAATTCATTATGTAAATACAATTATTTACATACCCAAGATATTATAATATAATATCCTTACCTCATTAACATAAATTCAATTAAGAATTTATTTACTTACTTAAGATATTACGATAAATATAATATCTTTTTTTTATTAAATTAATTTCATACAAAAATTTATTCTAATACTCTTGGGTAAAGTATATATAAATATTATATGCTTAACATG
This sequence comes from Panax stipuleanatus, assembly GCA_020205555.1. Taxonomy (NCBI): domain Eukaryota; kingdom Viridiplantae; phylum Streptophyta; class Magnoliopsida; order Apiales; family Araliaceae; genus Panax; species Panax stipuleanatus. The sequence continues at coordinate 35,454,668 of CM035115.1, forward strand.
CCTGTTTTTGCTTCATTACGCAAATTGTTCCCAATAATTTTATTTCCTCTCATAATATATATATATATATATATATATATATATATATTAACTCCCAATTACAAATTACGCCAAATATGAGCACATCACATATAGAAAATAATTAATAAATTTATTCTCTAACATTATAAATTATTTATATCAATTTATTTACGTATATCAAATATAATATATTTACCATATTACGTAAACTTACATTGATAGTAGTGTGCATACAAACCAATCATGTATGATGATAAAGCACATACTATGTAAACAATCTTATTTATTTATTCATAAAATATTAATTTAAGGCATTTAATTATCTACACGGTGCTGTTTTTATAATATATAAATAATCCATAGTTTTAAGCAATGCTTTTAGAATAATGATGAGATCATGCTAATGAGATCTAAATTCTTAGAAAGCTTAAAAACTAAAATAGTTCCCAATTGTGGGATTACTAAAATGGGGATTAGTAAATTCGGATATATTGGTACATATGTTGCTTGCTCATTAGATGAGGATGACTGATCTCATGGTCATTTGTGTGGAGACACTAAAACAAGTATGTAGGTGCTTATTGGAGAATAAGTTCACTGAACGTGACTCGCTATGGAATACCTAATGGAGTTTTACTCGCCTGTCAATAGGAATTCCTAATGTGATAGTAGTACAAATGATCCTTGGACTTGAGATCATCATAGTATCTTGTATGTAACAAATTATACTTTGACTTATTCGTTAAGGCCTTTTAAGGCATATGTAGGGTATGCTTGGGTATAATGAGTTGCATATGGAGATAATGTATGGTCAATAAAGAATCTATCACTTCTAGTAAAAGAGGAGATATGTCCTATGTGATTCGTTAAATGACAATCCAGGAATCCTTGGCCAAGGTAGAATAAAATTAGAAAGAGGTTTCTAATTTGCATTAGTTGGAGTTGTGCATTTTCTAATCGAAATACATATGATTAAATAAATTAAGACTTGACAGTAAATCCATGTCTTATATTTAATTGGGACATTGTATGGTGGAAGGATTGAATTGTACGGTAACTATTAACTCACAGGTTCTTTTACGATTAATGTTGAAATCTATATTATCTAGAAAGTCGTTGAGCGCTGGGGAGGCTTATCCCTATTGTAGAATAAATGTTATTTATTTAAATAGATTATTAGTTTAATTTATTTATTTAAATAAGATTAGAATTGTTCTAATTGATTTATTCACAACCGGTTTAATATGGAGAACCTAAAGGGTCACACCATAAAAGGAAGAAGAATTATTTAAGAAAAAAATGGCATGATAGTAATAATGCATTAAGTATAATTAATTTAATCTATGGTGATAGAATAAATTAAATAGCTTAATGTTTATTATTTAATATTTTAGAAATATTAAATATAAATTAATAAGAGGAGTCTTATTAATATTATTATTATTATTATTATTATTTTAATTCTAAAGGAGTTTAGGAATTAATATAATATCAGTACTCTCTCTCTCAATCCTAATAAGATTAGGATATAAATTAATTAAAAGTGTTTAATTAATTAATTAAATAAAACCCTATTCTAATTGGATTAGGAGGGTTAACCTAATATCTATATAAGAGAGTCTTATATCAGAAATAAGGGACGTGAATTTTTTCAAGAGTTGGGAGTACACATATTCTATAGAGATAGAAACAAGGGTTAAGCCAATAACCCATCTTCCTTGGTGGATCACCGTTAGAGGCCAAATATTTGGGTGGCTGACATTGATCAAGGGAAGGAGCCACTACAGAGAAATCAAAGGAATCAAAGGAGTAGAACTTGTACCTGAGGAAGCTTGGATCTTCAAAGGTATAATTCCATCCTCTTTTCTATTATTGATAACTAGCACAAAGCATGATCATGGTTATAGGTTTGTATAAATTTTTGAAAACCTATGTTTCGCGCTTCCGCCCTATTTATGTAATTTGATTGCATGATTGCGTTACGTACAAACCCAACAGTATCCTTCATAAATTATAAAATAATATATATATATATATATATATATATATATATTTATATATATACTCATATATTAAACTAGAAATTTAATTTAATGTCTATTAAACCTCTTAATACGATTTGCTACATTCAATAAGCCTTTTTCATATGGTTTGCCATATTTATTATTACATAATTTCTTTCAATTATTAAACCGTATAGATTTTTCTTAAAAATCTTAAATAAATTCTCTATTTCCACTCTAGGTTTTAAACTTTAACCTTTAATTTAATCATTTAATATTTTAAAAATTTTCGGGTTGTCACATTCACCCCTTCTTCTAAGAATTTCGTCCTCGAAATTACAGGCTACTAATCATTACTCTTTTTATTTATCAAAACTAGGTTTTCAAGTTAACCTTTACCTGATTTCATGCTCAATTTAATGAGTACATACTGCTTCCTTCTATGAGGAACTCTGCTACCATCACATTCTTCCATGACTTCTCTCTAAGGAGTTAAAAACTTTTCAAATCATGCTGATGGTCATATAGACCATGAACTCTCGGGTTTAACGGTATTAACCGTAATCAAATAGTTGGCATGTTTACAATCACGACGAAGGTAAACTACCGCTGGCCTTAATTAGTCGAACGACTCCATGCGTTCAAAGATTGGAATATATCATCCAACTAATATATCCCAATTTTTCAGAGTTGTTCATACTCAGCCGGAAGTCCGAATCAAAACAATATGGTTCGGGATAAGTTCTCAAAGAGATACTTGAATTTTCATAAACATTTGTCTAGCTGAATCAATTAGCTTAGACATATACTAATCAATCGAACATCAATCAACACATGTATTTGGCCAAATTTAATTGGCACTTGAATATTCTTTAAAATTTTGAAAATTATTTTATGACGTCATTATACCGCACTGTATTTATAGTCCGTTGAAGATTCAGTCATTTTTACGACTTTGTCATAAAATAATATACCATAGTGGGCTGACGATCTTTAGATCACATCCAACACTAGGTAAGACTGTATTAATAACTCCATCGTTTTTATCATCTTTGCACCAGGTTTCATGATGCATTAATGAAAAAAAATAAGTTTTAATATTTTAAATAATCTTTGTTTAGCCGAAACAATTAGCGTAGACTTTTCTTTTAAACAGCTGAAAACCATTGTAAAATCATTTCTAGTGTTATCATACCGCCACAGGTAACGATGAGTTAGTGGTACGAAGCCACTTCTACACAATTGTAACCATGTGTTGCTGATAACAAAAATTCATTTATACTTTTAAAGGCACATTAGTGCGAATTTAGCTTGATGTTAAAAAATTCGAAGTCTAGCATAGCTAGAAGATTTGGAATACATATGCTTCCACCAACAACTTCACTTTCTATGTTGATCCATTGCTTAATAAATCTATCTATTCCTATAATCCTCAATTTCCCATTCACACTATTCTATATCCCAGTACAGTTCATCAAACATGCCACACGTTATGAGTTCAGGAACTTTCCACAATCACATGGGTTTAGGAACTTATCTTAGTCAGACCAAAGTTATCCATTCGCTGAGGGGTACCATCATACGATTATGAGTCACGAACTTACCATAAGTGTGAGTTTAAAGAACTCGCACCTAATCTTATATTTTCTACCTATCCGTTATACACATGAGAAAAGAATCACCTTCTCAACATACATATAGCGACACCAATATTTCAATGATTATCAATAGAACAAGCTAAGTGGTTATCGAACCAAACACAATCCCCTGCCCATACAAAGAATTGGTCAACTAAGCCACTAATCAATATAGGAAGCTAAGTGGTCCTAAAACCAAGCATAAATTTTCTGCCCATACAAGGAATCATACAACTTAGCTGCTAACATGAGTCTTCAATAGAAATCCCACATATTCCTAGTTCTTTCTTTACTTGATACGAATTTCATTTAATCTGTATCTCATCATCCTTTTCAACTCTTTTGAGTTTAACTCGTACTATTTCATAGTACCATTTTTGTACGGCAATTCTGCTATAAAGTTTTCAATCATTTGATTGATCTTCCTCCTGTTATGGCCTTATCAGATCACGTTATGATCTCATATTATAATCGTATTATATTACGATTTTTTCCTATCTTATGATCGTTTTTTATTACGATCTTCTTTCACTTTATACTTTTAGTCTTTTAGACTCTATCTATTCATTACTAGAGTTCACCTTTGTCATCAAAGTTAGGTAACTCTTGGTCTTTATAACTTGTCAGGATTCTTCTTTGAATCTTATTGACTTACCAATACCTTGCCCAAATTCATCGCTTAGAACTTAAACTCTATTTGATTTTATTCCTATTCCTCATCCTTGCGGCTATAGCCTAAGGTAACCCTACCTAAGGTTTATAACCTACAGCTCTGATACCAACTGTAGCGCCCCCAAATCCGGGTCCCCAGAACCTCGGACCTGGTACGTTATGATACAACATTTCTATAACTATTGAGAAAGATATAAACATAAATTGTTTATATAATAAATAATTCCCAAGGTCTGTAACCTTAACTTAATACCTGCATTCAATATCCTACACGATATACAATGTCATTTGCATTCAATTCTATTACAATTTAACCGTACAATAATCCAATCCTGGAACTTGCCTTTGCATTTGCCTATGTCCGAAGTTTTGTCTTAATCTGAAATGTTTATCATGATATAGCAAAGGTGAGCAATAAGTTTGCCCAGCAAGTTTTAAATACAAAGGAAGATATATCATGATGAAAAAGAATAATAAGCTAACAAACTTTCAACAATGTGTTATTGGAGAAAGAACATGAATCAATGTACATAGCTGAATGACCAAGACAATAATGATGAATGGCCAATAATGAACATGGACAAATTTAACTGAACCAAATGGTACGGAATGTGATCAGCCTTTCATACCTGATGAACATATGCAATATACACAACGTGCGAATCAATAATCAAAGATGTGGTGTAATCAACAAAGATTAACCACGAACATGGTTTTCAATAACAACTCGAGTTCGAGTTAAGAGACTTACTTAATAAAAGAGTTATAGGAACTTGCCTGTACCGTTGATTACTGCTACGCAATCTAATTTAGCTTCAATTGAAAGACCTATTATTGATAATATCGATCTCTCAATTAGAATAATATCATCACATTAACTTTTGTTAATTATTGTTATAAAATAACCTAAACACATTATCATATATTCCTAATAATCAATAAAACACATAAGACTCGGTATCAAATCAAACTATTTTAGTCTGAGTTGAGTTCGGTACTATTTCGATATTCTGATTGCCTAATCGGATATTTATCGAGCCTATTATCAATAAGACGTTACTTAAACGCTTTAGTATTATCTTAAATATTTTATTACTTAATCAAAATATTTTTCAATATCTCATAATAATTTTCAAATAATTATTATCAGTTATAATAATTTTTCAATCATTAATATCATTTTTAAATAATTTAAATACCAAATAATTATATTATCATTAATATCTATTTAATTTCAAATATTAATGAAATACATGACATAATATTATAAGTTATTTATAATATTTCAAAGTATTTTTAATACTTTAATATCGCCTTTAAATGAATTTAAAATATTTAAAACCATTATTACATAACTGCCATTAATATTAAAATATTAATGTAATTCATGACAAAATATTAAAAGTTATGTTTTATAACTTAAAACTTTTTTTGATAACCTTTAAATCATTTTTAAATGATTTTTAAAATATTAAAATTATTTTTACATAATTTATTTAATATAATTATTAAATAAATTTATTATCATTATATTAATCTATACCTTCATTTGATTACTAGTTAATATTAATTAAATAGTAATTAATTAATTATCTTTAATTATTAGTTATCATAATTAATAACTAATTAAATATACTTTAGTATTTAATGTTTAATTAAATATCAATTAATCATATCATTATATGCCTTTAATTATTATTTAAAATTAGTTAAATAATAATAAATTAATCACTTATTATAAACCTTTAATTTTTCTTTAAAGAATAGTCAATTAGTGGTCATTTATACTCATTTATTATTTAATTTTAATTAAATAATAAATAATTATTTTATAATGCTAATGTAATTAAATAATCACATTTTAATACTTAACCTTAATTAAGCATTCTTTAATTATTATATGTTCAATAATAATTAATTATTGAAAACTTTAGTTAATTTTCTTAACTTTTCATTATACGTTCCAAAGTTAAGGTCCTTCACGGAAATGCTTATAGACGGAAATCTACAAGTTTGATGTGGGCCCACTTAGCATCGTTGGAAAGCTGACTTCCCGAACTACACTTTAGGCTTAAGAAACAGCCACTTTGGACAAGTATAGGCTCGGTAAAATAGACCACTACCGACTGTCCATACAAGGTTTTGAAAACATTTTCTGTTTTGAGATCGTTTACGGAAACATTTATAAACGAAGATCTAGAACTCCGATTTGAGCCCACTTGGTCTCGTTGGAACCGTGACTCCCTGAAATATATTATAAAATTATCAAATAATTTTTCCAGAACAATGACAGACCCAAAAAATTACTGCTAGTCAGACTGTCCATGTTTGTTTAGCTAGTTCGAGGTGTTTTGCTAATAAATTCATAGTTTGCTCATTTTAAATTGGTTTTTAGTCGTTTTACTTGGAGAATCTTCCTATCTTATAGATCTAACACCTAGAGTTGACGGATCATGAATCCGACTTATGAAACGTAAACAGTAAAATCCGGGAGCTGGCTGTTCAATTTTAGTTTTCCAGCTTGATCCTCTTGTACTAAAACAATCATAACTTTTTCGTTTTAAAACTTTTTTGAGCGATTCTTGAGCCCACGCGAAGCTAACTTCCAGTAATACAATTGTTTTTCTTGGACCATCTTCAAATTCTAAGTACAAAATTCCAAATAATTCGTGGAAGGGGACTGACCAGAGTTGGTTTCCCAGTTTTGACTTGGCTACTTTAAAATGGCATAACTCTTTCCTCCGAAGTCGGATTTAGTCCATTTCAGAGTCTATGGAAAGATTATTCAGTGTACTACAACATACCAAAAGTTAAGAATTTTTAGATTACTCTAGCTAATGCCAAAATGTTCTTTTAGGGGCAGCAGTCACTAGCTTTTCTAAGCTTTAAAAACTATTTTACTTTTCTTTCTTTGGATCAAACTTTTAACACCTAAAATGATTAGATCTACACATAACACACTCTAAAACATGTAGATCAATAGTTTTAGAGTGTAGAAACATCACTTTATATTTAATCAAATCATCAAAATAAAATACATAATTTAAGTATTTAGGGTTTATACCTTTGAAGCCTTTCTTCTTCTTCCTCTAAAAAATAACTTGATGATTCTTGGAGACATTAAAATCTCCTCCCTTCTACTTCATAAAGTCGGCAGCCTTGGGCTCTCTCTCTATTTTCTCTCTCCTTTAGCTCTTAAGTTATTTAGAAATGATGAAAGAGAAAAGTAAGTAAACTTGTGGTAAAAATGCATATATATGATATGTGTATTTATTTTACTTGAATATCTAATTAAAATCTCCCAACATATCTTTCACATTCTCTCTCATAATCTTGCAAAATATTGGAAAAATGTGGCTAGGCTATAAGAGAGACACTTGGCTTGATTGTGAATCTCAACTTTGACAAAAAAATATAACACATGCACCAACTCCCTCTAATACCCGATACATCCCCCCTCCCTTTACTCCCATCTCTCTCTCTCTCTCTCTTGAATCCCTTGCATATCTTGGCAAAGTGAAAAAAAAACCATGTCTTAAATGATATGGTGACACATAAGCACATAAGAGATTTAAAATAATTTTACCCATATGGTTAATTCACCCTTGAAGTGTCGGGTGCTTCCTCCGATTAATTGCCCAAATTTGTGATTTATTTTATTTGCTACACTTGCCTTAATAAAATAATTAATTCAACTATTCTTTTAATGCTTTTGTTAAGTAATTTAATTACCCAACCTTAGTAACTTAATTTAATCAAATAAGTTACTACATAAATCTCCTTAATATTTTTTACCCTCTTGGAATCATATAATTTACATAACCCATCTTTGATATATAAAACATAGCATAACATACTTAAATTACATATTTATTTTATAATTGTAAAATAAATATGCTACACATAATTCATTATGTAAATACAATTATTTACATACCCAAGATATTATAATATAATATCCTTACCTCATTAACATAAATTCAATTAAAAATTTATTTACTTACTTAAGATTTTACGATAAATATAATATCTTTTTTTTATTAAATTAATTTCATACAAAAATTTATTCTAATACTCTTGGGTAAAGTATATATAAATAGTATTTGCTTAACATGCCTGTTTTTGCTTCATTACGCAAATTGTTCCCAATAATTTTATTTCCTCGCATACTAAATATATATATATATATATATGTATTTATTTATTTATTATCTCCCAATTATAAATTACGCCAAACATGTGCACATCACATATAGAAAATAATTAATAAATTTATTCTCTAACATTATAAATTATTTATATCAATTTATTTACATATAGCAAATATAATATATTTACCATATTACGTAAATTTACATATCCTTCATAAATTATAAAATAATATATATATACTCATATATTAAATTAGACATTTAATTTAATGTCTATTAAACCTCTTAATACGGTTTGTTACATTCAATAAGCATTCTTCATATAGTTTGCCATATTTATTATTACATAATTTCTTTCAATTATTAAACCGTATATATTTTTCTTAAAAATCTTAAATAAATTCTCTATTTCCACTCTAGGTTTTAAACTTTAATCTTTAATTTAATCATTTAAGATTTTAGAAATTTTCGGGTTGTCACAATTGGAACTATCAATTTGTTAACGTCTATAAGCCTTTCTTCATTTGTTGATCTTTCTCCTTCATCAGATAGACGAACTTTGATGCTGATAGGAGGCTCACCATGATCGTGGTCTTTGTACCATGATCGTTGTGTGATGGCTTGCACAGGCTGGACTCAGTTCTGATCGTAGAGAACACTACGATTTCCACTTGCTTGTCTTGCAGACTCCACGGTTCCGAGAGCAGACTGCGATTCTTGACTTGGCTCAGCAGGCGCTCGGGTCACTCCACGATTCTGAGTGTGGCTCTCAAGACAGACTACGATCTTTGGACATCTTTATTGATGCTCCACGATTCTGTCTTGGCTTCTGCAGACTGGTTTTGACAGACTCGATTCTGTCAAGACTTAACAATTACATCTCAAAATAGATCAATCTTACAGCTTTAATCTTTCTTCTATACATTCATTTATAGAATTATAAACATTAAAGCACAGATCAACCTAACAATTTTGATCTATTATCTAAGTCCTTGTACATATATTCTTTGAAGGACTTTACACTTAAGCATTTATATTTACTTTCAACATCAAATTTAAATATTCAATTTCCAACAATCTCCCCCTATTTGATGTTGACATAACCAAGGAGATTTGTATCATAGCGTCAATTTCTAAATGCAGAATGTTGGAAAGTAAGTATGACTTAGTGTTTCAGTGAGCAGCTGAAATTTCTAGAGAATAAACATGAATTTTACTAATGTTTGAAAAGATATTACAATCTAGCATAGAAACATCAATACAAGTTAAACTATGACTTATCTCTATCTTCTTTACCTCTTATTCTTCGGAGGGCTGGCATGCTCTTCAGCTCTCCTTGTCCTGCTGACTTCATCTCTCCATACAATGTCAGCTAGCTCTTCTAGGCTCAACATTTTTGAATGATCATGTCTGTTCATAAAAATAGGATCTCCAATTGGCATGTTAAGACTAATAGAGGATAGTCCTAGTGAGCCAAGAGCTAGAACTTGACCCCTTTGATAGGGTTCAGCCATAAGAGGGCGCTGCTGCTCTTGATCAGATTGTGGAGGTTGATAGATGGGACTCCTGGGGTTGCTACCCGACGATTGACTAATGTGATTTTGCCTTGCCTTCTGCCTCCTCTGCTACCTCTGCCTCTGCTTTAGTCTTCGTGCTCATTATTCTCCCCCTTTATGTCAGCATCAGAGGTTCGAATGTCTTCAGAGAGGCGTTGGACACGTTGCACCAGCTCATGCATCTGAGAGCGATTGAGTGCAATATCACTACTATTTTCCTCGACTAAAGCCTCAGTGTGTCTTCTCTGTTGCTGAATTTGCTCCATAGCGTCATTAGTCTGTTTAATTTGAGTCACACCACAGGCTTGGAGTTCTCGTAGTGTGAGGCGCAGCTCTTGAATCTATTTGGTCATGAGCTCATTCTGTGTTTGTTGAGTTTTCTGCATGATCTCCATAGATTCCTTACGCTTTTTTGTTGCAACAAAATGAATAGCATCCCTTTAACTAAGGTTGTCACCCATTTCCTTGACAATCACCCTCAATTTCTTTGACAGCTCAGTTGTCAGGTTCCCTGGTAGAGTCTGGATAGAGCTGGTTATATGGTTGAATCTCTTGTGAAGCGCCAGAGAGTTTTCTTTAAGAACCTCCTCTGTCTCTAGAGCCATATGGCTTGTTAGATCAGCCAGCTCCTCCTTTGTTGGCATTAGAGACAATCAATCAAGAATTCGTTGAGTACCAAGAGGAGGGTTCGTAGTGTATTCACCTGTCCTTGACATGCTCACGAGAGCAAGTGTCATATAAAAGTATTCATTGTTTGAGGACGAGGGAATATCTGATTTGGTTAGAGGTGTGACAATATGGTGTATGGGTGAAGTGTTTGGTGAAGGGTCTTGTGTTTGTGGTTCATTGAGGTGTTCTGGAGACTCTACGATTGTAGTGTCGGGTTGGTTAACAAGCGTGAATTGTAGTCTGTCATCCAGATTTGGTGTTTCAATGGTTGAGCTTTCAAGCATTTGCTCGACTATTCTAGTGACATGCTCGATAACCATTGAATCACTGACAGTTGGCTCTATAAGGACAAGTTGGTTATTTGGTTCATCAGTCACAGAGTTTTGGGAGTCTGTAACTGGAAACTGGTTTAGTGGGTGAAAAACCACCTCCAACCATCTTGGCAATTCGTAGAATTGATTGAAATATGCTGAAGGAGAGTGGTTGATAATGAAAGAGAGGGGAGTAACGTATACCTCTGGCTCAGCTTCTGAAGTTGAACCATTTGTAATCAGCTTCTGAGCAAATCTTCGATCTCTTGGGAATCCATAGGCAAACACTGGGATCGCTGGATAAGCCTTGAAGGTCCAGAACATATGATCCCAGGTTTTGAGAATCAGAGCTCTATGATAGGGCATCATAGGTAAGTAGTCAAACAGCTGATTGTAGTTAGCTATTCTTTCACCATCTCTGTATATTGCAAGAATTTCCAGATCTTCATCCTCTTCTTCATCACTATCTTCATCATTTGCATCAAAAAATTCCACCACATCTGACATCACATCATCCTCGATATCCACCATTTCTGTAGCAGCAGACTCTACGAACTCTTCAGGGGCTGAGGGGACTTCAAGATTATCTATTGGTAGCTCCCCCTCAGCTTCTACATACTCTGGTTCCTGTGCTTCTAACAACTCCCCCTCAGCTGTAGAACTTTCTGGAACAGGCACTTCCAGAGTTTCTTCTTCTTCACCATTATTAGGGCTCATTTGAGTTACTTCTGGCACTTCTTCTTCAGATTGAGTTACATCTTCTACCAAAACTTCCTCAAAGTGAGCAATAACTTTAGGCTGTACTTCCTCAGTAACAACACTTGGTTCGGGCACCTCCTCTTCAGCATTGGTCATGGCCTGATCAGGTGCAGTAGTGTTGTCTGCATGACTAATATAGGCTATCACATCTTCCATGATTCTGGTCTCTTCTAAGGTTGGACCAGATGCTTGAGGCTCAGAGTTTTGTTCATCCTTCTCAGCCGCCCTTCTTCTTTCATCTTCCTTCAAAACTTCCTCATTTGCAAGAACATACTTCTTGACAAGACTCTTCGTCCTCTTCTTTGGCTTGGACATAGCCTTTGCACTTTCTTCAGCTTCAGCCCTGACAGTTTGTTCAGGCTGAGAGGCTGTTGCAGCTTCTCCTTTTGTAGTAGCAGCTAGTCTGGACTCTACGATTGGTTATGACTCCACAATCGTAGTGAGTGAAGACTTCTTTGTTCTATGGCTGCGTTTCTTCTTCTTTTGAGGCTCCGAACTTCCTTCAGCCCTGTCCTCACTTGTCTCCCTCTTCTTCTTCTTCTTCTCTTTTAGAACCTCTTCTGGTGATTGAGTTGCCTTGGGAGTAATAACTCTATTAGTGGTAAGGCTTCTAAACTCAATATCAGCACCAGGACCCTTTTGGGGTGCATCAGTGGTTGAGCCTTGAGGCTCCTCAGCTATTTGCACACCTTCATTCACCTTTCTCTTTCCTTTGCTCTTTCTGGTTAGAGCCACAAGTTCTTTTTGGTTGACTTCTTCATCTTCCTCAGCTTCTTTTACAGCAGATGAAGTTGCTGACATCATCTTCACATTCTCTGTAGTATTCCTCTTCTAATTTTGGAACAGCTGCTGGGTTATCTTCCTGTTCGAATTAATGGAGACACTTTCTTTATCCTCAATCTCGTCACCTAGAGCAGACTGTAGAATAATGCCGATAAACCTCCCATAGAGCATTTTGGCAGAGCTCTTGGTCTTCTTAGGGCTTATCATCCATTTCCCAATCCAATCCATCAGTAAAGCCCCATAGATGAGTTGGACTTTGAAGCGGATGGCTGTCATGAGCTTCAGTTGCTTCTTGTTGACAGAATCGTGGCCAAAGCCTTTGCAACATATGCATTTTCCAACAATGTCAGCAAGGAACTAATATTCTTGGGGAAATTCTTTCTTCTTGTAGCCACTCTTTCCTTCAATCTTTGAGTAGTGCATCTTCTTTATACCTTCATGGAAATCAATAACTTCCATGGACAGAAGACCTTTTGATTTGAAACCTAAGGCTAGGTTTATGCCTTTAGCATTGAGTCGAATTTGCACGCCCTTGACCTTTGTAAGGATGAAGTCCCCTTCAATGACTCCATTGCTATAGAACTCCTTCACCAGCTTTGGGTAAATCAGTGTGCTGGTGTTCAGAGCTTCTTGGAGGCTAGCACTCTTCAGAAGTGAAAGAATCTTGTGAAACTTGGGGTCAGCATCCTTGAACTCGTCAAAGCATATGATAAGTGGCTTTTATGCCACTTATTCGGATAGTAACCAACTCATTTTGTTGCTTAAACTCAAGTATCGTTGTGCGTTTAATGTGTTTTTGCTTTCCTTTGCGATTTTCAAGTTTAGGAACTCCTTTAGTGCACGTTGAGCTAAAATGGGCAAAAGATGGCCAAAAAGGGGAAAAGCACAGCAGAAGGCTTAAGGCATGATGATAGCATGGTGAAGGAGCATTGAAATGAGGATGCTACGAGGCTAAAAGTCTACAAGAAGGCAAACATGAGGGTGGTAGCCAAGTGCACCAGCAAAAGCCAGCTGAATTTCACATTTAGCAGCCACGCGACCGCGCCCTCTCCAAGGCTAAACCGTGATAGTAGTGTGCATACAAGCCAATCATGTATGATGATAAAGCACGTACTTTGTAAACAATCTTATTTTTTTATTAATAAAATATTTATTTATTAAAGGCATTTAATTATCTACATGTTGCTGTTTTTATAATATGTAAATAACCCATAGTTTTAAGCAAAGCTTTTAGAATCATGATGATGATCATGCTAATGAGATCTAAATTCTTAGAAAGTTTTAAAACTAAAATAGTTCCCAATCGTGGGATTACTAAAAAGGGGATTAGTAATTCCGGATAGATTGGTACATATGTTGCTTGCTCATTGGATGAGGATGATTGATCTCATGATCATTTGTGTGGAGACACTAAAGCAAGTATGTAGGTGCTTATTGGAGAATAAGTTCACTGAACGTGATTCGCTATGGAATACCTAATGGAGTTTTACTCGCATGTCAATAGGAATTCCTAATGTGATAGTAGTACAAGTGATCCTTGGACTTGAGATCATCATAGTATCTTATATGTAACAAATTATACTTTGACTTATTCCTTAAGACCTTTTAAGGCATATATAGGGTATGCTTGGGTATAATGAGTTACATATGGAGATAATGAATGATCAATAAAGAATCTACCACCTCTAGTAAAAGAGGAGATATGTCCTATGTGATTCGTTAAATGACAACCCAGGAATCCTTGGCCAAGGTGAAATGAAATTAGAAAGGAGTTTCTAATTTGCATTATTTGGAGTTGTGCATTTTCTAATAGAAATATATATAATTAAATAAAATAAGACTTGACAGTAAATCCATGTCTTATATTTAATTGGGACATTGAATGGTGGAAGGATTGAATTGTACGGAACTATTAACTCACAGGTTCTTTTATGATTAATGTTGAAATCTATATTATCTGGAAAGTCGTTGATCGCTAGGGAGGCTTATCCCTATTGTAGAATAAATATTATTTATTTAAATAGATTATTAGTTTAATTTATTTATTTAAATAAGATTAAAATTATTTTAATTGATTTATTCACAACCGGTTTAATATGGAGAACCTAAAGGGTCACACCATAAAAGGAAGAATAAATATTTAAGAAGGTAATGGCATAATCGTAATAATGCATTAAGTATAATTAATTTAATCTATGGTGATAGAATAAATTAAATAGCTTAATGTTTATTATTTAATATTTTGGAAATATTAAATATAAATTAATAAGAGGAGTCTTATTAATATTATTACAATTATTATTATTTTAATTTCTAAAGGAGTTTAGTAATTAATTTAATATTTAGTACTCTCATTTATTCCTAATAAGATTAGGAGACAAATTAATTAAATAAATTTAATTAATTATTCCCATGTGGTGGGAAGCCTAAATTAATTAAAGGAGTTTAATTAATTAAAAGAAATCCCATGTCTAATAGGATTAGAAGGATTGACCAATGTCTATATATGAGAAGTCTTATAATAGATATTAGATTGATGCAATTCCAATTGTTGGAGAGTACTCCTTTTCTATAGAGAATAGAAAACTAAGCCAAACACCCTCCTTCTTGATAATTCATCTTCCTTGGTGGATCACCTCTAGAGGCCAAACACTTGGGTGGCTAACGTTGATCAAAGAAAGGAATCTAACCCGGAAATTCAAGGAGATCACGAAGAACAAGGAGTTGAACTAGTACCTGTGGAAGCTTCGTTCTACAAGGGTATGATTTCATAACTTCTTATTTATCGTTTTAAATTAATAATTTGCATAAAGGATGATCCGGGTAATGGTTTTGTAGAATTTTTTTTTAAAACTCTGATATATCATGCTTCCGCTAATTTTTGCAATTTGATTGCGTCACGATTTCGTACAAACCCAACAGTGGCATCAGAGCCAAATCTTTATGCAATTATTAATTTATTTTTGATTTCATATACATATGGGTATGTATTTAAAATAATTTATTGGGCATAATTTTATTGTATAAAATTATATTTTTTAAGGAAAAAAAAAAAAAGAAAAAAAAAAGAGATTTTTTTTGGGACGAATCACAATTTTTTTTGGTGCTAATCTTGAATTCTGCAAAGAAAAGGTGTTGTCTCTTTCTTACTCCAAAAAGAAGTGACCCATCAGGAAAGGACTTTTTTAATAAACCTGCAGGACTCTTTTAATAAAAGAAGGTGACTTCCTTTTAAAAAATAAATATGATATATTTATATATTATATTCTAAATAATTTTATAATTAAAATAAAGAGTTTATTTTAATCTTGAAATTGGATTTCATGCAATTTAAAATTGCCCATTAAATGATACTCATATATATATGGAATGTTTTAATTCATGAGATGAATATTTATTTATTGATATATATGGTGATATGTATGAAAATAAATGGGGATTGATTATGGACTATTTGACCAATGTGATTGGATTTTATTTTAGTTGAATGCTTGAATGAATGGGTTTTATTAAATGGGGTCTGCGTACCTCGTCTTCTCTAATTTTTTTTTCTTGATGTAAAATTCTATCTCCTTCCTATGTACTTCCCCTTGACTGTTGATCAAGGTTTCTATTTAAATTAAATAGTTTAATGTAATAAGAATAGTTAGAATTATCTTGAAGAAATTGGAGACCAAGGAGCAAGGAGCGCGTGAAGACCTGTTTGTATGGAGCCCGGGTTTAAATGTAATAGTTATATTTAAATTTAAATTCTTGCACTCCTAGGTTTGACCTTTTGGTTCACTTGGTGGCTCTAGTGAACCAAACTAGAATAAAAGTCCATAATCAATCCGGGTAGAATATAATATTCTATATTGCATGCTAAATATTATATATATTATATTTTATGTAAACATGCTTCGCATGTTTAATAAAATGACGCGTATTTTATATATATATGTGCATGCGCGCTAAACAAGATGAGACAAATAATAACAAACCCCTCAAAGAAATAATATTAAGTCCGAAGCGTTCAAATGATATTTGGAATATCGAACGTCGCCTTCTAGCATGATAAATTAATAGAGTATTAAATATTTAATATGAGCTTGTTGTGCTATCCACAAGGCGAGTATTGCGTATTTAAGATGTTAATTAATCACATTTGATGCTTATCAAGAAAATTGAACGATCTAGTCTTGTTGTGCTATCCACAAGGACGAACATTTTTCTTTTTTGAATTTATGGAAGTGCTAGGTTGGACTTAACTTAAATCATTTTAGTTCGGATGTGCACACACTTGACCATTATGATTTAAGAGGCAAAATAAAAGGAGTTATATAGTGTTGTAATTGACAAGAGTTGTCTACCTATTTATTTGTATATCGCTTGTTGTGCTATCCACAAGGTTATATACATTTGAAATGGGATCCTTATTCTCACTAGCAAATCTTTAATTAGATGTTGCCGAACTATATAAGTGAGGGTAATATAGTTTGATAAAAATAGTGGGAGATACCAATTTAAAATAAAGACCTAAATTTATTTTGGTATGCAAAATTAATAAAATGAATGTTTGCTAAAATGTTGTTTTTCACATGCAGAATTTTAAAAATGTCAAAATCACTAATTTCACTGCGAAGCATACTTGAAGCTAATAAGCTTACCGGGCCGAATTATACGGACTGGCTAAGAAATCTGAGAATAGTTCTCACTGCTGAAAAGATTTCTTATGTCCTAAACTCACCTGTCCCTGGAACTGTTCCAGAAACAGTCTCTGAGGAAGAGATTGCCACCATTGTAAAGTGGCAAGATGATGCATCTGTGGCTCAATGCATCATGCTCGCATCCATGAATAACGAGCTTCAGCGTCAGCACGAAAATATGGATGCTCCTACTATGTTGATTCACCTCAAGGAGTTGTATGGTGAACAAAGTAGGACTGCTAGATATGAGATATCTAAAGAGCTCTTCCGATCTCGGATGACCAAGGGCAAAGTGAACATAAAGGAACAAAAGAAATCTGATCCAGCTAGCAAAGGAATGTGCTTCCATTGCAACGAGCCGGGTCATTGGAAGAGGAACTGCAAGAAGTTTTTGGCAAAGAAGAAGCTTGGAGAAGCTTCGACTTCCAATCAAGGTTTGTTCATGATTGAAATTAATTTTTCAGAAAGTCAAAATTCTACTTGGGTATTAGATACCGGCTGTGGTTCTCACATATGTAATAATGTGAAGGGACTGGTCAGAAGTAGAAAGCTGAACAATGATGAGGTGATCCTACGAGTGGGGAATGGAGCAAAGGTTGCTCCATTAGCTGTAGGAACTTATTATTTAGCAATGTCTTCGGGCAAGTTCATTTATCTTAATAATTGTTATTATGTTCCGAATATTATTAAAAATATTATTTCAATTTCTGTATTGGATATGGAAGGATTTAACGTTGTTATAAAGAACAATAGTTGTTCTATTTATAAAGACGATGTTTTATATGGTATTAGAAATTTGCGAAATGGACTTTATACACTTGACTTACAAGAAAATATTTTTCAAATTGAACAAACTAAGAAAAGGAAAAGAGATGATATTAATTATACTTACATGTGGCACTGTAGACTCGGTCATATCAATGAAACAAGATTATCCAAGTTGCATAAAGATGGGCTCCTTGAGTTATCTGATTATGAATCATATCCAACTTGTGAATCTTATTTCATGGGTAAAATGACTAAATCTCCTTTTAGTGGAAAAGGAGAAAGAGTTACAGAGTTGTTGGCATTGATTCACACAGACGTTTGTGGACCTATGACAACAAGTGCACGGGGTGGGTATTCTTATTTTATTACTTTCACTGATGATCACTCAAGATTTGGATATGTGTATTTAATGAAATACAAGTCAGAATCATTTGAAAAGTTCAAAGAGTTCAGAAGTGAAGTAGAGAAACAAACGGGCAAGAGTATAAAGATACTTCGATCAGATCGAGGTGGAGAATACTTAAGCGGTGAGTTTCTCTATTGTCTCAATGAAAATAGTATAATCTCACAATGGACTCCTCCAGGTACACCACAGTTAAATGGAGTATCTGAAAGGAGAAATCGAACACTGTTAGACATGGTTCGATCCATGATGAGTTTTACCGACCTTCTAATTTCCTTCTGGGGATATGCCCTAGAAACGGCTGTATACCTACTTAACAAGGTACCTACCAAATCCGCCCCAAAGACTCCATATGAGATGTGGAAGGGGAGGAAACCAAATCTTAAGCATGTTAAGACTTGGGGTTGTCCAGCTTATGTCAAAAAGTTTGAACATGATAAGCTACAGACTAAATTCGAAAAGTGTAGATTTGTGGGATACCCTAAAGAAACTGTAGGGTATTATTTCTATCATCCAACTGATCAAAAGGTGTTTGTTGCGAAACATGCTACCTTCTTGGAAAAGGAGTTTATCCATGAAGGGGTCAGTGGGAGTAAGATATATCTTGAAGAAGTTCAAGAACCACAAATTATCACGGATCAAAGTCAGGTACCTGACCAAGTAGAAGAACCTACTATGCCACACCCTGTTCGTAAATCTGGGAGAGTACCGAAGATACCTGAGAGGTATGGATTCGTTATAAAGGATGACGATGAGGTACACATCATGAATGATCATGATCCATTGAATTACGAACAGGCTATGAGTAATAAAGACTCAGGGAAATGGCTAGAAGCCATGAAATCCGAAATGGACTCCATGTATGAAAATAAAGTATGGACTTTGGTTTCACCACCTGAAGGCATTAAGCCTATTGGGTGTAAATGGGTCTTTAAAAGAAAGACTGGAGCGGACGGCAAGGTAGAGACCTATAAGGCCCGACTGGTTGCAAAAGGTTTCAAACAAAGACAAGGAGTTGACTATGATGAAACCTTTTCACCAGTAGCTATGCTCAAGTCCATTCGGATTTTACTTGCGATTGCAGCTTATAACGACTATGAGATCTGGCAGATGGACGTGAAAACGGCCTTCCTCAATGGAAAACTTGAGGAGGATGTGTATATGACACAGCCAGAGGGATTTGTTTCAAAGGTTGGAATAAATCAAGTCTGTAAGCTGCAACGATCCATTTATGGATTGAAGCAAGCTTCTCGTAGATGGAACATTCGTTTTGATGAGACAATCAAAGAGTTTGATTTTATCAAAAATGACGATGAACCATGTGTGTACAAAAAGGTTAGTGGGAGCGCAGTTTCATTCCTTGTATTATATGTTGATTATATAGTACTGATAGGGAATGAAATTTCTATGCTAAAATCGATCAAAATAAAGTTGTCTAAACATTCCTCCATGAATGATTTGGGTAGAACATCCCACATTGGGGATATAAATCTGTATTAATAGATTTAAAAGGATGTTCGGCTTAACCCATGGAAACGTATATTCATTAGATGCTAAAGGCGTTTAGCATGGTAACTCCAAAAGGTGCCTCATGATGATGAGCCATGGAGTGTATCTCTCTAAAATTATCCTCAGTAAAAGAGAGATCGCATAAGTAACTATTATGTATGCAATGAAATATACAAGACTTGATGTTGATCAGTCATATTCTGGAGAAGATCTCTGTGAGACAGTGATAAACATCTCAAAGTATTTAACTGACACTAAGGATGTCATCATGACACATGATGGGTCTGAATTAAACTAGAAGACTAAACAGACTCAAGTTTTCAGACTGACCAAGACGACAGCAAAATCCACTTTATGGTAAGTCGTTACCTTAAAAGATGGTGCAGTAAATTGGAAAGGTTTCAAACAGCAAAAGTTGCTGGGTTAGTGACAAAGACAAAGTATATAACTGTAAGTGAAGCTGCAAGTTGATGTTTCGGATGAAAAGTTTATTACAGAACTAGGAATAGTTCCTAAGTCTCATCTTGAATCTAAACATGTGTTGCGGCACTTTGATTAAAAAAAAAAAAAAATCATTGAAAAATGAGAGTGTAGACTCTCAAGACAACATTGCAGATCCATTTACTAAAGCTTTAACACAACAGCAGTTTGATCGTCACTTAGAGAAGATGGGTATGAGATACCATGGCGATTGGCTTTAGTGCAAGTGGGAGATTGATAGTAGTGTGCATACAAGCCAATCATGTATGATGATAAAGCACGTACTTTGTAAACAATCTTATTTATTTATTAATAAAATATTCATTTATTAAAGGCATTTAATTATCTACATGTTGCTGTTTTTATAATATGTAAATAACCCATAGTTTTAAGCAAAGCTTTTAGAATCATGATGATGATCATGCTAATGAGATCTAAATTCTTAGAAAGTTTTAAAACTAAAATAGTTCCCAATCGTGGGATTACTAAAAAGGGGATTAGTAAATCCGGATAGATTGGTACATATGTTGCTTGCTCATTGGATGAGGATGATTGATCTCATGATCATTTGTGTGGAGACACTAAAGCAAGTATGTAGGTGCTTATTGGAGAATAAGTTCACTGAACGTGATTCGCTATGGAATACCTAATGGAGTTTTACTCGCATGTCAATAGGAATTTCTAATGTGATAGTAGTACAAGTGATCCTTGGACTTGAGATCATCATAGTATCTTATATGTAACAAATTATACTTTGACTTATTCCTTAAGACCTTTTAAGGCATATATAGGGTATGCTTGGGTATAATGAGTTACATATGGAGATAATGAATGATCAATAAAGAATCTACCACCTCTAGTAAAAGAGGAGATATGTCCTATGTGATTCGTTAAATGACAACCCAGGAATCCTTGGCCAAGGTGAAATGAAATTAGAAAGGAGTTTCTAATTTGCATTATTTGGAGTTGTGCATTTTCTAATCGAAATATATATAATTAAATAAAATAAGACTTGACAGTAAATCCATGTCTTATATTTAATTGGGACATTGAATGGTGGAAGGATTGAATTGTACGGAACTATTAACTCACAGGTTCTTTTATGATTAATGTTGAAATCTATATTATCTGGAAAGTCGTTGATCGCTAGGGAGGCTTATCCCTATTGTAGAATAAATATTATTTATTTAAATAGATTATTAGTTTAATTTATTTATTTAAATAAGATTAAAATTGTTTTAATTGATTTATTCACAACCGGTTTAATATGGAGAACCTAAAGGGTCACACCATAAAAGGAAGAATAAATATTTAAGAAGGTAATGGCATAATCGTAATAATGCATTAAGTATAATTAATTTAATCTATGGTGATAGAATAAATTAAATAGCTTAATGTTTATTATTTAATATTTTGGAAATATTAAATATAAATTAATAAGAGGAGTCTTATTAATATTATTACAATTATTATTATTTTAATTTCTAAAGGAGTTTAGTAATTAATTTAATATTTAGTACTCTCATTTATTCCTAATAAGATTAGAAGACAAATTAATTAAATGAATTTAATTAATTATTCCCATGTGGTGGGAAGCCTAAATTAATTAAAGGAGTTTAATTAATTAAAAGAAATCCCATGTCTAATAGGATTAGAAGGATTGACCAATGTCTATATAAGAGAAGTCTTATAATAGATATTAGATTGATGCAATTCCAATTGTTGGAGAGTACTCCTTTTCTATAGAGAATAGAAAACTAAGCCAAACACCCTCCTTCTTGATAATTCATCTTCCTTGGTGGATCACCTCTAGAGGCCAAACACTTGGGTGGCTAACGTTGATCAAAGAAAGGAATCTAACCCGGAAATTCAAGGAGATCACGAAGAACAAGGAGTTGAACTAGTACCTGTGGAAGCTTCGTTCTACAAGGGTATGATTCCATAACTTCTTATTTATCGTTTTAAATTAATAATTTGCATAAAGGATGATCCGGGTAATGGTTTTGTAGAATTTTTTTTTAAAACTCTGATATATCATGCTTCCGCTAATTTTTGCAATTTGATTGCGTCACGATTTCGTACAAACCCAACAAACCGCGCGCGGCCGCGCCAGTCCCCAGCAGACCAAGCTTTGACTTTTCAATTGAACGGGACTTGGCTTGAGAAAAGGATATATAGGGGGCTCATTTTTGGCAAGGAAGAGATCAGATTTTGGCCTTAAGCCATAACCCTAGTTCCTTTCTTCCTTTTCCTTTATATTTTATCTAGATTAGGAGTAGATTAGTTAGTTAGTTTCTAGAGTTTTATTTAGAGAAGAAGATTAAAGCAAGTGGATGTTATTGAAGATTCAATATTGGATGCTTGGAGACTCAGATTTGCATTTCCTATTCTTAAACTCTCTTGGCTTTCTATTTTGTAATCGTATGATGTATATTCAACTTGTGAATGATAAATGTGCTTCATTATGATATCCTAAATCTATTTTGAGGTTTCAATGGAACGTAATGAGTAGTTGATGTTGATTTTTCTTCCATGTTGGTTCTTATTGATTGCTATGTGATTGTCTATTGCGATTTATGCTTCTATTGCTTAATTGAGTCATGACCAATTACTGTGATAACCTATGTGGGCTTGAAAGACGAAATATAGATTTTAATCTAATTGTAGTAGTGGGAAATTGTATGTTTACATGACGTTGAATGTATAATTTGTGCTTAGGATAGACATATACCGAAGTACCGCCCGTAGTCAATTGAGAACTTGAACTTAAACCCTAATTATTTGTAAATCACATAGACATATAGTGGTTTAGATAATGTGGGTGTTCACGTGCGTCTATCATCTGTGGATTGCACGTGATATGGATTAGGTGCATCGAAAGATGTCCTTCTCTCACTTCTGTGTTCTCGGCTAACAAACTTGACGATTAATTTAACCTAATTGGAAGTTTATCGGCTTAGATGAATCATTAGGGGAAATTAGAATCTCATATCTTCATTATCTGATTTTACTCTAGGATTGTTTAGTTTAAGTTTAATTCCTTGTCTAGTTTTAATTTAGTTTTTAATTAAAACAATTTGCCACTAGTTTAAATAAGACTAAGATGATTATGGACTATTGATTTGGCGACCCTTTATCTGTTAAGTCTCCGTGGGAACGATATCTGTACTTATACTTTATTACTTGTTGACCGTGTATACTTGCACGAATATATTGATCGATAAAACGACCAACAACATAGCTGGTAACCAGAAACAACATTGGAAGCAACCATTTGATTTTGATTGAGTATCTTGTAACAAACAGATTTGGCTTAGCTTTCTGAGACTTAGGGTTTCATTTGAGAGAGAGATATATATAAACTTTTGAAATTCAAAGGTAAACTGACAAATGACAGTTCAAAATGAGTTTATAACTTCCCTCCATAAGTTTTGCATAGTGGGACACGTGTCGAGTTCTGCAGAACTCCACGATTTTAAGTCATGTGGAAAGTTCTGTTCTGTCCTTAGCTCCCCCTGAGCTAGTGAGTCCTTGTGAGAGGACTATAATTGCCGAGAACCACTCCACGATTATTGAGTTCCATCCATAGCTTGCTCCTTGACCGTTGACTCTACGGTTTTCTGTGATGCATTCTGAAATGGCATCCCTTCTAGTTTAATGTTTCTCAGGAAGGGCTAACCTTTTAGTTTGACACTAAGGATCGGGTTTGTCCTTGAGGCACTTATCAGAAGGACTGCTTAGCTTGATAGTGTTGCTACCACAGTGAGCTTTTCTGCCTTATCTAGATCACTCCACGGTCGTGGTTTTTCTTAGTCATCTCTACGATTTTGACTTAGCCTTTGTATCTGCTGGTTAGCACCATCTAGAGCATAGAATTCATGGTTATAAATTTAACATACCTAACTCACTTATTAGTTTATTAAATCTAGATTCATCTAAGGGATTTGTAAACACATCAGCAATTTGATTTTCAGTAGGGATATATTGCAAAGATATAGTTCCATTTTGAACATTATCCTTAATAAAATGATATCTTATCTCTATATGCTTAGTCCTAGAATGCATGACAGGATTATGTGTTATTGCTATGGCACTTATGTTATCACAGTGAACAGGTATAGATTTGAAATCAAACCCATAGTCTGCTAGCTAGTTCTTCATCCATAAGATTTGAGCACAACAGCTGCCTGCAGCAATATATTCAGCTTCTGCTGTTGAAGTTGATACTGAGTTTTGCTTCTTGCTGAACCAGGACACTAGTCTATTTTCTAGCAGTTGACAAGTGCCACTGGTACTCTTTCTATCTATTTTACATCCTGCAAAGTCAGCATCTGAATATCCTGTCAGTTCAAAGGAGGACTCCTTGGGATACCAAAGTCCCAAGTAGAGTGTACCTTTAAGATACCTGAAAATCCTTTTTACAGCAGTTAAGTGTGATTCCTTATGATTAGCTTGAAATCTAGCACATATACATATTGCAAACATTATATCTAGTCTACTGACAGTTAAGTAGAGAAGGGAGCCTATCATACCTCTGTATTGAGTAATGTCAATACATTTACCTTTCTTATCTTTGTCAAGCTTGGTTGCTGGAGCAATTGGTGTTTTCATGGGAGAGGCTGATTCCATGCCATATTTCTTAAGTAAGTCTTTGATGTATTTGGCTTGGTTAATGAAGATACCTTCATCTGTCTGCTTCACTTGCAGTTCAAGAAAGAAATTCAGCTCACCCATCATGCTCATTTTGAACTTGCTCTGCATAAGCTTGACAAATCTCTTGCACAGACTTTCATCAGTAGAACCAAAGATAATATCATCTACATATATTTGAACTAGTAAAACTTTATCTTTGTGCTTCCTAAGAAATAATGTAGTGTCTACTCTACCTCTAGTGAATCCTTTTTCAATAAGAAAGTTAGTTAGTGTTTCATACCATGCTCTATGTGCTTGTTTAAGTCCATATAAGGCTTTGTCTAATCTATAGACATAATTAGAGAGGGTTGGATTGATGAAACCTGGAGGTTGTTCCACATATACTTCTTGTTGAAGTTCACCATTCAAGAATACACTCTTGACATCCATCTGGAAGACTTTGAATCTCATGTGGGCAGCAAATGCAAGGAATATTTTGATTGCTTCAAGTCTGGCAACAGGTGCAAAGGTCTCATCATAGTCAATGCCTTCTTCTTGAGAATAACCTTTGGCCACTAGTCTTGCCTTATTCCTTGTGATCAACCCATCTTCATCCATCTTGTTTCTGAAGACCCACTTGGTGCCAATGACCGGGTGATTCTTTGGTCTAGGAACTAATCTCCAGACTTTGCTTCTTTCAAACTGCTTCAGCTCCTCTTGCATGGCTTCTATCCAGCTTGCATCTTCCATTGCATCTTCTATCTTCTTGGGTTCTATTTGAGACAGAATACTCAAATAGAAACACTCATTCTGTGTTGCAGATCTTGTCCTGATCCTGGCAGTTGGATCTCTAATAATCAAGTCTTGAGTGTGATCTCTTACTCATCTGTTTCCTGTTGGAACATCTGTTCTGGTGCCTTCTTGTCTGAACTCTTCAAGATTGACTTCTGGTTCTTGTTGAACAGAATTGTTGTCTGGTGCAGCTCTCTCCACGATTTCTTCTTTAGCCTCTATGATTCCACCTTCTGGAACTACCGTCGTGGTGTTGGGCTCGACCACCTCATTCGTGGTGTCTAAATCATCGATCGCAGTGCCTTGTTGTACAGACTTGTCTGAGTCTGTTTCATCAAAGATAATGTGGATCGAGACTTCAACACTTAGTGTCTTCTTGTTGAACACTCTATATGCTTTGCTATTTGTGGCATATCCAAGAAAGATTCCTTCATCTGACTAGGGTTGAAACTTAGTCAGATATTGTTTTTCATTGTTGAGAATGTAGCATGAACAACCGAACACATGGAAATAACTGACATTTGACTTTCTTCCTCTCCACAGCTCGTAGGGAGTCTTCTTCAACGTAGAGTGAACAAGAGACCTGTTCTTAGTGTAGCAAGCAGTGTTGATAGCCTCTTCCCAAAAGTATTCAGGCAGATGAGCTGCTGCTAGTAGAGTTCTTCCTGCTTCTAATAGTGTTCTGTTTTTCCTTTCAGCTACTTCATTTTGCTGTGGAGTTCGTGGTGCTGAGAAGTTGTGGCTGATCCCATTGTTTGCACAGAACTGTTCCATTTTTGAGAAGTCAAACTCTCTACCATGATCACTCCTTATGGCCTTGATAGTAAGTCTCTCCTTTTTCATTCATCACCAGCTTGAACATCTTGATCAGTTGGGAGCTTGTTTCATCTTTAGAGGAGAGAAAGAACACCCATGTAAATCTAGTGTAGTCATCCACTACGACCAGTAAGTATCTCTTTCCTCCTAGGCTCACAGTTGGAATTGGCCCAAAAATATCCATATGAAGTAACTGAAGGGGCCTGTCAATTAAGTTGACTCCTTTGCTTTTAAGTGAGCTCCTTGTTTGCTTTCCAAGCTGGCAGGCATTGCATGGCCTTTCTTTGAAGAAGCTGAACTTGGGTAAACCTGCTACAAGATCTTTGGAGATCGGTTTTGACATGCTCTTGAAGTTGAGATGGGATAACCTTCTATGCCAAAGCCAGCTATCTTTTCAGAAGCTTTAGCAAGGAAGCATACTGTCTCATCAGAACTTTATTGAGCAAGATTAACAGTGTAGACATTTCCTTCTCTTGTTCCGGTCAGCTTAATAGAGGATGTTTCCAGATCTCTTACTAGACACTGGTTGTTGAGAAAGGTAACTTGATGGCCTTTGTCGCAGTGTTGGCTGATGTTAAGAAGATTATGTTTTAGTCCATCTATATAAGCCACTTTGCTGAAAAACACAACACCATTCCCAACTGAGCCATATCCTTTTGTCTTGCCAGAGCCATTATCTCCAAAGATAACTGTTGGCCCCTCCTTCTCTGTGTAGTTAGACAGGAGGGCTTTGTTTCCTATCATGTGCCTTGAGCAACCACTATCCAGATACCATGTTGTGATTGTGGTGCTTATTTCCTGCTGACAGTTTAAGCTTTCATGTTGGTACCCAGACTTGCATGGGTCCTACAATGTTAGTACCCTTGGGAACCCAAATCTTCTTGACTTTAGGCCTTCCATGCAGAGTGTTATGATAACATGTTGTAGCTTTATAACCATTTCTACCACATACAAAGCATCTAATATAATGCATGCTTGTGTGTGTGTGTGGATTCTTTCTCCATTTGGACTTGTGTGGATACTTGGTGGCTTTACCCTTATATTGATTCTTCCTTTTCCATGCAGCCTTGGGATTCACAGTTTGTGCTGAGTGAACCTCAACACCACGATTCCTTACAGGTTGGTTCATAGAGTCAGTTTTGCTAGACTCCATGATCCTTTGAGGTTGGACAGTGGTGACTGAGTTACTTTTCTCTTTTCTAAACCCCAGGCCAGCATGTGATCCGTTATGTCTTGGGACATGACTTGGATCAGAAGAGCAGGGTTGCACTGGTTTTTCCTTCTATGTGGATTTCACAAATACAATGCTTCTATTTAGATTAGAAACACTACCACTGTTTGTATCCTGTATCTTTTCCACACTTGGTTCTGGGGTTGATTCCCCAAAACCCAAACCTGTTCTGTAAGAAGCACTTCTTTGACTGGAGATCAGGGAGTCCATGGATGAGGAAGACCTATTCCACATAGAGATAGTCTTTTCTAGCTCCTCAATCTTAGAGGTTAGTTTTGACTCTCTTTGTGTACTCAGTTCATTGGTCTGTCATAAGATTTTATTCTCAGCTTCAATCTGAGAGAGAGAGGCAGAACTGAGTAGAGCTGTTTCCAGTTCTTTTTGAACTTTCTCTTTCTCTCTTTGAAGACCATAATAATCTTTGGACAGAACTCTAAACCACCTCATGTATTGATATAGATCAGATGTTATATCATGAAGAGAAGTTCTTAAATCATCAATATCTACATCAAGAGTGTTGAAGTCAAATACCTTATCTATGCTTACCTAAGGATGTTCAGTGCTTTTCTTGTTGTTTGCATCCTTGGCCATCAGACATAGGTTGGCTGCTTGAGGTTCTTCATCAGCTTTAGACTCAGCATTGGTGTCGTTTTCTGAGTCACTCCATGAACTTCCAGCTACAAGACCTTTGTCTTTATTCTGATGCTTCTTGTATCCTTTGAACTCTTTCTTTGGATTTGTCTTTCTTTTCAGCTCTTCTCTGATAGGTTTGTTGCAGTTTGCAATAAAGTGGCCAGACTTCTTGCAGTTGTAGCATAGGTCATTGATCTGCTCCTGACTGTTGTTGTTGTTGAATCTCTTAGGTCTGCCGATTCTTCCTTTACGCATGAACCTTCTAAGTCTTCTGGCCAACATTGTAACTTCATCATCATCATCTTCCTCATATGCAGATTCATCTTAATCATGAGCTTTGGAGATCTCTTTTGTTGCCTTGAGAGCAACTCCTTTATCCTTCTTTCTTCATTCAGATAGAGTTTCTGCTCGTTGAGTCAGCTCTAGTTCATAGGTAAGAAGGTTTCCATAGAGTTGTTGAACAGTTATTTCATGCAGGTTCTTTGATTCTCTGATTGCAGTGATTTTGGAATCCCATTTACTTGGTAAGGACCTCATGAACTTGATGAAAAAATATTTGTTTGGATAGATCTTTCCAATGGTTCGAAGAGAGTTGAGCAGCAAAGTGAATCTTTCATAAGTGGAAGTGACATTTTCTCCTGGAACATGGGTAAACATCTCATACTGTTGAGTCAGTAGAGATTGCTTGTTTTCTCTGACTTCTTCAGTTCCTTCATGCACGATGAGAAATGCTTCTCAGACTTGCTTGGCAGTCTTGCAGTTGACCACGTTCTCAAACAAATTATCTTCTAGAGACTTGAACAAAATATTCTTAGCCTTTTTTTCTAGTTGGACATATTTCTTCTCGTTATCAGTCCATTCAGCTATGACCTTGACCACAACTCTGTTTGGATCTTCTGGAGTTGGTGCAAGCCTTATTGGAATATAGGGCCCATTCAGAACGGTTTCAAATAGATCATCATCTATTGAATCCATATAGGCTTACATTTAAACTTTCCAGTTGGCAAACTTGTCTCTATTGCACATAGGTGGCTTTCTGCCTCCACCTGTCTTGGTCTCGCTTATCAGATGTGCCATTGGATCTACTCAAGCTTTGTATGCTAGTTGAGAGAACATGCTTTGATACCAATTGTTAGTTCCCAAAGGCACAATAGTTATCTAGAAGGGGGGTTGAATGGATATTTTAAACTTTTTCTTTGTTTCAAAATACTTGCCAGTATTGAATATACTGACAGCAGCGAAATATGTTTGTTCTCCTTAAAGATAATGCAATAATAGATTGATAAGCAATTATAACAGATATAGGAGTTATAGCAGTTAATGAGACACAAAGGTTTTAAGTGGTTCAGAGCACTCAAGGCTCTTAGTCCACTCTTTTACTCCACGAGTAGGAAATCCACTAAGGATGTCTTTACAACTTTGAATCACTTAGATTCCTTCAAGGCCAACAGCCTTGGAACTTCTCTAGTTCACTAAGAACTCTTCAAGATCAACAATCTTGGAACTTCTTTAGTTCCTTAGAACTCTTCAAGTCCAGCAGACTTGGTACACTATGAATTGAGAGTTATATTATGGGGTGTGCTACTCAGTTGCAATTAAGCATCAGTTCTGAAGAAATTGAGTAGCGAAGCAAATTATCCTCTTCAGGATCGTAGAGTTTATCATTGAGTGTTCTTGAGCGTTTTTGATCTTTTCTAGCTTTCTTATTTTTTTCATTTTCTTGATCTGAATCCTTATTTGATTTGCTTATCAAGGAGTCTTTGAAATCAAGCCGTTGAAAGCATCCATTGTTGCATTAAATGCTTCAGACAGTTCTATGTACTGATGTTGACTTACTGCTTTTCTGCTGCATAGCCAACTAGCCCACTGACACAGCAGACTGCTTTCTCACCTAACACCTGAAAAGATATTTTTTGCAGGCATGATAGTCCTTTCCTTAGCTTCTCGAATTCGCTTCTTCGATATATACTACGGATAATTGTAGAATCATTGGGACTATCAATTTGTTAACGTCTATAAGTCTTTCTTCATTTGTTGATCTTTCTCCTTCATCAAATAGACGAACTTTGATGCTGACAGGAGGCTCACCACGATCGTGGTCTTTGTACCATGATCGTTGTGTGATGGCTTGCGCAGGCTGGACTCAGTCCTGATCGTAGAGAACACTATAATTTCTCTTAAGCTCTTTGATAGACTACAATTTCCACTTGCTTGTCTTGCAGACTCCACGCTTCCGAGAGCAGACTGCGATTCTTGACTTGGCTCGACAAGCGCTCGGGTCATCTCCACGATTTTGAGTGTGGCTCTCAAGATAGACTACGATCTTTGGACATCTTTATTGATGCTCCACGAATCTGTCTTGGCTTCTGTAGACTGACTTTGACAGACTACGATTCTATCAAGACCTAACAATTGCATCTCAAAATAGATCAACCTAACAACTTTGATCTTTCTTCTATACATTCATTTACAGAATGATAAACATTAAAGCACAGAGCAACCTAACAATTTTGATCTATCATCTAAGTCCTTGTACATATGTTCTTTGAAGGACTTTACACTTAAGCATTTATATTTACTTTTAACATCAAATTTAAATATGCAATTCCCAACATCAACTATTCCACCTTGTAAATCGAGAACACAATAGTAGCTATAACCACCTCTCGATGAATTATAATCGTATATATATAATTCCACAATTGATAGAATCAAATAGATCGCCTTAATTAACTAATCCACTATATCTCTATTCGAATTATAATTAAAGAAAGTTTAATCACAGATTCTCATACGATTACGTGCGATGCATAAATATACCTCTATACTAGTCATAAATTATAACTTCCAACATCATGCATAAATTACAATCACACGCCACTATGATTAGGTCTAAACCCACAATTCCTCTCTCGAGCTCATATGGGTTATTAGAAATTGGTGATCAAGCAATTTATAAATTAAGTATAAACCATAATGGACAAGGCTGGAAATAGTCTCCTTGAATTAATATAAAAGCATGTCAAACGTTGCTACACATAAAGATCCATCGTAGACTTAAAAAGTGATTTAGTTCATAAGGAATGAATAAGAAACTGAAATCCACAACGACACTAGCATTCTGAATACAAAGATGAAGAAAAAGAGTAAAGTTATAGTAGAATTGATGCTCGTCTTCAATCCCCATCGCATTCGTCATGCTTGAAATCTTGCTTCAATCCTCCAAACGTGATCCGTAAATTAGGGCTTAGTCAATGATAATGAATAAATGTCTTTTTGCTTCTAATCTGCCTCTTTATATCTTTCTAAATCGCATCTGAATTGCCCTTCCAAAGATCTGTAGAATCCTTCTCAAAGATGGAAACCTCTATAATCTGCCGCGTACCCCGCCCTGGAGGGTATTTTGACTTAAAGAAGCCCGCCCCGGCGGGTGTCCACTAATTCTAAAATTGCTACCCCCGCCCCGGCGGGTAAATTAACCTATGAAGGCCCGCCCCGGCGGGTGTATTGGCTATAAAATGCTGAATTTTTGCCTTTCAATCCTAGTTTCCATCCATTCCGGTTCCTGCAACAACAATACGAAAACTGAGTAAAATAACACTAAAACTACTCGAAGTAGCAAGGAATCATGCTAGAAAGGTCATCGATTCGTAAGTATAAAACCAACTCATCATGTGTTAATGATCGTAAGTCAACAGGAGGATTTGCTGTTTACATGGGTCCTAATATTATCTCCTGGTCATCAAAGAAACAACGCACTGTTGCACGCTCCTCTACCGAGGCTGAATATAAAGCGCTTGCTGATGCTTCTGCTGAACTTGTGTGGTTACAATCCTTGTTGGGTGAACTCGGACTATTTCTCAAATATCCACCAATACTTTGGTGTGATAATATTGGTGCAACTTATCTTGCTGCAAATCCTGTATTTCATGCTGGTACGAAGCATATCGAGGTTGATTTTCATTTTTTTCGTGAACATGTAGCCAAAGGTACTCTCCTTGTAAGATATGTCTCTACTAATGATCAAATAGCAGACATCTTCACCAAGTCTCTCCATTCTACACGCTTCGCTTTCCTTCTAGACAAGCTAACAGTACTTAGTTCCCCACCACCGTCAGCTTGACGGGGAGTATTGAGACAGTAACTGCAATTGATCTACTACATTTAATTTGGTCTCCTCTTTCCAACATAACTTGGGCTCTTTTAACTAATTCAAACTCTTACATATTTGGATTGTTATGTATAACAAATAGATATCTATAATCTGATATAGTTTGTATTTCAAATTTATAATTATCCTGTAATTGATTTAATCACTCTTATCTATAAATATAGAGTCGTTGGAGGTAGTAGTGAAATGAAGAGAAGTTTTCTGCCATAATTAATTTCATTATATTTAGCATTAATTCTTTTTACAAGAAAATTATTTGGAGAGTGGAATCCTCAAGGCAGTGTGATTGATCCTGCAGGCCCATTTCATTTTTCTGATGTTCCTAAAGCTTTTGGACATCTAGAAACTGAAAGGGCTAGAGGAAAGGTTGTTGTCTCTTCTTTTCCCTTGCATCAGCTATCCTATTTTATCTAGCAAACATTATTAATAATGCGACATCTGAAATGGACTTGTATCTTGTGAAATATTCCATAAAATTTCTTGAATAATACTTGGATGTGCCGGTGATTACTTTAACCATCTGATTATATGTATACATTCTTCCAACGAATCATACTACTCCCTCTGTCTCACAAAAAGAGTCTTATTTAATTATTTTTTTCCAAAAAATGAGTCCACACAATAAACTAAACCTACCAACTCCTAACTGGTTTTCTCAGGTTCAAGAGGTTCTGGCTTAATCGTTCAGTTATCACTTGAAAATTTGAAGGAGATGGGATTTTAATTAATAATAATTATAATGGATAATTGGTCCTAATCAACATTTTATACCTAACGGCATGCTACTAATTAAATGAGCAAGATGTTGGTCGAAAAACCGATCACTAAACGCGCGCGCAAGTATACGCGGTCTAACAAGTAATACAGTGATAAGGAAAGTGTCGTACCCACGAGGAACTATCACTAATATTTACCAAATACCAACTTTGTATCGCTTAAGTCTTATTCGAACAGTAAACTAATAGGAGAGCGATTAAACTAGTTATAACTAATTATTAAAGCAAGTAAACGGATAACGAATGGTAATCGAAGGAATTACAAGCTAAGGTTACAACTTCACCCCACACAGGCATTCTGTCGAACACCTGGCGTGCTATGCTTCATCAAACTTCCTACCATTCTCTTTTTGGTCTTAATGGTCACGATAGTTTGTCAACCGAGAACACACAGGTGCTCATACACCTCTGTCGAGGTATGCACAAACATATCCTCTCCAGATCTACCTGAAAGGGAATAGAACAGAAAAGAACATCCAAACTAAGTGATAATCCTACACATGTCTATGCGAATTAACCTAACAAGGATTTAAGCATAAGTTCTCAATTAGGTCACACGTGGCACACAGATATATGTCTATTCTACGCACAACTTATGCAGTCGAAACCCATAATCACATGCCAATATATTTAGGTGTAAATCTACAATTCTTCTTTTGATATCATATAGATTACCAAAATCATCACTAATGTCTTAGTGAGAATCGTTAAGCATGAATATATTAAACCAAACCATATGGTGCCAACCAAAGAGAGAAGACAATCAATTTAACTAACAAAAGATTCCATTATAACCTTAGAGCCAATACTTAGTTCATAGCTATTGAACAAAATATAAGTAGCAATAAAGACAACATTTATGGATTACAAAAATAGAGGAATTGAATGGACAAGAATAAACTCTGTCAAGGCTCTTCAGTCTCCAAGCATTTCGCTCCTTTCAAGCTCTCCAATCCGTGTAGCTCACTGCTCTTGTTGCTCCAAAGAAAACCCAAACTTTACCCTAATCTACCTAATCTATATTTACAAACATTACCCAATAACTAGAGAGAGAAAGTACAAAAGAGATCTAATCTATCCTAAGCTAAGCTAACCGATTCTATCCCAGTCTTCCTCCTCCTCCTCTTCTCGCTCTCCTTTGGCAGAGGCTCTCCCCATATCTATTTTTCTCTTTTTTCTAGGTCAAAAGCAAGCCTTTTCTGCCTGGGCACTGGAGGTCGCGCTGCGGCGCGGGAAATCAGCTTATAAGTGGCGCTGCGGCGCCATATTAAAATCAAAAGACCGGAGGTCGGGCTGCAGCGCGAGCCCATAAAGGAACTGTGGCGCTGCAGCGCCAGGATGACATCAGCAAGGACCAGGGGCGGCGCCGCGGCGCGAGAATGAGACTAGGCATTGGCGCTGCGGCGCCAGTATATGAAAATTCTCCGTTTTGTCCCCTGAAAGCTAGAAAAGTCCTGTAAAGCCTGCAATACATCGATTAAGCATAAAAATACTAGAAACATAATAAACTAAATAAAAACTACGAAGATCAGGCAACTATTTAAGCCATAAAGTATCCGATTTGCGGGTATAAATCCCACTCATCAAATACCCCCAAACTTAAGTCTTTGCTTGTCCTCGAGCAAACTATCTAACACAAACTCACAATAGAAAACACACGCGAAATAAAAATATCACTGTATACTAGCATCATGGCTTCTAAGCACGATCATGGCTACTCCCAAAGAACAGGGCAAACACAGATATAAGTAAGAGTTCATTCAGCTTCAAGCATAAGACTGTATTCAATCCATTCTACGTGTGTGTGCGGGGACCAACCATCCTAACTAATCATTGCTCAAATAAGTTCGCACAGTCGATTGTTAATACCCATATGCACACTCCGTAACTTAAACATTCAACAAGCATTAAGAATAAGACGCAATTGCAGAAAAGGATCAAAAGACTCTAGCATAAAGAAAGTAAAATCTGACTCGGACAGTACTTAATTACCTTAGGCTAATTAGAGCTACCCATTAATGAGCTTTTGATCAGTGACTCCCAAGCCAGACGGCTTTAGGGCACTAGGCGTGGAACACCCCTATGAATCTAATAACTCGAGCAGCAAAGGCCACGTAATCAACATAAGCCAAATTAGACTTTACAAAATCTGAAGATTATTTGGCAAGTGCATTTTATGCTCCATCTCAACATCGGTCCTGCGTTTATGGATGAGTGCGTTTTACGCTCCATCTCGACCCACCGCAAGACTTTCGATATTCAATCTTCTTTTCAAATTTTTTTTTTACAACATGCCAGAATCCAAGATCCAAAACTGTATATGCGTCGAAGTCTTTTATTACCTTGTAACAATGAAAGTTTATAAGAGTGAACATACTCCCAAAGCAATAAACAGGCGAACTAAATTCAAAAAATAAACAGTTAGCCCATTCGGTCGGTGCTTACTAAAAAGGACGGATCAATAACAGTCTCAACTTATCGATTGAACAACCCCTAGCTCATACATGCTTGACACGACTCTAAGAGATAAGCATAATTACATGACGCTTGTCATTAGCCACAATCAAAAAATAGTGAAAAATATACCACCCTTGTATAAAATCAGCTCAAAATAGGGTAATAAAGCCATTAACATGGCACACGCATATAAATCTGTAAAAGCCCCAAAAAGATGGCTAAAAACCACAAACATGCTAATAATAACCAAAGCGTTAATAAATAACCAAAAACTGTTCATGGCATCCATCATAATAAACCCAAAACATAATACCGCAGTTCAAAACGACTGCACTACAATCCTGATAAAAACCTAAGCAAAGTACTAAAATAGCAACCTATCATGGCAATAGACAGAAATAAAATAGATAATAAACCATAACACCCCCAAACTTAAGGTGAGCAATGCCCTCATTGCTAAACATATATCACTCTAACCAAGAGGGCTTCCCTGAAGTCTGGTCACTCGGCAGCAGCAGCGTCCTCGTCAGCTTCGGCGGGCGGTGATGGTGGAGGGTATGGTGGGAAGACAGGAGGCTCTGGGAACTGGAATGGCGTAAACTCAGAATCCTCGCCACTATACACGGTGTATATGCTCTGCATCGTGTTGACCAGCTCAGCCTGATACTACATCGCTATGTCTTGCCTCAAGGCCACCGCTGCTATGTGCCTCTGCTGCCTCTGAGCATTAGCATCCTGGTTCTGATGTAGCAGAATGAGGGATGCCATGATTTCTGCCAGTAGTCCCTGTGAAGCTGGGCCTGCGTCTGGTGGCTGCGAAGGCTCTGCTGTAGGAGGTGGCTCAGTAGGTGGCCCGAATCCATCGCCTCTAATATGAGAAATAGCCCCGTCCCACACATCGAAGCGTGAGATGGTCTGATGGTTAATGACTGACATGGGTGGCAAAGCTATCTCTTCTGGCCCCCAATGGATACCTGCCCTCTTGCACAGTAGGGTGATCAAGGATGGATGTGGAAGTCCCGTAGAGATATTGCTCTTGATTGCCTTTATGATGGACTCATGGATGAGAACTCTGATGTCCACGTTTAGATCCGTGACAATGGCAAATAATAGGATCGCTCTATCCTTAGTCAATTTTCTCAGGTGACGAGTCGGGATCATGTTGGCACAAATAAAGCTGAACCATGCCTTCCCATAGCGACTGAGTGCAGCATGCGGGAAACTGGTCCTCTCACCCGTGAAGTCATTTGTCTTCCATGTAGTCCCGGGCTTGCAGAGCCTCCTAACAATATCCTCGAGGTCATAGCTATGGAGTTCCTGCTCCATATAGTCCTTACCCTCGAAATCGGGCGTCGCGAACAGTGCATTGATGGCTTGGCTTCCAAATGCCACTGACCGCCCCCTAACTTGAACAACAGCAGGACCTTCGGGACTAGCATTTGCATAGAACTCTCTAACTACAGATACAATGGCCGACTCAGGAGGTTTTGTGAAGTGCACCCACTGGCGGCCCGCAATCATTGCTAACAACTCGCCATCCTTTGTTTTGTCAGGCCTCAAACCCTGTTCAGGAATCAAATTTCGTGCGGCAAAGGAGCTTTTGTATCATTTCCATGCCTCTTCGTTAACAAATTTGGTGTTGTCCCTTGCCTTTGGTGCTGCGGACGAGGAACCGCCGACACTCAGGCGTTGCCTTTTTGAAGCCATGTCAGAATTTGCAGCTGGTGTGGACAAAAACAGTACCTAAGCAATGCCACTCTCTATAGAAACAACCCTTAAAGAAATAGGCAGCAAATCCCCAATAATGGCTACTAATTGTAAGCCAAATCCGTCAAATTTCTCTATTAGGCAAATTATCAAACACCTTGTGTGCGTTCTGAAAATCCACTTGGACAGCCCTTGCTTGACAGTGCTCTTTCTCGATTTCCGTTAGTGGAAATCACCCAAATCACACAACAAGAAAAACACCAACAAAGCACCAACCCAACAATTCTATCAATATATCTTAGTGACTGGTTGAAATCCAAATAAAATACCTTGAAGGGGGAAAAACCCTAGTTTGCTGCTGATCTTCTTTTGGATTCTCGCTTGACTTGAGGTTGGTCTGATTTTGTGTGAGTCGGCTGTGTTATGCAGAGGGTGGGGGTTCTGTGGAGAAAAGTGACGGTTGGGTTGCTTGTACTGCCGATATGGGTCGAGAGAAATGGGAGGTAATGGGCACAACTACTGGCTTCAGTTGCTTTTTAAAAACCAAAATTCGCTACCGGCGCTGCGGCGCGAGAATTCCTTCATTGATTGGCGCCACGGCGCGACTTGGCAGTAGCTTTGTCTGATTTTGGCGCTGCGGCGCGAGTCCCCTTTTGTTCTTGGGCGCTGCGGCGCTAGGATAGGAAATTTGCATTTTTAGCATGGCGCTGCGACGCGATGTTCAGTTCATATGCTGGCGCTGCGGCGCCAGCCTTGTATCTGAGTTTTTCTGCACAAAAACCATGTATTAGACAACATATATTACACAAATATCATGCTAAGTAAGCAACATGCTTGATACTAAATTCTAACTAAGATATACACTAGCAACATACTAAATAACATGCTGCCTGCTATAATCACAAAAGCATACGCATTGGCAATGATGTTTACATGGTAAAAAGAAAAGACACAATATAAACTAGACATAAGTAAAGAAAATAGAGAAAATTGATACTGAGATGGGGTTGCCTCCCCACCAAGCGCTTGTTTTAAAGTCGTCGG
This sequence comes from Panax stipuleanatus, assembly GCA_020205555.1. Classification (NCBI taxonomy): domain Eukaryota; kingdom Viridiplantae; phylum Streptophyta; class Magnoliopsida; order Apiales; family Araliaceae; genus Panax; species Panax stipuleanatus. The sequence goes on from CM035115.1 coordinate 35,493,334, forward strand.
CTTGACTATACCGATGCCGCTCAATCCGGCTCATAAGCAAAATTGACCATTTCATGCCGCCTATTTGTCAACTCCTTTAAATTTATGGCGGACATGGATGATTGATCATCCTCATTTTCTTCACCCATCGGCACGAAGAATCTTTCACAACTGGAATTATCCATTAATTCGCCTTTTTCATCAAGTTGAAAGCGTTCTTTGTGCACTAGCGGGCCCTCCAGGGTTTCCACAATCGTGAGCGTGGCTTCCGGTTGTTGATTAGTCTTGACAATACAACCACTCTTTATCCTCTTCTCTCCAACTTCAGGCTCCACTTGTTGGACAATTTGCACCATGAAATCTCCCTCAACAACTTTGTGAGACTCACCGCCTTCTCCTTGCGTATCCACCGTGCAATGCTCTACTGCTTCATCGTTGAGACCGGTTATGACCGGTAGATTGCCCTGCGATAGATTTATGATAGCATTGACGAGTTGTCCCAATTGATTTTCGAGGCTTTGCAATGCGGCGTCTTGGCGTGCCATTTGAACCTCATTTCTTTCTATAAAGTTGGTGAGGAGCTCTTCAAGCCTTTTCTCTTCTGTTAAGTCTGCCGAAAAGCTCTATTGGGTTGGAATGTCACCTTATACTGCGGAGGAGATGGACATTCAAATTAATTCGGATAGGAGTAATTCGGATCATGATATTTTTCTTGACTATAGTCCCAAGAGTTTGGATAACCCTGACAGTTTGGATGATAGGAAATCTGTTCAATGTCAGCTTGTTCCTGACAGTAGGCAGTCTGAGTGGACTCACACTCAAGATTATCAGAAAACCTCAAGACATTTGCAATTTGAGCTCGCAATTTCTCGAGTCCTTCTTCCGAGTTTGGTTGTGTAGTCCTCTCATAAGGCCATTGATAACATTGATCGTCCATAACCTGTAAACTTAAAAACACAAAGGAAGATCAAACAAATAAAAGAAATATATACACGTTAAAATTAAGACTAAATTGATTTAAATCAATATTGGACAATATTAGAATAATAGTTCCCCGGCAACGGCGCCAAAAACTTGTCGGTCGAAAAATCGATCACTAAACGCTCGCGCAAGTATACGCGGTCTAACAAGTAATACAGTGATAAGGAAAGTGTCGTACCCACGAGGAACTATCACTAATATTTACCAAATACCAACTTTGTATCGCTTAAGTCTTATTCGAACAGTAAACTAATAGGAGAGCGGTTAAACTAGTTATAACTAATTATTAAAGCAAGTAAACGGATAACGAATGGTAATCGAAGGAATTACAAGCTAAGGTTACAACTTCACCCCACACAGGCATTCTGTCGAACACCTGGCGTGCTATGCTTCATCAAACTTCCTACCATTCTCTTTTTGGTCTTAATGGTCACGACAGTTTGTCGACCGAGAACACACAGGTGCTCATACACCTCTGTCGAGGTATGCACAAACATATCCTCTCCAGATCCACCCGAAAGGGAATAGAACAGAAAAGAACATCCAAACTAAGTGATAATCCTACACATGTCTATGCGAATTAACCTAACAAGGATTTAAGCATAAGTTCTCAATTAGGTCACACGTGGCACACAGATATATGTCTATTCTACGTACAACTTATGCAGTCGAAACCCATAATCACATGCCAATATATTTAGGTGTAAATCTACAATTCTTCTTTCGATATCATATAGATTACCAAAATCATCACTAATGTCTTAGTGAGAATCGTTAAGCATGAATATATTAAACCAAACCATATGGTGCCAACCAAAGAGAGAAGACAATCAATTTAACTAACAAAAGATTCCATTATAACCTTAGAGCCAATACTTAGTTCATAGCTATTGAACAAAATATAAGTAGCAATAAAGACAACATTTATGGATTACAAAAATAGAGGAATTGAATGGACAAGAATAAACTCTGTCAAGGCTCTTCAGTCTCCAAGCATTTCGCTCCTTTCAAGCTCTCCAATCCGTGTAGCTCACTGCTCTTGTTGCTCCAAAGAAAACCCAAACTTTACCCTAATCTACCTAATCTATATTTACAAACATTACCCAATAACTAGAGAGAGAAAGTACAAAAGAGATCTAATCTATCATAAGCTAAGCTAACCGATTCTATCCAAGTCTTCCTCCTCCTCCTCTTCTCGCTCTCCTTTGGCAGAGGCTCTCCCCATATCTATATATCTATTTTTCTCTTTTTTCTAGGTCAAAAGCAAGCCTTTTCTGCCTGGGCACCGGAGGTCGCGCTGCGGCGCGGGCAATCAGCTTATAAGTGGCGCTGCAGCGCCATATTAAAATCAAAAGACCGGAGGTCGCGCTGCAGCGCGAGCCCATAAAGGAACTGTGGTGCTGCAGCGCCAGGATGACATTAGCAAGGACCAGGGGCGGCGCCGCGGCGCGAGAATGAGACTAGGCATTGGCGCTGCGGCGCCAGTATATGAAAATTCTCAGTTTTGTTCCCTAAAATCTAGAAAAGTCCTGTAAAGCCTGCAATACATCGATTAAGCATAAAAATACTATAAACATAATAAACTAAATAAAAACTATGAAGATCAGGCAACTATTTAAGCCATAAAGTATCCGATTTGCTGGTATAAATCCCACTCATCACAAGACGCTTTAGATATTCAAGAAACAAGACATGACTTAGAAATTGATTATGATGTAAACTTTTGATTAATCTGACTGGCAAGACTACTACTACTCCAAAACTGACAAGAACTACTCCAACATTCAAGCAACCAAATGCAGCAGCTTAATAATGCATTTTTAACTAAAATATGAAATCAAAATTCAAGAGATTCTTGTCCTAAAAACAATATTCTTGTTTGTCAATGATATTTCAAGGTAAGGAAGCAATCTATGACACACACAAACACATATTTATGATATTTTCTCTTGGACAAAATGATTTCAATCATCAGAGTTTTATATTCTTAGTATAAAAGATGGTTAAGAGAATCTTTAACCAAATCTCTCTCTCTCTCTTACATACGGAGACAAATATAAAATACATATGTACCATCATGCTAATAATAAATGCGCAAAAAAACATTCGTGCTTAAAATTCAGCATCTAGGGGACCATTGTTCCTTGGGAATTTTTTGACAACATATAGATGTATATTACTTGCTATATCTGTTTACCACACAATCTTGTTTCTATAGACATGACATCTTGTAAGTAGTTCTCTCTCTGTTGTTAAAAGAATCAAAATGAATATACATAAATATACATATCAAGATTTCTCGTGGGGAATTAAGATTCTCTCCATTTCAAATGGAATGGAGAGTCTCTATTTCATAGTTCATATTTAGAATGTGTTGGAATGTGATGCCATCATCTCTCTCTCCTATCATCATCATCTCTCTCTTATCATCATGACATTACATTCCAACATATTTTAAATCTTGATCATGAAATGAAGAGGATCTTAGTCCGTGGGTGGGCTGATGGTTTTGTTGGCTGAACTGCGACTTTGTCTAGATAAAGATTTTGCTTATTGCAAATGAAGATAGTATCAATTGCTCTCTCAACTTTTCCCAATTCAAACGAGCCAATGACACAAAAAAGTGACTTATAGGACCACTAACCTTCCTTTGAAGAACCATCACATTACAAAGTTCAGAAATAAAAAGATTTTTCTTTTTTTTCTTTTTATTTCTCTCACTAGAATTGGTAAGTTGGTGCAATTGATACTTTTTCAATTTCACGATCTAAGCGCAAGCAAAAAGCAAAGCATAAGAAAACCAAAGGTGCTATGATACACGCATGGAGAATGATATTCCATGTTAGGATAAGCATAACAAAGAAGTCAACCAAGAGAAGGGTGTAGCCAAACAGAGGAAGAGTGAAAGAATAATTAGAAAACCCAAAAGGTTAGAAGAATACGTGAGTGGTCTAGCATGAGGTGTAAAGGTGTGTCAGTGCAAACAACTAGTGGAGAATGTGAGTGATATAAAGAATTAATTATACAAGAATGCCCATAAAGAATGTACTTAACGACGAGAATGAGAAAGAATTTTGAAGCACTTTCCTTCTTTTAGTTTCCTTGCCCTTATTTTCTGTTTTGGAGATAGCTTTGTCTCAAATACAAGCATCATGCTATATCATGGTTAGCTTTAGAGATGCAAGTATGTAATAGTGATCAAATTAATTTTTCAATTATAACATATAGCTTAATGATTTTTTTTTACAAGTTAATATAGCTTAATGATGTTTATCCTAGAACATCTTTCCTCAGAAAAAGATGGGAGCCAATTTGTTTAGAACTCTATATATTTTTGTCTGTATATATATAGAAAGAGACATATATCGACGCCGAAAAAAAATATTCCCTTTTCCTAATGTGTTGTTGATATCATTTGTATTTTGCTATTTCGATTAATTTATTTTAAAGGATGATATTTTAAGAAAATACCGACATAAATGCCGACGAATTTGAAAATGTTGATTTTAATGATGCGCTTAATTAGACAGAGCTGCCAGTTGGTATAAGTTTAAATAGATGTATCAACTCATCCGGATTTTGAAAGTTTTCGCAATATGAGCCAATATGTGACTTCGTAAAATTGGTCTGGAACCTGGGATTTCTGGAGTTCGGGAGCTTGTTTTAGCGAGTGAAAGGTGTTAAGCACCCTTCGACTTTCGTGAAAACACAGTTATCGCATCTCATTATTTTCCCAAGTGTGAAGTGTGTGTGTGTGTGTGTGTGTGTTTTGAGAAAGCCTTGGATATCTTTGAATCGAAATCATGTTAAGTGCGTTATTTTGAAAGTTGCGTTGAACCTCTTTGAACCTATGAACGAATGATTTAATTTAAAGAAAAGTTTATTTTAGATTTGATTTTGATAAAGCATTTTGAGGTGACGTTTTGGAAAACATTACTTTCGAACCCTTCGCCAAATAGGAATCGAGATTTTTTGTTACTTTCAATTATTGCCTTAAGTTTGTCTATCCCCGGAGAGATTTATATTTTATAAGATCTTTGTTGTTTTGTTTGAAAATTATTTTGAGTGATAATACATGAAATAAAGCATTGAAAAGGTTCGGGTTACCCGTGGGCATGAAAGCAATCTCGATAGACCCGAGCACCTACAATCACAATTTTTCACTATCACGGGGCCTTCAAATCCATTTTCTCGAGACGATGCCCTCGAAGTCGTTTTAAGGCCCGAAATTACATGCACACCGATTTGAACAATTTAATATTACAATCGAAACTATGTCCTCGACGAAATGGATTCCGTCGATATTACACTATTTCTGACGGGTTAATCCATCGATTATAATTCCCTCGAGAATAGAATAATTCCGACGGAATTCCGTCGATATTAGTATTCCCTCCATGGCGCCAGCTTTCCCGCCAACTCGAAACCTAAAGTCGACGAAATAAGACTTATTTCCGAGGGAATTTCCTTCGAAATTAACTTCATTCCGAGGGATTAATGACGGAAATTTTGTCAAAAATAAGTGTTAAAACCTAAATCAGCAACTTCTTCTCTAGCGCCTGCCACTTCCTCCCTCACACTATCTCTCTTCTCTCTCTCTCTTTCTCCTCACTCACCACCCCTCGCGCCACTGGTCCCTACACTCATCCCCCCCCTCGCCACCGGTCCCCCACCCCTTCCCCCCTCCCCCCTCCCCCCTCCCCCCTCCCCCCGGCCACCGAACCCACACCCCCACCCCTCCCCCTGTCATCGCCACCCCTCTGCCTGCGTCGCCCCCACTGCCGTCGCCGCCCCCTTCGGTCTATTCTCACTCATCCACCACCACCTCCTTAGAAACTAGGGTTCATTTGTTCCTAGTTTGCAAGGTATGTTCAATTTAATTTGTTAATTTAGCTAGGGTTCATATATATATATATATATATATGTATATATATATATATATATATATTATGTTTTTAGGGTTTAGTTTTGATTTGGGTTTGAAATTCAAATTGGAATATGAAATATGATTATGTTGGAATCTGAAATTGAGATTTTCTATCATTATTGGTCTGAAATTGGGTTTATTTTTGATATATTGATGTTGAAATTGATATTATATGTTGCTGAAATTGGGATTATATATATGCATGCCATGAATTGTTGATATGTGTTTGTTTATTATATCATTTTGAAATTGTGAAAATTTTGATGAAATTGAAAATATTAGTTGTAATAGTATCCTGTTGATGCTTCATGAATTGCAAAATTTCTTATTATATTTGTTATTTCTGACGGAATTCCCGACGAAATTTCTGTCAGAATTATTCAATTACAAAATCAGTGGGCCTTGAAACAAAATAAAAATTAATAAAAAAATATAATAATATAAATAAATTGAATAAAACTAAATAGAATAACTTAAATCACATCTAATAAATAAAAAATAAAATAATATAAAATAATTATTTTTAATTAAGTAATATAATATAATAAAAAAATAAAAAATAAAAATAAATTAGAATAAAATAATAAAATTGAATAAATTCAATTTAATTTAATAAAATAAATTTAAAAATATTAGATAATATAATATAATACAAAATAAACTAAGTAGTATTTATTTAGTTTTTTAAATTAATGAAAATAAATCAAAATAAAATAATATAATATAATATAATATAATACAAAATAAATTAATGAAAAGGAAATAAAACTAAATAAAATAACTTAAATCATATCTAATAAATAAATAAAATAGAATAAAATTAATTATATTTAATTAATTAATATAATATAATATAATAAAAAATATAAATTAATAATAAATTAGAATAAAATATTTAAATTGAATAAAATTATTAAAATAATTTAAAAAATTAGGTAATATAATATAATACAAAATAAACTAAATAGTATTTACTTAGTTTTTTAAATTAATGAAAATAAGATCAAAATAAAATAATACAAAATAAATTAATGAAAAGGAAATAAAACTAAATAAAATAACTTAAATCATATGTAATAAATAAATAAAATAAAATAAAATAAATTATATTTAATTAATATAATATAATATAATAAAAATTAATAATAAATTAGAATAAAATAATTAAATTGAATAAATTAAATTAGATTTTATAAAATAAATTTAAAAAAATAGATAATATAATATAATACAAAATAAACTAAGTAGCATTTACTTTGTTTTTTAAATTAATGAAAATAAGATCAAAATAAAATATATAATATAATATAATATAATACAAAATAAATTAATGAAAAGGAAATAAAACTAAATAGAATAACTTAAATCATATCTAATAAATAAATAAAATAAAATAAAATGAATTATATTTAATTAAGTAATGTATTATAATATAATAAGAAATAAAAATTAATAATAAAATAGAATAAAATAATTAAATTTAATAAAATAAATTTAAATTAATAAAATAAATTAAAAAAATTAGATAATATAATATAACACAAAATAAACTAAGTAGCATTTACTTAGTTTTTTAAATTAATAAAAATAAGATCAAAATAAAATAAATAATATAATATAATACAAAATAAATTAATATTTTAGTAAATAAAACTAAATAAAATAACTTAAATCATATTCAAATAATATTTCTCATAAACTGAGTTGCACTTACTTAGTTTATATCATTTAAGTAGCATTTGCTTAGTTTTCAACAATTACAGTAAACTGTATAAATACTTCATATGCATGTAGTATTAATAGGAGCTTAGAAACTCGTTCGACATTCACTCAATAGGAATGAATGTCGAATAGTCCCCAGTTTGGAATTGTTACTGGATGTTATGTTTCTCACTTAGGCTGATGCCAATTCACAGGGTACGTTTTTTTTGTTTTGAGGATTTTTCAGCTGGTTATCTCTACATGTTCTCCGAGTGCATACTTAGACTAAGTTGTCTTGGTTTATTTCGTGTACTTGGAAACCATGGGGAGGTGCTGCTGAAATTTTCTTAAAACAGAAGAAACGTGTTCAAGATTGGCACTAGTGAGAAGACGCATCCAGGAACGGGATAGAAGCCTAACCCTTGTAGAGTGAAGATATATACTAGGAAAATATAATTCATGCATGGACCACATACATGAATATTCCCTTTCTAATACAGGTGTTTTATCTTCAATTAAAAATGTCAGCCGACCGGAGTTGGATGTACCATAGGATATGGGTAGATGGAAGGTGATTAGTTGATGCGTACCGTGATGCGGTCTGCAATTTTATAAAAAAAGCAATAGAACATGCTGATGATCCGAACGGAAAGATGAGATGCCCGTGTGTTAAGTGTAAATACATGATCTGGAAGAAATCCGATGAAATTAAATTTAACTTGTTTTCACGTGGGTTTGTGGATGGGTATTCGGTATGGATTCATCACGGGGAATCAGCTGAGTTGAGAGAAGTGACCGACAATACTGTAAACCAACCAATTGAACGAGATTCATACACCAATAACTATGATGTCGTGGAGATGTTAGTCGATGTTTATGGCCCTTCCAATATTGACTGGGCTGAAAATGAGCATTCGTCAAGTAGTGCTCAGCACGTGCCAAATGATACAGCTACTGTCTTTTATAAGATATTATCTAAATTAGGGGTCCCACTGTTTGCTGGAAATGATAAGCACACCAGGCTATCTGCAGTGACGAAACTTTTACACTTCAACAATGAGCATGATTGTAGTGAACGAGGGTTAAATGATTTGCTTGCTATTATCAGCGAGTTCTTACCAGCTGATCATACTCTGCCCGCGAATTATTATGAAGTGAAGAAGATGGTAAAAGGGTTGAATCTGGGGTATGAGAAGATCGATGCTTGTGAAAAGGATTACATGTTATATTATAGGGAGGACAAAGATAAGGTGCAGTGTGATATATGCAACTTGCCTCGGTACAAGAAGACAAAACGTGGGGGTAAGGAGAAACAAGTGCCTAATAAGATCTTACGGTACTTTCCTCTTGCGCCCAGACTGCAGCGTTTATTTATTTCGTCGCACACTGCTTAGCATATGAGTTGGCACAAAAGAAGGGACCTTGTGCCTGGTCAGTTGACTCACCCTGCAGATGGAGATGAATGGAAGAAATTTGATGAACATTTTCTAGAATTTACTGATGAAGTTAAGAATGTCAGGTTTGGCATGGCTACGGATGGCTTTTGCTCATTTAATAATTTTAGTCAGCCCTTCTCTGTTTGGCCAGTGATCATGGTAGCTTACAATCTTCCACCATCAATGTGCATGAAGGACCCGTATATATTCTTTAACTTAATCATACCGGGGGATAAGAGTCCTACAAAAGACATAAATGTGTACCTCAGACCGTTAGTTGATGAACTTAAGATGCTATAGGAGACGGGGGTTCAGACTTATGATAAATTGGATAAGCGGATTTTTGTGATGAAGGCTGCCTTGTCGTGGAGTATCATTGACAATCCGGTACTTGGGATGATTAGTGGTTTGTCGACTCACGAGAAGTTGTCATGTCCAGTCTGTATGGGGGATGTGCAAGGCACACAATTACTGCATGGGCAGAAAGTTACTTTCTTTGGAACTGCTCGTAGATTCTTGGCTGCTGAACACAGTTATAGAAAGATGTCTACACAGTTCAACAGAAAGACAGAGAAGAAAGGTGATGTTGGTCGATTGTCGGGGAATGAGGTCTTGGGCTGACTTAATGATCTGAAACTTCCATCGTCAGGGAAAGAGCATGGTAAGTAGAGAGCAATAGGGTACGGGAAAACTCATAACTGGACTCACTCGCCTAATTGGTTTGAGTTGCCATATTGGGTCACACTATCAGTTCGTCATTGTATAGACATCATGCATACATAAAAAAATGTATTCGAGAACGTGTCCTACACCGTTCTAGATGCGAGTGGTAAAATAAAAGACAATGAAAAATCACGTAAAGATTTGTAGGCTATGAACATCAAGCGAAAATTGTGGCTCCGTTCTAACAACTCAAAACCAAAAGCTCCATTTTGTTTTACCAAACAACAGGTTGAAGACATTTGCAAGTGGGTAAGTGCATTGCAGCTCCCAGATGGCTATGCTTCTAACATATCTCATTGCAGTAAGGTTCAGCAATTAAAAATTACTGGGTTCAAGAGTCACAATTGTCATGTATTCATCCAGAAGTTGATGCCAATTGTATTTCGTGAGATGTTACCCAGAAAAATTGTTGACGCCTTGACCGAACTTTCAAATTTCTTTCGGGATTTTTGCTCAACGATTATAAAGTACAGTGATGTGTAACAGATGGACAAAAATATTGTTGACAATGTGCAAGCTTGAAATGATCTTGCCTCCAGGGTTCTTTGACTCGATGGAGCATGTGCCTATTCATCTACCATATGAGATTAAGCTTGGAGGACCAGTGCAATATCGTCGGATGTATCCTTTTGAGAGGTAATATCAGATTTATGGTTGATGACTTGAATGAACTAATACCAGTCAATTCTGGTGTTGTCGTGTTGGGAAGCTGTTACCAACATTCTGAGTCCAATTACTATGGACAATTAGAGGACGTGGTTGTGCTCAATTATCCTAGAGGTAAAAAGGTTGTTACATTTAAATGTCGTTGGTTTGATAATGAAAAGGGTGATAAAGTTGATCGTAATAGAATCGTGAAAATAGATATCAAGTCAAAGATACAGTCTGATGACGTGTTCGTATTAGCCAGTCAAGCGACTCAAGTGTACTACGCCCCTAATGTAGCAAATTCTAGAACCCTTTGGTATACAGTTGTCACAACGAATACCAAGGCTTTTGATGGTACTGATTTGTTTGGAACGGATGACCCGTTGCAAGAATAAGTTAGCAATCCTAACCATATACTGCCAATGGATGACGATGTGTTGGCAGAAGATGTCGTTAACGTACTCGATGATGAAGAAGTCGATGATGACATTGGTGTCAGTGATTATGTCGTTGTACAAGATGATAACGACGAAACATTAATTGATATGGACGAGGAAGAGACTGAATCTGAGGATGAAATTGATATTGATTTTGACGGGTTTGACAAAGTATTAAGTCTTAACTTCAACTTATTGTTGTTTTTAAATAATTCACTAATAAAAACAATATTTATTAAGATACTTTTAGTAGAAATTAATGTTCTCATTCTTTTTAATTACAGTAGTACAATTATGGCTAGAAACAATGGCGGAGGTCGCCGCGGGGGTGGTCGTACAAGATTTGGCGACGGCTCCCAAGGCGGGACGTCATCATCATCTAGTAAGTTTCCATCTTTTTTGTAATTTAATTTATTATGCCAATTTTATTTAACGCATAATGAAATATTATATATACTTACAGATACTGTTCGTCGAAGTTAGCGAGGGACTAACCTTGGATTATTTGGGCGTCTGCAGGCCCAGCCAGAGACTGCTATAGTTGATGTCGACTCGACGCAGTACGTGCCTACTATAATATAACTCACACATATAAATTACTTTATATAACTGCATAAGTTAAAGTAAATCATATATCTTGAATTTTAGTATCTTGGACCCGGTCGTTAAGTATACGCTACACACCATTTGATTGACACACCTGCCTACATGATGTATGCGATTCACTCAGTTCCCGCAGTATGATGCACACTATATGACTACTGTGTTGCGAGAGTTCCATGTAAGTCGAATGATATAATTTAATTTAAGTACGATTCTAGATATTTTCATCAATTTTTGATATGTTAATATTATTTGTATAGATTTATTTTAGATATGAGGACGGTGTCTCACAGGCAGCCGACGATAGTGTTATTACTGCACATGTCGCAAATAATTATTTTGGCTGGCTGTACGAGATGAGACAGCGGGCCGCCTGGGCAGTTATAGAGCAGCCTGGGACTATCATACGTGATCATCAGCCTCACATAGTCTCCAATCCAACATGGGCAACTATGTGTGCACACTGGGGCGCTAATGACTTCAAGAAAAAGTCTGAGAAAGCAAAAAAGAATCGTGGCTAGCTCCGAGTCGTACACACTACTGGCTCACGGTCATTTGAGGAAGTGAAGTCGATAAGTATCTCAATTTAGTTCTTTAGTTACTCGATTGTCATTATCATACTTAGTAAATGTTATTTGCATGTATTTATTAGGCCATGTGGGATAGCTTGGCTCGACCTCCTACCATGCTAGAGTTTTGGGATAGAGCCCACACGCTGAAGGATTCTAGCATGTCTCCCTCATCATTAGCTATACGGGTAAGACTAAAAGAAATTAATGTATATAATTATTAATATTAGGTAGTTGATAAAATGCTTTCATTAACTCGCATGTCGCATAATAAATTACAAGACCGATTTCAGCAGCTTTGAGAGAAGAGTATAACTTAGTTGGAGGCTGCTAGGGGGGGGGGTGCTGAGCTGTTAGATTCCACCGTCCCTCCGCCCGAGATTGTAGTATCTCAGGATGACTAGTTGAGACTATGGGTCACGTCTCAGGATCCCCCTAGTAGTAGTACCAGCAGGTATCGAGTGCTGGGCTTGCCGAGGATACTAGCGTATACATTACCTGGAGGTAATATTATTTTTATTAATTAATTAATTTAATATAATTTAATAAGATATATTATTAGTAATGATATATTTATTTTCACAGGTTCTAGCCGGTGTCATCGTTCGAGAGCACTTGTTGGACCATCTCATACAGGTGCTGGCTTGGACGACTAGATTTTCCAGATGGTCATGGCGGCGGTGTCGGAGACGTTTCGTACGAATCCCGTTATCCGTCGCCAGGAGTTGCCCAGCCAAGCTCGCCTTCACCAGCTAGCTCAGGATATTACAGCAGGGGCCACCGTAGAGAGTACAGGTATCCCGCAGGAGCAGTTCATTGTGATACTCGACGAGGTGCTCCGGTGTTACATTACTCTTGGGAAAAAATCCTGTCATCGTTGGACCGAATCTTTCTCTCTTCCTAAGTCTTTTGTTTCTCTACCCTTATTACCTTGTCTGTTTTATGAAGGGTGAAGTTTCTTTAAGAAAAGGCTAACATGTATCATGTCGACGATTTGAACGTTTTACGGAGTCGCCAGCTGGTAGTTTTGAAATGGTTGTACCAACTCAACCGAGTTTTATTTCAAAGTAGGCCCAATTGTTGGACACTGTTGAAACTTGATCTTTGAAACTGAAGTTCTAAGTTCGGGGGCTTGGTTAAGTGAGGGAAGGTGTTAGACACCCCCCAACTCCCGTGAAAACACTGTACCGCATCTTTTCAATATTTTCCTTTTTATTTGCAATATGTGTGTGGATGCTGGAAGAAATTGGGCCTACGTTTGTTTGATTTAAAAGTATGGACGTGTTTCGTTGAACCTATATACGAAGGGTTTGATTTGATTTGCAAAAGTCCTTTTTTAGACAAGATATTAAAATAATGTTTTGAAAGCAGGTTTTCAAACCCTCACGCTCACGTAGGAATTGAAGCATGTTAATACTTCCATTCTTATCTTTTTCAGCCTTTTGGCTCAATCTGGATGGTGATTGTCGGGCTGCGAAGCACCTCGACCACAGAATATATACAAGTGATGTTCTTCTCATGGGCATGATAGCCATCGGAGTGACTCTTGCACAACAAACCATTATTTCATTATTTCATTATGTTTTAAGGTCTTTCGGATGTACATTTTTACAGAAAAACTGGCAGGGTACATTTGTAATGGGGAGTTTGTCCATCGTGAGAATCAGATTCTGATCAGTTTGATCGTGAATCCCACAATTCTTAGGGTCACATAAAGAGGCCAAGAGAACCTGCAAAGCACAGATATTTACAGAAAATGTATATTTACATCTAAACGTCGCAAAAACCAAGGATTCAGCAGTCAAATCCTGGCATGCGTGTAGCCAAAGCTTCTCGTTCCCAATATATAGCGATCTAAGTGTCGCAAGGTTGCTTTAATATTGAATAAAACAAGAAAGAAAACCAGATTTAAATAAATCTCAGCCATTCTAGCTTTCTGGTTCCAGTTGGACCTATTTTAAACCGTTTAAAAGATAGAAATGGCGAGATTTAAAGAAATCTAACTTGCCAAATGAGTATCAATGCCAATTCATATCAAATGAATATTTAAAGCAGAAATTTAATCATAATGAATAATATATATATATATATATATATAAATATATATATATATATATATAATTATATATATATAAAAAGTTTAAAGGGCGATAGGTTTTCACTTCTATGCCCGGACTAGAATGTAAATATATATAAAAGCTATGAAGGGCGACGGATCTGCCATCCTATACCCGGACAGAAATGTATATATATATATATATATATATATATATATATATATATATATATATATATATAAAAGCTGTAAAAGAGCCACGGAATGATCCAGGCTTGACATAATTGTAATATATATATATATATATATATAAAAGCTGTGAAGGGTGACGGATCTACCATCATATGCCCGGACAGAAATGTAAATATATATATATATATATATATATATATATATATATATATATATTTATAAAAGCTATAAAAAGCCACAGAATGATCCAGGCTTGACAGAATTGAAATATATATATATATAAGCTGTAAAAGAGCCACGAAATGATCCAGGCTTGATAGAATTAAAATATATATATAAAAAAGCTGTAAAAAGCCACAAAATGATCCAGGCTTGACTGAATGTAAATATATATATATATACATAAAAGCAGTAAAAGCCACGAAATATTCCGGACTTGACATAATGGAAATATATATATATATATATATATATATATATATATATATGTATAAAAGCGGTAAAAAGGCCAAGAATTTCTAATCCAGGCCAAACTGAAATATAAATGTTAATATATATAGTTAGTATATATATATTAAAGCAATAAAAGCCACGAAATAGTAATCCAGGTCAAATGAAGTCAGAAAACTTTATATATATAAAAGCAGTAACTACCATGGATTTACCATCCGGGCTTGACATAATTAAAAAGTTAGTATATATATATAGTCAAATATATACATAATAAAGCCAAAAAGGACATGAGTCAGCGACTTTTGGGTTTGTACGAAATCATGATGCAATCAAGTTGCAAAATAAGCGGAAGCATGGTATATCAGAGTTTTAAAAAATTTCTACAAAACCATTACCCCAGATCATCCTTTATGTAAATTATTATTTTAAAACGATAAATAAGAAGTTATAGAATCATACCCTTGTATAACGAAGCTTCCACGGGTACGAGTTCAACTCCTTGTTTTTCGTGATCTCCTTGAATTTTTGGGTTAAATTCCTTCTTTTGATCAACGTTAGTCACCCAAGTGATTGGCCTCTAGAGGTGATCCACCAAGGAAAAGGAATTATCAAGAAGGAGGGTGGTTAGCTAAACCCTAGTTTTCTATCATCTATAGAAAAGGAGTACTCTCCAACCATTGGAATTACATCAGCTGATATCTATTATAAGACTCATCTTATATAGATATTGGTCAACCCTTCTAATCATATTAGACATGGGGTTTTATTTAATTAATTAAGCTACTTTAATTAATTTAGGCTTCCCACTACATTGAGAATAATTAATTAAATTCATTTAATTAATTTGTCTCCTAATCTTATTAGGAATAAGTGAGAGTACTAATATTAAATTAATTTCTAAACTCCTTTAGAAATTAAAATAATAATAATTATAATAATATTAATAAGACTCCTCTTATTAATTAATATTTAATATTTCTAAAATATTAAATAATAAATATTAAGCTATTTAATTTATTCTGTCACCATAGATTAAATTAATTACACTTAATGCATTATTACGATTATGCCATTATCTTTTTAAATAATTATTCTTCATTTTATGGTATGACCCTTTAAGTTCTCCATAATAAACCGGTTGTGAATAAATCAATTAGAACAATTTTAATCTTATTTAAATAAATAAATTAAACTAATAATCTATTTAAATAATAATATTTATTCCACAATAGGGATAAGGCTCCCTAGCGATCAACGACTTTTCAGATAATATAGATTTCAACATTAATCATAAAAGAACCTGTGAGTAAATAGTTACCGTACAATTCAATCCTTCCACCATACAATGTCCCAATTAAATATAAGACATGGAATTACTGTCAAGTCTTATTTTATTTAATCATGTGTATTTTGACTGAAAAATGCACAACTCCAAATAATGCAAATTAGAAACTCCTTTCTAATTTCATTCTGCCTTGGGCCAAGGACTACTGGTTGTCATTTAACGAATCACATAGGACATATCTCTTCTTTTACTAGAAGTGATAGATTCTTTATTGACCATTTATTATCTCCATATGTAACTTATCATACCCAAGCATACCCTTTGATATAACCTAAGGGTCTTAAGGAATAAGTCAAAGTATAATTCATTACACACAAGATACTATGATGATCTCAAGTCCAAGGATCACTTGTACTACTATCACATTACGAATTCCTATTGACAGACAAGTAAAACTCCATTAGGTATTCTATGGCGAGTCACGTTTAGTGAACTTATTCTCCAATAAGCACCTACATACTTGCTTTAGTGTCTCCACACAAATGATCATGAGATCAATCATCCTTATCCAATGAGCAAGCAACATATGTACCAATCTATCCGGATTTACTAATCCCCTTTTTAGTAATCCAACGATTGGGAGCTATTTTAATTTTAAGCTTTCTAAGAATTTAGATCTCATTAGCATAATCAACATCATGATTCTAAAAGCATTGCTTAAAATTATGAGTTATTTACATATTATAAAAACAATATCATGTAGATAATTAAATGTCTTTAATAAATAAATTCTTTTATTAATAAATAAATAAGATTGTTTAAAAAGTATGTGCTTTATCATCATACATGATTGGCTTGTATGCACACTACTATCAATCTACTTGCACTAAAGCTAATCGTCATGGTATCTCATACCTATCTTCTCTAAGTGACGATCAAATTGCTGTTATGTTAAAGCTTTAGTAAATGGATCTGCAATGTTGTCTTGAGAGTTTACTATTTCTTTAGTGACTTCTCTTCTTTCAATGATTTTTTTAATCAAAGTGCTACAACACATGTTTAAATTCAAGATGAGACTTAGGAATTTTTCCTAGTTCTGTAATGAAATTTTCATCCGAAACATTAACTTGCAGCTTCACTTACAATTATATACTTTGTCTTTGTCACTAGACCAGTAACCTTTTGTTGTTTGGAACCTTTCCAATTCACTGCACCACCTTTCAAGGTAACGACTTACCCTAAAGTGGATTTACTGTCGTCTTGGTCAGTCTGAAAACTTGAGTCTGTTTAGTCCTCTAGTTTAATTCTGACCCATCATGTGTCATGATGACATCCCTTAGTGTCAGTTAAGTACTTTGAGATGTTTATCACTGTCTTACAGTGATCTTCTCCAGAATATGACTGATCAACATCAAGTATTGTATATTTCATTGCATACATGATAGTAACTCATGCGATCTCTCTTTTATTGAGGACTATTTTTGAGAGATACACTCCATGACTCATCATCATGAGACACCATTTGGAGTTTGCCATGCAAAACGCCTTTAGCATCTAATGAATATACATTCCTTGGGTTAAGTCGAACATCCTTTTAAATCTATCCATACATATTTATATCCCCAATGTAGGATGTTCTATCCAAATCATTCATGGAGGAAGGTTTAGACAACTTTATTTTGATCGATTGTAGCATAGGAATGTCATTTTCTATCAGTAATATATCATCAACATATAATACAAGGAATGAAACAACGCTCCCACTAACCTTTTTGTACACATATGGTTCATCCTCTTTTTTGATAAAAATCAAACTCTTTGACTGTCTCATCAAAACGAATGTTCCATCTACGAGAAGCTTGCTTTAATCCATAAAAGGATTGTTGTTGCTCATATACATGAATTGCTTCAACCATTGAAACAAATCCATCTGGTTGTATCATACATACATTCTCCTCTAATAATTTATATTTGAGGAAGGGCGTCTCCATGTCCATTTTGCCAGATCTAGTAATAATAAGTTGTAATCGCAAGTAAAATCCAAATTTTTTTGTGCATTACTTCAAAGATCTATTTTAGATTTTATGGTCATCTACCATTTCTCAGAGTCTTAATTACTCATAGCCTGTTCGTAATTCAATGGATCATCATCATTCATGATGTGTATCTCATCATCATCCTCTATGACGAATTCATACCTTTCAGGAATCTTCGGTACTCTTCCAGATTTACGAATTGAGTGTTGTAAAGTAGGTGTCTCTACTTGGACAGGTTCATCCAATTGATCTGTAGTGGTTTGTGGTTCTTGAATTTTTTCAAGATCTATTTTCCTTCCACTAGCCCCTTCAAGGGTAAACTCCTTTTCCAAGAAGGCAGCGTATTTCGCAACAAACACCTTTTGCTCAGTAGGATTGTAGAAATAGTATCCCAAACTTTCTTTAGGATATCCCTCAAACGTGCAGTTATCAGATCTTGTCACAAGCTTATCATTTTGAAACCTTTTCACATTGGACATCCCTAAATCTTAACATACTTAAGACCAGGTTTCCTCCCTGTCCACATCTCATATAGAGTCTTGGGAACGGATTTCGAGGGGACTTTATTTAGTGGATTTGTAGTCGTTTCTAAGGTATGACCCCAGAATGAAATTGGAAGATCGGTAAAACTCATCATGGAACGAACCATGTTTAACAATGTTCGATTTCTCCTTTCAAATACTCCATTTAACTGTGGTGTACCTGGTGGAGTCCATTGTAAGATTATGCCATTATCTTTTAGACAATTGAGAAACTCACTGCTTAAGTATTCTCCACCTCAATCTGATCGAAGAATCTTAATAATCTTACCCGTTTGTTTCTCTACTTCACTTATGAACTCTTTGAACTTTTCAAATGATTCAGATTTTTATTTCATTAAATACACATATCCAAATCTTGAGTGATCATTAGTTAAAGTAATAAAATAAGAATACCCTTCCCGTGCATTCGTTGTCATAGGTCCACAAACGTCTGTGTGAACCAACGCTAACAACTTTGTAACTCTTTCTCCTTTTCCATTAAAAGGAGATTTAGTCATTTTACCCATGAGACAAGATTCACAAGTTGGATATAATTCATAATCGGATAGCTCTAAGAGCTCATCCTTATGCAACTTGGATAATCTTGTTTCATTGATATGACCGAGTCGACAGTGCCACATATAGGTATAATTAACATCATCTCTTTTCCTTTTCATAGTTTGTTCTATTTGAAATATATTTTCATGCAAGTCAAGTATGTAAAGTCCATTTTGCAAATTACCAACACCATATAAAATATTATTTTTATAAATAGAACAACTGCTGTTCTTTGTTATAATTTCAAATCCATCCATATCTAATACAAAATTTAAAATAATGTTTCCAATGATATTCAGAGCAAAATAATAATTATTTAAATAAATAGACTTGCCCGTAGGCTGTGCTAAACAATAAGTGCCTACAGCTAATTCAGCAACCTTAGCTCCATTTTTCATTCGTAGGACAACCTCATCCTTGTTCATCTTTCTACTTCTGACCAGTCCCTTCACAATATTACATATGTGAGAACCACAGCCGGTATCCAATACCTAAGTAAAATTTTGACTTTCTAAAAAATTAATTTCAAACATAAACAAACCTTGATTGGAAGTCGAAGCTTCTCCAAGCTTCTTCTCTGCCATAAACTTCTTGCAGTTCCTCTTCCAATGACCCGAATCGTTGCAATGGAAGCACATTCCTTTGCTAGCTAGATCAGGTTTCTTTTATTCCTTTGTGTTCACCTTGCCCTTAGCCTTCTTAGATTTCTTCTTTTCAGAAGATTCCTTGGGTCTCTTCCTTTTCTTGGAAGAATCCACCATTAAGACATGGTTCTTCTTGGATGGGAAGTGGCCTTCTGCAGTTTTTAACATATTAAGTAATTCAGGCAAGCTGACATCTAACTTATTCATGTGAAAATTAACAACGAACTGCGAGAAGGTCTCAGGGAGTGACTGTG
Source organism: Panax stipuleanatus (assembly GCA_020205555.1). Lineage (NCBI taxonomy): Eukaryota > Viridiplantae > Streptophyta > Magnoliopsida > Apiales > Araliaceae > Panax > Panax stipuleanatus. Next base: position 35,513,337 of record CM035115.1, read on the forward strand.
TGACAACCCGGATTTTCAGAAATTGTTAAAATAAGAATTTAATGAATAAAATTCTTATTATGACGTGTTTTGCGTGTAAGTAAATATATATATATATATATATATATATATATATTCATATATTGGGATGATGAGGTTTAATAGTTCATTTAACTATTGAAGAAATTAAATAAAGTTATTACGAAAAGAAAATTAACTGAATATTATTAGTTAATTTAATTAAGTTAAAGATTATATTATGAAATAATATAATTTGGTTATTATTCCTTGTTGGCAGTGGAATTATTATGAATTAAATCTCATAAATAATGTGAGTATTCACTTAATTAAAATAGTGAATTAATATAAATATAATTATTTTAATAAAATATGAAGGTAATATATTATATGTAAGAGTAATACGTTTATGTAATGTTTTAATATATTATATTTAGCCAAGTGAATGTAAATGAGTATGAGAATGAGAAGAACCAATATAATTATAAATAAATATTGGTGTTAGAATTAATGAATAAAATAAATATTCAAAGGAAATTATTATGGAATAATTTATTTAAGTATGATGGTATTAAATAAATTGATTAATATTTAAGTAGTGATTAGATGTATGGATTAAATAAATTGTATTGAGACAATTTATGCGAGGAAAGGAATTAAATAATTATATATTATAACTATATAATTCATGTGAGTTATTAAAATAAAAGGAATAAATATTAATTATTTTAATAGAAAGGGTTATTTTAAGTTGAGGGTTATGTATATAATTTCGTAATGTATGGAGGAATAGTTATACATATTATAATTGTATAATTATTCAATGTAGTTAGCTAAATAATTTAGCAACATAGTTAAAGTGTGACATTTAGAGAAAAGAAGATATACCTTATGATAAGGAGAATTATTAAAATAAATTAAAAAAGTGATTAAGGGTTTAGCCAAACATGGCCTTGTGACCTTTTTGCCTTTGTAACACCCACATTAAGCCATCAGCTGTAACACCCAAGTTAAGCCATTAGTTTATTTTACGTGGTTTAGCAAAATAGAGAGAAAGAGAGAGACTTAGAGAGAAAGTAAGAAAAAAAAAATTCTCTATGAAGTTGAGAGCAAAAGTCTGAGGATCAAAGAAGGAGAAGAAGAGTAATAAAGTAATCTTCATCTAAACTAAGGAAGGAATCAAGAGGTGATAATCTAATTCTAGTTTCTTAAGTTTTTATTTTCTTAGGTTCTTTATTGTAAATTATTTTGGTGGGTTGAATTGATGAGGAATTGGTAATATGTTTTTATGGATATATATAATCTGTTATGTATCATCTATAAGCAATTTTTAGGTAATTGAATTCATGAAGTTATGCTAAAGATGAAGAACTTGTATTCTTAATGAACTATGTATGTTATGGCTTAGTTGAAGTCAAAGTTTAGTTATGAAATCATGATGAAAACCTTAAATTGATGATATATTAGGATAGTACTCGAAAAAATGAAAATAACCCAAGTTGAACGAGTCAAAACGGATGTAAAACGAATTCGTAGTGCATGAATTCGCTAAATATGTGTAAAACATGAAAAATTAGCATGAACACAAAATTAGAACCCTTATAATGAATTGTTAATTTTTTTGAAGTGTTATAGTTATTATCTAGATGATTAGTTCAGTGTTTCACGAATCTATAGAGTCGAAAACGGACTCAATTGGATGTGTATAACTCAATTTATGAATATTAGAAGGATGAAAGGGTCAGAAAATTCGCAAGAACAACAACTGTGAAAAAAAATTGCTTAGCATGCTGCCAGTGGCGCAACTGCTCTGCCCCCAAGGCTATTTGGGGCGCAGCTGCGCCGGAAGGGTTGTTAATCCGGGACTGTTTTAACCTCTTGTGGTAAAACAACTATAACTTTTTCATACAAACTCCGATTGAGGATATTAAAGATTATTCGAAACGAGCACGAATAGACCTACAACTTTCGTTCTTTAAGTTTTGAAAATTTAGGTCAGTAGCAAGGGTCAAAATGGTTATTTTAGGGACTGATGTGTATTCGGAGGCAATCGGAGGGCATCGGACATGTACGTATGCAAGTGTAGTGCTTCTGACGATTAAAGATGTTGTCCTAAGTTATAAAACATGAATGTTAGTAAATATAAGGATGCTTAACATTAATAAATGATGTATTAGATAAGTTATATAAGCACACTAAGCATACGCAAGAGAGACGATTCGGGCGTGTGACGAATGAACGTCGAAACGCCGTGACAAGTGTTAATGAACGTAAAAAGTGTTTTAAGTCAAATGAAATGAACATTATAAGATACGAAATGGGGTTAGTATAAAACCAATAAGTAGTCCTAGCAAGACTTAAACACTTAAATGAATTTCGAATATTACAAAAAAGAAATATAGTGAAATATAAGTCAATAGTTAACACAATCAAATTGAACATTGTGTATTGATAATAGGAAGGGTTATGAGATGTAGAGTAAAGTTTACATTACAACTAATATGCTTTGCTATGTGACTAATAGCTGATGTGCATGATTATATAATTGTGTAGGACACGTGAAGTGCAGATATCTGTAAGCTGTTAAACTGTTATTGGTAAACAACGATCAAGGCAAGTCTTTAAGTTCCTATTTTCTACGTGCACTTGATGATGAACTGTTTTAAATTTTTTTGCAAAGAGCATGATATGTTGTAAGCATGAAATGTTAAAGTCAATTTCTGACTACATTGATTGATTAAAGAATGTTGATTGAGTAAGGAACGCAATCTTTATATTTGTTATGTGATATAAAGTATGTATGCCATGTTAATTTAATTATTATGAGATGTATGTTGAGCATGTATTTATGTGCTATGTAATGGATGAGAGCTGTTAGATTTTGCTGAGCTGTCGAGCTCATTCTTGCAAATAATCACTTTTGCAAGTTAAGGATTCAAGGTAACGCTATGTGCTACTTGAAAGAAAAGAATCAGATGTAATGCATGAAGATTTATATACTTTGGCTGAATTGTTATTATTTTGGACCCTGTTTAAGGTTTCAGATAATGTATGATGGTTAACAGATGTTGAGTTGTAAAGTTTAAATTTACCCGATGTATAAGGGTTATTGAACGTGGTTGTAAGTTTTAGTTTATAATAACTTTGACGAAGCGATTCTTGAAATAAAGTTGAATCAAAGTTATGTAATGATAAAGGTTGAGATTCAGGGATAAGAAAGAAGGAATAAAATAAAAGTTTTAAATATTCCGTATTTTTAGTGATTGTATCATTGATTAATGATGTAAAGTCTTAATAAGGATGTATTGTTAACGACCGATGTCGAGAGTTGTATTGTATTAATTTTGGGGTCGTTACAGTTGGTATCAAAGCTGATAGGTTATACACCTTAGGTAAGAGTAACTTAGGCTATGACCTTCGAGAATAAGAAGTTAATTTAAGTTACGTATAACGAAAAGGTGATTCTTTTTGCATACGTAGATGTATAGGATGAGTTAAGTCCTAGAAATGTTATAAGAAGAAGGTAAGAATAACGAGGAATAAAACTCGAATAAAATGTTGAATTTTATGAACGAAGTTAGAAATTCTTAAAAGAAGAGTTAATAAATAAACAAGAAGATTCAAAGAAGAATCTTGAAGAGATATGAAGATGAGAATCAGGAGTTACCTAACTCCAATAATAAAGATGACTAATAACGATAAATAGATGAAGTCTATAAGATTAAAAACATAATGAAGTCATGATATAACATGATGAAAGGAAAAGATATGAAGTTTTAAAATAAAACGATAATGAGATAAGAAAGAACCATAAGGGAGATGATTATAGAATAAGATCACGTCGTGATCTTTTAAAGTTGAAAGACAGATGGTCTGTAATGATCGAATAGTTATAGTTTGAGACTATAACGAGAATATACTATGATATAGTACGAGATTAACTCACGAGGAGTTATAAATGATGAGATACAGAAGTCTGTATCGAGTATAGAGCGAGAAGTTATAAGTAAGATAGAGTTAAGTGAGATTTCAACTGAGGACTCATGTGGTGGCCGAGTTGTACAAATCTTTGTATGGACAGGGGTTTTGTGCTTACACTTGGTTTATCATATTGATAATCGTTGGAATACGGGTGTCGCGTTATCGATATATATATCGTGAGAAGGTGATTCTTGTCCCATGTTTATATTTGATAGTTAGAGTCAATAGAGATTAGGTTAGATGATATTAAGATTACATTAGATGATCTTAAAGTTAGGCGAGTTCTTAAAACTCATACTTATAGTAAGTTCGTGACTCATAATCGTATGTATGTTTTTGAACCCCTAAGCATATGGACAGTACCTGATCAGTTCTTTGACTACGTACTGCTAGGATAAGTTCTTAAACTCATATTATTGTGGCAAGTTCCTGAACTCCCAAAGTGTGGTAAGTTTGATGAAATATACTGGGTATAGAAAGGTTATGGTGTATGATGCATTGATTTGTTTAAGGTTGATAGAATGATTAAGTAATGATGGAGTAAAGATTTAATTGATGGAGATTTTTTATATTCTAAATCTCCTAGCTTTGCTAGATTTTCAAAATTTATTGACTTCGTGCTGATGTTGCACTTCTGTTTTCTTGAAAAATATTGGATCAAATGATGGAACAAATGATTTTTTTTTAAAAATAGTGCTATTATTCACATGTTTACGCTAATTGCTTCAGCTATACAAAAATAATTTTAAATTCTTGAAAATGTATTTTCTATAAATCATTTGATATGATGTACAAATAATAATCGAGGAAGTTATCAATGCAGTTAAACCTAGTGTTGGATGTGATCGTATGATTGTCAGCCCACTATGGTATGATGTAGTATGACGACGTCATGTAATGACGAAATTCTCAACGTACCAGTATTACGGTACGGTATCAGGATATTATGAAAAGATTCATTTATTTTTAGTTTCCTTAAACTATAAAAAAAGGGGATTTATTTACTTTTTGTTTCTTTAAATGAAAAAAAGTAAAATTTTGAGTTGATTAAAGATATATATATATATATATATATATATACATTTATCGATTGGTGTCCGAGTTATTGCTAGAAGTCTATGCTATTTGATTCAGCTTTACGAGTATTGAAAGATGTTCATGAAATTCAAACGTTCTTTGTCAAACTATACCAAACCAAATTGTTTTGGTGTGGATTCAAATGTTAAGAAGCTGAGGTGAACAACCCTATAAAAAGAGACATGTTATCAGAGACAATGGTTTCGAAAGTAACACATATAGTCGTTACGATGTTAAGATGTAATACGTTGTGCACGACGTAGGGGTACAATAAGCTGATCACCTAGAGTACTTGAAGAGAGTGTTTTCAGTCTGTGTGATTGCTAAACATTCTGTTAAAGATGGTTTACAATGGTGATGCACTATTAAACCTGGAGAAGAGTTCAAGGTCTTATGACCCCTCAGTATGAATTGGAATCTTTTAAATTCCTGTTACTCATATCGCTTCCCAATTATTGAGCAATTGTGAAAGATTCTTATTATTCTGAAGGTGAAGGTGGCAAGAATGATATTCCTTAGAAAGAAATAGTTGTAGAACACAACAAGTTAGTGAATAAGATTAACGTAAAATCTACTTTGATAGATTGAATGAATGAAGATTAATAAAAATTTCGAGGACGAAATTCTTAGAAGAAGGGGTGAATGTGATAACCCGAATACTTATAAGATAGTGAATTATGAAGTATATGTCTTCGACGAGTAAAGTATATGGTAATGGTCCTTAGAAAGGAAATGAACGAGTTAGAGAATGTATAATATTTGAAACATAATTGTGTTTAATTGAAGGTTATGAAATAAAACCTAAAATTTGTTGAAGAACGGAATGTAGTAGAATATATATGTATAACCTATATTAAGGTAATGTGTTGAAGTTATTCAACGATAAATGTTTTTAAAGAGATTTGATGGAAACCTGAGTAAGGTAGGGTTTCGGTGATTTCGAGGACGGAATCCTTATAAGGAGGGAAAAATGTGACAACCCGGATTTTCAAAAATTGTTAAAATAAGAATTTAATAAATGAAATTCTTATTATGACGTGTTTTGCGTGTAAGTAAATATATATATATATATAGATACATATATTGGGATGATGAGGTTTAATAGTTCGTTTAACTATTGAAGAAATTAAATGAAGTTATTACGAAAAGAAAATAACTGAATATTATTAGTTAATTTAATTAAGTTAAAGATTATATTATGAAATAATATAGTTTGGTTATTATTCCTTGTTGGCAGTGGAATTATATGAATTAAATCTCATAAATAATGTGAGTATTCACTTAATTAAAATAGTGAATTAATATAAATATAATTGTTTTAATAAAATATGAAGGTAATATATTACATGTAAGAGTAATACATTTATGTAATGGTTTAATATATTATATTTAGCCAAGTGAATGTAAATGGGTATGACAATGAGAAGAACCAATATAATTATAAATAAATATTGGTGTTAGAATTAATGAATAAAATAAATATTCAATAAAAATTATTATGGAATAATTTATTTAAGTATGATGGTATTAAATAAATTGATTAATATTTAAGTGGTGATTAGATGTATGGATTAAATAAATTGTATTGAGACAATTTATGCGAGGAAAAGAATTAAATAATTATATAATTCATGTGAGTTAATTAAAATACAGGGAATAAATATTAATTATTTTTATAAAAAGGGTTATTTTAAGTTGAGGGTTATGTATGTAATTTCGTAATATATGGAGTAATAGTTATACATATTATAATTGTATAATTATTCAATGTAGTTAGCTAAATAATTTAGCAACATAGTTAAAGCGTGACATTTAGAGAAAAGAATATATACCATATGATAAGGAGAATTATTAAAATAAATTAAAAAGGAGATTAAGGGTTTAGCCAAACATGGCCTTGTGACCTTTTTGCGTTTGTAACACCCACATTAAGCCATCAGCTGTAACACCAAAGTTAAGTCATCAGTTTATTTTACGTGGTTTACCAAAATAGAGAGAAAGAGAGCAACTTAGAGAGAAAGTAAGAGAAAAGAGAATTCTCTATGAAGTTGAGAGCAAAAGTCTGAGGATCAAAGAAGGGGAAGAAGAGTAATCAAGTAACCTTCATCTAAACTAAGGAAGGAATCAAGAGGTGATAATCCAATTCTAGTTTCTTAAGTTTTTATTTTCTTGGGTTCTTCATTGTAAATTATTTTGGTGGGTTGAATTGATGAGGAATTGGTAATATATTTTTATGGATATATATAATCTGTTATGTATATCATTTATAAGCAATTTTTAGGTAATTGAATTCATGAAGTTATGCTAAAGATGAAGAACTTGAGTTCTTAATGAATTATGTATGTTATGGCTTAGTTGAAGTCAAAGGTTAGTTATGAAATCATGATGAAAACCTTAAATTAATGATGTATTATGATAGTACTCAAAAAATGAAAATATCCCTAGTTGAACGAGTCAAAACGGATGTAAAACGAATTCGTAGTGCATGAATTCGCTAAATATATGTAAAATATAAAAAATTAGCATGAACACGAAATTGGAACCCTTATAATGAATTGTTAATGTTTTTGAACTGTTATAGTTATTATGTAGATGAGTAGTTCAATGTTTCACGAATCTATAGAGTCGAAAACGGACTTAATTGGATGTGTATAACTCAATTAATGAAGATTAGAAGGAGGAAAGGGTCAAAAAATTCGCAAGAACAACAACTGGGAAAAAAAATTGCATAGCATGCTGGCAGTGGCGCAGCTGCTCTGCCCCCAAGGCTATTTGGGGCGTAGCTGCGCCGGAAGGGTTGTCAATCCGGGACTGTTTTGACCTCCTGTGGTATAATAGCCATAACATTTTCATACAAACTCTGATTGAGGAGATTCAAGATGATTCGGAACGAGCAAGAGTAGATCTACAACTTTTGTTTTTTAAGTTTTTCCATTTGAGATCAGTAGCAAGGGTTAAAATGGTCATTTTAGGGACTGATGTGTATTCGGAGGCAATTGGTGGGCGTCGGGCATGCACGTATGCAAGTTTAGTGCTTCTGACGATTAAAGATGTTGTCCTAAGCTAGAAAACATGAATGTTAGTCAATATAAGGATGCTTAACATTAATAAATGATGTATTAGATAAGTTATATAAGCACACTAAGCATACACAAAAGAGACGGTTCGGGCGTGTGACGAATGAACGTCGAAACGCCGTGACAAGTGTTAATGAACGTAAAAAGTGTTTTAAGTCAAATGAAATGAACATTATAAGATACGAAATGGGATTAGTATAAAACCAATAAGTAGTCCTAGAAAGACTTAAACACTTGAATGAATTTTGAATATTACAAAAAAGAAATATAGTAAAATATAAGTCAATAGTTAACACCATCAAATTGAACATTGTGTATTGATAATAGGAAGGGTTATGAGATGTAGAGTAAAGTTTACATTACAACTAATATGCTTTGCTATGTGACTAATAGCTGATGTGTATGATTATATAATTGTGTAGGGCACGTGAAGTGTAGATATCTGTAAGCTGTTAAACTGTTATTGGTAAACAACGATCAAGGCAAGTCTTTCAGTTCCTATTTTCTACGTGCACTTGATGATGAACTGTTTTAAATTGTTTTGCAAAGAGCATGATATGTTGTATATATATTGTAAGCATAAAATGTTAAAGTCAATTTATGACTACATTGATTGATTAAAGAATATTGATTGAGTAAGAAATTTAATCTTTATATTTGTTATGTGATGTAAAGCATGTATGCCATGTTACTTTAATTATTATGAGATGTATGTTGAGCATGTATTTATGTGTTATGTGATGCATGAAAGCTGTTAGATCTTGCTGAGCTGTCGAGCTCATTCTTGCAAATAATCACTTTTGCAGGTAAAGGATTCAATGTAACGCTATGTGCTTTTTGAAAGAAAAGAATCAGATGTAATGTATGAAGATTTATATACTTTGGCTGAATTGTTATTATTTTGGACCCTGTTTAAGGTTTCAGATAATGTATTTGTTAATGTATGATGGTTAACAGATTTTGAGTTGTAAAGTTTAAATTTTACCCGATGTATAAGGGTTATTGAACGTGGTTGTAAGTTTTAGTTTATAATAACTCTGACGAAGCGATTCATGAAATAAAGTTGAATCAAAGTTATATAATGATAAAGGTTGAGATTCAGGGATAATAAAGAAGGAATAAAATAAAAGTTTTAAATATTCCGTATTTTTATTGATTGTATCATTGATTAATGATGTAAAGTCTGAATAAAGATGTATTGTTAACGACTGATGTCGAGAGTTATATTGTATGAATTGTGGGGTCGTTACAGACTGCAAGACCAAGTCTTGACTCAACTCACCATCCATGACGAACCCAAGTCGTCCAAGGCGTTCAATCAAATTGATCACCCTTAGGATATGAGTCTCAACGGCAGTGCCCTCGGTCATCCGAGATCGGAAGAGCTCCTTAGATATCTCATATCTAGTAGTCCTATTTTGTTCACCATACAACTCCTTGAGGTGAAGCAACATAGTAGGAACATCCATGTTTTCATGCTGACGCTGAAACTCGTTATTTATGGATGCGAGCATGATGCATTGAGCCACAGATGCATCATCTTGCCACTTTATAATAATGACAATCTCTTCCTCAGAGGTTGTTTCTAGAACAGTTCTAGGGACAGGTGAATTTAGGACATAAGAAATCTTTTCAGCAGTGAGAACTATTCTCAGATTTCTTAACCAGTCCGTGTAATTCGGTCGGGTCAGTTTGTTAGCATCAAGTATGCTACACAGTGAAATTAGTTATTTTGACATTTTTAAATTTTTGTATGTGAAAAGACAATATTTTAGCAAACATTCATTTAATTAATTTTATATACCAAAATAAATTAGGTTATATTTTAAATTGGTATCTCCCACTATTTTCTTCAAACTATATTACCCACACTTATATAGTTCGGCAACATCTAATTAAAGATTTGTTAGTGAGAATAAGGATCTTATTTCAAATGTATATAGCCTTGTGGATAGCACAACAAACGATATATAAATAAATAGGTAGACAACTCTTTGTCAATTACATCAACATATAACTCCTTTTTATTTTGCCTCTTAAAGTATAATGGTCAAATATGTGCACATCTGAACTAAAATGATTTAAGTTAAGTCCAACCTAGCACTTCTATAAATTCAAAAAAGAAAAATAGTGTCCTTGTAGATAGCACAACAAAATAATATTATTCAATTTTCTTGATAAGCATCAAATGTGATTAAATTAATATTTTAAATACGCAATACTTGCCTTATGGATAGCACAACAAACTCGTATTAAATATTTAATACTCTATTAATTTATCATGCTAGAAGGCGAAGTCCGATATTTTAAATATCATTGAACGCTTTAGACTTAATATGATTTCTTTGAGGAAATTGTTATTATTTGTCTCATCTTGTGTAGCGCGTATGCACACACACACACACACACACACACACACACACACACACACACACACACACATATATATATATATATATATATATATATATAATATGCGTCATTCTATTAAACATGCGAAGCATGTTTTGCATAAAATATAATATATATTATACTTAGCTTGCACATATAGAATACTATATTCTACCTGGATTGATTATGGACTTTTATTCTAGTTTGGTTCATTAGAGCCACAAAGTGAATCAAAAGGTCAAACCTAGGAGTGCAATAATTTAAATTTAAACGTAACTATTACATTTAAACCCGGGCTCCATTACAAAACGGGTCTTCACGCGCTCCTTGCTCCTTGGTGTCCAATTTCTTCAAGATAATTCTAACTATTTCTATTAAATTAAACTATTTAATTTAAATAGAAATCTTGATTAGCAGTCAAGGGGAAGTACATACGAGAAAAATAGAATTTTACATCAAGAAAAAACCAGAGAAGACGGGGTACGCAGATCCCATTTAATAAAACACATTCATTCAATCATTCAACTAAAATAAGATCCAATCACATTGGTCCAATAGTCCATAATTAATCCCATTTATTATCATACAAATCACCATATGCATCAATAAATAAATATTCATAACATAAATTAAAACATTCCATATATATATAAGTATCATTTAATGTGCAATTTTAAATTGAATGAAATCCAATTTCAAGAATAAAATAAGCTCTTTATTTTAATTATAAAATTATTAAAAATATTATATATATATATATTATAGATAATAATAACCGTATATTTATAAATATAATAGGACTATTAATTATGTTATATATATATATATATATATATATATATAATAGTAACCTATTATATGTATATATATATTATATAACTAATCACGTTCCCCATTATATATATATATATATATATATATATATATATATATATATATATATATATATAATAGCTTACGTGGGAGTGGGAGTAATCATGGGATACTTTTAAATGACCCAAATCATTAACTTTCCTTTTCTAATAAAGGATCCCACAGTGGATGAAAAGAGAAGAAGAAAAAATTCGTTCGTTTTTTTTTTCTTTCATAAAAAAATAATTTTATACAATTAATTATGCCTAATGAATTATTCTAAATACATATTCATACATATATAAAATTAAAACAATTAATAATTACATAAAAATTTGGCTCTGATGCCACTGTTGGGTTTGTACGAAATCGTGACGCAATCAAATTGCAAAATAAGCGGAAGTATGATATATCAGAGTTTTAAAAAATTTCTACAAAACCATTATCCGGATCATCCTTTATGCAAATTATTAATTTAAAACGATAAATAAGAAATTATGGAATCATACCCTTGTAGAACGAAGCTTCCACGGGTACGAGTTCAACTCCTTGTTCTTCGTGATCTCCTTGAATTTCCGAGTTAGATTCCTTCTTTTGATCAACGTTAGCCACTCAAGTGTTTTGCCTCTAGAGGTGATCCACCAAAGAAAATAAATTATCAAGAAGGAGGGTGGTTGGCTAAACTTTAGTTTTCTATCATCTATAGAAAAAGGAGTATTTTCAACCATTGTAATTGCATCAACTGATATCTATTATAAGACTCCTCTTATATAGATATTGGTCAACCCTTCTAATTCTATTAGACATAAGATTTTATTTAATTAATTAAGCTCCTTTAATTAATTTAGGCTTCCCACCACATTGAGAATAATTAATTAAATTCATTTAATTAATTTGTCTCCTAATCTTATTAGGAATAAGTGAGAGTACTAATATTAAATTAATTCCTAAACTCCTTTAAAAATTAAAATAATAATAATTGTAATAATATTAATAAGACTCCTCTTATTAATTAATATTTAATATTTTTAAAATATAAAATAATAAACATTAAGCTATTTAATTTATTCTATCATCATAGATTAAATTAATTACACCTAATACATTATTACGATTATGTCATTACATTCTTAAATAATTATTCTTTCTTTTATGGTGTGACCCTTTAGGTTCTCCATATTAAACCGGTTGTGAATAAATCAATTAGAACAATTCTAATTTTATTTAAATAAATAAATTAAACTAATAATTTATTTAAATGAATAATATTTATTCTAAAATAGGAATAAGCATCCCTAGCGATCAACGATTTTTCAGATAATATAGATTTCAATATTAATCATAAAAGAACCTGTGAGTAAATAGTTACCGTACAATTCAATCATTCCACTATACAATGTTCCAATTAAATATAAGACATTGAATTATTGTCAAGTCATATTTTATTTAATCATATGTATTTCGATTGAAAAATGTATAACTCCAAATAATGCAAATTAGAAACTTTTTTCTAATTTCATTCAGCCTTGACCAAGGACTACTAGGTTGTCAATTAACGAATCACATATGACATAGCTCTTCTTTTACTAGAAGTGGTAGATTCTTTATTGACCATTCATTATCTCCATATATAACTTATTATACCCAAGCATACCCTTTGATATAACCTAATGGTCTTAAATAATAAGTCAAAGTATAATTCATTACACACAATATACTATGATGATCTCAAGTCCAAGGATCACTTGTACTACTATCACATTAGGAATTCTTATTGACAGACAAGTAAAACTCCATTAGGTATTCCATGACGAGTCACGTTCAGTGAACTTATTCTCCAATAAGCACCTACATATTTGCTTTAGTGTCTCCACACAAATGATCATGAAATCAATCATCCTCATCCAATGAACAAGCAACATATATACCAATCTATTCGGATTTACTAATCCCCTTTTTAGTAATCCAACGATTGAGAACTATTTTAGTTTTAAGATTTCTAATAATTTAGATCTCATTAGCATGATCAACATCATGATTCTAAAAGTATTGCTTAAAACTATGGGTTATTTATATATTATAAAAATAGCATCATGTAGATAATTAAATGTCTTTAATAAATGAATTCTTTTATTAATAAATGAATAAGATTGTTTACAAAGTATGTGCTTTATCATCATACATGATTGTCTTGTATGCACACTACTATCAGCGACAGTCCTGAAAAGTTTAAATATATATATATATATATATATATATATATATATATATATATATATATATAAAAGCGATTAAAAGTCGCGGATCGACGATCCGGGCTGTGTAAATGCAAGAAAACGCATAAATGTACTAAAAAATACGCCAAAACGGCCACGAAACTGAGTTCCGATCAAAATCAAAAAACAAAACTTAACGTGGACGTGTATAAATGCGCAATGAAGTAGTAGGAACTTTCTGATCATAAAAATACTTACAATGGACTGCTACACGGGCTTTTTGCCACTTGGTAGGCTTTAAATGGACGTTTTCACAAGTTAATTTTGGGTATGTGGTAGTATATGAGTATACCTACGTGTTAGAGTAATAAAATCTGGGTTTGGAGTATTAGAAGTCAGGCTAGGAAACGAAATGGGCTGAGTTTCAGATCGTTTTATATATATTTTTTGGCTTGGGGGTGAACTTTTATTTAAAAACCCGATGGAAGCGGGCCTACCCGTGGCAGACGCGGGTCTACCTGCGGCTTCATGTGGCAAGGCCCACCCTGTGGGTCCGTTGTCTCAAAGTACATGCACTCCAAGCAACGCGATGTCAGGTTCGAAACTTTCTAACTTTTGATCGGAGCGTCCGTTCGAGGTGTGCTATACTTTTCCTGAAAGCCCTCGTCGAGAGCATCACAATGACATGGGATTAAACCTTTTTCGAGTCCAAGAAGACAGGTTCACAATCGGGTCTTCGTTTCTTCGCAGTTTGTCCGTTGAGCTGACTTGTGCTATTTTCACTCGGGATCAATGTTATGGTTCTTTTTAGCCTTGATGGCATCAATTTGGCGTGATTTTGACTAGATTGGATTCAAGTTGGTAAAATAACTATTTTGCCCCTCCAGGGGTTGTTTCCTGTACTGGCACGGTCTTTGAATGTCTTCCCGGGGTTGTTTTTGAGGTTTTGATCCCAGCCGACTTTGTTTGTCCTCAGGTTTATCTCCAAGACTGACTTGGCTTCCCAGGGTTGTCTCTGGGGTTATTCATCCTCCCTGGTTGTGACCGGAGCTTGACTTGACATCCCGACATAGTCACTAGGGGCTTACCTTTACATCTCGGTGTTGCCGGGTTTGACTTGACATCCCAGTATAGTGACCGGGGTTGAACTTGACATCCTAGGGTTGTCGTCGGTGCTACTTGACATCCCTGTATGGTTACCGGGGCTTCACTTGACCTCCCGGTGTTGCTGGGGCTTCACTTGACCTCTCGGTGTTTCCGGGGTTTGATTTGACATCCCGGTATTGTGACCGGGGTTGAACTTGACATCCCGGGGTTGTTGATGGGGTTACTGTACCTCCCGGGTTATGACCGGAGTTTGACTAGACATCCCGGGGTTGAGACCGGGGCTGAATTGAGATCCTGGTATTGAGACTGGGGCTGAGTTGACATCCCGGTATTGAGACCGGGACTGAGTTGACGTCCCAGTATTGAGACCGGGACTGGCATCGCGGTATTGAGACCAGGGCTGAGTTGGCATCCCGATATTGAGACCGGGGCTGAGTTGGCATCCCGGTATTGAAATCGGGGCTGAGTTGACATCCCGATATTGAGACCAGGGCTGAGTGGCATCCCGATATTGAGATCGGAGCTGAGTTGACATCCTGGTATTGAGACCGGGACTAAGTTGACATCCCAGTATTGAGATCGGGACTGAGTTGACATCCCAATATTGAGACCGGGGCTGAGTTGACATCCCGGTATTAAGACCGGGGCTGAGTTGGCATCCCGGTATTAAGACTGAGGCTGAGTTGGCATCCCGATATTGAGACTAGTGCTGAGTTGGCATCCCTGTATTGAGACCGGGGCTGAGTTGCCATCCCGGTACTGAGACCGGGGTTGAGTTGGCATCCCGGTATTGAGATCGGGGCTGAGTTGGCATCCCGGTATTGAGACCGGGGCTGAGTTGGTATCCCAGCATTAAGACCGGGGCTTAGTTGGCATCCTGGTATTGAGACCGGGGCTGAGTTGCCATCCCGGTATTGAGACCGGGGCTAAGTTGCCATCCCGGTACTGAGACCGGGGTTGAGTTGGCATCTTGGTAGTGAGACCGGGGCTGAGTTGGTATCCCAGCATTGAGGCCGGGGCTGAGTTGGCATCCCGGTATTGAGACCGGGGCTGAGTTGCCATCCCGGTATTGAGACCGGGGCTGAGTTTCCATCCCGGTATTGAGACCAGGTATGAGTTGACATCCCGATTTTGAGCCTGGGGATGAGTTGACATCCCAGTATTGAGACTGAGGCTGAGTTGGCATCCCGATATTGAGACTGGGGCTGAGTTAACATCCCGGTATTGAGACCGAGGCTGAGTTGACATCCCTGTATTGAGACCGGGGCTGAGTTGGCATCCAGGTATTGAGACCGAGGCTGAGTTGACATCCCGGTATTGAGACCGAGGTTGAGTTGACATCCTGGTATTGAGATCGGGGCTGAGTTGACTTCCCGGTATTGAGACCGGGGCTGAGTTGGCATCCCGGTATTGAGACCGAGGTTGAGTTGACATCCCGGTATTGAGACCGGGGCTGAGTTGACATCCTGGTATTGAGACCGGGGCTGAGAAGATGGTTTTTCCCCAGCCTGCAGGGTTAGTAATAGTAACGCAAAATTTTGAGTGTTGACAACAGGAATTAAAAGTTTCGAGTGTCTACAGATGCCCCTCTTTATCATGTTTATGCAACGCAGTGAAATGAACATGATAAAGATTGCTAGACATTGGAAATATGATAAATGCAAATATAATGCAATGCAATGCATAGCATGATATGTTATGAATGTTGGATACCTTCGAGGGGATGGGGCTACCACTAACTGTTTACATCATTTTTTGTTGGGGATAACGTTATCCGTGATAGCCCTTGATGTCGCATTAGTCGAAGGCTAATGGTTTACCATGCCCCTGTGGTGCTAGGCTATTACAGGTAGGGTATCACTGGTAGGCTATCACAGATGGTTCTCGTCATTTCTTGCTAGAGATGACGTCATTCATGATTGTCTTTGGTGAATTCCCTTGACTTCTATTCGAAAGAAATATTGCAAAGTCTCGATTACCACCGAATATTTCTCGGTGCTTCCCCTAGGAATTTGTATAATAGATTCCATCATCTGTCCTCTGTGGGGATAAACTAATATACTGTACTCACCATCGGCTCATTCTCGATGCTTCACTAGAGTTGTCGCCAATGGCTAAACTGTCAGAACCTTTGACCTTTGCTGAAGTAGCCTTCAACAGCTGGCATCACCGGATCGTTCCCAATGATTCGCTGGGGTTGTCGCCAGTGGCTGAAATGTCAGGCAATCTAACCTTCGCTGAAGTAGCCTTCAACGTCTGATATCACCGGATCATTCCCGATCCTTCGCTGGGGTTTTCACCAGCGGCTGAAATGTCAGGCAATCTGACCTTTGCTGAAGTAGCCTTCAACGATTGATATCAACGGATCGCTCCTGATGCTTCGCTTGGGTTGTCCCCAGCAGCTGAAATGTCAGGAAATCTGACCTTCGCTTAAGTAGCCTTCAACGATTGATATCACTGGATCGTTCTCGATGCTTCGCTGTGTTTGTTGCCAGCGGCTGAAATGTCAGGCAATCTGACCTTCGCTGAAGTAGCCTTCAACGGCTGATATCACCGGATCGTTCTCGATGCTTTGTGACACCCCCAAATTCGGGTACTTCGTTTCCACAAGATTTGGTGTTCACTATCTATATGAAACATACATCTATCCAATAGTAAAGAATTGCAAAAAAAATTACAACCTTTACAAATACTTAAATAAAATCTTACTTGAAAAAAAGATTACAACTTGTCCAAAATAAAATCCCAGGGTTAACTAAACCTTGACATCAATTAAAGAAATGCAGAAATAAAACATCATCAACTAAGTCTTATTACAACTAAAACTGAAGACAACAAGCCTTCACTTGCTCATCTTTCCTTTTCTTTTACTTGTTGACGGTATGTCAACATTTTCGGCTTTAACTGCAAGGGGTTATAAAATACGCAAGAGTAAGCAAACAAAAGCTCACTTGAAAAATACAATGATATGCCATGATTGAATAACTTCAAAAGATTTTGAGTAACTTTACTTTCATCAAAATAAAGAATTGAATAATAATTCTTTCACCATATTTAAAATTTGAATATAGAATTTATCTAAGGGTCATACGACCTTGAACTATGTCCTAGGTTATAAATATTTTTATTTAAACCTTTAACAGTCATCGAGACTATGGAATTTTAACTCGTACTTGGGGATCAGCCCTTCGTACCATGTATTGTGCACAACCATCTTAACGCTTTTGCATAAATGTCCCCTAATAAATAGGGTTGTTCGTTCTCAGTATTTGAATACAAGTCCGTACCAAAGAAAGTTTGGTTTGGATAGATAAAGGAACTTTGGAGTTTTAACTATCATCAACTAAGGAGTAGTTGAATCGACTCACATTACTTTCAACAGTTCGATAATATAGGAATTAAGAACCAATAGACTTCTTAGTAAGTAGGCATGCTTTCGAAATAACTTAAAGAGAATTGGAAGAGTAAGTAGATCTTGTTTGAACAATTAAGTCAAGATCACATCACTTATTATAAAATTTCAATACTTGTGCATTATGAACAATAGAATAAAATATAACTTGTGTAATACATAACAAGTTAAGAATCAGAAATAAACTTGCATGATATAATGAGCAAGGGTTAGAGAACTTGCACAATGAAAAGGTACAATGATAAAGCTTGCATAGCGTACAAGAAGGGTTTAGAAACTTTCACAATATAAATATCAAGTTTAGAGATAGGAAACTTGCATAACGTAAAAGGATAAGGATTAGAGAACTTGCTCGAGTAAAAGATAAGGAGTAGAGAACTTGCGTAACATAAAAGAATAAGGATTAGAGAACTTGCCTCAAGCGTAAGCTACACTTTAATAATTACATCACTTCCACAATTACCCTACACATTATATTACGTTCAAAACATCTATTAGTACATAACTATAACGTTCAAACCATTGAACTTCTTACTTAAGTTCAACTCACAACGTTGTTTACAACATAGGTTGCTAACTAGCCACATACGTGAGTCTATACTCACGACATACATTTCACAAGCTTATAATGCTTTAAATCATTATGTGTACCTTATAAAAGTAATACACCCATACACATGTAATACATTTATATAAGACTTCAAGTTATCTTAAACACATCAAAAGTAGGTTATCTCATTACCTATTACACTTAACAAGTCATGAAAATAAGTTAGCTAAACAAACAATGCACAAAAACTCAACGAAGCACAAACAAAATTCCCGGACAGCAGGTCAACCCGCTGGGGCGGGTCCCCTAAGGCTAAAATCCCCGGTGGGGCGGGGTCCACTACTGATGGGTTCCCCCAGCTCGCGAACGGTAGAGAAATAAGCCAATTTGGCTTATTTCTTCACACCAAAGTCCGATTTTTCTCAACATGATGAACATAAAACTTGATAACAAGAAAATTTTGGACTCTTTAACATGGTTATAACATATAAAATCCTTAAAACATATAATCAAAACCAAGTTTTCATGATTTTTGAAGAAAACTACAATATCAAGCGTTCTTGACAAATATTGCTATTACGAATTCGTTTTTCAATCAATTCATGTAATTCCAATTGTAATAATTCTAATTCTTAACATATTGACATAACCCATGATCAATTTAAACAATAATCCATAATTAAACACCAATTTGATAGTTCAAAAGCTATTCTTTCAAAATTAGTTTACAGTAAATCATTATAAACATAATTTCTTCTTGTTCATCGAAATTACATGGATTGAATTATTAAAACAACGAATAACTCATATAATAACATCAATATATATATATATATATATATATATATATATACATACATCACATATATACATCATGATCACATAATTTACATAAAAGGCTTTTATAGAGAAGTTCTTTTATGAAGAAACATGGAATATGAAAAACACAAATTAGAGAAGATTTAAGCTTGGAGATTATACCCTTTTCTAGCTTGGGTTTGGAGAAGAGTTGGAGATGATGATGGTGTATAGTTCTCTTCTTGCTTTCTCAAAGCTTCTTCTTCTTCTCTCTTCTTCCTCTTCTTCTTCTCTGAGTATTCTCTCTAACTCTCTCTGTTTTTCTTTCTTTGTTTTACAAAACTAACTGACTAACTTTTAAACTAACGTATATTATAGATATATAATATACATACACATATATAATATATATGTAACTTATAATATTAATATAGCTAATAAGTAATATACTAATTGCTATACTAACTACTACTTATTACATATATTACAAAAAAATTGAATTTGAAAAGCTATAAGTCCATGTTTGGTAAAAATAAAAATCATTTTAAAAACAGATTCTTTTATTAACTAAGGCCATGTTTGGTAAAACAAATTTAAAATAAAAATAAGGGTCTTGTTTGGTAAAATCAATTTAAAACCCTTTTCAATTCTTTTAATAAATCCTTTAACCCATAGATTAAATGCTACGCTTATTTAATTAAATTGCAACCTTCTAATTTAATTAAATATAAGCTAACATTCATTAATTAATTAAAAAATGCACATAATACTCAATTGTCACACATGCAATTCTCTTAGTAAACATAATTTATGTAACAATTAGTAATTTACTATACACACTTAGCACATAATATTATTCTAATTTAATTATTCTCAATTAAATTAGAATTATGCTACACCATTACTTACACATCAACTTAATTAATTCTATTACACTTAAATAAATTATCCACAACAATGACACACTTTATAAATTACATAATTTATTTATTTAGCTCAATAAATAAATTCAATAAAATATTTATTTAATTCAATAAATGTTTACGATTAATATATAAAATTCTCATTCGTTACAATCTTCTCTCTTTAAAAGGATTCTGTCCCCAGAATCACAACATATTTTTTTTTTCATTTATTACATTCTTCCCCCCTTAAAAGGATTCTGTCCCCAAAATTGATATATAAGGGGTTACACAAACAATTAAGAAAATAATTGAGGATACGATTTTCTCATTACTTCTTCGAGTTCCCACGTGGCTTCTTCAGCACTGTGGTACTCCAGATTACCTTAACAGAAGGTATCACATTATTTTTAAGTACTTGTTCCTTTCTATCAACTATTTAAACATGAACCTCTTCATAAGTTAAGTCTTTATCAAGCTGTAAAGGTTTGTATTCTATTACATGTTTATAGTCGTGTTTGTACGGTCGTAATACGGAAATATGGAAGACGTTGTGTATATTCTCTAGCTCCGGAGGTAATTCCACCTCGTAAGCTACCTCGCCCACCTTTTGTAGTACCTCAAAAGGTCTAATAAATCGGGGACTCAGCTTCCCCTTCTTGCCAAATCTAATCTTCCCCTTCCAGGGAGATACCTTCTGAAAAACGAAGCTTCCTGGTAAGAATTCTTGATTCTGTCGATGTTGATCGACATATTTCTTTTGTCTGTCTTGAGCAACAACCAATCTTGTTCTAATCAGCTTCACAATTTCAGCAGTTTGTTGCACCAATTTCGGTCCCAACAGTTGACGTTCACCAACTTCATTCCAACACAAGGGAGTTCTGCATTTTCTGTCGTATAACGCTTCGTAAGGTGGCATACCGATACTCGCGTGATAATTATTGTTGTAGGCGAACTCCACCAATGGTAGATGATCATCCCAGTTTCCTTTGAAGTCCATAACTCAAGCTCTCAGCATATCCTCTAGCGTCTGAATCGTTCTCTCGCTCTAGCCGTCGGTCTGAGGATGGTACGTTATACTGATTCGTAATTGCGTTCCTAGACACTCTTGCAAATGCTTTCAGAAATTTAACGTAAAATGCGGATCTTTGTCGGACACAATCGACACCGGAACACCATGTCGAGAAATAACCTCCTTGACGTATAGCTTCACCAATTATTTTGAAGTTGTACTTAATCCTGATCGGTAGAAAGTGGGTTGACTTCGTCAGTCGATCCACTATCACCCATATCGCTTCAAATCCCTTCTGAGTCGCTGGAAGACCAACCACGAAGTTGATAAGTGGTCTTTATGACCACTTATTCGGATAGTAACCAGCTTGTTCTGTTGTCGAAACTCAAGTACTTTTGTTCTTTTCACGTGTTTTTCCTTTGTTTTGTAGATTTTATGTTTAGAAACTCTCTCGGTGCTTTTGAGGCCAAAACGATGCAAAGAATGCTAAAAAGTTTGATGACATGACAATGGAAAGAAGGCAAGCGACCAAATGTGAAGGAAATGCAATCCGGACATCGCTTGGGGGGTTTATGTTCATTTCATGTTCTTGGATTGGAGCTTAGTTCATATTGTAGAGTGTCTTCTAAGCTTTCTGGAACATCTTGAATCATCCCAATCGGAGTTCGGAGGCGAGAGTTATGCCCCGTATACCAACGGACGTTAAACTCCACAGTTTTGAGTTTTCATGCACAACTGTCACTTGGAGCTCAATTTCAGCCTTCATCCATCCATTATTTCTCAATTCTTAAAGACTGAAAGTTGTAGAGCTCTTCGATAGCTTCGATTTGACAGGTGGAAGACCTCGTAACTCCTCCCGGATCAAAAGTTATGGCCGTTTTACCAGAGGACTCTGCAGCAAAAAAGTGCCGGCGCAGGCGCGCGGATTCTAAGGAATTTTTGGGCGCGGCCGTGCCAATCTTCAGCTGTGCCAGACTTGTATTTTCAAGTGCACGGGACTTGGCTTGAGATAGGATATAAGGGGGCTCGTTTTTGGCAAGAAAACATAACACATTTTGGGCCTTAAGCCCTAGACCTAGACTTCTTCCATTTCCCTTACATTTCTTGTATAGATTAGGAGTACATTAGTGATAGATTAGGGTTTAGTTTAGTTAGTTAGTTTCTAGCGTTAGATTAGATTTGAAGATTTAAGCAAGGGATTAGCATCAAAGATCCAAGCTTGGAGAAAGACTAAAGATTTGTATTCTCTATCTCTTAACTCTCCTTGCATTCAATGTGCATTCGGATAATGTTTATGAACCTTGTGGATGATATATTTGAGTTGTCTATGACTTAAATTGTATTTTGAGATTCCAATGGAACCTAATGAGTAGTTAATGTCGATTTCTCTTCCATATTGATTCTTATTGATTGTTATGTGATTGTCTACTGCGATATATGCTTTCATTGCTTAATTGAGTCATGACCAATTACTGTGATAACCCACATGGGATTGAAAGACAAAGTGTGGGTTTAGATCTAATCGTAGTAGCGGGCAATTGTACGTTCACATGGCGTTGGACGTATGATTTGTGCTTAGGATAGACATATACCGAAGCGCCGCTCGTAGTCAATAGAGGACTTGACCCTAAACCCTATTTATTTGTAAACACCATAGACATATAGGGGTTTAGATAATGTGGGTGTTCACGTGCGTTCTATCATCTGTGGATTGCACGTGATATGGATTAGGTGCATCGAAAGATGGCCTTCTCTTACCTTCGTGTTCTCGGCAAACAATTGTAATGATTAATTTGACCTAATTAGAAGTGTGTCGACTTAGACGAATCATTAGGGAAAATTAGAATCTCTTGTCTTCATTATCTAATTTTAACTCTAGAATTAGTTAGTTTAAGTTAATTGCTTGCCTAGTTTAACTTAGTTTTAATTCATCCTCTTTACCATCTGTTTAAATAAGACTGAGATGATTATGTGCTAGTGGTTTGGTGTCTTTTATCCATTAATTCTCTGTGGGATGATATCTTTACTTATTCTTTATTACTCGTTGGCCGCGTATACTTGCGCGTTAATTGTGTCATCTAATCGGACCAACAGAAGTCCATCGTGATATGCTCCCACTTCCATTCTAAAATTTCCAATGGTTGTAGCAATCCGCTAGGTCTCTGGTGTTCTACTTTGACTTTCTGGCACGTTAGACATTTCGCAACGCATTCAGCAACATCCCTCTTCATATTTGGCCACCAGAAGTGGTGCTTGAGATTCTGGTACATCTTCGTACTCTCAGGGTGAATAGAATATCTCGAGCTGTGAGATTCGCTCAAAATCTCCTCTATAACTTTTGGTACTGACAGTACCCAAATTCTTTCTTCAAATCGTAACAGTCCTTCGTTATCAATTTTGAACTTGAACTCTTCGCCATCGGCTATTCTTTTTCGAATCTTCTCGCATTCTTTGTCGTGAAGTTGTGCTTCTTTCAATTTGTCTACCAAAGTAGAACCAATAGTTACTTGAAACAACTTCTCATCCGATTCCTTTGGAAACTTCACTTCCAGCTCTAATCTAGCCATCTGTTCTATCAACTGATCCTGATCAGTTAACATGTTCAGCTTTTCCTGACCTTTTCTACTCAAAGCGTCGGCGACAACGTTAGCTTTACCCGGATGGTAAAGTATTTCCCAATGTAGTACTTGATTAGTTCTAACCATCTCCTTTGGCTCAAGTTTAAATCATTCTAGGTGAAGATATACTTCAAACTCTTATGATCTGTGTATATTTTACACTTCTCTCCATATAAGTAGTGTCTCCAAATCTTCAGAGCAAACACTACTGTCGCCAACTCCAAGTCATGGGTCGGATACCCCTTCTCGTAATCCTTCAGCTGGCGTGACGCATAGGCAATGACTTTGCTGCTCTACATCAGCACACAGCCTAATCCCTTATGTGAGGGATTACTATATACGACAAAATTTCCCGTACAGTCTGGTAAAGACAACACAGGTGCAGTACTTAACCTCTTCTTCAATTCCTAAAAACTTTCCTCACATTTTTCTGTCCAAATAAACTTGACTGTTTTACGAGTCAAATTCGTCAACGGGGTTACGATCTTGAAAAAGTCTTGGATAAATCTCCAGTAATAACCTGCCAATCCCACGAAACTCCTAACTTCAGAAGGCGTCTTCGGTTGATCCCAATTCATTACGGCCTCAACCTTCGACGGATCTACCGAAATCCCCTCCTTGTCCATCATGTGGCCAAGAAATTGTACACGTTCCTACCAGAATTTGCATTTTGAGAATTTAGCATAAAGTTTCTCTCGCCTCAGTGATTCCAACGTTAGTCTCAAATGTACGGTGTGTTCTTACTCAGTCTTGGAATAAACCAGGATGTCATCTATGAATACCACCACGAACTTATCTAAGAATGGCTTAAACACCCTGTTTATTAAGTCCATAAATGCAGCTGGGGCATTCGTTAGACCAAATGACATCACCAAAAACTCGTAATGTCCATACTGAGTTCTAAAAGCCGTTTTTGGTATATCTTATCTCCTTACCTTCAGCTGATGATATCCACTTCTCAAATTGATTTTTGAGAAGTATCTAGCACCCTTAAGTTAATCGAACAAGTCATCGATCCTAGGTAGAGGATACATATTCTTGATCGTAACTTTGTTCAACTCCCTATAATCAATGCAAAGCCGCATCGATCCATCCTTCTTTTTCACGAATAAAACTGGCACTGCCCACGGCGAAATGCTTGGTTGAATATACTTCTTGTCCAGCAGTTCTTACAGTTGAACCATCAGTTCCTTCATTTCAACGGGAGCTATTCGGTATGGAGCTTTCAAAATCGGAGCAGTCCCCGACACTAAGTCGATCACGAACTCTATCTCCCTATCTGGAGGAAGTCCTGGAAAATCGTCCGAAAACACATCCACAAACTCCCTAACCACTGATATCTCTTCTATCTTCGGGCTCTCCTTACGCGTATCTACTATGTAGGATAGATATCCCACACAGCCTTGCGTCAAAAGTTTTTTAGCTTGCATAACTGTCAGACAACTCGCTTGTCTAGGTGATTTACTACCATAGAACACTACCTTCGACGGAGTCGTAAGGTTTACCGACTTCTTCCGACAGTCGATTACCGCCCCATGGTTGAACAACCAGTCCATACCCAGTATGACATCGAATTCCCCAAGTTTTATCGAAATCAAATCTGCCCTTAATTCCTGACCCTTAATGTCCAATCTACAGTTCTTGTATATAAACCTAACAGGAATAACCTCCCTATTCGCTATCTCTATGTTTAAGGGGTAAACTAATTCCTTTTTAGGTAAGTCTAGGGTCTTAGCAAAGTCATCAAATATAAATGAACAAGTAGCACCCGAATTAAATAATACATATGCATTTATATTATTGATCAGAATAATACCTGCCACCATAGCTTTTGACTGCACAGCGTCCTGCACCGTCATGTTGAATGTGCGGGCAGTGGGTCGAACGGCTTGCAGTGGTGATGGTCCAGCGATAGTCAGAGTGCTGTCGCTGCCATTTCCCCCGCTTCCCGCTGCCGACCCTTTAGTTGGCTTCTTAGGAAAACTTCGGGCCATGTGATCCTTGGATCCACATGTGTAGCAAGCTCTCTTCTTTGGGTTTGGGAAATTCGGTGCGATGTGGCCTTCCTGACTACAGTTGTAGCACACCCATTTCCCTTTTATGCACACTCCAGTGTGATTCTTCCCGCATGTTGCACATACTTCGAGCTTTCTCTTCTGCTGGCCTCCCTGCTGACTCCCAGCAGATGTATTGTCGTTCCACTTCCTTTTCTGATGGATAGCCCCGTTACCACCAGCCTTATTTTCTGTCTCAATCTTTTTCTTCTTGTCCTGGTTGAATTTAGTCACGGCGTCGCTCCCTCCTTCAGTGAGAATTGCCTTCTCCAGCACGGCTGCAAACGTGCTCAGCTGGAACATAGAGACCTTGCTGTAGAGCCAGGGTTTCAGTCCCCGCTCAAATCTTCTCGCCTTCCTAGCGTCTGTGCTGGCCTGGTAAGTAGCGAACCTAGCCAACTCGTTAAACTTTGCAGCGTATTCTGACACCGTCATCCCTCCCTGCTTAGGCTCTAGGAATTGGACCTCCATCTGGTCCTGCGAGCTCACAGGGAAGTACATTTCAAAGAACATCTCTTTGAAACGCTCCCATGGTATCACTCCTTCACCCTTTCTGGTCTTGTTGGCTTGCCACCAGAAACTAGCATCCGACTTCAACATGAAAGTCGCGAATGCTGTCTTCTGGTCTTTGCTAACCCTAGCCATGTCGAAGACCTTCTCCATTTCCATTACCCACGTCTGGGCATCTATAGGGTTTGTCAATCCCTTAAACTCAGGCGTTCCTACTACCGTAAACTCTTTAAACGTTGTGCCCTGCACTTGCGGTTGATTCTCAAGTGCTCCTGTTAGTAGGTTCACCAACTGTTGAACCGAGTTGGGATTCGTGCCATCGTTATTGTTGTTGTTGTTATTCGTCGAGCCCTCGGGGTTTTGAAGTGTAGGTCTTCTTCTAGGAGGCATTTTTCTGTTAAGAAGATATCCTTATTAGATCCTTTATTCCATTCTTAAGTATCCAAGTTCAACTCTAAACATTTAAATAACTCAGTTCGTATATGAACATATAGCACATCAATAAACTTCTTTTATTCATTACTCGTAAATTTTAAAAACATAGGATAGATAACATCTCTGCTATTTTACATCATCTTTCCTGAACTGGAACCAGTTGCAGGATTACATTATTATCTCATCCCATTCTTATCTCAAATTATGGGATTTACATTATTACAAAAAAACACATAATTAAGGACTCTACTGCCTAGGCATGTTAGGACGTCGCATAGCCTCTCTGCGTTCTTCCTCCATCACCCGAGACACTGTTCTTTGCTCCACCACATACCATGGTAAACCTTGGAACTGAGCTGGGTAATAAAAGACACGATCCTAGGCCCTATCTATGGCCATATGGAATGCGTATTCTATTTCCCTCAGCTTGGTCCTTTTGGCTTCAGCCTTATCTTCAGCTCGATCGCTCGTTGAGTAGCCCTCAAGCTTATCTCCTCAGCTCTGGCATGCTTCATCAACTCCTCGTGGATGTCTTGTCTCAGCTTCGCTATCTCGGCTTGGGCCTCATCTCTATCATGCTCTACATGGATTAGCTTCCACTGCGCTTCTCCTAGCTCACTATCCATCTCTTCGATAGTCTCGTCCCGCTGCTGGATAGTTTCTTCGAGCTCTCCGACTTGACTATGTAACTCCACATTACGGTCGTGAACCTCCTCGTACATCTAAACACTAACAGAGTGAGGTGGGAATTCCTCTTCGGGATCCTCTTCCTCCTCTTCCTCATCCTCGTCCTCTTTCTCTGGAGTAGGTATCAGCTCACGCTCCCGACCAACTACGGTGATCACTGGAGATGGCTCTCTCCTAACCAGCAGCTCCCAGACAACATGGATGTCTCGGGGCTCCTCCTCTCTAGGCACCTGAGGTATATCCTCTTTAGCCTGACTGGACTCTCCAACGTTCGTCATCCTGATAAAAGAATTTTAAAGTTTATTATTATGTGATATCGAATCGTCACTCTTCGAGTACCTAAACGTAAACACACAACACATAAGGTAGTTTATTATCTTTACCTATCACCACTATCTTGTCGATCTTCCTATAAGGCTACTACCTAAGGTTTCCCCCCACCTAAGGTTCATAACCTACTGCTTTGATACCAACCTGTGACACCCCCAAATCCGGGTACTTCGTTTCCACAAGATTTGGTGTTCACTATCTATATGAAACATACATCTACCCAATAGTAAAGAATTGCAAAATAAATTACAACCTTTATAAATACTTAAATAAAATCTTCCTTGAAAAAAAGATTACAACTTGTCCAAAATAAAATCCCAGGGTTAACTAAACCTTGACATTAATTAAATAAATGCAAAAATAAAACATCATCAACTAAGTCTTATTACAACTAAAATTGAAGACAACAAGCCTTCACTTGCTCATCTTTCCTTTTCCTTTACTTGTTGACGGTATGTCAATATTCTCGGCTTTAACTGCAAGGGGTTATAAAATACGCAAGAGTGAGCAAACAAAAGATCACTTGAAAAATACAATGATATGCCATGATTGAATAACTTCAAAAGAGTTTGAGTAACTTTACTTTCATCAAAATAAATAATTGAATAATAATTCTTTCGCCATATTTAAAATTTGAATATAGAATTTATCTGAGGGTCATACGACCTTGAACTATATCCTAGGTTATAAATATTTCTATTTAAACCTTTAACAGTCATTGAGACTATGGACCTTTAACTCGTACTTAGGGGGATCAACCCTTCGTACCATGTATTGTGCACAACCATCTTAAAGCTTTCGCATAAATGTCCCCTAATAAATAGGGTTGTTCATTCTCAGTATTTGAATACAAGTCCGTACCAAAGAAAGTTTGGTTTGGATAGATAAAGGAACTTTGGAGTTTCAACTATCATCAACTAAGGAGTAGTTGAATCGACTCACATTACTTTCAACAGTTCGATAATATAGGAATTAAGAACCAATAGACTTCTTAGTAAGTAGACATGCTTTAGAAATAACTTAAAGCGAATTGGAAGAGTAAGTAGATCTTGCTTGAACAACTAAGTCAAGATCACATCACTTATGACAACACTTCAATACTTGTGCATTATGAACAATAGAATACAATATAACTTGTGTAATACATAACAAGTTAAGAATCAGAAATAAACTTGCATGATATAATGAGCAAGGGTTATAGAACTTGCACAATGAAAAGGTACAACGATAAAGCTTGCATAGCGTACAAGAATGGTTTAGAAACTTGCACAATATAAATAGCAAGTTTATAGATAGGAAACTTGCGTAACGTAAAAGAATAAGTATTAGAGAACTTGCTCGAGTAAAAGATAAGGATTAGAGAACATGCCTCAAGCGCAAGCTACACTTTAATAATAATAATCACTTTCACAATTACCCTACACATTACATTATGTTCAAAACATCTATTAGTACCTAACTATAACGTTCAAACCGTTGAACTTCTTACTTAAGTTCAACTCACAACGTTGTTTACAACATAGGTTGCTAACTAGCCACATACGTGTGTCTATACTCACGATATACATTTCACAAGCTTATAATGCTTTAAATCATTATGTGTACCTTATGAAAATAATACACCCATACACATGTAATACATTTATATAAGACTTCAAGTTATCTTAAACACATCAAAAGTAGGTTATCTCATTACCTATTACACTTAACAAGTCATGAAAATAAGTTAGTTAAACAAACACTGCACAAAAACTCAACGAAGCGCAAATAAAATTCCTGGACAGTATGTTAACCCGTTGGGGCGGGACCCCTAAGGCTAAAAGTCGTGCTGGTGCGGGGCCCACTACTGGTGGGTTCCCCCAGCTCGCGAACGGCTGAGAAATAAGCTAATTTGGCATATTTCTTCACACCAAAGTCCGATTTTTCTCAACATGATGAACATGAAACTTGATAACAACAAAATTTTAGACTCTTTAACATGATTATAACATATAAAATCCTTACAACATATAATCAAAATCAAGTTTTCTTGATTTTTGAAGAAAACTACAATATCAAGCATTCTTGACAAAAATTGCTATTACGAATTCGTTTTTCAATCAATTCATGTAATTCCAATTGTAATAACTCTAATTCTTAACATATTGACATAACCCATGATCAATTTAAACAATAATCCATAATTAAACACCAATTTGATAGTTCAAAAGCTATTCTTTCAAAATTAGTTTACAGTAAATCATTATAAACATAATTTCTTCTTGTTCATCGAAATTACATGGATTGAATTGTTAAAACAACGAGTAACTCATATAATAACATCAATATATATATATATATATATATATATATATATATATATGTACATCACATATATACATCATGATCACATAATTTACACAAAAGGCTTTTATAGAGAAGTTCTTTTATGAAGAAACATGGAATATGTAAAACACAAATTAGAGAAGATTTAAGCATGGAGATTATATCCTTTTCTAGCTTGGGTTAGGAAAAAAGTTGGAGATGATGATGGTGTATAGTTCTCTTCTTGCTTTCTCAAAGCTTCTTCTTCTTCTCTCTTCTTCCTCTTCTTCCTCTTCTTCTTCTTTGAGTATTCTCTTTAACTTTCTCTCTGTTTTTCTTTCTTTGTTTTACAAAACTAACTGACTAACTTTTAAACTAATGTATATTATAGATATATAATAAAATATACATATATAATATATATGTAACTTATAATATTAATATAGCTAATAAGTAATATACTAATTGCTATACTAACTACTACTTATTACATAGGTTACAAAAAAATTGAATTTGAAAAGCCATAAGGCCATGTTTGGTAAAAACAAAAATCATTTTAAAAAAAGATTCTTTTATTAACTAAGGCCAAGTTTGGTAAAACAAATTTAAAACAAAAATAAGGGCCTTGTTTGGTAAAATCAATTTAAAACCCTTTTCAATTCTTTTAATAAATTCTTTAACCCATAGATTGAATGCTACACTTATTTAATTAAATTGCAACCTTCTAATTTAATTAAATATAAGCTAACATTCATTAATTAATTAAAAAATACACATAATACTCAATTGTCACACTTGCAATTCTCTTATTAAACATAATTCATGTAACAATTAGTAATTTACTATACACACTTAGCACAAAATATTATTCTAATTTAATTATTCTCAATTAAATTAGAATTATGCTACACCATTACTTACACATCAACTTAATTAATTCTATTACACTTAAATAAATTATCCACAACAATCACACACTTTATAAATTACATAATTTATTTATTTAGCTCAATAAATAAATTCAATAAAATATTTATTTAATTCAATAAATATTTACGATTAATATATAAAATTCTCATTCGTTACATGCTTCGCTGGGGTTGTCGCCAGCGGCTGAAATGTCAGGCAATCTGACCTTCGCTGAAGTAGCCTTCAACGGCTGATATCACCGGATCGTTCCTGATGCTTCGTTGGGGTTGCCGTCAGCGGCTGAAATGTCAGGCAATCTGACCTTCGCTGAAGTAGCATTCAACGGTTGATATCACCGGATCGTTCCCGATGCTTCACTAGGGTTGTCGCCAGTGGCTGAAATGTCAGGCAATCTGACCTTCGCTGAAGTAGCCTTCAACGGTTGATATCACCGGATCGTTCTCGATGCTTCGCTGGGGTTGTCCCAGCGGTTTAAATGTCTGGCAATCTGATCAATCTCTACATGGGGGTACTCTTTCTGACAAAAACACCCTCGAATCAGTCTGGATGCCTTGATACAGTTAAAACCTGCCGTTTATACCATCGAACCTTCCCGATGCTCTGACAGTGGCATTTTTCAGCAGTTTTTTTAGCAGTTCTCATCATTGGTCCTTGGATATCACTTCGGGATGATAACCAATGGCTTACATAAAGTTCTTCTTTCTGTTAGGAATTCGTATCTCATACGTAGGATTTCAGGACAATCCGCTCAATCGCGTAGCAGTTTTTTCCCAAATTTAACTTTTCAGATCTTGTAACTCCATTTCCACTCAATCTGGACCGAGCCAGAGGGGGTTGGGCCCAACTTAGGGAGCCTCAGGTAGAGGAGCGGCTACCGCATGTGGGGCCGCTCCCTTCTACGAGTTTAAGATGGGCATCAGAGGCTTCTCAGATTCATTTTTAGTTTTGAATTCTAAAGGAAATCCGATTTTCTTTCTCAGATCTACAGAGTTCGGGATACTTTTTTTAGATTTCGTCAGCGCACAAAAGCTATGCACATCTCAGGTAACATTTTTATCCTTTCTTTTCCAGTTTTAACCGTTAGAATGCTGTAAACCACGTAGTGTGCTTTTAAACGCAATGTATCAAATATGTATGCTTATATGACTTGATAAAAATTTTCAAACTTCATAAGTATGTATATTTTACTGTGATGCACGTTTTTATGCAAGAAAATTTGAATTATGAGACAGTCTATTGACGCCCTTTTTGGTTAGTTTACTCATCCTTTTTGAGGCCTAGTGAGTCTAGATTTTCAACTAAAAATATCCGTGGTAATTTGGCTACCATGTGACGCCCTTTTTGGTTAGTTTACTCATATTTTTTTTCATAAATATGAACTATTTGTATTTTTGGGTAGGTGTGCTACTGAATGGCCACCTAGTCATGCCTGTGTGCATGCGGACAATCCATTTTACAAAGGAGACTCTGGCAAAAAAAATTCAAAACCCTGAGCATTTAATAAACATGCAATTTTGACTCTACTGGGGATTTTTGTTGACTCATGCATGTTTTAGGACTTAAAAATGCAGAAAATATTATTTTAAATTAATAAAGCACAGGTTTAAGGCTTACCTCACCCTTTCTGAGGTGATTTGAAGACTTTGTCTAGGTTATGGAGCCAGATAGACCCGGCAGTGCCAGTAGGTGTCATTCTAGGAGTTAGACGGAGGAGAGTCTCCAATATTCCTTAGCCACGGCCAGCCCAACCGCCTCGTAGATTAGCTGAGTTAGTGATTCGTCTTATCCAGGTTGCTCCGCCAGTTGATGTGGACGATGAGGATATACCTTTTCTTGATCTTATCCCAGGTCAGGCTCCACG
Organism: Panax stipuleanatus; assembly: GCA_020205555.1. NCBI lineage: Eukaryota > Viridiplantae > Streptophyta > Magnoliopsida > Apiales > Araliaceae > Panax > Panax stipuleanatus. The sequence continues at coordinate 35,546,438 of CM035115.1, forward strand.
TACGGAGCTTCCAGGCATTGTGGTGCCACTTCAAAAGCTTCTGGGAGATTTGAGGCGCCACCCATCGCGATACCTTCACGCCAACGAGGTGACTAAAGTTTTTCTTCTTCTAGATTTTTTTTCTTTCTTTTGCCATTTTCAGGGCACAGGCTTGATCTGGATTAGCCTTTTTTATGCAGGTTCTCGGCTTTATACAGCCCAAGGGGAACTGGTTCAATGTCCATTCCCTATACCATACTCTGCATCCGGAGTACAGGGCCTTTGTTGACACCTGAGGGTTTTAGGCATTCTTTTTTATCCTTCCTCGCTATTACCGTTGGGGTTATCTGAGGGCATTATCTGAGCGCTGGTTCCACCAGACTCAGTCTCTCCATTTATTGGATTGCGAGGTGATGATAACGCCTATGGACTGGAGGTTCATCACCATGATAGAGTTTGCAGGTGATCCAGTGCCGGTTGTGGCTGACATTTCACTTACTACCGTTCGATCCCTCTTGGGAGTTCATTCAACTGTCATCAAGGGTTGGACTGTCCGTTCTCGTCCCTTGAACGTAGATGCCCAAAGTGGTGCTTTGACTGAGCCTCTGCCTGATGATCAGAGGGTTATAGATCGCATCCTAAGGCGACTATTTTTGGTGATCATCAGGGGTTACTTCCTTTCGGACAACTTTTTAACGGTGTCCTTTGCCCTGGTCAGCGCTACTCGATATGTGGAGCACCTCAGTGATTTCGATTGGGGTACCTACATCTTTGCTTATTTTTCCTGAGGGATGTGCATGTGCTAGGAAGATGTGACGGAGGCTTGGTTAGGCTTTTACCCATTCCTGCTGGTGAGTACATCTCTCTAGTACCTTTTTGATTTCCTCATTTATATCTGTCAGTCTTGATCATTGAGGACTTTTGATATTTGCATAGCCAGTTTTGAGCATATAAAGGGCTTCCTTGCCTTCGTCCTGCCACTACTTTGGGCTTGGAGACTTATCCTAGGGGATGGTGCTGACATCACTCCACAATAACGGAGGTCCCTGTAGCCGAGGAATTCACTCACTCCTGCCTGTAGCTCGAGTTATTGACGGCCGGGTCGATCTCGTGGGTCCCGTATACCTCAAGCTTTTTGACAGTCGGGTTTGAGGACTACTTTCCCACTGGCCAAGAGTTTGCATTATCCAGTCGCCAGGTTCCATTTTTGACAGTGGGAGGTTGGGAGCTCTATTTAGGAGAGCGTGCTATCAGGAGCACCACGGGAGAGATCCGCATTCCCTTTGTTCCTCCTGCTTGGTATCATTGGCCACTAGCTCAGCCACTTACAGACATTCCACTGGTGGGCGTAGATGGCTTTACCCTATCAGAGGGTCCGTACAGCCAGGAGGCATTTCACAGCTGGTGGAGTCCTCGTACCATTGGGGCTCAGACTCGTGCTACCCAGTTCATGGTAGATATGGTGTCGGGGTCTGTGATGATGACAGACTAGATAGCCTACCTCCAAGATCCCACTCATCTAGATCAGATCACAGGATTAACCCAGTAGTTGGAGAGGGCACATTTGTTCATCAGGCACCTTGGCCGGGAGCCATCCGAGGCAAATTCTTTTGCTCCTTCCGGCTCTGGAGCGAGCCCCTCATCAGGTCCATTTTCCAGTAGCTTTGCAGGTGCTAATCCTACCTTATATCGATCGGACATTCCCACTGGCCAAGACTTTGTGACTCAGGAGGAGCTGGAGCAGGTTAATAGCCTGGATGCAGACATTCTTGATCTCTTTGGATAGCTTTTCTTGCTATATCTTTGGATAGGCCTCTGTTTAGCTATTGGACGGCTGTGCCCCATTTCTCACTATATCCTTTGATAGGCCTCTGTTAGTAGTTGGGCGGCTGTACCCCATCTCCCTGTACTTTTTATTTTGGATTGTATGAGCAGACAGAGATGATGCTTGCAGTAGATAGTTTATTTTAGATTTGCATGATATTTCCTATCTATTGCATCATGTTTATTATTGTAATTATGCATGTATTATGTCATGGATATTCATTTAGACAGGTGAGTTCAGATTTGACCCCTGGATGGTCTTATGATACGGTGATATAGATGTCGTCATCTACGGTCAGCTGTATTGAGCATTCACCGTCATCTTTGGTAGCATCCTCATTGAGGTCTTGGTACGATAGTCTGCCCAATACAGCTAGATGGACAGTGGACCAGATGTTGGGGCATTCCTTGGCCCTCTTAGATTTCCATGTTTCATACGGATTTGTAGACGACATTCTATCTTGCTGGATACCTGAGCTCCAGGTTTTTTGCTTTGGACTGCATGAGTTGATTCCGACCTTGGAGAAGTATGAGTGACATGAGGACTAGGTTTAACACTGGACCTTCCTTGCGCTTGCACAACTGTCAGTGACTTGAGGAGATCCTTTATGACTATGTCGGGTCTGAGACGTAGAGTAGTCATTGAGGAGATCATCTCAAGACATGTGATATCCATCGACTTTTTAATCGATCGCTTCGGCCAGCCAGACAGCTACGCTCGACACTCTAAGGATTTTATCATTTTAGCAGATGGGTGGCAGTTGGACCGGGTAGACATTTTGTTGATGTGCGTCACGGCCTACATATATATGCCATTATATTTGTACCATTTAGATATTGGCTTGATAATCGTGGTTCGTGCCCTTAGACAGGGTAGTACTATTCTGCCGATGATACTGGCCGAGACCTTGAGGTTGGCTACCTTTTGCAGTACCCATCCGGAGGGGTTTTTTTAGAGGTAGATCTGTCCTGCTGTATATATGGCCCATGACACATTTGCGTCCGATTGGCACCTTTAGACACCATGGGTACTACTTTACCCATGAGATAGCCCTGTCCTACTCCTTCCAGCCAGCGAAGTGTTCGGATGTAGCAATATGGTCTGCCTTTCTATTAGATATTGAGCATCCCTTTTCGATCCTACCATGCTCAGGGCTTGTCTCCCCTTATATCTTCATCACTAATGCAGTTGGCATGGACTATCTGCCCCTAGCGGGATTGAGAGGGGTGACCACTTACCATCTGTTGGCAGTCATGGGTCAGTTCGATCAGTTCCAGAGCCTTCACCAATTTGAGGGGGTTGTTAATTAGCAGATATCAGCTTCATCTTTATCGTCATCTGACCTGATCAGGATTTATGAGTTTTGGACTCATAGGGAGAGGGCTAATTTCTCTACTAGCCATCCGGATCACTCTCCAAAGTATTCAGCATGGTTAGAGGCCGATATAGCAGCAACTATTGTTATTCAGTTAGCTCCGATCATAGATTCAGATCAGGAGGAGCCTATGGAGGATCCTGATTCTCCTACTGAGGATGAGTTGTTCACCGTCTTGACAGCGTCTTTAGTTAGTGACCCTCCTAGCATTCCCGCAGGTGCAGATCCAACTATTGCTGATTCACTAGCTCGGATGACTTTCAAGAAAGATCAGGCTAGGGCATTGATGTTGATAACACTTTCAAGCAGAGATACAACTTTCACCGCCAGAGACAAGGCTCAAGCTATTCAGGATGTAGCATTGGTTGAGAGAAATGAGGCCCAATCTACCCGAGATGCAGCTCTTGAGGAGAGAGATGAGGTCCGATTTGTCAGAGATGCAGCCTTTGAGGAGATTGAGGAGGCCTTAGTTGTCTGGGATTTTGCTCATGTTTAGAGGGAGGAGGCCATAGCTACTTGGGATGTTTATATTGCAAACAGCACAACCCTCAGATCATATACAGACAGCCTGGTTGGGGAGATGAGTGCTTTTATAGATGGCCATAGCAGCACTATGCAGATATCTGGCTATGGATGTTCTTGTTCGTATAAAGACCGAGGGTATTGCACTTGCAGCTGCTTTTCCATCTTCAGAGAGAGATCCCATGTTGGCATTGCTATCCCGCTTGGTCACGAGTTCATAGACTAGCTTTATTTTCCCTGCACATACTAGATTAGCCATTTTTGTCATGTACAGGACACAGTATATACATCAAACAGTAATATATCAGAGAAATATATTTTGATTCACTTCCCTGTTGGATATGTATTATCATTGCTGAGTGATTACCACTTCTTTCATGACTTGCTATTGTTGATGCATCATGAGCTTCTCCTTGATGTACTGACATTGAGATGTCGGAGAGTATCTTAGACGGGCTTGTTGACCAGGGAGAATTGATAAAATTTGGGTTTTATCTGGTTTAGGTGTCTTGGGATTGGTTTTTTATTTTTCTTTAAAGGTAACACCGCACCATGAATGGCTGCCTACGTACTCTCAGGTGGAGGGAGATCAGGTCATTCGTAGTTCAAGTTTTATGTGAGAGGTTTGAGAAGTGTTTCTTTTGAGTTTGGTTTGATGGGTTTTCGGGCTTTTTGTTTGGTTTGACCGCACCAGGAATGGCTGCTAACGTACTCCCGGGTGGAGGGAGATCAGTTCATTCGTAGTTCGATCTACTAATGAAAATCGAAACTGATTTAATTGATTCGTAGGACCAGGATAATAGCTAACATGTGCTTTAGACATAGTACCTTTTAACGGTGTCTGAGTTGATAAGTTGGGGAAATTAGCTCCCGTCCATCTCTTGCAATCTGATAACTCCTCCTGTCAACACTTCTTTGATAATGAAAGGACCTTCCCAACTCAAGGCAAATTTTCCTTTGGCTTCATCTTGATTGGCCAAAACTTTCTTCAATACCAAGTTATTTTCTTTGAATTGCCGGATTCAGACTTTCTTGTTGTATGATCGAGCAATCCTTTGCTGATATAACTGTCCGTGGAAATTGGCTGCAACCCTCTTTTCATTTATCAGGGACAACTGGTGGTACCGCTCTTGCAACCACTGATCTTCTTCCATCTGAGCATCTATTAACACTCGCAAGGACTCCATTTCTACTTCTATGGGCAGTACTGCTTCCATGCCATAGACCAATGAATACGGGGTAGCCCCAGTAGAAGTACGCATTGACGTCCTATACGCTAACAAAGTCAGAGGCAACATGTCATGCCATCTTTTGTGATTAGCTGACATTTTTTGCATGATCTTCTTGATGTTCTTATTGGTCGCTTCGACAACACCATTCATCTTGGGTTGATAGATGACAGAATTAAGATGCTTGATATGAAACTTGCTGCATAAATCTTTCATCATCTGATTGTTTAAGTTCTTGGCATTGTCTGATATGATCACCTCCGGCTGTCCATATCGACAGAAGACAATGTTTTGGATGAAACCAATGATTACCTCCTTGGTGACTTTGGGAAAAGAGGCAGCTTCAACCCATTTAGTGAAATAATCGATCATGGTGAAGATGAATCGATGTCCGTTACTGGCTTTGGGCTCTACTGGACCGATCACATCCATTCCCCACATGGAGAAAGGCCATGGCAAACTCATATTATGCAGCTCATTTGGAGGAGCGTGAATAGCATTTTTGTGGACTTGGCATTGGTAGCATCTCCTGACGTGATCGTCACAGTCAACTTTGAGAGAGATCCAATAATGCCCGGTTCTTTATATCTTCTTGGCCAGCAGATGACCGGTCATGTGTGGACCACAAACTCCACCGTGGGCTTCATCCGTCAATCTCTGGGCTTGCTCTTTATCAAGGCATCTTAGAAAGCATATTCCAGCATCCCTCTTATAAAGTGCATCCACGCTCAGATAAAACTTCATAGCCATCTTGTGAATCCTCTTTCGTCTGGCTTGGCTTGCCCCAGCGGCTGTGGATCCATCTCGGAGATATTCTTTGATGTAATTCCCATATGTCAGGGCCTTTTGGTTTATAAATTTGATGTCGGGAATTCCCCCTCTTACCCGATACGTTGATCAGGGAAGCCAATGTCGCTAATGCGTCCGTAAAGTCATTCCTACCTAGAGGGATGTAGATGAAGGTTATCTCTTCAAAAGCCATGGATATGTTGATAACCTGCCTGTGATAGGGCAACAAATGCAGTTCTTTGGTATGATACGCCCCGGTGGTTTGTCTGATAACCAACTCCGAATCTCCAAAGGTTGGATACCCATGGATTGGGCTAGTTTCAACCCCATTATGTAGCATTCATACACAACCGAGTTGTTGATGTTGACAAACTGCAACTTGGTAGCCACAGGATACTGTTCTCCTGTACCAGAGATAAGGACATCCAACTCTAGCACCTTTCATGTTTACCGCTCAATCAAAATACATTTTCCAAGGTTGTACTGTATTCTCCTATCGAATTTGCTGAATTGTCATGATATCATCATCTGGGAAATAAGTCTCCAAGTGTTCAAACCCTCTGTACGGTGCTTCGGCTAGTTGATCTGCAATGCCTTGACCTTTGATGGACTTTTGAGTCATGTAGACAATGTCGAACTGTTGTAGAATCAACTGCCATTTGGATAATTGACAGTTCAATATTTGCTTGTTGAATACGTACTTCAGTGGATCCATGCGGGATATGAGGTAGGTCGCGTGCCCATGTAGATAAAGTTACAACCTCATTGCGGCCCATGCAAACGCACATTATATTTTCTTAATCAAAGTGTACTTCTGTTCACCGCTGCTGAATCTTTTGCTGATGTAGTAGATAACTCTCTCCTTGCTACTATCATCTTTCTGTCCCAGCATACAACCCATTGCATTGGCATTGACGGAAAGGTACACAAACAAGGGAACTTCATCCTTTGGGGGTACCAAGACAGGCGCTTTAATCAACTGCTTCTTAATGGCAAGGAAAGCTTTCTGGAAATCTTCATTCCATTTTGTGGAGGAATTCTTCCGTAATAGCTTGAAGATGGGTTCACAAGTCACCGTGAGCTGAGAAATGAACCGGCTTATGAAATTGATTCTTCCTAAAAACTCGCGTATCTCCTTCTCTATTCAGGGTACTGGCATTTTTGTGATGGCTTTAATCTTGGCAGGATCCAGCTCAATACCTCCGTTGCTTACCAGGAATCCCAATAACTTGCCCGATTTGACGCTAAAAGCACATTTGGCTGGATTCAGCTTGTGGTTGTACCTACGCAACCTATTGAACAGCTTCCTAAGATGGTTGATGTGATCTTCCTCCTTCCAGGATTTGACGATGATGTCATCCACATAAACCTCTATCTCTTTATGCATCATATCATGAAACAGGGCCATCATGGCTCGCTGATACATGGCTCCGGCATTGATAAGGTCGAAAGACAATCACCTGTAACAGAAGGTTCCCAAGGGAGTGATGAAAGCTGTCTTCTCCCTATCCTCATCAGCGACAATGATTTGATGGTAACTAGTAAAGCAATCTACAAAAAAATATATGCCATATTTTTCTATATTGTCTATCAGGCTGTGGATGAAAGGCATTGGGAAATTGTCCTTGAGACAAGCTTTGTTCAAATCCCTGTTATCCACGTATACTCGTACCTTCCCTCCGGGGGTTCGACACCAGAACTATGTTTGACAGCCACTTCGGGTATGTTGATACCATGATGATACCGACTTTAAATTGTTTGAAAACCTCTTCTTTGACTTTCAGGCTCCATTCGGGTTTTAATCGTCTAAGCTTTTGCTTGACTGGCTTGAATCCATCTTTGATGGCAGTCGATGGATAACAATGTCCGTAGACAAGCCAATCATGTCTTCATGCGACCATGTAAACACATCTTGGAACTGTGTTAAGATTTTAATTAGGTCGGCTCTTTTGGTCTGGGATGAGGTCTAGGCCTATCTAGATTTATTTGAGGTTTTCTGAGGTTCCGATATTGATAGTAGTGGTTTGATTGAGGTTTGGTTTGGGTTTATCTTTGACCCATTCTTTGATTTCCTTGGGAATCTCATAGTCATCTATCTCTTCTTGATCAATCTCCATCAAGTCGAAGTTCAGCTCTACATCAAAGTTATAGTCACTGTGACAGGTTGGCATCTCATCAGCAGGGATAAACAAATCCAGTCCTGGAGTCCTAAAAACAAAATGATTTCGCTTTAATATATGAAACTGCTTAAACATACAAAGCATTTAGCAAAGCATGACAAAAGTTACTACTATAGCTGTGCAACCAAAATAAGCAGTAAATGAAACCATGTTACAGGGCAGACAAACTTTCTGCCCTCTTACCCTTTTTGAATGAGGCAAGGGACGCTGCTCCAGTTGTCCAGAGTCAAATCATCATGAATAAGGAGGATACAAGATTTGTGGTAGTCGGTCTCTTCCTTGATGACGGTTAAGACATCCTTCAGATCAGAGCTAAGGTTTTTCTTTGAACTGTCCCCCTTTTCTTTCTTGATGAGAGGAATTTGGATCTGATCCTCTTCATCACTATCTGGGATATCATCATTCATACCCTCGTAGTGTATGAGAACATGCATGTTAGCAAATGGGTCTTGTCCTTCGTATAGGAACTTTTCTTTTCCCTTTTTGCTCTCCCCATCAGGCTTTTGGGCTTTTCTTTCACTTATCGGTATGATTGGAGGAAACAACATGGCTGACATAACAATAGGAATCTTCTTCATTGGCTTCACAAATCCGACATTAGTGAGGTTTGACAATAGTATAGTGGAGGCATGAGCCTTTGGATGCTTGTGTGGGCTTTGGTGGTTTGACCCGGATGAATAGCCCAATCCGGCTTTCCCTGACTGGCTTGGGATTTGCACTGGACTCTTGATACCTTGCTGATTTTTCCTAACCCTTCACCAGGGCGAAAACCCAAAGATACCATCTCTTGGCCCACTGTCATTACTCCGGGGGAGACTTTTGGTTTCAAGGCTGGTGCCCCGACAGGTAGGTACTGAGTATTGCTCACCTCCAATGCTTGAAATCTTGTAGGTTCAACCCCTTCATCCAGACTGATCACCAGCATGTCTCCCTGTATGCAAATAGGGTACTCTTGTTTGGCATTCACGGTGATTAGGTTGCAATCAATAATGTACTTGAGCTGCTGATGGAGGGTGGATGGAACTGCTCCTGCCATGTGGATCCACTGTCTTCCCAGCAACAAATTGTATCTAGTGGTAATGTTGAGTACCTGGAAGGATACATAGAATGTGATGCCCCAAATTTGAACCGCCACTTGGTCATTTGAATTCGGTTTGTCACGTTCTAATATCTAACACCACAATATATATTACGATTAAATATCGCATCGCATAGAGGAATAATACACAACTATTACTGAATAGATTACATTTAATTAATATAATTTATTCACGTCCAAAGGTCTTGAAACTTAAACATTGATTACATAGCTTAGACATAACTTAAGCATACATAACCATAACTAATACATAATAGAATAAGTCTTAATACAATCATAAGTTTTACATAACATTAAGCTACTTAGTAGCCTTTCCTTTGCCCTTGTCTGTGCCCGAGGGTTCGCACTGCTCTGCCTTAACTGAAATATTTTAGAGAAAGCAAGAATGACCAACAAGTTTTCTCAGCAAGTAATATAACAACAAGGGTGAGTAATATAGTTCTCGAATCTCGAAGGAGTATAGTAAGGTATGATAGTTCAAGGATAGCAAGAATATCAACAGTTCTCAATAACAGTTGCTAAGGACAAAATAATATTAATATGATTCAATACTAAATCAATTTAAGATTTCAAGATAACTGAATACTGAGCAGTCACTAAGGACTATGAACTCTTACTAGAATTAACAGTAATATACTGAAAATCCAATAAAACAAGTACAACAGGTGATCAGCCTAAAGTACCGTACGGTATGCATATCGTTCAATCGTACTAAAGTGCGCACGTCGGTCTCTTGACAAATATAATTTCCCTTCAAAGAAGGTTGTGCATCTTAGTCAAACACAAGATCCCGCACCAATCAATTGATTTGGGTCGTTTTTCAATAATATAAGTCTAGCCGAATCAAATGGCATAGATCATAACAATTATAAATTCAATCTCAAGATTTAAAGCTCGAAGAATATAAATTGACTTTTATCTTATCTATGAAGTATACATGAATCGCAAATTCCAAAAGTTTACTTGTACTACAATAATAGCACAAGCATAATAAACGGTCAATAAAGAGTAGGGTTAGGAACTTGCTTACAACGTTCCTTGAATAAAGTAAATATAAGGATAGAATACTTGCAAATAATATAAGAACGGGTTTAAGAAAATTTGCTCAAATATAACTTGAGTAAGATAGGGAACTTGCCTTATGCATAGTCTATCCATGATAAGTAATTCAACACTTCCAAACCCCTATCGTAATATAATTATGTATATATATGATATTCATTAGTCATATAGTTTAACATCATACTTTCCCTTATATATACGATCAACACATAAGCTAAGCTTTGACATAGCTACATAGTTATACTATATATAGTATCATATTAATATAACTTTTATCCTTAACGATCCTCTTTTTGAGTTTAAACATATTCTCATATCATTAATATTACATAAGACCACAATCAATACTAAATATATTTTATTTTAGTAAGTTATGGCATTTCTATAAGTTAACCGTCAAAATCGGATTCAAGTATCAACATATGATATCACATAGCATGTATTCATATTAAAGGATACTTTCATGCTTGTTCAACCTTTTCACGTTCAATTTACATGATATAGGTTCTAGATCTATATTTTGAACAAATTAAGGCTTTACAACATCATAAAATCATGTAAGCTATCATGCTTGTTATTTTAAACACATAAGGTATTCATATAACTTGTATTAAGCATGTTCATGAGTATTCATATCGCATACATGCTACCATCATTGTTATTAGTTTGAAAACATGATTCGTTTATGCTAAACTTGAATCACGACACCTAATCATGGTATATGATACATAAGTGGGTCTACGAGTGCTATCTATAATGTCCATAAATTTTAGAATCTAACTCTCAAGGTAGCATGTCAACATTCACGTTCAAAGTTTGTATTTTCATTAGCAAAGCTTACTAATAAGTCCAACATGTTCATGCTTCCTTACGAATCATATAAACACAAGTTAACGGGTTATTCGTGCATTTATAAACCATTCTAACATGCTTGCAAAATCAGTACCTCAATGTGTCACACACATGTCAAAGTTTGTTTTCAAAACATCTATTCTCGTTAGGAATGTAATAACCAAGAATTCTAAGTCATTTTGTGAATAGATACATTTATTAAATATTAGGGATCTTAAAAACCTTGTGACATGTGTGGAATAAATAATGGGTTAAATGAATATCTGTACTTTAATTATGTATATGTGTTCATTTATTTTATAGAAAGTAAATTAAGAAGAAAGATTACATAACCTAATTTTATATTAGGTATGAGAATTGAATAACTTAAGGGTTATGGTATGGGAGAATGTTAGTATTAAAAAATATATACTAACCTTAAGAGATTTATTTTATATATCTCTACTAATTAATTTTATAACCTAATTAAAGCAAGTCTAATTGGGTTATGAAATTAAATGAACATGAGTAATATATTAAATTACAAAAGTGGGGAATGAAAACTCTAGTTAAAAAATTAGGGTAAGGTTAATTATAAGAGTAATGGAAACATAGTGGTTTACATGGCCCAAATTATTTAAATGTGAGCCCAAAACATTAAATGTAATGGCCCAAGTCTTGGCCCAATTAGAGAGGGGCATGTTGGGCATTTACTTAACCAAATAAAGAATAAAAAACAAAACCAAACTTGGATAAAAAAAGGCCCATGTGGCCGGTTATGGTGAGGAGAGAAAGAAGAGCAAGTAATGTGGTTATTTCGTCAAAAAGTTAATTACCTACTCCCAACAACTCCCCCATGTGTCACCCTTGAAAGCAAGCCACTCTTTTTACTCTTTCTTGCAAGTAATAATCTAATAATGAGAGAGGGAAAGAGCATATCTTAAGTATTCTTAACTATATCTTTTACAAGCAAACAAAAGTTATCTCTTTCATCTTATTTTTTTTTCTACTTAGCAAAAACAAAAGCTAGAAAGAGAGAGAGAGAGAGAGAGAGAGAAAATTCGTGGGAAGAAGAGAAGGAAGAGGGAGGATTTTACTGTTAATGCATTTAAGATTTATTACCTATTGTGGTTGGACAAGAAGGGTAGCACACAAATCAAGGTATAAACAACTTTTTATCCAAGTTATTTTTAGTTGTATGAGTCAACTTGAATCCATGATTTCATCTTCTCAAAACCATAGATCTTCATATGTGTAAGTGTTATATGTTAAGATCTATCATTCTTGAATGTCAAAAGTTAGATCAAAAGCAAGAAAAAGGAAGCTATATTTCAAAAGTTAGAAAACTTTAGTTTTTCTTAGCATAAAATATATTTTACTTGGATTTGGTGCATGTTTGGTGTAATAGATCATGGATCATGGTGGATCCTTGATCTTAAGGTATATTAGTATGTACTATGAGGGTTTATGATAGCCAATGTTATATTAATGAAAAGATCATGAAAGTTTTCTTTCAAAACACAAAGTTAGAAAATCAGATTTTTGAGAAAACGGAACCTGAAATTGAAAAGACCATATCTCTCATTGTGTTTTGAATTTTTGAGTGTGGTCAATTTCTGGAGTTAGATCTATAAGTTTTTTAACTTTTTCAAGTGGAATCACTAAAAATTCCTTGTAGATTTCCGTATGGACAGTTTTTGGCAAAGTAGGAAAAGTTTGAAAATACCGAAAAGTAGGCTATTTGGAAATATAAGGGACTGTTTCGACCAATTAATTTGTGAAATAAAATCAGGACTTTTGGGACATGGAAATATATGGAATGAAGTAGCTTGTTTCAAAAAATGAGCTCATTCTGACTAAAATTGAGCAAGTTATGACCGCTTTAATATTGACATTTTTCCGACGGAAATCGCTATAATCGAAGTTGTATAACTCCGATGGCCACGAAATTAAAACTAGAGACTCACGTTAACATATGTAAGATACCTCCAAGAGTTGGAAATTTTTGGAGTTAAGCGTGAGGTAGTTATTTTCTTAAGGAATTAACTAGAAATTGATTTTTGAAAAATACTACAGGAAATTGAAAAATTCCTGAAAAATTATTTATATGTATGGAATACATGTATTTATGTGTGAACAAAAGATAAAATAAGAATAAGATGATTAGGTTAAAAAAAGAGGAATCCAGCTTGCTGGATAGCTATCTAGTTTATTGGATTGTCCATTAGCTTGCTGGATTGAAGTTCTGTTGAATTCAGTCTGCTGGATTGGAAAATAACTTACTAAATTAAGATCCAGTTTGAATCCAGGCTGCTGGATTGGTGTCTGGGTTGCTAAAATTATAATCCAGGCTGCTGGATTAGAATCAGTTTGAATCCAGGTTGCTGGTTTAGAATCTGGATTGTTGGAATTGGAATCCAGTCTGTTGGATTGGGGTATTTAACTTACTAAGTAATAAAAAAGAACTTATATAAGGAGGGATTAAGCAATGAAGTGATTAAAAGGTTATTAAAAAGTAACATTAACACTAAGACTTTAACGTAATGTCTAGTACTTAACTATATGATTAAATGTTAGACAATTTAACATGGAATACTGAGATTATAAGTGAATATATGCTATGACTGATTGAAAGATCTATTATAGGTCTTTTCTCTAAGAAGCTAAACTAAATTGCATAGCAGTAGATCGCGATTGAGGCAAGTCCTCTAACTCAAACTCGAGTTATATTCAAAAACATGTTAGTGAATAATTATTGATGATTATTCACATCCTTACTGATTGTTGATAAATCGCACTTTGAGCAATTAAATTCATGTTCCATTATTATTGAACTGTGAATTTGTTAAAGTTCTTTCATTCATGAACTGTTTATGATATGGATCTATGCTAGTTGTATCAGCTAGATCAAGCATGTTTAAATTTTTAAATCAAATATGTTTTGAAAGCGGTGCCTAACCAATTGAAATGGTAAGGACTCTTGACTGAGAAAAATAACAGTTTTACTAAAGTATTATTAGAAAACAATTATTGCTAGTATATTGAGTGATTATGCATATTTCACCGGGTAGGAAAGGCTGATCCCCTTGAGTACCAAACTTTATTAAAAGGACCAGTTTAAATACTGACAACCTTAGTATATGTTTATGGCTATTTATAACCACTCAGCATCTGTTATTCATTTATTCAAATATACAGTTATAGAGATGTAATTCATGTTCTTTCACAATCAATTTTCTTGTTGAACATTGAAAGCTAAATTCTTTTCTAATCATGATATATCTCCTTTGAATTTAAACTTGCTAAGCAAATTAGTTGCTTAGTCTTGCTATATCATGACAATTATTTCAGCTAAGCCCAAGAGTTCGAGTAAGAAGGACAAGGGCAAGGGAAAGGTCCAAGAATAGTTAATATAAATGCTTAAGTATCATTAGATACTATATTTGATGTTTTTTGTAAACCTTTTATGATATTACATGTAACTTAAGTAAGGTATGTTTAATTTAAGGTAATAGACCTTGGGATAAGTTTGTAAGACTCTATTCTAATGAACAATGTATGTTTATTATTCCGCAATAGTATATAGAATGCTTATGATGATGATGTATCATGAGCACTGAATTTGAGGTTAGTGAACCCGGATTTGGGGGCGTCACAGGTTGGTATCAAAGCTGTAGGTTGTAAACATTAGGATGCGAAACCTAGGTTATAACCTTAGAAGAAAACTCGTATAGAGTATACTAGTAGATGGATTGGAGAGATTCATCTAGTATAGATTGTACATAATAAAATATTATTTCATTTTATCAATGAATATATTTTATTATGATACTGATGTTGTGTTAGTTTGGTTGTAGGATGCCTGAGGAAGGACAAGATAGCCATACAGTCGATCAGGAGCCGATAGATCCGATAGAGGATCAAGAGGATAGTGATGGGAATGACGAGAATATGATAGAGGACCTGTTCGAAGAGAACATAGCACTGGAGAATAGAGTGACACAGTTAGAGCAGAAGAATGCTACTCATCAATTCACTGAGACTCAGTACAAAGAATTGGCATATCAAGCTCAGACCGAGCTTGCTAAGATGAAGATACAGTTGCAGGTGCAGACCACCTTGGCTACACAGATGGTTGCCATGAATGCTATGCTAAGAAAGAGACTAGAACAAGAGGAGATAAAGCTGGGAGTGTTAAGAGTTGAGCCTGAGGCCATGCGATTTGAGTTCGATCTAGAAATTGTCGATAAGATTAGGTTTGAGCAAGCATAGATTAGAGCATCCAATATGGTGGACCAGCTTGAGAAGAAGCTGGAGGCTAGTGAGATCTGAGTGGATACTTTGGGACGGTCCCTGGATGCCGCTTACATGGGTCATCGGGCAGAAGTGAGGAGATCCTCAGAGATAGGCGAGTCGAGTCGATCTGTTAGATGTCAACTTATGGATGGATTCATTCCACCAAAGCAGGAGCATGCAAGCACACCCCCTTCAGAGGCGTAGTGACAGTTTAGTAGTTTTCTATTGTATATAGAGGCAGTAGAACCCCTTTTGTTTATTTGGGTTTTATACTTGATGTAAACCTCAGACTGTGTGAGGTAGTATGTTTGTGTGATGTGTCCCCATTTATGTGTATAGGGGAGTATGCCTTTTGATAGATCCCATCTCTGGATGTTTAGAATGGGATAGTTAGCATTTATAAAAATATTCTAAACATGTAAGTATGAGACACTAAGAATTGGGATATGAATATAAATGCAGCATTATGATATAGGTTTGATGAAGTAAATAAGATATGAGAAAATAAGGTAGTAAGCTTTATATCTGATTTTTGTTAATCCAGTAATCCCAAAATGTAAATCCAGCAAGCTGAATATGAATCCAGTAAGCTAAATTGAAATCCAGCAAGCTACATTGTAAAATAGTAAAACTAAATTGTGAATGCAGCAAGCTAAATTGCTAATGTAAAAACATTATGATTACCTGAGTTTAAGTTATGCAATACGTTAACACTAGAAAGATATGATATATAAAGAAACTCAAGGAATAATATATGGTTTTGTTTAACCAGATAATGCCGCCAAGACGTCAAAATCGTAACCAGAGGGAGAAACGTTCTGTGAACAATGAAAGGGATCAAGATGACCCAATGCAGAACTTTGCAAATATGATAGCTCGAGCTATACGGACTCGTACACCTGCAGCAAGGAATCAAGCTGATAATAGATTAGCAAACTTTAAGATATTAAGGCTGTAGGACCGCCAGAATTCAGCGGA
Source organism: Panax stipuleanatus (assembly GCA_020205555.1). NCBI lineage: Eukaryota > Viridiplantae > Streptophyta > Magnoliopsida > Apiales > Araliaceae > Panax > Panax stipuleanatus. The sequence continues at coordinate 35,562,603 of CM035115.1, forward strand.
ACCACGGACCCCATAGCAGCTCAGACATGGGTAAAAGAGATAGAAAAGGCCTTTATCATTGCTAGGGTAGTCAAAGAGCAAAAGACAGCTTTTGTTACCTACTTAATGAAAGGTGAGGCTAATTATTGGTGGGAGATGAACCAAGCTAGAGCCGGAATGGAGGTAGTAACATGGACCAGGTTTAAGGAGTTGTTCTTAGAAAGTTATTTCTCGGAGGCCATGCAAGCCAGAATGGAAGTGCAGTTTCTTGAATTGAAGCAAGAAAACATGACAGTTGCCAAATACGCAGCAAAATTCAATGAGCTAGACAGATTCGCACCTCATCAGGTGGATACAGAACTACGAAAGGCGCGTAGGCTTGAAAATGGGCTGAAGCCGTGGATACACAACAAAGTTGCAGTGTTACAAATTACTACGTTTTTAGCACTATTAGAAAAAGCCATCATTGCCGAAGATAGTAGTGAAGCAGTGTCCAAATACAACCGGGAGAAGAACAAGAAGAAAATTGAAGGTGGAAATCAGGGTGCAAGCAGTGGTGGCAGTAACACTAAAAAATGCAAGTGGAGCAGTGGTAGCGAATCAGGAACTCAACAAGGGAGTACACCACAGAAGAAGCCAACATGTGTAAAGTGTGGAAAGAATCACTCTGGGGAATGTATGAAGGGGAAGAATGTATGTTATAACTGCGGTAAAGAAGGACATATCTCACCTAATTATCCTAAACCAAAGAAGGGAGGTGGCTTTTCTTGTGGGGGAACAGGTCATCGATTTAAAGATTGTCCATTCAAGAAGAATACTGATGGAGTAAGTGGAAACAAGAGCAGCACCACAAAGTTAACAATTGGAGGGCCAACACAGCAAAGCAAGTTGACAGCCCGGACTTTCAACATGACTGTGCAAGATGTAGTTGCATCAAAGGAGGTGGTGTTAGGTATAATTCCGATCAATAATATAAATGCATATGTATTATTCGATTCGAGAGCTACCTGTTCATTTGTGCCTGATGAATTTGCTAGAAGATTAAACTTACCATGTGAAAAGTTAACGAACCCAATGAACATAGAAGTTGCAAACAAAGAAGTGATCCCTGTACAGTTTATCCATAACAATTGTGGTGTGGAAATAAGAGGACATAAGTTAAGTGTGAATTTGATTCCGATACGCTTAGGAGAATTTGATGTCATCTTAGGGATGGATTGGTTGTTTAACCACGAGGCAGTTATAGATTGCCAGAAGAGGAGTATACGCCTTAAGACACCAAATAAGTCTAAGGTGGTATTTTATGGTAGCAAGTCGCCAAGACAAACGAGTTGTCTGACGATGATGCAGGCCAGGAGAATGTTACAAAAAGGATGTGAAGGTTATTTGGTTCATGTAGTGGATACACGGGTTGTGAATTTGGACATGGGGCAGATACCTATAGTTAATGAGTTTGGGGATGTCTTTCTAGAAGAACTTCTGGGACTTCCGCCAGACAGAGAGATAGAGTTTGTGATTGATTTAGTACTGGGGACATCGCCGATATCGAAAGCACCGTATCAAATGGTTCCGATAGAAATGAAAGAGTTAATAATCCAGCTACAAGAATTATTGGACAAGAAGTACATTCAACCTAGCGTATCTTTGTGGGGAGCACCGGTGTTGTTTGTGAAGAAGAAGGATGGTTCGATGAGGTTGTGTATGGATTATAGAGAGTTGAATAAAGTGACAATCAAGAATAAATATCTACCAAGAATAGACGATATGTTTGATCAACTTAAAGGAGCGAGATGTTTTTCTAAGATTAACTTAAGGACTGGTTACCATCAGTTGAAAGTGAAGACGGAGGATGTACCAAAGACAACATTTAGAACTTGTTACGACCATTATGAGTTCCTAGTGATGTCGTTTGGATTGACGAACGCACCAGCTACTTTTATGGACTTGATGAACAGAGTATTTAAACCATATTTGGATAAATTTATGGTTATGTTCATTGATGATGTTTTGGTGTATTCGAAGACTGAAGAGGAGCATACCGAACATTTACGAATTATATTGGAAACCTTAAGAAAAGAGAAGCTATATGCGAAGTTTTCAAAGTGTGAGCTCTAGTTGAAGAGAGTTCAATTTTTGGGACATGTCATCGACAACGAGGGAATTTCTGTTGATCCAACGAAAGTAGAAGCGGTGAAAAATTAGGGACAACCGAAGTCACCGACATAGATCAGAAGTTTCTTGGGATTGGCAGGATATTACCGGAGATTTATTCAAGATTTCTTGAAGATAGAGACACCATTGACTAATCTGACGAGGAAGACTGTTAAGTATGTGTGGACAGAGAAGTGTGAACAGAGTTTTTAGGAACTAAAGAAAAGATTGAGTGAAGCACATGTGTTATCTTTACCAGATAGTACGGGAGGATTTACAGTGTATAGTAATGCGTCACACAAGGGATTAGGTTGCGTATTAATGCAGAATGGTAAAGTCATTGAGTACGCATCATGACAATTAAAGGACTATGAAAAGGGATACCCTACCCACGACATGGAATTGGTTGCGGTAGTGTTTGTCCTTAAGATTTGGAGACATTATATCTACGGAGAAAGGTGTGAGATATACACAGACCACAAAAGTCTGAAGTATATCTTTACACAAAAGGAGTTAAATATGAGGCAAAGGAGATGGTTAGAATTTATCAAGGACTATGATTGTGATATTCTATATCATCCAGGGAAGGCCAATGTAGTGGCAGATGCTTTAAGCCGGAAGAGCCGAGAAAAGTTATTCGTATTGACAGACCAAGAAGAATTAGTAAGAGAAATGGAGAAAATGGAGTTGGAGGTGAAAAATCCGAAAGATTCGGATAGAGTAATAGAAATGGAAGCAAGTCCAACTTTTTTAGACAAGGTGAAAGAATCCCAAGAGAATGATGAAGAATGCGGTAACATAAAGAAGCGGTTAGTTGAAGGCGAAGAGTTGAAGTATAAAATTGACGGCACTGGATTCCTGAGATTTGAAGGAAGAATTTGGGTACCTGCAGTACCAGAGTTAAAAGAGGAGATTTTTCAAGAAGCGCATAATACGAGATACTCAATACACCCAGGAAGCACGAAGATGTATCAAGATTTGTGTCAACATTATTGGTGGACAAACATAAAGAGAGAGGTTACTGAATGCATCAGCAGATGTTTAACTTGTCAAAAGTCAAGGCAGAGCATCAACGACCAAGTGGACTATTACAGCCGTTGGAAATTCCAGAATGGAAATGGGAACACGTCACAATAGAATTTGTGGTAGGACTTCCAGCGACACATAAGGGTTATGACGCCATATGGGTGATTGTCGATCGGCTTACAAAGTTAGCACACTTTTTTTTGATCAGGATAAGGTATACTTTAGATCAGGTAGCCAAATTGTATATCAAGGAAATAATTTTGAGACATGGAGTGCCGGTATCAATTGTGTCTGATAGAGATCCGCGCTTCACGTTAAACTTTTGGAGGAGTATACAAGAAATAATGGGAACACAGTTAAGGTTAAGTACCACGTATCATCCACAGACAGATGGGCAAAGTGAGAGAACAATTCAAACACTAGAAGACATGCTCAGAGCCTGGTGATGGACTTCAAAGGAAGCTGGGAAGATCATCTTCCATTAGTAGAGTTTGCGTATAATAATAGTTATCATGTAAGCATTGGAATGCCGTCGTATGAAGCCCTGTATGGAAGGAAATGCAAAACGCCCTTATGTTGGGACGAGGTAGGTGAACGAAGACTGTTGGGGCCAGAATTGGTGCAGTAAACTGTGGAGGTCATCAAAGTGATAAGAGCTCGATTAGTAGTAGCTCAAGATCGACAAAAAAAGTACGCAGATATTCATCGCAAGAAAAGATACTTTGAAGTGGGAAGTTATGCATTTCTCAAGGTATCTCCCTGGAAGGGGAAGATAAGATTTGGGAAGAAATGTAAACTGAGTCCGAGATTTATTGGACCATTCAAAATACTGAAGAAGATAGGTGAAGTGGCGTACGAGGTAGCTCTACCTCCTAAACTGGAACATATTCACAATGTGTTTCATATGTCAGTGTTACGTCCGTACAAGCCAAATTACAAGCATGTGATATCCTACGAGCCGATTCAAGTAGAGAAAGACTTATCATATAAAGAAATTCCTATAAAAATTTTAGATAAGAAAGAGCAGAATTTAAGAAATAAGGTTATACATTCTGTTAAAGTTCTATGGAGGAACCACAATGCTGAGGAAGCTACGTGGGAACTCGAGGAAAAGATGAGGACAAATTATCCGAATCTTTTTGAGTAATCTTATGTGAAATTCCGGGGACGGAATTCTTATAAGGAGGGGAGAATGTAATAACCAAGATTTCTAAGTCACTTTGTGAATAGATATATTAATTAAATATTAGGAATATTAAAAACCTTGTGACATGTGTGGAATAAATAATGGGTTAAATGAATATGTGTACTTTAATTATGTATATGTGTTCATTTATTTTATAGAAAGTAAATTAAGAAGAAAGATTACATAACCTAATTTTATATTAGGTATGAGGATTGAATAACCTAAGGGTTATGGTATGAGAGAATGTTAGTATTCAAAAATATATACTAACCCTAAGAGATTTATTTTATATATCTCAACTAATTAATTTTATAACCTAATTAAAGCAAGTCTAATTGGGTTATGAAATTAAATGAACATGAGTAATATATTAAATTACAAAAGTGGGGAATGAAAACTCTAGTTAAATAATTAGGGTAAGGTTAATTAAAAGAGTAATGGAACCATAGTGGTTTACACGGCCCAAATTATTTAAATGTGAGCCCAAAACATTAAATGTAATGGCCCAAGTCTTGGCCCAATTAGAGAGGGGCATGTTGGGCATTTACTTAGCCAAAAAAAGAATAAAAAACAAAACCAAACTTGGAGAAAAAAAGGCCCATGTGGCCGATTATGGTGAGGAGAGAAAGGAGAGCAAGTAATGTGGTTATTTTATCAAAAAGTTAATTACCTACTCCCAACAACTCCCCCATGTGTCACCCTTGAAAGCGAGCCACTCTTTTTACTCTTTCTTGCAAGTAATAATCTAATAATGAGAGAGAGAAAGAGCATATCTTAAGTATTCTTATCTATATCTTTTACAAGCAAACAAAAGTTATCTCTTTCATCTTATTGTTTTTTCTACTTAGCAAGAACAAAAGCTAGAGAGAGAGAGAGAGAGAGAGAAAATTCATGGGAAGAAGAGAAGGAAGAGGGAGGATTTTACTCTTAATGCATCCAAGATTTATTACCTATTGTGGTTGGACAAGAAGGGTAGCACATAAATCAAGATATAAACAACTTTTTATCCAATTTATTTTTAGTTGTTTAAGTCAAAACATGAATCCATGGTTTCATCTTCTCAAAACCATATATCTTCATATGTATAAGTGTTATATGTTAAGATCTATCATTCTTGAATGTCAAAAGTTAGATCAAAAGCAAGAAAAAGGAAGCTATGTTTCAAAAGTTAGAAAACTTTAGTTTTTCTTAGCATAAAATATGTTTTACTTGGATTTGGTGCATGTTTCGTGTAATAGATCATGGATCATGGTGGATCCTTGATCTTACGGTATATTAGTATGTACTATGAGGGTTTATGATGGCCAATGTTATATTAATCATGAGATCATGAAAGTTTTCTTTCAAAACACAAAGTTAGAAAATTAGATTTTTTAGAAAACGGAACCTGAAATTGAAAAGACCATATCTCACATTGTGTTTTGAATTTTTGAGTGTGGTCAATTTTTAGAGTTAGATCTATAAGTCTTCTAACTTGTTCAAGTAGAATCACTAAAAAATTCCTTGTAGATTTCCGTATGGACAGTTTTTGGCAAAGTAGGAAAAGTCTGAAAATACTGAAAAGTAGGCTGTTCGAAAATATAAGGGACTGTTTCGACCACTTAATATGTGAAATAAAATCAGGCCTTTTGGGATATGAAAATATATGAAATGAAGTAGCTTGTGTCAAAAAATGAGCTCATTCCGACTAAAATTGAGCAAGTTATAACTGTTTCAATATTGGCTTTTTTTCGATGGAAATCGCTATAACCGGAGTTGTATAACTTCGATGGCCACGAAATTTAAACTAGAGACTCACGTTAACATGTGTAAGATCCCGTCAAGAGTTGGGAATTTTTGGAGTTAAGCGTGAGGTAGTTATTTTCTTAAGGAATTAACTAGAAATTGATTTTTGAAAAATACTAAAGGAAATTGAAAAATTTCTAAAAAATTATTTCTGTGTATGAAATACATGTATTTATGTGTGGACAAAAGATAAAATAAGAATAAGATGATTAGGTTAAAAAAAGAGGAATCCAGCTTGCTGGATAGCCATCTAGTTTATTGGATTGGCCATCAGCTTGCTGGATTGAAATTCTGTTGAATTCAGTCTGCTGGATTGAAAAATAACTTACTAAATTAAGTTCCAGTTTGAATCCATGCTACTGTATTGGTGTCTGGGTTGCTAAAATTATAATCCAGGCTGTATTGGTGTCTGGATTAGAATCAGTTTGAATCCAAGTTGCTGGTTTAGCATATGGATTGTTGGAATTGGAATCCAGTCTGCTGGATTGGGGTATTTAACTTACTAAGTAATAAAGAAGAACTTATATTAGGAGGGATTAAGCAATGATGTGATTAAAAGGTTATTAAAAAGTAACAATAATACTAAGACTTTAACGTAATGTCTAGTACTTAACTATATGATTAAATGTTAGACAATTTAACATGGAATACTGAGATTATAAGTGAGTATATGCTATGACTGATTGAAAGATCTATTATAGGTCTTTTCTCTAAGAAGCTAAACTAAATTGCATAGCAGTAGATCGCGATTGAAGCAAGTTCTCTAACTCAAACTCGAGTTATATTCAAAAGAATGTTAGTGAATAGTTATTGATAATTATTCACATTCTTACTGATTGTTTATTAATTTAATTATTATTTCTCATCACGGTGCCACACAAGGCATTCCACGAGTTTATCGCAAACTCCACATTCTTCTCAATTATCATAATTATTCAATTTAATATAATTGAGTTAACTCATCTCATAACACAATTCATTTATATTCAAATAAATATTCATTTAATAATATATGGAAATTCTCGGGTATTACATAGAAAGTGTGGGGACCTTTTTCCAGTAGCAGCTCAATCTCTCCCACAGCCTCTCAACGAGATCCATCGAAAGCCCGGATAACCACATGACTGGTTCTGATCCAGTTTGGATTGATTTTCATTCTTTCCAAGGTGTCGTAGGGACAGATTTTTAGGGACGATCCTCCATCTATCACCACACCTCCAATCACGTACCCTGATGACATTACTGCTATGTGCCACTTGCGATGGCATGTCCCTTCCGCGGGTATATCATCATCAATGAAAGATATAACATAAATATTGAAGATGTGTTCTATCACGTGACGAAATTTCTTAGTATAGACCATTTTTGGAAGATAGGCTTCTTCCAGTACTTTCACCAGAATGTTGCGATGATCCACCGATGATAAGACCAAATCCAGGATGGACATCTGCTTGGGTGCATCCTTCAAGCTTTGCACCACCTTGATCTCATTATGCCCCATTTTGCTGAGGAATTCTTCAATCTTCCCTTCAGCCACCTTCTCTTGGCATTGATAACTGAATTGATCACTCGCTGAGGCAGGTATAATGGATTCTCCTTGGATATGCTGGAAATATTGTTCGAGGTGGAACCCTCATCATTCCCATAGTTCCATGGGGCTCTCTTTAGACTGATTATTGGATATTGGGGTCTAAATGGCAAGATTAAAGGCTCAAGCGTGGCTACCTTCACAGGATTCTGTGCTTCTTGGACCCCTTTCCCTAGCAGTATTAAGGGTGTCACAACTAGCTTCTTCTCATAGAAAATAACAGCCACTATTCCCTGATTCTATGCCATGGGAATAAAGAGTGTTTCCTCATTGGGAAGGCCATAATCTTGATTCCCCTTTATCAGCTCACCATTTTCAATCATATTCTAAATCAGGTGACGAAGTCCCCAACAATCCTCAGTGTCATAACCGAGAGCATTGGAATGGAACTGATAGATCCTTTCAGGCTTAAATTTTCTAGATCGAGGGTTCACCGGGGGTAACAAATCTGTAACCACCCCCTCATTGATAAAAATTTAGAAGATTTCCTTCATCGGCTAGTTCAGATTAGTGAAATTCCTCTGAAAGGCGAATATCCTATCAGCTTGGAACTTTTCTTCTTTGGCCCCCTTGTCGGCCCAGGGTTCACGCTCATGAAATCAATAATGATCCCTTATGGCAATAGGGCTAATTTTTGGTGTAGGAGGACTTGTTTCAGACTGGTTGGACTGGTTTATCAGCTGCCTGGTTACTTAATGTTGGTATAAGACCAGATCAGCTAGCTGTCCAATCTGTTCCTTGATAGACTTGATTTCCTATTCTATCAGGAACCATCTCTTTGAGAACTCCCAACTGTCTGGGCTATTAGTACTGGATTGAGTTGACTCTCCGACATAACGGAGGTATTTGGAGCCTTCCCCATTCTTCATGCTAATCATGTTGACACTCTCCTCTTTGTGCTAAGGGAGGGGATTGTCTTGCACATGCGGTTGCTCCGGTTTGGTCACCACAATCTCTCCGTTGTCTATCAAGTCTTGGACCTTGTGCTTGAGAGCCGAACAGTCTTGTGTATCATGGCCAGAAGATCCATAATGGTATGCGCACTTCTTACTTGGGTTGAAATTCCTTCCCCCGGTACTGGTGGGTGGAAGGAGTTGAAGAATCTTCTTTTGTGCTGTCAATAATTTCAGCACATTTTCTAGTAAATCCCCTAAAGGGGTGAACGTTCTTCGACGTCTGGCTTATAGACGTTGACATTTTGGGAGTCCCAATGATCCAACACTCATCCTTAGTATGTATCAAAGAAGCGTATAGAAGAAGCTAAGGAAAGGACTGCATGCCTGCTAAAAACACCTTTTAAGGTGTTAGGTGAGAAATCAATTTGCTGTATCAGTGGGCCAGACGGCAGAACAGCAGATTTGCAGGAAGTCAACACCAGTGCTCAGAAACGTCTGAAGCATTTAATGCTACAACGGATGCCTTCAACGGAAACATTTCAAAGGATCCTTCATAAGCAAATCAGACAGAGATTCAGACTCAAGCAAGCAAGAATGAAAAAGCTCAAGAACACTCAACATCCAAACTCTACAATCAGAAAGAAAGCTTGCTCAGCTACTCAGTTCTTTCAAACGTATGCTTAAATGCAACTGAGTAGCACACCTAAGAACTAAACCCTCATCAAGTGTATTCCAAGTCTGCTGGACTTGAAGAGTTCTAAGTGAACTAAGAAGTTCCAAGACTGCTAGTCTTGAAAGAATCTAAGTGATTCAAAGATTGTAAAGATATCCTTAGTGGATTTCCTATACGTGGAGTAGAAGAGTGGACTAGGAGCCTTGAGTGCTCTGAACCACTTAAAATCACTGTGTCTGATATATCTGCTATAACTGCTATATCTGTCATAACTGCTATAACTGCTTATCACCTATAAACTTGGTTTATCTTAAGGGGATCAAACAAATCATATATTCCGCTGTGGTTAATTTATTAACAAACCTGATAAGTATTTTGAAAAGGAAAAAGTTTTAAAATATCTATTCAACCCCCCTTCTAGATAATTATTGTGCCTCTGGGAACTAACACAAACAACTTTGTCCAACATTCTAGGAGAACGAAGTAGGAAAAAAGCAAGATATAATTAACTGGGACTTTATATCACAATTCGGTAAGGATTTGTAATTTTATTAGTATTCTGAATCTGAAAAATGTAACAATGGGGCATTACATTAGTGGGGCATTGCTTTTCAACCGAAGGTAAAAATTAAATCTTTAGGAAAGTTTAGTTTGTACTCTTTTTTAGTGTAATTTGTCTTTCCAAAGTGTAATATTAGTGGCTGCTAATCCACATCAAAAAGCTAAAAGACAAACTATAATTAGCCACTACATTGACATGCTCTTTATAGTTGATATGCATAAAATTATATTTTGATAGTGTATTCAACAATGAGGGGGATAAAATAAGAAACAGAACTAAGGAAACACAGAAGATTCAAATTGGGTTCTATCTTATTATTATAGATAAAGGTTTAGGACAGTTGCTGATGGACCTATTTCATGATCTTCATGTCAAACAGACTCAATCAAACAAAATGTACCTTTATGCAGTCCAATAAAGGCCACTACACAACCATTTTTAAACTGCTAATCTTCTCTAGTTAATGTTATACTTTAAATGTTTACTTTTAAAAATTGAACAAATTGCATTCACTTACAGATTCAGGAAAAGACCCTTTATTCCCAAGGAGTGATGATATTGATCATCCCGGAACAAACTCCTACAAAATATTCAGTGATTCCTCCTCTCTAGCAGTTCCCAAATATATCTGAAAATAAATGAAAATAAAAATGGTTCTCATATACATACTAACACTTGCGCACATTATCAAAATAACAAAAAGTATACTCACAACGATGTTCGGGTGTGAGATATTCTTTAATAGCTTCACTTCCTCCTCAAGTTCTCGAATATGAGTCTATAAATAGAAAGATGTGTAAATTCAAACAAACAGTGCTATACTTGTAAATAAGTTAAACAAAAAAGTTATAAATCCTAAAATGTTATCATACAAATTTCTGCTAGTGACACGAATATATAAAGAACCAGGCAGCCAAGCAAGTTAAAATTTCCCAAACGACATTACCTCTCAAGGTAAAAGCTATTTATTAACTTTTACAACAATCTCACATGTAACCCAAAAAAATTAAATTGTGCAATTTCAAATATTCTCCATATAGCAAAATAAGAGTTTATTACCATTTTTAGATGTCATATCAATTTGCTAATTAAATTGAGGTGTGAGGTTAATATGGAATTGACAGGTTTTTCAAAATGTATAACTTATTAGGCGCAAATCCTCGTTGTGACTAAAGGGTTCTAACTAATACAATCACATCATGTAAAATCGTGACCTGCCCTTTTCCTTACCATCCCACTTTAAAATTCATTTGGAGCACATTCTGAAAACACGTAATTATAATCCATAAAATTAAGCTTTACTATCAACTCGCATCCCCCATTCCAGTTCCATAGTACCCATTGCGTGCAACCAAATACTTTTTTTTGCGTAAAGATCAAATTTTTAGTTTGTTACAGATAAATTCGTGATCTTGTTCAAGAAAAAAATTTAGCTTTGGGCTCAATTACAAGAAACCATTATGTCCATTAGAAGCCCTTCTCTCTAACCAAATATTCTTCCAATCACTATTGTAGTTCATATATTCAGCCGTTAATAAGTTCTCAATGGTGCACTCACCTCAATCGAAATCATGAAAACATATATTTCTTCATGAGTGTCTTCTTTAATTATATTAGGCCCATGTTTTAGTCCACCTTTAAGTTTCTTTCTATTTAAATATGGAAGAGATGTGTGTGGAGATAACAGCGAAAAAAGAGGCCCTTAAGATCACCAATAAACTTTCCCTAATATTGCAGATCTCCTAAAGACTGTTAGCTATGATTCTTCCTAAAGGTAAGGAAAAAGAGGTATAAATTTTTAAAAATAATGAGCATACCAGGGATCTTTGATCAAGAATAAGAATATTACCCATGTCTAGTACTGTGGAAATGCGATGAGTAATTGTGATTACAGTAATGCCTCTGCATTCAATAGTTATGGCATTTTGTAGCTTTGACGCTGTTTGAGTATCTACGTTGGCTGTGCATTCATCCAAACACAGTACCTAAAAATTTATAATTTTCAGTAATCTGTCGCTAGCTCTCTCTACACAGGTACAATTTTCTCTTTTACCTTAGAAGACTTGAGAAATGCACATGAAGGCAAAGGAGTTGACATTGCCCAACAGAGAATGAAGTTACAGATTCTTTTACTTGTATGTCATGTCCTCCCATAGCTTTAACTTCATCTGCAACATGGCACTTTGCCAAGGCATTCCATATTTTCAAGTCATCACTTCCCCGGAATGGATCTAGGTTATCCCTGAAAAGTATTGCATTCAATACAACCATATGACTAATTAACTTTGGAGGGTAGTTTAAATTATCATTTCTATTCAAATGAAAAATCCATGTTATATCGAGATTTATGATCAAACTAAAAATTCTTCTTCACCCCAGCTATGTAAATTTAGCATGTACCTTAACGATCCTTTCAAATTGAAATGGAATATGGGGAACAACAGAAAAATGTGTACAAAGGTCTCTCAGGGAAACATCAGCTATATTTATTCCGTCCACCATAATACATCCTCCACAAGTTGGGTTGAGGTGAAATAATGCATTTAAGATGCTAGATTTTCCAGCACATGTTCTGTCAACAACTCTAACCTGATTGAGTACAAATTAAAGTATGTCACCCAAATAATTGAACAATCGGAAGTCCAAAAGAAAGGTTCATTGTTGATGGACAAAAAGAGAGAGAAATAATAATAAAGACCTAGTAATGATTAGACCTGTGTCCCTCAAACAACGATAATCTAATCTAATTATATATGGTTTCTCCTTCGAAGCAGTATTTGCAGCAATTAAAACCTAAACAACCAACCAGTATCATAATCCAAACCAAAACTAAGCCAAAAAACACCCAATTAAAAAATTAACTTGCTTTATAGTAAGTAGCTCTCCAGAATCAAGATTCATCCCCATATAAACCCGGCCAAAAGCACCACAACCAATCAATTCCCCTTTCCGCCACCGGATCGCAGATGCATTTTAGGTTTCAAAATCGGAGGCAGTGCTAGAGCTGTGGGTTTTACAAATAGTTTGATTTTCGATTTTCGGATGCTGGAGCTGATCTTTTAGATGAATCCGCCGAAACTACTGCAGTCGTCTCCAGAAGTCTTAAACACAAGAGATCAATGAACTGAGCCAATGAAGTCTTGCATCCTAGTGTAGGGGAGTAAGATTGATCGATTGTGTAGAGATTTTTTAGGGCTGGGTATGAGAAACTTAGGGAGTTGAGAGAGATTTTCTGAGACTTGAGAGAGTTTTGAGAGCGTGAGTTTTTGGGGGTTGAGACTTAAGAGAGTTTTGGGAGCGTGAGTTTTTTTTTGGTGGGGGGGAATCATTAAGGAAACTAAAGTGGGAAAATAATTCAAATCTAGGCCATTCAATTAAAATTTGAAGAATCTTAACCGTTGTTGTGCTTGCCCAAATGAAAGATTCAAAATAGGTTGTGTTTTATTATATAGATAACCAGAAAAAAGGGATAAGTAAATAAATAATAATGAAACATTATTTATTTAAATAGAAAAATGCCACCAAGAAGAAGACAACATAATCAGGAAGCTGAATCCCATAACGAGAATCATGAGGGTCAGAACAACATTATGCAAGAGTTCGTTAATTTATTAACGGCTGCATTTAACCAAACTGGGGATAGAGCACCAGTGGTTCCTAGGGTTGGTCGAACGACCACCTTTAAGGAATTTAAGAGTGTGGGTCTGCAAGAGTTCAAGGGAACTACGGACCCTATTGAGGCCCAAACTTGGGTGAAGGAAATAGAGAAGACATTTGTCATTACAACTGTCAGGGAGGCGCAAAAGACTTCTTTTGCGACCTATATGATGAAGGGAGAGGCCAACTTCTGGTGGGAGGCTCACCAGAGTGGGGCTGGAGCAGGTGCGGTTATATGGGAGCAGTTTAAGAAGGTTTTCTTTGAGAACTACTTACCTACTAGCATACAGGATAGGATGGAGATTAAGTTTCTAGAACTTAAGCATGGGGACATGACAGTTCCCCAGTATGTAGTCAAGTTTAATAAACTGGCGAGGTTTGCTCCACACCAAGTGGACACTGAGGTTAGGAAGGCTAGTAAGTTTGAGTAGGAACTGAAGCCCTAGCTCTATAACAGGATTTTTGTGTTCCAGGGCGCGTCATTCGGAACAATCCTGTTGAAGAAAATTATTATCGAAGGTGGTAGCGAGGCTTTGAGCCAATACCACAAAGAGAAGAAGAACAAGAACAAGGGGGACAGAGTCCCTAAGACTGAGGGAGCTAATGGGAGAGGAAGTGCGCCCAAGAGGAAGGGTTTTAACTTTGGGAATACTAGAGCAAAATAAGGGGATCCTAAGAGTAGGATCGAAGCTTGCAAGACATGTGGGAAGGCTCATTTAGGAGTTTGTCTCAAGGGGAAATTAGTGTGTTATAATTGCAGGCAGGTGGGTCACATTTCACCCAACTGTCCTAACCCTAAGAAGAGTCAATGGTGTTTCGTGTGTGGGTCAATGGATCACATGGCGAGGAATTGCCCGAAGAAGTGGTCGGAGGGGAATAAGGGTACTAGTAGTGGTAAGTTAGCCATTACTGGGGAAACACCACCTAGTATGCCTACTACTCGTACCTTTAATATAACAGTCCAAAATGCAAGTGCATCAGCGGATGTAGTGGCAAGTATTATCCCGGTCAATAAAATAAATGCTTATATGTTGTTTGATTCGGGTGCTACTTGTTCTTTTATAGCATGTGAATTTGCTAAACGTTTAAGATTACTCCCAGAACGATTAGAAATACCTTTAAACATTAAGGTAGCGAATGGAGAGATAATTCCCGTTGAACATATCCATACGAATTGTTACGTAAATATTAGAGGTAACAAATTGGGAGCATATCACGATGGATTTTGTGGTGGGACTTCCAACGACGCAGAAGGGGTACGACGCTATTTGGGTAATAGTGGATCGTTTAATGAAGTCATCTCACTTTTTGCCGATAAGATAACCTGGAGCAGTTAGCCAAGCTTTATGCTAGAGAAATCATTTCAAGATATAGAGTGCTAGTTTCGATTATATCAGATCGTGATCCATGATACAGATCAAACTACGGGAGGAGTTTGCAAGAGCAGATGGGAACGCTGTTGAGGTTAAATACAACATATCGTCCTCAGACCGACGGTCAAAGTGAACGGACAATTCAGACGCTAGAAGATATGTTAAGATCTTACGTTATGGATTTCAAGGGGAGTTGGGACGACCATCTACCTTTGGTAGAGTTCGCTTACAACAATAGTTTTCACGCAAGTATAAGCATGCCGCCTTACGAAGCGTTGTACGAGAGGAAGTGCAGGACGCCGTTGTGCTAGGACGAAGTAGGTGAACTTCGTATGTT